>CM060901.1:1271027133-1273527133 GCA_030737815.1 Allium fistulosum | reverse complement strand
TACTCATGGATTTCTTTATAATATATATATATATATATGATAATAATATTGATTAATCTAGAGTTTCCGAGTCATGATTGCCACGATCGTCTTGATTGGTCGAGATTTAGTTTTCCTCGATCCTTATGATCATGTCGAGATTCTGTGATCCCGATCTTTGGTATCAAATCGATACAAGTGATACCACAATTGTTTGTTTCCACAGTATATAATTGGTTTCTTTGCGTTAGGAATATTGTAATTTATTCAGTGATTTTGTGTTTAGTGACTAATTTTTGTTTGTGAACTAAATATATAACTCTATGCCTTGAGATAAATTCTGAGTTAAATTAATTCCATGACTTGTTATATATTGGACATCTAGATTTACCTATACGTCATTTATTCTTGTGTTATATCTTGTTCTCGCCTTTTTAGGTACCTAGAGATAGTTTGACCTGGGTATTATTTTAATGCTTTGGTCAGGCTGAGTCTTTTCAGATTACAAGACAGGTTGACCTTCGGATGGTTGTGCTAGCAAGGAGATAAACATTTTTTACTTTTAGTTTATCTCATTTAGAATTTTGTGTTTAGTTATGAGATGTATATTTGAGTTTAGAGATTTGTTAGAAATTTGTACCGAATGTATATTATAAGAGTCTAGTGTTATATTTTTTAGCCTCTCAGTTTCTATATGAATATGATGTTTATTAATCCGCTGTGATCTATGACTATTGTTTATATGATATACTATTCTTATTTTGAGAAACCGTTGTGATTATTATTTTGGACTAAGACTGTACACGTCAAATTTTACCGTAAGTCTGACTTGTCAATGTTAGTATAGAGATATATTCACAGTCAGTCGCCCTTAAAAAGCCATATTCTTCGTATTATTAGACAACATTATTTATAAGTTCTTTAATAATATGGGCATAGCAATAGGATCATTACAAAAGTTATCAGACTGGAGAAGTCACAAAAGTTAGGGCATACAAGATGTTCCAAAAAGAATGAACAGGTTACGCTTTCATGGCACCACTTGTTATTTCGGCTGCTTATGGTGGCAAACAACGATTCCACTTGTACTCCCTACTTGCCATGGTGGTGTACAATGATACCTCAGAAATTGGTTTTATATCCAACCTTTTGAACTCTCACCATCAGTGTCAATCATCAAATATAAGCATCATCAAACATGCGTACAAAATACTTCACACAGTCAATCGTATTGGCTCCAACGTTCGAATTTCTCAACAAGATCGTTTATTTCAAAAATGAAACACTAAAGCAGACCTAAAACAATCTCGATCATATGTTGTGTTAGTCATCATTCAAACGAAATAGCAACATCTCATGCATAAGCATATCACAAACATATGTGTGTAAAATAATTACCAATGAACATCGATCACCGTTGTTTTAACAAAATCAATCTATTTTGAA
Organism: Allium fistulosum; assembly: GCA_030737815.1. Taxonomy (NCBI): domain Eukaryota; kingdom Viridiplantae; phylum Streptophyta; class Magnoliopsida; order Asparagales; family Amaryllidaceae; genus Allium; species Allium fistulosum. Next base: position 1,273,525,708 of record CM060901.1, on the reverse strand, counting down.
ACCATTATTTAAAAATTTTAAGTTCATAACTTAACTTAGCATAAAACATGAAAGCTCCAGATGTTAAAATTTTGTAATCCACAATTTTTTTTCCAAAATGACAAACATATCAAAAGTAATGCCCAAAATACTACAGCTCGTTCGAACATTTTAGAGACACTTTTCAAGTAATGTATTGACTTGATTACTGTTTTCCAAGGTTTTATGTTATGAATCAGAAAACCTAAAAACATGAAATTTCTACAAATATTTGTGTACCTTTTATAACTTCAAGAATTTCAAAATTCAGATTAAGAGTGTTCAAGTTATGGTCGATGTACTACAATTGTGTTAAAAATAATTTTGAAACGATAATTAACCATACTATCGATTTGAATGCAATTTTTTAAGGATTTCTGGAATGAATCATCTAAAGCTCAAAGATTGAAAATTATAGAATTTTCTATAAGGTTTTCAAACATCTATAATTTTATAAACTAGAATAGCATAGCAAATGTTATGGTCAAAATAATATAGTTGTGTTAGAAAGTTTCGTAACATGTTTCAATCACTGTACCGAATTATTTGCAGTTTTTCAGTCAAGTTAAAATCTACAGAAACTCAAAATAGAATAATTATAAGACATTCTATTTTTTTTCTAGAACATATTGAGTTATGCAAATCAGAGTTTCAGAGTTTAGGATATGACAATTTTACTACAGCTTTGCCAAAATATCAGAACTCAAAACAATAAGCATTTGTGTTCACCATTATTATCAAAAGTGGGTGGATCTCCACCTTTTTTTCCCAGGCTAAAGAATAATCGCTTATCAGATATGTAGAATAGTTTGAAATCTGCTTCCGTCGTAGTTGCTCCTTGGCCCATCTTTGGAGCTACACGTTAAAAGAAGTGAGTGTCTTAGAAGAAATAAAACCACATTTGTTTACGTTTGAAACCTTTGGTATCCAAATTTATTCGTATACTAAACCATTAATATTAACAACTATACCCTTAGGATCCTAAATTTGTTTTGACCCTTTTATTTATCATCCTATTTCAATAATTGGTATAACTATGTCTTATATTGTTATGCTTCACACATTTGAGAAACACACTTCTCCCCTAGCAGTGTTAGTAGTTATTTGTTTATAAACCGACACTTTACCAAATCCATGTCCTTTTATGTTATTTGCAAAGAGTTTATTTCCTAATAACATATTAAATAGTTTTCCTTTAAGGGAAATTGTATGAAGAATCAACTCGAGTTCATTAGCTTTAGAGTTTAAAAGATTATTTTTATTTGTTAGCTTTGAACAATGATTAGTAGTGATTTATCTCTTTTTCAAAATCATTTCCTTTTAAGAACGTATTTTCATTTTTGAGCTCTTTAAATTTGGCCTTAATTTCAAGAACCTAATTTTCAAAAAGTAGGTGATTTCAAATTCAAATTTTTTAAAATCCTTGATTATTTCAATCTATTTTTTTAGTTCGTGATTTACTCGTACAAACTTGATTTTGCTATTGGATCAAAATCACAATTTCATTTTCAAGGGTTTTAAAATTTTCTTTGATGCCATTTAATTCCTTTTCAAAATTTTCATATTATCACATCCAAAATTTTTGACCTTTTCAATCTCCTTTTTTAGCCCATCAAGAATCATATTGGCTTTTCCGAAATTTTATTTAAAAAAGTTTCACATTTTTTACATTTGGAATTTTCAGACATCTTAAAATCATAATTTCCTTTTTAAGCTTTTCAAAATTTTTATAGAAATGAACCAATTCTTTTTCGTAGATTAAACATGTTTCACAATCAATTTTTTTAATTTTCTTAATGTTTTCAAGCTCCTTTTCAAATTTATCGTTTTTTTAACACACTTTAGATTTTTCACTTTTCAACCTATTATTTTTCAATTCAAGGTCACCACAGTTTTAGTTAATTTATACATAAAAGAACTAAATCCTTAAATGAAAAATTAGTTATCTCATCTAAAACACCCCATAAAATCAACCATAATTGAATTGAGTGAATTAAATTAAATAAGATAGGGTTGAAAATGGAAATTTTATAAAAGTTGGAATTTGACCGTGAGTGTTATTCCATTGCATTCGTGGTGAAATTCTGATCTGTTTTCATATATAATATGCTGAAAACAGAGCTCAAACGAAAAAGTTATGAGCGCTTGAAGTTTTCAAATTTAAATTAATTTAGCTTGAATTCAAATTCAAATGAGTATTTAAATTTAAGTTTTGAATTTCAAAAGTTAACTGTAGGTTTACTTGGTGGTTTAGTAACTGTTAAGTCAAACAGTTAACATTAAAAGTTAATTGGGAATAAAATAAACAAGCAACAAAAACAAATCAACGTACCTCAATTAGGAGTAGAGGTCGACACCCCAAGATTTAGTTGAGTTAAGATACCTATACTCACTAACTCTATCTGTAGTTGGAGAACCATCATCCGTACCCGTTGTGTGAATTTCCTAATGTCTTTGAGGAAGTCTTGGGTCTCCCACGCCATTGGGAGATGAAGTTCTGAATAGATTTAGAGAAGGACGCAAGGCTAGTCGCCCTGCCTTTAAGAAACATGGCCCCCAAAGAAAGAGGTAATTGGATAAACAAACCTCTGAGCTATTAAAGAAAGGATTCATCCGTCAGAGTACTTCAGAGTGGGGAGCCCCTGTTGTTTTCGCCACTAAGGTAGACAGTTCTTTGAGACTTTGCGTCGACTATAAGGAATCAAACAAGTTGACAACGAAGAATAGGTACCCTTTACCTAAGATAGGCGACTTGTTCGATTAGCTTGGAGGAGCTAAAGTCTTTTCTCAACTAGACTTAGGAATTGGATTCCATCGGTTGAGGATTTCAGAAGAAAGCAAGTCAAAGACTGCATTTTGCACACCATATGGACTCTATGAGTGGGAAGTGATGCCTTTTGGATTAGCGAATGCCCTAGTATACTTTGTGGATTTGATGAGTAGGGTATTTAGGGGGAAACTTAATAAATTTGTTTTTGTATTCGTTGATGATATTTTGGTTTTCTCCCAGAGCAACGAGGAGCATCGGGATCACTTAAGAGAGGCATTAGAAACCTTAAGAAGGCACCCGCTTAAGGCCAAATTTGCTAAATGCCACTTTTAGAGAAAAGAAGTTAGATTTCTTAGGCATATTATTTCTTTGCAAGAATTGGTAGTAGACCCCACCAAAAAAGAAGTTGTTCAAGGATGGAAGACTCCTAGTAATGCATCGGAGGTTAAAGTTTTCTTAGGTTGGCAGGCTACTATAGAAAGTTGATCAAGAACTTTGCAAGAATATCAGCCGCTTTAACCCAATTGACTAAGAAGAACCTTGTCTTTTCTTGGGACGATAGATGCACTAAGGCATTTAAGAAGTTTAACGAGTTATTGATTAGTGCACATGTGCTCACTATTCCTAATGGAACCAAACCGTTTACGGTTTTCATAGATGTTTGTGGCATATAGTTAGGAGCAGTTCTAATGTAAGAAGGAAAAGTAGCTGCTTATGCTAGTAGGCAACTGAAGGATCATAAGAAAAGGTATATATTTCATGACTTGAAGTTAGCAGCTATCGTCTTTGCCTTGAAGATGTATAGGCATTATCTTTTGGGAGAAATGTCTGAGTTATTCATTGACCATAAATCAATTAAATATTCGTTTTCCCAAAAAAATTGAATCTTAGGCAGTAGAGATGGATGTAATATATAGCATCATTTGACTTTAGTATTCATTATACCCCTTGAAAAGGGAACGTAGTCGCCGACGCCCTTAGTCAGAGGCACGCTACCCTTGGTGCTATATATGAATGGAGGTAGTTGGATTTCCTCTTAAATTTTTACTTCCAACCGCCAACAGAACCCATCCAAGACTTCTTAGCAGTTATGGAGATTAGACTAGCCTTGATGGACCGCATAGGGTTTGAGCAAGTGAAGGACGAAAAGTTAGTAGAGATTTTGGAGAAGCTAAGGAAAAGAGATCATTTTCCCTACATTAGCAGGTATTTAATTAATGAGAAGGGATGCTTAATAAGGGATGGACACCTTTGTGTCCCTATGGTTGATAGTTTGTTAAAAGAGGTGCTTATGGAGTGTCACCACTCGAAGATGACTATTCATCCTGGAGGAGATAAGATGTAAAAGGATATGAAGATGATTTTCTTTTGCCATGGAATGAAGAAGAGTGTAGCTGAGTTTGCTGCTAAATGCTTGACATGTCAGAGAGTAAAAGCTGAGAAAGGGAAGCCTGGTGGATTACTATTACCTTTGGAAATTCTAACTTGGAAGTGGGAACACATTTCAATGGATTTTGTGAAAGGATTGCCTAGAAGTCAGAGGGATAATGAAGCTATTTAGGTTGTTATGGATAGACTAACTAAGAGTGCCCATTTTATCCCAGTTAGGAATGATAGAACTACCACTTCTCTCATGCAAAATCTACATCAAGGAGGTAGTTCGGTTGCATGGAATTCTTGTGAGCATACTTAGTGATAGGGACCCCATGTCCACCAGTGAGTTTTGGAGCAGCCTACAAGCAGCTTTGGGAACTTCTTTGAATCTCAACACTGGATATAACCCACAGACTGATGGTCAAACGGAGAGGGTGAATAAGATTTTGAAAGCCTTGTTGGGGGCTTGTGTTTTGGATTTTGGAGGACATTGGGAGCATCACCTACCATTGGTCGAGTTTGCGTATAATAATAGCTTTCAAGCAACGATTGGCATGGCCCCTTTCGAAGCACTTTATGGGAGGCCATGAAAATTGCTAAGTTGTTGGTAAGAAACCACCGACAAAGTATTACTCAAACCCGATTTGATTCGTGATACCACATAAAAAGTAGAGTTGATCGGACAATGAATGAAGGCAACACAAGACCGCCAGAAAACTTATGCGGATAGAAGGAGAGAGCTTGAGTTTAAGGTTGGAGATATGGTAGTCGTCAAAGTCTCCCCTCTTAGAAAAGTAGTTAGGTTTGGCAAGTCTGAAAAATTGGCGCGTTGATTCGTTGGGCCATTCAAACTTTTGAAAAGGATAGGAAAACTTGCTTATCGCGTGGAGCTTCCTGACAGATTAGCAGGAGTCGATAATGTTTTCCACGTTTCTCACTTTAGAAAATGCCTTCATGATACCGCTATTAGAGTTGAGCTTAATCAGTTGGGGGAATTAGAGACAGAGCCAATAGTACGCCGTTTCACCGCATGCATAATGGAGCGCAAAACTAAGAGACTCCACAATAAAATAATTAGGTTGGTCCAAGTATAATGAGTAGACAACCCGACAGAAAACACATGAGAAACCGAGTAGAAGATGAAGATCACTCATCTAGAGCTTTTTCACCGGTAAATTCTCTCAAAAATTTGGACTTTGGTTGCATCGTGGTAGCCAGATTGGATGGTAGGAGATGGTTGCCATACTTTTTCACAAAAACTTTACACTCATATAGAAATTTTTACGCATGTTTAGGGTATTTGCATGACATGATTGCACATTCACGCTAGGATTGAGCTCATTTTAGTATGTCTGCGGTGCATAATCACATTGCACTTTGGTCGAGTAGATGGTTCTGTAGATTACTTGGTTGTGTAACATGAATGTTATTGCGCGTTATGCTGTTCACTCGTTGAAATATTTTGGGAAAAAAAATCCTTTTTAAGGGGGAAAAAATGTAACATCCTGTAAAATCAACCATAAATGAATTGAGTGAATTAAACTAATTTAGTTAGGGTAGAAAATGGAAATTTTATAAAAGTTGAAATTTGACCACGAAAGTTATTTCATTGCGTTCATGGAATTTTTTTGATCTGTTTCCATATATAATATGCTGAAAACAGAGCTCAAACGAAGAAGTGATGAGCATTTGAAGTTTTTAGATTTAAATTAATTTAGTTTGAATTCAGATTCAAATGAGTATTTAAATTTAGGGTTTGAATTTCAAAAATTAACTGTAGGTTTACTTATGGATTAAGCAATCGTTAAGTCAAATGGTTAAGGTTAAAAGTTAATTAGAGAATAAAATAAACGAGCAATGGAAACAAATCTGCGCACTCCATGTAGGAGCAGAGATTGACACCTTCGACCCTAAGCGGTCGACCTTTAGTGATCGACCGGTCTATGGGGGGCGGTCGACCCCTATTCAGGTGGTGGCTAGGGTTTTTTCAGCGTTAAATGCTTTAGATTTATCTGTTTTTCACCTAACTCCATCCTACGGTTCTGGCGTACTTCAACTTCTATAAATAGGACCCTATCATCTCCACTTTTTTTCATAAATATTTGGAAAATACCTCCATTCTCTGTCATTTTCTCTCTTCAGTTAGATTCAGAAATTCAATTAGAAATTCAGGTAAGGATTCTAATCCTTTTCTAATTATTCTTTTGATCTATTTTTTTCCTCTAACCTCTCTGAATCTAAAAAAATTATATATATACTTATCCTTCACTATGTATATATATCAAAGGAAGGAGATATGTGAAAGAGTTGCTTTAGCGTTGCAAATCCATACAAGAGAAGCTAAAGATAACCTGTGAGTAGAAACCTTAGTATTTCTATTTCAATAATTGATTAGTATATATCCATGGTTTTGAATATGTCTTAGGATTTTGGGATTGCGTAGACAAAATAGATAAAATCCTCCAAAATTCCTTTTTATTTCGAAATGTCAATTCTAGATGGAGATTCTAAATTATTTATGTTAATTTGATGAAATTTATATTGTTCCGCAATTTTAGATATTTTATAGCCTATTCCACTTCTCCTCCTTCTTTGATTCAAATTGTGAGTTTTCAATAATAAAATTAGAGTTTAAAGTACGAATTCTGTTTGTAGTTTACACCACTTATTCGACATAAAATTTCTTCGTTTATTTCTATGTAAAAGAGGAGTTGAATAAAATATGAAGTTAGAATTGCAATTCCTATTGTTTAGGTTATTCTATTGGATTAATGTATAAATTGGGTTTATACTTTTATAAGTCTATATATTGCAATTTTGGATACGAATATTTAATCCCTTGTTATTGATATTGAAATCTTGGGAATTTGAAGGAAAATGGATTTGTATTAGTATAATGGTTAAAAGAATTGACATTTAACGCTAGTTTAGGGCGTATATACCGCACGTTGGAATTGATTAAGCGCGAATATATATTTAATTCTATTAGCGTAATAAACGTATAATTATAGTGTGTAATTGCGTAGTTAATTAGGTAGTAATTGTCATTAATTTTCCACTTTAGGAAGGTAATTGATATTTTAAGGCGTAAGAAGGAAGATTTCTTATAAGGCCTTAAGTATGAAATGGTGAGATGAGTACTATATATATGGAGAGTATTTAAATCATGGCAACATCATAGGGATGCGAGGTCAGTAGAGTTGCACGAAAGAAGTTTGCCCTTCATTTTGAGACTACCAGCAATTGTGTATACTTCCTATTGATATGAGATACCTCCTATGATAAATATTTGCGATGACGCGAGGTAAATCCCAAATTCTATAAGGCAAATCTACCCAGCTAATCTGGCTACCAGTTTCTACGAATAGTCAGACTAATGTGAGACGTCATTATGAGTATGCGCCATAATTCGAAGGGTCCGCTTCGAGGTCTTGAGGTATTAAGTGGTTGTTTGAGGACCCACCTCTTTTTCCTAAATGGAGTATTAAATGGCCAAGGGGCTGATGCGAGAGTTCCAGCTCAAGTACAGGGGTCCGCTTCGGGATAAGGTATTAAGTGACTAATTAAGGGTCCGTTTTTCTATAAAGAAGTTTTAAGCGGCCTAAGAGATTCCATATGATGTCAGCTAGATATTTACCATTGAGGGGTTCGCATTGGGAATATGTATTAAATGATGGGGTCTGCCTCAATTGAGGACATAAATGGCCAGAGTCTGCCTATTTTCCAATAAAAGGTATTAAGTGGCATGTGTACTATCTCTCGCATTGTTAGACATTTATGACGTGGGATTTGGGTTATGGGATTTAGAAACCTGTTTTGGAAATGGAAGGCATTAAGTGGTTGATTATGGACCAGCCCCCTTTCTTTATAAGAAGTATTAATTGTTTTATGTATGTTAGACATATTCTTATTTTGAAATATACTGCCCAAGTACTGAAATGGTAAGATTCGAGTTTTTTATTCACTAGACATTTGTTGTTCTGACTCCCTACTCATTGCAACACATGTTCAGGACGGAGTGATGACGGTGACGATGCTTGAAGGTGGAGTAGCTTAAGCTTGTGGCAGTTATTATTATCTTTTATGATATTTTTATGTTGTACCCATGTATTTGAACAAATGATGTAACAGATCTTATGTGACAGTTTTATGATATTTTGTATCATGACATTTTAAATGGTTTTAAATAAATGGGTATAATTTGATATTATATTTTATTCCATCCGCTGTGTGTTTTGAAAGAACAGTTATTGTTCTGTACCGTTACTTCTTCTTTTTCCAACCAACAGCCAACATTAGAATGGATCTAAGTTTTGATAAGTATTTTCTGAGTGAAAACATAGATCTGTTCCGAGGTGGATTGTTGCATCATCAATCGTTGAGCCCTCGTCATCACCATCTTCATTGCCATCTTCTAAATCGTCTTTTGTGAATCCCATCAAACAAAATTCTACTATTGAACCAACTTACGGACATTCCTTGTTATTGTTGACTTTTCCACCATATTTTGCATTGAGAGTGTTTCAAATTTCCTATGCAGTTAAACAATGAGGGATATAGTTAAATTCAGATCAATCAAATATAACTATATTCATAACATTAGTATTAAGTGAAATATTATTCCTATACCGTATCACAACCATTTTCAATGATATCCCAAAATTTAAAATTGACAGATTTTAAATAAAATTCCATTTTCAATTTCTACTTTGGAAATCTGTTCCGACAAATATAGGTGGATTGACAATGGACCGACCCTTGTTAAATCTACAACAAAGACGAGACATGATATCAGATTGTTCCTAGCAACTTACTCTAATACCACCTGTTAGGATCATGTAATATAACATAGAGTTGATGAATAGGGTATTTAAAATATTTCACATATAAACAAGTAAATAGCCTAAAAACATAAATGTGAAAAGCATATAACACACAAATATACACAACGTCGACCACTAGCCCGTTAGCATCTACTGCTGCCTCCAAAGTTACTACTAGAAATATATATTCTAATGCTTAGAACACCTGTAAACTCGCACTTTCTGCCAAATTGAATATACTAATCTTATGCCTAATAACCCTCATCGACTTTATTCTAAAGTCAAGAGCTTTTCGAACTACAAAACATAGCTCAGTCCTAGATAAATATAGAGTTCGAAAATAAAAAAAGGAAATACAAAAAAATTTAAAAAAAAAAATCCTCCTTAAAGTACTAAATATATATCTAAATGAAAAGCCTAATGAGTAAGCCCGTCAATGGATACTTTCGGATGCGGATAGTGTCATATCTGTATCCGTATCCGAAATTTTTTTTGAATATCGGATATTCGGATCCGCGGATACGGACGGATATTAGATAATTATCATATCCGCCAACTACTGATAAATCTAGAGATATAAATGGAAAATTTTAGTTTAACATAAACTTTTTTCAATCTCATTGATTATTAAAGTGTTAAAAATTAACAAATGTAATGATAGTAAATAGTTTTGAGTAATTAATATGCATTTAGTGCGTATAATATTAACTTCCAATGTAGTAAAACAATGAATAAATATATTTTATTGCAGTAAAATACACATAATTTAAATTAATTTTAAAAAAACCTGAACGGATAATTCTCGAATGCGGATGACCCCGTTTACGCATCCGCATCATTTTTTTTAACACGGAATCGGAAGGATTTTGAATTTTAGGATATTCATGGATAGCCCTCCTGACTGGAGACCAATAGAATTCTTTTTTAAAAATCACGTATAGTTCCTTCAAGCAATTTCATGCGCGTCACTTCTTCAGATCCACAAAAGAAACCGTCTTCCTCAACGTCATGCCAAACAGAAACTCCGCATAAAATTAAAAAGGAATCTTGCCTCTCCAAAACGAAACCGTTCTCCTCAAATTCGCTCTGCCCAAAACAAAATCACTTCGCCTGAAAAAAAAATTCTTGCACCGCCACCTTACTGCCACCTAGTCAATTCGTCTACTGCTTCCGTAGCTTAATTGTTGAGTTGTCGTGTGAAGATAGCTGTCGCCTGAAATGCCACTGTCGAGTTTGAAATTTGTTGAAGAAGACGTTGCCTAGTTCACGAAGACTATTGCCTGAGATGTATGAACTCGCGGTGCTTGCGTTGGTTGAGTTGTCAGAGAGCTGAGCGTCACCTGCTGATCGTAGGTGGGGGTTGTGATGCCTTTGATTCTCAGTGATTGATACTACGACTTGTGGTGTTGGAGTTGCAATGGGTTGTCAGTGTAATGTAGACCACTATTCCGATGGATCTCGAACGTCACTTGCGTTTTGCTATGTGATAATGGATCTGAAACGTGCTTGGAAGCACGTACTGCTGTTGATAATCTGCAGTTTTTTTCTTCTTCGGGTCTGAGTGCTTAGAATCTGGAGTTGTGCTTCTGCCCGATGTTTGCCAATTTGTGTCAGATGATGAAGATGAAAATATTGAATCTTTGGAAGTAAGAAGGTGTGTGGTTCTGGTTGCTGAAACATGACGGTGGCTGCTTTGAGTTTCTTTCTTTCTTCAAACTCTTATTACTGAAATGGTTCCTAGCGGACTGTATGATTGATTGACTTTGATGATGCTCTGGTCGGAGACGAAGATGGATGATTATATGGTGACGCATAAAAAATATAAAGTTTTTAAACTGTACTTCGTTGATGCTGAACTACAATTGGAGATGATGTAAACTTAGCAACCTTTTGATAATTTTTGAGAAATTGAGTGATCGAAATTTTATTGGAAACATTTTGACATACATTCTTAATAGGTTTGAAAATATACAAAACATTCATCCGTTTTAATTATAAGTTTTCCATTTTTATTTTTAAACGCGACAAAAAGATTTCTTTAAATATCCATATGTTTTCTCCGAACAAAACCCAGAACTCTTCAAATTCTTTTCATCGATTAACATCTTTAAAAAAACCATAATCGCCTGAATTATAAATCGGAATCAGTTGCTACTTCAAAAATTGATGTCCGAATCGAGTCCAGAACTGAAGAAAGTTGAGATTCAGAAGATGAAAACAACACAAATCAGAAAATCGAAGGATATCTATTAAGAAATTTCATCATTTCGATTTTTATTCTATTTTAATAACTAAATTTGATAAAATTTGCAGATATTTGTTAGAAAAGCTCAAAAACATTCACATACAAAAAATATTATGCCTAATTTAATGCATCAAAATAGTTACATGAAAATTTAAACATATTTTCCCAAATTAATATAAAATATTCTGAATTAATATAAAATTTTCTGCAAATTGTCACAGTAGTGGAAGTTTTATATAACAACATCCTTCTATGCAATTATATGCAGTAATTGCAGTCATATATGCGATTATATTTAGGATTTGCAGACAAATATGCAATTATTGCAAACCGGCTTTGTGGTACAATTTTTGCAGTCAAATCTGCAAATATTGAAAATAAATGTATAAAACACTGCAAAAATATTGTTGACATTTACAGTGAAGCATCTAATTATATACAAATAAAAATGCAAAATAATTTCAGCAAATATTTTCTCATCCATATATGCAGATATGTTGATTATTTCTAGTTATATACAATTTTATTGAAAAATTGTAGACATATATGCAATTATTATGAATAGTTGTATACATCTTTGCAATTACTATTATCAATTGCATTTTTAAATGCATTTCACTTATGAAGTTATGAATTGCATCATTTTTATATGCATATTTGATATGCATCTTAAAATTACAGCTGTTATATGCAAATTTTAACTGCACATGAAATATGCAGTTAAAACATATAATTAAATGATGTAAATTTTAAGTGCATTTCACTTACGCAGTTAAAAAGTCATAAGATTTTTATTATACTTGCAGACATATATGTAATTATTATGAATAGTTGCATTCATGTTTGCAATTATTTATGAACAACTGCATTTTTAACTGCATTTCACTTATGCAGTTATAAATTACACCATTTTTAACTGCATATATGTTATGCAGTTGAAAATAACACCTGTTAAATGCAATTTTTAACTGCATATAACATATGCTGTTAAAACATACACTTGAATCATGCAAATTTTGAAGTGCATTTCACTTATGCAGTTAAAAATTCATAAGATTCTTATTATACTTGCATACATATCTAATATAAAGTTATGAATTGTATTATTTTTAGCTGCATATATCGTATGCAGTTAAAAATTGCAGCTGTTAAATGAGTTTTTTAACTGCATACTTAATACACAGTTAATAAATACAGCTGTTAAATGCAAATTTTAACTGCATTTTACATATGCAGTTAAAAACTAAAAAGATCAACTGCATTTTACATATGCAAATTTTAACTGCATTTTACATATGCAGTTATCAACACATATAAAATTCTACAATACTTCTCGATAACTAAAGATGTTGATAAATACAGCCATGAATGCAATTACTTACAATAATTGCAGCAAAGTCTGCAGTTATTTTACTTAACTGCATACAACTCTGCATTTACATACAAGATTAAAAATAAAATTTCTTTGAACAAAAAACATCATATTATTCGAATTACTTAATATAACTTATACTTGCTATGCATAATTATACAAAAAAACATTGCTAAATTATCAAAAAATTGCAAAAAACAATAATACAAAGTCGAATGAAAATTAAATCAAGCGTTTACCTGCAAGATGAAGCCATAATGAATCGCAAAAAAAAAATCGAACAGTAGATCGAATTAAATCTAATTTCCCTACCAAGATTTCAAATTTTGATCGCCAATACAATCACACGACAATAGTCGACATGAAATAAACGAGGGTAATTAGGGAAACAAAATATTATATAAAAAATAGGGACCGGATTTACAAGTTTAAAACGGAAGGAGTTTTGGATTATTAAATTTGATTTTAGAGGCGTGGGCCTAATTTTCACAATTTTAATTCAGTATAAAATACAAAATGTGATATTATAGTTTATATAGAGTTGTATGAGAGAGATAATAGAAGAATTGAAGGAGTACTAAGAGACGAGAAAATTATGGGATTTTTTGAATGGAAATACCTCGTACTTTGAAATATTAAATATGTTTCCTTTTTGTTTGAATGACTTGCTTCACTACGCCATAGATTGCATACTGCAACACACAAGAAGTGATGCAGGAAGTGTCAAAAAATGTTGCTATATGCTCAAAAAGGGCAAAGGCAACACTTTCTCGGTGATGCATTTTGCCGCGTTGCCGCAGACCTCATAGGCAACATTTTGACTAACTAAGCAAGTGCAAGTCAATGGGAAACAATCAATATCTCAAAATCCGTAAGTCTAATGCATATGAAATTTTGTGCGCAAGGTGAGGGGACCCTAGGGAGCCTACCCTAGGGACCGCACCCCAAAAGGATGAAGCAAGTGGGATCGCCTTCTTCCCTCAATAGGGATCAGTTAGAATCAAGTAAAAAATCACATTGTAGCAAAGATCAAGCAATAACTCAAGTTCTACTAGTCCAATTGGCATAAAATTTAGAGGCTAAGCATATTACAACATGGAGAAGCTCCTAGAGGGATCGCACACCCAAATTCCACAAAGATAAGGATCGACAACGATCCATATTCCTTAGGATTTGGGTCATGCGATCCCTCTTATGGGTCCATATGGTTTTGGAGATCCTTCTGCCGATTTTTCAGGGAGACATATCATCATCTTCCTATATAAATATAGGCTTGGTTGTTAATTTTCAGGACCTTTACATTGTTATTCGCTTTGTAATCTATTATAACTAAGGATTTTCATCTGATCCATATTGTACTTAGTTTATAAAGTGATTAATAAAGCTATCTATTCAAAGTGAATGTAGGCAAACAATACTGAACCACTATAAATCGTTGTGTTCTTATTATTGCTTTGATTTTATGTCATTTAATTGCTTGTTACCTCTATTTTCATTTTATATTCTTCATTTATTTCTCTACAAAACTTCTGTTGGGTATTTTTGCCAATTTTTGGTGCAAACATTTTGATGCTTTCACTGAGAACGAGATTCTTAGCCCTGTTTGGATCCCTTTGCTGCTACTGGATTACATAAATCCCCCAAAGAGATCCATAATTATCCTCAAGAAGCTTGCTCGTTCTCTTCAGATTTTCACAAATCTAAGGAAACTATCAACAAGGGTTAGGAACACTAGATCTACATCTTAAAAAGCAGAAGGAAACGAGAATGCTAGCATCCCGCAAGGAGGCTCGAGCAATTTACCAGTAGATGTGAATGTTACCAATCCAGTTGATGTCCAAAATCCGACTGATTCCATCATAAGAGCTGATTTCCAGAATCTGATGAGAGAGCTAGTGGATAGCCGCCGACATTTGAACTAGTAGGTTCAAGTCAATATCGATCTAATGAATCAGCACATAGATCAATAGCGCGGGAAAGCTAGGAGGGAGCCAACCCCTTATTCTACATATGAGAGTTCTAGTTCATCAGATGATTATCATAAACGCAGACATCACAGAACTTACGGATATCACGCAGAAGCTTCTGGACATCCACAGGCAAGCCAAACTGGCTTGCCGAGATCAATCGGTGCCAATCCCTCTATAGGGATTAGGGCTGATCCTTCCTTCAGAGGAGGAAGATTGCCTTTTCATGTTGGAGCACAAGTTGGAGCTGATGTGATTGATTTGGATGCTGGAGTTCAGGTGGATGCAAGCCAACTACCTCCTTATAATGATAATGAAGTGAACACACGTGATATACATCAAGAGCTTGTTGAGCTAAGAAGGCGTGGAACGACCCATAGACATCGATAGGACCATTCACGTGAGGTGCAGCATGACTACCGCTTATCTCCAACTATCCAAACTCCGGACTTGTCGGCTATGGTTAGATAGCTAGTGAGGGAGAGCCTAGGCTTGACCAATGATGATTGGGGGATCTCGAGAAGCCATACCTTGTTCATTAACAATGTCTTACATGCTAAGTATCCAAGGAGGTTCAGCATGTCGTCAATGCCTACCTATGAGGGAAAAACCGACCCTAGGCAGCACATCATGAGATATGAATGGCTGATGGATTCTACACCAGCTGATGATGCAACAAAATGCAGATGTTTTCCTATTACTCTCTCTGGCATAGCGATGATGTTGTTTACGAGATTACGCCACGGTCAATCTCTAGATTTGACGATTTGGCAACAAAGTTTATGGAGCAGTTCCATATGCACGCAACTTGCCCCAAAGATGTAATGTCCTTATCTAGTGTGATCCAGGTTCCGAGAGAATCGCTGAAAGGTTATTTGGAGAGATTTCATACGGCCGTCACAGAAGTTAGTAATACGAATGACTATTCAATATTGAGGGCGGTAATGAGAGGGATTGATCCGGATATGACTTTGGTGATTGGTTAGCTGGCAAACTACCCGCAACATTGGAACGTTTCTATGCAAAAGCAGCTCATTATTTGAGGAAAGAAGCTAGATGCTCTAGGAAGAAGAATGTTTTAGGACCAAGTGGAGAAGGAGTGCAGAGTAACATTGCAGTGAAACAGTTTGGGGAGAGTTTTAGAAAAGTTCAAGTAAATGTCCAAAATAAACTGAACCAGCAAAAGAAAGGCGGTGATCAGAACCGTGAGTGAAAGAGGGATTCTAAAAGAGGAAAGCCTAGGATTCCAATGTATGATACCTACAAACCACTAAATACATCTTTAGAGAATGTTTACTTGTCTACATGCAATACCATGCAGTATAGGAAACCACCATCGAAAGAATCGACGGAGAAAACAGAAACAAATCAAAAAAATATTGTCAGTTCCACGAATGTTATGGTCATAACACAAATGAGTGTAGGCATCTCCAGAATAATATCGAGAAATTGACTTGGGAAAGGAAGTTACAGCAGTTTGTTAAAGCCCCGCACGATGGCGGGCAGGGGATATCCAACCCTAACCAAGTACAAGCACCGTATAGGGCCGAGGAGCCTATGCAGACCGGTGGAAGATTAGTGATCAATACAATAGTTGGAGGACCACATACAGCTGATAAGAGCTAGCATGAGATAGAGCGCTATGCTAGAACGATCAAGCATATGAATTTTGAATGTTGTTCGAGTACAGAAGATGGAGCTCCGGCAAAACAACAGCATACAATGGCAGGTGACATTATGTTCAGAATCAGAGATGCAGACAAGGTAGAGGCACCAACGATCAACCTAATGGTCATTTCGGCCATGATCGCCCCGCCTTAGTGAGGAGGATTTTGGTTAATTGTGTAAGGTCCGTAAATAAAATTTTCAAAAAACTTTATGATCAAATGAGGATGGAAGCCAAGGACTTGAAACCGTCTAAAGCTCGCATTCATAGCTTCAATGGTGCTGCGACCGAAGCTGTCGGATATGTCAAATTGCCCATGGAGTTAGGAGAAGGCGACCGCAGGAGAGTACGGATTTTTCCATTTGTTGTCTTGGATGTTGATTCTCCACACAATGCTTTTTTGGGCCGACCAGCATTAGCTGAATTCCTGGCAGCTCTTGCCCTTTGGTGTTTGACTTTGAAGTTCCCAACAGATAATGGTGTTGGAGCTCTGCATGGTAATCAGGCGACTAGACGTGCCTGCTATGTTGCTGAGTTGAGAGACGCTAAATGGAAGGAGAAAGGTAAGGTTGTGGAGAAGTCTCTTTGCATCCAAACCACTGAAGATTGACAACCAGTGCCTAGGCCTTGGCTCGGGCGCCATAGTCAATTCTATAAAGATATAGATCCAATGGATGACGAGGAGGAGCCCAAAGAGACCAAGGTTGCATCAGCTGGGCTGACGATTGACGTCACAGTTAGCCATGACGAACCGTCACGGGTCTTAAAGATCGGATCACAGCTCAGCCCGCCGATAATGAAAGAACTTGCTGGTTTTTTTTTGAGCGAATCTTGATGTGTTTGCTTGGACTCGCTCTGACATGTGTAGGATCTCGCCTACCATTGCAAGCCACGCATTAAATATCGACCCGAGGCATGTCCCGATGAAACAGAAAAGGCATGGCATGGATCTAGAGAGATCTGATGCCTTTAAAGAGGAGGTGGATAGACTCAAAGGCAATAGGTTTACTCGTAATGCCCTCTACCCTAAATGGGTATCTAATCCTGTACTTGTGAGAAAGACGAATAGAAAATGGTGGGCATGCGTTGATTACTTGGACTTAAACAAGGTGTGTCTATAAGACAGTTTTCCCCTTCCAAGGATCGACCGGTTGGTAGACTCAACCATAAGACACGAATTGCTTTCTTTCATGGATGCGTACTCTAGATATAACCAAATCCTGATGCACATTCCCGATCAGAAGCACACTAGCTTCATTACTGACGTTGGATTGTATTTCTATGTGGTAATGCCATTTGGATTAAAGAATGCTGGAAAGACCTATCAATGCCTAGTCAATAGAATGTTTAAAGATCAGATTGGAAAAACGATGGAGGTATACATGGATGATATGCTCATGAAGTCATGACGATCAAGCGACCACATTAGGAACTTAGCAGAAATGTTATATATCCTCCGATATTACAAAATGAAGATCAATCCTCTGAAGCGTTCTTTTGGTGTTGCATCAGGAAAGTTCTTGGGTTTTATCGTCAATGCATGTGGAATTGAGGCTAATCCTGAGAAGATTCAAGCAATTCGCAACATCCAAGTGCCAAAGACCATCAAACAAGTACAGGACCTAAATTGGAAGGTTGCCGCCCTAAGTCGATTTATTTCCAGAGCTACCAATAAAGGCATTCCTTTATTCAAGTTGATTAGAAGAGGGAAAAGGAACTTTGAATGGACGTAGGATTGTGAAGACGCATTCCTAGCTTTGGTGAACCATTTAGAGAGGCCTCCCATCTTGTCAAAGCCGGTGGATCATGAAGACTTGTAGATCTACTTGGCTATGTCGGTACATATGATAAGTGTCGCTCTACTTTGCAAGGAGAATCAGATCCAAAGACCGACCTATTATGTAAGCAAACGATTAACAGGAGCTGAAAGGAATTATCCAAAGATGGAGAAATTGGCTTATTGCTTCTTGATTGCATCACGAAAGCTCCACCTCTATTTACAGGCTCATCCCGTCACTGTTTATATAGATCAGCAGTTACGACAGATTCTACATTGGCCTGAGACGTCTTGAAGGTTACTCAAGTGGAACATTGAACTGAGTCAATTCGACATCACTTATCTCCCTCAAAGCCATCTAGGGACAGGCACTGGCAGACTTTATAGCAGAATTCACTGCACATGATGATCTCCCAAAGAGCAATGGAGCCCCTGCCATTCGATGGAAAATGTGTACAGATGGAGCGTTCAATGATCAATGTTCTAGAGTCAGGATCATGTTAGTAACTCCGGAAGATCGATCAATTTGCTATGCTTTAAAGCTTGACTTCCCTGCAACGAATAATGAAACTGAGTATGAAGCTCTGATTGTTGGACTTAAACTTGCCAGAGAACTGGGAATAAAATCTCTTAAAATCTTTTACAACTCACAGTTGGTAGTATACCAAGTCAGGGGAGATTACCAAGCTAAAGGACAATGACTCGCCTTGTACCTTATCCAAGTACAAGAGCTATTCACTAGCCTTAAGTAATATGACATCATGCACATTCATTGGGATCAAAACAAAGAGGCTGACTTATTGACAAAGTTTGCTTGTATGGAGATGCATAATAGATGGGCTTAGTTCCAATCGAAGTACTAGACACTCCGATCATAAACCAAAAGGAAATCGACTGGGTACTAAAGACGGATCCTGAGAAGGAGTCGTGGATGACTCCGATTAAAGATTATTTGCTACAATGAGTCTTTCCCGAATGGAGGAATGAAAGGTGGCCAATCCTCCGTAAAGCTTCACGATATACCATTCAAGAAGGAGTCATGTATAGAAACGGTTTTTCCATTCCCCTGCTCCGGTTTATCGCTCATGATGAAATAAAATGAGTCCTAAAGGAAGTTCATGAAGGGGAATGTGGAAATCACACTAGAGGGCAGACCCTAGCAAAGAAAATACTTCGTTTTGGGTATTATTGGCCGACTGTCAACTGAGATGCTGCTGATTATGCTAGGCGATGTGACAAGTGCCAGATGTATGCAAAAGTTCCGAGAGCTCCGCCGACATAAATCATACAAATGGTCAATCCATGGCTGTTATCATATGTGGCATAGATATTATCGGTTCCTTACCGATCTCTAAAGGTGGTGTGAAGTACGCCATCGTTGTAGTTGATTACTTCACCAAATGCGTCGAAGCAGAATCTTTAGCCACGATCACAACAAAGAAAGTAATCAACTTCAACATCCGGAGCATTATTTGTCATTTTGGCCTTCCACGAACCATTATAACTGATAATGGGACTCAATTCGACAGCGCTGAATTCAAATACTACTACCGTCAACATCATATTGAGAAGAGATTTGTGACAGTTTCTCATCCTCAAGTAAATGGACAAGTTGAAGCTGCGAACAAAATCATAAAGTCCATTCTGAAGAAGCGTTTGGAAAAGGTTAGAGGCAAGTCGGTGGGTGAACTTCCAATAGCATTATTGGCTTACAGAACCACCCACAAGTTCACGACTGACCACACTCCATTTTCCCTTGCATACGACTCCGAAGCTGTTATTCCTGTTGAACTCGAAGTCCCTTCTCATTGAGTGACCTACTATGATCCCAGAATGAATAGAGATCTCCTCTTAGGATTTCTAGACTTTATAGATAAGAAGCGCGAAGAAGATGATTTAAGGGCAGCTGCACATCGACACCGAGTCGCTCGATACTACAACACTAAAGTCCGACCTTGAACCTTTATAATCGGCGATCTCATCTTAAAATGGGTTTTTCCTGCCCGTCGCACATGAATCCTACTTGGAAAGGACCATATGTCATTGAACAAAGACTTGGAGAGGGAACTTTCAAGCTAGCGACAATTGATGGCGTTACACTCCTAAGAGCATAGAATAATAGCGAGCATTTACGATGCTATTTGACGTAGTTCATTCTTTTTCATTTAGTTGTATTCAATTTCCTAATTTGCTTTATCATTTGATTTTCCAAATATGCGATAAGAAAAATTATGTCATTTCTTTCCATTTGGAAAATAAAGTTTGAAATTTCCTTCATATTTGTGATTGCTGTAGCATTACATATTAGTTACGATACCCAACTAACTAATATTGACATGTCCGAGCAGGTTCCCAGAGTTTGGAGCTAGTCGATTACATAAGTTCACGATTGAACTAAACAAAATGAACATGGTTCGACCGTTCATTTAATAATTCTCGCTCACAACCCGATGGACGGAGTACCTAACGAGGAATGGACATGACTCGACCATCCGGATAACCAAATTAATCCTACCAAGTGATGGGACAAACATGAATCAAAAGCAATCATGACATGACCAAGCGCTCGCTAAGTTAAACCCCGGATTTGAGGGGAAACCAATGAATTAACGAAAATACAGTTCGACTATTTTCCAAAATAACTCTAAGTCCCCAGAGCATGGACTGGAGTATAAAGACGAATTGGGTTTGATCTGATTGCCTGCCAACTAACTCTTATCCCCAGAGTGTGGATATGAGTATAAACAAATAATTGAGTGCGGTTTGACCACTCGCTACTCCATAACCTCAGACCTAAAACCGACAGGAGGAGTATAAACTCGCTAAGGATGGAGTTCGACCATCCACTATCTAACTCCGCTAACCTGAGACTGGGGGCAGGAGTATAATCACTCGAATTGTTGAATCCGACGGCATAACACTAGGGGCTCAAGCCCAGTGTTTAATACAACTTAAGGCCACGACCACATGGAGACCTCGAGTGAAAATTAATGGAGGATTATCTGAGTTAACGAGTAACAAATTACAAGTAAATTGAATGAAAAATGTAATAGCTCGACTACTTAAACAAAATTCACATAAGAGTTCGATAGGAAATAAAGAACTTTTATTTGCATGTTAAACTTGAAAATTGTGGTACAAGTTTATTCAAAAGTGGGGGCAGTACCCGCACAATCACGACCAACAAAAAGAGAAAAGCAGTTATACAAGCTATATACAAACTAAGCCGAAGTGACGTCTATTTCTTTTGCCCCATTTCACTTTTTGACTTTTTAGGAGTGGCGCCACTTGAGCTTTCGCTTATTCTTCTTTTTGATCCTTTTCCGCCCTTGGCAGGAGAGCTTTCAGAGGTTGGATGGAGTTCTTCATGAACCGACCCATCGGGTGGAATGACTTGTAGTAGGATAAGATTTGGATCATCGATGTCCATGTTAGCGGGTTCAACCTTAGCTTTTTTCTTCAACAACTCCTCTCTCTCAATGCGCTCTTTTAAGCCGAGCTCAATGGTATGTTCGGTGGCACCAGTGATCATGACGTCATCTGATTCATCAGGCAATAGCTGGTTGTCAGCTTTTTCATCATCTAGTGCTCCGAAAACTTGAGCGTCAAGTCCTGAAATGTCAATGGCCGCTGCAATTTCAGTAGATGTCGATTGTTGCTCCATGGCGGCACCGTTTCCTAAAGTTTGGCTAGGACTTAGAAAACTTGCAGATTCGCAGAAACAAAAAAAATAAGCCCATGACTATTGGGCATGAGGAACAAAATCTCTTGAATAATGGAGAATATAGTGGGATACCTGTGTCCGGCTTACTTTCAGTTGTCGTTGGAGTGCTCCCCTCTAGAATAAGAGCCGACATCTTTGATTAATAGCCGGGTCTATCTGTATCATAGCTCAGATCCTGTCCTTGGCTAAGAGAAACTGATGCTCCGGCTGTTTGAAGTGAAGGGGGACCTTTGGGATCAAACTCCTAAGACTTAGCAATGTTTTTCCCTTTGCCTAAGGGTGCTAAAATATCAAAGTATCGGAGTCTCGCGATAACAAGGTCTAAAGGTTCATCCTCGCGAACAATCTCCCGTACCATTATTCCCTTCATCTGAATCAGCTTTACCGAGGGCTTTCTTCTTCATTTTAGCAATATATTCCCAAACCTTGGCAAGTGATTCAAGATAACCATCTCCAAGAAAACTCAAATCGTGATGGATTAGGACTTTAGCACTATATTTAACAATTAAAGGATCAAACATGTCCTTAATCCCATTTCGACCAGCTTCTTTGGCATCTTCTAACTAGGCATCGATCTGCACTCTAACCTCGTTGCAGCCCACTTCTCTTGCCTCTTCCTTGAGGACTTCAATTTGAGCAAGTTGCTTATCAATTTTAATTTTCAGTCCTCGGGCTTTGATGGCCTCTTCGCAATATCTTTGTGACTCTTCCCGAGCTTCAAGTTTTTCTTCATTCTCTTTTTTAAGGAATTCTCCGAGTTCCTCAATGCGGCATGCCAGAATGTTTTTCTCCTTTTGCAATGTATCATTTTCCAAAGCAAGCACACCGCTACCGTTGAGGGCACCATCGAGCTCCTTTTTATGAGCCGCTTCTAGACGACTAACTGCCTTGGATGTTTCTTTGGCACTCTTTTCTACCACGGTTAGCTTCGTTGTCAGCTCTGAGATCTCATCATCTTGATGTTCAATTATATCTTTATCATGGATCGCCTCTAGCTTGAGACGATTGATTTCATTTGTCTCTCGATAGACACCTCAGAAATTTTTTCGGATAAATGCTGGAATGCTTTGTGCTACACAAAAACACCATTAACGCATGCAAGGGAACTCACTTTAGTGCTCCCTGAAATTGTATGAATGAATGGAAGAAGCTTAAGCCCATAGAAACAGACTTTTGGAAAATTGACCTTAAGTTCGATCAATTTTTCTACCGTGGAAGCCTCAGGAGATGCAGTAGGCAAAGATGGATTAGAAGTAGTGATTGGGCATTTGCTTGACCTATGATCGTGGGGCTGTCTAAAACCAGATAAACGAATACTGCTTAGGCGGCACAACAATTTGAGGAGCATGGAAAGAAGTCTGATCACCACTATATACAGGAAGATTGGGCTAAGCTTCCTGATGAGATGATTGAGATTGGGACTTATGTTTATGAGATGAAGACTCCCTTGAACGATGAGTTCTTTCCTGGCCGTCATCTCTCTCTCGACGCCTACCCAAGTCTAGACCGTGATTGGATCCATACTGTATTGAGGAGCCCTTCAAACGATTGAAGGCATAGGATTGAGACATAACACCTACAAATCAAACAAGAGCGTATAAGTGACCATAAAATAATAGATAGATGGAAATTGTAGAGTGAAGTGCGCGTGACTGTAAGTGTCCTAGTGTCCTCCAACAGACCAGTTGGTGCAGCCTTGCTCAAAGGAGTGTTCTCCCCTTTGCTAGTGGGAGGAATGTCGTCACCACTCTTGGTGGGAGAATTGAGCCCCCATAGGGAAGTCATAAGTCATGATATCATCAGGAATCGAGAGATTCGAGAACCATTCCATTGAGAATTATAAATGTCGAGAGGAAGACTCTTCTACAACGGAGGTGATAATAAATTCGGGCTCTTTAGCGGGTTTTCTCCTACGGAGTTTATATGCAAACTTTTTTCTTCTCCTTGTTGGCATGTGAGATTGTGCGACTTGTAATGGTTCAACCACATGCGCATTTCCTAGACCCGCATCAGCATCGCCAGGCTGGTTGGTTTCGACACCTCTAATTTCGCCCTCTTTGGCATCATCCTGAGTCTCCTCGACTAGAGGCACGATAGGGCTATTAGTACCGCCTTCTTTTTCTACAACATTCCTTTATGGTGCAGCTTCGTGGAAGCCCAATGCCGCGACCTTCTTCTAACAGCCCAAAAAGAGATGACCATTCATTGGTCACGAGGGATCTGATGCCCCTATCCTCAATTGGGGTAGCACGGATTGCCGAAACCACCCTTGAGAAATTACCACCTTTTGGACATAGATGAAAACCTAAATTTTTTTGAAGTATTAGTTAGCTTAGGATACGACTTGGGCTAAAAAATTTGAGGACAAAGTGAAGACAACACTTACGTCCTTCTAACCATCACCTCGCGAAGTCAGGCGGACAACGAACGTAAAACCATTCGTGTTTAAAGATGCTGAGCTTGTTTCAAGTTCCAGTTAGAGCTTGACAGTTGGGCGAAGCCTCGAGGAAAGTGTAAGAAAGGCTTCTGTCCGTAGTTTGAAATTGTAAATAAACCTGATATCCTCAAGAGATGGCGAGTAGAACAGAACATCCATAAATAGCAAGAAAGTGCCATGAAGAAAAGCATAACTGTTCGGATGCAGCTGAGCAGGAGCTATTCCTAAATAATTTAGCATTTCTTGGATGAAACAATTAAAAGGTGGCATACATCCAGCCAAGCACATGGATTTATTGCATGCCGTATATCCCTCTGGGAGCAAATGAGCTCTGTCATTCACTAAAGAGACTAGAACATCTCCAAACGGAATCCCATGTTTAGAGCATAGTCTGCGAAGAGCAGCCTCGCCGATTCTTGAGGCTTAGGAATCCATCGGGTCATCTAGAAGTATGACACCTTCTACAACATTTAGGGAAGGACTTATATTTTCCACTGGAATGACGGAAACATCAGAGAAAAGGTCAATCAATGGGTGGAAAACCTTCGGTTGTTCAACTTGACGATCAGGGGAAAGTTTGTTGTAAATAGTTGCAGAACTTGACTCGGCTCCGGGATTGCTAAGTTGCGAAGGTTGTCCAAAAGGCATTGGAGCTAAACGTTCTGAAAGTTTGGAGCCCATATCAACTAGACTCAGTAGATAAAATATATTACAACTGTCAAAGATCGTTGTAAAAAAATATAGATCTATTACAACTCTGGATATCACGATGGACGGCTGTCCGTTGTAATAGACCTATTACAACTGTTTTTGGCAGTTGCGAAAAGATGTTTTTGTTGTAGTGTGTACTTCTTGGACTTATGATTAATTAGCATGTAACATAAAATTATGTTACCCATTCAAAGGGAAGTCATGACTATTGGTCTTCTCATTTTTTGAGGTTAGGTAAAATGCAAGCTGCCATAGGTAATAGTAGCTAGTTTTTAGTTAAAGTTAACTATAGTCAAGAATATAAGCGAGATACTAATAGGATCAAGTTGGTTTTATAAAAGAAATTGTCATCTACTAAGGTTGTTTGTTTGTCAATTATTTGTGGTGTTATGAATGTAATGCAAATACATACGAGGGTATACATGTAAAATGTAGGTATCAACTTCCAAAGAGAAACTTTTTTATGTTTACATGTACTTCTAACTATAATTGCATTTATTTTCAAGACACATACAAAAATCATGATACTTCACTAAACTTAAACCTTACCAAATCCAAACCTAAATCTTAAAGTAGCGTTTGGGTTTAGTGATGTATCTTGATAGCAAAGTGCAACTA
The DNA here is from genome assembly GCA_030737815.1 of Allium fistulosum. NCBI lineage: Eukaryota > Viridiplantae > Streptophyta > Magnoliopsida > Asparagales > Amaryllidaceae > Allium > Allium fistulosum. The sequence goes on along the minus strand of CM060901.1, from coordinate 1,273,500,206 downwards.
TTTGCAGTTTTCACTATAATTATCTGTGGTTTGGATTGCAGATATTTGAATTTTGGCTCACATTACAAATAGTAGTGTTTTTCAGAACCTATTTTTAATAAAGAGCGGTAGTGTATTTGAAATTTAAAACGGTTGTTTTACAAAAGTTCCCTATTAATGTTTTATGCAAGGTCATTAACTTGGTGTGACTAAAAAACTTTAAAATAACAGAATATTTATTAGTAACTAAGATGTTTATTTGACTCATAATTAGTTGCTAATTTAAGGCTTTTTTTTCTAATATTAGTTAACATAGTTATCCCACTCCTTCCTCTCACAATATTATTAATAATTAAGCTAAGGAAAAAAGAATTCAACGGAGATTGTGTTTATTGCGTTATGGAGGGGTGCTTATTCTTTTTGCACTATAGTTACTGAGCAATCTTTGCTGAGTGAGATGGTGAGAAAAAAGAGCCTATAGAATGGATCAGTTGTAAATTTAATAGATTGAGGCAGAATATTTCAATAAAGGAATGTGTTGCATATAAAATTTGGTAGAAAGCAAAGATTTTGAATGTACAGATGAAAGTTGTACACGTGCACTGTCCACTTGCCATTTTAAGCAAGGACTGTACCATTAACACTAAATGAAGATAAAAATATATTCATGTTCATTATTTTCGTTCTCTACCGCTTTTTTTACATTTGCATCTTCTTCTTACTTGCATGTTGTACCCATACCATCATTTATGCACATAATTGTTCCCTACCGGGTTTTGAATATGCAAGTCAACCAGCTAGATTGTTTTTTTTTAAATAACATTTAGGTACAACATGTCACTAGAACAACATAACACAACTCACATGTCAATATATGTTCGAATCACGTTACGTAAGTTTCGAACTTGTGATCTCTCGTACCAAAGTCGAATCACTTAACCATTGGGATGTTTGTCAACCAACTAGATTGTTGTTACGTTATTTTTCTTTCATCTTTCAAGTTCTCGCCTTATTGTTTATTATTAATTTTATTTCATTTTAAACTACAAGAAAAGTTCCATTATAGCAACATAAGGTCCATAAGCTTCTTTTTAGTTTTAACTTTATTGGTTGAATCATCCAAAGTCAGAACCATATCTTGATGATGCCACTGACTTCATTTTCAAAATACTATTTATTGTTGTCTTCTTCCTTTTGAACTTCTTACATGCTCATATATTATATACTTTGAACCCCTATAGTAGTTGATTTTTGTTTGCCTCTTTCCATCTTTTTGAATATAATGGTTTGAATAATCCCAATGGTATTATATACAAATCTAATAGCTTTATTTTAAATAAGTGCTAAGAATAAGGTGTGGTGATTTGTCCCACTATATTTCGAGATTTTTTCCTTGAGCATTTAGTTTAAAATTTCAAACACATAACGGTACAGCAGCATTAATAATTTGGTATTTATTATTTTTTATTGTTAGGTTATAGCTGATTTAAACTCATGACTACAATAGTCCATTTTGATGCTTATTCCCGTTGGTACCATGGTTTGAGTTTTCGACCGAAACATCGAAATTCCGATCGTTCCATTTAAGTTTCAGTGGGGACCGAAACGAAACCGAACAGAAATTCCGGTTCAACAAAAAACCTATTGAACTTCAAATTATACAAAAAAACCTCAAAAATTGAATTAATTTGAATTTTCAAATATAGGAATATTCAAAATATAAAATTTTAACTTAGAAAACATACAAATTCACAAAATATATAAATGATGTAACCGAAAAAGTTGAAAATGAAATAATGAATGAATATTTTTTAGTGTTTTAAATATTTATAATTAACCGGTATTATTTGTGTATATCTTATTTTTCAATTAAGTTTAAATTATACGTTTTCTTTCAGTAAATTAAACAAATATATGTATAATTATATGAAAAACAAATAACAAGATCCGAAACCGAAACTGAAATCGAAATTTTCAAAATTTACGAAATAGGCCGAAATTTCTAAAATTACAAAAGACCGAAACCGAAAACTCGAACCTTGGTTTGTACATAACATGTACTATCAGACAAAGTAATTATTAATGTTGATTGATGCATTCTTTATTGGAAAAAGGAAACAAATGGCATCATTCATTTATATACATTATATATGCACCTCACATTAGCATTTATGTAATTTTGAAGTCATATTGTACAAAGGAAGAATCGTAATAAACACTGTACACGTTTCGTGGAGCATTTAGTTTATAATTTCAAACATACAATAGTGCCGTGTTGATAATAATTTGATACCTTTTTATTTATTGGCAGGTAATAGCTGTCAAGTTCATCATTTAGTGGTCAATTATGTTGATTATTACCATTTGTGGATATAAGATGTACTACCAAGCAAAGTCTGTATTAAATTTCGATTGGTACCTTCTTTATTAGAAAAAAGAAATAAATATCACTCATCTTGATGGTTTAAAGATTTTGAACTTAAAATAATGAGAATATAGAAATGATTTTGACAGTTTAAAGATATAAATCATTCATGTTATATAAAAACCACAACCCCCCAAGTAATGTTCCTTCATTAACCAAAATCCAGTACTGATTGAGCAAGTTGGTTTGAGTTTTGAAAAAACTTTTGTTATAGCTATACTGTTGTTTAATATTTTCTACTAAAATTATTTGACTGTTATTTATTCTCATGGACAAGCCAAGCATGTTAGCCTTTTTTGAATCTTCGTCTATGTACTATTTTGAAACCATCTTAGGAACTAGATTAAATATAGTACAAAGACCATATCATCCTTGCAAATATTTTACCTTTTGATAACTAATTATTTTTTTAACATTTAGTGCATATATGTCTAAATAATATGTTGTATGAAAAATGATTTCAGATAAATTAATCCACATCAGAAAACATATACAGTGTATTAACTACACCAGTTTTTATTTCATGAAATAATATGATTTTTTATTTTCATCAATTTAATAAAATTTAACATGGATCGGTAAAAATGCATTTTATGTCATGTATGCATGTGTTTTGTTTCCCGTATTAAGTGTTATGATGTGGAATAAACCTGACCACTGCAATTTGGCTTCAGCTTCAGCTTCCTTGACGATGAGTTAACATGTTGATTAACGATGAATAAAACTGCCTTTAGGCGATGTTGTCACTACTTTACAACTCTAAGGCTTTTTATTTAACACATTTCTCTCTAACACCTACCACTGTTGCAGCATTATTATACCTAATTCATTTTAATACATGATAAATAGGTAAACATGCTACACTTTTGGGTTAGCTGGGTGACTACAAAGGGAAATGTTTGATGATTAATAAATATAATCTCCTTGACGATCAGTCCAGTCAGATGTGTACCTTGCTTTCAAATATTTCTGCTTCCCAATACAAACGTTTGATGTTTAAGAAAATATGTAGCTTTATACATTGATTTCTAGATTACATTATTCTACAGACAGTTTTATAAAAAAGCATGGCAGGATTAACATTGGTGAATAATGTTGACGCATTAATATTCTCTTTCAGTTTGATGTTTCTGTGCAAAATACTGCACCAATGCTGATTCTATATTACTTATTTTGGGTTCCGCAGTGGCAAATGTTAAAATAAGGCCTCAGCTGTGTACACTTTATAGAAAAAATATTGCTTTACACCTCCTTTATCGACAGTTCATCATGTTAATTTTAATTTATTTCATATCCTTATTTCAAGCATTCCTATCTGATTATAGTCAATAGCTTACATATTTTAGAGACGATGCATAGCATGATTACATGTGTAACAATTTTAATCTATATTATAGCAGGTGTAAGTTTTAAGTTGTGTAATGTCTCTTCATTATTCTTTCATTAAAAGGTTTCTATGTGTTTTTACGAATTCATATATAAATTATGCCATCCTATAAAGAATTTCAAGAAACTGATTGAATTTTTGAAAATTGATATTGGTTTGTACATGATACAAGTTGTATTTATATTGTACAACTCTATGTGGGCTAAATTGAGATGTGCAGCCCAATTAACTACATACCCGAACTGCTATTTGCATGTTAACCTATATTGTGATAATCGGGTTGTTTACAATCTCATTTCCAATACCCCCTCAAACCGATATTAAGGTTAGGGCATGACAATTCCCAAATTGATTCGCCGTTTCAATTTTCCTTTAGATTTCATCAGATTGAGAGCGATTTCTGATTTACAATTATTTTGCGACTTGATTTCTTAGCAGATCTCTGTGCTTTAATGACTTAATTAGCTTCTTTGTTGAGATTTTGATGTTGAGATGATTTTGATTCATGAGTTTTGATATGTTCAGCAGTCTTTCTTGTATTTGCTTGAGTCTCTTCTACTTTTAGATCGTTTTGGAATCTGGTGAAATTTCGAGCAGATATTGCCTTTGTTAGAACATCGGTACGCTGGTAAGGTGCAGGTATGTGGTTAACTTGTAATTTCCCTTTTAGAACTTGCTCTCGTACAAAGTAGAGGTCAATCTCTATATGCTTTGTCTTCGAATGTAGGTTAGGGTTTGGTGACATGTAAACTGTGCTTTGATTGTCACACCATAATGTCAGTTTGCTCTCTGTTTTGATATTTAGTTCACTTAATAGTAATTGAATCCACATTATTTCTGCTGTTGCACTTGCTACGCTTGTATATTCAGCCTCAATGCTGAATCTGGAAATGGTTGATTGTTTCTTTGAGCACCATGATATAGGGTTGTCACCAACATATATGCAATATCCAGTTACTGACTTCCTATCATTTGGATCAGTGGTCCAATCAGCATCACAATAGCCAGTTATATTGTGATTGCTGCATTCCTTTAATAATAATCCATAATTTGCAGTTCCCTTTAAGCATCTTAGTATCCTTTTTACAGCTTTCCAATTCAACAGCTCTGAAATATATTTCCTTTGGCTTAGAAGTATTTTTGAATTTGAATTTCTCCTGACCTCTATGCCCAAAAGATAGCTCAAGTCTCTAAGATCCTTGATACTGAGCGAGCTTGTTGATTTCAATTTCATCATCCCCTGTAATAATTAAATTATCAACATATATTAGAATATATATACTTGATTTATTGTTGAGAATGATTAATAGTGAATTGTCTGATTTGGTAGGTTGATAATCTAAAGTATTTAGAGTGGTTTTCAGTCTTTCAAACCATACTCTTGTGCTTGTTTAAGGCCAGTTTAAGGCCATATATAGTCTTATTTAGTTTGCACACAAGATCATATTTTGCTTGTATCCTTGTGGTTGCTCAATGCATATTTCTTCCTGCAAAATACCATTTAGAAAAGTATTATTGACATCAAGTTGCCTAATACTCCAATGTCTGTGAAAGGCAATGGTTAGGACTACTCTTATGGTTGTTGGTTTAACCATTGGAGAGAATGTTTCATTGAAATAGAACCCATATTGTTGAGTATATCCTTTTGCTACTAATCTGGCCTTGTATTTGGCTACGGTTCCATTTGGATTCTTCTTTAGTTTATAGGTCCATTTGCATTCAACTATGTTTTTATTTTCTGGTGGGCACACCAGTTTCCATGTTTTGTTTCTTATAAGTGCAGACGGCGTGAGTTCTTCAGGCAAGACGATTTTTCCATAAAGACGACAACACTACAATAAAAATACCCTATTACAACGCCCGTTTTACAACGGTCACTGGCTGCCCGTTGTAATAGAAGGCTATTGCAACGGTCCATTAAAGACCGTTGTAATAGACGCCCTATACAACGACCTTTTTACAACGGGCAATAACTGCCTGTTGTAATAGAATGCTATTACAACGGTCCTTTCATGCCCGTTGTAATAAATACCAATTTTACAACGTTCACAAAATGCCCGTTGTAATAGATGCCAATTTTACAATGGTCATAAAATGCCCGTTGTAAGAGGTGCCAATTTTACAATGCTCAAAACGCCCGTTGTAATAGGTGCCAATTTTACAACGGGTTAAAAATGCCCATTGTAATATGTGCCAATTTTACAACGGTCATAAAATTCCCATTTTAACCGATGCCAATTTTATGTTAATCATCCACTCACATTTGATGAAACCATTTTTCGGAAAATTTCTAACGCCCGCCAATATTTATTATTTATTATTCAATATTTAGTATTTAATATTAAATATTTCATAGTTAATAATTACTATTAAATAATTTCTACTAAATCACTAATAATTAATATTAAATAATTGCTATTAAATAATTAAGAATTAATTATCAATACTTAATAATCGATAAATAGTATTAGTTTTTAATAATTAATATTAAAATTTAATAATTAATAACTAATATTAAATATTTAATAATTAATAATCGGTAATATATACATAATCATTAACTTTAAATAATTAATATTTAATTAAAATTAAGTAGTAACAATTAATAATTAATAAGTAATTTTAAATAATTAATAATTAATTTTAAATAATTAATGTTTAATGATTTAGAAGTAATATATAATATTTAAAAAGTAATTTAAGAAATTCATATTATAGTTAATATAAATTTTCAAATATTTGCTAATTAATAATTACTATTAAATAATTTTTGTTAAGTAACTAATAATTAATATAATAATATTTTTATATTAAATAAAAATTAAAATTTAATTAAAAATCAATATTAAATAATAATAAAATTACAAATCAATGTTAAATAATAAAAATAATAATTAATAATTAACTATAATAATAATAATTAATAACAAATAGAAAATGAGTATTAAATTCATAATACTTAAATAACAATAATTAAATATTAATGTATAATAATTAATAACTACTATTAAATACTAAAAATTAATAATTAATTTGAAATATCAAATAATTCCTATTAGTAATTAGTAATTAATAGTTATTTAGTAATTAAATTAATTAATAATTAATAATCAATAATCAATAAATAAATATTAAATATTAAATTAATAGTTTATATATAATTCATTATTAAATACTAGTAATTAATAATATACTGTTAAACAACTAACATTTGATAATTAATATTTGATATTGAATATTGAATAATTAATTTTTAATATATTAAATAATATTTAATAATATTTAATAATTAAAAGTTACTATTAAACAACTACCATTAATTAATAATAATTAATTAATAATTTTAATTAATACTATTAAATAGTTAAGTAGCAAAAACTAATAATTAGTTAATACACTACAATACTTCATTGTGTTATTGTTTGTTATAAGTTTTATTTATTTACAGTATGAAGTGGCTACATAACGCTATAAATTCGTGCCCACCTCTTCCCCCAAATTATTTTCATTTTCCCTCTCACTCCTCTTAATTTCCTCTTCCCTTTTCCTCATATTATTTCCTAAATCCTCGAACATAAGTTCATGGCCGCCTCCTTGCCTCCAACATGTCGACTTCTGCTAGTCGTCGCCGACCTCCTCCCATCTACCCCCAAGTATTAAGCGCACCATCGAGTTGCAACTTTATGCTAATCTTTGCCTCTAACTTTTGGTAACACTTCATTTATTATTTATTAAAGTTATTATAAAATGAAATCAGCATTTTGGTGAAATTCTAGTCACTGCTGAAGTATTTAAACATCAATATTCTATTTGAATCGGTTTGAGATTGATTTGCCAATTGAACTCTTGTAATGACGTAATATCTGCTGCTAAATCGAACTAATTAGGTGTAAATTAGTCAGTGGATTGTTTGATGTTTTTCAATTTTTTATGTTATTTGAACAAGTAGGATTGGAGTTATCTCCGATTTAATGTTGAACAGTCTTTGACTTTTTCTGCTCCAATTTTGTTTTGCAATCGTTTTGCGTTTGAAGAAATTTCATGGATGATTGATACAAGGAATTGAGTTGTTTTGCTCTGGATGATATTCGCGTTGAAGAGGAGAGGATCCAGACTGAACAATAAAGTATAGTACTCACCTCTTCTTTGCTCGCATTCAAACTATTCGACGAAATTCCCAAGCCAAATACTTTTCTTTTCAATGCTTCACTTGATTTTGTTTAAGTTTGTTTTTAGCATAAAATATTTATACATGAATATTTTAAGTGGTTTTATTGACACAACATGCGTATGTTTTTTAGATGATTAAAGTACGGAAAGATGCTACATTTTAAACATGTAAAAGTGTACTGTAAGTGGTCTAACATGATTGCTTGTTTCTATGAAAAATGAGCGCATTTTTTTGATATATTGCTTTATACAATAACATATTTGATGCTCATTTGTACTTCTAAAATGTTGAATAAATCTTCTATGCATTTATGTTGATGTTCTGGCAGTCTCTATTCTTTTTTCTAATTCGTAGGTTGCCTGCTACATGTTTAACATTATATGGAGAAGCTAAGGCCATTTCTTTGTTGTTTGTTATTTGCTTCTATTTGTGAGGGAAATAGTTTTTTCAATTTTCTTTGTTCGCAAGAAAAAGCAATGTTACATTTTTGGCGTTGCTAAGAATTATGGTCTGAGCATTATGCTTCTTATTTGCTTGTAATATGGTATGTTGCTAAGCAATGGTTTTCTTTGCTTAGTTTGCATATATTTAAGTCAGATGACATATAGACAACTTCATGTTGGTCTATTTATTGTTAATAAATAATCTTCTTGTATGCTAGATTATGCTATATGGTTTTTGTAATTCATTAAGTTTATATTATATTCCAATTACTGTTGGTCGTTGGTGTAAGGTTATTAATTTATTAGTTCATTCTAAAGTAAAGTAAGTAAATGAAAATGCTACGGTGTTTGCTTGATTAGCTATCAAGTTCTATCGAAATTACTTGAAGTAAATCTTTGCAATTCAAAATTTGTTATAAAAGAATAGATGTGCGATACATTTTACTAACTATGAAGTTGGTCCACTTAAGGTTGCTTTTGGGGTTATGATTGCAGTATATTGTAAGAGGAGGAAGAGATTTGTTTCATTTGTTGCCGGATGCCTTCAAAGGGACAAAACAAATTGGAGTTATAGGTTGGGGCTCTCAGGTAAAGTTATTTACTTTTGCTAGTATGAAAAAAATTTGATTCTATTTATTATGATGATGATTGCCATCTTTGAAAAGAATTCAATATTATGACAGTTTGATTTCTTTCTTTATTTATCTCGTACTTTATGTATAACACGGTAATGTTATACCTTGCTTGTGACTCTTAATTCATTGTTCATCATTATATTATTCATGGATAGTTTATTTTTGTTCCAGCAGTAATTTATAATGTACCTCTGTCTTCTTTTTGCTTCTGTTTTGGTAAACGTTCTTCTCTATAATTGGACATATGGATATAATGATCAAAACATGGAGATTTTGATGTAATGCTCTGTTGATGGGAATCCACAGCTAGCATACGATAATGCTACATAAACTTATGCTACACTCCCGTGTCAGACCTTAATGTCTTATAGAACTAAGTTTTGAACAAACCAAATTCTGAAGATACGTTCTTGCACCATTCAAAATCTATATCACAAAATTTGAGATCATTCCAAAAAATAAAATATAATATGTAAACGTGTTAAATTTATTTCAGCCTTTGAATTTAACCATTTGCTCAAAAATGTTTCAAATTGTTTTGCTCAACAAACATTTAGGTATAGCGGTGTGTGGATCCCTATCCTTTATTAAATTACCACAATCTTCTTTTTGTTGATGCTTTCACAAAAGCACTTCTCTATTATAGGACTGCGATGCTCTGTTGATGTTAATTCACAACTAGCATATGATAATGTTATAGAAACTTTTGTTGCATTGTAGGCTATAAATTATAATTAGGCTATAGTTTCACATTAAATAATCATTTAAATCATTATGCTTAAATGATGGAAGCTCTATGGAAAAGATGCATTTCCACGTGTAAATCTAGAATATATATGCATGTAGTGTCTTTATAAGTATTGTAGCAGACTAATCAAATTTTATGTTATACATTTTGCTTAATTTTGTTCTACTTACTATGTAGGGTCCAGCCCAAGCACAAAATCTCAGAGACTCACTTGTCGAGGCCAGGTCAGACATCGTAGTCAAGGTCAGTTTATTATCTCCACTTATAATGCTAAATTGTATATTATTTCACTGGTTTAACCTGATCTATTCAACTATTTGGAGAATGGTACTTCACTCGATTAAACTTGTCGTTTTTATTTTGTGAATGCTGTTAACCTTAGTGTAAGTTTGGTTTGGTGTCATGGATCAACATGCATCTGTAAGTTGTAAATACAGTAAAATCCAAATTTTGTGTTCGGTTGGCTGTAATTTTTGTCCAACATGTTTTTGGAACAATAATTTACGTTCAACAAATTGAGCATCGTATTAGCATCATCATTTGGATTCCAAAAGCAACTATAGAAGTATTAACGTGAATAAGAGGGGACAGTTAACCATTATGAAATGTATATTGGTATGGACTTGTAATAAAATTATAAGCGTACCTCTTATTTAACAAATTTTGGGTAAGTGCGAGCTTGAAGGTAGCATCGCTAGTACTAGAGGCTGGGGATGGTTCGTTCGGGTGTGTTTGAAGGTTGATCGAAGTTGCTTACTGGAGATGTTGGTAGTAGAGGTAGTTTGGATAGGTTGTAGATGGTGAAGCCTGAGTAGGATGACTGTTTGAGGATTGTTTAGGTGGTTCAGATGTTTTTTAGGTTAAGGTTTGTGATCTGTCTTGGCTACTGGTATGTGCTGTGATGGGTGACTGTTGTGGTTTGGTTTGATGAAGTACTAAGAGGTTTATGAATGCAGTTGTGAAGTAATGCAAGGATGAAGTACCGAGAAGCAAGTGAATTTGGTTTGTGGATGTGCATAGAAATTGGTGCAGCGCAAACCTCAAATAGTCGAAACCCTAGATTGCCGCTCCTCCTAGCTCGCGATGACGAAGCAGATCCAGAAGTCCTTAGGTCGCGAGCGACCTACCTATGTCGCGAGGAAGAAGACAACCCAGAATCTGTATATGGCAAATCCCTAAATCGTAGGCCACGAACTTCCAACTGCTTATGTCGCGAACGACCTACCACTAGGTCGCTGTTGTCACTCGAGGCAGATCCAGTTAGGTCGAGCTTCCAGTTAGGTCGCGAACGACCTATGCCGCTCGAGCTTCCAGTTAGGTCGCGAAGCCTAAGTCGTGAGCTTCCAGTAGGTCGCTGAAGTCTGTTGATAAGTCGCGAACAACTTCCAGTAGGTCCCTGAAGTCTGATGTTAGGTCGCGAAGCTCCAGTTAGGTCACTACCTTATGTCGTGAAGCTTAGGTCGCGAGAAGCTGTTATGCCGATTTTGTTAAGTCGTGTAATGTTGTACCGTTTGTTGTTGAGTCGCGTAATGTCGCAAATTGTAAGTCGTTATGTCGTTTGTTCTTATGTCGTGTAATGTGTAGCTTGATAAGTCGTATGTGTTGTAAGTCATATGTCGATAAGTCGTGTGTTGTTAAGTTGTAAGTCACATAGGTCGAGTCAAGTGTTGAACGAGTTATGTGTGTTGTAAGCCTATAAATAGGCGGGGTTGTGTCATTTGTAAAAAGGTAGTTGAATTTTAAATAAAATTTGGTTTGTGCTTCTTGCCTCCATTAAAATTGGTAGTTGAGTGTTATCTCCTATCTCCACCTTCAGCATTCGAGTGCGCTCGAATCAACGATTGTTGAAGCCAATTCACGGAATCAAGTGCGCTTGGTCAACGTTCGAAGAATTGTAGATCTTCTCTCACGGCATCGTGCGCGATCAACGTGTCGAAGATTGCACTAATCCGGTATCTTCGTGATCAACGGATTTGGGTATTTGGGTATTCTTAAATTCACCGGTTTATCATCGAATCACCGATTATTTCCGCTAATCGTGTGAGATCCTGGGCGGATTCGATTTACCTCATCGAATTCGCTTCCTTGGCTACGTCAGTTTGGTATCGGAGCTAGATCGCAAGAAGTTTGCATCATTTGGAGATCGGATTTGCATAGTTGAGAAGTTTGATATTATTTGAGATCATGCCTCCTAGAAGAGTTAATCGTCATCAGAATATTGAAGATGTGTATATAAGAGGAGATGCTGAACAAATGGAGCAACGAATTAGTGATAAATTCAATGAGAAGTTTGATGAGGGAATTGGTCGATTAAAGAGAATGATTCTTGAAATGAATCAAAGTAGAAGAAGGGTTTCACCTGAATCGAGCCATGGGGGAAATAGAGTTTCACCACATTCAGATCGGGAGAGAAGAGAAGATCATGATCGTAGAAATGTTGACGATTGTGATAGGAATGTTAATGATCGTGATCAGAGGAATGTAGATCGAAGGGATGTTGGTGGTAGAAATGATGGTGGTAGAGATGTTGGTGGTCATGATCGACATCGATATGCATCAGATTTTGATGAGGAGTTTGATGGTGGTAGTGTTCATGGTCGAAATCGAAGCCAAGGAAAAAATCATTCAGAGTATGATCACAAATGGGAGTCCGGAATGAAAATTGAAATTCCAGAGTTTAAGGGTGGTATGTAGGCTGAAGAATTTCTAGATTGGTTATCTAATGTTGAAGAGATCTTTGAATTCAAGGAGGTTTCGGAAGATCGTCGAGTGAAGTTGGTTGCTACTAGGCTGAGAGGGAGAGCTATGGCGTGGTGGCAGCAAACCAAACTTACATGAGAACGGATGGGGAAGTCGATGATTGTTGCTTGGGAGAAAATGAAGAAGATGATGAAGGCTACATTCTTGCCTTACAATTATCAATCACTCATGTATCAGAGGTTGCAGAATCTGAGGCAAGGGACGAAGACTGTTAATGATTATGCTAATGAGTTTCATCAACTGATTGCTCGAAATGACATTATGGAGACGGAGGAACAATTGACTGCTAGGTTTGTTGGGGGGTTGAGGATCCAGATCCAGGATATGGTAAATATGTTTGACCCTAGATCTGTGGCTGAAGCGCACCAGAAGGCGTTGGCTTGGGAGAAGCAGGGAAGACGAGGAGGTGGTGTGTTTCCAAGTTCCAATACTCAGAGCAAGGGTGCTAGTGGGAGTTCCAATGTTTCTAAAGCTGTCAGTAAACCAGTTGTGAATGAAGTTGCGAAGGCGAAGGTCAACAACAGTTTCAAGTGTTATAATTGCCAGGAAGTGGGTCACAAGAGTAATGAATGCCCGAAACCGAAAAGGCGAGCTATGATTGCTGAAGTGGAAGGTGAGGATGTCGATGAAGGTTATTCTAGTCCAGTTGAGGAGGATGAACAAGATATCGCGTCGGGAGATGAAGGATGTAATCTAATGTTGAGGAGATCATGTTTGACACCGAAGCAGGAAGAGGAGGCTAGTTGGTTGAGGAGTAATATCTTTCAGTCGACATGCACTATACTGGGGAAGGTGTGTAAATTTGTGATTGACGCAGGAAGTTGTGACAATATCATTTCTACGGAAGCTGTGAGAAAGTTGAAGTTGAAGACGGAGAAGCATCTAAATCCTTACAAGTTAGCGTGGTTAAGGAAAGGAGGAGAGGTGAAGGTGGACAGGCGAGTTCATGTTCCATTTTCTATTGGGAAGAAGTATAAAGATGAGATCTGGTGTGATGTGGTGGAGATGGATGTTTGTCACTTTCTTTTGGGAAGACCATGGCAGTATGACCAAGCAGTGCAGCATGATGGTCGAACCAATAGCTACAGATTTATGTTTGAGGGTACTAAGATCATTTTAATTCCGAAGAAGAGACAACAAGAAGAGAGCAAGTCAGAAGAGATTGAGGAGCTAAAGACTTTGTTGACTTTGAAGGAGTTTGTTGAAGAAGTAGAGGAGAGTCCAGAGGTGTTCTTATTGATTGGACATGAAGCTACTGAATCTGTTGAAGTTCTAGAGGAAGTAAAGCCGGTGTTGGAAGAATTCAGAGATGTGTTTCCTGAAGGGTTGCCAAAGGAGTTACCACCGTTGAGAGATATTCAGCATCAGATTGATCTTGTGCCAGGGGCGGCATTACCTCATAGGCCACATTATAGGATGAGTCCTAAGGAGCATGAGGAACTAAGAAGGCGGGTGGAGGAGTTGTTAGAACAAGGACGTGTTCAGGAGAGCTTGAGTCCTTGTGCAGTGCCAGCCTTATTGGTACCGAAGAAGGATGGGACTTGGCGGATGTGTACGGATAGTCGGGCTCTAAACAAGATCACTGTGAGATACAGGTTTCCTATGCCGAGGTTCGATGATTTGATTGATCAGTTGAGTGGGGCTGTTGTGTTCTCAAAGATTGACTTGAAGAGTGGATACCATCAGATTCGTATTAGACCGGGTGATGAGTGGAAGACTGCTTTTAAAACTAGGGAAGGTCTATACGAATGGCTGGTTATGCCGTTTGGCTTGTCAAATGCTCCTAGTACTTTTATGAGAGTGATGAACCATATTTTCAGACCATTTATTGGGAAGTTCGTAGTAGTTTACTTTGACGATATTTTGATCTATAGTGGGAGTATGGAAGAGCATATTCAACATTTGCGAGAAGTGCTGTTGATTCTACGACAGGAGCAATTCTATGCAGCAACGAAGAAGTGCATGTTCATGACGCACAGTGTTTTGTTTCTGGGATATGTTCTGTCGAAGGAGGGTATTCAAGTGGATGAAAGCAAAGTGGAAGCTGTCAAGAGTTGGCCACAACCCAAGACAATTACTGAAGTAAGGAGTTTTCATGGGTTGGTATCTTTTTATCGATGATTCATTCCACATTTTAGCAGTGTGATGGCACCTGTAACCGATTGCATGAAAGGAAAGAAGTTCGTGTGGACAAAGGAAGCAGAGTTAGCTTTTGAGAAGATCAAGACACTTTTGACGACAACACCCATTCTAGTACTACCGGATTTTCAGATATTGTTCGAGTTACACACTGATGCTTCGAAGGTTGGGATTGGTGGAGTATTGAGTCAGAATGGAAGACCAGTTGCTTATTTCACTGAGAATTTGTCTGGAGCCAAGTTGAGATATAGCACTTATGACGTGGAGTTTTACGCAATTGTTCAAGCTGTGAAGCACTAGAGGCATTATCTGTTTCAGAAGGAGTTTGTTCTTTATACGAATCATGAAGCTTTGAAACATTTGCAAGGGCAGGACAAAATTTCAGCTAGACACGCTTCATGAGTCACGTATCTGCAGCAGTTTACTTTTGTTGTAAAGCACAAATCAGGGGTGACGAATCGTGTAGCTGATGCCTTGAGCAGGAGGAATCATTTGTTGACGACGATGACGGTTGAAGTTGCAGGATTTGAACTATTGCCAGAGTTGTTTGAGGAAGATCCTTACTTTGCGAAAATTGTTGAGAAAGTCAAGGATGGGAGTACTGATGATTGTGTTGGTAGATGGATTCTTATTCAAGGGGAATCGATTGTGCGTACCAGATTGCAGCTTGAGAATGAAAACTGTAAAAGAGTTGCATGAAGAAGGACATGTTGGTCAGGATCGCACATTGCAGTTGATTTCTCAGTCTTATTATTGGCCCTCGATGAAGCGGGAATTTGAAAAGTTTGTTCGAAGATGTCATGTTTGTCAAGTTTCGAAAGGGACAGCTACAAATGCGGGTTTGTATATGCCTTTACCTGTTCCTACAAAACCGTGGGTTGATGTAAGCATGGATTTTGTGTTGGGCTTGCCGAGGACTCAACGGGGAAATGACTCTATATATGTTGTGGTGGACCGTTTCTCGGAGATGGTACATTTTATTGCTTGTAAGAAGACGGCAGATGCAGTCCATGTGGCACAGTTGTTCTTTAGAGAGATCTATCGCTTGCATGGATTGCCAGAATCTATTGTATCAGATAGAGACACTCGTTTTCTGAGTCATTTTTGGATGAGTCTATGGAGAATGGTCGGAACTAAGCTGAAATTCAGTAGTGCTTATCATCCACAAACGGATGGACAGACTGAAGTTGTAAACAGATCCCTAGGTAATCTATTGCGATGCCTCGTGGATGACAATTTGAAGAGTCGGGATTCAAAGTTATGTCAAGCTGAATTCGCACACAACCATGCAGTTAATCGTAGCACTGGGTTCAGTCCATTCTAGGTTGTGTACTCAACAATTCCTAAAGGACCGTTGGATTTATTTGTAGTTCCACAGAAGAAAGGAGTGATCAAACGGGCTAGTGATTTTGTGAATGAATTGCAAGAGTGTCACAAGGTTGTGCAGGAACGATTGCTTAAGGCGAATGAGAAATATAAGCAATCCGCAGATATTAAACGACGACATGTTGACTTCAAAGAAGGAGATTTTTTATATGCAATATTGACCAAGGATCGATTTCCTGTTGGTACTTACAACAAACTAGCTGCTAGGAAGATTGGTCCTTTAGAAATCATAAAGAAGATCAATGATAATGCGTATCAGTTAAGGTTGCCGTAAAATATTCATACTTCTGATGTTTTCAATGTCAAACACTTAATTCCGTATTATGGGGAGAAGTTTGTCGACGAAGAGGGGAGCGTGAATTCGAGGTCGAATTCTTTCCAACAAGGGGAGGATGATGCAGCGCAAACCTCAAATAGTCGAAACCCTAGATTGTCGCTCCTTCTAGCTCGCGATGACGAAGCAGATCCAGAAGTCCTTAGGTCGCGAGCGACCTACCTATGTCGCGAGGAAGAAGACAACCCAGAATCTGTATATTGCGAATCCCTAAATCGTAGGCCGCGAACTTCCAACTGCTTATGTCACGAACGACCTACCACTAGGTCGCTGTTGTCACTCCAACAATGTCACGAGGCAGATCCAGTTAGGTCGAGCTTCCAGTTAGGTCGCGAACGACCTATGCCGCTCGAGCTTCCAGTTAGGTCGCGAAGCCTATGTCGTGAGCTTCCAGTAGGTCGCTGAAGTCTGATGATAAGTCGCGAACAACTTCCAGTAGGTCGCTAAAGTCTGATGTTAGGTCGCGAAGCTCCAGTTAGGTCGCTGCCTTATGTCGTGAAGCTTAGATCGCGAGAAGCTGTTATGCCGATTTTGTTAAGTCGTGTAATTTTGTACCGTTTGTTGTTGAGTCGCGTAATGTCGCAAATTGTAAGTCGTTATGTCGTTTGTTCTTATGTCGTGTAATGTGTAGCTTGATAAGTCGTATGTGTTGTAAGTCATATGTCGATAAGTCGTGTGTTGTTAAGTCGTAAGTCGCATAGGTCGAGTCAAGTGTTGAACGAGTTATGTGTGTTATAAGCCTATAAATAGGCGGGGTTGTGTCATTTGTAAAAAGGTAGTTGAATTTTAAATAAAATTTGGTTTGTGCTTCTTGCCTCCATTAAAATTGGTAGTTGAGTGTTATCTCCTATCTCCACCTTCAGCATTCGAGTGCGCTCGAATCAACGATTGTTGAAGCCAATTCACGGAATCAAGTGCGCTTGATCAACATTCGAAGAATTGTAGATCTTCTCTCACGGCATCGTGCGCGATCAACGTGTCGAAGATTGCTAGAATCCGGTATCTTCGTGATCAACGGATTTGGGCATTTGGGTATTCTTAAATTCACCGATTTATCATCGAATCACCGATTATTTCCGCTAATCGTGTGAGATCCTAGACGGATTCGATTTACATCGTCGAATTCGCTTCCTTGGCTGCGTCAGAAATGCACAGTGGCAAGTGGTCTGGATGAATCTAGGCTGGGTGTATAGGAGGAGTTGTGAAGTTGGGGGGGAGTTTAAGGGGTGGTGCAGTGTGTTGTTCAGGTGACCGTTGTAGGTGATGGTAATATGTGGAAGTGCTTGAGGTGAATGTATGTGGTTGTTTGAGGTATGTGATATGTGAGGTGAATGTTTGAAGTGTGACAGTGATCGAAGGTGGATGGAACAGAGATGGTTAGGAGATGGAAATTGGGTTCATGGATGGCAGTGGTGAAGAAGTGACTTGTATATATATAAAAAATGCTATCTGCAAGCAGCAGTAGTAGGCTGCTGCAAGTAGCAGCAGGATGCTCCCATCCATGGCAGCGGCAAGCTGCCACCAGCAGCGACAGCAGCAGGCTGCTGCAAGAAAAAAAAATATAACTAAAAAAAATCCCATATATTATTGTTAGAATACAATAGTAAGATCTTACATATGAGGGTTGTGTTGGGTGTTCTATTGTGTGTAGTGTGTGTACATGAAGGGATTTGTTGTGTGGTGTGCCCAGGTGTGTTTCCATGGTTGCCTGCTGTGAGCGTAAGTATATGTATGTGTTTGTTTTTATGTGTGGTTCTATGTGTGTAGTAGGTGTGTGTCAGGGAGTGTGTGTTGATGTATTTGCATGTATGGCCGAGCGATAGTGATCTGATTTTTTGTGTTTTCCTTTTCTATGTTCATCTTTTACATCTGCTATTATTATTTAACTTCAAAGTTATATGGAAAGCAATGCAAGCTGTTTTTCATATACGTTATTAATTGAATGAAAAATACAAAAAGATAGGTCCCTGTTTGTTGTTATTGGTCAAAATAAGTTTATTGAGAAAAAAATAGGTTGCTTTTTTAGGATAACGGTAAAACTATTGTTGTGTGTATACCTAATTATATTATATATATAACAATAATTCTTGAAGGCCCGAATATCAAGCCATAAATAACTACGGGAATGATCGTGGCCATGGAAGAATAAGGTTGCCCCTGATATCCACCCTCCCAATATAAATTCGTACTTTCCGCACCTTTTTATTTTCGGGCCTTGTAGCACCTTCCTATATTATATATTTAGAAAAGCGAATTTTTATATGATTGTTTGTATCAGGCTTCACTTGTATAATGCTTCATGTATACAAAAGCCTAAAACAAATATACAAGCAACTGTATAAATTTCCATCCTCAAAATTTTAAAATAAATCTGAAATAAATCTAGATAAAATAACAAACATCACATGAGATGTATCCATCTACCAAATCACATTGTTACAAATATATTTCAGGCCACAGCCCAAACCTGAGTGTTTCCCTCCTGCCTTCACATTTCTATTTCCATGGTGTCATATTTTGCTTTTTATATCACCTTTACCATATCATATAATAATTTCATTCGTTGTCTTCTTCATTTCTTAGTTAAGGTTCATTGCAAGGATGGAAAAGTAAGCAACTTCAATTATTCAGGTGATTGATTAAATGTGTTTCACAAACGCTTCATCATTTTGTTAAGCAAATTTTTTGTATATTCAAATAGTACAGATAGAATTCCTTATGGGCACATTCATAATTTGTGTATGGGCCATTCGAAGAGAATGAAATCATAGAAATTTGAACAACAAACATCAACATAAAACAAGCTATATGTAGGAAGACCTCAGAACTAGTTAAATTGAGAACATGTAAATCCAAATACATAAGCAATGCAGACATTAAACATGATTTATGCGTTGAATGGTTATAATAGCATACTACATCATATGGAACTGATGATATTAGTCTAGAAAGTATTTGATCATGTGTATTCGCCTCCTCCTAGCAGTCGAGCTTTGGTATGTGATACCCTTGTTTTAATTAAAAAAAAATTCTTTGAAACAAAATAATACTATAGGGAGTTGAATTTAATACTCTATCTAATAGCCTAAACATTCAACTGAAACTATTTCATAAGCTAATCCTGTTTCCCAAGCTTTCTGTTATTACAATCGAAGTCTGTTAGCATATTTAGCTTACAGATTGATGATACTAACTTGCAGGTAAAATGTAAATTGATTGTCAGAGATGTAGACTATCAAAGAGGCCGTTGGATCAACCGTCGCATGACATAAAGACTTCATCTATGTGGTATAGTATGATTGTACTTAGAACATGATATTTGTAGCGGACTGTTATGTGTTAATGCTTTATGTATTTGGCATGTAAACTTATCTAACTTTTTGGAGTGTTAGAATTCTATGACTCTAGATTTTAGTCTTTTCGTATGTGATTTTAATTATTTTACGACAATATTTAGTATTAGTATGGATGTATTGCATGGATGCTGCTGTAATTTTTTTTAAAATTTGCATTTATTTTGCAACGGGCAATGTGCATTGTTATATGAGCTTCTTACAACGGTCATTACATGTTGTTATATAAGATTTTTACAACGGTCAATGCATGTTGTGAAACAGGCTATGCAACTAGTATGGTTAGTCTATTGCAACGGGTTATGGCCGTTGTATTATAGTCTATTACAATGGTTATAACCCGTTGTAAAAAGGTATACTACAACGGTTTTTACAACGTGCTTCGCCCGTTGTAAAATGTGGTGGATCTATTACAACGTGGCCTATTACAACGAGCACATACTCGTTGCGAAAACCATATTACAACGGGCATTGCCCGTTGTAAAAAGACTGTTTTGTTGTAATGCAAGATTCATACGCGGCGTTCAGATCCAAGCGGCACAAATCTAAATCTCGTTCGAAGCCACTTCTCATCACAAAATATTTTCAAGCGGAGGACGGGTTGTGTTTAAGGTTGGGTACGAAGGTGGAGATAATGGAGAGGCGATTGACTGAGGACTAGGTGTGGTGGTGGAGAAAGGGGGAGAGAAGGAAACTGATTTTGTTTTGGTATTGTGCGGTGGAACGAATGTGTTAAGTGAAAATGGGTAAGCGGGAAATGAAAATTGAAGGCGGGAAATGGTAAGATTAAAAGTAGGATAAAAATGAGAGGGATACAAACTTTATTATAAACTTTTATTTTTGAATCTTTGTAAGCTTCGGAATTTTATGAACTTATTTAAATTTATTTTTGAAAATTGAAAAGTTAAATTTTTCGATATATTAAATAACAAATATAGGTATTAATAATAACTATTAAATATCAAGTACTAAATAGTAAATATTACTTCTTGATTATTAAACATTAATTACTTTTTATTTATTAGTTATTAAATAGTGAATATTAGGCTCAGGTCCCTAATAAGTTTCAAATCCCAGTAAAAAAAAGTATGTAAATTAGGTTCCTAGAATTAAGTTACTAAGTAAATGCATATAGTTATGCAATTATTCACTGAATAATTGTAGACATTTATGCAATTATATCCAAAAGTTGCATAAATTTATGCAATTTTTTCGGTGAATAATTGCGGAAATATCCGCAATTTTTTTGGTGAATAACTGCGGAATTTTCCGCAAATTTTTAAAAAAATTACGGAAATTTCCGTAATTTTTTGGTGAATAATTGCGGAAATTTCCGTAATTTTTCAGTAAATAATTATGGAAATGTTTGCAATTTTTTGATATAATTGCATAAATGTCTGTAATTATTCATTTAATAATTGCATAAGTGTATGCCGTTATTCGATAACTTAATTTTAGGGACCTAATTTACAAGCTTTTTTTTACTGGGGTTTTTGTGTATTTTGAAACTTATTAGGGACCTGTGCCAAACTGTCCCTATTAAATATTAGCCTTAATGATTAATTATTTAATAGTTATTATCAAATTATAAGGTTATTGAATAAAACATTGTAAAAATTTGTTAAAACAATAACGTTTTTACAACATTTTTAAAAATGTTGATATATAGTTAATATCAATAGGTATCAATAGTTAATATCTACTTAAACGTTTTTACAACATTTATCAATAGTTAATATCTAGTTGTAAAAACAATAATGCTTTTACAACATTTTTAAAAATGTTGTTAAAAGAGCAATACGACAACATTTACGAATAAAAGTTGTAAAAAAAAAAAGTTTTTACAACCTTTTTGAATAAAACGTTGTAAAAAAGTCTAGTTTTACAACTTTTTACTGAAAAACGTTGTAAACGTGAAGGTTTTTACAACCTTTTTGTCGAAAACGTTGTAAAACAGGATTTTTTACAACATTTACTGTACAAATGTTGTAAAATAAAAGTTGTAAAAAAGTGTTTTTGTTGTAGTGTTAGTAGCTATGGAGGAAGAAATTGAGTCTTTGCACAAAAATCACATTTGGGATTTAGTGCCACTTCCTTCTGGCAAGAGAGCAATTGGGTGTAAGTGGATCTATAGGGTGAAAGATGACGGCAATGATCACTTGAGGTCTAAGATGAGATTTGTGGCGAAGGGTTATATTTAGAGGAAAGGTGTGGAGTTCCATGATATTTTTTCTCCACTTGTCAGACGCAGTTCTATCCGCATTCTTTTGGCATTGGTTACTCACTTAGATATGGAGTTGGAATAATTAGATGTCAAGAGAGCATTCTTTCCTGGTGACCTTGAGGAGGACATTTACCTACAGCAGCCAGAATGGTTCATTGACGGTAGTAGACCCAGTCCTGTTTGTTAGTTTAACAAATCTCTTTATTGTTTAAAACAGTCTCCTAGATGGTGGTATAAGAAATTTGATAAGTTTATGATCTCACATGGTTAATCTAGAAGCTTTAAGGACCAATGCTTCTATTTTAAGAAGTGTAATGAAGACATCATCTATTTGTTGCTTTATGTTGATGATACGTTGATAGCTTCTATGAACATGACTAGAATTTCAGAGTTGAAGACGGAGCTTGGCAAGGAGTCTGATATGAAAGATTTGGGAAATGCACAAAGAATTTTGGGGATGGAGATTCAGAGGGATATAAAGAGTTTTGAGGCTCACTCAAACTCAGTATATCGAGAAAGTCCTATCTCGATTTGGTATGGTGAAAGCTAAACTGATAGCTACTCCATTAGGCTCTCAATTTTAGCTATCCAAAGGTTTATGTCCCACATTAAATGAAGACAAAAGGGATATGACTAATATTCATTACTCTAGTGCAGTTGGAAGCCTTATATATGCTATGGTATGCACAGGGCCTGATTTATCTCATGTAGTTGGTGTTGTTAGCAAATACATGTATAATCCATGCAAGACTCATTGGCAAGCAGTATAGTGGATTCTATGATATTTGAGAGGCACTTCTGATATTGGCTTGTTGTTTGGAGGCAGAGACATAACTCTAAGGGTTTATTGTGATTCAGATTATGCTGGGATAAAGATGGTAGAAAATCGATTTCGGGTTATGTTTATACACTTGGCTTAGGCCCGATTTCTTGAAGATCTAAGCTACAATCCACTGTAGCTTTATCAACTATAGAGGCAGAGCTTATTTCTGTTGTGGAAGCGACCAAGGAAGGATTGTATTTGTTGCAGATTTTGGAGGATTTATCAATGATGCAAAAGACGGTGGAGTTGTTTTTAGATAGTCAGAGCGCCATTCTTCGTGTTGAGAATCAAGTCTGCAACTCACGAACAAAGCACGTTGATGGTAGGAGTTTCTTTCTCATGCTTGAAGAAGAAAGAAATGAGATAAAGCTATCGAAGATACACACAAAAGATAATCCAACTGATATGTTAACAAAGTCTGTTCCAAAGGATAAGTTTGAGCATTGCTCAAATATTATTAGTATGGTACGAGCTACTTAGCGCCATGTGGCGCTGACACAACAACCAGTTTAGTTGATTGATTGATATATTTAAATCGAGATGAAGTGTTAAATTTGGACGATTTAAATCTATTCCTATGGAAAACAAATAGAAAGATAATTAATTAATATCAGAAGATATATTAATTGATTTAAGGAATCAATTAAATAAGGATATACGTGGAAACAAAAACCAATATGCTAAATTTGTGTTGAAATCAAATCAAGTAAATCCTGAAAGATTTCATCTTTATCTCCAGGGCAGTCTTCATTCTTCCACCTAAATATATGAAGACATTTGTTTATCTTTTTAACACAAGACGACAAGAGAGTTCTCCACAAAATATCTTCAATAAGATTCCTATATTTTTTTTTGAAATGGTACGTACTTTATATATATACAACAAATAACTGGGACAACATATCCCATGTCAATAAACGTTCGAATCACGCTATGCAAGTTTCGAACTTGTGACTTCTCGCACCAAAGTCGAATCACTTAATCGCTGGGACAATGGTGTTTGTCAAGATTCCTATTTCTGTATCTACAGAAATTTCCCTTGAATGGTTTATATTCTTCTTATGTTGTACTCCTTTTGAAATAAAGAATAATACATGTTGTTGGGTCCGAGGTCGTAGGCATAGCCGAACCTCGTTATATCGGTGTATTCTTTCCTTTCTGGCTTTTATCTATAATTTATGTTTTTTGATTTTTTTTTTATTCTCTTTGTTGGATTGGAATTATTGAGATTGTATACAGACTAGATTATTGGATGTTATACTTCTGTTCAAAACTATTATTTTTCATTACAATTGTAACTAGAAATTTAAAGATTGAAATTTCGGTCTCCCACCGTTCTTTGAATTTGATTTAAAGACTGAATTGTTTCATTAAATACTAAATTTTTTACATTTTAATCAAACGGTTTTTTAGTAACGATAACATTTACATTTTTTTTTCATTTTCCTGGTTAATTTGACAAAGATCTTACGTTCGGAGGAAGATGTTTATTCTCACCTTTTTATTTATACTAAATGTCAAACAAAGTTCTAAGGAGGCGTTCGTTTTATCAAAATGAAAGAAAATGAATGTAATACGACACTATAGACAACTGGCCAGAAACAACTAGACCATGCGAGAAATATAAAGTAAAAAAGTATGGAACTTTACTGCTGAAGAGGATAATACAACGGTGAAGAAGATAATACAAGAATCACACACCATATATGAACCAAAATATGATACAAGGAAAGAACTCGCAACAAAGAGTCAAGCGCACACAACACAACTCATTCACTACACTCTCAGAGTACTGCTACATAAAGTCAAGAACACTCCTAAAATACCGAACACAGCACTCACAATTCTAACAAAAAGCAACACATTTCTTCTTGCAATCCATAGTACACCCTCCACCTCCACCACCTCCTCCATAATTCCTTCCTGCCCTACTATACGAAGTAAAGCACTTTGCCGGACACGTCAGCTTCTTTTTATAGCAAGGTCCCTTTTCCATGCAAACAGTGCTTGGCTGTATTATACCACCTCGGGTATATCCACCACCAGGTCCGCCATAACCCGACCCGTATCCGCCACCCATGTTTCCCCACCCGGGGATGTTCAGGTCCGTCCCGGGTGGAAGAAAACTGTAAGGATCCGGCTCATTAACTGGGCGGGAGTTTGGTGTTCGGGTGCTGGATGTCATGGTTGATAAAACGAGGAGGAAAGCTGGGATGAAAACGAGTTTGGTTTTCATGGTTTTGTACTATTTTGTTTTGGTTGAGTGTATTTGTGCAAGGTGGGATTAAATAGAGGGAAGTTGAGATATTTTTCAAGATGTGATACTGATAGTCTGATGGCAGAGTGGCGAGTAAAATAAATGATTGAGTGAATAGTTCATTCCAGTGTGTGCATTTTTGGGATATATGGTGTGTTCACAACGAACTAGATTATTGTAATCGTGATATGGGTAAAGTAAAGCTGGTCTAATATTATGTTCAAAGTTCTGTATTGATAACCTTAATTTGTACAGTTGTTGTTAGTAATCACAATATTCTACTAATATTACCACAAAGGTGCCAATATATAATATGATATCGCCATTCACGATTCGACAACATCCGCCTTTGAGGCAAAAAATGTTTGGTCATGAATGACAAAGTAGTGATTCGTCAATAAAATAGGAAAAGAGAGACATGAAATGAGCGTGAGTGGAGTTACATGACGCGAAGGAAACACTAGCCAAGGGAGTGGGAATCATAACATGCCATATAAACTGCATGTGTTTATCTAAAAATTAAAGCACCGGCCAACATGCTCAAAAGCTGAAAACGACCTATGCAAAATCTCCACCAGACAAGTGTTCTTAATCCGCTGCTGTCATTTTCCTCTTTTTAAAATTCAAATCCATAGAGGATAGAAAGGAACATGCACTTACTTACTTGGAATGATAAATTTTTGCTTCATTCCCTAGAGGAATCAATATTGTATGGATAATGGATGTTTGCATACAACTTTTTGAACCTACATAACAATGGATATTGCTAAATCAAAGCTACATAATAGTCATCTCAAACAATGGATAGTTTATGCACTGAAATGGTTTTTGCGTCTATACAAAAAAGAGTTTGAAAATCAGACTACCCAGAGATTCCGAAGAGTAAAATAGAACAGGAAACTGTATTAGAATTTGAATTGGGAACAGAATTTGTAAAAGAGAATATGAATATATCTTTATTTCTTATCTGATTTTTGTTACAATCATTCAGTATACAATACGGTATACAATACAGTCTTTTATAAGAAAATAGACAAATGGGCTTAAACAGAACTCAGCCCAAAACAGCCTGGCAATCCAGAACAAAGGCAGAAAAATATAAGAGCCGTTGGATGGATAGATATCCTATGGCTGATATGCTTTGAGGATGGCCTAGTTATGAAGTGTGTTAGTTTGAGAGGCAGAGATACGAACGCAAATACTTCCCCTCAATTCAAACTAGGGTTAGCCTCAAACCATGGCGATAAGGCGATTCTGCAAAGAAGACTTAGATTTTCTTCGAATCAGAACTTCGAGATGCCATGGATGAAAGATATTTGAGGAAGATCTGGTTGAAGGGAGTCAGATCTGACAATCAGCTATGACTCTTGAATCTTCTCTGGTTTGATTTCTTTGACCTTTAAGTTTTCTCTTAGCCTGAGAAAACTCGAGCTTGATAAAGCTTTGGTAAGGATGTCTGCTTTCTGGTAATATGTAGGAACATGACAGACTTGCAATTTTCCCTTATCTACTTGTTCTCGAACAAAATGTAAGTCGATTTCTATGTGTTTAGTTCGAGAGTGTAGAATTGGATTAACAGACATGTAGATTGTGCTTTGATTATCACACCATAACGTTGCTTTGCTGTTATTTTCAATTCTTAGTTCGGATAATAAAGATTGAAGCCACATAATTTCGGCTGTAGCGCTTGCTACACTTCTATATTCTACTTCACTGCTAGATTTAGAGATAGTGGACTGTTTTTTTGAGCTCCATGAAATTAAATTGCCACCGAGATAAATACAGTAACCAGTAGTAGATTTCCTATCATCTAGATCTCCAGCCCAGTCTGCATCACTGTAACCCACTAAGTTTAGATCATTGCCCCTTTTGATATGCAGACTGTGGTTGATAGTGCCTTTAAGATATCTGAGGACTCTTTTAATTCCTTTCCAATGATTGTCAAGAGGATTCTGCATAAACTGAGACAGTTTGTTAATACTAAAGGCAATATCAGGCCTAGTTATAGTAACATATTGTAGTGCACCAATGATACTCCTATATTGCTTAGTGTTTAAAATGGGTTCACCTTGACTTTTGGAGTATCTTTGGTTACTGATCATAGGTGTTGGTTGAGATTTTGCATTGTCCATTTTGGTTTTGCTTAAGATGTCTGAGATATATTTCTTTTGACTGAGAAATATATCTGCAGAGGACAATCTTACAACCTCAATACCCAAGAAGTAGTTTAGCTCACCTAAATCTTTGATAGAAAATTGTTTGTGAAGATATTTAACTAACTCATTTATTTCATCAATGTTATCACCTGTTATAATTAGATCATCTACATATATCAGTATATATATAGATGATTCATTTGTGATTTTGATGAAAAGTGAGTTATCAGATTTTGTGAACTGAAACCCCTTATTTGTTAGAGTGGTTTTTAATTTATCAAACCATACTCTAGGTGCTTGCTTGAGACCATATATAGCCTTGTTAAGTTTACATACAAGATTATTATTTTGTATGTAACCTTGTGGCTGCTGCATATAGATGTCTTCTTGCAGGACACCATTTAAAAAAGCATTATTCACATCCAATTGTCTCAAGTGCCAATTTTTATACAAAGCAATAGTAAGAACAAGCCTGATAGTAGAAGGTTTTACCACAGGTGAAAAAGTTTCACCAAAATCAAATCCATATTCCTGTGTGTATCCTTTTGCAACAAGCCTAGCCTTGTGCTTGTTTATTGTGCCATCAGGATTTT
The DNA here is from genome assembly GCA_030737815.1 of Allium fistulosum. Taxonomy (NCBI): domain Eukaryota; kingdom Viridiplantae; phylum Streptophyta; class Magnoliopsida; order Asparagales; family Amaryllidaceae; genus Allium; species Allium fistulosum. The sequence goes on along the minus strand of CM060901.1, from coordinate 1,273,472,393 downwards.
TCTTTAACCTGTAAGTCCACTTACAGTTAATAATATTTTTATTACCTGGAGGTGTGACCAGATTCCAAGTATTGTTTTTAACAAGAGCATTGAACTCTTCATCCATGGCTGTTTTCCAGTTTTTGTTACTAGCAGCTTGGGTGAAGTTTTCTGGTTCTTTGTCAGAGGAGAAAGTTATAGTATAAGCTTTTGGCTTAAAGATGCCACTTTTGGCTCTTGTAATCATGGGGTGACCTACAATTGGTTGATTCCTTGTAGGTGGTGATTCAGCTTGATTGCTTTGCTGTATGTTGTTGCCATGACTATTAATTTCTTCAGCTAGGTCTTGATCTTTATTCTGACTGTGATTGCTGAATGTTGCTGCAGAATTGTGCTGATTTGGAGAGCTTTGAAGATCACAACCTGACCTAGGTGGTATAGTGAGTTGTGGATCTGGAGCATCCTTGTTAGCATTGTGATCAACATCCTTTTGGATGTCAGTATATAGAGGTAAATCTGGGATGGACTTACTTGGATTATAGACCTTTGCATTAGTCTTTATATCTGAATTGCTAAAGGGAAATACAAATTCATTGAATACCACATGTCTACTAGTGATAATTTTACCACTTTCATCCAGACACTTGTACCCTTTTTGATTTGTACAATATCCAAGAAATGTACAAGATTTTGATCTGAAATTTAATTTGTTCCTGTTGTAAGGCCTAAGACATGGGAAGCATAAACAACCAAATGTTTTTAACATTTTATAGTCTGGCTTAGTGTTAAATAATTTTTCTATGGGACACATGTTATTCAATACCTTAGTTGGAAGTCTGTTAATTAGATAAACAGCTGTACTAAATGCTTCAGGCCAGAACTTAAGTGGTATTGAAGCATGTGCAAGAAGTGATAAGCCAGACTCTACAATGTGTCTGTGTTTTCTTTCTGCTAACCCATTTTGTTCAGAAGTATATGGGCATGTGGTTCTATGAATTATACCTTTTCTTTTAAAGAATTCATCAAGTGGTTTATATTCACTACCACCATCAGTCTGAAAAGTTTTCAGCTGACAATTTGTTTGTTTTTCAACCATAGTTATGAATTGTACAACAGCATTATATGTATCAGACTTAGCTTTAAGAAAGTAAATCCAAGTGTGTCTAGAGTAAGAGTCAATAAAGGAGATATAGTATTTGTACCCATAGTCTGAGTTATAGGGTGCTGGTCCCCATAGATCTGAGGCAATCAGATCAAGAGGTTGTTTATACTCAGTTTCAGAGTTAGCAAAAGGTAGTTTGTGACTTTTGCCAAGTTGACAATAAGTACACACAAAAGGTGATGCATACTCATTAAAGGAAATTTTATTTTCTAAGAGTATCTTCCTAACTATCTTCTCATTAGGGTGTCCTAATTTGTTATGCCACAGTTCAAATGTGTTAGTGCTATTTTTAGATATCACAGAATTATTGCACACTTTAACATCAATGATTGATTTATTAATCTGATCATCATTACTCAACATTGTGGCATTACAAGAATTTTTAACTATAGGCCTTTTACAGTTTACAGAATTAAACTTGTATAAGCCTTTATCAGCTTCACCCTGCAATATAATTTCTTTAGTTAGCATATCTTTGATTAAGCAATGTTTGGGATAAAATTCAAAAAACACATTGTTATCTTTAGCAAATTGGGACACACTAATGAGATTCTTTTTAATTTTGGGTACTCTTAGAAGATTATTTAGGTACATCATTCTTTTTCCTTTAATGTGAGCATCTCCTACATGTGTAATGTTTATACAGTCACCATTACCCAAAGAGATTAATTGATTACCTTTATACTCCCTATTGCCTGCATTAAGGTTTTCCAAGCTGCTGGTTATGTGATTAGTAGCACCAGTATCTGGGTACCATGCATCATCTTGGACCTGATCTGACTTGGTGCCCTCACTTAACTGACAGCTTTTGGTATTATCAGAATCACCTTGAGTTTGAGTAAGATTAACACTGCCATTGTTGTTGTTCCTTTGATTGCTGGAATTCTGTCCAGGCATGTAATTTTGATTGAATCTGAAATAGCATTTTGCAGCAGTGTGGCCCATTCTTTCACAAATTTGACACTTGGGTCTTGTATTATTATTCCATCTTCCCCTGCCTCTAGATCTGTTGACTGAGCCTCCTCTCTGATTGTATTGATCACTTTTATTTTGATTGAGATTCTTATTTTTTGTAGTGTAGTTTATTGATATTTCAGAATCAGTTGATCTTTTGTGATCAATTCTTGCCTCATGTGCAAGTAGAGTAGATTCAACAAACTGCATATCAGGAATGGTTCTCTGAGTTGTGAGTACTGCTATGACAGATTCATAATCTGTACTTAATCCATTTAAGACAGTCAAGACTTGTTCATCTTCAGGTATTTTACGTCCTGCTGCTTCAAGGAGATCATATAGTCTTTTAATTTTTGCTATATAATCTCTCATGGGCTCTTCTTGTTTCCTAATGCTTTGAAGTTCTCTTTTGTAATGCATTAGTTTAGCACCTGATTGTGTGTTGAATACTCTTTCAGTAGCGAGCCAAATTTCATTAGCAGTTTTGCAACTTATCACTTGAGGTAGCAATTTAGGAGTAATAGATGCCATGAGCCAAGAACTTATCAATCTATCTTGTCGATGATATTTTGTGTATTCATTGTTGCTGATAACCTTGTTTTGTGCATCAGTGATGAATTTGGGAGGAATGATAGAGGTACCAAGAATGTGACCCTCCAAACCATATCCTTCTATGGCTGTTTCAACTTGCACACGCCAAAGAAGATAATTATCTTCATCTAGCTGAACTGTGACCAACTGACTTTGAGGACTGATTATGGTCTTGATCAGGCTGTTGGCTTCTCCTATCAGATCTGGAGGGGCAGGGTTACTTGCATTGCCAACCTCAGAGTTGCTGTCGTCAGTCATGATTAGTGAAGGAAGAAAGCTGAAGAAGGATCAGTGGAAATGGTTTATGCCTGCAGGTATGAGGCTTTTCTTTTCAAGAAAAATGATGAGCAACCAGTAATGGTGTAGGTCAGATGCAACCAACTTTAAAGATGATTTTCTTTAAAGTTTAAGGATGGCACTGATGATTTTCTGATTTCTTGAGAGGAAAAGAGTTTGCTTGTACTGGACGAATGATTTCCACACTCTGGTTTTCTTTTTGAGAAATTCTTGATGCAACCAAGAACTCGTTCTTTTAGGATGGCACAGGATTTCTTGATTTGAAAACTTGATAAAACCCAAATGATGAAACAAATTCTGATGGGAAAAAGAAAAAGAGAGAACAACAAGAGATGATAGATCAGTTGAATAGAGAGATCGATTGAATTGGCTGTTAAGCCTTTGATTTCTGCTCTGATACCATATTAGAATTTGAATTGGGAACAGAATTTGTAAAAGAGAATATGAATATATCTTTATTTCTTATCTGATTTTTGTTACAATCATTCAGTATACAATACAGTCTTTTATAAGAAAATAGACAAATGGGCTTAAACAGAACTCAGCCCAAAACAGCCTGGCAATCCAAAACAAAGGCAGAAAAATATAAGAGCCGTTGGATGGATAGATATCCTATGGCTGATATGCTTTGAGGATGGCCTAGTTATGAAGTGTGTTAGTTTGAGAGGCAGAGATACGAACGCAAATAAACTGTAAACTTTAGCGCTACTAACCATGAAATTGGAAGGAAAAAATGCACAGATTTATAATAATGTTTGGTCAAATAAAGGACGTATGGATAGGTCCGTTTGATATAATATTTACTTTTATCAGTCCCACTAGTACAATATGCGATAAATAGTCCAACCAAGGTCAATAAATTCACCTATAATTTAAAAGCTGGAGCAACATACACTCTATTGATCCAGAAGACTGACTGCATCTATTTACTCTTCCCAACTAACAACTCCATGTCGTACACTTCATCATTTAAACCTACATGACGCAATCGATTATTCACATTTGACTGATATTTCATAACCTGATAAAAGCAATCTGCATATGAAAATAAAGCAGCTAATGGTGGTCGCCAATGGTTTATTCTGTTCACCATGTCGTGAGAAAGAAAAACACATGGTTTCTTAACTGCTTGACTCAAAAGTAGTAATTGGTTGGATCCTCGTGAAATGGCAAGTGGACAAAAATGAACAAAAAAATTCAGATTTTAATGCCCAAGAAAATAGAAATGGCACGAACTATATAAGGTGAAATCATATGCAATTTGTTGCAAAAACGTGTAAAATATTTCTGTGTTAATCGAAGCCGGTCCTTTTACTTGACTTTCACTGTTTTTCCTGATCCGATCTTTCGGTCTTTAATTATTCCCTAAAGAATCTCGTTCCCAATAACAGCAACGACCAAGTTATTTAAGCTTCAAATAAATAAGTAAAAGGCTATAAAATTTCAATACAACATCTATGTTGATTTTATCATTAATTTATAACATATATTAATCAACTTTACTTTGGTCATATTTGAAAATAACTAACATCTCGGTTGTGTTGACTTTCTGGTGTGAACTCGATCCTCTGTCAATATTTAAACAATTTAATATTATGACATGCACGGACTTTGCAAGTACAGTATTGGTACCTAGTAACGACATTTTTACACATATTCTTTTCGTTATCATTATGTCACTTAAATTTCTAGAGTTTGGTCTAAGATCGAAAACTACCGATATCTGTATTTAATTGCAGTGCCACTTTAAAGTCCTAGCTTCATTTTGATAACATTTATCGATTAAACAATTTACTACGGCCAATGTTTTGATTTCAACTCGACTACCAATTACGATGATGCTAACCTTCTACAATGAAGGATATAAGTCCTCTTTTAGGTAGTGTTTCATTCCAAGTAGTTCAATGTGCCAAGTGTTCAACCATGCCAAGTGTAACCATAATCAAAGTATGGCCTAGCTCCTCATGATCAATAGTACCCTCGAGTCTGAAGACTATGGTATGACGTAACAATTGCATTTCCTTCTTGACTTAGTTTTAATAACCTATATAAGACTCATTTCGAGTCATCCTATGATTGTTCCAAACAAACACAAGTGCGTAACCATTTGGAGTATAATGATTATGAGCAATTTACCATCCATCATATGGAGAGCGCTACGTACACTAGTCTCAACAAACGTAACGTTGTTCTTTTCTCAATACATCTTGACAAAGAACATTTAAGGAGTTTATATATATATATATATATATATATATATATATATATATCGATTCAGTACTCATTGTTACGAACATATTCGTAACTGTGATTGATAAAAACACTTCTTCTAAGCTATCTATATATGTTTAATGTAATTAATTCATTATTTGTATCTCTATATAACAATATATATATATATATATATATATATATATAAAAGAAAATAAAACCAGATGTAAACATCATTTCGAACAAGATTTTCTTATAAGAGTTGAGTCATGCAATAACATACATAATGGCCCTTAGCGCACACCCATAACTGTATCAAATTTGTGAATCGACTTATGTGCTAGGGTTGAATTTCGACGTTCTTGCTTCTTTATTCCTTTGTTTTGGGCGTTCTACTATTTTGAAAAATTCCCAATAAACTTTGGGATTATGGGATATGTATAAGGCTTTGTCAAAATTTGGAGCGATTCGCAGAACCATTCTGTGTTTTTGAAAAATCTAGGCTAAAAGAATTTGATAAGGACATGACAAAAAACATACTTAACTTTTGCATCTGTTTATCCATCTTAGAGTATTTCTCCAACGTTGTTTTGTTCCATAGATTTTTTAACTCTACTAAATGTCTGTGAATGCTTGTTCTCCATTGCGGATGTCATCATTTGACCTATTTTGATATTTTTCATATATTCGACTTTGTTGAGCCTCTATAGATCACCATCCTATCATAAATATATAAGTGCTTTTGTACCTGAAATAACTTAATAAATCTATTAGTAGCATTGTCGTATGATTGTTATCATCAGAACACTAGTATCATTGTCATATGAGTCAACCTTTTCGACTTCTTTACCTATACAGTCCGGCAAGTAGCTAAGAAGTGCAAGATGTTGGTATCCCAATTCGGTCATAGAGTCTACTTTTCCTTAGACATTTCTAAGGTAAAGACATTTTATTAGTCGGCCCAATAACATCAAATAGTTTTAACAAAAATATCAATTACCAACTTACTTTGGGTTCGTTTGGATTCGAGCATGTTTCGATCATAAAATGACAAAGGCAATAATTTACAAGTGTACTACAATGTTCACCTAAGCAAACATCCAATCGTCACTTACAAGATTATTTAGATCTATCACAAAATAAATCGGGACTCATTCTCCGAACTATCCAAAGAAAATGGACCATAATTAGCATTTTCTTTGAAAACATTTATTTTTATTCTTCCAAGTAATACTATTATTACTTTTCTAAAAATCGTTTGAAATCTTTTTCAACTACATCGGAATTTTAAATTCTGAAAAATCCTCCTTATTTACTAAACACAAATCAAATTTATAAAATCATCTTTATAAAATCATTCCTTCTTGTATTAATTCAAACACTACTACCAAACACCTTATAGTCAAATGGTGAAACTTAATTCACAAGGTGTTAGTATGTAATCTAAACAAAACGATAAATGCTCATAAACTGGTCGAGCATAAATAATTAGTCAGCAAACAATACTAAATGCTCTAAACTGGACGAGCATGAATAATTAAACAATAAATGATAATAATTAAATATTATCATTTCCTAGCAAAAAAATACTTCATAAATAACTATATCAATTTCTGAAAATTATTCTTTTATATATAAAATATAATCCTGGGTAAAATTATTTTATTTACTAATTTTAGAATAATATTGTATCGGTTTGCCTTTTTCAAGTGTTTAGAAACCCCTATCGACGATGTTGATCAGGCGCATCGACCAGAATTCATAAACCACTCAACAAACCAATCAATGCAATATAAAACATTTTATATAGTATTAACAAATACGCACTCTCATATATAATACACTCAAACTCATTTTAGGGTGCCACTTACCCTATCTCTTATAAGTTTACCCCACCAAGGCCAAATGTTCGCTCAACCTAAGCTTTGATACCACATGTAACGACCGGCCTTTTCGACCCTCAAAAGTCAACACTAATACATCACAGTATTCACGTACCGAGCATGCAAGACCATAAAGACAGATTGCAGGGGTGAAAAAAAGAAAAGATGGAACAAAATCTCATATTGTGACGAGCAATATATAATATACACATGATCTTTACAAAAGAAAATTGTAATATATACACCTTAATCATAGTAACTAGCCTATCATCAGCCTTGACAGATAGAATAGCTCGTTCTTACAATTATGGATAAGTATAATACAAGAACTCAGTGGAAAGTATAATACATAAATAGGTCGTCTTCTGAAGCTCCAAAGCAACCAGCTAAATCTGAAAGAATGCTCGAGCTGACCCAAGCATTATAAGAAAATAACACCAAGATCAGTCTAGTAAACCAGCATGAGAAACACAAATCATATGGATTTTAATGTAGCAAAATCTTTCAAAATAAAGATATCTCATAAGACCACACCGCACCTAAGCACGAACGAGTTTTTACCTTACGATAACCAAATTATTTCAATTTGATAATTCAGTGATATTATAATAATGTCTAGGATGTGAAATATAAATAATTAAATAGTTATGATGTATATGAGTGTACATCACAACAATAATATGTATACAATCAAAACTACTAAAGTGCGTTCGCTAATTGTGTAGGATTGCATGGAGTTGTCGTCGCTACTTCGAGAATGGTCATCCTGCCTAACGATTAGAGATATCCTTCTGAAGCATCGTACATCCCTAGTTGATGCACCATAGGAAATACATAGCTGGCCACCAAGGCCGAGTGCACCACTCACCGCATGCATAACGATGTGCATCTCTAGGGTAGAGTCCCCTACACCCTTTGGGTTAGCTAAACCCCTGGTCTATGCATCTTAACTCTAGTTTTAGTCATATTCGTTGGTGAGGCTACGTCTGGCATTCCAATACATGAGTGATAACTTGAACAGATCTCGGAACCGTACATGGATTCTTATATCTTAATAGATATCGGAATCACACATGGATTCCCACATCCTTAATAAATCATGAATAACTACATGTGTTCGAGCATCTCAAACAGATCTCGAATCTCCACATAAATTCTAGCATCTCAAACAAATCTCGAACCTTTTCCAAAGTATAGAACACATATATGGTTTTTGGAGTGGTTACGATTTCGAGTCATCTTATATAAGGACACTCCCTTACTTACATATATGATTTTGGAGTGGAAATAAACAGACAATACATATGATATTAGCTTACATAATTTGTATCAACACATATATCATATAGTGTTAAACCAAAGGTGAGTTAACTCACATTTGTTCCAGTTATCGCTTATGTGTTCCAGTTTGATCTAAAGTTGAACAACGTTCGATTTTAGCTTAAAATCTTACTTGCTCCAAACATGATGAAATCAGCTCCAGTGCATAAATAATGCTCCTACGAGCGCAAAGCAAAAGGACGCGTCTTGATTGGACCTCCTATGAGTGAGATACGAGTTAATTATTAAAAACAAATTAAATTAATTATTTAAACTAATTAATTTCCTTACCCTACTCAACCAAACCCAACCCACTAGCATACACCAAAACCCGATCCACCTTCAACAGTACCTTCTTCCCCAAATTCAAATTCACACCCAGTAATTCAAAATCGAGCATGGTCGCATCACATCCACCACCGCCTCAGCCACACTTGGCCCAGGCCACCGCCGCCATTAGCTCTACCACATCCACACACACCTCCAGCCATTTCCACCGCCAGCTTGGCAACCCCCATCGCCAGCATGCAATATGCGAACACTAAACCCAACAACCCCTTAAACTCTAACTCGAGCTCAACCCTCCACCTTCGACCACCGAACCTCCTCCGACCACCTCCAATGTCTCTGCCTTAACCTTATGCCACTTCCAATGCTAACGTTCCTCTCCTAGCTTTCTACACCCTCGGCTATTTCAAGATGAACGAAAACCATTCATCTTCCTCCCTACGGTGATTCCAGCCACCAAAAGTCTCGAGATCATTACCAAAATCTTGTCTTGCCGCCACAAACACAACCTTACTCTCCGATTTCCATTTCATGTTCGTCAAAAAACTACCATTATTTGACAACCACTGTTATCAACTACGCCACCACTCCGCTCGACGAAAAAACGAACGACTATTTTTACAAAATACTAGGGATGATAACAAACAACTTTGTAGTTGGAAATTTTGGTTGAAAGCGAATAGATTGTGGGATATTGATTTTTGAAAAGGGAAGATGGAGTTGTTTTCATTTACAGGAAATGGGAAATAATAAAAGAAGAAGGAGATATGAGTGAAGTGAAGTGAGTGAAATGAAATGAAGTAAGTGAAGTGAAGTAAGGTATGGTGTAAAATAAAGCAACAGGAAGCTTCCAAGCAAAGCAATCACAAATCAAGATTTGGTTAGTTTTGGGTACCCCGCTACACAATATCCCGTTCTCTTACGAAACACAAACGATAGAAATAGTAATATATCGCACACGACAATGTGACACTATCATAAGACAACACTGAAGTACATAGGTTAACTTATTCTATGTAGTTTCAAAAATAACAACGTTTTTCGCAAAATACATCAAACAAAAATTTAAATATTTTCCAAATTAAAAATCGTGAAAAATCCTATAAATTTATTTAAAAATACGTCATTAAGATTAAGTGTTTTTATTGACAATTAATTTTATTGTTATTTATTATATTTGAATCAATTTAGAATATTTAAATAAATCAAATATTTTCATTTGAAACGTTAAAAAAAATTCGGGCCCGTATATTCTTCCCTCTTAAAAGAATTTCGTCCCCAAACTTTCATCGCTAGCAAACCAAGAAAGAAATAAACCCACATAAATACTTAACATTTTTCATAAGCCCGTACGATATATACATCATCCATATGCAATATCCGGTTCAATCTTATCCTTTTAAATTTAAATGTAGACTCAAAATAAATCTAGGTCTTCAAACTAAGTCGACCATTTCGACTTCTTTACCTATCCAGTTCGGCAAGCAACTAAGAAGAGTAGGATGCTAGTATCCCAACTCAGTCATAGAGTCTACTCTAAATACGTTTTGTTAGTCGGCCCAATAACATCAAATAGATTTAACAAAGATATCAACTATCAACATACTATGGGTTTATTCGGGTTCGAATTTGTTTTGATCGTACAATGACAAAGGGAATAATTTACTCAATGTACTGCAATGTTCACCTAAGCAAACATCCAATCATCACTTACAAGATTATTCAGATCATCACAATACAAATAGGGACTCATTCTCCAAACTATCCAAAGAAAATGAACCTTAATTAAAATTTTCTTTGAAAACATTTATACTTTTAAATACTTCCAAGTAGTACTATTATTACTTTTCCAAAATTCATTTGAAACTACATTGTGTTAGTCCTTGAGATGATGGTTTTGATGACAACAACCTTAGAAGAAGATTATAAAATATAAATACTAACATTATAGTTTAGATATATATGTATATGCAGGATTTAACCATGCAGGTACCAAGAATGAAGACCGTACAATATAGAGATTCAAGATATCAAGATTGAAGACTCATGGGTATCAAGATTATCAAGAGTTCAAGATTTCAAGATAAGTATTGAGTCTAGAATTATGTTAAAACTTCACAATAGCACTGAAATCTTCACTCTATTTTTCTTTTGGGATGGAACCCATTTCTACCTTTTTGGTGGCTTACAAACCCACGACAAGTAGCTTACAAACCTACGACAAGTGGCTTACAAACCCACGAACATCCTGGTTTTGTACAAGTTCTCGAGTTCTGACATGATGAGATACTCTATAGGAAGAAGCTTGCAAAACTACTTCAAAATGTTTTTTCAAAACAACTTCGGAATGATTTTCAAAATTGTTTTTCAAAATGTTTTAGCCTTAAAAATTATCTTTTCAAATGATTTTTCAAAAAGATGTTTTAGCTTTAAATATTCTTGTTTTTAAACTTCGTCTGTTTTAAACTATCTTTTAATATAATATATTTATACTTAGATTTAAATATAAAATTATAGTAAAATTATATATATATATATAGTGTTCTCTATATTTATCTATGTATTTTATCTATAGTCAAGTATATTTATAAAGTTTAAAATAGTTTTAATAGAAGATAAAGGTTATTTTCAAAGAAAATCAAACTATCAAAAATTGCTTTGGGATGTCGACATGCCTATGGTGACCATGTCGACATGGTGACAGTTGAGTTCAAAATTTAAATTTCAAAAGAAGTGTCTATTCGTCATAACCTTCCACGAATGGACATGACTGTTGTTCTTCTCTAAATAGGGGTTAGTTTCAATGAATTTTTAATAAGATTTTCTGGTTTTTCACTTCTCTTCTTCTTCCACATTTTCTTATTCAAAATTCTATCATCACTCTACCGAAATCAATATTGAATCTGACTAGATTATCTCTAGTTTGATTCTCTATCACTATCTCAACAAGATCCAAGTGCTATTCAGAGTTATAGGCTTCTTTGTAATCTATCTAGCGAGAAAAGGTGTGATTGTAGCCTTGAAAATCAATCAAGCGAGAAAAGGTGTGATTGTAGCCTTGGAAATCAATTGGGTGAACTTGTTGCCCCAGAAATCAAGTATCTCTACCCAGAGGATTGTGATTCTGGAGGGTGTACCTCGTAGCCTTGAAACCGAGGGTTGTAATTGTTGAATTGCTTTTGAAAGGAAATCCGTACTTAGTTATGCGGGACTGGATGTAGGGTAACTCCGAACCAGTATAAAATCCGGTGTGTTCTTTCCTTTACTGCATTTACTTTATTTCTGCATCTGTGTTTGATTCTGTGATTATATTTGTGTCTGAATATTACATACATCTGTGTACAAATTAACATAAACTCAAAAAGATTTAGTAATTTCTTATAAACACTATTCACCCCCCCTCTAGTGTTATTCCTAGCCTTAAGATCCGTAATCCGCATTCCTCACATTTGGTATCAGAGCAAGGTTTTCAAAAGTTTCATAATTTGATTTTTGAAAAGTTTTCAAAATGGCTACCAACACTGGTACTGTTATTAACACTAGTATCCCTATCACTAGTTCATTTGTAGAAGGTCAGTCTACTGCCAGACCACCACTTTTTAATGGCAGTAACTATGCATATTGGGTATGTAGGATGAAAATATATTTACAATCTATAGGATTAGAAACTTGGAATATCACAAAAACTGAATATTCTGAACCCACAACTAATTTTGCACAGTGGACCACTGAGCAAAAGACTGTTGCACAAAATAATTCTAAAGCAATGAATATTCTGTTTTGTTCACTTGATAGAAATGAATTTAATAGAGTGTCAGTTTGTAAGTCTGCATATGAAATCTGGAAAACTTTGCAAGTGACTCATGAAGGAACAAGCAAAGTTAAACAGACCAAAATTTCCATGCTCACAAATCAGTTTCAGTTATTTAAAATGGATACTAATGAGTCTATTTCAGATATGTATAGTCGATTTCAAGATATTGTGCATTCTTTTATATCCTTGGGAAAGGAATTTTAGAAGAAGATCAAGTCAGAAAAATTTTAAATTCTCACTCCAGAATGGAATCAAAAGACACTTGCAATCGAAGAGGCAAATGACATCAGTACTTTAAAGATAGAAGAATTAATTGGAAATCTAATGTCATCTGAAGTTCAAATGATCGGGAGAAGAGAAAGTAAAGCATCTGAAAAGAAATCAATGGCATTCAATGCATTAACCGACGGATCAGACTCAAACAGTGATAATGATGAAGAGATAGCATTTATGACCAGAAATTTTCGGAAATTCCTAAAATACAGAAAGATGAATAATCTCAAGAGAAACAACTATAAGAATTCCGGAAATCAGAATGCAGTGCCAAATAATATAAAATGTTTCAACTGTGATGAACCAGGGCATATCAAAAGAGACTGTCCGTATCCAGAAAGGCAGAATCCTCTTATAAACAATGATACAGTAAAGAAACGGAAGCGAGCATTTACTGCTACTCTAGATGACTCAGACTCGTCCTCAAGCGATGATGATCAGAAGACAGATAACTCAAATTTATGTGTCACTGCAGTTCACGACTTCAACGAATTCAAGGAAACAGATTGAGAAAAAGGTACACATTTACAATACAATTGATTGAAATTGCATGCTTAGAATTAGATGATTGATTGCTTGATTGATTGATTTTGAATTGGTGTGTTGATTGAATTTTAAATTTATTATTTTATTATTATTATAATTTTATCATTTTATTATTTTATTTTTATTATTTTTAATAATATAATAATATTTTCTGGAATATACTATAATTCTAATAATATTCCAGATATATATATAGACATTAAAATAATAATTATATATATATATTAGAATATTTAAGAAAAATAAATCATAGAAATTCACAGGCACATGTCGACATGGTCCCTACCATGGTGTCGACATGGGTACAGATTTTGAAATTCAAAATTTGAATTCAAATGGTTGAATTTCCCTCCACCTTTTCACTTCATTCAATACTCTGAAAAGGCATCTTTTGACTAGAGAACATGCCTTTCAAAAATCTATTTATTCACTATCTTTTATCACAACTTTTCGCTTTCATTTTCAAATTCAAACTCTCTCTTTAAAACTTCAAACTCTCTACTTTAATGGCTTCTTCAAGTAACCCCTCCACCATGAGACTTTCCAAAAATTTGAAAGAGCAACTCTTCAATAATTCGGAGGCAATTAAAGCATACATCAATTATGCTAACTTTGGAAAAGTCCATCCCGGAAAGTTTGCTATTTTTCAAGATTTTGCTTCTTATGAAGTTGATACTCTTTTTGCAAACAATCAAATTCTTAGTCTTATTGATTCTTCTCAAAATGATTTTGTTTGTTACCCAAATCTTGTTAAAATGTTCTATGCAAATCTCAATCGAGAATTTTATGAAGGAAATGATAATGAAATTTGGAGTAGTGTCAAAGGCACTAAAATTGTTTTGAATTGTGATCTTTTGGGTACCATTCTCAATTGCAAAAGCACGGGAATGGATCTTTCTAGTTTTCAAATTGATGAACATGATCATGAGACATTTCATCATATTTTCGAAGGAGATGAAAACTTTGAATTTAAAAACCGAAACTTTCGTCCTAAAGCAAGGATTGTCAATCTTCTTTTACAACATACTTTGACCCCAAGATCGGGAAATTTTAACAATCCTACTTCAAAAGTGTGCAAAGCACTTTTTGCTATTTTCGGAAATTATGATATCAATTGGGCGCAAGTTATTATGGATGAATTTCGTCCTAAAAATTTTGAAATGGGAGAAAACACTTTATATCATGGAATTTACCTTACTCGAATTTTCAACTATTTTGGAGTAAATTTCAAAGGAGAAGAATTTATTTCAAGAAAAGTTTTTATTATCTCAAACATTTCTCTCATGAAAATCCCATATGTTTTTCAACCTTATGAAACTCTTGCCGAAAAGGAAGAGCGTTTGGCTCATGAAGAAATGGAAGAGGAGGAAGAGGAAGAAGAAGAAGGGGATGAAATGGAAATAGAAGAAGAAGAAGGTGAAACATCCCTAGAAAGTATTGAATATCCCTCAAATCCTACCAACAAAACCATTCTCAAAAACCAAAATATTATTGTTGAGAATCAACGGGTTCTTAAAAGATCCGTTAGTAAGAAGTTGGACAAAATATCATCCAAGATGAACAAGTTTTTCTCCAAAATCAGCAAGAAACTTGGATTATCTTCATCTTCATCATCCTCTAACTAGTTGTATCTTTTCATTTCATGATGTATTACTCTAGTTTGCTTTAGTTTGAATGTTTATGTAGTTCCTTATGGTTAATCATTGTATCATCCTATTATGCAATGAAATTAATTTCCTTTTCTGTTATCTATCTTATTTTATCTCCTGAATAAATGTTAGTATATTATATAAATATATATATATATATACACAATTATTCACAAAATCAAAAAGGGTCATCAAAATTCAATAGACTATGTCGACATCCCCCTCTTTATCATGTCGACATGTACTGGTCAGAAATGACAATTCATTTTGAATTTGAAATTTGAATAACTACCATATGTCTATTCATTTCAAACGAATTTCTACACCTATATATACCCATTTCTTCCAGAATTCATTACTGAATATTATTTCTTATCTATTCTATCTCTCATTCTTCTCATAATCTCAAAAATAGCTAATCCAATTCATAACTTATCCGAGAATCTTGAAGAAAATCTTAATTCATTCAAGAATATTCTCTCGTTCATTCTTCATAACCAGCGACACATAGAATTGAGTCAAATGCAGATGATCAAGGAGCAAGAGAGGCATTTCGAGGCAATTCGATGGATGATTTCTTCCCTGCACAAGGATGATAACGAAGCACATCCTCTTGTCTCTCTCACAAATGACAATGAAAATTGGGATGCCATCAAAGCAGACCCTATTTTCAGAGAAGAAGGATGGGTGGAAGTTCCCCGTAACGTTTAATTTGATTGCTTTATTTAATTACTTTGTTTGAATTGATTGTTTTGATTGAAATTAGTTGTTTTGATCGATTTGATTAAACACTTGGTGTGGTGTGATGATTGTATAAATATACATTAATACATCGTTGATTGAATATCATATCCTTAAGTATAGTTATTTATTAATATACTCTATTATATAGTTTATTAATGCAGGTACTTGAATACAAGAATGAGGGGGAGTTATATAGTTAGTTTGTTTTTGTTGATGACAAAGGGGGAGAAATATAAAATAGGATAGTTAGGCATAGATTAAGGGGGAGTTATTAGATTTAGGGGGAGTCAATAGGATAGAAGTAATATTTTATAAACAAAGGTTGTCATCATCAAAAAGGGGGAGATTGTTAGTCCTTGAGATGATGGTTTTGATGACAACAACCTTAGAAGAAGATTATAAAATATAAATACTAATATTATAGTTTAGATATATATGTATATGCAGGATTTAACCATGCAGGTACCAAGAATGAAGACTGTACAGTATAGAGATTCAAGATATCAAGATTGAAGACTCATGAGTATCAAGATTATCAAGAGTTCAAGATTTCAAGATAAGTATTGAGTCTAGAATTATGTTAAAACTGCACAATAGCACTGAAATCTTCACTCTATTTTTCTTTTGGGATGGAACCCATTTCTACCTTTTTGGTAGCTTACAAACCCACGACAAGTAGCTTACAAACCTACGAAAAGTGGCTTACAAACCCACGAACATACTGGTTTTGTACAAGTTCTCGAGTCCTGACAATATGAGATACTCTGCAGGAAGAAGCTTGCAAAACTACTTCAAAATGTTTTTTCAAAACAACTTCGGAATGATTTTCAAAATTGTTTTTCAAAATGTTTTAGCCTTAAAAATTATCTTTTCAAATGATTTTTCAAAAAGATGTTTTAGCTTTAAATATTCTTGTTTTTAAACTTCGTCTGTTTTAAACTATCTTTTAATATAATATATTTATACTTAGATTTAAATATAAAATTATAGTAAAATTATATATATAGTGTTCTCTATATTTATCTATGTATTTTATCTATAGTCAAGTATATTTATAAAGTTTAAAATAGTTTTAATATAAGATAAAGGTTATTTTCAAAGAAAATCAAACTATCAAAAATTGCTTTGGGATGTCGACATGCCTATGGTGACCATGTCGACATGGTGACAGTTGAGTTCAAAATTTAAATTTCAAAAGAAGTGTATATTCGTCATAACCTTTCACGAATGGACATGACTGTTGTTCTTCTATAAATAGGGGTTAGTTTCAACGAATTTTTAATAAGATTTTCTGGTTTTTCACTTCTCTTCTTCTTCCACATTTTCTTATTCAAAATTCTATCATCATTCTACCGAAATCAATATTGAATCTGACTAGATTATCTCTAGTTTGATTCTCTATCACTATCTCAACAAGATCCAAGTGCTATTCAGAGTTATAGGCTTCTTTGTAATCTATCTAGCGAGAAAAGGTGTGATTGTAGCCTTGAAAATCAATCAAGCGAGAAAAGGTGTGATTGTAGCCTTGGAAATAATTGGGTGAACTTGTTGCCCCGAAAATCAAGTATCTCTACCCAGAGGATTGTGATTCTGGAGGGTGTACCTCGTAGCCTTGAAACCGAGGGTTGTAATTGTTGAATTGCTTTTGAAAGGAAATCCATACTTAGTTGTGCGGGACTGGATGTAGGGTAACTCCGAACTAGTATAAAATCCGGTGTGTTCTTTCCTTTACTGCATTTACTTTATTTCTGCATCTATGTTTGATTCTGTGATTATATCTGTGTCTGAATATTACATACATCTGTGTACAAATTAACATAAACTCAAAAAGATTTAGTAATTTCTTATAAACACTATTCACCCCCCCTCTAGTGCTATTCCTAGCCTTAAGATCTGTAATCCGCATTCCTCACACATTGGAATTTTAAATTCTCAAAAATCATCCTTATTTACAAAACACATTTTATAAACCAAATTCATAAAAGTATTTTTATAAAATCATTACTTCTTATATAAATATAAACATTACTACCAAACACCTTATAGTTAAATTTTGAAACTTAATTCAACAGGTGTTCGTATTTAATCTAAACAAAACAATAAATGTTCATAAACTGGTTGAGCATAAATAATTAGTCAACCAACAATAATCAATGCTCTAAACTGGACGAGAATGACTAATCAAATAATAAATGATAATAATTAAATATTTTCATTTCCTAAAAAACAAACACTTCATAAATAACTATATTAATTTTTGAAAAGTTATTCTTTTATATATAAAATATAATCTTATGTAAAATTATTTCACTTACCAATTTTAGAACAATATTATGTAGGTTTTCCTTTTTTAAGTGTCTAGAAACCCCTATCGATGACGTTGATTAGGCGCGTCGACCAGAATTCATAAACCACTCAACAAACCATTTAACGCAATACAAAACATTTTTATAGTATTAACAAATACACGCTCTTATATATACTACACTCGAACTTATTTTAAGGTGTCACTTACCCTATCTCTAATGAGTTTACCCCACCAAGGCCTAGGTGTTCGCTTAACCTAAGCTTTAATACCACATGTAAAGACCGGCCTTTTCGACCCTCAAAAGACTACACTATTACATCTACGGTATTCACGTGCTGAGCATCCAAGTGCCAAAAAGACAGATTATTGGGGTGAAAGAAAGAAAAGACAGAACATATATAATTTCACATTGTGACAAGTAATATATAATATACACGTGATCTTTACAAAATAAAATTGTAATATATATACATCAATTAGAGTAACTAACCTACCATCAGCTAGGACATCCATAACAACATGCCCTTTCAATTGTTGATAAATACAATACATGAATGAAATGGAAAATAAAGTACATGAATAGGTCTTGGAGGCATCCAGCTCATCTCCTGAAGCTCCAAAGCGTCTAGCTAAATTTGGAAATATGCTCGGTCTGACTCGAGCATTATAAAAAAATAACGCTTGGATCGGTTGGGTAAACTAGCATGAGAAACACAAATCATATGGATTTTCAGGTTATAAAACCTTTCAAAATAAAGGTATATCATAAGACCATGATGCACTTAAGCATGGACAGGTTTTTACCTTACGATAACCCAACCATTTCTATTAGAGAACCAGTGTTATTATAATAATATCTTGGATGTGAAATATAAATAATCGAATAGTTGTGATGTATGTGAGTGTACCTCACAACAATAACAAATATACAACCAAAACTGCTAAGGTGTGTTCGCTAATTGTGTAGGATTCCACAAAGGTGCCGCCAATACTTCGAGAACAGTCCTTCTACCCAAGGATTAGAGACATCCTTCTAAAACATCGTACGTCCCTAGTTATGTACCATAGGAAATATATAGCCGGTCACCAAGGCTGATTGCACTACTCACTATATGCATAATGATAGGTATCTCTAGGGTAAAGTCGTTGGCAACCTTTGGGTTAGCTAAACCCCTGGTCTATGCATATTATCTCTGGTTTTAGTCATATTATTGGTGAGGCTACATCTAGCATTTTAGTACACAAGTCACAACTCAAACAGATCTTGGAACCACACATGTGTTCCCATATCTCAACAGATCTCGGAATCACATGTGGATTCCCACATCCATAATAGATCACGAACAACTACATGTGTTCGAGCATCTCAAACATATCTCGAACCTCCACATAAATTCCCGCATCTTGAACTAATCTCGAACCTCTTCCAAAGCATAGAACACGTATAGGGTTTTGGAGTGGTTACGGTTTCGAGTCATCTCATTTAAGTACACTTTCCTGCTTATCGTGCGCTTCAAAACCAATCGATAGATTTTGGTAAACTCAAATTTGGTTCTTTTAGAAATAAACAGACAATACATAAGTGTAGAGATCACCTCCTAACCATTTAAGCAGACGGATTTCCATATAATTTGTCCAAGAAGAACACAACAAGTTTATACATATAGTATAGCATCACCGAAGATAACAGTACCATATAATTCCCATGTTTCTTCCAAATATTTCTAGAGTTATATTTGGTCAAGATTTGATAGTCGATTATTTAACTGTCAAATAAACAATCAATCAAACCAGTGGCTTAATTTCTTAAGAAACTAAGCACGATTAAACATATAAGCAGCCCTAAGCCTATTTAAAATTAATCCTTTCATTAATTAAAATCTCTTCAGAATTATTTGAAAAATATTCATATATTTATTTCAACGGTATAAGTATATTTACAAACCATTTCACTTCCAATACTTAGAAAACATTTTCCCTTCTCCTAAAATCATATTTAACCAGGCCAAAATAAATGTCATTTAACACATTGTTACTATAAATCCAAACCACTTTCCTTTTGGTGTAAATAATGGATCATATAGAATTTAGACCAAATATACTTACCACCACTTTTCGATATCAAATAGGGACTAACCCACGATTAACAATGAAGTCGGACAAGATAGCGAACTATTCTTGACTTGACATACATTCTTAATTCTCACAGATAGAGACGAGTTTCCATATCTCAGAATTTGGTTTTAAGTATGAAAAGAATATTTTCCATGTCATCACAATTTAAAATGATCTTTTATAGAAATCATTATAAAATTCCTTCTTTTATAAATCTCTTTTATTTTTACAAACTCCTTTTATAATCTCCTTTCTATTTACAATTTGCTTTTATAAATCAGCTTTCTATTTATAAATTCTTTCTATAAATCTCATTTATTTAGAAACTTCTTTTATAAGTCATCTTTCTTTTTATAATCTCATTTTATAAGTCTCCAAATTTATTTATAAACTCCATTTATAAATCACCTTTCTATTTATAAATTCCTTTTATAAAACTTAAAATTTATTTATAAACTCCTTTTATAAATTACCTTTCTATTTATAAATTCCATTTATAAATCCCCAAATTTATTTATAAACTCCTTTTATAAATCCCCTTTCTATTTATAATTTCCCTTTATAAATATTAAAATTTATTTATAAACTTTTAACAAATCTCATTTATTATCAAAAACCTTCAGTTTTCAAGATAGAACCAAATACTTTCCATAAAACGATCATTCCATATATTACAATAAATCCACAAATGTGGGTTATTATTCCAAATTATGAAAATGATATCATTTCCCCTCTTTTATAAAATACCATTTAAAAATCTATTCTTTTAAATACTATTTAGAAATCTATTTTTCTATATGATATTTTATATAAAGAATTCCACAAATATTTATTCCGGAATAATTTTTTCTTCTTCTAAAATAGAATCACGTTATTATAAAAGATAAACCTTCTTTTCTTTATAATAAACATTATATAACTTTTCTATGTTATAACTTTCCAAAATACTTTAAAAACCTTTCCATATAAATTAAAGGAAACTAGCAAAAAGGTTAGAGTAAAATAGGGACGTTCAATAACAATTTCTAAATAATATGCCACAAAAGAATCCAAATAGTCACATTTAAAATCATTATCCGAATCATAATCACTTTAAATCAAAACTACAAATAATAGTATTTTCAAAATACCATAATGAGGCCTTGAGCTACCATAGCACTTAGCAAATGTTATCATGGTTTTCACTCTTAAAAGAATTCAACTTTCGCGACGTATCAAAGTCACATGTAATATGGCCAGGCTACCATGCTTCAGGCATTCAACAATTTATACAAGTATATAAATAAAATTAAAATCAAAAGTGGTAAGGAATCCCATTGGATTCCTCTATAAAATTTCCTTGTACATCATATAAGACCCATGCAAATCATTTCATATCTGCTTTCAAAAGTGGCAATTCACCCAAGCCAAACAACCAATAATAAAAACATCCAAGCATATAAATAATAATTTATATCAATACATATATCATATACTATTAAACCAAAGGTGAGTTAGCTCACATTTATTCCAATGATTGTTTATGTGATCCAATGACCTAAATTGGTTTTCTCTCAAAAACTTACTTGATCCCAACTTGACAAAATCAACTCTATTGCATAGATAATGCTCCGTTGAGCATAACGCAAAAGACCGCATCTCGATTGGACCTCGTATGAGTGAGATATGAGTTAATTACTAAACACGAATTAAATTAATTAATTAAACTAATTAATTTCCATACCCTACTCAACCAAACCTAGTCCACTAGCATACACCCAAAACCGACCTGCCTTCAATAGTACCTCCTTCCCCAAATTTCAAATTTGCATGCAATAATTCAAAACCGAGTACGGTCTGTCCCCTTCACAGCCACCTCGGCTGCACTTGCCAATGCTGCCACCAGCATTAGCTCTGCCACATCTACACACACCTCCAGCCATCTCCACGGCTAGCTCAGCACCCTCCTATCACCAACATGCAATTCACAAACACCAAACCTAACAACCCCTTAAATCCTAATTCGAGCTCGGCCCACCACCTCCGACCACCTCTAATGTCTTCGCCTTGACCTTACGATGCTTCTAGCGTCGTCGTTCCTCCCTTAGCCGCCTACACCACCGACTTTTTCAAGATGAACATAAATCGTTCATCTTCCTCCCCACGACAATTCTGGCCACCAAAAATCTCAAGATCATCACCAAAAATCTCATCCTGCCGCCAGAAACACAACCCAACTCTCCTATTTCCATTTCGTGTTTGATGAAAAACTACCATTATTTGACAACCACTGTTATCGACCAACTGCCGCCACTCCACTTGATGAAACGAATGAGAGAATATTTTTAGAAAATACTAGGGATGAAGCAAACTACTTTACAGTTGGAAGTTTCGGTTGAATATGGATAGATTGTGAGGTATTGATTTTTAAAAGGAAAAGATGGTTATTTTCATTTAATGGAAACGGAAAATAATAAAAGAAGAAGAAGAAGGAGAGATAGGTGAAGTGAAGTGAGTGACATGAAATGAAGTGAGGTGACGTATGGTGTATAAATAAAGCTACGCGAAGCAACCGTTAAATCAAGAATTGGTTAGTTCTGGACACACTGCTACATAGTATTCCGTTCGCGTACGAAACATGAACGGAATAAATAAAAATACAATCGTGCACAACAATGTGACACGATCATAAAACAACACAAAATACAAATGTTAACTTATTCTCTGTAGTTTCAAAAATACCAACATTTGTCGCAAGATGCATTAAATGAAATTTTAGTTTTTTTAAAATTAAAAATTATGGAAAAATCCTATAAATTCATTTTAAAATACGTCATTTAAATCACGTCATTTTATTAACAATTAATCTTCTTATTATTTATTATATTTGAATTAATTTTGAATATTTAAATAAATTATATATTCAGATTTTAAACGTTAAAAAAAATTCGGGTCGTTACAGAACTCATTAACTAAAGGACGCAAATATACATCTATATCGTCTTTGGATATTCTCGGTCTAGGAATGGTTACAATTAAAAACATGTATAGGTTCTTTATACACATTCATGGAGGCAAATTTAAGATGTTAGAAAAACTATCCACATTAAGTAGGGTTTACGGAAAGAAGTAAACAACCAAAGCCATCCATACATGAACTTATTTAGACATTACATGATTCTATAAATGTAACTCAAAGAACCCGGTCCATTTCGCAATGGGTGAAATGGGTTAATTTAAAAAAACCTTATTTGGGTTTTAATGGACCTATAATGTTTATAAACTAGCATTTAACCTAATCTAATTATAAAATAGAGCCGTATTTTATATAAAATTATTTATATTTATTAGTTAATCATTTTTATTGATTTGATTAAATGGTTATTTGGATATGTAATATGCATATTCATAATATCATATGATAACATAAACATATATAAGCATGTGTATGATTACACACACACAAATATGGATATTGGGATTCATATCCATTCTCTGTGTATACAATTTATTGTATGAATGTGATGTGTGAATAAAAATGGTTGATGATGAACTTGACTATAGTCATGATGGGTTGAAAACAAAGTTGAAACTTCGTATGTAGTCACGATGGATTTGAGGTCCGATTTGAAATCAAACTCATTTCAAGAGTTTAAAGTTTAGATTTTGGTTAAAGTTTGTGTAATTGGTTTTAAAGTGTGAAAATTTACTAAGGTATGTTTCAATCATGAAATAGTATGGTTTTAGTAAAGTGGCTTCGCTAAAAGGTGGATTAGAGCAAACTGCACTCATAGCGACAGTCGCTATGGATGTTGGTCGGCAAAGGTTTGAACTTCTATTTCAAATTTGTTTTATTTTGAAATTAGTTTACGAAGTTTTTCAAACTTAATTAGTAATGTTAAAAAGTAATTAAGTTGTAATATAATTAATTAATGAATTAATTAATTAATGAAGTAATTAAAAGGTAATTAGCACTAAATTGTTAATTAAGAAGGTGATTAAAGGTTATTCATCACTTAAGTTAAGTTAATGATTGTTAATTAATAAATAAAGTTTTAATTAATGTTTTATATGGTTAAGAAGTAATTAAGTGATTAATAATTATTTAATTAAGATTAATGGTTAATTAATTATTAGGTAATTAATGGATTATTTAATTAATATTTAACTAATTAGGGTTTAACTCTTAAACAATTTGGTTTAACCTTAACCAAGTTGCATTAGGAAGTTAATTAGTAATTAATCAAGTTCACTAAGCCTAATTAGAGTTTAATTATGATTTAATCTTGATTTAGATTGGATTAATTAAGGTTTAGTTAAGGTTTAAGCTAATTAAATATAATTTCGACTTTTCAAAGGTGATTTTAAACTAAACAGAATGTGTTTTAATCGATTTTCTTTTTCATAGTAAATCGATTCCATATCAAAGGATCTATTGTCCGGACCCTTAAGTAACCAATATGATTAGGAGAATTAAATAACATCTGTTAGCAGAACAAAACACCATTCTGCTATAGTATGAGATTTCATTGTGTGGACATGTGTTAAGCAGAATAAATTCAGGTTCTACTATAAATTGATTGGATATCTATTTAGCAGGATAAATCACCATCCTGTTGTTATGTTATTTGGACTTGTATATGCCAATTAGTTATATTGACGTGTTATTCCCTGATTGGATATGAACTGTATTTACATATATGTTAGCTTATGTAGATAATTGTTATGTGATTTGGGAATAGAATTGAAATTAAATGGTAACTTAAATTTGTGTCATTGGGACTACTAAGCCTCATTTGGAATTTATAAAGTATGGTTTGAATTTACTTTAATTCTTTAATCAATTTGAGGCTAAGGTTTATAAATGGTTTTTCAGGTTATATAATTCTTATAAAGGTATTTATAAATGATAACTTGTTTATAGAAATGGGGTTTTCTAACGAAAAGAGTTATTAAGGTGTTTTACAAATGATGTTTTGTAAATGGTATTTATAAAGGATATTTTATAAAGGAGTATAGAAAGGTTTATATAAAGAGTTTTAAAAATAGGAAAAACAGTTTATAAATCATTTCAGAGATTTGGAAAGAGGTTTATAAATTAACTTAAAGGTTTATAAAAGTGGGTTATAACTTTATTTTGAAAATTATAAGTTAATTGAAACATGAGATGAGCTTTTAAAAAGGGAATTTTTTATAAAGGATAAGCAGAATGTTTTATTTGGAAGAAATGTTTGAATTTGGGAAGAAGGAAACTTTGAAAAGTTTGTAAATATACTTATACTGATAAGATAAGTATATGATTTTATTTCAAGGCATGAAAAGTAATTTTTTTTGGTAATATACTTATACCCTTGAGATAAGTATATAAAGGTCTTCAAGTATAAAGGAAATGTAAGGGGTTTGGAAATAATGTTTTGAAAAGATCTTCTAATCAGATTTATAAAGTGGTTTTATTAATTAAAGAGAATTAATAAAGGCTTAGTGGATCCCATATGGAAATTAAACCATGTTTGAATGTTTGTTTATTAGATAGTTAAATAACCAACTATCAAAGCTGGACACAAAATGTAACTTTGGAAATATCTAGGAGAAACATGAGAATTATATGGTACGGTTACCATCAAAGGTGCTGTAATGTAGGTATAAACTCGTTCGTTCTTCTAGGACGAATGATAAGGAAATCCATCCACAAACGATTAGGAGGTGAACTCCACTCTTGTCATTTGTTTGTTTATTTCCTAAAGAACCGGGGTTGAGTTAAACGAAAAATATCGAAAGTTGTTTTGAAGAGACCGGGATCGGATATGTTATCCGTAGACCACTTCAATCCAACTCAAGCGTTCCGAAATGAAGACATCTTGAAGCATGGTATCAAAGACGGAGCCATTGAAGTACAACGGTTGCTTGCTACTAATCCTGAGGGTGATTCCAAAATGAATGTAGTAGAAGTAGTGTCTTCGGTTTGTCCTTATCCTAAATAACTTGTATGGATGAATGTTGGCATTGCATTACTACTTGGAGGGAAGTGTTAGCATTCCAAAAGGGACTGCTATTCAGAAAGGTAAAACATAGTGTAACGACCCAGAATTTCAGTCATTCAAAATTCGGATACTAAATTGATTTTAAATATTCACAAGTTGATTTTATAAGTTGAATAACTTATATTTTGAATATAATAATTTATTTGGATAATTAAATTATTAATTTAATATTTGAAATTACAGGAATAATTTGATTTTGAATTTAATGTGAATGAAAATGATTTATAAAGTTGTATTAAATTCTATTTGAATTAGAATGGATTAATAGAACTTTTGAAATCGAATTAAAAGTAAATTTATAGAAATTGGATATTTTAATATTTAATTAACGTGTAAAAATAGACATTTTTCAAACGGTCTCTGATTTCGACGAAACTAGTTTCATTAGATTCGTAATGTTATATTATTATAGGATTTCAAATTTCGAGTCAATCGGATTTACGGTTTGACTGTGCGAAGCTGAAATGCGTAGAAATTTATTTAAGTAAATTTTAATTAAAATAAGTCGATTCGAAAACCTATCTTCCAAATACGATTGAATTGGCTCCCGATATATATTCCATTTTGTTCGGAATAGGGGTAAAACATTATAAATGCCAGGTAGCACACTTCGATTGGAGTTCGGAAAAATTTCGGATGAAGAGTGCACGGAAATTTTCTATATAAGGCCATTTAAACTTTCTTTTTTCACAAACCCTAACTTCCTTAGGGCTAGCCGCCACCCTCATTTCCACGGCCAAAAATCAACGATCTTCCTTCTCATTTTTCTTGCAATCCATCAGCTATTATCGAAATCCTCCAACTACAAACCTGTAAAGCTTAGCACAATTTGTATTTTCAACGGTCACGATCGAATTCAAGGCGATGGATCATCGGCAAATCTTGTTCAAAGGTCGTGCGTTTGATGGTCAAATTCGCAGCAAGGGGGAGGCCGAGCTCGGTGTGCTCGCGGCGGTAGGGGCATGGGGTGATGTGCTTCGTAGTGCTGGTCTTGGATCATCGTATTGTTCGTCGTAGTAGGTGCGATAATTCGAGATGAGGTGGTATGGGTTCATTCGCGAACCTGGAACGAACGGGGAAGAAGATGAATTCGCGGCCACGGTCTGATGTGAGGGAACGAACGGCTCTGATGTAATGTTGGGTTTAATATAAAAATAAAAAGTGTAAATTATTTATATTTAAATCGTGTAATCTTTAAAAATTCATATCCTTTTCATACGAGGACGAAAATTGACAAAACAAATTGTGTTGGGATCATATTGACGAGCACTACACTTTAGATCCGGTTTGGAGTTGATTGGATCTAGTGAAAATTTTGGGTAAAATTAAATGTCTGTTTAATTTTATTTGGAATAAAACGCTGCAACGGTTATTAGAATCAAAGTGAGTACAACTCACTCTTTCCGACTCACTTATATTTTTACATACGTGAGAATAAATTTTTTTGTGCTGATTGATGACTATTTAGATGATATATGATATATATTTTGATTGGTTTGGATATATTCCTGCCTATTGGAGCAGATGAGACCCTATACGTTCCCGTGTATGAGCGAATGACCTTTTGTACGCATGTCTGCCTCGAAGCGGACATTGTACATATTTTCTCATATGTATATCTGTTGTAGGTGATAGGTTGGAGGGATCCAACTGGATTACTCACCGGTGTTGATTTTATTTACAAATATTGTGATATATGCTGTTATCATATGATATATGATGATTTGGATGCCATAATGGATATGATTGATGTGAATCACCTTATTTAGCATTTTTGTAGCATTGGGCCTTATTTTGGAGATTTAAAATATTAAATTAATGATTTCAATTTTATAAGTATTTCAAAGTGATTTTGAAAATAAATGTTTTATTAATTTTTGAATTGTCAAGGAAACGAATTTATTATAAATAAGAAGTTATAATTTTTATGTTATAAAAATTATGATTTTTGTGAAATATAAGAAAAATATGAATTTTGAGATATAGATTTAACTATTTTGTAAAATAAGTTAAATTGGGATTTTAGACTTATTATAAATGGTTTATATATATAAGATTTATTAAATTGATATTTTATAAACAAAAATGATGGAATTGTAAAGGAGATTTAGAAGTGTTAAAATGAAGTTATAAATTAATCTTATAAGTGAATAAGATTTATAAATTTATAAAGTTATAAAAAGGAATGAATTTGTAATAAGAAATTTATAAGTAAACTAAATTATAATTAGATTTTGGCATATAAATGAGATAAATGGAATTTGTCAGTAAAGGAATTTTATAAGTGGAAGTTTTTATAAATAGAAATGTGAATTTATAAACATTGTTTTATAAATCCAAAATCAACTTATTTTGATAAGTTAATTATGAAAGTTTATTAAAGAAATTTTATTCACGATTTTGGACGGTGGATAATCCTTTAATAAATGTGTAGAAATAATGAATTTGGTTAGAGAATTTTATTCACAATTTTGGACAGTGAATGAAATGAATGTTTTGAAAAGAGATTTTTAAAATGGAGTTAAATGGTTTGAAGATGTTTTAAAATGTGTTAAGTATCGAATACATAGATTTAAACATTCATTATTGAAATAGACGTTTTCGAGAAGCAAGGAAATCATGGACTATAACACTGTTGTTATAGTAAATGATTTTCGAAAGGAGATGTTTTGTATAGTATATGGGATTTATATATCTATCTAATTGTCGAATCCCTATACTAATGATTTTTGGTTGTCGTAACGATGTTTTACGCAACATTCGTTTTGACCCAAATAAATACGTTTAAGAGAATGTTTTCCTTAAAAGAATAAAATACATACTTAATCATGATTTAAGTATATGTAATATTTTCTAAGTGTTGAAAATAAAGAGAATTATGAATTACTTATTATTAAATAAGTATATGGAACTGTTTTCTAATATAGAATATTGGAATGGGTTAGGAATATATCTTTTTAAAGATAATTTAAAGTGAATATTTGGAAAGTGATTTAATTAATAAAAGATTAATTAAAAGGGTCTAGTGATTGCTTATGGTGCTAAATATTTGTTTGTTGCTTTGATAGTTAAATAACCGACTATCAAATTTGGCCAATTTTAGTTCCTCGACTTGATGTGGGAACTATTTATTCATACACTTAGTACGTAGCCATCTGTGTAGGCTTGATTATCGTTTGTGTTGAGGATGTTGATTCGTGTAGTGCGGAGTATTACTCCAATCTATCGAGCTTCCTTCTTGACCGAAGGATAGAAAGTTGAAAGTTGGAGACGTGATAAGCCTATGAGACTTAGTTTCTATGTGAGGTTGAGAAACGCTTTTGCGTTGTTGGTGCGAAGAGACCGAGATCAGATTTATCTGAAAACCACTTCGGACCAACATTTATGCGACGATTGTGCAGGTTGGCTGATGATATTGATGTTTGGGATTTTCATAGTGAAGGACTGCTTGTTGATCTTTTGGGCTTAAAATCCCAATGTACATATAGTAGTAGTAGTCTCTTCGTTATGAAATATCCAATGCAAGGACTATTCGCTACTAATCCTAGGGATTTCCCGACAGGATGTGGTAGGAGAGTACCTTATGTTTGTCCTGTTCTTGGACAACTTGTATGGATGAATGTTTGACGTTGCATTTTTTGAGATTACGTACATTGGTTTTTACAAACGTACGTCTGTTTAGTGTCGGAGAAGGCAACTTCTCTTAGCTTAACACCCTTCCTTGAGACGTACGAGCTCAAGGGTTGTATTTTTGTGAAAGGAAATTAGTAGTCAACGGAAATGGCGAATGTGGCATTCAAAAGTGATGTGATATGTGATATGTGAAAGGTAATCGTTAGCTCTTTGGCCTCATCAACCGGAAATGACCGAAACAGGGTTAGATGCAGTAGGGCTAAGTGGGTCATTCCCAATTCGGATATGATCATCCCCTTCTAGATATATTTATTTCTGCTATGACGTTCGGGATGTAAATTATTGTGGTTTGTATGCTATGAGGGCCCTCGGAAAGGTAGGTAACGGCCGGGGATGACATATTCGGTACTACCTGGGTATAGAGGTAGGCTGGTCTTGTGTTGGTAGAGGAACTTTGTGATGGTTTCTCGGTACATTCCTCTAGAGATGTACTGCCGGAAGGTAGTCCCTTCACCTGGTCATTTGTATGGAAATCCAAACTCTGCTACGTGCCTGCCATTTTGATTGTATTACCCATTTTGGGCTATATGCTGGAATTTAATCAATGTAACAATTTCGGCTATGATTAATATTATTTGTATGCTAGACACTAGTATAATATAAGAGGAGTTGATATGAAAGGTTTTGGTGATCGTAAGGTAAAAACATGTCCATGTTTATGTGTGGGCGTATCTTACGAGATACTTTTGTTTTGAAAGGAAAGTTTGGTAATTTAATAAATTCAGTTGAGTGTGTTTTCTCACGCTGGTTTACCAGACTGATTTGGGCGTTCTTCCCTTTCAATGCTTGGGTCAGACCGAGTATATTTACAGGTCTAGAGTTGGTGCTTTTGGAGCTTCAGCAGGAGAGCTGGAGATCTTCATTTTCGTATACACGTTTCTGTTTATTATCCGTTGCTTTGTTATTTCTATCGTCAGCAATTGTAAGGATAGATTATTATAATTGTCCAGGCTGATGATTAGTGATTGATTGTTCAACTCTGATTGATGTATATACAGTTTCTGTTTTATAAAGATCATTGATATGATATTATATGTTTTCCGCTGCGATGTGAGATTCTGTATTGTTCGGTTTTGTGCTTCTTCTCTCTTTCTTCTCTTCCCTTCTTCTCTCTTCTTTTCTTTCTCATGACTTTCCGTCGGTCTGTGCTTTTTAGGTCGGACATGTGTGGTTTATTGTCGATTCGAACGGTATCAGATTTGCGGGTTGTCACAGTTGGTATCAGAGCTTAGATTTAGTATATTCCTAGGCGTTGATGTGTACTCAGTATAGATAGGGTCAGTAGCGCCCTAGATTTAGTTTGAGTGTGTTATATATATGAGAGCATATTTGTTAGTGATATAAAATATTTTGGTCATGTTGGATATGCATTAGTTGTTAGATGGATGTTAGTTGATTGTATAGAAATTAATATGAAATTGAATTAATGAAATTCAAAGCTAAATAATTGAATTCAAATTGGAAGTAAGTGAATCTAAATAGAATTTAATTTAATTTGATTTGGAAATGAACTAAAATGAATGTAAATTAGTGAATGTAAACTAATTGAATATGAATGAATAAATGTTAGTAAAATCCAATGTTAATGAATCAAATGTGATTAAATTGAAAACCAATTCAATGAATATTAATGAGAAATGAATGTACATTGATTTGGTTATGGATGGATTGGATAGATATTGGTTTGTTGGATGTTAGTTGGATGATGATTGGATTTGTTGCTTTAGATTGCATTTGCTATATTGGCATGTATAGTTGTTGTATTGGTATATGTTGTATATTGATATTAATTTGCATATATACATGTTTCTCATATATTTGTTGAGCGTTTAGTAGGTGCGGATGGCGTATGCTTCGCATTTGGAGCTCGCTTTCGCGCTATATTAGCCGTATATGCTTGCTAATAATATATAAGGTACAAATCTCAGATTACATATTGTACTTTTATATTTTTTTCCCTACGGGATGCCTCATCCTCGAAGATGAGATGTATATTTGTGATATATATATATATATATATATATATTGTGATTTTACTAAGATCGAACCGCGCAAAGGAGGCTATGGCGAATTTTTTTTGAAAATTTAAGGTCTTAGAAATTTTTTGGGAAAATTTGAAAAAAATTTTGATAACTAAAATTTTGATTTTAAATTAAAAATTAAAAGATATTAGTTGGTTTTGAAAAGATAACTAAGTATGGATTTGTAACCTAGAGAAAGTTTTATAAGAAGTTTAACTAATGGATTTTGGAAAAGCTAAAAGGTTTAAATGAATTTGAAATCTAGTTGAACGATTTGTTTTTGAAAAGTTAATGGATTTTGTGACTTTTTCTTACTTAGAAATTTCGAGGACGAAATTCTTTTAAGTAGGGGAGAATGTAACGACCCAGAATTTCAGTCATTCGAAATTCGGATATTTAATTGATTTTAAATATTCAAAAGTTGATTTTATGAGTTGAATAACTTATATTTTGAATATAATAATTTATTTGGATAATTAAATCATTAATTTAATATTTGAAATTGCAGGAATAATTTGATTTTGAATTTAATGTGAATGAAAATGATTTATAAAGTTGTATTAAATTCTATTTGAATTAGAATGGAGTTATAGAACTTTTGAAATCGAATTAAAAGTAAATTTATAGAAATATGATATTTTAATATTTAATTAACGTGTAAAAATAGTCAATTTTCAAACGGTCTCGGATTTCGACGAAACCTGTTTCATTGGATCCGTAATGTTATATTATTGTATGATTTCAAATTTTGTGTCAATCGAATTTACGGTTTTATTGTGCGAAGCTGAAACGCGTAGAAATTTATTTAAGTAAATTTTAATTAAAACAAGTCGATTCGAGAACCTATCTTACAAATACGATCGAATTGGCTCCCGATATATATTCCATTGTATTCGGAATAGGGGTAAAACATTATAAAGGCCAGGCGGCATGCTTCGATTGGAGTTCGGAAAAATTTCGGGTGAATAGTGCACGGAAATTTTCTATATAAATCCATATAAACTTTCTTTTTTCATGAACCCTAACTTCATTAGGACTAGCCGCCACCCCCATTTCCACGGCCAGAAATCAACGATCTTCCTCCTCATTTTTCTTGCAGTCCATCAGCTATTATCGAAATCCTCCAACTACAAACCTGTAGAGCTTAGCACGATTTGTATTTTCAACGGTCACGATCGAATTCAAGGCAGTGGATCGTTGGCAAATCTCGTTAAAAGGTCGCGCGTTTGATGGTCGAATTCACGGCAAGGGGGAGGCCGAGCTCGGTGTGCCCATGCCCGTAAGGGCGTGGGGTGATGTGCTTCGTAGTGGTGGTCTTGGATCATCGTATAGTTCGTCGTAGAAGGCACGATAATTCGAGAAGAGGTGGCGGCTATGGGTTCATTCGCGAATCTGGAACGAACAGGGAAGAAGATGAATTCGCGCCCACGGTCTGATGTGAGGGAACGAACGACTCTAATGTAATGTAGGGTTTAATATAAAAATAAAAAGTGTAAATTAATTTATATTTAAATCGTGTAATCTTTAAAAATTCATATCATTTTCATACGAGGTCGAAAATTGACAAAACAAATTGTGTTTGGATCGTATTGACGAGCACTACATTTAAGAGCTTGTTTGGAGTGGGAGCTAGCAAAATTTTTGGATAAAATTAAACGTCTGTTTAATTTTATTCGGAATAAAATGCTGCAACGGCGATTGGAATCAAAGTGAGTACAACTCACTCTTTCTGACTCGCTTATATTATTACATAAGTGAGAATAAATTTATTTTGTGCTGATTGATGATTGTTTGAATGATATATGATATATTATATATATTTATTTGTTTGGATATATTCCTGCCTATTGGAGCAGATGAGACCCTATAAGTTCCCGTGTATGAGCGGATGACCTTTTGTACGCGCGTCTGCCTCGAAGCGGACATGGTACATATTTTCTCATATGTATATTTGTTGCAGGTGACAGGTTGGAGGGATCCAACTGGATTCCTCACCAGTTTTGATTTTATTTATAGATATTGTGATATATGCTGTTATCATATGATATATGATGATTTGGATGCCATGATAGAGATGATTGATGTGAATCACCTTATTTAGCATTTCGTAGCATTGGGCCTTATTTTGGAGATTTAAAATATTAAATTGATGATTTCAACTTAATAAGGACTTCAAAGTGATTTTGAAAATAGACGTTTTATTAATTTTTGAATTGTCAAGGAAATGAATTTATTATAAATAAGAAGTTATAATTTTTATGTTATAAAAATTATGATTTTTGTGAAATATAAGCAAAATATGAATTTTGAGATATAGATTTAACTATTTTGTAAAATAAGTTAAATTGGGATTTTGGACTTATTATAAATGGTTTATATATATAAGATTTATAAACAGAAAAATAGGCACAAGGAAGAAGTTGCAAAAAAATTTATTCTCAAGGACAACAAGTTTGCTTTTTAGTCTGAAGAACACTTTTTAGTGTAAACAGAAAATGATAGTTACAACTATCATTCTGTGATTTACACTAAAAAGTGTCCTTAGGATTAAAAAGCAAACTTCCTGTCTCTGAAACTAAATTTTTCTCCAACTTTTTCCCTAAACCTAAAAACCTCATTTATAAAATTGATATTTTATAAATAAAAATGATGAATTGTAGAGGAGTTTTATAAGTGTTAAAATGAAGTTATAAATGAATCTTATAAGTGAATAAGATTTATAAATTTATGAAGTTATAAAAAGGAATGAATTTGTAATAAGAGATTTATAAGTAAATTAACTTATAATTGGATTTTGGCATATAAATGAGATAAATGGAATTTGTCGGTAAAGGAATTTTATAAATGGAAGTTTTTATAAATAGAAATGTGAATTTATAAACATTGTTTTATAAACCAAAATCAACTTATTTTGATAAGTTAATTAGGAAAGTTTATTAAAGGAATTTTATTCACGATTTTGGACAATGGATAATCCTTTAATAAATGTGTAGAAATAATGAATTTGGTTTGAGAATTTTATTCACGATTTTGGACAGTGAATAATTCTTTAAATGAAATGAATGTTTTGAAAAGTGATTTTTAAAATGAAGTTAAATGGTTTGAAGATGTTTTAAAATGTGTTAAGTATCGAATACATAGATTTCAACATTCGCTGTTGAAATAGACGTTTTCGAGAAGCAAGGAAAGCATGGACTATAACACTGTTGTTATAGTAAACGATTTTCGAAAGGAGATGTTTTGTATAATATATGGGATTTATATATCTATCTAATTATCGAATCCCTATACTAATGAT
Organism: Allium fistulosum; assembly: GCA_030737815.1. Lineage (NCBI taxonomy): Eukaryota > Viridiplantae > Streptophyta > Magnoliopsida > Asparagales > Amaryllidaceae > Allium > Allium fistulosum. Next base: position 1,273,437,227 of record CM060901.1, on the reverse strand, counting down.
TTTTGGTTGTCATAACGATGATTTACGCAACATTCGTTTTGACCCAAATAAATACGTTTAAGAGAATGTTTTCCTTAAAAGAATAAAATAAATACTTAATCATGATTTAAGTATATGTAATATTTTCTAAGTGTTGAAAATAAAGAGAATTGTGAATTACTTATTATTAAATAAGTATATGGAATTGTTTTCCAATATAGAATATTGAAATGGGTTGAGAATATATCTTTTTAAAGTTAATTTGAAGTGAATATTTGGAAAGTGATTTAATAAATAAAAGATTAATTAAAAGGACCTAGTGATTGCTTATGGTGCTAAATATTTGTTTATTGCTTTGATAGTTAAATAACCGACTATCAAATTTGGCCAATTTTAGTTCCTCGACTTGATGTAGGAACTATTTAGTCGTACACTTAGTACGTAGCCATCTGTGTAGGCTTGATTATCATTTGTGTTGAGGATGTTGATTCATGTAGTGTGGAGTATTACTCCAATCTATCGAGCTTCCTTCTTGGCCGAAGGATAACAAGTTGAAAGTTGGAGACGTGATAAGTCTATGAGACTTAGTTTCCGTGTGAGATTGAGAAATGCTTTTGCGTTGTTAGTGCGAAGAGACCGGGATCAGATTTATCTGAAAACCACTTCGGACCAACATTTATGCGACGATTGTGCAGGTTGGCCGATGATATTGATGTTTGGGATTTTCATAGTGAAGGACTGATTGTTGATCATTTGGGCTTAAAATCCCAATATACATATAGTAGTAGTAGTCTCTTCATTATGAAATATCCAATGCAAGGACTATTCGCTACTAATCCTAGGGATTACCTGACAGGATGTGGTAGTAGAGTACCTTATTTTTCCTGTTCCTGGACAACTTGTATGGATGAATGTCTGACATTGCATTTTCTGAGATTACGTACATTGGTTTTTACAAACGTACATCTGTTTGGTAGCGGAGAAGGCAACTTCTCTTAGCTTAACACCCTTCCTTGAGACGTACGAGCTCATGGGTTATATTTTTGTGAAAGGCAATTAGTAGTCAACAGAAATGGCAAATGTGGCATTCAAAAGTGATCTGATATGTGATATGTGAAAGGTAATCATTACCTCTTTAGCTTCATCAACCGAAAATGACCGAAACAGGATTAGATGCAGCAGGGCTAAGTGGGTCATTCCCAATTAGGATATGACCATTCTTTTTTAGATATATTTCTTTCCGCTATGACGTTCGGGATGTAAATTATTGTGGTTTGTATGCTATGAGGGCCCTCGGAAAGGTCGGTAACGGCCGGGGGATGACATATTCGGTAGTACCTAGGTATAGAGGTAAGCTGTTCTTGTGCTGGTAGAGGAACTTTGTGATGGTTTCTCGGTACATTCCTCTAGAGATGTACTGTCGGAAGGTAGTCCCTTCACCTGGCCATTTGTATGGAAATCCAATTTCCGCTACGTGCCTGCCATTTTGATTGTATTACCCATTTTGGGCTATATGCTGGAATTTAATCAATGTAACAATTTCGACTATGATTAATATTATTTGTATACTAGAAACTAGTATAATATAAGAGGATTTGATATGAAAGATTTTGGTGATCGTAAGGTAAAAACATGTTCGTGTTTATGTGTGGGCGTATCTTACGAGATACTTTTGTTTTGAAAGGAAAGTTTGGTAATTTAATAAATTCAGTTGAGTGTGTTTTCTCATGCTGGTTTACCAGATTGATCCGGACGTTCTTCCCTTTCAATGCTCGGGTCAGACCGAGTATATTTACAGGTTTAGAGTTGGTGCTTTTGGAGCTTCAGCAAGAGAGCTGGAGATCTTCATTATCGTATACACGTATCTGTTTATTATTCACTGCTTTTTTATTTATATTGTTAGCAATTGTAAGGACTCATTTTTATAACTGTCCAGGCTGATGATTAGTGATTGATTGTTGAACTCTGATTGATGTATGTATATACAGTTTCTATTTTATTAAGATCATTGATATGATATTATATGTTTTCTACTGCGATGTGAGATTCTATATTGTTCTGTTTGAGCTTCTTCTCTCTTTCTTCTCTTCCCTTCTTCTCTCTTCTTTTCTTTCTCATGACTTACCGTCGGTCTGTGCTTTTTGGGTCGGACATGTGTGGTTTATTGTCGATTCAAAGGGTATCGGATTTGCGGGTCGTCACACATAGCCTCAAGCCTCATCAACCGGGAATGGCTAATACAGGGATATGCAGCAGAGCTATGTAGGTCGCACCCATTAGGGTATATCATCACCCTTCTAGATAGATACACAATCATCAATGGATTCGTGTACATGGGAGTGGTCAGTTAAAAGTTGCAAAGCAATCGAGGTGATGATATATTCGGTACTATCCAGCAAGGAGTAGGCCGGTTCTGTGTTGGCAGGGGTCGTTAGGTACGACCTCGGTACATTTTTCTAGAGGTGTATTGTGGCGGGCGGTACCCTAGTAGCCCAGTCATTAGTTGGAATCCATTCTCCAATACGTGCCTTACATTTTCGATTGTAGAGCCTAGTATGTTGGAATGTGAGATGCAAGCATTTCAGCTATTTTATCTATTTACTTTAAACCTAGACACTATGATAATATCACTGGATTTTGATATAAAATGTTTATGTTATCGTAAGGTAAAAACTCATCCATTTTTATGTGTGGTGTGGTCTTACGAGATACCATTTGTTTGAAAGGTTTTCAAATGTAGAAATCGGTTTGGTTGTTACTTGTTATCGACTTTTACTCGCGCTGGTTTACCAGACTGACCCGGGCGTTATTCCATGTAATGCTCGGGTCTGACCGAGCATGTTTGCTAGGTAAGCTTTAGATGCTTTGGAGCCATGGAGTCAAGTTGGAGGCCCAGGACGTACTCTCGTATTTTGGATATCTTCTGTTGTGTATGTATTATGTGTAGTTTGTCTACTATTGTAAGGACATGTGTTATAACTGTCCAACTTTGATATGTATATGTATAAAAAAAAGAGGGTCTCAGATTTTGTAAAGACTTGATTATATCATATATTATTCCGTTGTGTTGTGAGATTCCGCGTTTGTTCCTAGTTCTTCTATCTTATATCTTCTATCTCCTTTCTTTCTCCTAACAATATGTCTTTCCAACACTTCGTTGTTCGGCATGTTAATATTGTGGATATATTAGTGTCGACTTCTAGGGTTCGAAAAGATGGGTCGTTACAACGTGGTATCAGAGCTGAAGGTTAAGTGAGAACCTTGGCTTTGGTGGGGTTTGACTCATCAAAGATAGGGTAAGTGAGACCCTTGGATGAGTTTGAGCGTGTGTGTGTGTGTGTAGTGTGTGTGTACGAGAGTGCGTATTTGTTAGTGATATAAAAATGTTTTATATTGTGTTGTTTCCATTTAAGGCTTGTTTAGTCATGTTCGTCCAGTTGAGCATTGACTATAGTTAGTGTGTATAGAAAGTTTCCTTTTAAGATACGAGTTGGGTAGATAAGGATTGGGAAAAATAGGCCAACGAACACCTTGTGAATTAAGTTTCACATTTTGACTATAGGGTGTTCGATGTTAATGTAGAGGTAGAATTTGATTTAAAAGTTAGAATATTTTGAGATAAATATTTAAAATGGTTTAATAGAAGTGATTTATAAAATGAGTTTATAAAAATGTATCATTTAAGTTGGAAGAATTTAGGTTGAAAACTTGAGAACCTAAATCCCAATGCTTTGGAAAAATGATTTTCAAGATTTTGGGAAAATAATAATAATAATAATAATAATATTTGAAACCAATTTGGTTTAAGTATAAATTTTTGGGGATAAAAGTGTAAGTAAGAAATGTTATTTTTGGATTGGTATGGGGAATAAGTCTTGATTGTTTTATGATGATCGAAATAGTCTTCTAAGTAACGATCAGATGTTTGCCTAGGCGAACGTTGTAGTGCACTTAGTAAATTATTCTCTTTATCAATGTACAGTCGAAACAAACTCAACCCGAACGAACCCAAAGTCAGTTGGAAATAGATGTTTTGTTGGAAAATGTAAAGTATTGTTCCAAAAATGAGATTTTGAAATAAAAGGAATATTTTTAAGTTAACTAGTTCGAGTGGCTAGAAAATAACTTAAAATTGGGGAAGGAATGTGTTCAGATGGTAAACACTTCTCTTGAGTATTATCCTTCTTGGTAAGGGAATGTAGAATACTATTTGATAGTACCCAGTTCCTTAGTATCATTTTGGTGTTACTCGGGCTATAGATATATATATTTCTATGATTGAAATATAGATTTTTATTTGAAAAAGTTTTGAGTAAAAGTCGGGTATTTGGATCTTGAGTTTTCTTTGAGAGATAAATTCGAAATGGAATAATGGAATCAGATAGAGATATATGATCTTATGATGTAGTGGAATAACATCCAAGTTGAACCAATGTAGTTTATGAAATGCTTTCATAAACGATTTAGTGAAAATTGGATTGGTATTAGGGAGAACTAATTAATAAGTGTGTAGGGTGGACATAGACCATTTCTCCTTTTCATATAATTTTGATCCAAGATTCGAGTACATGACTTTGAGGTTTTTGCACCATTTCGAATAAGGATTTATTGCTTGACTTTTGATGGCGAGCACTTGATAAGGGTTCTTGGTGTGGGACCAAAGTTTTCTATCATAGTTATAACTATGTAAGGAGAATAGAGGTTCCAAATCAAGGAGCCTGATTGGAGTCCGCATTAGAGAATCCAGTGAATGATACTAGTTCGGAAGGAAAGATATGTATTCGAGCTAATATCGAATCAGATTTTGCATAAGAATGATCTATGTACATCATACGAGCTGATGTATAGTGTTAAGTGTTTTCTAGGATAGGTCGAGGTGTAATTTCGAGGATGAAATTCTTTTAAAGAGGAAAGTATGTAATGACCCGGAATTTCATTGCTTTGATTAGTGAATATTTAATTAATTTTAAATATTCAATATATAGGTTTTATAATGAAAATAAACTCATTTTAATTAATTAATAATGATGCTAAAATCATTTTCAAAATTTGTTTACCAAATTAAATAGTTCATAGAAAAACAGAAAATGTTACCGAAGCACGTTTTTCGAAATTTCGACCTTTCGGCACCGGAATGTTGTCGGGAACGTTGTTCGTCTTTGTGCACGATATGTACACATATATAAGAGTTAATTAACTAGATAATAATACACTTAGAAATAAATTATTCAATGTTAATTTGGATTAGTATGTGATGCGACAAGACATAGTTTTAAAAATAATAAACATTTTATATAAATATATATATTAAGTATTGTCACATCTTAGATTTGTAGTCATTAACCATAATTATCTCTTGTCACATCTTAGTTAATTAATAATTAAACTTATATACTAATTATATATATATAGAAGAAAGTGATGTGACTAAACATAATAATTATATATATATATATAAAAGAAAGTGATGTGACTAAACATAATTATATATATATAAAAGAGCGATGTGATTAAACATAATTATATATATATATATATTATAAAAGATTTGTGAGGTGACTTAACAAAGTGATTAGGTGTGATATTTTTCCTATAAATAACCCATATGTTTCTCCATTTTTTCTCCTCTTTCCACCACCCTTTTCTTCCTCATTTCAAACTCAAATGAAGTTTTACTTTTTTTAAACATTGTAAAATTTTAATGGCTACAACATTATAGTTGACCATTTTTTCAAAATTTTATCATAACTGTGTCAAAATACCCAATTTTTGCAAAACAATTTTTCACCTAGAATTTCAAGTCCGAAAATTACTCTTCTTTTTTTGATCATAACTTCTTCAAACCAAAACGAAAATGAGTGATTCTTTTTCTGAAATAATAGAAAAAAGAAAGTCCAATAACTTTCTCTTTGCGTCCTTTCTGAAATTCCTTGAGTAGGTAGCCCAAAAATCAGTTTCAAAATGACCTATTTTTAGGTTTATTATTGAGAATTCGATGTTTATCCGAAGTCGCTCCACCTTACCAAAACAAGTCTCGCTTCCTCTTCCCTTCAAGGCTGAGCCTACCTAGTGCATTCAGGGTTCAAGAATTCACCTTGTTGCATAGGAATGGAAGTGCTATATCATACTATTTAACGACGGTTTTTCTATGAGTTAGAAAATCGCCGATAAATTTTGAATTAAAATTAAACGCAAGCGCACGGCGTAAAATTTTAGTACATGGCGAGTACGGATTGGTCCGTAGGGAATTTTTAGATTTTAAAATTTTCTATTCAATCAAATTAGACCAAAGTGGAGAGTAGATTGTTAACTACAAATTGTAAACAAAATGAAACTAAAACTAGAATGAAAATGAGATTAAAAACTATGAGATTAGAAAACAATTTAGAGGCAAAACCACTCTCATATTTTTGTAAATCAATAAACAAATAATCTATGATCTCTATTTTTGATATTAAGTGAAATAAGTGTTGTATTTATCATAAGTATGGTTTATTTATGTTATTAATTAACATAACTTAAACCATCAAACTATAATACAACAAATATAACACTTATCAATTCTCATGAAAATGAAGTCAAAGCAAAAGCTATTTTAAGTATGATCTATTTACTATTGTAATTAGTAATATAGATCATCAAATTTTGTTTTTTACTTTCATTTCAAAATCAAAAATCAATAAGCAAATGATGATGTAAATTGTGTTTATGTTGAATAAGAATAGCCCATTTCCAAATGCAACATAGACACAAACCCACTTGTATAAACTTACATCAAAATTTACTTTCATGAAGCACAAATAAAAGAGACCATAAATCAAAGAAATGTTGAATTTATATAATATTTGAAAGCTTCATTACCCCTAAATTGAATGGGTTTAGCTACTCATTTATGTTATCATATCAACACATGTAAATTTCAATATTAAAAAGCAAAAGAAATAGAAAATTAACAAAGGAAGAAAATGAGATTAACTACTAAACTACTTGCATAAAAAATAAAGTTACACTACTTGCATGAATGTAAATCTAATCTACCAACAATGAAAAGAAGAGAGCATAGAAATAAACATGAACATAAAAGTAAAGAAAAGCATGTAGAAAAGAGAAGGCTTAGGAAGCCATTTATATTTCACTTTGATTTTGTGTTTACAATTTTCTAATTTCCTAAGTAATAAGAAGAGTAAGAAGTTAGATGTACATAAGTGGGCTATTTATACATGCATAAAACCCTAATTCAATTTTTAGGGTGCTTCCCAAAATGATCTTTAGGAAGTGTGGACACCAAGTAACCATTAGCCTCTAATTAATCCATCATCAAGTATGCATGAAGCTTTAATCCCATTTAGTTTTCCATTAGCTTCTAATTGTAGATTTATGTAAGTGGGTAGGTGGGGTCCTCCATGATCATGAGTTTGAATTATTTCCATCTTCATTCCTTTGTATTCCTCCTTGTGCATGCATATCTTCATGAAAACCTCTTCCATTTGAATCCAAAATTCCTATAAAAATCATAAAAGTTGTCCAAGTAAAAATTCTCGAATTAACACGTGCACAAAAATGACCATTTTGCCCCTGTATTAAGACGAATATATGATGATTTGAAAATAATTGAATTTTTGTTTAAACATGTTAAAATACCCAATTATGACATTTATTTAAATAAAAATAGATAAAATATTGATATAAATATATGCACATTTACGTGCACATTAAATACCCCCACACTTATCTTTTTATTTGTCCTCGAATAAAGAAAAACTAAGATAAACAAGGGTTACGTAGGAAGAACGATTGCATTGAGCGTATGCAACAAGTCGTTAAACCTTTAGGTGTCCCTAGTAGGATGTTGTCTCGTGAGCGTTTTAAGTGATACTACCCACAAAATCCAAATGCGAAATGAGAAATTTCCTAAATGCAAGATTTATTTACAAAGACATGAATGCAAGTTTTTCGAAAATATTTACAAATGAAAATTTTACTTTTAAATCGACACGAATAAGTTAAATATAAGTTCTGGTCATTATCAAGAAATTTAAGTCCTTTTACTTATCAAAATTTCCAACAAAAATCATGTTGTCATAACAAATAGACTATAGTTTGGCTAGTTATTTCGGTTGATAACACAATGTAAGTATGAAATGGATCCTTAGTCGATTTTCAAAGTTTATCAAAGTGGTATTTTCATTTCTTTTGAATAACAAGTCAAATCGAATAAGTAAAAATAGTGCATGAATTTCAATTGCTTACTCTCTCTTTATTTGAAAATTTTATTGATATCAACAATATTTACATATGCCTAACTTAGAAAACTAAGGCCGGATATATTACCCATGCATTGCCTTTCGAGCTTATGTGAGGGGAATGCAGAGCATGGCGAGAGAACACACAAGTGTGAACACTTATCGACTGTTGGCGTTATTAATGAAAGATTTTTTTTATATACATACACCTAACTCAGATAAACTGAGACTAGATATACCGATCATGCACTGCCTTTTTGGCTTAAGTGAGAAGGGTACTGAGTATGGCGAGTGAACACATGACTCTAGGTGTTAATAAAAAATATATACATATATACAAATGTGTTTTTTTATGTATTTTTTTTGTTTGTTTTTTCTAGAAGAGAGAGTTTTGCAATATCATCTTAGTACCACTTAACTTAAAAGATTTAAAATATTATCGCCTTTACTTTAAATCAACCACTCTTTAAACAAAGATTTTCAATTAGGATATACTTCATAATTATCAGCCACGAATCTTCCTATATACTAGTTAAACCATTATTGTTTGTAATCAAACTTCATTTTTATTTTTGTTAAGACAAATAAATTTCCCAAAGTTTTAATTTAATAACAAAAACTTATACTTATCCTATAGCGTTTCTTCAAAAATAAATCAAAATGCTAAAAAGAAAATGTTTTTGAGATTTAGAATTTTTGAGAGATTTTTTTTTGAGTTTAAAGAAAATGAAAATTCAAAAATTCCATGAAAATTTAAAAAAAATGAAAATGAGACTCCCCCCACACTTAATTTTGATCGTGTCCCCAAAGTCAATGCACGATAAAATGAGTGTAACGGGGAAAATATGTACATATTTACAAAAGAGGATTAACATTCTTACTAGATGTAGCTTGGCTCATGAAGAATCATGAGCTCCTCCTCTTGGTTACTTGGTAATTCCAAGAAAGGTTTCAAACGATGACCGTTGACTTTGAAAATCGATCCATCCTTGGGGTTTTGTATTCCTATGGCACCATGTGGAAAAACAGTTTGTACCACAAATGGTCCGGTCCATCTCGATTTAAGTTTCCCCGGGAATAAATAAAGTCTAGAGTCATATAAAAGAACTTTCTGGTTTAGTGAAAATGTTTTTCTTAGGATTGACTTGTCATGAAAAACTTTTGTTTTTTCTTTGTAAATTTTCTCGTTTTCATACGCGTCATTCCTAAGTTCTTCTAGTTCGTTGAGTTGTAGTTTTTGGTTTTCGCCAGCTTTCTCGAGATCAAAGTTTAAGTTCTTTATTGTCCATAATGCTTTGTGTTCGATTCCAACTGGTAAATGGAAAGCTTTCTCGTAAACTAAATGAAATGGGGATATCCCAATGTTAGTTTTAAAAGCGGTACGGTAAGCCCAAAGCGCATTGGTCAATTTCTGAAACCAATCTTTTTTATTTTTGTTAACAGTTTTCTCCAAAAAAAAATTATTTGTCGATTTGAAACTTCAACTTGGCCACAAGTTTGAGGATGATAAGGAGTGGATAACTTGTGGGTTATCGAGTATTTTTTTATTGAAGTTTCAAAAGAATGATTGCAAATGGGTTCCGTTATCACTGATTATTGTGCGAGGTGTGCCGAACCTCGAAAAGATGTTTTCTTTGAGAAATTTCACAATAATTTTATGGTCGTTGGTTTTACAAGGAACGGCATCAACCCATTTGGAGACATAATTGACAGCGAGAAGAATATACAAATTTCCAAAAGAATTGGAAAAAGGTCCCATAAAGTCGATACTCCAAACATCAAAGATTCCGATTGTAAGAATGGGGTTTAGAGGCATCATATTACGTCGAGAAATTCTTCCAAACATTTGGCACCGATCGCAAGTTTTACAAAATTCGATTGAATCTTTGAAAAGAGAAGGCCAATAGAAACCACACTGAAGCACATTTTTCGCAGTTTTTCGAGGGCCGAAATGTCCACCGCATGCTTGATCGTGGCAAAATGAAAGAACACTCCTTATTTCCTTATCCGGGATGCAGCGTCGAATGATTTAGTCAGGACAATACTTGAACAAGTATGGATCATCCCAATAGAAATATTTCACTTGGGACATGAATTTGCATTTATCTTGTTTCGACCAAAATGAAGGAGTTTCTTTAGTGACTAAATATTTCACTATGTCGGCATACCAAGGATCGATGGAGACAGAAAGAAGTTGTTCGTCGGGAAGTTTTCATTGATTGGTAAAGGCGATGGTGCGTTAGGAAGAGGAGACAAGTGATCGGCTATGACATTATTAGATCATTTTTTGTCTTTGGTTGTAAGGTCAAATTCTTGAAGTAAAAGGATCCAACAAATCAAAGGAGATTTAGCATCCTTTTTGGCAAAAAGGTATCGAAGAGCAATATGGTCAGTGTAGACCATGATGTGTGAACCTATCAAGTAAGGTCGAAACTTTTTGAGCGCAAAAACGACGGCTAGAAGCTCTTTTTCGGTTGTTGTGTAGTTGAGTTGAGCGTCATTCAAAGTCATACTCACGTAGTAAATGACATAAAGGATTTTGTTGATGCGTTGTCCTAAGACAGCACCAACCGCAAAGTTAGAAGCATCATACATTATTTCGAAAGGAAGATCCCAATTGGGTGTGCAAATGATTGGAGCAGAAATGAGTTCGTTTTTAAGACATTCAAAAGAAGAGACACATTCAGAATTGAAATCGAAAGGAATGTTTTTTCCTAGAAGAGTAGTCAAAGGACGAGCAATTTTGCTAAAGTCTTTCACAAAGCATCGGTAAAAGCCAGCATGTCCTAGAAATGATCGAATGTCCTTAACAGATTTGGGAATGGGTAGGTTTGCAATTACATCAACTTTCGCTTTATCTACCTCAATGCCTTTATTTGAGATGATATGTCCAAGGACTATGCTTTGTTTGACCATAAAGTGGCATTTTTCCTAATTTAAAGTCAAATGTTTTTCTTTACATCGATTTAGAACCAACTCAAGATGATGTAAACAATTGGAAAAAGAATCACCAAAGATAGAGAAATTGTCCATAAAAACTTCTAAAAATTGTTCGATCATGTCAAAAAAGATGCCAACCATGCATCGTTGGAAAGTAGCAGGAGCGTTACAATGTCCGAAAGGCATACGTTGATAAGCAAAGGTACCGAATGGACATATGAAAGTCATTTTCTCTTGATCTTCAGGAGCGATTGGAATTTGGTTATAGCCGGAATAACCATCAAGGAAGCAGTATAATTCATGGCCAGCTAAATGTTCGAGCATTTGGTCGATGAAAGGAAGAGCGAAGTGATCTTTACGAGTTGCAGCTTTTAATTTTCGATAATCAATGCAAACGCTCCAACACGTTTGAGTAGGAGTTGGAATGAGTTCGTTAGCGTCATTTGTGATAATAGTAAGTCCAGACTTTTTAGGCACGACATGAATTGGGCTATCCCATGGGCTATAAGAGATGGTTAAGAATTTCATCATGAACCGCATCTTTCATTTTAGGGTTAAGCCTCCATTGCGCATCACGAGTGGGTTTGGCTTCGTCAATTAAGTGAATGCGATGTTGAACAATAGCAGGGCTAATTCCCTTAATATCGGTAATGGACCACCCAATTGCTTCTCTGTTTTTTGAAAGATTAGAGAGAAGAGAAGCTTCTTGGTCAAGAGAAAGATCGTTGGAAATTATGACAGGACAAGTTTTGTTTTCGCTTAAGTGTACGTACTTAAGGCGAGAAGGAAGAGGTTTGAGCTCTAGCCTAGGAAATGGCTCAATCAAAGAAATCGGTTGAGATTCGGACTCAACCGTGAGAGGCTCGAAAGGAAGCGTATTTTCGATCTCATGAGGAACATCTTGAAATAATTTCTCGTACTCGACCTCACGTTCATCATTAAGATTCATCGATTCATTTTCAAAATTTTCTTGAATGGTACTAACTTCTAACGTGCTGTCAAATGGTTCGTTCAATTGATTTTCTAAATTAAAGATATTAAGATCGATGGTCATGTTACCAAAAGAAATGTTCATCGAACAGTTTCAACATTTAATTAAAGCATTTGAAGTGGCTAAGGAAGGTCATCCTAGAATCAAAGGAATTTGGCTCGTTATATTGTTTACAGGTTGAGTTTCAAGGACAACGAAATCGACGGGGAATATGAATTCCCCCACTCCAATGAGTACATCCTCGATTTCTCCCATCGGTTTCTTTACAGAACGACCGGCCAATTGAAGGGTGACCTTAGTCGGTTTAAGCTCACCTAGACCTAGTTGCTGGTAAACTAAATATGGGAGCAAGTTTACAGTAGCACCTAGATCTAACAAACATTTGTTGATTCTCTTGTCTCCTATTGTACATGAGATCGTGGGGCAACCGAGATCTTTGTATTTAATAGGAATGGATTGGGACAAGAGTTCGCTTAGACCAGCGGCTAAAAAGACTTTCTTTAGCACTCGAGTGTATCGTTTTTGAGTACATAAGTCCTTTAAAAATTTGGCATAGGTCGGGACTTGTTGGATGATATCTAAGAGAGGAATGTTCACTTTGACTTGTTTAAAGATTTCTAACATCTTTTCGATTTGTTCAAAATGTTTCTTAGGTCAAAGTCGATTTGGGAATGGGACTCGAAACTCAGTCGAATGGTCTTCTTGAGTTGGAAAAGAATTAGACTCGGAATTTGGATCGGGGTTCGACTTGATGTTTTGATTGGCATCGTTTGTTGTTTTCAAAGTGTCGAGTGAAACATCCGGTAAGTCGTTTGGATTGACAACTTGGTTATTGATTACCTTACCGGATCGCAAAGTTGTGATAACATTTGTTTGATTCTAATTGCTATCTTGAACGACATGAGCCTGGCTTGAGTTCGCGTTTTGATTCCTAGGGTTTGTAATTGGTTGGCTCGGAAATGTACCTCTTTCTTGTTCACTCACGAGGTTGGCTAATTGACTCATTTGCATTTCGAGTTTAGAGATCGATTAGTTCGTATTTTGCATCTACGAATTTAATAAATTTTGCGATTGCGTTGCCATGTAAGTCAAGGCTGCAATACTCTTTTCAAGGGAGGTCATTTGTTTGTCATCTTGAGGAACGAAACATTGTTGTGCTTGGTTTTGAGAAGGAGGCACAAAATTTTGTTGAAATTGTTTCGGTTGGAAAGGAGGATTCGAATTTGAAGCGCTGTTCAGAAATGATTGAAAAGATGGTCGAATCGAACTCATGTTCGATTTGTTTTGATTCCAAGTGAAGTTAGGATGATTTCTCCCACCAGAATTATGCGTTAGAGAAAACAGATCATTCCTAAATTTATTAAAAGCATTGATTTGTTCTAACGAGTATGAACACTGATCGGCGATGTGATTTGGATCGTTGCATTTGTAACATAGGACTTGAGAAGCTTGGTTCATTTGATTTGAGGAAAGGACATTATCGAATTTGGTTATCATCGCATCGATTTCGCTTCTAAGGCCAAAGCGGATCCTACCAAATGAGCAGTTGATCGGGAATAGATCGATTTCTCATTAGATCGTTCCCATTGAGATGATTTTTCGGTGAGATTTTCAAGAAAATACCAAGCGGCATCGTGATCTTGTTCTAGAAAATTTCCTTGGCACATTGATTTGAGCATGGTTCGAGAGCTGTTTTCAAGTCCGTTGTATAAAATTTGGCAAAGAGTCCATTTTTCAAAGTTATGATGTGGGCATTCGATTAAAAGTTCCTTAAATCTTTCAAAGTATTTTGCAAATGATTCACCCCCAAATTGATGAAAATTTACAATTTCAATTCGAACTTTTGTTATTTTTTCCAAGGGGTAAAACTTCTTTAAGATGGTTGTAATAAATTCTTTCCATGTTTTGATCGAATTCGGAGGCAAACTATACAACCATTTTTCAGCGTAATCGGTAAGTGCGAATGCAATTAACCTAAGTTTGATTCCATTGTCACATAGTTGTGGGGGTTTAATGGTTGCACAAACTTGTTCAAATTTGGTTAAAAAGATATAAGGATCATCATATTTAAGATTGCCGAATTTCGAAAGCGTGTTAATGTGATTCGAATGAATCTCAAAGTGATTGCCGTTCGGGGCAGGCAAGGTGATGCAAGAAGGGATAGAAACTCGATTGGGGAAGATTCTATCCATAAGAGTTCGAGGGGCGTTCTCATTCGCCATTTCAGGAGGATCGTTTGTTCCAGTTAAACGATTTGTAGAAAGGTCTCGAATCCAAGTATTCGTAGAGGTGTCACGAGTCCAAGTACTCATGCACTAGTGAAAGTTGAGAGGAAAAAGAAGTTAGAATTGAGTTTAGAGAATGAAACAAGATTTGGAAAATGAAGTGAAAAATTGTTTTTTTAAAGGAAAAAAAACGAAGAAAAAAAATATTTACCAATTGAAATTTATTTTTCAAAAGAGAAGTTTGATTTTTGTTTTGTTTTTGGGTTTTCAAATTTTTTTATATGTTTTTATTTTTGTTTTTGAATTTTCAAATATTTACCGAAAGATTTTTTTGTTTTTGATTTTAGAAAATGGGAATTCGATTTTTGTTTTTGGATTTTTTTTGTTTTTGATTGAAAATTTTCAAAGAAAAGGAAAAAGATTTTTTTTTTTGGATTAAAAACTAAGTTAAGTAAAATTTACAATTTTTTGGATTTTGGATTTTTTTTAAAATATGCATGAACTAATACAACTAAATGAATGCAAAGGACTTAATTACAGTTTTCTGTCCTTAGTAGCTGCTAACCCAAAATTGTATAATCATACTTTGTCCTAAACCAACAAAAATATTTCTTAGCTAGGTAATCGACAGGGGTTATCGGTGCACCACGAATCACCGTAGCAATGCAACCAAAGGTTTAAGTACCTTCAGAGGAACAACCACTATAATATTTACGAATCACCGTAATATTTATAAATGGTTATTTATCTACCGTAGCCTAGACACCAAAAAATAAAATTGTTCAAAGAAGACAATTGTCAAGATACAGTTAAGCCCTAAGTGAGCTTGTGACACCCTTAAGTCAAATGTCTAACCTTTATTATTAGTCAAATTCTACGATAAAAAGCGATTTGTGGGCTAAGGAAAGGGTGATGAGATCCCCCACCTTATGTGAATTGGGGTATTTCCCTTAGAAAATAAAAATAAGATGAGATGAATGCAAAGCATAAATTAAACGTGAATTTACAATGCAACTAAAATGAAGTTTGTTTTAGTTTTTGGATTTTTTGATCTTTTTTTTAAATGAAAATGCAAGTAACCAACAATGCAATTCAAATTAAAAACAAGAGATGAAAGCACGATACCAGAGCGTGCAAATTTATTAGCAAATTTTTTTAAGCGGCGATTTTTATAAGCAAGCAAAGTAAAGCAAAGCGATTCTTCTTGATTTTCTACTTTGGCAACCTGAAATTAAAAACTATATATATATATATATATATACAAGTTGTTTTTTTAAAAGGAAGAAAACAAAACAAATTAAACTAAAAAGAATTAAGAACAACCTAAAATCCTTTTTTTTAAATCAAACAAGAGTTGAAAAAGAACAACAAACTAAAACAAAACCAAACTTTTGAATCGAACCCAATTATTTTAATCGAACAAAGCCCTTCTCTCTTTTTTTTTTGTTGAATAAAGGAAAAAAATTGAAACAAAATAAGTGAAGAACTTAAAATAACTAAACTTGTTTTTTTTTTCTTAACAATCTACTAGGGCCCGGCCCAAATTAATTTTTTTTAGAACTTATCCAAACACTCGATACAAACCCAAATCTCAAAAGCAAATCAAATTAAGCACCACTCTCCACAAAAAAATTAAATCTAAATTCCCAAAATTAGTTTTTTCGAAATCGAAATCTTTCAAAATCGCAAGTAGTGGTTGCGAATTCGAGCTCGTGCTTGGTGGGGGAGGTCAAGGAGTAGAGTCGATAGTCAAGTCGATTGGAATTGGAGGGGCGAATTGCAGTGGAAGGGTTCTTGATTCGAGTGTGGATGTTCACTGGAGTTGTCGCGAATTGAGGTGATAGTAGGTCGATTTCAGCAGTGATGAAGTACGTTTGGTTGGCTGCTTGGATGTAGATGAGATGGAAGGTGAATGGTCAGAGATTGGTGATCAGGAGCTCTAGTGTAGGTTGTTTTGATGGAGCAGCTCTGAGCAGTAGTAATGAGGAGATATTCAGCAGTGAGGCAGTGCAAGGCAGTGTGGAAGTGAAGCAAGATGGTTGTTGTATGTGTTGTCGGAGGGGGGGTGGATGGATGATTACTGGAGTTGTTTATTCACAGTGGCAGTTATGGGTGGTAGCAAGGTTTGAGATGGTGGAAGGGGTGTGTTTGAAGTGGCTGTCATTGAAAATGGCAAGGGGTAGGATGTGATTAGTGATGTTAATGATAGTGGCAGTGTAGTATGGTGAAGTGGCTGCTATGGGTAGGGGCAGAGAATGGTCAGTGCAATACAGGGGAAGTTTGATGAATGTAGCAGGGGTTGCAATGTGAATTGTCAATGGACAGTTTTTAGTATGGTAATGGAGCGACTGTGCAGCGATATGGAACAGCAGATAGGGTAGTATAGTGTGGTATGTAGTTGGTATGAATGGAATAGTACTTATGTATATGGAGTTGTATATGTGTGAAGTTGGTCAGTGACGGAATGTTGAAGAAGCAGGTTCAGGTGTCGCGGCTTGAAAGGAGGTGAAGGTGATGAGTTGCTGTTGTATGTATTGGTTAGAGTAGACTGTTAGCGGGGATGAAGATGAACACGGTTGTGTGGACAGTTAGGTTGAAATGCAGCAGCAATGGTTGTTTGTTGATGGTATGTTTGTGATCAGGCAGTTGTATATGTTTGGAGGATGGAAGATGACTGTCAGCAGAAATGCACAACAAAATGTAAACTGCAAACAAACTGTTTTTTTGTGTGGTTGTATATGCTTGGAGCTTGGGGGAGGCAGTTGTATATGCTTGGAAGGAGACGATGTATTGGAAAGTGGCTGCTTGATGATGTGTTTGAGCAAGAAGTGGTGAAGTGTATGAGTGTAGAAGTTGTATGTTGTAATAGAGAGAGGGAAGTTGGTGGGCAGAAGTAATGAACAAAGAGGCAGAGAGTAAAAATAATGGCAATGCAATAATTTTTTTCTTTTTTTTATGTAATTGTAAAATGAAATGCAAATTGTAAATGAAATGGAAATAAAATATTTTTGTTTTGAAATTGTGAATGTTTTTTATAATAGAAGAGCAATTGCAAGCGCAAATAAACAACAACAAGCACACAAACAAAATTGGAAAGAAAAATCATACAAACACACATAATTTTTTTTAAATGCAAAAAAAAAAAAAATAAACACGCACAAAATCAAATAAAAATAATCCGAAGAGTAGAAAATAAAAATCAAAGCAATTCCCCAGCAATGGCGCCAAAAACTTGTTTAACGACGGTTTTTTTATGAGTTAGAAAATCGCAGATAAATTTTGAATTAAAATTAACCGCAAGCGCACGGCGTACAATTTTAGTACGTGGCGAGTATGGGTTGATCCGTAGGGAATTTTTAGATTTTAAAATTTTCTATTCAATCAAATTAGACCAAAGTGAAGAGAAGATTGTAAACTACAAATTGTAAACAAAATGAAACTAAAACTAGAATGAAAATGAGATTAAAAACTATGAGATTAGAAAATAATTTAGAGGCAAAACCACTCTCATATTTTTGTAAATCAACAAACAAATAATCTATGATATCTATTTTTGATATTAAGTGAAATAAGTGTTGTATTTATCATAAGTATGGTTTATTTATGTTATTAATTAACATAACTTAAACCATCAAACTATAATACAACAAATATACCACTTATCAATTCTCATGAAAATGAAGTCAAAGCAAAAGCTATTTTAAGTATGATCTATTTACTATTGTAATTAGTAATATAGATCATCAAATTTTGTTTTTTACTTTCATTTCAAAATCAAAAATCAATTAGCAAATGATGATGTAAATTGTGTTTATGTTGAATAAGAATAGCCCATTTGCAAATGCAACATAGACTTCAAACCCACTTGTATAAACTTACATCAAAATTTACTTTCATGAAGCACAAATAAAAGAGACCGTAAATCAAAGAAATGTTGAATTTACATAATATTTGAGTTTCATTACCCCTAAATTGAAGGGGTTTAGCTACTCATTTGTGTTATCATATCAACACATGTAAATTTAAACATGAGAAAGCAAAAGAAATAGAAAATAAACAAAGGAAGAAAATGAGATTAACTACTAAACTACTTGCATTAAAAATAAAGATACACTACTTGCATGAATGTAAATCTAATCTACCAACAATGAAAAGAAGAGAGAATAGAAATAAACATGAATATAAAAGTAAAGAAAAGCATGTAGAAAAGAGAAGGCTTAGGAAGCCATTTATATTTCACTTTGATTTTGTGTTTACAATTTGCTAATTTCCTAAGTAATAAGAAGAGTAAGAAGTTACATGTACATAAGTGGGCTATTTATACATGCATAAAACCCTAATTCAATTTTTAGGGTGCTTCCCAAAATGATCTTTAGGAAGTGTGGACACCAAGTAACCATTAGCCTCTAATTAATCCATCATCAAGTATGCATGAAGCTTTAATCCCATTTAGTTTTCCATTAGCTTCTAATTGTAGATTTATGTAAGTGGGTAGGTGGGGTCCTCCATGATCATGAGTTTGAATTATTTCCATCTTCATTCCTTTGTATTCCTCCTTGTGCATGCATATCTTCATGAAAACCTCTTCCAATTGAATCCAAAATTCCTATAAAAATCATAAAAATTGTCCAAGTAAAGATTCTCAAATTAACACATGCACAAAAATGACTATTTTACCCCTGTATTAAGATGAATATATGATGATTTGAAAATAATTAAATTTTGGTTTAAACATGTTAAAATACCCAATTATGACATTTATTTAAATAAAAATAGATAAAATATGGATGTTAAAGTATACAATTTGTTGTATGAATGTGATGTGTGAATAAAAATGGTTGATGATGAACTTGACTATAGTCATGATGGGTAGAAAACAAAGTTGAAACTTTGTATGTAGTCGTGACGGATTTGAGGTCGGATTTGAAATCAAACTCGTTTCGAAAGTTTAAAGTTTAAATTTTGGTTAAAGTTTCAATCATGAAATAGTATGGTTTCAGTAAAGTGGCTTCGCTTAAAGGTCGGTTAGAGCAAATTGCACTCATAGTGACAGTCGCAATGAATGTAGTTCAACAAATGTTTGAATTTCTATTTCAAATTTGTTTTATTTTGAAATTAGTTTACAAAGTTTTTCAAACTTAATTAGTAATGTTAAAAAGTAATTAAGTTGTAATATAATTAATTAATTAATTAATTAATTAAACGGTAATTATCACTAAATTGGTAATTAAGAAGGTGATTAAAGGTTAATCATCACTTAAGTTAAGTTAATGACTGTTAATTAATTAATAAAGTTTTAATTAATGTTTTATATAGTTAAGAAGCAATTAAGTGATTAATAATTATTTAATTAAGATTAATGGTTAATTAATTATTAAGTAATTAATGGATTATTTAATTAATATTTAATCAATTAGGGTTTAACTCTTAAACAATTTGGTTTAACTTTAACCAAGTTGCATTAGGAAGTTAATTAGTACTTAATCAAGTTCATTAAGCCTAATTAGAGTTTAATTATGATTTAATCTTGATCTAAATTGGATTAATTATGGTTTAGTTAAGGTTTAAGCTAATTAAATATACTTTTAACTTTTCAAAGGTGATTTTAAACCAAACAGAATGTGTTTTAATCAATTTTCTTTTTCAAATCGATTCCATATCAAAGGATCGCTTATCCGGACCCTTAAGTAACCCATATGATTAGGAGAATTAAATGACATCCGTTAGTAGAACAAAACACCATTCTGCTATAGTATGAGAATTCATTGTGTGGACATGTGTTAAACGGAATAAATTCCCGTTCTACTATAAATTTATTGAATTCTTTAGACATCTATTTAGCATGATAAATCACCATCCTGTTGTTATGTTATTTGGACTTGTATATGCCAATTAGTTATATTGACGTGTTATTCCCTGATTGGATATGAACTGTATTTACATATATGTTAGCTTATGTAGATAATTGTTATGTGATTTGGGAATCGAATTGAAATTAAATGGTAACTTAAATTTTTATCATTGGGACTACTAAGCCTCATTTGGAATTTATAAAGTATGGTTTGAATTTACTTTAATTCTTTAATCAATTTGAGGCTAAGGTTTATAAATGGTTTTTCAAGTTATATAATTCTTATAAAGGTATTTATAAATGATAACTTATTTATAGAAAGGGGTTTTTCTTACGAAAAGGGTTATTAAGGTGTTTTACAAATGATGTTTTGTAAATGATATTTATAAAGGATATTTATAAAAGAGCATATAAAGGTTTATATATAGATTTTTAAAAATAGGAAAAAAAGTTTATAAATCATATCAGAGATTTGGAAAGAGGTTTATAAATTAACTTAAAGGTTTATAAAAGTTGGTTATAACTTTATTTTGAAAGTTATAAGTTAATTGAAATATGAGAGAACTTTTAAAAATGGAATTTTTTATAAAGGATAAGCAGAATGTTTTATTTGGAAGAAATGTTTGGATTTGGGAAGAAGGAAACTTTGAAAAGTTTGTAAATATACTTATACTGATAAGATAAGTATATGATTTTGTTTCAAGTCATGAAAAGTAAAATGTTTTGGTAATATACTTATACTGTTGAGATAAGTATATAAAGGTTTCCAAATATAAAGGAAATGTAAGGCGTTTGGGAATAGTGTTTTGAAAAGATCTTGTGATCAGATTTTATAAAGTGGTCATATTAATTAAAGTGAATTAATAAAGCCTTAGTGGATCCCATATAGAAATTAACCCATGATTAGATGTTTATTTATTTCATAGTTAAATAACCGACTATCAAAGCTAGACCCAAAACGAAACTTTGGGAATATCTAGGAGAAACATGAGAATTATATGGTACAGTTACCATCGAAGGTGTTATATTGTACGTATAAACTCATTCGTTCTTCTAGGACGAATAATAAGGAAATCCATCCACTAACGGTTAGGAGGTGAACTTCGCTCTTGTCATTTTTCTGTTTATTTCTTAAAGAACCAGGGTTGAGTTTATCGAAAAATATCGAAAGTTGTTTCGAAGAGATCGGGGTCAGATATGTTATCTGAAAACCACTTCAATCCAACTCAAGCATTTCGAAATGAAGACATCTTGAAGCATGGGATCGAAGACGGAGCCATTGAAGTACAAGAGCTACTTGCTACTAATCATGAGGGTGATTTCAAAATGGATGTAGTAGAAATAGTGCCTTCGGTTTGTCCCTATCCTGGACAACTTGTATGGATGAATGTTGGCACCGCATTACTGCCTGGAGGGCAGTGTTAGCATTCCAAAAGGGATTGCTATTCAGAAAGGTAAAATATAGCCTCAAGCCTCATCAACCGAGAATGACTAAAACAGGGGATATACAGTAGGGCTATGTGGGTCGCACCCATTAGGATATATCATCACCTTTCTAGATAAACACACAACCATCAATGAATTCGTGTACGTGGGAGCGCTCAGTTAAAGGTTACAAAGCAACAGGGGTGATGATATATTCAGTACTATCCAGCAAGGGGTAGGCCGGTTCTTGTTGGCAGGGGTCATTAGGAACGACCTCGGTACATTTTTCTAGAAGTGTACTGTGGCGGGCGGTAACCCAGTAGCCCAGTTATTAGTTGGAATCCATTCTCCAATACATGCCTTACATTTTCGATTGTAGAGCCTAGTATGTTGGAATGTGAGATGCAAGCATTTCAGCTATTTTATCTATTTACTTTAAACCTAGACACTACGATAATATCATTGGATTTTGATATAAAATGTTTTGTTTATCATAAGGTAAAAACCCATCTGTTTTTATGTGAGGTGTGGTCGTATGAGATACCCTTTGTTTGAAAGGTTTTCAAATGTAGAAATCAGTTTGGTTGTTACTTATTATCGAGTTTTACTCACGCTGGTTTACTAGACTGACCCGGACGTTATTCCATGTAACGCTCGGCTCAGACCGAGCATGTTTGCCAGGTTAGCTTTAGATGCTTTGGGGCTATGGAGTCGAGTTGGAGGCCTAGGACATACTTTCGTATTTTGGATATCTTCCGTTGTGTATGTGTTATGTGTAGTTTGTCTGATGTTGTAAGGATAGGTGTTATAATTGTCCAACTCTGATATGTATATGTATAAACGAGGGTCTTAGATTTTGTAAAGACTTGATTATATTATATATTATTCCGTTGTGTTGTGAGATTCCATTTTTGTTCCTAGTTCTTCTATCTTCTATCCCATTTCTTTCCCCTAACAATCTGTCTTTCCAGCACTTAGTTGTTCGACATGTTAATATCGTGGATGTATTAGTGTCGACTTCTGGGGTTCGGAAAGATGGGTCATTACAGGTAAAGACTCTCATGCCTCAGAGCCTTCTTGACTATTATCTAAAAGTCTCGTTAATATGGCTCATGAGTTCCTCCCCTAAGTAGTCATCCAAGCTGATGGAAAACTTCTCGTTCTTCTTTAATGAAGTGTCAATGAAGAACTTCCCATAGTTCGATAAAGCGTTAAACTCAGTAGCGTACTCGAAGAAAGTCATATTGCCAAGAACAACTTCTGAGCTATAGGTATAACCTTCTCTTTGAATCTGGCTTTGAACTGGTTCCATATGAATTGGTTCTCAGGAGTAGCGTCCTTCACAGCGTCCACTAGTTAATGGGTTTCCCATGAAGCTGTGGAAAAGCCAATCACCTTTTAGAGGCATCATTCAACTCTAAGTCATCGAAGATCCTTTCATAGGTGTCAAGCCAATCCTGCACTTTCATCACCGACTTTGTTCCTTGGTATGGTTTGCCGCATAGACTAGCAAAGTCTTAGTTTAGCTTAGCGAAATCGGCTCTAGGCTCCTGCCCTGGAGCACCACCATCATTAGCAACATTCGGAGCGTTTACTTGAGCATATTGCGCATTTTCCATATCATGGCATTAAACATGGTCTGCAAATCGAGATTAGAAGCTCCTGAGCCAGCCCTTTTTCGATTCCAGAAATGGAGTTCCTAGCAGCATTCCTTATTTGACGACTCATCCTTCAATATATAATAAGGACGATCTGTCTCTCTACATGGAATCCCACTCGTGTGTGCAGTGCAACTTATATACTATATACTACTATAATTGAAAACCAAAATATATAACAAGTGCGCGCTCTTGTATATATATACACTCTTGATCTTGTCTAGGGCGAGAGCTCCTATCCTATCTCTACTTGATCACGGTATCCCTTGGGTTAAACTGCACAACTTAATCTCTGACACCAAATGTGATGATCGCCCTACACCTCCGACACTTAATCATACATGTATAGTGCACTGTAGTAGTGCCTAGCCGATGTATGATAAAGTAAATCAAACACAGAGAACTTGTCGTATATTTCACAGGGCATCGCATAAAATATAATAGTAAACATTATAGATATAAAACAAACGAGACAGTAATAACTGAATGAACCGTAGAAATAGGAGTAAGTAGATCTATACAATGTATAGCATAAGTGATAGAGTTATACATTAAATAATAACTCATAAAAAACTGTCTCTAAATAATAAAGGCACTAGCAAGCTCCATATTGTTGTGCAGCGGAATAGCAAATCATAATAAGTAAATGTAGTAATACGAGAGTGTGATCTCTTGCTTATCCTTTGTCCAGCTCCACGTGCTCACCAGACCTGATATCCCTAATCTACTCATTTAAGAGTACCCAGAGTAATAGGAAGCGAAGCATAAAACTCCGAGTAATACAACAGTCTGGTGTGAGAGGTAGAAAATCTCTAAATACTAATAAACCACTGTAATAGGACAAATGGTATAGAAAATCATACCTGGCTTGTCCCTGCATCCATGGAGTTAGCACATACACAAGATATATTCTACTCTACATCATAGTCAACATGGGTGTGCTATACATCAAAGTACCAAGGGTGTCTAAGTGTATATATCGACAACATCGGCATCATGTGATATTCATAATGTGATAAGAAGTCAAATCAAACACAACATCCATTATCCATCCTCACTTTCACTCACTTAGTGCGTTGGATACGTGATAACTCGAACCACCCGTCATGGTCAAAGAATAATCAATGTCTTAGTTCCTCCTTACTCGAATCCATGCTACTTAGTAGGCTAGGAAGTAGATTCGTCATCATGGCTAATGCATGGTAAAGATCACCCGTTATGGAGATCAGGACCCGTCATGTTCCGAATGGGTACCCCATATTACCCTTGCTTTACGAGTACTCTCCGAACCCTCGAGCTTTAACAATCCCTTTGCACATGTCATCTATAACAGAGCTTATCCTAGAACTGATCTTACGACTCCCATCATAAAGCCGTTGTGGTTGTGATGACTCTCTCCAATCATCATCAGTCGTAGAATATCGTCATACGTCCCATAACCTTCCTCCAACAGTCCTCTCAGTCCGACTTATAGTCCTCTACTCTACGTCTTGAAGTACAGCTACCCATCGTCGAAGCCATCACTTCCCATCATGCAATCATCATCGTCACATCGTCATCGTCGAAATCGCCTTCGAACCATATAGTTCAGTACCGATCCAACACTTGGCCATATTTGACTAATTGTTTAGTTTATCACAAGTTTGTGTGAACACACACCCAAGACTCGAAGCAAACACCATCACGTCTCGAAGCAAGCATATGTAGACTCGAAGTCCAACTCCTATATGTTTTACCGTCACCACCGATCCATATAACCCGAACCATCACCATTGATCCATGCCTACCTCGATCCAACACTTCACACAACTAAGCCATGCTCAACCACATGACACTCCCCTTTAATGATCCATTATCTTCACCGATCGATGCCCCATGGATCGGTACTAATCTATGGCCACCGATCAACGCCTTAGCCAATTTCCCCATTTCTTGCTTCATTGGACCAACATCTATCATGAACCAAGTAACCCTAAGGATCGACACTGATCCATGGGCACTACGTATCCCTCACTTAGGATTTTCCACCTTCTCATGCAATCCATCCATGCAAGAAACCCGAAGCAAACACTCATAGAACTCGAAGCGATCCATCCTATGACTCGAGCATGCCCGAAGCAACTCTCTACCAATCCATAGCCTTCAATGACCACTGATCCATCCATAACTTGAGTAAATGAACTCCAAACGACATGAAACTTGGAATGTAGTTTTTTGAGGCCTTCCTTTTTCCCTATATCAATCACATATGATTTGGACCATTACCAATCCATAACCACTGATCCTAGCATATTCCTATAACTAAATCGCCATTCGACCGGCTTTTCCAACTATTCAACCAACATACATTTAATCAATCATCATATATAATATATCCTAATAAGCATGCATCCATACATATCATAATGAAGCCTAAATCTAAAGGTAAAACCATAAGAACAAAGGAGGTCCATAAGAACACTAATTTTACAAATCTTTTCCAAATCGTTTGATATTTACATACGTGATTAAAGAAGGATTGAAACATATTTTAGAGTTAAGAAATAATTTTAAAATATCATTAAGCGTCATATAGTGGCTAATTAATGAGTAGAGGCTTAAAACCACTCATGTAAATCTTAAAAAATCTAAAGCAAGTCCAAAGGTGCACAAATCCCGAGATGAGTAGCAGCTCCAAGTGATCTTCCAGTAGTAAATCTCTAATCCAAGGTGCTAAACTCACTAATCTTCCTCTAATGACACGTTTGGCTAACTATAGTAGGATTTAGGGTAAGCTTTTAGCCTAGAGAATGTTAATGGTGGTCTTCTCTCTATTTTTAAAGAGTGTGAAAAGATGGAGAGAAGTCCCATCGACCCCAACCTCATGCTAATCGTGAAATAAGTTTTGGGCCTAACTATTAACTCACTAATTATCTATTAAGCTGTCCAAAATCAAGTGAAACTTCAAACAACCATAAATCCTTAACGTTAAGTTTGTTTCCTCTTACAACTACTCTATGGAAAGAAAAACTATCATCCTGATCTAATGGAAGTAGATTTAGATCCCAATTCGACTCCATTCAAAAATTATAGGCCATACAAGATTTTTAGAGTCAAAATCTCCAATAAAATTTGAATAATGGAAAATGGCTCTAGTAGTCATTTTCCAAAATCATAGAATCATATGACCTTATATAAAAATAATATTAATATTCTACGATCCCCCAATACGTAGAATACGGGTCGCTACAATCTATCTCATCATATTCACTACCTGAAACCCAGATAATATTATAAGGGTAAATAACTATATAAATTTGTGAGTACATATAGATAATCAGTAGGTGGTGATAAACAGAGCATTAACATATAAACGAGATAATACCATTGTGCCTTAATAGCAGGATATGGTATTTTCCTACAACATCTTGTTAGTAACAATAATATAATATATTTTCAATACAAGAAATGCGAATATATCTAAACTCTAGTATGGACCGCATTCAACATTATCAAGTGTGCAAATATTTAATTATCATATTCATCATATTTCTTTTCTATAGTTCACTAGTTAAGTAAACATATGTATCCATACTTGTGGCTTATCATTTATATATTTAATCAGCATACTAAACTCATATTTCTTCTATAAGTGAAACAAATTGAGTAGCTTATGGGATTTCACTACTTATAGTAATGTCATCATATTTAATTCACGATTGATTGATCATCAAAATACAATGCTTAGTGTAAATAGAGCACTAACACACAAATATTACATACTGTCTAATGTTAGAAGCCCATCTACCGGTATACACGGTATACTAAATCTCAACCACTAAATCATTTATTTAAATGTCAAGTTGTCTGCCCAATTATTTTCTCTATCCTTGTCCAAATTCTGTAATATATAAAATAAACTAGCAAATGTCAATATTAATATAATTATTAATTATACACAATAAAACTATCCAACGTGTACAATACTTCAAATTATGTTAAATGTACACGACAAACTATTAATGTGTACAAATCCTTAACTAATGTTATACCCAATAAAACTGGAAAATGTGTATAATGCCAAAATAACTTAAATGTACACAATAAAACTAGCATTGTGTACTTAACCTTAAATATTATTTATGCACCATAAAATTTGCAAATTGTACTTAACCTTAATTATTACTATAAATTGGCAACGTGTCCATAACCTTAACTATCAATTATACACGGGCTAAAATAATTTTACATTTTAACTTATGCAAAAAATTCATGGATGAAAATAAATACATACATATGGTACAATTTTTATTTTAAACAATTCTACTACGAGGTATTAAAGACTTATTCAATTGTTAAATCATATTATTCATAAAAGATTATAACAAGGTAATTAACTATATGTATAAGTGGTGATAATGAAAATATAAAAATATAAATAAATAAAATAATTGAACTCCAAAGTCTTGTCCTATGTAACAATTTGATTTGAGATTTCTTCTCAGATCTCAAGCAGATCCACATGCAGTTTTGAAAGAGAATGATGAACCATTTAGCTTTATTTTATTTGATTTTTTCATTTGATTTGAAGTTGAACATTTTTGGAATTTCTCATGGTAATTTCAGCTACGGATGATGAGGAGGAGAGAAAAAAATGAATGACAAAGAATGAAGGAAGGAAATGAATTAGTGGATTTATTTTAATTTAAAGAATGTAACCTTTCCCTTTTTCAATTGAAACTTCCATAAGCAATTCCCTTTATTTTTATCTCACTCTCTCCACTCCTCTAATTGCCACTATACGATCGACCATAGATAGCCATTTATGGTGCAAAATTACCAAAATCCCTTCAAGCAATTATCTCCCTTTTAAACATTGTTTAAAATTACTCCTATATTGTATATCGATGCATGCAAATAGAATTTTTATATATGCATCAAACAATCATAACCAACTCCTAGACATCAAATAAGTTAAATAACAAATATTTATTATTTCTCAAATATTAATTGAGTTACAGAATTTTATTAATTATTTAAATCGTGTGGTTTTTTGGAGAATTCATAAATATGGTATGAGACTCAGAGATGTGAATTCAATCAACAATTAATATTGAACATTCAAATATTAACGTTCACATGTCATCTTAGCTAGTGGTGTGACAGTTTGGCCGAATTTGCCACCCACGGACCTTTCTAGTAAAATCATATTTACTAATTTCTCAAGCAATACCATTTAGTAGTGATTATTTTCATACATTCTCATCGTTAACACTGTATCACTTAAGGATTTATGGAATTTGGTTTTGGTTAAAATTCCAATGTCATCTTATTCAACATAGTTAGTCCATAAACAAAGTCTTTGGTTCAATAATAAGATTTATTATTAACCGTACAACTCTGGCAAGAGAATTTGACTTTGAGTTAACTACAGTTGACCGTGATATTAACCTTGTACAGCTGAGGAGACAAATTCTCTATTGAATAGTGTTTCACTTCCAATGCTTCAACGTAGACCAATCTATATTCGTTAGATGAACGCTATGCCAAGAT
This sequence comes from Allium fistulosum, assembly GCA_030737815.1. Lineage (NCBI taxonomy): Eukaryota > Viridiplantae > Streptophyta > Magnoliopsida > Asparagales > Amaryllidaceae > Allium > Allium fistulosum. The sequence continues at coordinate 1,273,408,383 of CM060901.1, read as the reverse complement.
TTACCAATAATCAAAGCGGAGTTTTCATATTGAAGTTCAACAGTATTGTCAAGTCGAGAGAACTGTGTAATATCGTTACTTTGATTTTTCTTGTTTGACCTTGTTTTTATTAACCAATGAGAAACTCATAAACGAGTCATTCCATCCTTATCCAATAACTATCAGTATGTAACCCCTTGGTGCCCCCGGTAGCTATGAAAAATACACTATCCAACTATTTGCAACTAAATTGGTCACAAACACCCAAGAAAAGTTTTTTTGGAGAAGTAAGTGAAGAAAAACAAAATTAAACTAAGTGGATAAATCAACAAGTAACAGAGAATCAAGTATAATCAGAGACACAAAGATTTATAGTGGTTCGACATTGTACGCTTACGTCCACTTTGAAGATTATCCTTTATTAATCACTTACAAATCTAATTACAGCTGTAGAAAATAGCAAACACTTGATTACAATAGAGTCTAGAGTAATAAGCAGCGTAAAGATCCTCAGAATGACCCATCAGGCCAGTATTCATAGGTGAAGACGACCACCAATCTCTCTGAAATTTCGGTTGAAGGACCTTCTAATCCACATAGGCCCACTAGAGGGATCGCTAGGCCCAATTCCCAATGAGAAGGGATCGGTACCGATCCCTTCATTGGTCGATTTTTGGATAGCGATCCCTATGGTGGCTTCTCTATAGTAAAATATGCTTAGCCTCCAATTTTCATGTCATTTTGACCACTAGAACTCAAGTTATTGCTTGATATTTGACTTAGCATGAGTTGAGTGCTGCATTCTGCCAAACCCTCTACATGGATGTATGCCAATCCCTCCTATTCTATCCTTTTGATATGTCATCCTTAGGGTAGGTTCCCTAGCGTCCATATTGATGATATGCAAGAATGCACTTAAACCTTGATGCATGCCGACCCCTCTTTAGTGAAGCCTGGCGATCCCTCTCGATTAAGTATGCTGATCCCTCTTTTGTGAGCCGAAGTACACCGATCCCCCTCAACGAGCCAATCTATACTGATCCCTTCCATTTACTGAGCTATATTTCAAACTTTGAGCATTCTACATTATTCATCTGTCAAATCCATCAAATCCTGACTTTATACGATCATTTGTACTTGGCTTCTGGGTCCCATAATCATTGCTCCAGAATCATTGGCCTCGATGGAAGTCGGATCTAACGCGTGTAATCAGTTCAATATAGCCGGGCTAGAATGCCGGATAACACTTGCCCCCCAAAGTACTTCTTGTGATTAACATGACGTGCTTTGAATCGAAACAAGTTTGAATTGTCGAAAAGAGACCCATTAGCTTCCTGAAGGGTTGCAATGTCAAATTATTTTCCCAAGGTGCTGAATGTCTTATTGATCCCCATGACGCTTGGTTGATTTCCTCCAATATAAATTCAGTGCTATATTCCATCAATTGATATATAATTCCGGTTCTGCGAGACTAATAAGCTTTTGTTATCTGGTCCAGCCTCGAACTAGAAGATTTCAGGTTTTAACTTCAATTTCTGTCGATTTCAAAAAATTGAACTTGCAGGTCATTCACATGTACATTCATATACGCGTTTTTTTTGTTGGCTCTTGGACGTGCTCACACGTTTATGGGTTGTTGCCAACTTCCCTGCATTTTGTACGTACATGTTTATAGTTGAACCCTCACAATCATTTTCTTTTCTTTTCATTTATTATTTATTATTTTCTTTTTGTGTAGGGATCAGCATGTGTTTAGCCGATCCCTCTCTCTTTTCATTTTCTTTCCATTTCTCTTCTTCCCTCTTTTATTATTAAAGCATTTGTAGTGATCGGAATATATGTATGCCGACCCTTTTTTATGTTCATGCTATAGGGATTGGCGAGCTTTCAGGCTGATCCATCTCCCCATGCTTCGTGCCAAGGACTTGGGCCGATCCCTCCGTCCGTATATACTAAGAAACTTTCCTATTCCTTCACTTTCACTTCATTTTCTCGTTTCCCTCTTAGCACCGAACCCTCTTGCTCCTTCATTCAAAACAAACTCTCCTTCTCTTCTCCTCCCCTCAATTTCGAAACAAAACTCTTATGTGGTTCAACCCATGTTTATACACTAACTTCCTATACTTTCCATTTTTATCGCCTTCGAACTCCTCGCCAATTTCCTTAATACATTCACATGTAGGTGAGCCTTCTTGACTTCATTTTTATATATTTCATGGTGAGATAAGGAAGTCGTTAATGATTTCGATGGCGATCGAGGCTGTGATGATACAGTAATTGAAGTGGCCAGGGGAAGATGAATCATTGGTGCGGTGAGCGTGGATAGGGTTCGGTACATTAAATAAGGAGAAGGAAAAGGGGAGGAAAAAGGAGGTAGAAGATAGAGTGGAGGAGGGATCGGTGTTGGAGATTTTGACCTATGTCGATTCCTCTACGTAGAGGCTTGATGAGTAGAGGACGAAGTAGAAGGGGTTGGTATGTTTTGGGTTTGGCAACATTTGTTGTGAGAGAGGGATCAGTGGTTTTTAGGTTGAGGAGAGGGATCAGTCATGACGCTTTAAGAAAGGGATCAGTATGGAGTTAAGGATCGGTACAACCATAGGGATCGCCATTAAAAATAGGGATCGACATAATGAACTCTTTGTACTTGCAATCTAATCCAACCTTACTTGTTCGGACAAACATCACTAATTCACCTTAACGAACTTGAAGATACGATGATGATGAATAATAAAATTTGCATACTCACTATTAAACTTGAAATTGAACAATCAAATCCTTAGACCTTTCAACATAGACTAAAAACTTACAAATGGACTTGAATGACAAACTTCACACTTCGATATACCGATAGTTGGTCTCACAGCTTTTACAATCGATCAATCTCTCGCCAGTTGAGATGGTCAACGATGATGGTCTCTCTGGTCGGAATCCAAAGTCTCATTGTTTTTTGATTTTAAACTGTTTATATATGTTATACACTGTACTGCACTAGCTCACACTTAGCACGGGGGAATAGGTAAACTTTTCTAACCTCGATTATCGACTAAGTATAACTAATATGGACTCCAGACGCTCAAAGCGTTTAGCGGCTATGTGTTTTGAACCGGCCATGCTGCATATCGATCCTGAAGCAAAATCAAGCTTTGCGACTATATCGGGTAGGCTCTCTCCCAATCATCAAACCAAGCAAACAGAAGTTTTTGGTCCATCGGTTAACCTATTTTCTGATGTTCCGGTCCTCCCGACGGAGGATATAAGCCCTGCTCCCAACGTAGTAAAAGGTGTCATTCTCCTAGATAACCCAATAGATTCTCAAGCTTTTCGAATTGGCGAGGCTGCCCTTCGTGGGCTGTGTTACATACATGGAATTCCGTTCATAGACGTCTTGGTTCCTTTGATAAACGACAGGCCTCACTTGCCCTTGGATGGGTACACGGTGTGTAACAAATTTATGTGTTGGGCCGGATGCGTACCGCCCGTTTAATTCGTTTATTTGAGAGATGCTGAGATATCTTAAAATAGCTCCCACTCAACTCCATCTGAATAGTTATGCCTTCCTACATGGAACCTTTATGCTATTCATGAGCATTCTATTTCATCCGCCAACTCCCAAGGACATAAGATTCATTTACAACTTTAAATGGCGGTCAGGAAGTCCTTCCCACGTTTTTCTTGAACCTTCGTCTAACTGCCAAGTCTTAACAGGTACTTGGAATAAACTTTCTCTGTTCAAGCACAAGTGGTTCTATGTTCGATGTCCACCTAACTTCACAAGGCGATGGTTGGAAGGGTGTAAGTGTTGTTTTCATTTCATTCTTAAGTTCGTTAATCCAAGTCATAATTTTGAATCTATTAACATCTGGGATTCTTACAGGTGTCAGCCTACGTCCTAAAGGCATTAGTTTTTCAAGAGCGATTACCGCTATTCACACTACCCCTGTAGAAGACAGGGACATCAAACTTCTTGTAACCGATGAGTTGCTATCTTTATTCGAGCCGTTGGAAGAGGGTCGAAGTATCGGGCTCCCCGGAAGTGTAGCATTGCCAAGAAATGTCATAGAACAACAAAGGGATGCCATCAATCCTGCCGTGCCCCTAGCCGAGAGAACTCGGGATGACATTGAAGAAGGTGAGATTAGGGATTCCCAGGCCAACAAACCCGGCGATGCTGATGCGAGCCTAGGCAAGGCGCTCACAGTCCAACCGCCGCAAGGCGCGTAATCTCAAACACCCACCAAGAGAAAGAAGAGGCTGGTATATAAACTTCGTAGAAGAAAAATTGCCGTAGATCAAGAATTCGTCACCACTTCTATTGAAGAAGAATCATCTTCTCAACACTTAGAAAGTTCATTGAAGGGATTCTCAAATCTCAAAATTCCCGATAATATTATGACCTACGACTTTCCAAACATCAATATCAAAGGGCTTTATTCTCCTACTAGGAGTGGTGAAGGCATTATTCCTACTGATAAAGGAGAGAGAACACCCATAAGCAAAGCTACAGCCACCAATCTGTCAGGGGAACACTAGGATATTCACAACCATGTGCACTTCACTACACGCTCTTTATCAATCTTTTGCACAATCGCTACTCACATTTTCCCATTTGGTCTTTGCAGGTGTAATGACTCAACCTCGGGCCTTCGATCGCTTAAGGGGCTCTTAAACGCATTATCGATCCAACCACGACTCGGAGTCTAGCAGGCGCAGGGAAAAAGACGATGAATGGGAAAAAAGCTATCATTCAAGGGAATCTTCCTCTTCCAAGCACAAGTCCCAGTCTCAGACATCTCATCAAGGAGATAAGCCAAATTTTCTTGTTTATAGTGGAAACCAGCATCTCTTCCGCAGCCCTCAAATCGCCACATCACATGAGCAGCACTCCGGTTCTTCTAGCTCTAAACAGTCTCCCGACCGTAGATAAAGCAAGCATCTAATTGCTGCTTCCGATCCGTCCTTGCTGGCCACTGCTCCTGACACTTCTACAGCGGAGAAATTGGCCGAACGTATGGCCACTTTCCTTAAAATCTATTTCGATGGGCATAGACTCCTTCCCATAATACATATGATTCCGGGGCATGCCAAAGCAAGCTCTCTCGCCTGTGTTCATGCAACATGATTTGTTTCAACACTTGGCCAAAAAAATCTCTGAAGTGTCAATCGAGCGGCAATATGAAATAGATCATCTCAAGCTAGAGGCGATACACGATAAAGACATAATCAAAAACCAAGACAATGAGCTATCGGAGTTGACAACAAAACTTGCTGAAGCGGAAAAGAGCGCCAAGGAAACGTCGGAGGCAGTGAGCCGTTTAGAAACTTCCCATAAGAAAGAACTCGATGCTGCCTTCAATCGCAGCAGGGCACTTGCTCTGGAAAATGATTCCTTGCAAAAGGAAAACGATGTCCTGGCCCGCCGCGTCGAGGAACTTGAGGAACTTCTCAAGAAAGAGAGGAAAGAGAAGATTGAGGCTTAGAAAGAATCACAAAGGTACTGCGAAGAGGCTGTTGAAGCTAGGAGCCTGAAAAATAAACTCGATGAACAATTTGCCAAAATAGATGCCCTTAAAGAAGAGGCACGAGAGGAAGGCCGCAAGGAGATGATGGAACAAATTGAAACCTAAGTAGAAGATGCTATGGAGTCCGATCGAAATGAAATCAAGGACTTGTTTGATCCATTGATCATCGAATACAATGCCAAAGTCCTCATCCACTGCGACTTGAGTTTTATTGGTGAAGGTTATCTCGAGTCACTTGTTGAAGCCTGGGAGCACATCATTGAGATGAAAAAGAGGGAGCTGGGTGGAGTAAAGTTTGATGAAGAAAAATTAGTGCGGGAGATCCTCCGCGGAAATGAACCCTTGGATCTTGTCGCCGCGAGGCTCCAATATTTTAACATTTCAACGCCTTCCGACAAAGGGGAACATATTGGTAGATCCTCGGAGGCCGATCTTAGGGGCCCCTCTTCTTTCCAAGCGGTTAGAGCATCGGTTTCCTTTGGCCTAGAGCAGGACTTGAGCTATGATCCAGATAAGCCCGGTTGTCAATCTAAAGTGATGTCTCTTATTTTGGAAGGGGCACTCCAGTAACCACCGAGAGCTAGCCGGATACAGGTATTCCGCTTTATTCTCCTATTTATGAGAGGTTTTGTCCTTCGCGCCCAACGGTTTTAGGCTTATCTCCCCGTTTTAACAAATTTGCAAGTCTTCCGGGTCCTGGTCAAACTCCTAAAAGTGATGCTGCTATGGAGCAACAAGAGAAACTAATAGAGATTCCGACGGCCACTGGTGTACCGGGGCCCGATTCTCAAGTCATCAGAGCTCTTGAAGATGATAAAGTTGAAGATCCGCTCCCGGCGGATGAATCTGACGATGTTGTGATTACCGGCACCTCCAAACGCACTAATGAGATTAGCCTGAAGGAGCGTATTGAGAAGGAGGAGTTAGTTAAGAAAAAGGCTAAAGCTGAGCCCACCGAGGTGGACATCGACGATCCACACCTTATCCCACTATAAGTTATTCTACTTGGCGGGTCAATTCCCAGTGAACTTCCTTCTACCTCTAAAAGCTTTCCTGCAAAAGGTGGAAAAGGATTCAGGAAGAGAACCATCAGGGGCTCAAGTGGCACCACTACCGAAAAATCCAAAAAGGTGAGAAGATCGAAGAAATAGCCGTCACTTCGGCCGGTGTGTACATAATTTGCATAGGTGTTTGTTCATCGTTTTCTTTTATTAGTTGTGGTTGTCCGAGAATGAATCTCGGTTTTTTGAAATAACTTGTACCACAATTTTGAAACCTATAACGTGAATAAAAGTTATTGTTTTCTGTTGAGCTTTCATGTGAACTGCTATTTAAGTAGTTGAATTATTACTTTCCATTCAATGTACTTGTAATTCGTTGTTCATCAATTCTAGTAACAATCCACTAGCTCTATCCCAAGGCCTCCATGTGGTCGTGGCCTTGAGTTGTATCAAATGCTAGGCTCGAGCCTTAATGCTACACCATCGAATTGGAAGTTTTGAGTAACTATAATCCTACCCCCGGTCTTAGGTTAGAGGGGTTAGATGTTGGATGGTCGGACTCCATCCATAGCGGGCTTATACTCTTCCTGTCGATTTCAGATCGAGTTCATGGAATAGTGAATGGTCGAACCTCACTCATCTATCTGTTTAAGCTTATATCTGCACTCTGGTGATAAGATTTAGTTGATGGGTGGTCGAATTGCACCCAATTTATGTATATACTCAAATCTGCACTCCGAGGACTTAGAGTTATTTTGCGGGTGGTCGATTCAGACCCAATTCATGTTTAAACTCCAGTCCACACGTCGAGGACTTAGAGTTATTTTGCGGATGGCCAAATCACACCCCATTTATGTTTATTCTCTAGTCCACACTCTAGGGACTCAGTTATTTCGGACAGCAATCGGATCGTACTCTCCATAATTGATTGACTTGCCCCCCGGGGATTAGGGGTTTAATTTAGCGAGCGATCGGTCGTCTCACGATCGCTCTTATTTTATTTCAGTCCCATCGTTTTGCAGGATTTATTCGATTGTCAAATGGTCGAGTCACATCCATTCCTCATTGCCCATCCCATCCATTGGATTATGAACGAGAGTTATCATATGAACAACCGGTCCAAGACCATCTTATTTAGTCCCATTGGGAATTAGCGTAATTGATTAATTTCAAACTCTGGGAACCTGTTCGGACATATCGACATCAATCAGCTTAGTCATGTAACTGATACATAATGCTACAACAAACATAAATATAAAGGAAGTTCGAAATTTTATTCGCTAAATGGAAAGAAATAACATAATCTATCTTATTACATATTTGGAAAATCAAATGCTAAAGCAAATTCTAAAAGCAAATATAACTGAAATGAAAAAGAGATAAACTAAGTGAAATAGCGTCGTAAATGCTCGCTATTCCACGCCCTTGGAAGTGTGATGCCATACACAATCACTAGCTTGAAAGTTCCCTCTCCAAGCCACTGTTCAATGACATATGGTCCTTCCCAGATTGGATTCAAGTGCGTTGGGGTAGGAAAAACCCATTTCAGGATGAGATCGCTGATTTCAAAGGTTCTAGGTCGGACTATAATGTTGTAATATCGGGCGACTCGGTGTCGATGCGCAGCTGCCCTCAGATCGGCTTCCTCGCGCTTCTCATCTATAAAGTCAAGAGACTCCAAAAGGAGATTTTTATTCATTTTGGGATCGTAGCAAGTCACCCGATGGGACGAAACCTCAAGCTCAACAGGAATGACGACTTCGGACCCTAAGCAAGAGCGAATGGAGTATGGCCAGTCGTGGATTTGTGGGTGGGCCTGTAAGCCCACAATGTTGTCGGGAGTTCATCCACCCACTTGCCTCTAGCCTTTTCCAAACGCTTCTTTAGAATGGACTTTATAACTTTGTTCATAGCTTCAACTTGTCCAATTGCTTGAGGGTGAGCGACCACTGCAAATCTCCTTTCAATATGATATCTCCAATAGAAGTCTTTGAATTCAACACTATCAAATTGAGTCTCATTATCTGTTACAATTGTTCGTGGGAGACCCAAATGGCATATGATGTTTCAGACAATAAAGTTGATTACTTTCTTGGTTTTTGATCGTGGCTAAAGGTTCTTCTTTGACCCATTTGGTGAAGTAATCAACTGCGACGATAGCGTACTTTGCACCACCTTTAGAGATCGGTAAAGAACCGATAATGTCTATACCCCACATGGTAAACAGCCATGGGCTAATCGTTTGCGTGATTTCCATCGATGGAGCTCTTGGAACTTTTGCATATATCTGGCACTTATCGCATCGTCTTACATAGTCAGTGGCGTCTCGATTGACAATTGGCCAATAATACCCATAACGGAGTATTTTCTTTGCCAGAGTTTGCCCTCCAGTATGGTCACCGCATTCCCCTTCATGAACTTCTTTTAGGACACGTTTTATCTCATCATGAGCGACACACCAGAGTAGGGGAACTGAAAAACCTTTTCTGTACATAATTCCTTCTTGCATGACATATCGCAAAGCTTTACGGAGGACTTATCGCTTTTCATTTCTTTGATCTGGTAGGACTCCATGTAACAAATAGTCTTTGATCAGAGTCATCCACGATTCCCTCTCAGGCTCCACTTCCAGTGTCTGATCGATTTCTATCATGTTTATACCTGGGGCATTTAATACTTCGACCGGAACCAAGCCCAACTGCTATGCGTCGCTGGTGCTGGCAAACTTTGCCAATGAATTAGCCTTTCTGTTTTGATCTCGTGGAATATGTGAAATGTCATAGTACTCAAATTTTGCCAACAACTCTTGGACTTGGGTAAGTTATGGTGCAAGTCGTTGTCCTTTAGCTTGATAATCTCCCTAACTTGGTACACTACCAACTGCGAATCTCAAAACATTTCAAGAGATTTTATTCTGAGTTCTCTAGCGAATTTAAGTCCAGTAACCAAAGCTTCATACTCAGCTTCATTGTTTGTCGCTGCAAAATCAAGCTTTAAAGCATAACAGATTAACCAAACTTCGGGAGTAACAAGCACAATTCCAACTCCAGAACAATGACCATTGGACGCTCCATTAGTATACAATTTCCACCATTTGGTAGGGATTTCGCTGCCTTCCGAAGAATCAACCTGCGTAGTAAACTCTGCTATAAAATCTGCTAATGCCTAACCCTGGATAGCCCTCCGAGGGAGATAAATAATATCGAATTGACTGAGCTCGATATTCCACTTGTGTAACCTTCCAAATATCTCAGGTCGCTCTGGGACCTGTCGTAACGGCTAGTCGGCGTAAACATTGATTGGGTGTGCCTGGAAATATGGACGAAGCTTTCATGATGCAATAAGTAAGCAGTATGCCAATTTCTCTATTTTCGGATAGTTCCGTTCAGCTCCCGTTAATTGTTTGCTGAGGTGAGACACCAGCCTCTGGATCTGATCCTCCTCGCGAAGCAATGCGGCACTTATAGCGTGTGCCAATATGGCCAAATAAATGTACAAATCTTCATGATCCACCGGCTTTGACAAGATATGGGGTCTCTCCAAATGATTCACCAAAGCTTAAAACGCGTTTTTAAAATCCTACGTCCATTCGAAGTTTTTTCCCTTTTCTAATCAAATCAAAGAAAGGAATGCATTTGTCAATAGCTCTTGAAATAAATCGGCTTAAGGCAGCAACTTTTCCATTTAGACTCTGCACTTGTTTAATAGTCCTTGGCGCTTGGATATCACGGATAGCCTGAATCTTCTCCTGATGCAACACCAAAAGAACACTTTAAAGGATTAAATTTCATCTTGTAATGTCAGAGGATGTCGAACATTTCTGCCAAGTCTTTAATGTGGTCACTTGATCGTCGTGACTTCACGAGCATATCATCCATATACACTTCCATTGTTTTTCCAATCTGATTTTTAAACATCCTGTTGACTAAGCGCTAATAAGTAGCTCCTGCATTCTTTAATCTAAACGGCATTACTACATAGTAGTACAATTCAACATCGGTAATGAAACTGGTGTGCTCCTAATCGGGAATATGCATCAGGATTTGGTTATATCCCGAGTATACATCCATGAAAGATAGCAATTGGTGTCCCGCGGTTGAATCCACCAACTGGTCGATCCTCGGAAGGGGAAAACTGTCTTTTGGACAAGACTTGTTCAAATCTGAATAATCAATGCATGTTCACCTTTTCCCATTCGCTTTTTTCACGAGTACGGGATTAGATACCCATTTAGGGTAGAGGGCATCATGGATAAACCCGTTGTCTTTTAGTCTATCCACTTCCTCTTTGAGAGCAGCAGATCTCTCTAGATCCATGTCGCATCTTGCTTACTTCACTGGGACATGACTCAGGTCGATATTCAATGCAGGGATCACAATGGCGGGTGAGATTCCACACATGTCAGAGTGAGTCCAAGCGAACTCGTCCAGATTCGTTCGAAGGAATCTAGCAAGTTCTTTCATCATCTTTAGGCTAAGATGTGATCCAATCTTTAGGACTCGTGACGGGTCGTCATGGTTGACCGTGATATCAATTGTCAGCTGAATCGGGGTAGCCTTGGTCTCTTTGGGCTCCTCTTCATCATCTCTCGGATTAATATCTCTATGGAACCAACTGTGGCGCCCGAGCTAAGGCTCAGGCGCTAGTGTCAATCTTCGACAGCTTGGATGCGGACAGTCTTGTCCACACCCTTAGCTTTTTCTTTGCGTTGAGCATCCCTCAACTCAGCTACATAACAACCACGTCCAGTTGCCTGATCGTCATGAACATCTCCAACATCATTATCTATCGGAAAGTTCAAAGTCAAACACCATGGGGCAAGAGCTGGCTAGAATTCGGCTAGGGCCGGTCGATGTGACGACCGCCCATGACCCCCGCACTAAACCTAGACATAGTGCGCTGTAAAGTGTGCCAGGCAGCCATGGACGATTGTCAGGGTAAAGTTAAAACAGCAGAATCTATCGTATTACTCACATCGCATGGATCAAAATACAATAGAGAACATATATAGTAAAGCTTCACAAATGAATCTCATCATTTAAGCTTCATAATAGTTGAATACAAACATCTGAATGGTCTATACAACAAGCCTCACTACATATCACTCAGAGAATATACAAGCAGCGGAACATCCAGTACATATAGTAAGAAACAATATGCAATCCTCCAGCTCGTCTTCGTCATCAACATCGTAGAAAGCAAGAACAACACCTGTCACCTGCTACCTAGTCTGCCCATCCCAAAATGGATGAACAGCCCAAGGCAATAAGAGTTAAAACATAAAGCCTTGAGTCAGACAACAGTCTTAGTGAGCGGTAAATTAACTAACAACATACCAAAAGAGCATAAAGGAAAAAGGAATAGGAATCCAACCCTCCCACTCCACCTCTTTCTACAGTGATAGCCCCCAGACACACACTAAGCAGAAGCAAACATGGCAAAGCATACAATTTAAAGTAAAGCAATTATCACTCGAGTCAAGGGCGATGTTTTCCAAGTACAAACCCCCAAGGCCTAAACCAAGATCAGATAAGCACCCAGAAAATACCGCTCTTGAGACCGAATGATGATACAACCAAACATCCATGACTCTGGCTATCACTGTTATCATTGCTTCGATATCATCGTTAATTGAATGACCGGCTCATTATTTCATCCGTCCGTCAAGGGCTAATGGAAACCCCGGTTCTAGACATGACTCCGCACGTCATCGTGACCCGTGCCTAGGACTATCGAATCTGCCCAGAGTACTTGACTAACAATCAGTAGCCTTCAGGGACTATCGAATCTGCCCAACGTACTCTTGCTTTGAGCATGCTAGAACCTTCAACAACGATGAGATCTCAGCCTTCTAGTCATCCTCCTCGACGACTATTTCCATACTAGCTCAAGCGCCTCTCGAGCAAACCATTATCCTCAAACTCGAACCATTTCACCGAGTTATCAACATGCTTGGAATGATCCCATCTGGATTAGACCAAGACTCTCTCATACTATGCTTCGCCTCATCATCATCATAGCAAAGCCTCATCTCAACATCATCATCAAATCTATCCATATGAGCTTCATCATCCGCTACATATGCCACGAGCAGCTTTTCCAATTCAAGAGCCTTTCCCTTAGCTTTTGAATCATCTTCGACCATCTTGTCTAAATCAAATCATCAATCATCTAATTCATAGCAATCAATCAAGTCAAACATTAATCCAAGTAATCAAGCATTCAAATATGATCTAATGAACAATTATAACAATAATGGCGATTTCGTAAATAAAGAGTCTAAAGTCTAACATGCATGAAAACATGAGCAATATCTCTATAATCTTGATGAATGAACTTGCATAGGTTAACATGTAGTAAAATGGATGTCAAATCATCATGAACAATGGATCTATACTTAAGTTTACAAAAATGCATGAAAATCACTACTTTACACAAAATCAAGCCAACGATCTGATATACTCCTTTGGATCCGTGTGAGAGATAATCACCACCCACCAAATCACCTAAACACCCCAAAAGCAACACACTTCAGATCTGGACAGCGAAGGATCTAACTCGATCTATCACAAATCCGCTACAAACGATGAATCTTCGACTTTAGCTCTTGGATCTTCGATCTTGGATGGAAGGAAGTACTAAATCAAAGTGGAGAAAAGAAGTGAAGAAGTGTAGAACTCGAGCTCTCAAAATGGCAGCACTTCGTCGCTTCAAAATCCGGATCCCAAAAATGAAGAAGAACCCTCCTATTTATAGGCTAAAATCCCCCTTAGGTCGTCCGCTCGTAATTAGGTCGTCCACGACCTAAGAACCCACGACCTAAAAACCCACGACCTAACAAATGCGCCTCTACGACCTACGACTTAACACACTCGCTTCTACGACCTAACAGATGCGCTTCTACGACCTACGACCTAACACAGACATGCGCATCCATGCGACCTACGACTTAGCACACACGCGACCTAACATCTTAGGTCGTCTAACGACCTAACTACGCTAACCTGGTAACTCCTATACCGTTAACTCTTGGGTCGCTAACAAATAGGTAGCTAACCACTAGGTCGTTGCCGCTAACTTCTTAGGTCGCAAACTTCCTACCGCTTCATTCCTTAGGTCGCTAACTCCTATAGGTCGCTCCAAACCCTTAAGTCGTAAACTCCTTAGGTCGTCTACTACTTAGGTCGCTCGACCGACCTAAACTATCACACGACCTAACTATCACACGACCTAACTATCACACGACCTAACTTCTTAGGTCGCTCCACTTCACTAAGTTGTCTTCTCCTTAACTCGCCAACTTCCTTAGGTCGCTCCAAACTCTCATATGACCTAAGACTTAGACTCTGGACAACTTATCAACAACACCAACAGTCTAATAATAACTGTTTTACAATATTTCGATCCGTAAAAATACGGGTCGTTACATTCTCTCCCCCTTAAGAATTTCGCCCCCGAAATTCCAAACAAACAGAGCAATCAAAGGCTATTCTGCATGCCTACCATCCATAGCAATCAACAAACCATGCATCCAATTCTAGCTTAGCATGCAGAATTCTAAAACTAGAACAAGTTACAATGTCGTTAGATGACACGACACCTTACGGTCATACCTTGAAGAGTTCAGGATGAGCTGCCTTCATCCTCTCTTCCACCTCCCATGTACAGTCGTTATCATCATCACTCCATTGTATCTTGTGCAACTTAACTACCTTCCTCCTAAGCTGTTTCGTGTCGGTTTCCACAACACGAAGCGACATCCGAGGTCTCTCAACAACCGGATCGACTTCTAGATCTTCACAGCTATCAGCATAAACCACATTATTCGAGTCGTGCACATACTTCCGTAGATATGATACGTGAAAAACATTGTGCACACCCGACATCTTCTCTGGTAACTCCAATCTGTAGGCGAGCTTTCCAATTCGCTCGATGATCGGGAATGGTCCAACAAATCTCGGAGTCAATTTTCCTTTCTTCCCGAATTAAATAACATTCTTCAGTGGAGAAATCTTCACAAAAACCATATCACCTACGTCGAATTCCAAATCCTTACGACGCTTATCGGCATAACTTTTCTGACGGTCTTGGGATGCCTTCATTCGTTGCCGAATGATCTCTATGCAATCTGAAGTTTGTCGAATCATTTCTGGCCCAAGTATCAACTTTTCTCCTGTCTCTAACCAACATGTCGGAGAGTTACACGGTCTTCCATATAATGCCTCATACGGTGCCATACCAATGCTTGACTGGTAACTGTTGTTATATGAAAATTCCACCAAATGAAGGTGATCTTTCCATGATCCTCCGAAATCCAAAACACAAGCTCTGAGGAGATCTTCCAAAACTCGGTTGACTCTCTCGGTCTGACCATCTATTTGAGGGTGATAAGCTGTACTCAAACATAACTCGGTTCCCAAAACTTCCTGAAAGCTCTTCCAAAATCCACTAGTGAACAATGGATCTCGATCGCTCACTATACTCTTTGGAATACCATGGAATCGAACTATCCACTTAACATACAACTCTGCCAACTTTGATGCAGTCCTAGTCGATCGAACAGGAATGAATCTTGCACTCTTAGTCAGACGATCTACGATGACCCAAATCCCTTCATTTCCCGTTCTTGTTCTAGGTAACCCATCAATAAAATCCATCGATATTTGCTCCCACTTCCATGTAGGAACTTCTAATGGCTGAAGCAATCCACTTGGCTTCTTCTGCTCGGCTTTTACCAACTGGCAGTTCATGCATTTGGAAATAAAATTTCCGACATCCTTCTTCATACCTTCCCAGTAATAGGTCCTCTTCATATCCCGATACATCTTGTTTCCACCTGGATGAATTGTCAACTTCGAGTGATGACTTTCCTTCAGAACTTCACTCCTCAATTCATCTATATCGGGAACAACCAGTCGTCCTTGCTTCCGAAGCCAACCCTCTCGATCGACCTCGAATTCTTTATCCTTTTCTGGGTCCAATCCAGATTCCAAATCACGGATAATCTTGACAAGCTTATCGTCTTGCTTTTGGTTTTCGCCAATCCTTTCCACAATAGTCGGTCTTATCGATAAGTTTGCCAACATCTCAGGTTCCAATTTACATCTGGGCCTGAAGTCAAATCCAGCTAAATACTCGAGATTCTTCCATTCTGAAAACATGACTCCCAATCCTGCATGTCTTCGACTTAACGCATCTGCCACTACATTACCCTTTCTCGGAGTATAGGCTATACCAAAATCATATGATGCTAAAAACTCTAACCATCGTTGCTGCCGAATATTCAAATCCTTTTGGGAGAAAAGATACTTCAACGACTTATGATCTGTAAACAACTCGAATCGAACTCCCAATAGATAATGTCTCCATATCTTCAGAGCAAAAACAATCGCCGCTAACTCCAAATCATGAGTCGGATAATTCCTTTCATGCGGCTTCAGTTGTCGACTTGCATACGCAACAACTTTATCCTTCTGCATTAGCACTGCTCCAAGTCCAGTACCACATGCATCGGTGTAAACCACCATCTCATCATTCCCACTTGGAATAGTCAAAACAGGAGCGCTTGTCAGTCGCTCTTTCAGGATTCTGAAAGCTTGCACACACTTAGCATCCCATCTGAATACTTGGTTCTTTTTCGTCAATCCTGTTAATGGTGCAGCCACCTTGGAAAAGTCCTTGATAAATCGACGATAATATCCTGCTAATCCAAGAAAACTTCTCACATCAGATGCAATCTTAGGTCTAACCCAATCCTGGATTGCTGCCACCTTAGCGGGATCAACCGCTATTCCATTTCCAGAAATAATATGGCCTAAGAACCTCACTTCGCTCTTCCAGAAGTGACACTTCGAAAACTTAGCCTTCAGCTGATGTTTCCGTAAGATTTCCAAAAAAATACGCAAGTGCGTCTTGTGCTCTTCTTCAGTTCTGGAATAAATCAAAATATCATCCACGAACACTAGCACGAACTTGTTCAACTGATCTCTGAACACTCTATTCATAAGATCCACAAAATATGCTGGCGCATTAGTCAATCCAAACGGCATTACCAGCCACTCAAAGAAACCGGATGGTGTCCTAAAAGCAGTATTCGGCACACTATCCTAGCCACTCTTAACTGGTGAAATCCCGTTGCCAAATCCATCTGAGAAAACACCTTAGCTTCGTGAAGCTGATCAAACAAGTCATCTATTCTCGACAATGGATACTTGTTCTTCTTAGTCACTTTATTCAGCTCACGATAATCCACACAAAACCTCAGCGATCCATCCGCTTTGGTTACAAACACAACTGGTGCACCCCATTCGGACACACTACGTCGAATGAATCCTTTCTGTAAAAGATCATCAACTTGCACCCTCAACTCCTGCTGTTCCCTAGGCGCCATCTGCCTAAGAGGCATCACAACAGGTCTGGCTCCTTCAACAAGATCTATACTAAACTCGATCTCTCTATGCGGCGGTAACCCTTTGACCTCGTCAAAGACATCCTCAAATCCATTAGCGATTGGCACCGATGACAGTCCATCCCGTGGAACAACCAGCGAATACATGAAGCTCATGAAGATGCCTTCTTCATGCTTACATCGTATCACAACCTTTCGCCCCTCCAAATTCTCGACTGTCACCTCCAACCTTTCACAATCAACCTTTGCCGCATACTTCCTAAGCCAGTCCATACCCAAAATAATCTGAACCCCGCAAAGTTCAGAACAAAACAATCACAAACAAAAGAGCAATCATGACTCGATACAATCAGACCACGGCATAGCATACACAAACAAGACGAACCACCAACTGGATTAGTCACAACCAATGGCCTATCAACAATATCCGGTTCTAAACCCAACCGGCCTACAAGTTCATTACAAACAAAAGAATGTGATGCCCCAGTATCAAATAACACTCTAACTGGAACACCACAAATGGAGAGAGTACCCTGAACCACCACACTCTTTCCCTTCTCTTCTGTGGTAGGAGCTTTTGAAGATGATGGAACAGCCCCCAAAGCATAAGCTTGCACAATCTGCTTGTCCTTCCGCGGCTCTGGACAATTCCTCCTAACATGCCCCAGCTTGTCACAGTTGTGGCACTTCACCGGCACCTTCGGATTCTTGCAATCCCTGGAGAAATGGCCCTTCTGTTGACAATTGAAGCAGGTCACTTCGCCCTTCGGCTTCTTCTGGCCATCCTTACCCTTTTGTTGCTGCTGCTTCCTCTTCTTGTTTCCACCATGCTGTGGTCTAGACTCCTCCTTGGTCACAGCAACAACAGATCCCTCTTTAGGAAACAGATTCTCATGCCTGAGAGCCTTCTCTACAAGCTTCTCAAATGGATCGTCCAAATGATCCACCAATTGCCTCCCAAGATAACTGTCCAAGCCTGTCACAAACTTCTCATTCTTCTGATACGAAGATTCAATATACGACCGGGCATACTTGGACAAAGCTTCAAACTCGGAAACATACTCAAGAACTGGTCTTCCACCTTGCTTGAGCTCCACAAACTTTTTGAACAGAACAGACTTCTGGGCTGTAGAAATGAACTTAGCTTCAAATCTGGCTTGGAATTGCACCCAAGTAATCTCTTCCTCCGGAGTATCAATGGTGATAGAGTTCCACCAATCGGAAGATCTTCCTTGAAGCTGTCTTGATGCTAACTTCCTCTTAGTTGCATCCTCAATTCCCAAATCACTAAAGATCCTTCTACAAGCATCTATCCATCTCTGGACTTCAATGGTTGGTTCTGTTCCCAAGAAAACCTTCCCTCCAAGAGCAGCATAGTCTTTACACAACTTAGCAAAATCCACTGGTTTTGGAGTTTGGACTTGAACTCCAACATCAACGGCTGTCCCCGGAACTGGTATTCTTCTCATGATCAAAGTCATCATAGCTTCGAACATAGCTGCATAATCAGCAATCCCCTCAACAGCACGGCCTTCCCTAGCAGCTGGTCTCCCTCTTCGACTCATCCTTAATATCTATAAAAAGGAATGATTAGCACACCTAGAGAAACAACTGCTTAAAGGACTCAAACTCTACTAGGCTACTATATTATATATAGTAATCATCCATCAAAATACAATTACGTCTCTCATACGTAGTTACGTCAGCGAGCGTTGGGTAAAATCGATTAACCAATGCTCTGATACCAAATGTGACGACCGCCCATGACCCCCGCACTAAACCTAGACATAGTGCGCTGTAAAGTGTGCCAGGCAGCCATGGACGATTGTCAGGGTAAAGTTAAAACAACAGAATCTATCGTATTACTCACAGCGCATGGATCAAAATACAATAGAGAACATATATAGTAAAGCTTCACAAATGAATCTCATCAATTAAGCTTCATAATAGTTGAATACAAACATCTAAATGGTCTATACAACAAGCCTCACTACATATCACTCAGAGAATATACAAGCAGCGGAACATCCAGTACATATAGTAAGAAACAATATGCAATCCTCCAGCTCATCTTCGTCATCAGCATCGTAGAAAGCAAGAACAACACCTGTCACCTGCTACCTAGTCTGCCCATCCCAAAATGGACGAACAGCCCAAGGCAATAAGAGTTAAAACATAAAGCCTTGAGTCAGACAACAGTCTTAGTGAGCGGTAAATTAACTAACAACATACCAAAAGAGCATAAAGGAAAAAGGAATAGGAATCCAACCCTCCCACTCCACCTCTTTCTACAGTGATAGCCCCCAGACACACACTAAGCAGAAGCAAACATGGCAAAGCATACAATTTAAAGTAAAGCAATTATCACTCGAGTCAAGGGCGATGTTTTCCAAGTACAAACCCCCAAGGCCTAAACCAAGATCAGATAAGCACCCAGAAAATACCGCTCTTGAGACCGAATGATGATACAACCAAACATCCATGACTCTGGCTATCACTGTTATCATTGCTTCGATATCATCGTTAATTGAATGACCGGCTCATTATTTCATCCGTCCGTCAAGGGCTAATGGAAACCCCGGTTCTAGACATGACTCCGCACGTCATCGTGACCCGTGCCTAGGACTATCGAATCTGCCCAGAGTACTTGACTACCAATCAGTAGCCTTCAGGGACTATCGAATCTGCCCAACGTACTCTTGCTTTGAGCATGCTAGAACCTTCAACAACGATGAGATCTCAGCCTTCTAGTCATCCTCCTCGACGACTATTTCCATACTAGCTCAAGCGCCTCTCGAGCAAACCATTATCCTCAAACTCGAACCATTTCACCGAGTTATCAACATGCTTGGAATGATCCCGTCTGGATTAGACCAAGACTCTCTCATACTATGCTTCGCCTCATCATCATCATAGCAAAGCCTCATCTCAACATCATCATCAAATCTATCCATATGAGCTTCATCATCCGCTACATATGCCACGAGCAGCTTTTCCAATTCAAGAGCCTTTTCCTTAGCTTTTGAATCATCTTCGACCATCTTGTCTAAATCAAATCATCAATCATCTAATTCATAGCAATCAATCAAGTCAAACATTAATCCAAGTAATCAAGCATTCAAATATGATCTAATGAACAATTATAACAATAATGGCGATTTCGTAAATAAAGAGTCTAAAGTCTAACAAGCATGAAAACATGAGCAATATCTCTATAATCTTGATGAATGAACTTGCATAGGTTAACATGTAGTAAAATGAATGTCAAATCATCATGAACAATGGATCTATACTTAAGTTTACAAAAATGCATGAAAATAACTACTTTACACAAAATCAAGCCAACGATCCGATATACTCCTTTGGATCCGTGTGAGAGATAATCACCACCCACCAAATCACCTAAACACCCCAAAAGCAACACACTTCAGATCTGGACAGTGAAGGATCTAACTCGATCTATCACAAATCCGCTACAAACGATGAATCTTCGACTTTAGCTCTTGGATCTTCGATCTTGGATGGAAGGAAGTACTAAATTAAAGTGGAGAAAAGAAGTGAAGAAGTGTAGAACTCGAGCTCTCAAAATGGCAGCACTTCGTCGCTTCAAAATCCGGATCCCAAAAATGAAGAAGAACCCTCCTATTTATAGGCTAAAATCCCCCTTAGGTCGTCCGCTCGTAATTAGGTCGTCCACGACCTAAGAACCCACGACCTAAAAACCCACGACCTAACAAATGCGCCTCTACGACCTATGACTTAACACACTCGCTTCTACGACCTAACAGATGCGCTTCTACGACCTACGACCTAACACAGACATGCGCATCCATGCGACCTACGACTTAGCACACACGCGACCTAACATCTTAGGTCGTCTAACGACCTAACTACGCTAACCTGCTAACTTCTATACCGTTAACTCTTAGGTCGCTAACAAATAGGTCGCTAACAACTAGGTCGTTGCCGCTAACTTCTTAGGTCGCAAACTTCCTGCCGCTTCATTCCTTAGGTCGCTAACTCCTATAGGTCGCTCCAAACCCTTAAGTCGTAAACTCCTTAGGTCGTCTACTACTTAGGTCGCTCAACCGACCTAAACTATCACACGACCTAACTATCACACGACCTAACTTCTTAGGTCGCTCCACTTCACTAAGTCGTCTACTCCTTAACTTGCCAACTTCCTTAGGTCGCTCCAAACTCTCATACGACCTAAGACTTAGACTCTGGACAACTTATCAACAACACTAACAGTCTAATAATAACTGTTTTACAATATTTCGATCCGTAAAAATACGGGTCGTTACAGTCGACCTAGAAAACCATTGTATGGAGAGTCAACATCCAAAACAACAAACAACAAGATCCGCACTCTCCTTCGTTCACCTTCTCCTAATTCCACGGGTAGCTTGACATAACCAACGGCTTCAGTTGCAACGCCGTTAAAACCGTGCATAAGAGCTTTAGACGGTTTTAAATCTTTGGCTTCCATTCTCATCTGTTCATAAGCTTTTTTGAAAATTATATTTACTGAACTTCCACAATCAATCAATATCCTTCTAACCAAAGCGGGGCCAATCATGTCGGAAATGACAATTGGGTCGATTGTCGGAGCCTCTACCTTATCTGCATCTCTGTTCCTAAACACAATATCATCCACCATCGTACGTTACTATTTTGCCAGAGCTCCATCTTCCATATTCGAACATCATTCAAAATCAACATGCCTAATCGCGCTAGCATAGCACTCCATCTCTTGCCAACTCTTATCTACTGGGCGTGGTCCTCTGACTATCGTATTTATCACCAATCTTCCACCAGTTCGCACAGGCTCCTCAGCCCTAAGCGGCGCTTGTCCTCGATTGGGGTCAGATGTCCCCTGCCCGCCATCCTGTGGGGCTTTCAAAAATTGTTGTAATTTCCTTTCTCGAATCAGTTTTTCTATAACATCCTGGAGATGCCTGCATTCGTTTGTATTATGCCCATAGCACTTGTGAAACTGACAATATTTCCCGGTCTGTTTCTGCTTCTCTATTGATTCTTTTGGAGGCGGCTTCCTATACTACATGGTATTACAAGTAGACAGATAGATATTCTCCAAGGATGTATTCAACAGCGTGTAAGTATCATACTTCGGAATCCTAGGCTTCCCACTTCTAGAATCCCTCTTCCGTTCTCGGTTCCTATCTCCGCCTCTCTTTTGTTGATTTGGTTTATTCTGGACAATCACTTAAACTTTTCTAGAACTGTCATCAGACTGCTTTATTGCAATGTTACTCTATACTCCCTCTCCACTTGGTCCCGCAACATTCTTTTTTCTATAGGACCTGGCTTCCTCCTTTCTCAAATACTAAGCCGCCTTTGCGTAAAAGTGCTCCAACGTCGCGGGCTGCTTACCGACTAACCAATCACAAAAATCAGACTCTGGATCAATCCCTCTTGTCACGGCCATAAGTATAGCATGGTCATTTGGATTACTGATCTTCGTAACAGCTATATGAAATCTCTAAAATAATCTTTCAACGACTCTCCTGGAGCCTGAATCACGCTGGATAGGGATATCACAACTTTAGGACGAGTCGCGTGCATCCCGAACTACTCCACAAACTTGGTTTCCAAATCATCGAATCTAGAAATTGATCGTGGGGGTAGTCTTATGAACCACATCATCGCTATTCCAGAGAGATTTATGGGAAAACATCTACACTTGGTCGCATCATCCACTCGAGCAGAATACCCCGTTAATTGATAATGTTTTTCCCTCATAGGCGGGCATTGATTGTAAGTTTAACCTCCTCGGATATTCTGCATGTAAAACATTATCAATTAACGGGGTATGGCTTCTCGAAATTCCCCAGTCATCGTTAGTCAAGCCCTGGGTCTCTCTCACCAACTGCTTGACCATTGTTGATAAGTCCGACGTTTGAATGGTTGGTGCCAAGCGGTGGTCGTGCTCCACCTCACGTGTATGGTTCGGTCGATGTTTGATGGTCATTTCACACCTTCTTGGTTCACCATCTTCCCGATGCGCATCTTGTACATTCATTTCGTCATCATTCCCGGGAGGTACTTGGTCAGCATTCAATCGAACTCCATCATCCAAACAAACAGAAACAGTTCCACCTCGATTCCCAGGATGTATGGGAGGAATCCCTCCTCTGGAGGAGGGATTGGTACCAATCCATAGGGAGGGATCAGCACCGATCGGTCCTGGCAGACCACGATGGCCCACCGGGTGACGTGTTGAAGTTTCTGCGCGATATTCTTCTATTCTGCGAGCCTATGTCTTTGATATTCGTCCGATAAGCTAAAACTTTCTAATGCCGAGTAAGGAGTGGGGTCCCTCCTTGCTTTCCCCCGCTGCTGCTGATTGATTTGGTTCATCAAGTTGATATTGTCTAAATTTGTTGATTTAGTTGTCGACGGCTCGCCATCGGCTCTCTCATTAAATTATAAAATTCAGCTCTTGTAATAGAATCAGTGGGATTGAACTTCAAACGGATCAACATTCACATTTGTTAGTTGATTGCTTCAGTTTCCTTGCTGAATGCTAGCATTCTCATT
Organism: Allium fistulosum; assembly: GCA_030737815.1. Classification (NCBI taxonomy): domain Eukaryota; kingdom Viridiplantae; phylum Streptophyta; class Magnoliopsida; order Asparagales; family Amaryllidaceae; genus Allium; species Allium fistulosum. The sequence goes on along the minus strand of CM060901.1, from coordinate 1,273,384,909 downwards.
TCCTTCCACTTTCTGAGAAGTAGATCTAGTATGTCTCACCATTATTAATAGCATTGCTTAGAGTTCTACAAATCCGAGTAGTATTAGCAACGTTTTGAAGATAACTGAAGATCTCCTTCGGGGCATTATCCAATCCAGTAGCAACAAAGGGATCCTAGCAAGCTGAGAATCAAGGTTCTCAGTAAAAGCACCAAAATGTTTGCAACTAAATTGGTCACAAACATGTAAGGATATATTTTTGTAGAGAAGTAAGTGAAGAAAAACAAAATTAAAGTGAGTAGATAAATCAACAAGTAACAAAGAATCAACTATAATCAGAGACACAAAGATTTATAGTGGTTCAGTATTGTATGCCTACGTCCACTTTGAAGATTATCCTTTACTAATCACTTATAAATCTGATTACAGCAGTAAAAATTAGCAAACACTTAATTACAATAGAGTCTAGAGTAATAAGCAGCGTAAAGATCCTCATAATGACCCATCAGGCTAGTCTTAATAGGTGAAGACGACCACCAATCTCTCTGAAATTTCAGCTGAAGGATCTTCTAATCCATGTGAGCCCACTAAAGGGATCGCTAGGCCCAGTTCCCAATGAGGAGGGATCGGTACAGATTCCTTCATTGGTCGATTTTTGGGCAGCGATACCTATGGTGGCTTCTCCATACTAAAATATGTTTAGCCTCCAATTTTCATGTCATTTGGACCACTAGAACTCGAGTTATTTCTTGAACTTTGACTTAGAATGACTTGAGTGCGGCTTTTTGCCAAACCCTCTGCAGGGATGTATGTCGATCCCCTCCTATTTCTGTTCTTTTGATATGTGATCCCTAGGGTAGGTTCCCTAGCATCCATATACCTTGCTCTCTAAATTCGTAGGGATTTGACTTGTAGATCTCATGATAATGATCATTGTATGCAAGAATGCACTTGAACCTTGATGCATTGCGACCCCTCTTCAGTGAAACCTGCCAATCCCTCTTGATTAAGTATGTCGATCCCTCTTTTGTGAGTCGAAGTACACCGATCCCCCTCAGCGAGCCAATCTATACTGATCCTTTCCATTTACTAAGCTATATTCCATACTTGGAGCAATCTACATTATTAATCCATCAAATCCTGACCTTATACGATCATTTGTACTTGGCTTCTAGGTCCCACAAACATTGCTTCGGAATCATCAGCCTCGATGGTAGTCGGATCTAACTCGTGCAATCAGTTCAATATAGTCGGGCTAGAATGTTGGATAACACCAACATTTGGAGAGCATTAAGTACTCCGGCCTTAACAGATTTATCGATATCATTTCTCAAAACATCTTGACTAAGAATATTTATAAATGTTGTTTTATATTGTGATTAATTTACCAACTATTGCAACTATTTGCAACTACAATCACAAACGTTTCTTTTAAGGATTTCCTTATTTATACACTTAATTAATTATATCACTATATAATAAATTATATAATAGAAATCAAACATTTTTATTATGAACAAGATCGATCATAAAGTTAGATATATGTAACAAATTACATAATTGCTCATATAGCATACCCCTAACTATATCAATCTCCACTTAAACTTAGGGTCAATTATTGAATATTATTTCCATTCCTTTGATTAGTTTTCTAAACAATCGAGCTAGTCCCATAGTGGATGGATATTCTATGTTATTTTAATTATCTACTTTGTCAGTTAACTCTCTTCGACATTGATAAACACATTTTATCATGTGGAACATTTCGAAATATGTTTCTCGGCTTCTAGCAAGTCACTCTAGGTTCTTTCATTTTATTTATCATGGCATTGTTATCATATAAAAATATTATGGGATTCTCAACTCTTGGACCAACCCTAGCTCGGTTATAAATTTATGCATTTACATATGTATACATTGCTTTCATTGCAGCGTGATTAAGGCGATGAATTATCCACAACTCATGTATGGAAATTTCCAATTAATGCTCCTTAACTACGACTGAATATGAATTTTGGATTGACATGCTATGCTCGATATCACCTCTGAAGTTCGGCTCCAAATATTACTTCATTAAGTAGTTTGCTGTTTCTATAAACAATTCTTCAGCATTTTGCAAATACTCTAGGATAGCCTTACCTACCATTTAGTTATCTTTGTTCGGATTTGAACTCACTCAATGTACCGGTTACATAAGTGATTAGGGATATAGTAGACATCATAGCATATATGATAATTCTTATGGCTAATGCATAAGGAATCTATCTCGTATACTCCATATTAAATGTTTTAATATGGTGTCCATTTGTATCATATAGCATAATCCCAACATCCTTTTATACTGTTTATAAAGATATCATTTTCAAATCCAATATCGAGTATTAAACAACCAAACTAAAATAATTATAACACGTGTACATCGTTAATAATCATGAGTTTGTTGTTTACTTATAGTTTAGAAATATTCTAATACCTTTATAGTTATTTCATACATGCATATGTTTCCTCTGCATTTTGATTGAAATTCAATCAAAATATTTGCTTAACTTTAATGCTTGTTGAATAATACTTTCGTATCAGTTCTTGGTTCCTATCTGAAACCCCCAAACTTAGTGTCGCTCGCACTGACTTTGTGACACTTTGGTTGTTATATGCAACCAGTATATTCTAAATTATTATTTAGAATTTTTGTTTCAACATATATGTACCAAAACTCAAAATCATATCAAGTGAAAATTTTGCGAGTAAAATACAAAATAATTTAACCCCGTTGAATGACGAATCTGTTACATTAATTTCAACAATTGAAATTTATGATGTTAATCTATCAATGTAGTTTTATATATACCAAATGCATTGGTCTTCTTCTCAAAGACACTTTTGCAGTTGGTGGATCATATCTCTTTGGGTACAACTATCAAAATCATATATTTTGATAATGTACGTGAAATCCATACCAGATTTGCGCATTGTGCCATATGGTGGAGTCAATAATCTTTATGGCTTATTGAAAACTATGGAAGTTCTTTTCTCGGCTTTGATAAAAAAAACTCACAGTTTCGCTTCATTGTGCGATAGTCCTTATTAGACATTCTAATGTATCATGTCCATTTAGGCTCGGTTGATTTCATTTTATCTTACGTAATCAATGTTATCTTTGGGTTATATCCAACTCCATTTTACTGCCGATGATTTTTAAAAGGAACTCCTTCATCATAAAGTTGACGTTTTTTGAAAAAAAATAGTTGTTTCTCAGTACAATGGAACATGTGTTCATGACCATTTTATGAACTACCTTTATATACGTATAAAACATATTTAGTTTTAAGTTTACGAAAATTTATATTCATAACATAAATCAATTAAACAACGTTTTTCAGTCCCAAAATCCTTTGGGTGATCCACACAAGATCCCTTACAAGCAAGTAATAAGTGCAGCCTCTCAACTCATACAACATATCAATTCCATGACCTAGGATATGTAGGGGTTTGTTACCAACTCTTATCTTCTATGATCTAGTAAACTATACTTTAGATGAAATTAATTTTAACTTTATATACTCTTAAGTACAAGACCTTATAGAAAGAAGTTTACTCAACTTTACTCATCATCAATCATATTTTGTTCAATAAAGACTAATTACTCATTATCGATACATCATTATGTGTCATAGAGAGGATTGACTTTCAAGACTGAATCTTATTCATTTTAGGTACATATGTAATCGTTTCTAATACACTCACTTATTCAATCAGATCAAATTCTTCTATTTCCTTTGCATGTTGTGTTTTCTACTCCCATTTCTATATTCAATAAACTTATCATGAAAACATTACTTGTTTATCAAATACACATATTCATTTCAATGACTATGAATTTGTAAAATAAACGAAGTGAGTGGATCCATTTTGTTCTCATTAGACATTCGATATATACATCAATATGTATTAATCGAAGAGTTTACCAACTCTTATGTCGCTCCCACTGAATGGATACTTTACCCTTAATCATTTGAGATGCAATTCATCGGTACCATATGATTCATAATCATAAGATTAAAAAATTATTTCTTAAAACTGTAGCTTAGTCCATATTTCCAGAATAATTGTATAAAATTTCAAATACTTTTGTACTGTCTAATGCAACACTTTTGTTATAAATACCAATATTATAGATTTATTTTATAATGAATATTCATATCAAAATAACTATATCTATTTTTAGCCAATACTGAAAATAGTTATTATTTTATAAATAATATTTGGTATATTTACAAAAATAGTTTTCATAACTTGACGCGTCCTCTAAATAGTGTTGTGTGATATGTACCTACTATTTCCACCATTACTATAACATTGTAAGAAGTACAAAGCTCATTCAACCACTTATTACGGGTTTTTATTTCATACACTATAGCTAGTTTACAATTAAGAGATTTAGATCAAATATCTTGAACTAGAAGAAATGATTTTCAAAGAAATAATTTTTGACAAGAAATTACATTTGGAATAGAAATTACATTTCTCATTTCATATTAAGTATCTTTTAGTATTTTATATAGTTCTCATTTCCAAAATCTCACCATGAAGCAGAGGTGACCATTCACTCTCTTTTTCCCAACTTTTCCTAAGTTACCTTCACTTTAGTGTTATCCCGCCTTTTGGCAAGGCCGTGGCACCAAGAAATTAAATGGAAACCAAGGACAGTCCGTCCCGAAGATCGGTTATACGCAGGTTCACTATGGATACTTGTAAATTTTGTCCAAGTCTGGATCGAGCTACAATTGACAAGGCACGATAAGCAAAACTATGAAGGCCAACGTTCCAAATTTCAAGTCAATCCGAGTTCGTGTGCTCAAGATATGATCGATGCAACTCAAGTGATCACCTTGTTCGTATCCATCAAACAATCAGAAAAAACCTCCTTCGTATCGATCTTGTTCGAATCCATCAGATGCGCATGGCTTCGTATCGACCAGGGGAGCACAAGTTCGTATCGATCCAGAGCAGCGTTCTTTGTATCCATCCATCCTCATAGTGCTTCACATCCATCATCTCCAGCTTGTTCGTATCGATCAATCAACATCCACTTCGTATCCATCGACATCCACCCACTTCGTATCCATCGACAGTAACACAAGGGTCCATTTCGTATCAATCAAGTTTCAAACATGCTTCATATCGATCACCCACAGATCGATACAAAATCAACACCTTCCATCGATACGAAGTGGACTGCAAAAGATTGATACGAAGTGGAATGCACAAAATCGATAAAAAGTGAGATGCAGTGGATCGATGCGAACAAGGCCAAGCCGGGTCGATACGAACGAGGCGCATCCGTAGGAAAGACTCGATCGTTCGGCATGAAAAGTGGATCGATCCAAAAAGTTAGCGCCATGTCAACTAGTAAGCACGTGCTCGAAAGCGATACGAAGTATATTGATGCGAAGTCAGCAGCCTTCGATAAATCAAAACTTGCATCAATCATAACTTGAAATCTACAAGTCCAAATGCCACCAAATTTTCACAGTAGCTTGCGTACATCCTTAAGAATGTTCATGATCGATCTCGACTCGATTGGACGAAATACTGATCGATACGAAATTCATTCATATCGATCATGGATCGAGTGCAAACGGCATGGAATCGATCGTGCGGGCCCACCCACGTGAGAGAAGAGGTCTTCCGAGATTTGAGCGAGATATTTGCAGCCTACGCCTATAAATAGCGACCCTGGACCTACAGAAAAATGACTTTTGGCTCTTTGACATCTGAACTCTGCTGAAATCATTGTTGTACTCGAATTCTACTGTTGTGACACGTTGTAACCAGCACGCAAAAATCAATAAAGTCAATCATTTCATAATGGACGTAGGCCATACGCCGAACCACTCTAAATTCGTGTGTTTCTATGTGATTTTCTTGCTTATTATTGGTGTGTTTGTTAGATTTTCCTCTTTTTTCATTTATATTCTTCATTTTATCTCTTCAAACACATCCGAAGAGTGTTGTGCCCAATTTTGGTACAAACACTTTGGTGCTTTCATTGAGAAAACCCAGTTTTTCTCCTGCTCATTGGATCTACTATCGATATCGGATTGCATAAATCTAAGAAGAAGATCCGGATTCCAAGTTTAAAGTTCTTCCATCCTATTCAGATTTGCACCAAGTCTAGGAAAGGGCTTCGCTATCCATCATGGTTAACACTAGATCTACTTCAGCTGCCGCAGATCCTGAAGGACAGGACATACATAACCCCGTATAACTACCTCTTGCCGATTAGAATGCTGCCGGACCATCAGATCCGCAAGGCCCTATCACCAGGGAAGAATTTCAATTTCTAATGCAAGAGCTTACTCAAAGCCGCCAACAGCTTACTCAACAACTGCGTGCCAACGCAGAACTGACCAATCAACTAAACCGTCAAAGACGAAGGAGATCCAGGAGGGATCAGGCTTCCTATTCATCCGTCGAAAGTTCAGCCTCTTTTGACTTTAATCATAGATCCACGCGCCCACGGCTGGATGGAAGTTACACACAAGCTACTGGACAGCAGCGCACCTTGAGTCTTGGGCAACCAAGAGTTGGCCCGTCAACCAGCCATCAGACTGGACCCTCCTCCCGAGGAGGTACTGCCCCGCATCACCTTACTAACAACCGCACTACTATTGCTACTGAATTGGGAGTAGATGCTCGGAACCGAACGGATCCGACCCACCGCTAACGCAACCATACTCATGAGCCTTATGTCCCTGAAGACATAGAACCAAGGAGGCGAAACATGGACCATCGACCACGACCGGCCCCTCCTCGAATTATGGAACCCGACCACACCTTGGCCCAAAATGCTTAAATGTCCAGATGCCGTACATCCCGACAATGATCCGTGAAAGTCAGGGTCTCACTAACGACGACTGGGGAATCTCCCGGAGTCATACCCCTTTACTAATGATATACTTTATGCTGAACCACCTCGGCGATTCAGGATGTCAACTCTACCCGTTTATGAAGGGAGCTCTGATCCCAATCAGCATATCTTAAAGTACGAATGGTTGACGAATGCTACACGAGCCAATGATGCGGTTAAATGTCGAAGCTTCCCGATTTCCCTAAGGGGCATAGCAACTATGTGGTTTACCCGTTTACCACCTCGATCTATCTCGTGTTTTGACCAGTTGGCAACAAAGTTTATTGAGCAGTTTCGCATGCATGTCGCAAGGCCGAAAGATGTTAATACTTTGTCTAGTGTCACTAAAGCTCCTGGAGAGACACTCAGACGTTATCTGGAGAGATTTCATGCTGCATGTACTGAGATTAGTAATCCCAACGATAACTCAATTCTGATGGCACTGACTAAAGGGATCGATCCCAATTCCGAGTTCGACAATTGGCTGGCCGGAAAATGTAACGACCCCGGATTTTAATTACATTTAAATTAATAATTAAATTAATTTTTGAATAAAAATTGTAAAATTTATTGATTAAGTGATACGAGTTTCCCTGAATCGAAATAAATTTTGTATAAATCATTTAAATTTGAAAATATTGTATATATGTGAATATATATGTATTTGAGCATATATGAGTAAATTTGAAATAATATATATGTATATATTTGATTTGAATTTAAATTGTAAATAAATGGGTTAAAGATAAATTATAATAATAAATATTAGAATTGATGATTTATGTTAGAAATAAAAATAAATATAAGATAAATTTTAATAAAAATAGAAAGTAGAACATTTGCTAAATTCTAACAACATAATAAAATAGAGATTTATTTATACTACAGAATAATAAGACTAAAGAAAAATAAAAATTACAAATAAATATATAAGGTAAATTATATAAATAAAATAAAACGAATACATTGGCTACAATCCTAACAACATATTAACTATGGGAATTCATTTTTGTTTCAAAGTAATAAGACAAAATACAAGATAAGAAAAGAAACAAAAATACAAAGGATAAAATATATTCAAGTATGTAACAATATAAAGCAAAACAAATAAATCATATTCATGTACAAGTTGAAAAGTACACATGTAAACCTGGAAGTAAACAAAGAACAAAAAAATAAATGGTTATGAACAAAACATATAAAAGATAGAAATAAACTTGCAAAAGCAAATATATATGCAAGTGTAAACAAACAATATAAGTATAGAAAGCTTGCAAGAGAAGACACTCAAAATTTTCTTTATCTTGGTACAGCCGATATATATTTGTACAAAGGATAAGTATGTTGTAATTAATGCCATTATCTCTAGTACACTATGCAAGTTCATTTCAGCCATCACTTGAGAAAATATCACTGACCCTTGTACAAACCAATATTTTATCACCCTGTACAAAGTTTTATCCCCTGTAAACTCATTTTTCTACACATCAAACATTTTCATTTCAGTTCGACCATTATCTCCTACTAAAATAAAATCTCCATTAAAACAAATCTCCATTAAAACAAAATTTCAATCTTAAACAACAATACAATCAACTCTACAAACCAGAGATCAAGGAAGTTTTTAGCTTTCAATTTCAAAGCCTGTTCCAACATAAAGTGCTCTGTTTCATTTCTTTGGAAAATCAGTGAACAAACTCTCTTACATCTGCCTATGTCTTTGATATTATGATCTTTAAATTATGCTATGAATGGTGATATGCATGTTGATTTTATATATGGGTATGTTGATATCTTTATATATATCTGGGAACAGGCAAAAGAACATGCCTATGTTCTTTTATTACAGGGATTTAAACTCTGTTTAAAATTTTGATTTTCTTCCTCCCTGTAGCTCATTAGGTTTTGAAATATAGACAAAGTTTGTAAGTATAAACATAATCTAAGCTTTAAAAATGAATTTAGGTAAAACAAATTCAAACTTCTTCGTAACATTTGAAAAATACAGTAAAAATTCAAATCATGTTAAATTTCGAACCTAGTAGATTTTTATTTTGAATCTACCACCTGAAAGCTTATCAAAAATATTGATTTTTGGAAGTAAAATTACAATTTTTAATTCAGTATTCACTGAGATAAGTTGAAATGGTCAATTTTGGGGTTTATGGCCATTGCCGATCATCGATGTGATGGCTGGAGTCGGGGTTGCTCGTGAAGGTGGTGGAAGACTCAGGGATTAATGGAAAAATGCCCATCGATTTTACAATTAATTGTGGAATGGAGACGAGTTCGAATTAGGGTTTTAGTCAAGCGTTTGCACATGTTTGTTAATGTGATGAGTTCGTCATCTAGAAACGATCGAGTTGCTCAAGATCGAGGGAGATGATGGCTTGGGGTGTTGACGTGCTGTGGCCGGAGGCGCTGGGTCTCCGGTGGTCTGTGACGCGACGGCGAGGCGTTCTCGTTCAATGGGTTCGAGTTTCAGTTTCAAACGAAAGGCCGGATTTTGATTTACGGGGAAATTCGTGGTTCTGGGTGATCGTTTGGTACGAGATGGCCGATGTTGACTTGGTGCTAGGTGGCGACTCGATCGGAATGGTGGCGGTCGACAATGCACGTGCACGGTGCACTTATGTGCCTGGGTGGCTGTGATGTTTGGGAAGAAGAGGTCGACTCGGGTGTAAGCTCGAGTAAGTGACGAGATGACTCGGGGAAAAGGAGTTGGGGAAAGACTCGAAGTAAGGCTCAGGAAAGTCTTGAAATCACTCGGGTCTGTAGTTTTTATATAAAAACAGTTTTTAAACTTTAAAAACAAATCAAGTTTTATTGAAAACAAATTTTGTTAAAACTAATTCTTTTGTACATATTAGATGTTATCCAAGTTTTGAATTGGTTAAAAAAAATTTAAATAAAATTATTTTATTAACTAAGTTTAAAAGTGTTTAAGATACATATAACCTTTATTTTAAAGTTTATTTTAAATAAACTTAATAATGTGATTTAGTGGTTAATTAAGAAGGATAAAAGGGTTTAAAGGTTAATTACTTTAACGTAATTAAGGGTTGATTAATTAATAGGAGTAATTAAAGGATAGTTAATTACTTAATGTTATCAAATCAAGGTGATTAAATTGATTAATGTGATTAATTCATTAATTAAGGGTTAATTAACTAATGTAATTAATTAAGGATAATTGATTAAAGAATAATGGTTTTAAATTAACTTAAGTATTTTAAGTTAGGTTCATATGTTTAAATGTCAAGGATTATTTAAATAAGATTTTAAAGATAAGCGGTTTATCTTGAATAATGATTTTGATTAACTTAAAGAGTTTAAGTTAAATTATATGATTATGTTAATTCATCTCAAAGGTTATTTAAAATAAGAGTTTAATGATGATTATTATAATTAATTAAGGATAATTAATTAAATGGTAATTAATTAAGGATAATTAATTAATATGATTTATTAATTAAGGTAATTAATTTGAGGATAATTAATTAATTAAAGGTTAATTAGTAAATGATTAAAGGTTAATTAATTAAAATGGTTTATAATTAATTAATGATTAATTAACCAAGATTTGTAGTTTATTCATAAGTAATTAATCTGGTATAAATTAATTATAATCAGATATTAATTGATCTTACTTGTGGATGTTTGGATTCTATTGAATGTTGAATTGCTTGATATCCCTGATATGTGATGCTTTGTGATACATCCTGATTTGTGTTGTGATCTAATTTATTTATCTGGGATAAATGTAATTAATTTTTGTAATATATATATCTGTGATCTGTGAATGAAAGATAAGCGTTATATTTTATACCGCTTATCAATTATATTTCTGTATTTGATCTGTGATGATTGAATGATGTTGCACTATTGTGTTAAACCCCTGGACTACACCTTTACACACACAAATATGGATTTCACGTGGAAATCGGTTAAGTCACAGATAATTTAAATTTAATATTTTTGAAATTGAAATTTTAATTTCAATTGATTTTGGAAATGGATTTGGGTTAAATGTTAAAGCTTTTGAAATGGTGTTTTTAAGATGAAAGTTATTTTGAATAACTTGGTAAGTTTTCTAATTTAAATAATTTAATTTGAATTTGAATCCAAAATTTGGAATTGAATTCTATGTTTGGAAATTATGGTTAAGATGTTATAAATGGCGTTTATATGAATTTAAACCATTTTAAAAGTATAATTTTGAGAATTTGAATTTAACCCAAGGACTTTAACTTGTATTAATGAATTAGATTTTCCGAAATGAAAACTGTTTGTTTTCAAAGAATAAAAGCTTTCATATAAGAAATGAAATTCCAATTTAAGTTAAAGGAATTTCAAGTTTGAATTGAAAAAATGGTTTTTCCAAGTTATGAGTAAATTCTTTTTGAAAGCTATGAATTGAATCTGTTTATTTTTAACAGATTTAAAATGGTGATTTGTTTAAACTATTCGAAATGGAATTATTTTGAAAGCTATAAGTTAAATCTTTGTTTTAAAGATTTAACGAGTTAACCCAATTGAAATGGAAATTAAATTGGAAAATCTGTGAATGAATCTTTTGTTTAAAAGATTAAAGTGTGGAAAATTGTTTAAACCGTTGAAGGTTGTTAAAATGAATCTTTTTGTTTAAAGATTTAAAATGGTAATTTGTTAAACCATTTGAAAAGAAAGTTTGGGTTTAAGTTGTGACTTAATTGAAATCCCAATATCCATATATTTTCAAATATTGCGCTCACTATTCTGTTCAGCCGGGAGAGGACCTTTGTGTCACATAACCCATTCTGAATAATGATACGTCATATATGGATAGCATTTGAAGACCGGTGTTGAAGACCGGGTATTTGCGAGAACGATAAGATAACCTATCGATTGTCTCTGCACTGAGTTGCTCCGGTATAGAGATTTCCTAAGTGATGGGAAATCCGATCGGGATTGTGAATACCCGGATTGCAAGGGCTTCTTCGGAAGTGCCTTTGGTTCTGTTCGAACCCGGAACAGACTTGTATGGTTACATGTCTGACATTACATTTTGAGATATAAAGCAGATTTCTTTCAAATACATTTCTGTTAGTGGCGGAGAATTTATTCTCTTAGCTTAACACCCTTCTCTGAGACGTACGAGCTCAGAGGTTATGTAGTTGAAGGTTATCAGCGATATACTCCCAATTTGGTAATGTGGCATGCTGAGTGTTGCTGTGTGATGATCATTTATTGGTCATTTGTGATCAAAGCGTGGCATTGTGAAAAAGCGTAGGTTTGTGGACGAGACTTCGTCAGACCTCACAACCCGGAAATGGTCGAAACAGGAAAGATGCGGCAAGGTTTCAGGGGTAGCTTCCCTAGGGTATGACCATTCCTTCTGGAAAAGGGTAGTATCATGGTATGGAGCCCAGATACTTACTCATGTGGACACACTTTATTTATTATGTGTGATGTTGATTACCGAGCGCTCGGATAAAGGTCCCAAAGGACCGGGGATGGCATATCTCAGGTTTACTACCCGGGAAGGGGGTAACCGGCCTTGTGTTGGCAGAGAGCAGGTTGTCTCTCGGAGTGTCCCGCCAGAGGCGTTCCTACATGGCATAGGAAGTTCCTTAGCCTGACCATTTGTTGGAAATCCAAAGAAACAATACGAATCCTTTACGATTGCAATTTGTATAACCTGTCTCCTCAGGTGGCAGCTATAACAGGCATAATATAATGGTACCTATGCTGGCTAAGATTAATATTGTATTTTCGAAATGATCTTGTACACTATGCACTAGTAATAATATCAAAAAGAGTTTGTTTGCGTAGTAAGCATGTTTGACTATCATAAGAAGCAATCTCCTCCAAGTCCGCGATTGCATTGTGTGTGTGGTGGGAGGTCTTTTGGTAGTTTCATTTTCCAAAAGCATTGCGTATTTCAATGTTTAAATTCTTTTGTTGTTGTTTTAAAGATAAACTGTTTTTGTTGCTCACACCAGTCCCACGACTGACTCGGAGTTTATTGTTCCCTTCCTAAACTCTGGGTGCCCACCATTTTCCACACGGGCAGTCTAGAGTTGGGGTTTTCAGATATTCAGGTTTAGTAGATTATTTGGAGCTAGTTCAGTTCTTGGAGTTCATGGACTGACGTTGCTTATCTTGGAGCATTCTATTGGAGACATTCTCTCCGCTACTGATGTTATCTATTTTCTTTTCGCTGCTATTTCTTGTATCATATCTCTGATGTATGTTGATATCTGTTGTATCATTCTGTTGTATCATATTGTATCAGATTTTGTATCTGTCATTGTATCAATGTTATATATATTGATATATTCTTTTTCTTCCGCTGTGTTGTTATACTTACTGTATTATAAGCTCCGGGAAGGCAAATTCGGCGTTTGAATCTATGACATTTGAGTACAAGTGAAGTACGGGTGCCGATTTTCGAAGGCCGAGTTTTTGGATTCTTACATTTGGTATCAGAGATGAGGGTAGAACTTTAGCTCAGGAGTATAACACATTAAGTAGCTCATTAGAGATAGGGTGAAGTATACCCTAGAATGAGTAATCCTTAAGATATCCGTCCGTATGCCTCAGTAAATTCTCTTACTATCCACTGATAGTAAGTATGAGTGCAAGAAGAGGATGAGATAGGGGACAGGGGAATACGACTATAAATGGTCAATACCCTGTAACAACAAGGAAACAATCTTTTCTCTATCAATCTCTTTTGTTCAACATCTTTTTCTCAATTCTTCGATAATTCCTTGTAGATCCAGGAAAGAAATTCGATATATTAATATGGGACATAAACTCCAAATAGGCCAAAATTGTTTGTTTGGATGTATTGTTTGTTTTGGTTGCTATGGTTGATAGGTATACTTTAGTTCTAAATTAAAAAGCTTTGAAATTGTATCCATATATCTATCTATTCTTTGGGTCCCGATATGTTCTACGAATGGTTAGTTATCCCTTTGAACTAACCGATGCCATTGTATATTTCGTAGATCTGGATAACCCGAATATCTTATGAAGTGTTAAAACAGATTCGTTCTTGTATCTATTATCGATATTCTGATTTGGTAAGCCAAATGCAGAATAGATGTTTAGTTGATTTGATGAAACATTCTTCATCTATCTTTTTGTCTCCTTGGCAATTTCGAGGACGAAATTCTTTTAAGGGGGGAAGTCTGTAACGACCCCGGATTTTAATTACATTTAAATTAATAATTAAATTAATTTTTGAATAAAAATTGTTAAATTTATTGGTTAAGTGATACGAGTTTCCCCGAATCCAAATAAATTTTGTATAAATCATTTAAATTTGAAAATATTGTATATATGTGAATATATATGTATTTGAGCAGTAAATTTGAAATAATATATATGTATATATTTGATTTGAATTTAAATTGTAAATAAATGGGTTAATGATAAATTATAATAATAAATATTAGAATTGATGATTTATGTTAGAAATAAAAATAAATATAAGATAAATTTTAATAAAAATAGAAAGTAGAACATTTGCTAAATTCTAACAACATAATAAAATAGAGATTTATTTATACTACAGAATAATAAGACTAAAGAAAAATAAAAATTACAAATAAATATATAAGGTAAATTATATAAATAAAATAAAACGAATACATTGGCTACAATCCTAACAACATATTAACTATGGGAATTCATTTTTGTTTCAAAGTAATAAGACAAAATACAAGATAAGAAAAGAAACAAAAATAAAAAGGATAAAATATATTCAAGTATGTAACAATATAAAGCAAAACAAATAAATCATATTCATGTATAAGTTGAAAAGTAAACATGTAAACCTGGAAGTAAACAAAGAACAAAAAAATAAATGGTTATGAACAAAACACAAATATATATGCAAGTGTAAACAAACAATATAAGGATAGAAAGCTTGCAAGAGAAGACACTCAAATTTTTCTTCATCTTGGTACAGCCGATATATATTTGTACAAAGGATAAGTATGTTGTAATTAATGCCATTATCTCTAGTACACTATGCAAGTTAATTTCAGCCATCACTTGAGAAAATATCACTGACCCTTGTACAAACCAATATTTTATCACCCTGTACAAAGTTTTATCCCCTGTAAACTCATTTTTCTACCCATCAAACATTTTCATTTCAGTTCGACCATTATCTCCTACTAAAATAAAATCTCCATTAAAACAAATCTCCATTAAAACAAAAATTCAAACTTAAACAACAATACAATCAACTCTACAAACCGGAGATCAAGGAAGTTTTTAGCTTTCAATTTCAAAGCCTATTCCAACATAAAGTGCTCTGTTTCATTTCTCTGGAAAATCAGTGAGCAAACTCTCTTACATCTGCCTATGTCTTTGATATTATGATCTTTAAATTATGCTATAAATGGTGATATGCATGTTGATTTTATATATGGGTATGTTGATATCTGTATATATATCTGGGAACAGGCAAAAAACATGCCTCTGTTCTTTTATTAGAGGGATTTAAACTTTGTTTAAAATTTTTATTTTCTTCCTCCCTGTAGCTCATTAGGTTTTGAAATTTAGACAAAGTTTGTAAGTATAAACATAATCTAAGCTTTAAAAATGAATTTAGGTAAAACAAATTCAAACTTCTTCGTAACATTTGAAAAATACAGTAAAAATTCAAATCATGTTAAATTTCGAACCTAGTAGATTTTTATTTCGAATATACCACCTGAAAGCTTATAAAAAATATTGATTTTTGGAAGTAAAATTACAATTTTTAATTCAGTATTCACTGAGATAAGTTGAAATGGTCGATTTTAGGGTTTATGGCCATTGCCGATCATCGATGTGATGGCTGGGGTCGGGGTTGCTCGTGAAGGTGGAGGAAGACTCAGGATTAATGGAAAAAGGCCCATCGATTTTATAATTAGTTGTGGAATGGAGACGAGTTCGAATTAGGGTTTTAGTCGAGCTTTTGCACATGTTTGTTAACGTGATGAGTTCGTCATCTAGAAGCGATCGAGTTGCTCGAGATCGAGGGAGATGATGGCTTGGGGTGTTGACGTGCTGTGGCCGGAGGCGCTGGGTCTCCGGTGGTCTGTGACGCGACAGCGAGGTGTTCTCGTTCAATGGGTTTGAGTTTCAGTTTCGAACGAAAGGCCAGATTTTGATTTACGGGGAAATTCGTGGTTTTGGGTGATCGTTTGGTACGAGATGGCCGATGTCGACTTGGTGGTGGGTGGCGAATCGATCGGAATGGTGGCGGTCGACAGTGCACGTGCACGGTGCACTTATGTGCCTGGGTGGTTGTGATATTTGGGAAGAAGAGGTCGACTCGGGTGTAAGCTCGAGTAAGTGACGAGATGACTCGGGGAAAAGGAGTTGGGGAAAGACTCGAAGTAAGGCTCAGGAAAGTCTTGAAATCACTCGGGTCTGTAGTTTTTATATAAAAACAGTTTTTAAACATTAAAAACAAATCAAGTTTTATTGAAAACAAATTTTGTTAAAACTAATTCTTTTGTACATATTAGATGTTATCCAAGTTTTGATTTGGTTAAAAAGTTTTTAAATAAATTATTTTAAATTAACTAAGTTTAAAAGTGTTTAAGATACATATAACCTTTATTTTAAAGTTTATTTTAAATAAACTTAATAATGTGATTTAGTGGTTAATTAAGAAGGATAAAAGGGTTTAAAGGTTAATTACTTTAACGTAATTAAGGGTTGATTAATTAATAGGAGTAATTAAAGGATAGTTAATTACTTAATGTTATCAAATCAAGGTGATTAAATTGATTAATGTGATTAATTCATTAATTAAGGGTTAATTAACTAATGTAATTAATTAAGGATAATTGATTAAAGAATAATGGTTTTAAATTAACTTAAGTATTTTTTTGAAAGGCATTAACTTAAGTATTTTAAGTTAGGTTCATATGTTTAAATGTCAAGGATTATTTAAATAAGATTTTAAAGATAAGCGGTTTATCTTGAATAATGATTTTGATTAACTTAAAGAGTTTAAGTTAAATTATATGATTATGTTAATTCATCTCAAAGGTTATTTAAAATAAGAGTTTAATGATGATTATTATAATTAATTAAGGATAATTAATTAAATGGTAATTAATTAAGGATAATTAATTAATATGATTTATTAATTAAGGTAATTAATTTGAGGATAATTAATTAATTAAAGGTTAATTAGTAAATGATTAAAGGTTAATTAATTAAAATGGTTTATAATTAATTAATGATTAATTAACCAAGATTTGTAGTTTATTCATAAGTAATTAATCTGGTATAAATTAATTATAATCAGATATTAATTGATCTTACTTGTGGATGTTTGGATTCTATTGAATGTTGAATTGCTTGATATCCCTGATATGTGATGCTTTGTGATACATCCTGATTTGTGTTGTGATCTAATTTATTTATCTGGGATAAATGTAATTAATTTCTGTAATATATATATCTGTGATCTGTGAATGAAAGATAAGCGTTATATTTTATACCGCTTATCAATTATATTTCTGTATTTGATCTGTGATCATTGAATGATGTTGCACTATTATGTTAAACCCATGGACTACACCTTTACACACACAAATATGGATTTCACGTGGAAATCGGTTAAGTCATAGATAATTTAAATTTAATATTTTTGAAATTGAAATTTTAAATTCAATTGATTTTGGAAATGGATTTGGGTTAAATGTTAAAGCTTTTGAAATGGTGTTTTTAAGATGAAAGTTATTTTGAATAACTTGGTAAGTTTTCTAATTTAAATAATTTAATTTGAATTTGAATCCAAAATTTGGAATTGAATTCTATGTTTGGAAATTATGGTTAAGATGTTATAAATGGCGTTTATATGAATTTAAACCATTTTAAAAGTATAATTTTGAGAATTTGAATTTAACCCAAGGACTTTAACTTGTATTAATGAATCAGATTTTCCGAAATGAAAACTGTTTGTTTTCAAAGAATAAAAGCTTTCATATAAGAAATGAAATTCCAATTTAAGTTAAAGGAATTTCAAGTTTGAATTGAAAAAATGGTTTTTCCAAGTTATGAGTAAATTCTTTTTGAAAGCTATGAATTGAATCTGTTTATTTTTAATAGATTTAAAATGGTGATTTGTTTAAACCATTCGAAATGGAATTATTTTGAAAGCTATGAGTTAAATCTTTGTTTTAAAGATTTGACGAGTTAACCCAATTGAAATGGAAATTAAATTGGAAAATCTGTGAATGAATCTTTTGTTTAAAAGATTAAAGTGTGGAAAATTGTTTAAACAGTTGAAGGTTGTTAAAATGAGTCTTTTTGTTTAAAGATTTAAAATGGTAATTTGTTAAACCATTTGAAAAGAAAGTTTGGGTTTAAGTTGTGACTTAATTGAAATCCCAATATCCATATATTTTCAAATATTGCGCTCACTATTCGGTTCAGCCGGGAGAGGACCTTTGTGTCACATAACCCATTCCGAATAATGATACGTCGTATATGGAAAGCATTTGAAGACCGGTGTTGAAGACCGGGTATTTGCGAGAACGATAAGATAACCTATCGATTGTCTCTGCACTGAGTTGCTCCGGTATAAAGATTTCCTAAGTGATGGGAAATCCGATCGGGATTGTGAATACCCGGATTGCAAGGGCTTCTTCGGAAGTGCCTTCGGTTCTGTTCGAACCCGGAACAGACTTGTATGGTTACATGTCTGACATTACATTTTGAGATATAAAGCAGATTTCTTTCAAATACATTTCTGTTGGTGGCGGAGAATTTATTCTCTTAGCTTAACACCCTTCTCTGAGACGTACGAGCTCAGAGGTTATGTAGTTGAAGGTTATCAGCGATATACTCCAAATTTGGTAATGTGGCATACTGAGTGTTGCTGTGTGATGATCATTTATTGGTCATTTGTGATCAAAGCGTGGCTTTGTGAAAAAGCGTAGCTTTGTGGACAAGACTTCGTCAGACCTCACAACCCGAAAATGGTCGAAACAGGAAAGATGCGGTAAGGTTTCAGGGGTAGCTTCCCTAGGGTATGACCATTCCTTCTGGAAAAGGGTAGTATCATGGTATGGAGCCCAGATACTTACTCATGTGGACACACTTTATTTATTATGTGTGATGTTGATTACCGAGCGCTCGGATAAAGGTCCCAAAGGACCGGGGGTGGCATATCTCAGGTTTACTACCCGGGAAGGGGGTAACCGGCCTTGTGTTGGCAGAGAGCAGGTTGCCTCTCGGAGTGTCCCGCCAGAGGCGTTCCTACATGGCATAGGAAGTTCCTTAGCCTGACCATTTGTTGGAAATCCAAAGAAACAATACGAGCCCTTTACGATTGCAATTTGTATAACCTGTCTCCTCAGGCGGCAGCTATAGCAGGCATAATATAATGGTATCTATGCTGGCTAAGATTAATATTGTATTTTCGAAATGATCTTGTACACTATACACTAGTAATAATATCAAAAAGAGTTTGGTTGCGTAGTAAGCATGTTTGACTATCATAAGAAGCAATCTCCTCCAAGTCTGCGATTGCATTGTGTGTGTGGTGGGAGGTCTTATGGTAGTTTCATTTTCTAAAAGCATTGCGTATTTCAATGTTTAAATTCTTTTTTTGTCGTTTTAAAGATAAACTGTTTTTGTTGCTCACACCAGTCCCACGACTGACTCGGAGTTTATTGTTCCCTTCCTAAACTCTGGGTGCACACCATTTTCCACACGGGCAGTCTAGAGTTGGGGTTTTCAGATATTCAGGTTTAGTGGATTATCTGGAGCTAGTTCAGTTCTTGGATTTCATGGACTGACGTTGCTTATCTTAGAGCATTCTATTGGAGACATTCTCTCCGCTGCTGATGTTATCTATTTTCTTTCCGCTGCTATTTCTTGTATCATATCTCTGATGTATGTTGATATCTGTTGTATCATTCTGTTGTATCATATTGTATCAAATTTTGTATCTGTCATTGTATCAATGTTATATATATTGATATATTCTTTTTCTTCCGCTGTGTTGTTATACTTACTGTGTTATAAGCTCCGGGAAGCCAGATTCGGCGTTTGAATCTACGGCATTTGAGTACAAGTGAAGTACGGGTGCCGATTTTCGAAGGCCGAGTTTTTGGACTCTTACAGAAAACCACCTGTGTCATTGGACCGTTTCTATTCCAAGGCAGCCCAATTCTTGAGAAGGGAGGAGCGAAACAGTCTAGGAAGAAGGATGACGCAGGACCCAATGTGGAAGGAATCCAGAGCAATGTTGCTATTAAGAAAACCGGGGAGAGTTCCAGAAAGGTAAAACTGAATATATAGAATAAACAGAATCAACAGAAAGGCAATGAAAACCAAAACAGGAAACGGGATCAGAATCATGGGCTACGGCGTAGGGCTCCCATGTTTGTTAATTATACCCCTTTGAATACTTCGTTGGAGAATGTGTAATTACAGACTTGCAATACTATTCAGTATAAGAAACCTTCTCCGAAGTAGTCATCAGAAAAACAGATTCAGACAGGAAAGTTTTGCAGATTTCATGATAGCTATGGCCATAACACGAATGAGTGCCGTCATTTGCAAGATATTATCGAGAAGTTGATACGTGAAAGAAAGTTGGAACAGTTTGTACGGGCGCCGCAGTCCGAAGGTGCGGGCCCATCGAATCAGAACCATATGCCAAATCAGGCAAAACAGGAGGAACCCGCTCGTACTGGCGGGAGGTTGGTGATAAATACTGTTAGTGGTGGTCCACATCCAGCAGATCGAAGCTGGAGGGAAATGGAGTCGTATGCCAGCTCTATCCGGCATGCGGTCTTTGAATGTTGTAGTAATTTGGAAGATGGGGCACCGGCCAAACAACAGAAAACAATGGCTGGCGACATTGTGTTTCGAGACCGGGATGCCGACAGAGTCGAAGCCCCAACCATTGATCCACTCGTTATTTCATCTCAAATAGGTCCTGCTTGGATTAAGAGGATCCTAGTGGATAGTGGAAGTTCAGTAAATATATTGTTTAAGCGAGCTTATGATCAGATGAAGATGGAAGCAAAAGATCCGAGGCCTTGTCAGTACCGCATCCATGGCTTCAATGGGAGTGCGACTATACCCACTGGGATGGTGGAGCTACCAGTGGAATTGGGAATTGCAGAACGCCGGAGAGTCCGGATACTGCAGTTTGTTGTATTAGATATAGATTCGCCATACAATGCTTTTTTGGGCCAATCGGCCCTAACCGAGTTCAGGGCTGCCATTGCCCCTTGGTGTCTGACTTTAAAATTCCCTACCGATAATTGAGTCGGAGTTGTTCAGGGAGACCAGGCTACTGGACGAGCCTGTTATGTTGCTGAGCTACGGGAGGCGCAGTGAAAAGAAATGAAAAAGGGTGTAGAAGAATCTCTCTGCGTCTGCTTTGCTGAGAATTGACAATTGACGCCTGGGCCCAGGCCCGGGCACCCCAACCAATTCCCAAGGGATCTTGACCCGAGAGATACTATAAGTGAAGACGAAAGTAAAGACAGTCAAACTTCCCCGACCGAACTGACGATCGATTTTCCGATCCACGATAATGACGATTCTAGAATGATAAAGATTGGATCTCAACTAAGCCAACAAATGCAAAAGGAATTGGTTGAATTTCTCCGGGCAAACCTCAACGTGTTTGCCTGGATGCATTCTGACATGTGTGGGATCTTGCCAGACATCGCGAGCCTCACATTGAATATTGACCCGCGGCATGTCCCGGTCAAACAAAAAAGGCGTGGTATGGATCCAGAGAGATCTTCTGCCCTTAAGGAAGAGGTAGAAATTTTCAAATCGAACGGGTTTATTTGAGATGCATTATATTCGGAATGGGTGTCAAATCCTGTACTTGTCCGAAAGCCAAATGGGAAATGGAGAACATGCATTGATTACTCAGACTTGAATAAAGCCTGCCCTAAAGACAGTTTTCCACTTCCCCGGATCGATCAACTCGTAGACTCAACAGCTGGACATGAGCTCTTATCCTTCATGGATGCGTATTCTGGCTACAATCAAATACCTATGCACTTGCCCGACCAGGAGCATACCGGCTTCGTAACCAATATGGACTTTACTGCTATAAAGTTATGCCTTTCGGACTCAAGAATGCTGGAGCAACTTACCAACGGTTAGTTAATCGAATGTTCGCTAACCAGATTGGAAAAACCATGGAGGTATATGTGGACGACATGCTCGTGAAGTCGCGATTCTCCACTAATCATATCAAAGACCTGGAGTCAATGTTTAATATCCTCTGAGAATATAGAATGAAGCTTAACCCGTTGAAATGTCACTTTGGGGTCGCATCCAAAAAATTCCTCGGGTTTATCATCAATGCTCGAGGGATCGAACCTAATCTTGAGAAGATCTGGGCAATCAGAAATCTTGAGACTCCGAGAACTATAAAGCAAGTCCGAAGCCTCAACGGGAAAGTAGCAGCATTGAGTAGGTTCATCTCAAAATCCACTGACAAATGCATTCCCTTCTTAGACCTGATCAGAAAAGGGAAACAAAACTTTGAATGGACTACGGAATGTGAGGGCGCATTTCGAGCTCTAGTTCAACATCTTTCTACATCACCCATTCTTCCAAAGCTTGGTGACCATGAGAGATTATACATTTACTTGGCGGTGTCAGAGAACGCTTTCAGTGCCGCCCTAGTTCGGGAGGAAGATCGGATACAACGGCCATTATATTACATTAGCAAACGACAGATCGGAGCAGAGAGAAATTATCCGAAGCTGGAAAAGTTGGCTTATTGTCTTGTTATTGCCTCAAGGAAGCTCCGTCCGTATTTTCAGGCTCATCCTATCATTGTCTACACCGACCAGCCGTTACGACAGGTCCTTACGAGGCCTGAGACGTCTCGAAGGTTGCTTAAGTGGAATATCGAGCTAAGTTAGTTTGACATTACTTACACTCCAAGGCGAGCCATTCAAGGACAAGTCCTAGCAGATTTCATAGCTGAATTCATTATCCTGGAGGACTTGCCCGAAACCAGTGAATCTCCCAAGTATATCTAGAAGTTACATACTTATGGTGCATCAAATGACCGTTGTTCAGGCGCCGGAGTTGTATCGGAAACTCTTGAAGGCCGATCTATATGCTATGCTTTAAAGTTCAATTTCCATGCGACCAACAACGAAGCCGAATATGAAGCCCTACTTGTCGGATTGAGGCTTGCCAAAGATTTAAGAATTATTGCTGTGGAGATTTATTGTGACTCACAGTTGGTCGTGTGCCAAGTTCAGGGGGAGTACGAGGCCAAAGACCGAAGGCTGGCTGCTTACCTAGCTCGGGTCTAGGAGATATTGAATTAGTTTGACTATTATTCCATTTATTGCATACCCCGAGAGCGCAATCAGAAAGCCGATTCATTAGCAAAGTTTGCCAGTACAGGTGAAGCACAACAAATGGGAATCGTTCTCGTGGAAACATTATCTTCCCCGAGCATCGATCAGATGGAAACAGATTGGGTATTTGAGGTTATTCCCGATAAGGAGTCATGGATGACTCCGTTCAGAAACTATCTCGAGCATGGGACCCTGCCGGAGCGCAGGAGTGAAAAGAGACAAGTTCTTCGAAAAGCTTCGCGGTTCACTATCCAGAATGGAGTCATGTATAGAAGAGGGTACTCTGTTCCTTTCCTCCGGTGTTTGCTCATGATGAGATCAAACGAGTATTGCATGACGTACACGAAGGAGAATGTGATGATCACACCGGGGGATAAGTTCTTGCCAAGAAAGTACTCTGATACGGATACTATTGGCCAACCATAACTCGTGATGCATCGGATTATGCCAGAAAATGTGACAGATGTCAGAAGCATGCTCGAATTCCAAGAGCCCCACCTACCGAAATAACTCAGATGGTCAGTCCATGGCCATTTGCAGTATGGGGCATTGACATTACTGGCTCTCTACCTCTAGCCAAAGGTGGTGCGAAGTACGCCATCGTCGCAGTTGATTACTTTACCAAGTGGGCGAAAGCTGAACACCTTGCTACAATCACAACAAAGAAAGTGATCAACTTTGTAGTGCACAACATTATCTGTCGATTTGGTCTCCCACATACCATCGTCATAGACAACGGAGCTCAATTCAACAGTGTTGAATTTAAGAATTTCTGTCAACGATTTCACATCTAGAAGAAGTTCTCCGCAGTTGCACACCCTCAAGCAAATGGACAGGTCGAAGCTGTTAATAAAGTTATAAAGTCTATTCTAAAGAAACGACTGGAAAAGGCCGGGGGCAAATGGGTCGATGAACTTCCTATGGCTTTATAGGCTTATTGGACAACCCATAAATCTGCGACCGACCACACTCCTTTCTCTCTTTCTTACGGTTCAGAAGCCGTTATTCCAGTCGAGATGGAAGTACCTTCTCATCGTGTGACTTATTATGATCCGAAAACAAATGCTATATTACTTTCCGAATCTCTGGATTTATTGGATAAGAAGCAAGAAGAAGGTGATTTGAGGGTAGCCGCATACCGAAGTCGAGTCGCTCGATTGTACAATGCCAAGGTCTGACCCCGAACCTTTGAACTCGACAATCTCGTCCTCAAGAGAATTTACCCAGTTCCTTCACATTTGAAACCAATGTGGGAAGGACCGTATGTCATTGAACGAAAGCTCGGAGATGGCACATTTAAGTTATCGACCGTTGACGGTCTCACTCTGCCGAGAGCCTGGAACAGCGAGAGTCTTTGTCGCTACTACACATAACAGGCTCTGTTTATTTATTCAGTCTACTTTTCATTTGCAATTTGTTTATGCATTTTGAAATTTGGACTTGTAATAAGGCAACTGACTTTGCCATATTTTCTTATTTCAGCAATAAAATGCAATCTCTTCGAGCCAGAGCTGTGATTTATTTGAAATGCATCATATGACCATCACTATGCACAGAGAGCTAAGTTCCACTTTACGGTGGGATTTATTCAAATAGGGAGTGACTATGATATGACCGGTCACTCACTAAGTGAAACCCAAGCTCGGGGACAAGTCATCACACTGGAGCCAAAAAAGGATTGATACACGACAATACTCTAACTAACTCCAGATTCCCAGAGTGCGAACTGGAGTATAAGCCTATAAATGCAGTTTCGAAGAGGGTGGATCCGTCCACCTAATGACTTCGCCCATATTCGAACCAAGTTCGAGGAGGATGGATCCGTCCATCTAACGACCTCACTTGTTAACTCATGGTAGATGTGAGTCGACCATCCACGATCCTGATAGATCCGTCGTTCCCGGAGTGCGAACAAAATCCTAAATCCTAAACAGATGTGACTGACTATCTATCGGCCGACTCCAAACTCCCGGAGTGCGAGCTGGAGTATAAATATAAATACCAAGTGGGTGTAATTGACCACCCTTCAACTAACCCCGGATTCCCAAAGTGCGAATCAGAGTATAAACACTAAATAACTCCAGATTCTCAGAATGTGAACTGGAGTATAAACATCAAATAACAAAAATCCCCAATGTGCGGGTTAGAGTATAAACACAAGTCGGGTGTGACTGACCACCCACAAATCGATCTAAGTCCCCAGAGTGCGGACGAAGTTCTGAATACCAAACGGGTGTGACTGACCGCCCATGAAATAGCTTAAGTCCCCGGAGCGCGGACGTATCTCAAAACCTTGTGCGGGTGTGACAGACCACCGATCTATAAGTGCAACCCCCAGAGCGTGGATGCGATCGCCAATAGACGAGCAAATGTGATTCGACCACCTGAACTCGTCTTGTTTCAATTCCGCTTCAGCAAATTTTAGCTCGATATATTAAAGGCAATCAACGATTGTTAACCAATCTTTTCAATTCCTCCTCGGAACTTGGGTAGAACTTAAGTGCCAGCCACTGATTGGGACAGTGTGATATTGGAATTCGAATTAGCGCTCGATTATGACCCGAAACGGTGACTCCGGAACTTGGCAGCTAAACCCGGGTCCGATTTAAAGACTAAGACTCCACAAGTGTATTGGATGAAAGTTTGGATGCTGAAGCACTTTAACAAATTGAGCTAGAGACGAAATGAAATTTTATTTCAATTATTCTTTGGAAGAAAAAAGGTAAGTACAAAACTATACCAAAAAGTCCTACTAGCAGGGGCCGAACCCGCATCTATACATGTCCTACAAAAAAGAAAACAAAAGTAGATTCCTATCTATCTACCAAAAATGAGCCAAAGAGACATATCTATTCTTTCTTTTTTCTCGGCTTCTTCTTCGGCGTTGACCCGCTGGATTCGCCGCTTGGTTTCCTCTTTGAACCCTTGCCTTTTGGCGGCTGATCTCCAGTTGGGGGCATTATATCAACTTCCTCCTCCGAACTCAAGTGAATAGGAATGCTTCCCGAAGGCGGAGTCGGAGGGATAGGATCAATGTTAGCAGGCGGAGGAGGCACACTTGTATCAACGACTGTTCCTCCCAGGGAGATCATCCGCAAGGGGGCTATGCCAGGTCCCGCCATTCCACCTCCAAAGCTACTGCCCCGCGCAGCTGCTTCCATCTCGGTGTTGATTTCAGCCGGTATCTCCTCTTCGTGAATTGTTTGAGCATCTCCAGGAACGTTAGCAGTTGGGCCCGAAGAGCTGGTCACAGGTGCGCCTCCACTCATGACAAACGGCAGATGGGCAAAGGGGTCACTGTGATGACCGAGAAGTTCCTCCATCATCTTTTCATCGAAAGTGAGTGTGCTCCCTTGTACCCCATCCGTAGGTGCAGTAGCCGTTGTCGTGGTCACTTCTGTTATGATAGCCTCCTGCTCGTGATGTAACTCTTGGGCTGCAGGAGGCATAGCAGATGTAGCTCCTATCATTGAATAAAGACAAAGATAAAGTTATTAGTGATTACTTCAAATAACACTACCCACACTGAATGAGCACAAGAAATGCTTAGAATACCTTCCTCAGTTTGACTTGCAGGAGGAACTAGAGCAGCTTCAGTGACATGCTCATGAACTGGAGATAACCGCAGTTGATCGGGATTATAAGCAGGAACGGACTGAGAATCAACCACGGATGTGGATTCAGGCTGAGTTGGCACAAGAGTTTCGGAACTTACATCATGGTGTTCGACGCCAGAACCTTCTCCAGCTTCCGAATGCTTAGTGCCAAGTTTCTCCTTTTCGTATGCGATCGTGATATCATGGAGAATTTTCCTTTCATCTTCATTCAACACCCAGTTCTCAAGCTCGAACTCATCAACTAATTTCGCTTGTCGTTCAGCTTTCTCGTCCTACACCAACCGGCCCCAAGCGTTATATAGGTGTGTTGGATAATTGTCGAGCCAGGTTAGATCCTTGTACTTCAATACTCTGGCATTGTATGTGATCAGAAGATCTTCAATATCAGCCACTAACCTGGCCTCTGCCATCTTAACTTCATCCTCAACCTTGGCCTCAGCCTCCAGAATTTAAGTGTTGCCGCATCCCTTTCACCCCGAAGTGCCACAGCTTGTTCGCACTCCTCCTGGCCGCTTTGTTTGCATTGTCTTTTTCTTTGACAATTTCGGAGAATTTGGCCTTAAGGTCCTCAAGTTCCTTTAGCGCAACATCCCTCTCAGCTATAATAGTGGTGTTTCAGTGGCCCATCTCCTCGACCAAAGCGAAATGCGTATGTTGCATCCTTTCCATGGACTGATTTGCCTCATCGGACTTCCTGGAAGATTCGGCCTCGTTGTTAAGCACTTTTATTATGCGGTCCTTTTGAGCGAGATCAACTTCTAACTTCTCGATTACTTTTGCCCACTCAAAGGCCACCGCTGATGCTTTGCCCGCAGTCTTCATCCACTCTCGATATTGGGTATATATGTCATGGATGTAATCGTGCATAGTTTGCTCTGCCTCAACTGGAATTCTCTTTAAATGCGGAGGGAAAACGAAGCCATCAAAACAAACATTTAGGAAGTCTTTTTTCAACTGGGCGATTCTGATCGCTCCTTCTCCAGTGGGCTCGGTGACCACTTGTTCGATAATAGCAGGAGTTTCAATCTTGGTTCTACGGCGCTGTGAATCAGATCTGGGAGTTTGAGAAGAAGGTTTTTGGCATGGAGGCTCTAAGGATTGTTTCCCGTGACCGGAGGGTGGTGTTGGAGCTCGGGGAGGTGGAGAGCGTGATCGGGAGCGATATCTATATTCACTATCTTAATCCCTCTCCCTCTCATAACGTTCTTGACTAGAATAACCGCGATCGCGATCTCTATCAGCTTCCCTCCTACAGGACTCATAGTATGAACTGGATGACTGGCGTGCAGAGCGAAGGCTTCCTAACATAGATTCTTGCCGAGTCATCATATTTGTAAAATAGAAAGAAAAATAGAAACAGTGATCTCCATAAATGAGTAACTTATGATTGGAAATCGTGTAGTGCCATGGAGTGTATGCATGTGTTAAACCCCTCGACCAACCGAATGTGTCGGCCACACTTGTAGGAAGTGACTCGCTTAAATCTAAGATACTTTGAAGCCCTTCCAGTCCGGTGCTGTGTTGAAGCGACACGTAGTCCGGAATTGGAATGTCAGCGAGCCCTTCGAAAGGATTCTCTATTTTCGAGGGAGGAGCCTTCAAAATTCTAACACCGGAGGCTGGTAGGGACATGACTACGGATTTCCATCTCGAAGACTTATGACGCTTATGTGCTACCGCCTTGCCTTTTCTCCTTCCCTCTAAACCCTGAAAACTATCAGAAGGCCTGGTTATAGGTTCGTCGTCAGTGGGCGTATTTTCTTCATCGCCCTCCTCAGCTATTATCATGTCGGGCGCTTTACGTTTCACCCATCTCACCGGGGCTGCCCTAAGCAATCCCTCCAATCTTATGCTTTGATTTCGATTGATTAGCCCGACAATCCTCAAGTTTCTATCTGTGAGCATCGAGTCCATATCTCTCATTTCGCTCGGCACTTCCTGAAGAATCCGTACTATTTCTTTGAACTGAGCACCTTCAGGTCGTGGAATTGCAGCTGTAAAGGAAAGGAAATATTAGTTTCAATGTCAATTACGACTATCTCGTTAACTACTGGAAAAATTGCAACACTTACGTCTGACTAACCATCGACTAGCAAACCCTGGAGGACATTGGACGTAGAACCACTCCGTCTTAAAGTAGCTAAGCCTGGTCTAGGATCCCACCACCACTTGGCAATTTCTGACTGCCTCCAAAAACGTGAATGAAGGATTGTCTCCCCGACTCTTAACATTAAACAAGTATCTAACGTCTTCAGGAGTCGGAGGTCGAAAGAGATGTTCCATAAAGACGACGAATAGACTGTTCAACAGTGCATATCCATTTGGATGTAATTGCGATGGAGCGATTCTGAAGAAAGCTAACACTTCTCGAATATACTGGTTGAATGGAGGAAGTGTTCCCGCTGTGCACGAATGTCGGTTAAAGGCTGTGAATCCTTCTAGGGGAGCATGTGGCCTGTCATTTGGCCCGGGAAGTAGAACGTCGTCTAATGATAGACCGTGCCTTAAGCATATTTGCCCTAGCATATCTTCGGAGACATTGGATGGCATAGAATCTTGTGGATTCACGATAAAAGTTACTCCCGGCAGCTCGTCTGGAGCCGGACCTATCACTTCGGCTGCAATGGCCGGCATCTCTATTATCGAAGAAGACAAGCTTTGAGGCTCCTGCTGCTGTGAACTTGTAAATTCCATAACTAATCAACTCATCAAAAACCATCATTAGATGATAATAAGCCCATGTGTTCCTTAGCGTGAAGTGCATGAATGTGTTATGTAGTGCAGTGCTATATAATACTTGAGAGAGTCTATAGAGTCTGAGAAATGTTCAAATGACAAGACTTTGAGATTCGACCGAAGTGACCGTCATCGCTAACCGTCACCACCGCGCCAATCAGGCTTCGGAGATCAATCCTGGTTAATGTTCGATAATTTTTTTCAAGTTACATTTTCATCGACGAGCTTCGAAGGGCAGCCAAATGTACAATGAAACAGTTAAGTTCAATTATGCAAGGCAGAAGCTCGTCGGAGTCAAATGTTCGAGTGTAGAAAAAATTTCGTATCCATTGAGGTCAAGACTTGGATCGATCATAGGAAGCTTCGTTCGTATCGATCTCCAGGAACACAATTCGTATCGATCATTGGAAACCGAGATTCGTATTGATTGTACAATGGAACTTCGTATCGATCACCTGAAGGTCACTTCGTATCGATGCAATATCCTATACTTCGTATCGATCTACAACAACACATTCGTATCGATCGCCCAACCCGAGATTTCGTATCGATCACTCCAGATCGATACGAATGCCAATCATCAACCGATCGATGCGAATGTCCACCAGCTATCGATATGAAGCAATCCCCTCATTCGATGCCAAATTCTATTGTGTTTGGATCGATACGAACCTTCTTCTTCATCCGCAATCGATACAAAAACGCCTTTCATGTCCATCATCCTTTCTATCTTCTTCTTCAAACAGTTTAGACTCCGGCTCCTCCTCCCTCAACCATGCTCCAACCCAATCTCGGCCTCGTCATCATCAGAATTGGTCATGATTATGGGCGAATTGGCATTAAATCTCAAGTCTTATCGTTTTAATGTGAGAATGTTCAACTAATTACCTAAGTGAGAGTACCAATTCGAGGGATTAACGAGCTGTGATGATTTGAGAACGAAGGCAATTTCGATTCCTCAATTTTTTTTCTATCGGTATGAAAACAAAAGTAAAATGAAGGCAAATGAAAATTTGGCTAAGAGTGAAAAGTATTTATATGGACACGAGGTAAAGGCGAAAAACGAATCGTCTCCTAGTTAAAATGGTCCCCAATGTCATTGATATGAGAGCTCTGTTCATATCCATCCACACATAGTGGTCAAAGGCGCAACTGCTCGTATCTATTTGCCATCGATCCAGAATGCCTTTGTTCGTATCCATCGGTAACCTATCGATACAAACGATACTTGGGAACCCATTCGAATCTATACAAAGAGCAACAAGGACCCCATGTGAATTGTTAGAACCCATTGGGAATGCGCCGATACGAAATATTTAGTTCGTATCCATCGAACCGAGACCCTAAAATTCGTATCCATCGATACGAAAGCAAATTTTCAACTCCTTGAATCGATCTAGGAGAGGATCGATACAAAGGAATGCACAAAAACAACCACCAAGCGTTCTTACAACTCGAATTTCACATCGATTCAGGAGAGGATCGATACAGAATTCGTTTAAAAAAAACTGAACTGGCAACGACTCGTGAACGTACAAACGTTAACGAGAGTCAGATTAGCATACATGCACAGAAGTTGAATGCTCACCTGGTGACAATTACAACAACGGACAATAGTTTGCCGTCATTCAATACTCATTTACAACAATACACAATACAACAATTAGCAGTCAACAATCCGTTATTTATGTTACTAAAGATCAATAAATTGTTACATCTTTCGACGAGAAGACAACAACCGTCCAAACAAGTCAGATAAAACTATTCAGAATGAAGATTGCGGCTTTTCAAAGCACATCATGTTCTCACAAGACGTACTTTGGGAGGAAAATGTTATCCCGCCTTTTGGCAAGGCCGTGACACCAAGAAATTGACTGGAAACCAAGGACAGTCCATCCCGAAGATCGGTTATACGCAGGTTCAATATGGATACTTGTAAATTTTGTCCGAGTCCGGATCGAGCTACAATTGACAAGGCACGACAAGCAAAGATATGAAGGCCAACGTTCCAAATTTCAAGTCAATCCGAGTTCGTGTGCTCAAGATATGATCGATGCAACTCAAGTGATCACCTTGTTCGTATCCATCAAACAATCAGAAAAAACCTCCTTCGTATCGATCTTGTTTGAATCCATCAGATGCGCATAGCTTCATATCGACTAGGGGAGCACAAGTTCATATCAATCCAGAGCAGCGTTCTTCATATCCATCCATCCTCATACTGCTTCGCATCCATCATCTCCAGCTTGTTCGTATCGATTAAACAACGTCCACTTTGTATCCATCGACATCCACCCACTTCGTATCCATCGACAGTAACACAAGGGTCCATTTCGTATCGATCAAGTTTCAAACATGCTTCGTATCGATCACCCACAGATCGATACGAAATCAACACCTTCCATCGATACGAAGTGGACTGCAAAAGATCGATACGAAGTGGAATGCACAAACTCGATACGAAGTGAGATATAGTGGATCGATGCGAACAAGGCCAAGCCGGGTCGATATGAACGAGGCGCATCCATAGGAAAGACTCGATCGTTCGGCACGAAAAGTGGATCGATCTAAAAGTTAGCGCCACGTCAACTAGCAACCACGTGCTCGGAAGCGATACGAATAGAGCAATGCAAAGTAGATCGAAGCGAAGTCAGCAGCCTTCGATAAATCGAAACTTGCATCGAACATAACTCGAAATATACAAGTCCAAATGCCACCAAATTTTCACAGGAGCTTGCATACATCCTCAAGAATGTTCATGATCGATCTCGACTCGATTGGACGAAATACTGATCAATATGAAATTCGTTCGTATCGATCATGGATCAAGTGCAAACGGCATGGAATCGATCGTGCGGGCCCACCCACATGAGAGAAGAGGTCTTCCGAGATCTGAGCGAGATATTTGCAGCCTACGCCTATAAATAGCGACCCTGGACCTACAGAAAATGGACTTTTGGCTCTTTGACGTCCTGACTCTGCCGAAATCAATGTTGTACTCGAATTCTACTGTTTTAACACGTTGTAACCAACAAGCAAAAATCAATAAAGTCAATCATTTCATAATGGACGTAGGACATACGCCGAACCACTCTAAATTCGTGTATTTCTGTGTTATTTTCTTGCTTATTATTGGTGTGATTGTTAGATTTTCCTCTTTTTTCATTTATATTCTTCATTTTATCTCTTCAAACACATCCGAAGAGTGTTGTGCGCAATTTTGGTACAAACATTTAGTACATTAGCTTCCTTTCTAAATGGTCTCACCATTCAAAAAGACGCCTTGAATACAAGACTATAACAAATTATTTATGAAAATTCATTTCGTCGTCCTTAATGTATAAGGATATCAAATAAGTTGCACTTTACGTAAACTGGTCAAATTGACATTTCAGTGATCAAATTCATAGGTATGTCTATCGAACACAACAAGATTCTTATTGTAATTAATTATAGTGACTATGCGATCTCGCATTATGGTTTACTTGATTATTTCAATTGAACCGATTTCATTAAAGTTCCGTACACTATAAATTGCGATTCTTGACCATACAACTTATGTATGTGATCAAATATGAATCAAGTACCTATATTCTTGTATTTCTTTAGAGTTCAAAACCTATAGAAGTAGTACACAGTTTTGAGAAAATAAATATCTACGTGACCAGATGTGAATGTTTTAGTAGTTGTATTATTTTTCTCTTGCATAGGTCTTAAAGTGAACATGCCAAAAAAATTATCTGTAATTGTATTTTATATTTCTATATCAATCTTAATTCAGTTCATTTGTATAATTTAACTAATAAACATTTTATCAATTATAATAGTTGCACAAATTTTTCGAAGTAAATTATTTTAACTTATATAGCATATATTCTTATAATATTTGAAATGTTAAGTGTATTCATTTCATTTTTCTAATAAGCTCCATTAGACCTTTATGCTTCTCAAAACCTTAAGACTTTTATGCTTCTCAAAACCTTAAGAGAAAACCTAGAAATATTCCAATTTTGCTAGTGGGTATTAGGACTCGCTTGCCTTGAGATTCCGACCTTTAGGAAGCTCAATAAATCATTGGCCTACATGCGATGGATAAAACCTTATTGGTTGTATCATATATAACTCCCAACTGTTGGTCTTTGTTCTAATCTCATCTCGACCTTGAAGAAGGTCATCAAATCGAAAAAGATTATTCACTCATACCCACCATTTCACGACAGCCTAAGTATAATGCACGTACCTTGAGGAAGCTCAATAAATATGTTCATTTATCTTACCCTATCTAGTCATATATTAATAGCACTACACATAATAACATCTCTAGTTTGTGGAAGCTCAACAACTAAAGAGTATGCTAGTAATTTATTAATATATAAATGATAGAGGACAACTCATATGTTAAGGATTCAAAATACACGTGCACGTGCACACACATTGAGTAAAATTAGTCAGATATTTTATTTCTGTTACATTATTAGAATAGAATTCTAAAAAAAAGTTAATTTCTTTTTTATTCAACCTTATAGAATTCGAATTATTTTTCAATTTAGGGAACAATGTATTTCTTATAAAATACTCATGTAATTCAAGTGTTGGACACATCTGAAATCGCGGTATACGTACATAAAGCATGTACTCGTTCCTTTAACCTAAGTTGGGTTTTTATCGTTCTATTTGTATTATACATGCATATTATACAAGTTTAATTTATTTTTAACATTTTATAATTTAATTAACTTATATAATATCCTTATGTATATTACTAATTGAATCATATTTAATTAATTAATTTAACTTAACTTATTAATTCAACAAACTAATTTAATTAAATTACTTTAAAATTTAAAATCTTATTTTTGATTCATCATAAACAATTTTAAGATAAATATTAACTATAACATTTATAGTTTTATATACATATATCTTTATATATATAAATATATATTTACTAATTAACATTTAATTAATTTATTTACTAATTACCATTTAATTTAGTTATTTACCAAATAATATTTTATTTAATTAAAATAATTTTAATTAAATATTTTAGTAAATTTACCTTAAATAATTTAAGATATATATATATATATATAATACTATGACATATATAGTCATATATATACCAACACATATATTTATTCTAATTAATTAATTTTTAATTATTTATTTATTTAATTAATCTAGTAAATTAAATTTCCAATAATTTTCGAAAATATTAGTTTATATGTTATAACTTTTATAAATTTTATTTTATATTTTAAACTAAACTTTTAAATTTAAAATATATTTTAAATTTTCAAACTTAATTTTTAAAATTAGCTCAAATGCCTATATAAGTTTGGGCTTTTGCAATTGTGCCAAACCTTTTGGACTTACTCACCCATTGGTCTAGGCTGGTGACCAGGAAGGAGAGACTACTTGATTATTCAACTCCAAATCAAGAGACAATTTTTCTGGACACCTATCAGATATATGCCTTTAATTTGTTGGCCCTGGAGATGCTAATTAGATCATATAGGCCATTTCGGCTCTAATAGCATTGAAGGAACCGGGTTGGTCTACAGCTGGTAAAATGGGTAGATTTCAAAAAAATCCCTATTAAGACCGCAGTGGGCTTATGAAGTCTAATGGGCTTCACTAGATCCAATCTAGTTATTCAATAAAATCATAGTTTATTTAAATTATTTTATATTTACTTATAATTAACCACGTTAACTAAGTTTGAATTAATATATCTTTTGAGAATATATATATATATATATATATATAACATAACAAGATAACGTAATGACATATATCAAAGGTGAATGTATTATAAGTGTGATACTAATACACGCACAAATATGTGTGTGTGTGTTTATAGTTTAGTTAGGTGTTTGTGTTCTATCATTTAGGTATGTGAAGGGTCAAATTGTTAATCAAGGAAACAACTTAATAGATCATAAATGTGACAACTATGCAATTATTAGGAGTTACATTTATCATTTTTGGATATAAGGAAGGTCATAAGAATATATAGGGTGTAATTTCAAATGATTAACATGATTACAGAAGACACATAAGCATAATGATTCAATAAAATATAACATGGTATGATATATACATAAGTAGAATTGGGGTGTATATATACTATGCATATGGTATGCATATATATATATATGTATTGTCTTGTTAATTTTTTTAATATAAATATAATGTACAATAATTTTAAAATTTTGATTTAGTATTGAAATTTTGACTTTATACATTTCCAATTATAAACATTAAAATTTAAGTTTTCAATATGTAACCTCTGACATAAAGTTTCCACATATATTTAAAACCTTATAATATTAACTTGGCATTTAAAACTTTCTATAAAGGATGTGGCTAAGTGTAGTAATTAGACCTAAACCGACGGGCCCGAAACCAACCCGGCAGGTTTCGGTTCTAGGCGGGTCGGGTTTTGTTGGGTCTAAACTATACATTGTAAAACTAAGACCCAACCTAACCCAAACTTCAATTTGGGTTAGTTCTGTCTGGGTCTGGTTGGGTAATAACATTAAAAATACATAAATTTCAATGTATTTTGGTTAGGTCTTTGGGGTCGGGTTTAATTCGGTCTTTATGGTATTTTTCATCACCCAGACCCAACCCGAGACCCATCGACTTGGTTTGAGTTTAGGTCTTCTCAAGTCGGTTCAGTTTGGGATTGCTATTCTCGGTTCTAATTGCCAGCCCTAGATGTTGCATATAAGGTCTTCCATATATAAATTACCTATTAAATTTTTCATAATTGCTTAAAACTTCGATATGTAAGCATTAAATCTCATTTAAATACAATGAATCTTATGCTTGTAGTATCCTTTTCACGTTCCCACATATACACATTTATGTAGAAAAATCTCTTTTATATTTAATATGCCTAACACTTATAAAATCTATTACTTATTTAAACAAAATGTGGTAACATCAAAAATTTACACATACTTTTATACAAATTGACTATATATCATCCAATTTGAAGTATGTAAATGTGTAAATAAATATTTGTAGAAGTTTTAAACAATTTCAGATCAATTTCAACTATATATAACATAATACAAGGCCATAAACAAAAATAAGTTTTCTTTATTTAGTTTAGAATTTTACATATTGATTTATGAAACAAATTTCACGATAAAAAATAATTACATGCATATGGTTCAAATTTTATTTTGACAACTATACTTTATGTATTAAAGACTTTAGTCAATTCTTAGATCATATTATTCATACAAGATTATAACAAGGAAAATAACTATATGTATAAAACATGGTAATGAACATATAAAAATCTAAATAAAATATAATAATTGAACCTGAAATGTCTTGCCCATTGTACATCTTGATTTGAAATTTCTCCTCAAAGCTCAAATAAATCCACACCCAACTTTGCTAAATGATGAACCACATAGATTTTATATTATTTGATGTTTTCATTTGATTTGGAGTTTAAGTTTTTGGAATTTTCTCATCGTAATTCAGGTCATGGATGATAAAGAGGATGGAAAAAATGAATGAAGGACATGAATTAGTGGATTTGTTTTAATTGAAAGAATGAATCATTTCTCTTACTTTCAATTGAAACTTCTCTAATCAATTCCCTTAATTTTCTCTCTAACCCCGTCTAATTGCCCTTATATAGTCGGCTATAGATGCCATTTATTGTGCAAAATTATTTAAATTCCTCTAAGTAATTATCTCTTATTTAAACCATGTTTAAAATCACTTGGATATTGTATATCGATAAGCATAAATAGAACTTTTATATATGCATCAAATAATTACAAACAACTCCCAAACATAACTTAAAAAATAATTAATATTTCTTAATGGATTTAATTAATTTACAACATTTTATAAATTAATTAAATGTTTGGTCTTTCGAAGAATTCACAAATATGGTTGTGTGACTCAGAGGTGAGAATTAAGTTAGCAATTAATATTGAATAATTAGAATATTAACGTTTCCACGTTACCTTATGTAGTGGTGTGATAGTTTGGCCTAATTATTTTCTTACAAACCTTTTTAGTAAAATCATATTTTATAATTTCTTAAAAGGTACCATTTATCAAAGATTATCTACACACATTCTCTTCATCAACACTATATCACTTTAGGATTTATGGAATTTAGTTTTGGTCGAAATTCCAATGTCATCCTTATTCAACTTAGATAGTCCATAAACAAAGTAATTGGTTCAATAATAACATTTATTATTTATTGTACTACTTTGGCCAGTGATTTAGATTTTGAGTTGACTACCTTTGACCGTGATAATGTTTCTCTATTGAATACTGTTTCACTTCCAATGCTTCAACTTAGACCCAACTATAGTCGTTCAATGGATGCCATACCACG
This sequence comes from Allium fistulosum, assembly GCA_030737815.1. Lineage (NCBI taxonomy): Eukaryota > Viridiplantae > Streptophyta > Magnoliopsida > Asparagales > Amaryllidaceae > Allium > Allium fistulosum. The sequence goes on along the minus strand of CM060901.1, from coordinate 1,273,346,917 downwards.
ATTTAACTATAATCAAAGTGGAGTTTCCACATTAAAGTTCAACCATATTCTCAAGTCGAGAGAACAATATAATATCGTTACTTCGAGATTCCCCATTTAGCCTAGTTATTAATTACCAATAGGAAACTCTCAGATGAGTCATTCCCTGGTTATCCAATAACTATCAAAACGTAACCCTTAGTGCCGCCAGCAGCCATGAGTAACACATTGCCTAACATTTGAAGAGCGTTATGTACTCTAGTCTTAACGGATGTATTGGTACCCGTTCTCGAACCATCTTGATGAGGAATATCTAAAAAATATTATTTTATATTGTGATTTACTATATATGATTGCAGCTATTTGCAACTACAGTCTAATAACATTTCATTTAAGGATGTCTTATTTATATACTTTAAATTAATTACTTAATTAAGCATATCACAATATAACAAAGTTTACAATAGAAATCGAATACCTTTATTGTAAACAAGATTGGTTACAAAGTTATGCGTATGTAACAAATTACATAATTTCCCCTAAGGCATACCCCTAACTCTATCACTTTGAGGCAATAGCTACTAGTTTAATGATAATAGCAAACCTAGTTCTCAAAAATAAGGGAATGAACATGATAAAGGGTATGCAACTCCAATATTGAGTGCTACAGTGCCATAATTTTGTCATTATCGCTCTGAATGCTACACAAGACTACCAAAAGACTAGAAAAAAATGAATAGATCAAATTAATTTGAAAACAAGGAAGATGAGACACTCATGTGAAGGAGGAACCATAACCAAGCATATGGTATTTGGATACAGGTTACAATTATCATATGTGTGCATATAAATCATTATTTTTGCACTTGAATGAGGAATTTCGTACTACTGTCGGTTTTGTTGATCATTCATCGACCAATGTAATTGGAAAGGATGATGTTCGAATTAAGTAGAAAAAGAATAATGTTGCAACTTTTGCAAAGTCTTCTATATTCCTGATCTCTGAAGCAATTTGTGAAGAGTAGGACACTTACAAGGCAAAGTATATTAATTACAGTGAAAAATAGTGCTTGTGACATACATAATATAAAGTGAATAACTAATTTCTCATATCAAGATGGAATCAAATCGGTTGTTTCCATTACGACTCATAAATTTTCAGTCATGCTTCATAGCCAAAACAAAAGATCTAATATGGCTTTGGCACTTGCTCCATACGCATTTAAATTTTGGTGGACTGCAAACACTTTCATGAAAGAACATGATTGTCAATCTTCCTTATACCCATACTCCCTTTGAAATATGTGAAGAGTGCATAGTCGGTAATCAACATCACAAACAGTTTCAGAAAGGAAAATCTAAGAGAGCACAAAAGCTATTAGAGTTAATTCATTCTGACATATGCCGCCTGATAAGCCCAACATCTAATGGCCATAAGAGGTACTTTATATCATTTATTGATGATTATAGTCTTAAAACATGAGTTTATTTTCTACAAGAAAAATCTGATGCTTTCATTGCATTTAAAATTATTAAATCCTTTGTTGAGAATGAAGCTTGAAGACATTCAAAATTCTTCGTACAAACTATGGTGGTGGGTATAATTCGCATGAATTTGCAAGACTTTGTGGGACTCATGGTATCCGAAGGCAACTTACTATAGCTTATACACCGCAACAAATTAGAGTATCGAAGAGGAAAAATCAAACCATCATGAATATAGTAAGAAGCATGTTGGCTGATATGAGAATTCCAAAAGGTTTTTGACCAAAAACCGTAATTGGAGTATTTATATTCTAAATTGGAGTCCTACATTAGTTGTTCAGAATATGACACCAGAGAAAGTGAAGTTATAAAGAATGCTGAGAAAGATGAACTATTTTGTATTATTTCTCACAAACTTTACAAGAAAGTCATTTGTTATTATATATTGATAAAAAAACTAAAAATTGCAGAAAATATGACGGGCTGCTAAAAATTAAGGAATAACAGAATTAAAAAGAAAAAAATCTGCCAAAGACTTGGTCCATTGACCAATTATTCAGTAACTTTCTTAACAAGGCACTAAGGCACTTTCGAACAAATCTCCTCATTGCCTTAGTTCCTGAAAACACCCAGTTTGTCTCTTAGCAATTCAAATCTTGTTTTTTGTAAAACCTTCGTTAACACGTCAGCAACCCGATCGTTAGTTTTGCAATAAACCGATTTAATTTCGCTTCTCTTTTTCTCTTCTCGCAAGTGATATAGCTTGATCTTGAAGTGTTTGGTTTACCCATGAAAAACAGAGTCCTTTGAAATTGCAATTGCAACTTGATTATCAACATAAATCTCCGTTGGTTCATTTTGCTGCATATGCAAATCAATAAGTAGTTTCCTGATCTAGACTGCTTGACTCACCATGGCATTGGCTGCTACAAATTCAGCTTCAATGGTGCTTTGAGCTATGACTTATTTCTTTTTTGAACACCAAGAGAACACTCCTGATCCAAAACAGAAACAAAAACCTGTTGTACTCCTCATATCATCAAGAGATCCTGCCCAATCATTATTAGAAAAGCCAACAAGCTTAAAATTCTGATTGCAAGTATACTTAATGCCATAATATGTTGTTCCTTTGATATATCTCATGATTCTTTTGGCTGCTTGAAAGTGTACCTCACTGGCATAATGCATGAACCTCGAAAGCAAACTTACAGCAAACATTATGTCAGGTGTAGTTGCTGTCAGACACATTAGACAACCAATCAAGCTCCTATATTGACTTTCATTTATTTTTTTAGCTCTGTTATCTTTGCTGAATTTCTCCTTTCGATTCATAGGCCTGTCGATACTCTTGCATTCTTCCATGTAAAAATTCGTAAGGATATCTTTTACATACTTCCTTTGGTTTATGAAGACTCCATCACTGTCTTGCTTCACCTCCATGCCCAGAAAGTAAGACATCAAACTAAGATCTGTCATCTCAAATGCTTTGAGCATTTCGGCCTTGAAATTCTCCACTAAGATCTCATTATTCCCTGTCACAAGTAGGTCATCAACATAATAGAAACTGCAAGTAAATTTCCACTTTCCTTTATAGTGTATAAGGTTTCTTCACTTGGACTTTTAACAAACCCAAGCCTTTGAAGATGTTCATCAATTTTGCTATACCATGACCTTGGAGTCTGTTTAAGACCATATAAGGTCTTCTTTCATAAGTAGACACTCTCCTCCTGTCATTTTACTTTGAAGCCATTGGGCTGTTGTACATAGATCTCCTCTTCAAGATGACTATTAGAAAAGCTGATTTGATATCCAAGTGAAATATCTTCCATTTATTTTGGGCAGCTAAAGCGAGCAACATCGTTATTGTGTCCACAGCATTCCACCGAAGCAAAAGTTTCTAAGAAATCCACACCAAATACTTGATTATACCTGTTTACCACCAATCTAACCTTATATTTGTTTATAGAACCATCAGCATTAAGTTTGGTCATGTAGACCCATTTCAATCCGATTATTTTCCTATCTCAAGGTCTGTCCACCAATAGCCAAGCGTCATTTTTCTCGATCATTCTAAGCTCCTCTTTCATTGTTATAATCCATTTGTTATCCTTTTTTGCTTCTTCAAATTCAGCCAGTACAAGAATAGCAACATTACTTCTTCTATAGATCTCAGACAACGACCTCATACCTCTGACTAAAACATCATCGATGTCATCATCAAGATTTTGTGGAATTTCCAGTACATGTTTCTTGGCCGACTCTTCCCATCTCCATTATTTATCTTCTATAAACTTCACATCTCTATTCATCAAAAATTTCCCATTTTGAGGTTGGAAATTTCTATAGGCTTTGCAATAATCACTATAGCCAATGAAAATTCCAGGTTCTGCTTTTTTGTCAAGCTTATCTCGTTTCACTTGTGACACATAAGAGAAGCAAAGACAACCAAAGTTCTTTAGGTTCTGCATGTTAGGCTCGTAGCCGAACCAAGTTTCATAGGGCATTTTTTGTCTAAAGCTCTTGTTGGCAGCCTATGTTGATTCATGAGTTTTGATTCATGACACAAGCTTCAGAGATCATACGACGAGAATACTATACGAAAGCGACAAAAAGGAGAATAACCATATATTGCACACTACAAAGGAGACAAGACTATAAATTTTAGTATGAATATTTTATTTTGAGTCTTAGAATATTTTTAAAATCATTCCTCAAGTAGTCACACACACACACAAAACAATTTATATTAAAATGTGTACACTGTGCAAATAACACCAGGTCGGCCGACCGACCAGGATCCTCGGTCGACCGACCCTGTGTCATGTGCACAGCTACACTCTGTTTTGAATGATTTTTAAATTCAGCTGACCGGCCAGAATTTTCAGTCGACCGACCAGAGAATAACGGCTAGTTTACTGAAGAGATGCGATCATTTCATGAAGAGGAATGTCCTCTGTTTCAAGAGATATGGACACAACTGTTGACTGAAACTCTTCATGAAAGATTATAACTCTTCTACAACTATATAAACATATTCAATTCACTTCTACAATAACCGATTCTTATTCAATATCACTAGAATCCTTGATTTAATTCATATACTTTGATTCTACGTGACCATCTTCCTTCTAAATCTTCACACACATACATACTCTTGAGGATTTGATTATAGGAAAGTTGTACTATCAAAAGACAATCAGTGTTATTCAGAACACATTCGTCAAAAAACTATTTGTATTAAGTTGAAGTCCTCTTCGGCTGTTGAGGCGGAAAAATTCCTATTCGGCTGCTCGGGTGTCGTATACCTATTCCTCCGGGTTAAGTGAGGGGTTTAGTTTAAATCCAGAGGGTATTCTGGGACTGGACGTAGAACGGGAAGTTCGAACCAGTATAAAAATTCCTGGTGTGCTTACTTTAATTTTTACTATATTGCTTTTATATTCCGCACTATTTACAGTATTTCTATTATCTCTCTACTCTGTATTATCATATATCCATATTACACGATCCTTAGTACTACACGTACACTTTCATTTGGTATCAGAGCCTGGTATTCTATCGATCGTCACAACATCATAGAATAATGGCTAGAAAAAGATTCGGTCGAAGTACAGCAAGCAAAAAGCCTGAAACTATCAGAGCAACGACCAATGAGGACTGTAAAAAGGTACATTCTGATTTACAAATTTCAGTAAGTAGTAATAATGAATTAATTAGTTTATGCGATAAAATCTCAAAGCATAATTTTATTATTTTAGAAAAGATGAAATCTGTTGAACTTGAAAATGAGAAATTGAAAAATGAGAAGTTAGATTTAGAAAATCAACTTGGTGTTTTAAAGAGTAATTTTGAGGCTCTTACAGATTTTCTAGATAAACAAAACACCATATTTGAAAACGAGAGAGAAAAATTTTCAAAAGAAAATTTTGATTTGAAAAGACAAAATGATTTATTACAATCCTCTTTAGATAATTTAGAATCTCAAAATTTCCTTCTCAAAAATGAGAACGGTACGTTAAAAAATGAGAATTCTGAATTAAATGAGAAAATTGATATTTTAAATAATAGTAATATTTCTTTTGAAAATAATAAGTGTGACTTTAAAGCTAAATTTGATAAACTTAACACTGAAGTCGCAAAATTTAATAAAGGTCAAAATGATTTAAACATGATTTTATCTAGTTCTAGACCTTTACATAATAAAAATAGTTTAGGGTATAATCATAGAAATAGCACTAGATACGCTTTTATATATAAAAAAATGTTAGTGCTACTACTAAATTTCGAGTAAAGTCGAAATCAAATTTTCATCGAAATTCAAAAACTGCTATGACCAATAATGTTTATAATTTCTCTAGAAGTACAAAATCAATAACGGGAAATATGAATAAAAATTATCTAAGTATTTGGGTTCCTATTAATTGGAAAAATAGAGAAAAATGCATTAATAATTATTTTGATATGGTAGTTAATAATGAAAATTATATTTATAAAGGTACAACCACACCCAAATGGGTATGGTTCCCTAAAAATTAGGAAATTATAAGAACCTTGGGTATCGCATGCTTTAAATGTTCATGGTTTTCTGATACCTTACAAGTAGTAATTATTTTGTTCTATATTGTTAACACTTATAACAAATATAATATTCGTTATCATATAAACTCTCCTTTTCATCAATGACAATGGGGAGAAAGATATTGCTCTAACATAATTTTCAGAAATAAACAATGCAAGCACAGATTAAGGGGGAGAAAAGTAAGTATTACCTTAAAACTCTTATTTGTGATGATGCAATGTATGAATGCTTGTTTCTTTTATTGCTATGTTTTGAATATCTATACATGCATCATATTGTTTTACAATTTTCTATTTCATAATTTCAAGTATTCTATTTCTTTTACATATTACATCTAGTAAGTATTCCTTTTTGTCGATGACAAAGGGGGAGAAATATATGAAAGCTAACATATTTTTTGCAGAAAAGTCGCCATATATTCAGGGGGAGAATTATAATATAGATAAATTCTACTTCGTCACATAAGTATTGTCATCAATCAAAAAGGGGGAGAATGTTGATTCATGAGCTTTGATTCATGACACAAGCTTCAGAGATCATACGACGAGAATACTATACGAAAGCGACAAAAAGGAGAATAACCATATATTGCACACTACAAAGGAGACAAGACTATAAATTTTAGTATGAATATTTTATTTTGAGTCTTAGAATATTGTTAAAATCATTCCTCAAGTAGTCACACACACACAAAACAATTTATATTAAAATGTGTACACTGTGCAAATAACACCAGGTCGGCCGACCGACCAGGATCCTCGGTCGACCGACCCTGTGTCATGTGCACAGCTACACTCTGTTTTGAACGATTTTTAAATTCAGCTGACCGGCCAGAATTTTCAGTCGACCGACCAGAGAATAACGGCTAGTTTACTGAAGAGATGCGATCATTTCATGAAGAGGAATGTCCTCTGTTTCAAGAGATATGGACACAACTGTTGACTGAAACTCTTCATGAAAGATTATAACTCTTCTACAACTATATAAACATATTCAATTCACTTCTACAATAACCGATTCTTGTTTATAATTCTGAAATCTATTCTCTATTCATTTCTGCAAATAAAAGCATTCATTCTTATTCAATATCACTAGAATCCTTGATTTAATTCATATACTTTGATTCTACGTGATCATCTTCCTTCTAAATCTTCACACACATACATACTCTTGAGGATTTGATTATAGGAAAGTTGTATTATCAAAAGACAATCAGTGTTATTCAGAACACATTCGTCAAAAAACTATTTGTATTAAGTTGAAGTCATCTTCGGCTGTTGAGGCGGAAAAATTCCTGTTCGGCTGCTCAGGTGTCGTATACCTATTCCTCCGGGTTAAGTGAGGGGTTTAGTTTAAATCCAGAGGGTATTCTGGGACTGGACGTAGAACGGGAAGTTCGAACCAGTATAAAAATTCCTGGTGTGCTTACTTTAATTTTTACTATACTGCTTTTATATTCCGCACTATTTACAGTATTTCTATTATCTCTCTACTCTGTATTATCATATATCCATATTACACGATCCTTAGTACTACACGTACACTTTCAGCCTATTGAGTAAGAATACTACAAAGTTGGCAGCCTCTGCCCATAATTTCTTTGGCAACTCTTTTTCATGCAACATACATCTTGCCATCTCCATAATACTTTAATTTTTTCTCTCACTAACACCATTTTGTTAATGGGTGTAAGGGGCTGTAAGTTGGTGTTCAATTCCAGCTTCTTTACAAAACCTTCCAAATGTTTCATTTGTGTATGCTATCCCATTATCAAACCTTAGAGTTTGCATCCTGCAACCACTTTGATTTTCCACCCAAGCCTTATATCTCAAAAATGTGTTAGCAACCTCAGTTTTGGATTTAAGAAATTAAATCCAACTGTATCTGCTATAGTCATCAATAAACATAATATAGTACTTACTACTATTCAAGGATGGTGTTATTGGAGTTCCGCTGACACCCGTATGTACTAGCTGTAGCTTGTTTGTTTCTCTCCACGTTGTTGAAGGGAATGGTTTTCTAGTTTATTTTCCATGTTGATAAGCCACACAATCATCTAGCTCATCCTCCAACAATGGAACTCCCTTCACTAAGTTGTTTTTAAGCATATACAGAACTTCAGCATGATGGAAATGGCCAAATCCTTTTGTGCCATAAGCTTGTAAAGCTAATAGTACTTGTGTAAGCCATTTTCTCCTCCTCCACTAGATTTAGAGCAAAGCTTTTTGCCCTCATCATTATCTTAAACATATCAAAGCCTTTGGCATCTTTAATCCAGCACCATTTGTCTTTAAAAATGATTTTGAAGCCTTTTTCAATAAGCTATCCAACACTAAGTAGATTTTGGTTAATGTCAGGTGTTTGCACAAAAAATGGGCAAACACCTCCAAGTCGTATGAATTAGTTGATTTTATGTTGTTTTTAGTGATCTGGATGATTTATGCAAATATGTAAAAAACAGGGACTAAACTGTAAAAGACACGCAGATTTATAGTGGTTCGGCCAGAATGTGCCTACGTCCACTTTATATGTTATTTCTCCCTTACTGTTTAGATTACAAGTACAAAGCTTTGATACAAGTATCTAAAAGTTGTTTGAAAGTTCTCTCCGTGCTTGACCTCTCCAAACTTGTGCTTCATTGTTGTACCCCTGCCCCTCTATTTATAGAGTGAGGCTGGGAGCAAGGGTCCTGGATGTATACAGCTGCTGGTGGGCTTGGGCTGACGTGGTCTGACCTGACAGAGCTGGTCCGGCATCACTCTGGGTCGGTATTGCTTGGAAGTGGAGTCGGACCGGTATTGGTGAGAAGGTGCTTGGTTCGGCATTGGCGATGGCTGATTTGGTGAAGAAGGCGGGGCTCGGTCCGGTAGGTGTTGGCCTGGATGTGAGTCGGTTCGGTGGCTTCGTTGGTCTGGTGGTGAGATGTGTTGCTTCGTTCGGTGGAGACTTCATTCGGTGGAGAGTTTTGGACCGGTGGGGAGTTGGTCCGGTATAAGCCGGTCCGACATAGGTTGGTTCGGTGGAGAGGAGGGGTTGAAGGGATTGATGCCGAATGAGTTGGTTCGGTGAGGCATTTGGAAGAGGAGGTTGGTTTGGTAGCATGGGGAAAGAGATGGTTTGGCAGTGGCCTTAGTTTGGTGATGAGAATTCGTCCAACATCAGGCATATATATAACATCATAAATGTATTTCAAACCTGACAAATTTTCTATAGCCACAGTTCCTTTTCCCTCGACCGAAAGAAATTCACCATTTCCAATTCTCACTTTGGAAGTAATTGTTGTATCAAGCTCCTTGAAGAGCTCTTCCTCATTCGTTATATGATTTGTGCAACCACTGTCAATCAACCAAGAATCACTTGATGTGTTGCTTGATGAAAAACATGTTGCCATAAATAAATTTTCTTCTTCATTTTCTTGGATACCGGCCTTTGCTTCTTTATGTTGTTGTGACTTGCAAACCCGCTCCATATGTCAAAGGTTCCCACATTATCTACATTTATATCAGATCTCCACCAACATTTATTTTGTGGATGACCTCACTACGCCATAGATGACCTTCTGCAATATTTTTGCAAGGTGTTGCTAGCTAAAATGTTGCGACAACTTTAAAATTTTGGTCCTACTGCAACGTTGTATTTTTGGTGTTAAATTAGCCATAAAAATGTGTTGCTCTAGCTAAACAAGTGTAACACGATGCAACATTTTTATATAGTGTTGCCATAGATATATTCTAATTAAAAAAATTATAAAAAAATTTACACCTCAACGATCCACACCACCATTTAAAACAAAATCTCAACCGTCGATTCACACCATCGATCCGCACCTTACCAATTTCCATTTCCCGCTTTACTTTTCACTCACCCGCTTTCGTTTCTCACCCCCAATTTTCCAATCCCTAATTTTTATTCCGCCGACTTTAAAAAAAATGACGCCGCTCCTCCTTGTTTCTTTGATCTGGAGAATAACTGGCTTTGCTTTTATCCCCTATCGGCCATATCAATTTTCGTTATTTTCTTTCGCCTCGCGTCAGTTTTCCTCACTACTTCCGGGTTTTCTTCCCACATCAACAGTACACTATTAGTTATATTGAGATTTGGTTGTTCAGGCGTTCGATTTCACAATCCAATATCACAAACCCAAATTCTTTAGTTGGGCGTTTCAGTCGATTGGGTGGCAGTGGATTTGCGATTTTGTTCAGGTTTTTGGCAATTCTGGTGATTCGAGGTAAGGTTGTGGGATTGCGATGGTTCAGGGAGTTGCTGATTTGGTCGAAGTTTTGTGGTTGGGGCCTGATGTCAGAGTGGCAGGGGGTAGTCGAATTGGTTTCGATGAAGTTCTGGTTATTGGCAGGCAGGTGGAAGTAGTCGAATTGGTTTGGATACAGTTCAAAATTAGAGTGATAATATTGTAGTGTCATCAGTTTCTGATATCTCGAATGATAGTGGAATGGTTTTGGATATTGTCTCATATTGTAGACATGAGGGATTGAATGATTTATTGGAGCACAATGGATCAGTTTCAGTTGTTTGTTTAAATGGTAAGGGTATGTTTTGTTTAGGTAATGGTGATCAGGTGTGTCTCTTTTATGTAAATGATAAGGAGAATGTGCAAGTTTTATCTTTAAACATGCAAGTTGTATCCATGTGTTGCATTCATGTTTGGCTTTTGAATTATAATAACCCAAATACCTGAGGCAAATAATATAACAAAAATATTTTCATTTTCTGTTCGAGTTAAATATTATTTTCCAGATTACTGCTTTTGAATTATATGTAACAGGTATTGAAGACTGGACAGCTGGATACAAGCTTGAATACAGAGTCAAATCAAATGTGCATGAGTGTATGAGTGCATGAGCTTGAAGACAGGTTTCAAAGAAGGCTCGATCTTCCGAAATAGATGGCCTATTGCAACGAAATTAAAAGGTGTTGCTAGCTACAATGTAACGATAGCTATGCTGATTTTTGTCTATTGCAACATTCACTTCAATGTGTTAGCATAGATATCAGCAAAATGTTGCAGTAGCTATAAATATATTCAAATTAATAAAATTAATAAAATTTTACACCTCAGCGATCCACACCATCATTTAAAACAAAATCTCAACCATCAATCCACACCTTAGCAATTTCCATTTCCCGCTTTACTTTTCTTTCTCGTTCCTCTCTATGTGAAAATTAGGGCACGCGATTTTTCTTTCTCGTTCCTCTCTGTGAAAACTAAGGCACGCGATTCCAGTTGCTTTGATGCTCTGATTGATCGAATCTAGTGTGAGAAACGTTCCTGGTAGCTTGCTCCTTCGTTCTCCTAGATTGATTACTCGAATTGCTTTGACTTCATCGTCGGGTGCGATGTGATATTATTTGGTATGTTTTCTGCCTTCTGGTTTACTTGATTATTCTCGATTTTGGTTACACTCGCACGCTTTTGCCGATGATGAATTGGGATTTATTTATAGGCTTTATTTCCTATAATCTCGAGTTTAATCTTTCTGTTGGACTTTGAGAAATCTGGTATGTTGGATTGCGATGATGTATTGGTATGTGGGATTTTGGTTCACTGGCTTGATTTTGCTTTGCCGATGATGAATTGCGATGTGATATTATTTGGTATGTTGGATTTTGGTTCACTGGCTTGTTTTTTATTTCTGATCTGAGCTTGTTAGCTCCTTTCTACTGCATTTGTTAAACCATAACTTGAACCTTTGTTAAACTTGTTCACATACCTTTGTACCTTGCTGCATTTGTTAAACCAGAACTTGAAGTATTTGTATTCTGCTGTCCTCTTGAAAACTGCTTCACTTGAAAACTTCTGCATTTTTGAAAATCAGAACTTTGAAAGTGATCTTTGGTTTTCTAAAACTGTTGACTAATCTGAACATTGAGTTTTGATTTCCACGATATATACAAACATATGTGTGTTGAGCTTTGTTGGTTTTGCTTGGTCTGGACTGAACTGGTACCATGCTAACCTTGTTCTTTAACATGAACTGATGCTCCAAGTCCTCTGTATATCATATTACTGCCTATGTTTCTCTTGTACATGCCTGATGCATTCACTGTTTTTGCTTGATGGGCTGCCTATGTGTACTACTGTGTTTCTTGCACTGGCTTGTCTACATTTTGCTGAACCTGGTTCTTGTTTGTTTTGTTGGTTGCTTGGCCCTGAGTTAAATCCAGTCGATGACTCGGGTTTGACCTTGTGCCGTGTCCATTTTTTTTGGCTTGTCTACATATCTGGCTGCACTTGAGTATGAACTTGCACTTGAGTAGTTTCTTGTACCAAGCCTTATGATGCATGTATGTTCATCCATGTACATGCATTTCTTGGTCATGTTATGTTGCTTGCTGTGTTGAGTACTACTTTGTGCACTTGGCTTATCCTTTGTGCATTTTTGCTTGAACTGTTGCTTGCTGTCTTCCATGCTGTCTTGTATCCATGTGTTGCATTCATGTTTGGCTTTTGAATTATAACAACCCAAATACCTGAGGCAAATAATATAACAAAAATATTTTCATTTTCTGTTCGAGTTAAATATTATTTTCCAGATTACTGCTTTTGAATTATATGTGACAAGTATTGAAGACTGGACAGCTGGATACAAGCTTGAAGACAGAATCAAATCAAATGTGCATGAGTGTATGAGTGCATGAGCTTGAAGACAGGTTTCAAAGAAGGTCGATCCCCGCCGGGACTGCGGGGCCCCGGACCCCCACCGGCGCTGCGCCCGGACCCTCTACTCGGCTCGCCTTCGGCTCGGCACTCGGCTCGTCATATATTTGTCAGTGTCGGTGTTTGTATAAATTGAAACTGCATATGTAATGAGTGAACTGAGTGATGTAGCGAGGAATATCTGTATATGTGAATATAAGTGTTATATATCATTGAATTGTAAAATAGTGGAGTCGGGAATTTGTACTATTTCAAATGTTGAAATAAAATATTTATTTAAATAAATTACTATTTGAATATCAAATTCTATGCAATAGCATTTTATTAAATAAATATTTATTTCTATTAAAAAATCAAATATGCTCTACATTTTGGGCACCACAAATTCAGAAAGTTAATATCTATAGCAACATTTTGGAATGTTGCTACAGACACTAATGGATGTTGCTATAGACCCAAATAGGGTTCTATTACAACAATATTACTTATGTTGCCTTAGATAGTCAAAATGTTGCCTTTGAGGTCTAAGGCAACGGCAAAAATTGCATCACCCGAAAAGTGTTGCCATAGACCTATGGCAACATTTTTTGGGCCTGACCCAACATTTTTTTTGTGTTGCAGAAGGCCATTTATGGCGTAGTGCCTGTTTTTTTGCGACGAGGTCAAACTAGATAGGCTTCATCTTTGTTCTTGTTATCATTGCTAGCCATTTTGTAATTTTTCTTTTCTGTAGCTCCCCTTGCATTTTCTACCCTTGCATGAAAGGCATCTTCCATCAACCCTTCTTCTCTCATCAATTGTGCCTGCAATGCGTTCACTAATTCTGCCAATGAAATGCTTGACAAATCTTTAGTTTCTTCCAATGAAGAGATTTTTGACTCATATCTCTCTAGCAATAAGACCAGAATTTTTTCCATAATTCTTTCATCATAGAAATTCTTTCCAAGTAGCCTCATCTTGTTAACAATGCTCAATAACTTATTGGTATACTCTCTGATGGCTTCAGTTTCTTTCATTTTCAGCATCTCGAACTCCTAAATCAAGTTGAGTATCCACATGTTTTTGGTTCTTTCATTTCCTTGGTATTCCTTCTTAAGGTAGTCCCACATACATTTTGCTGATTTTAAGTTCATGATTCTTGTAAATATTGTACTTGAAACTGTGGAAAATAGGCAAGCTTTGACTTTGGACTTCCTTGTCTTCTTTTCCTTATGATTCTTCATCTGAGCTTTTTAGGATTTGCAGGCAACGACAACACCTCATAATCATCTTCTACAGCTTCCTAAAGTCCAAAGGCTTCGAGGTAGGCAGTCATCCTAACCGCCTAAGCTTGATAGTTTTCTCCATCAAAAATGGATGGTGACATGGAAAAGTTTGTTTCTGGTTCCATTTGCGAAGGTGGACAGGATTTAGGTCCCTTAAGAAAAAATAACACCGATACCAATTTGAAGTTATAAAGAATGCCGAGAAAGATGATTTTATTATTATTATTATTGCTCACAAAGTTTACAAGCAAGTCATTTGTTCTTATATAATGCCAAAAAACTAAAAATTGCAGGAAATATGACGGGCTGCTAAAATAAGGAATAACAGAATTTAAAAGAAAAAATCTAGTAAAGACTTGGATCGTTGACCAATTATTTGGTAACTTCTTTGATAAGGCACTAAGGCTCTTTCCAATGGACGCAAACTATAGGTAAATCATTTTAGAATTTTTATATGCATTGCTTAAGCTCACATTCTAGATCAACAAAGAAAAAATCCTAACAAGAAGGGAGAGAAATGCATTTCTCTCGATGTTAGTGACCATTTAAAATCTTACGAACTTTACAATCCTAATATTATGAAAATTATTATCAGTAGAGATGTCATTTTTTATTAAAATGAAAGTTGGTCGTGGGATGTAAATGATTCCAAAAAACTAAGTGCAATATGCTTAGATGAAGAAGATGTTGAGGAAGCAAGTCAACTCTAGAAAATGCAAGTTCCATCAGTTGATACTCATGAGAACCTTGAGCAAGATAATACTACACCCTTTGAAATCACACTAGCAATGGTGGACTTTGGTGAACAGGCTGAAGTATCAAGCAGTCTGTATTGTTAATGCATTCGACAAAAGATCAGCATGGATGTATGATTATAAAATAACCAGAATTGATCAGCCAAAGGATCTAAATATGCATTTTTCATTATTTTCAAATTAAAATCCTACTTCTTTTAAAGTAGCTATTAAAGAAACACAGTGGTGAAAGGCTATGGATGCTGAAATTGAGGCAATAAAAAACACTGGGTAGCTCATGAACTACCCAAATAATAGATGTTGATTGGAGTTTAGTGGCTTTAAAAAAATTCAATGCAATACGAAAAGTTTATAAGTTCAATTCCCACCTAGTTGTAAAAGGCTACAAGTAGGAATATGGAGTTGATTACAAAGAGCTATTTGCTCTGGTCACAAGGCTAGATACAATCAGGCTGGTACTTTCAATCACAACCAAAAATCATGGTTTATCTATGAACTTGATGTCAGATCAGCATTTTTGAATAGAAAAATGGAAGAAGAGGTTTATGTTAATCAACCTAGTGGATATATTTGAAGGCAGGTCATCAAAATGTTGTATATAAGTTAAAGTAGGCATTGCACGGGTTCAAACAAGCTCCAAGAGCTTGGTATAGTCGTATAGATGCTTATTTTGCACTTAAAGCCATTTATAAATGCTCTTACAAACACACACACGCTCTATGTTAAGATATGGAAGGA
This sequence comes from Allium fistulosum, assembly GCA_030737815.1. Classification (NCBI taxonomy): domain Eukaryota; kingdom Viridiplantae; phylum Streptophyta; class Magnoliopsida; order Asparagales; family Amaryllidaceae; genus Allium; species Allium fistulosum. The sequence continues at coordinate 1,273,331,440 of CM060901.1, read as the reverse complement.
TAGGAAAAATACTTGTTATGTGTCAGTATGTTGATTATCTCATTTATACAAGCAACGATAAAGCCATGTTTGATGAGTTTAAAATATCTATAGTGGATGAATTTGATATGCCATATTTAGGCTCGATGAATTATTTTTTGGGCATTGAAGTTATGCAACACGTACTAGTGTGTTACTTTATTAGAAGATATATTTTTTGGAAATTTAAAAAAAGTACAAAATGGAAACTATAATTCGGTTATCACACCAACTACATATGGGTTGAAGCTTACTAAGAACAAATCATGAAAGAAGGTGGATGCTACTTTCTGGGAGCCTTATGTATTTATTTCAGCAAGGCTGTGTACAATGCATGGCATGAATTTAACCAAAAGGTACATGAAGTATCCTACCGAAGTTCATCTCTTGGCATCGACGAAAAATTTCCGTTACTTGAAAGGTACGTCTGATTATGGTATCTCATATAAAAAAATGGTAACTCTAGTTTGATTGGATATTCATATAGTGATTATCTTGGTGACATTAACGATAGAAAAAAAATACTTCTGGCTTTGTGGTCATGATGAGTTCTAGTGATATTTCATGGTCTTCAAGAAGCAACAAACAGTGACTCTATCTACCATAGAAGCTGAATTTGTTGCTACATCCTCAAGTTTTTGCGAAGAAATTTGGTTGCGCAGAATACTTGAACTTTTGCACTTTTGGCAAGAAGGTCCAACATTGATACTTTGTGACAATGTTTCTGTAACAAAAGTTTCTAAAAATCTAGTTTTTCATGGATGGAGTAAACATGTTGATGTACGCTATAATTTCTCGGTTGAAATTGGTAAGGACGTTATCATTGACTTAGTGTTTTGTAAGAGTGAAGATCAAGTTGCCGATATGTTGACCAAACAGTTAAATTCTACTGTATTTCAAAGCCTTCATGGTTTACTTGGAATATGATCCATACAAGAAGTAGTTAAACATGAAAAGGTTGTTAGAGCTATGCAGGCCCGGTTTTAGGGCTAGGCTGTCTAGGCGGCCGCATAGGGCAACCCCCCGGATGGGGCAATCGTAGCTGATGGTGGGTGGAGCAGAAACGACCACATTCAGAAAATATAAAGGATAATATGTATAGCTGATAATAGTCACCTTTATTATCGTTGGATGGGCTATAAAACTATTAGGAGAGGCGTAACAGGTTCAATTCCTGGCAACGTCAGATTTTGTACTGAACTTTTTTCCCAAACTTGCCTAGGGCAACTTGAACTATGGAGCCGGCTCTCCTGGAGCTACGTATGTAAACCGATGTCTTTTTGACATCCAATTTAAGGGGGAGTGTTAAGTTTTTTTTTCTAAAGCTTAATAAAAAGTGTCAGAGTCCAGAAGGATGTGGTAGTTTGTATGATCTACTCGTTAGGTCAATGCCATGAGCTTAGTTGTGGTTAGTAGTGGAATGGTTGTTGTTTTATTTGAATATGTGTTTTGATCTTATGTGGTACTGATATATATAATATATCATTTTTAGTTAAAAAAGATACAACTTTTGGTTCCAATATCTCCTCTCACATCATTACATGGAATATATTTTAATCCTTTTAGGCCCTACAAAAGTGAATATGTTAAAGATCGTGTTTTTTCTTTAGCCCATTTTGGATCAACTGTTTCTTTTAAAACTCCCATGTGGTTTTTGGTTTAACATTATTTTTACAGGACAACTTTTACTCAAAGATGGAGATAATCCTTATTTCAACTTTAGACTTCGTTTAAAATCAGTTACAAAAATGTGCATGGTTTTCACCAGGCCAGGATTTGTATTTGCGCAATTTTAAAGTGCGCAAGCATAAATTTACAGTTTGTCCTTGTGCATTTTGAAATTGCGCAAGTACAGTATATGTTAGAAACCTTATGCTTGTGAAATTAAAATTACGCAAATACAAAATGCATACAAAATGCTGACACAGTGGAAAAATGTCTATTTTTGTAATAAGTTTTGAACGATGCTTAATGTTGAAATAAGGTTTCTTTCATGCCTATAAATCTGTAATTATACATCATAAGTTATACCTTAGTTCGAAGCCCATGGAATATGCTATACCAATAGTGCATAGACTGCAAATCCAATCACATCACTTATATAGCTGCAACAACCCGGTTTTGAGAAGCAATTAACTTAAATTTTTGTATGCAAATTTGATATTTAATAGAATTAATTTAATAGAAATTAACTGGAAATTTGAAATGTTTTTGAAAAGAATGTGAGATAAATTACATTTTTGAAGTTTGGGAAGTTTTAATGATGTAATCTTTTCATTGGGTTTGGAATTTATCTAAAAGGAAAGAATAGATGTGATTTAAAATCATTATAAGTTATTGAAAGTATATTTTTGAAATTTGATTATCTTTTGAAGTTAGGAATCATTAACGATGATAAAAAATTTAATTAATACTTCCCTTTAAATGTTGAAATGGCATTAATGAGGGTTAAAATTAGTTTGGAAGTTAGTAAAACTATTGTTTTGAAGTTAAAAGCATATTTGAAACAATGCATTATTGTTAGGGGCTTTGTACGACAAGTCCTTATTTTTAATTAAAATGAACAAAACACCCAATTAGGTCATGCGCATGCATTTCTTTCATATATGGCTGTTAGTCACACACTCTTAATTAAAATCTGCACCCTATTAATTATCAATTTTTGAAACGTGATAACTTTTTCTAGAAACATCATATTAACAAACCGTTTTTACCGTTAAATCACAAATTCTATTATCTTTCTAATTATAGGTATTATGGAACAATAAGTCTCAAAATTTCGAAACTCATTTTTTTTCCAATTCAAATTTTTGAAAATTTAATGTAGTAAATTTTGATTTTTTTTGAAAAACCGCACATTTAAGAACTGCATTTCTTAAATGCAGTTAAAACTGCAACACTGTAATAATGCTGTTTTTTTTACTAAAATGCAGTTAAAAATTGCATTTTAGTGATTAGTTTTTAACTGCATTTTAGTGTGCAGTTTTTAACTACATTTAAGAAATGCAGTTAAAAACTGCCTTATTATAATGCAGTTTTTAATTGTACTAAGTGCAGGTTTTTTACTGGATTACTAAAATGCAGTTAAAAATTGCTATGTTAAATTATATTTTTAGGTATTAACAATGGATATCAGTGGAAAGTTTATTAAATTTGTGATTTAATGGTGAAAACTATTCTTGAATCCGATTAATCTAGAAAATGCTATTGCGTTTTAAAGATTGAAAATAAATGAATCGGCGAAAGGTAATAATTGTCAAGTGTGATGTTAGAGGAGTAGGGTCCTAATTTATATCCTTAGTGACTAAAGGATCCGCTTTACAATTCAATTATGAAATAGGGACCCGAAGTTAATATTCTATCATTGTTATTTGTAAGTTTGGAAGTGAAATTGGATTTTAACATTTGAAGTAAGTTTGGAAAATGGATTAAAAGGAAGTAATTTTATTTTGATAAATAATGGATTTAATGATGCATGGAAAATTTATTGTAGAGTAATGAGAAGTTTGAAGAATATAAAATGTGATTTGTGGTCATTAAATGCAAACTATTGTGTTTTTGAAATTAAATGCGATGTATTCATTTTAAGGAAATTAAATGAAAATAAATATTTACAAAATGTCAAAATTTGTATAAAATAAAGATAGTTGTGTAAGAAATGAATTTAAAACTCTAAAAATAAAATAATGAATTTCCATAGGATTTAAAATATTGTAAAATAAATTATAAGAAAGGTAAAGGAACAAAGGGGAGACCATCACCACTGTCCCAGTGGTTAGGCGCTTCGACTTTGGTGCGAGAGGTTACAGGTTCGAAACTTGTGTAGCATGATTCATGTAGAATATTTTTATATTACTTAAGACTTGTAGTACCAATATGTACTACCATCTACGTACCCCATTTAAAAAAAAGGAACAAAAGAGAAGAGAATACAAATTAAAATAAATTGGTTTCGGGCAATTTCTTTTACCCAACTTAGCCCAAAATAGAACAAGAGATTATATTTTCCCTTCTTTAAACTACTTGTTCATTCATTCCTTTCTATCAGAAAAGAAAATATGTAGACTCCTCCTGTTCTTCTCTACCAAAACCTAGGATTTCAAAAATCCATATCAAATCCAAAAAATTGCTAAAAATTACCAAACTTTATAGTAAGCTTTTAAATACCGCTCTACACCTATAATAGCAACCAGTTAGAATTTGTTGGTCTCTTCGATCTGGGCAGCGAAGAAAATGGTAGTAGTTGGCTGAAACGGAAAAGTATGGTGAATTTAGGGATAAAACTAAGGAAATGGAAAGCTTGTATGCTATGGTGAGTTTTTACAACTCATATATGTCTATTAGTATGCATGTCTATATTTTATTTAAATTGTACAAAATTTTGGTTGTTTGTTGGTTTATATACTTTAAGTATATTTGAATGTTGCATTTTTTTTAACAAAACGTTTAATCGTTAATTGATGTGTATGGAATTGTTTGAATGCATGCATGTTGTTGAAAATGTATGGTCAGTAAAGAAATCACGTCAGAAAGATGAACGAAGGTGGAGTTGATTAGCGATGATGATGGCATGTAGCTTTACAGCTCTAGGAATCGCGTAAATGGTCGATTGGTTGCTTCTCGACCAATCAACGAGTGTAAACCTAGAGCCTATAAAGCTACAGAATGTGGAGGTAAATTCTTTATTTAAAAAAATTATTTGATAAATGTTTACGCCAAAATTGGCCATAAACACCCAATTGTCAATGAAAGCACCAATTCTCAATCACAGATCACAAATAAAAATGAAGAACACTCGGAAAATAAAAAGGAAAGCAGTAAAGAACACAGGATTTATAGTGGTTCAGTGATCTGGCCTACATCCACTTTGAAGTTTGATGACTTTATTCATACTCACTTGCTGATTACAACTGATTTCAATGGGTTACAGCGAGTTAAAGTGTTGAAATTCGAGTACAACAGCAGCAATGGAGTGCTAAGTTGGATTCGACAGAGTTTGGACGTCCATCAGCCAAAAGGATCCTTCTTCTACAGGCCCTGGGGCTCTATTTATAGGCGTAGGAGGCAAATATTTCACTCAGATCTCGGGAGACTTCTTCTGGCACGTGAGTGGGCCCACGCGATCGATCCTGCGAAGTTTTGACTCGATTTGTGATCAATACGAACGAATTTCGTATCGATCAAGATTTGATCCAATCGAGTCGAAACTTGGCATGAGTCTTCCTTATGTTGTACGTAAGCTCCTGTGAAAATTTCATAGCATTTGGACTTGTGGATTGTGAGATATGATCGATGTAAGATTGCGTCTTCGTGTAGACTGGCCAGTTCGTATCGATACGTTCGTATCGATCAGTTCGAATCGATGCTGAGCATGTGCCTGTGAGTTGACGTGGCGCTTGAATTTTGGATCGCTCTGCTTTCGATGTCGAGTTGACCGAGTCTCCAAAGATCTCGCCTTGTTCATATCGAAGGCCGTTGCCTTGTTCGCATCGATGGAAACGACCCTTTTTGTATCGATGGAAAGTGACTCCAGTTGATCGATTCAAAGCTGAAGGGCTCGGATGGATGCGAACAGTGATGGCCCGATCGATTCGAATAAGGGCAACACGATGGATTCGAACAGTGGATCCACGATGGATACGAAGTACCGAAACTTGATGGATTCGAACAAGGCTTCTAATATGGATACGAACTAGACAGATGATGGACACGAACTACTGTTGCTTGATGGATTCGAGCAACGCGCTCCAGCTGATGGATACAAAGTGCATTATCTGCTGATGGGTATGAAAACGACCGATGCGAAATGATGGGTTGCGACCCCAATCGATTCGAAATGATGGATACGAATGGATGGGTTTTCTTGACTTGCATCGACCATAACTTAAGCATATGAACCCGGATTGACTTGAAAATTGGAACGTTGGCTTTTCGGGCCTCGCTCGTCGTGTCATATTAATCGTAACTCGATCCGGACTCGGAAAAAATTCATCGATATCCATAGCAAACCTGACTATAACCGATCTTCGGGACGAACTATCTTTGGTTTCTAGTCAATTTCTTGGTGTCACGGCCTTGCCAAAAGGCGGGATAACACTTGCCCCCCAAAGCATGCCTTGCGATAGTTAGGTGTGTTTTGTAGCTCGATAAGATGGATGTTCATATCTTGTTGATGACCTGCAAAGAAATTGATAGTCTTATCTGACCACGAATGACGATCGTTCGGGATCGTATGTCATTCGAGGTAGTACGTGACCGTTCGGGGTCGGATGCCGTTCGCGGCGAATAGTGATCGTTCACGATCGGGTGCCGTTCGAGGCGAATTGTGATCGTTCGCGATCGGGTTCCGTTCGAGGTGAATTGTGCCCGTTCGCGGTCGGGTGCCGTTCAAGGCGAATTGTGATCATTCGCGATTGGGTGCCGTTTGCGGCGAATTGTGACCGTTCGCGATCGGGTGCCGTTTGAGGCGAATTGTGATCGTTCACGGCATAATATGTGTGCCCGGGGAGGGACTTGGTATCATTAACGTCAGATTTCACGTTCGAGTGAGTTTCTGAGTTGTTTGTGGTGGTGGTTTATCGCCATCTCAGAGCATGCCTGAGGATCGTTCGCGGTCCCATACATGTGTAAGTAGCTTAGCCGTTGTGGAATCACAGATAGTGGATTTTCATTCAGAATAAGTCTTCCAACAGAAATGTCAAACAAAATCGAGTCTAAATATGAGAAACAGAAAACAAAAGCAAAACAGGAACGTCAAAGTGCAAACACCTACATTGATGCGGTTTATAGTCATATCAGAGCATGCCCGAGGATTGTTCGCGGTCCTGTACATGTGTAAAAAGACTTAATCGCATTGGTGTGGAGTTTGCTACTTATTCGTCATTATCCCAATCAATTGATGACAAGTTGACGCCTCGATCCTGAGCCGTCCCCAGTAGGTGTAGGTGGTGGTCGCTCCCGTTCCACCGTTGTTGTCCCCCTTCTTACATACTGCGATAGCAGACCATTCCAGATATGTCCCTCAACCTCATCCTTCAAGTGTCTGCAATCATTCGTGCTATGACCATTCAGCTCGTGGAATAAGCAGTACTTGTCTGACCTTCTTTCATTGTTGGTAGGATCCCTTCTCATTGGCCTTCGATAGGGAATTTGCCCCCTAGTATCCTGGTAGATTTGCTCCAAAGTCTCATTCAACTCCGTATAAGAGGTGAATCTTGGTTCCTTTCGTGGTCGCGTTTGTCCATCAGCATTATCCTCAGCCTTTCGTTTCCCTTTACCAGCTCCTGCACCTTTTTCAGGAGGATTTTCGCCCTTGATCGCATAAACATCGGTTCCTTCTCCTTCCTCTCTTTCAGCATTCGCATCCTCTAATCGTAAAAATCCTTCAGCCTCGTGATAAAATTCTCCTAGATCCATAGGGGGATCCCTTGTTAACGAATTATTGAACTCTGTGCCATCAGCTGTGCCAGATACAGCTGCCATCAAAACCATGGATGGATCGGGTCGATCCACCGATGCTGCCGCTGCATTGAATCGCATCGGAAAGTTCCTCAAAGACTCCCCTGTTCTTTGTTTCAGTGCTGCCAAACTCATCACATTCTTGGGTCTCGAAATGTGAACCCTGAAATGCCTCATAAACTTCTCAGTTAGGTCGGTCCATGTTCCGATGGAACCGCTCTCCAGTTGCCTAAACCATAGTGCTGCGATGTCCGTCAAATACAACGGGAAATATCGGGCCATGACCTCCTCCGATGCCCCCAATACCTCCATATGTCTCATATACCACGTTCGATTAACTGCAGGATCCGTCCTCCCATCGTACGCCTCCAAGGTTGGTAGCTTGAATTCTGGTGGATTCCGGGCTTGCCTGATCGTAGGAGCAAAGGGACTCCTATTAACATCTTCCAGATCTCTATTCACTAGTCCGCCTCTCATGGCTCATCTGACCATCTCCGCCAATCTGTCACTATCTCCAAGTTGTAGTCCTTGTCTGTTGCTTCTGGTTTTCCCCCCGAGTTCACGAGGGATTCCTGGAATCTGCTCCCCTGAACGAGCATTCATTTCTCTGTCAATGTCGCGTTGCGCAGTTCCACCTGGTACTCCGCCCGGGATTGGGTCAACATGCTCTGGGTAAGCGCCCCCTAGTTCTGGGGCTATGTTGATGGTCCTGCTCCATTCTGAATTCTGGTTGCTTCATGCTCCCGATCCCTATCTCCAGCATCTCTTGCGGCTGCGTTCCACTGATTCTGTGCTCCAACTTGTCCAGCTTGTCGAAGTAGATTCTGCATCATTTCCTCCTGTCTCTTGAACATCATTTCCATCTCGTCCCTGGTGATGAAGATCGATGTCTGATTCGCTCCTGAGGAAGCCTCCTGACTTCCTTCATGCTGACTTCTCTCTTCTCTGTCTTCTACTTGATTGCCTTGTCATGGCTTTTCAGATCTGAATTCTTAAGCTTTCAAATTCAACTTCCAAGCGGTAGAATCCTGAGTTAGCTGGTTCTCAGTGAAAGCACCAAAATTGGCCACAAACACCCAATTGTCAATGAAAGCACCAATTCTCAATCACAGATCACAAATAAAAATGAGGAACACTCAGAAAATAAAAAGGAAAGCAGTAAAAAACACAGGATTTATAGTGGTTCGGCGATCCGGCCTACATCCACTTTGAAGTTTGATGACTTTATTCATATTCACTTGCTGATTACAACTGATTTCAATGGGTTACAGCGAATTAAAGTGTTGAAATTCGAGTACAATAGTAGCAATGGAGTGCAAAGTTGGATTCGGCAGAGTTTGGACGTCCAACAGCCAAAAGGATCCTTCTTCTGTAGGCCCTGGGGCTCTATTTATAGGCGTAGGAGGCAAATATTTTGCTCAGATCTCGGGAGACTTCTTCTGGCACATGAGTGGGCCCACGCGATCGATCCCGCGAAGTTTCGACTCGATCTGTGTCGATACGAACGAATTTCGTATCGATCAAGATTTGATCCAATCGAGTCGAAACTTGTCATGAGTATTCCTTATGTTGTACGTAAGCTCCTGTGAAAATTTCATAGCATTTGGACTTGTGGATTGTGAGATATGATCGATGTAATATTGCGTCTTTGTGTAGACTGGCCAGTTCGTATCGATACGTTCGTATCGATCGGTTCGAATCAATGTTGAGCACATGCCTGTGAGTTGACGTGGCGCTTGAATTTTGGATCGCTCCGCTTTCGATGTCGAGTTGACCGAGTCTCCAAAGATCTCGCCTTGTTCGTATCGAAGGCAGTTGCCTTGTTCGCATCGATGGAAACGACCCTTTTCGTATCGATGGAAAGTGACTCCAGTTGATCGATACGAAGCAGAAGGGCCCGGATGGATGCAGACAGTGATGGCCCAATCGATTCGAATAAGGGCAACACGATGGATTCGAACAGTGGATCCATGATGGATACGAAGTACTGGAACTTGATGAATTCGAACAAGGCTTCTAATATGGATACGAACTAGACAGATGATGGACACGAACTACTGTTGCTCGATGGATTCGAGCAACGCGCTCCAGCTGATGGATACGAAGTGCATTATCTGCTGATGGGTACGAAAACGACCGATGTGAAATGATGGGTTGCGACTCCAATCGATTCGAAATGATGGATACGAATGGATGGGTTTTCTTGACTTGCATCGACCATAACTTGAGCATATGAACCCGGATTGACTTGAAAATTGGAACGTTGGCTTTTCGGGCCTCGCTCGTCGTGTCATATTAATCGTAGCTCGATCCGAACTCGGACAAAATTCATCGATATCCATAGCAAACCTGAGTATAACCGATCTTCGGGACGAACTGTCTTTGGTTTCTAGTCAATTTCTTGGTGTCAGGGCCTTACCAAAAGGCGGGATAATAATAAACTTGTTAAAAATCTATTTTTGGAAAAGAGTTTTATTGAAAATTTAGTTTTATTATTAATCATTAATTTTTGTTTACTTTTAAATAAATTTCATTTAATTTTAAATTTGAAAATGAAAGTAAAAATGATTTCTATTTTTAGTAAAAATAAATCAACATTTAGAACTTGACTTAAAAATTCGAAATGAGTTAAATTTGAAAATGAGTTCAAGCAATGTTTTGGGAAGTAAAGATTATTTTTTTGAGATAATATTATCAAATATTTGAAGTGAAGAAAATACTTCTAAATAAAGCTTTTGTTATAGGAAGAAATAAAAGGATTTTAAAGATTTGTGATAAATGAGTGGTTTAAAAGTAAGTTAAGGCTTTAGTAATTGAGTTAAATAAGGTTTTAATGAGTATTAAGAAATAAAGATACTGATTTTGAAATATTGTTTAGCTTATGGAGTAAACCTCTTAATTCGTGTGTGAAGTTAAACAAATAATTTAATTAACAAAGGGGAGTTTAATTTAAATAGCTTGTTTTTCGAAAAGGACCATTACGTTTTAAGCACTCCTTTAGATGTTTCATTCTTTAATTAATTAAAAGGGTTTAAATGGTAAATCTTTGCAAATTAATTATGTGGTTGAAATGAAGGTTTTGAGAATGTGATAGAGATTTATGAAAAGAAATTATAGATTTGTCATTTTAACTCTTTTAAAAGTTAAATTAATAATTTCAATAGTTTGAAAATGATTTGAAAAGATTATTTGGAAAGTGATTATATATTTATATATATAATTAAATATTCAATAGATTGGATTAAATTAAAGGAATGGATTTGATATTTATATATAATAAAAAACTAAAAACGGTTATTCATGGCGGAAATGGCATCTAAAAACACCATGTTGAACAAAGAAAAACCGCCACCCGAGCCTCCTGATCAACAACCACACAGCACTACATCATCAATATGAAGTAAATCATGGGCCGATATGGTGAAGGGGACAAAATCTAAAAATGTTACTAAATAAGACACTGATTTACAGTTCATCCCTCTGTAGGTTGAAGATGGGATAAAGGTATTTCAAAACCCTACTTCCAATAGAGAATTGGCAGAATCTAAGTGGAAGAACTCAATTATGCTATATGTAATAGGCAGTTGGACCTCTTTATAACCAATTTGTTCAATTCATTCAAAGTGTCTGGAAGCTTGAAGGTTTTTTTATATTTATTATTAGCCAAATGGTTTTTTATCATTTGATTTCATAGATATGATAACTGTAACTGAAGAATTAAAACTAGTCCATACACTTATAATTCACGAATTATTATCATGAAATTGAGGAAGCCAGGCATGTAACTAACTCGTGAATACTTTTCTACTCTACCAATTTGGGTTAAACTGCAAGATCCGGAATTAGCTTTTTTGAACAGGGATGCTATCAGTTGTATTGCTAGTACTCTAGGCAAGCCAATAAAGATGGATAACAATACTGCTAAGGAAGTACGATTACACTATGCTAAAGTATTGATAGAAGTTGACCCAAATTTCTCTTTTCCAGAAAGTATTCAAGGATACAATCAAGATGGTGAAATTATGGAGATTAACATTTCATATGAATATAGGCCTAGACCATGTAAAATCTACTCTATGTTTGGACATAGTACGAAAAACTACAGACTTTCTTACACTAAAACTTGACAACCTAAGCAACAAAGTCCAGAAAGCAACCAGGATACAAATAATGTTCAATCACAAGGGAAGGTTCATGGGGAGCCCACTTCTCTCCTTATACATGTGGGTAAAAAAATAAACACTCGACAACTCACAAACAAGAGCAATGGACAAAGGAAAAACCATTGAGGAGGTACACACTTCAAACCCGTTTTCATGCCTATCTCCCGGCGATCCAGAACCCACCATAGACCCCAACCAAACTGCATCAACTTCATGCACCAATCCAGAGAAACTTACATCGAATCAATACACTACAATAGAATGTGAGGATCAAACATTACATGCTCATTTAGATAAATCAAAGGAGTTCTCAGTAGCACTAGAGGTATTTGATGAACATCAACAATTTGTAGAGGAAATTGTTGAACATATAAAAGAAACATGCAAAAGTGATAATCATATTAAAAATGTTGCCCACATGACAGAGACTAATGTGAAATATATGAAGAAGCATTAGAACAAACAACCTACTTCTACAACCCCTCCCAAGAGGAATACAAGGAGGACCAGCACTATAAAATGAATGCTTGCTCATGGAATGTCTGAGGACTGAATACCGATAACAAAATGTTATCCGTATTCAATTTCCTTAAGTCTCAACAGCTTTCTATGATTGCATTGTGTGAGACTAAACTACAAAATGATGGTATTCAGAAATTTATGACAAAATTCCCTTCAAAATGGAATTGCAAGCATAATAATGAAATGGGCACTAAAGGAAGGATTATTGTCGTCATTGATAGAACTGTTTGGAGTATTTCTATCTCAGACATTTCTTATCAACATATTACTACTGTTTTGACTAACTTTAGAGGATTATTTCAGTGCACATGTACCTTTGTTTATGCTAGTAACACCTACTTAAAGAGGGATGAGTTATGGGCTTCCTTAAATCTCAATTCTTCTTCAATTCACATGCCATGGATTATCTTTGGAGACTTTAATAATGCTTCGAACCCTAAAGATAAGAAAGGAGGACTCCCTATACCATTTTCTTATCTTACTAGCTTTAAAAATTGCATATTACTATGTGGTCTGATGGAATGTAATGTTGCTGGATGCAAATTCACATGGAGGAAAAGGGGGATGGCAAGCAATATTGATAAAGTATTAGTTAATCGGGACTTTTGCAACTGTTGCCAAATGTTTATGTTGTTGCTCTACCATCAAATCTAAGTGATCACACACTTATTTTGATTTCTTTTGTAGAATCAAAAAGGAAAAAAAATTCCTGTTATCCACATATTTTCTAAAGGATACGAATAAAGGAATTTATATCGCACCCCATAGATATCGCACTTCATCAAAGCCATCTATCATCGATACTGCATGTTAACAAGGCGATGATTATATCGAAGAGCTGCATATCTTAACCCACCACCTAAAGATATCGAATGCTTCATCAAAACAAAGGTGGATGTCATATAAAGTCAACACCAAATATCGCCACCCTTCATGTCGCCTTCCTTCAAAGTCGCATCTGAGGTGATATCACTTCTTTTCAGTATCGGGCCTCAAGTGATACTATGCTACTTCCATGCCGTATAACATCCATGCCCCATTTAATCAATTCCACATAGATTCCATGCCGCATGTCATCAAAGCCACATGTTATCAATGCCGCTCCATATCAATGCCGCTCCATTTCAATGCCGCTTCATATCAATGCCACTCCATGATAATACTGCATCATGTCAATGCCGCTTCCGGTCAATGCCACCTTCTATTTATGAAGAATACCGAAGATCATCTATGATACTCGACATCATTAAGATTCCAAAGGTTATGCATGCCTAAGATAAGTTAGGCCGAAGGTGGCATAAAGCATCATGCTGAATACATCTACCCTTATAAATAAGAACCTAAGACATGAAGGAAGGGGCGATCATTTCTTTTCTCTCCTCTAAAAATTAAACTCTTGTAACGCTAAATTGATTTAGGGAAAAGCTACAATTCGATTGTAATCATGATCAATTGAAATAAATGAGAACTTAGACATACCTATTATTATGATCGTGCAAGTTGGACATTATTAAACACGAACATGCATATAATGAAGCTCTTTGGACCCAAAGCAAAAGCGATACTATTCACATAGGATCACATGAACTTCGGTCCAAACTAGTACTTATATGCATAGCCTCTATTTTGCCTCATACATATGGACATTGGACTATGGACATAAGGACTGTTTATTTAGTTCATTAACATGCTTAATGGGCTAATGCACACATTTACTACTTATCTTCTCTCTCCTTTGACTATATGACATAGGACATTGAGTGTTCTATTCTTAAAGACCAAATAGATTCTCGAATATATTATTCCAAGTGACCTTAAGGTCTCTCAAATATCTTTTTTTAAGTGACCTTAAGAGATCTCAAATAAAATGTTCCAAGAAATCATATTGGCTTTCAAGTGTGTAACAACCAAAGTCCATGAGCACTATGGATATGTTTCCTAATGATATCCACTCAAACATAGCCTTAAATGTTTAGCTTATTCTTAATTTAATTAACATCAACTAAACCATGCTTGGTCGTGTCGACACGTGAACTTGAATCAAGGATCGGCTCATCATTCTTGGCCTCATGGGTGTTATGCCAATTTTTGGTTTAACATTTTGGCACTAGAAAGAGGTCTTGAACCTTCGACTCCCTATAATTCTCACCATAAACTAATTATGTGAAGTTTCTTTTGTTATAGGAAAATGAGAAAATCAAGGCGAGTTAATGCTCCAAGTGAAGAAGTCATACAAACTGCGACATTAGAAAAAATGTTATTCCTAGCAATCAGAGCCGACATAACCTACGAACAACGAAGCTAAAATAAAAGACCTAGAACAACAAGTGTTGATGATGAAAGAACTTCTGGAAGGAATCCTTGCTCAAAAATTCTCCAAAACCACCAAGCTCATGGGGGGAGATGAGGTAGAGTCTCCAAGAAGGAGCTTAGATGCCTCTTTTCTTAAAAACAAAAGCAGAAGCAAACTCGTTATGACTCCACAAAAGAGAAAAAATCATCTACAAGCTTAAGCAACCAAACTTTCTCCAAGGTCATTGGCGAAAAACAAAGTTAAGGAAAATTACCAAGGGAAATTGATGTAGAAGTCCAAGGAGCAATCTGGAAGTTCAACCTCCAAAGAATACATACCTATTAGAAGCAATTACCACAGTGATGAAGCTTATCTAAGAGATATGGCTGAGAAAATGAAAAAGGATATGCTTAGTCTTAAAGGAAAAGGAACTCTTGATGAAAAAGCCAACAATAACCACCGAGAAGCTCCCTTCATAGACGATATCATGTCCACCGGGATCTCGTCCCACATCAATATTTCGTCCTAAATATACAATGGAACAACTGACCCATATGATCACTTGATGGCCTTCGAAAGTCAGATGGACCTATACAATGCATCTGGAGCTGTCATTGCAGACTTTTCCCTATTACATTCCAAGGTGCAGCAGCTAATTGGTACATGCACTACCATGAGAAAACCATCTTTTCCTAGAAGCAATTCTCTTATGAATTCTCAGTGCAGTTCTGTATTTGTAAAGACCCTACTATCGACTACACTGTGCTGGCTAATATCAAGAAAAGACCAGAGGAGTTATTAGGGGATCATCTAAAGAGATTTATTGGTGGATTATCTGAAGAGGTTCAATACAAAGGCATTAAAAGAAAAGGTATGACCGATAGGGACAAGTTAGTGGTAGTATATTCACGGCTGATTGAGCAAACACCATTTTGGAAGGAGCTCTATATACACGGTTGTAGAGATTTACAAGACTTCCATTTCCAGGATAACAAATTCATTCCTATGGATGAAATATTTCATACTAAAAAGAATGCCCGGGCCAAAAAGGAGTTCGGGAAAATAGGCCATACCCACAACCATAAAAAACCAAAAATGGGAGGAGGTCCTTGACGCCAATCACATTGCTATGAATAAGCCGCTATCTTACATATTCGCTATGGCAAAGGAAAATGATGATTTCCCAATCTCATACAAAGCTAAGACCAATCCTGAACCAAGAAGGTGGGAAGACTATTGTGCTTATCATAAATGAAATGTGCAAAAAACTGATGAATGTTGTGTTTTGGCGAGCATAATCCTACACATGATTAACTCTGGGCACTTAAAGGAGTTTGTTCAAAACAATCAAAAAGTTACTTGTTCTGAAGATCCCCACCAAAGACTCCAAAGCAATGCTGCCAACTTAGTTGAAGGTGATGGTCAACTGATTTCCTATCGCCCCTCAATAGGATCGATGTGATCCATGGAGGACCGCATCTAGCTGGAAGCAATAAAAGAGCTAGGGACCATTATGTTAGAAAAGCAAAGGAGGGGATTTTCTCTATTTACAAAGATCATCCACCGCTCAAGAATCCCAGGTTCCAGAATTAGGTGCCCAGCCTAACCATTACTCCACAAGAGCTAAGAGGAGGAGTTCGTCATCCACATAATGATCCACTCATGATTACTGCTCAAGTTGGATTAAAAAAATTTGGTGGATATAGGAAGTGTGGTCAATGTGATCTTTAAATATGCTTTCAATCAAATGGGAATTCCGAAGGAGAAGCTAGAGCCAAGCTTTGAACCCATTTTTGGGTTCAACAACAAAGGATCAACTCCTATTGGGCAAATAAGGCTTTCAGTGAAGATGGGAATTCCGTCAAACTCCAGGACATTTGAGACTCTCTTTGTCATCATGGATCAACCATCCTATTACAATGCATTTTTTGGGAGGCCAACTTTGGATGAAGTTGATTCTTTTCTTTCGCCAGAATACTTAATGGTGAAATTCTTAACCAAAAATTGCTAGAGAACAATTTAGCTTTCGTGAAGTGTATTTTTCCACAATATGAATAGGACAATCTTTCTTACTATGACTCGGGAAAAATAAGTTAATTGGAAATGATATTAATAAGCCTTTGGTTGATGGTTCTTCAAAGCAGTCTTCCAAAGCAAAAAATAAAGCCTATTGAGAAAACTAAGCATGTATTAAAAAAGTTAAATTTCTCTGGAAAGAAAAGGAGGAGAAAGAAAACAAACCTAGTAGAGGATGAAATAGAAGGTGAAAAAATAGTCACTGAATTAGATTGTAGAGGTAGGAAAGAATGAATGAAGCCTATGGAAGATTCTGAGGAAGGATGCTTAGATCCAGTTAATCCAACAAAGACAGTAAAAATTGGGAAGGAATTGGATAGCAAACTCAAAGGGGAACTAATTCAATTTCTTCAATCTAACAGAGATGTATTCACCTGGACCCATTCTAATATGATCGTAATAAATCCGATAATTATGTTCCATGCTTTGAATATAGATCCAAATATCACACCTGGTAGAAGAAAAGGCAATTTGATAAAATTCAATTCGATGCTTTAAAAGAGGAATTCAAAATTTTGCTTGAGAATGGGTTCATCAGAGAGGTACTTTATCCAAGGTGGTTGGCCAATCCAGTACTGGTCAAGAAATCCGATGGCAAGTGGAGAACGTGCGTTGACTATACTGATGTAAAGAAGGCATTCCCAAAAGACTACTAACCTCTTCCAAGAATACATCAGCTGATTGATGCAATCAGTAGGCATAAACTTTTATCTTTCATGGATGCCTATTCCGGCTACAATCAAATTTCCATGTTCAAGCCAGACGAGGAGAACACTAGTTTCATAATGGATTGGGGAGCTTATTATTACAAGGCAATGCCTTATGGATTAAAGAATGTAGGCGCCACATACTAGAGATTGGTAAACAGAATGTTCAAGGAGCAAATTGGCCGGAATATGGAAGTATACATGGATGATATGCTATTTAGGTCTCATGAAGGGAGCAGCCATTTAAAAGATCTTATGGAAATGTTTGAGGTATTGCTAAAGTATCAAATGAAGTTCAACCCACACAAATTCTCTTGTCGAATTCAGTCTGGGAAGTTCTTAGGATACATTGTCAATACCCGGGCAATTGAAGCTAACCTTGACCAGATTCAGGCTATTAAGGACATGGTAGAGCCCAAAACAAGTAAAGGTGTAATGAGTTTAAAAGGAAGAGTGGCGGCATCGAATAGGTTCATTTCTAAGGCCACTGAAAAATGCATTCCATTCCTCGATGTGATTAAGAAAAAGAAGAACTTTGAATGGGGGTAAGACTGTCAACAAGCTTTCAAGGAGTCGAAAGACCATCTTGAAAATCACCAATTGTAACAACCCATATTTTAACAAATATTTTAAAATTTATTTATTTGAAAACTTTGATTTTTAAATCATTTTTAATTGAACTTTAGAATTTTCCAATGTATTTTGGATTTTTTTTGTAATAATTTATTTTCCAAATATAATAAAATAATGATTTTCTGGAAACATTATATTTTGTTCAATTTTTGTCAAACCTTGATTTTCAGTGAAATGTAAATTTAAATTTTATTTTTAATCTTTTTGTTTTAAAACTGTATTTATTTCTGATATTTGTTCTGCTTTTCGTTTCGTCAAATTCTGTTTTATACTTTTTAAATTTGATAAAATTCAGTGTTTTACACGCAATTATTTTCTGTAATTCTATTATCTATTTTCCTATTTTCATTTTCTATTTTATTTGTTTGGGCTTTGTTTATTTATTTGTTGTTTTGAAATTGTTTTGATAATGGGCTTTGGAAATTCAAAAAGACCTTAGTTCATTGTTGCCTTTACATTTTCCAAGCTTTTCCACTTCTAGCCGTTCACTTCTTCCTTTAGCCGTTCACTTCTCTTTATTCTCACGTACAAAACATCATTTCATCCTCACGTTTCATTTTGCATTCCTGAAAGAAAAATTGGCAGTAAGTCATGGCTTCTTCCTCTTCATTTTTTGCTTTTCCTTTTGTTCTTCTCTACTATGCTCGGCCTCTACCATAACCATCACCTATTGCCGCCTATCTCACCACTTCACCACCACCTATGACCGACCATCTCCACCACCATACCATCACCAAGCCTTGCCGTGAACCATAGATCCAAACCACCACAAAATTGCCTTGAAACCGTAACCAAAACTCCACTTATCCATCCACTTCCTCCTTTTAACTTCAGCCACCACCACTAGTTCCTCCTCTAGCCCATGACATGACCACTGGCCGTACCACCTGATGATGATGACCAGACCCGACCCAAGCCTAGCCCATGGCCGAGTCACTTTGCACCATAGCCGAACCCATGTTAACCCAAAACCCTTGAGTTGCTTGACCTTTAGCCTTCCATACTTTGTAACTTGCCTATCTCTTCATATTCCCTAACTTAGCCGTGTATACTTGCCTCAAAACTAACCATAGCCGAGCCTATTAGCCTGAACCAGACCTTGGTCGAGCCTTAGTGGTGTGGTCTAGCCCATTTTCCTTTGTGGCCGAGCCACTTATTGTTCAAGTTTTGTTTTCCTTTTGATGATTCATAATTTACATTGTTTTGTTTTATTTTCTTATGTTGAATTATATACTTATATTGGTTATTTTTATTTGTTGTTGCAAGATCTGAATATTGGCTCTCCATCCACTCATATTTGATTCGTGCTTTGTCGTGCTTTTCGGAGTTGTTTGTTCTTGTGTTTGAATTTGATCTCTAGCTTTAAAAAGGTGAGTTTATCACTCTCGACAAACCGTACTTATATAAATGTGAAACAATGCCATTTGAATTGTAGTAGTTGATATGCTATGTTATATGTTCACATCTACCTGCTATCTGACATTATATAATTATATAACCTGTTTATATACCTGTTACATCACCTGAAATCATATTATATGTTTTACTGTTTATTTATTTTTGTTTCTCACACTGCAAGTTCCCTGTTAGAATAGAATCACTATGGGTTGAAATGATACATACCCGAACGGACTTTAGAATAAGGAAAAGTCGTTATGAGCTGAAATGATAGGCTTGAGCGATTTTATTTTATTTGACTTGGGATTGCGGGTTTGAAATGATAAAACCCGGGATTTTAATTCATTACGGATTGAAATGATATATTATCCATATCACTTGACCTAGGTTAGAAAATATTATACAGACCCGTGGTTAATTTTAAATATAAAGATTTTCTAAAAAATGTAAGTATTTGGAATTTTAGTTATATGAGATTTTAACTTAACTATATTTAAATGATTTAAATAAATTTTATGGTTATTTTTTGTAAGTTGAAATTGTATGAATTAATAAATGATTGGAAATGTAAATAAAAAGGTGATTTAAGTTAATATTTGAAATTTTGATTTTAAAGGAAATTTTGGCTTAACTTGGTAATAAAATATTCTAGTTATGAAATGGATATTTAAAGATTTTAATATTAAGTTATTTGTTGAAATAAAAGTTAAGCAATTTACAATGAATTTGACTTAATAAATGGATTATAAATTAACTGGATATTTGTAAATAAAATGTTATTTTATTAAAATTATAAGTGAAATGATATCCAGATAAAAATTTTTGAAAAGTGGAATAAGTTTGATAAGTTAAAAATGAGAAAAATTGAAATTATATTGTTTAAAGTGTTAAAAGAAACTTATAACAGCAATTGTAGCATTTCAGAATGTTGTGGTTTCAATGTAGTGTTTTCCAAATGTCCACCATACTTACAGTAACGTTCTCTAAGTGCTATTTTTTCTGAAATGTATTGGATTTTAAAATTATCACTGTATCTACTATAGTAGTTTATAAGTGTTGTTGTTTCTGAAATTTAACTAAGTTCTGAAATACTAAAATACTTACTGTAGTACTTTGTAAGTGCTACTGTTTCTAAAGCTGAACTATTTTGAAACCAATATACCTACTGAAGCAGTTTATAAGTGCCGCTGTTTCTGAAATTTGCAATGTTCTGAAATACTACTATATCTACCCTAACACTTTATAAGTGCTGCTGTTTCTGAAAATACAATGTTTGAAATTTTGTAATTGAATGAATGAACTCAGAAAATGCTTTAATTTTGGGAATTGAATATTAGATTTGAAAGGATATTGAATTCACACTTAAGTGGTTTAAATGGATTATTTTGATTTGGAATATAAACCATTTTTGAAATTTATAACCACGGGTTATAATAACGATTGGTTGTTAAAGAGACCGGGATCGGATATGGACATACTCTCTGTCGATACCGAAAACCACTTTAACAACTGTGTACGCGGTGGAGACTCCAGAATAAAGTAGGATATTGGCGACGATCTTATTGAGGTATATACGTGGACCTGACTCCCGTGAGTTGGCATAAGGTAGCTAAAACATGAGCGATTGACGGGCCAATGAGGTAGCTCCTTTGATCGGACACACTTCTTCGATACCATTCTATTACTTTGTGATTGATTGGGTGCACCGTTTGATTTTTTGGGAGTGTGGCTCGAGGTGGGCGGTAGTGGCTGCTATGCGTTACCACCAGTCCGGATGCGTAATTGGTATATCTACCCTGGCATTGCCTAGTTGTGCCGTGTCACCTACCCTAGCGCGCCTTTTACGAGTTTGTTTTGTACCATACCTATGGAGTGCCCTCTGACGACGCCCAGTACGGGGGAGATTACGGTACTGTATAGACTATGGGAATATATAAAATATGTTAAGGGGGATATGGGTAATGCCTTAACGCTATTTTAATAGTTTACTTTACTTTAGACATTATTATAATAGCGTATATTACTACATAGTAGATAGTTTAACGGATCCTTAAAGAATGGGCGATCCCAAGCATTCTTTAAGTTACTTGTACATTTCTATTACAGTTCACTTGGGTTGGTTTACATTGTATAAGTATGTATGTCCTGACTCGAGTGTTTGTGTTTCTGCTTTACGCTCGGGTCAGCCGGAGTATCGCAGCTTTGGATTCACCTTCTGGAGCTAGAGATTGCTGGAGTTTATCTGTCTATATAGTTGCCTTTCCATTTCAGTTATTTCATTCAGCTTTGCTTATGTATTTGTGAACTTATGTATTCACACTTCTGTTGTATCTGTTTTTCAAACTATGGTATTTTGTATATGTTTTTGAGACTATGTATTGTAGTGGCTTCATGAACCACTATGTATTTTTATTTCCGCTGCGAGTTATTCTGGTATTCTGTGTCTGTGATTTTGTGATTGGTTTTATTTGCTCCAAATTTATTTACAATCTATTGTTTTGTATTATTCAAGTCCGACATGTGTGGATTTATTGTCGATTTGAATGGTCCAAAATAATGGGTCGTTACACCAATCTTGTCTAGTCCCGTAAAGGAGAGAACGTTTATCTTTATATGGCATTTTTCGAACATGCAGACAGTTAAGTATTGACAAAAGAAGATAAAGGGATTCAACTTCCGGTATACTATGTAAGTAGAAGGTTAAAAGATGCTGAGACTAGATATCTAGTCATAGAGAAGCTAGCATACTGCTTAATGCTTACAACATGAAAGCTAAGAGCTTACTTTCAAGCACATCCAATCAAGGTTTTAACCAATTTCCCTCTTAAGCAAATTTTTAGTAAACCAGAAGTCTCAGGAAGACTGGTAAAATAGAGGATAGAGCTTAGTCAATATGCTGTTGAATTTCTAGCTCAAGCGGTAATCAAAGTACAAGCTTTAGCTGATTTTGTTAATGAGTGTACAGGTATCATCAAAAAACAATCAAAAAAGGAAAATGACCTAAAACCTAAGTGGCAATTATTTGTAGATGAAGCTTCAAATAAATAAGGTGTTGGAGAAGGATATGTCATTATCACATCAATGGACATCGCCTACGTTATGCAACAAATTAGAATTTCCGGCCACCAATAATGTGGCAGAGTATAAACCAATGGTGGGAGGACTCACTTTGGCCCTACAACTGAAAATTCCCTGAACTGAAATTTTTAGTGATTCCCAATTAATGGTAAACCATTTGAAACAAACATACTAGAGAAAGGATGCCGAGCTAGTCTTATATGTAAAGAAGGTGTTGAAAATGCTAAAACAGTTTGAGGATTTCTCAATACACCAAGTACCAAGAGGAAAGAACTCCCAAGATGATTCTTTGGCTAGACTGGCCAGTTCACGAGGAGTGCTAGAAACCCGTATCATTCAAGTGGGCTATCAACCAAATCCCAGTATAGAGGAGAAAATGCCCGATTTAGCAAAAGAATCGATGGTATTGACCAGATATCAAGCTGTAACACATAGAGTGGAAGAAAGAGAGCATGAAATTGTAATCCCTCGAGAGAAATTCTCTCATTCAGAGACAAATGATAGCTATAATAGTAATTGGAGGCACCTATTATTGAATACCTTATAAAGAGAACATTACTGTGTGATAAAAAGGAGGCCAGAAGGATTAAGCATCAGGCTCCAACTTTCTTTATAATGAATGGAATACTTTATAAGAAAGGATACTCTCTTCCCTACTTAAGATATGTGATCCGGAAAGATGACTAAAACTATTGAAAGAAGCACATGAAGGATTTGTGAGGATCGTTCTAATGGAATAAAATTAGCTAAGATGGTCATGGGACAAGGCTTTTATTGGCCTCGAATGACTAATGTAACGACCCTAATTTTGGTTAACATTATTTAGGATATTTAATTAGTTGAATAAAATAAAATAATGTAAATGGTTAAGGGATTGAGGTTAGTGTCAATAGGGTTAACCGTACCTTGTTAACAAATGAACTAAGATGAATTAAAATGAAATACATAAGGGAAGTTAGATAAGGGGCAAAGTAGGAATAAGGTATATTCTTATACCCTAAATCCTTAAACCACATTCATTTTACACGTTCAAAACAAAAACTAAATAGAAGAGAGGTCGGACACCATTAAGGAAAATCAAGTAGAAGGTAAAGCAAGAATCAAGAGGAAGCTTAATCAACTTAATCCAAGATCAAGTCTCAACTCCTTAATTACAAAGCAAAGATGAATAATAGGTTACATCCCATATTTTTGATTTTTTGGTTTCCAGATCAGTCCGAATATTTTTGCAAAGTATATTGCCATTTTTTATTGATAAAATGGATATATATATATATATACTTATTGATGACTTATGCTATTTCATATAGATTTTATGATAAGTTTTAATGAAAAAACCCTATTAGATGACATCCAAATGCCTTGCGATTTTAACATAAGGTTAGAAATGATATTTTAGAGATGGATTTCAAATTTCATAATTTTCTGAATTAATGTGGATTTATTATGAATTTTCTAGTGAAGAAAATAGTTAATTGGGTTTAAAATTAATTACAGCTAAATTATATTGCTTTTGCATCAGAAATTAATATATGTAAGAAAACATATTAAAAGTGATTTGTGGGAATTTTTGTAGAATTTTCCTAAGTGTTTTAATAAGTATATAAAATTATTTAAGGTATGGGACTTAAATGTTTTATATGTTTATAAAAGGAGAAGGGACATTTTGTAAATATTTTAAATTATTAAATTTCTTAAATTTGGCAGTTCTTTTAGGAAAGATTTAAGGAAAGAAACTAGCAACCGGTCATATGTTGAAAAACAAGGCAGGTTGGTTGAAAAGAATTAATTTTTAAAGTTAAAAATCAGATTTACTTTGTTTTTGCTGTTTCGCCACTTTCGGCAGCACCTTTCGACTAGGTACTTCCGCCTTCATCTCCATCGAAACCAATGCGCATGGTATCAAAGACTTGGTACATAGTGAATTGGACATAAGCGAAAGGTATTGAGTCGAAACAGGGAGTTCCGAAGGGGTCGAAGCCTTGTTATGCTTTTAAAAGGAAATGCACCTGCTTTGCTTTCGAAAAGAATGCTTTCGACTTAGATAACTTTCGACTTGGTCTGATACGAAATTAAAGAGGGAAAGAAGTTCAAAATCAATTTTATTAAATCATTGAACTTAACAATAAAAGAAAGCTCGAGTTATACTTATACACAAATGAGAAAAGAAAGCCCAACATACACGGCCCAATATAATAACCAAGTCCAGAAAAGAAATGCACGCAAATAACCATACACACTACAAACTAATATCAACAATACTCTGATGAACTTGAACCACGCAAACAACAGCATTCTCATAACACTCCCCCTCAAGTTGGAGCATATAGGTTCATCATGCCCAACTTGCCACATAAGTAACCTACTCGTCTTCCATCTAATGCCTTAGTCAAAATATCAGCAACCTGCTCTTCACTTCGAACATACTTAGTGCTTATAATTCCTTGCTGAATCTTTTCTCGAATAAAATGACAATCAACTTCGATATGTTTGGTTCTCTCATGAAACACTGGATTAGATGCAATGTATAAAGCAGCTTGATTGTCACAGTTCAATACTATTGGTTTTTCAACCTGCAAACCAATTTCAGTCATGAGATGGTCAACCCACATGACTTCACACACTGCTTTGGACATAGCCCTATATTCTGATTCAGCACTTGATCGAGCCACTATACTTTGCTTCTTACTTTTCCATGAGATTAGATTACCTCCTACAAACACACAATAGCCAGAAGTAGATTTTCTATCCATTCTTGAGCCTGCCCAGTCAGCATCAGAGAAGCATTCTACTCTGATATGGTGATGATTCGAGTACATGATACCTTGCCCTGCAGTTCTCTTTAAATATCCCAAAATATACTCTAATGCCTTCCAATGATGTTTACTTGGTGATGCCATATACTGACTAACCACACTAACATAATATGATATGTCTGGTCTTGTCACTGCTAGATAATTCAGTATCCCAACAAGCTTTCTATACCTTTCTGGATCTTCAAATGGTTCTCCATCCATTGCTAGATTCCTGTTTGGCATCATTGGTGAGTTATTTGGTCGAACACCTAATTTCCCTGTTTCACCCAACAAGTCAAGAGTATACTTTCTTTGAGATAGAAAAATTCCACTCTCATTTCTTGTAACTTCAACACCCAAAAAATACTTCAACTCCCCTAAATCTTTTGTGTGGAATTGTGTATTAATAAAAGCTTTAAGTGAAGAGATTCCCACTTCATCATTCCCTGTTATAACAATATCATCCACATACACAATTAATAGGATAATTCCAGCTGCAGAATTCTTATAAAAGACTGAGTGATCGAATTTACTCTTGGTCACTCCAAATGATTCAATAGCTACACTAAACTTTCCAAACCAAGCTCTAGGACTTTGCTTTAAACCATACAAAGTTTTATTAAGCTTACATACCATTTCATTCTCCCCCTGAGTGGTGAATCCAGGACGCTGCAGCATATACACCTCTTCTTGAAGATCACCATGTAAGAAAGCATTCTTGATATCCAATTGGTGTAACTTCTAATTCTGAACAACATCAAGTGAAATGAATAGCCTGATTGAAGTCAACTTAGCAACTGGAGAGAAGGTCTCTAGATAATCAATCCCATAAACTTGAGCATATCCTTTCGCAACGAGTCTAGCTTTATAACGAGCAATAGTCCCATCTGGATTTATTTTAACTGAAAATACCCATCTGCAACCAATTGCTTTCTTATCACTAGGTAAAGGAACCAAGTCCCGTGTTTTATTAAGTTTTAAAGCATCCATTTCCTCAGCCATTGCAGCATACCATTTGGTACTAGACAATGCTTCATTAATTGTCTTAGGTGTAAAAACAGTGTCCAATGATTTAAGGAATAAGCAAGTGGTAGATGGTAAGTGATTATATGATACATATGATGATATAGGATATGTGCACTGTCGTTTCCCTTTTCTAAGTGCAATGGGTAGATCAAGTTCTGGGTTAACATAAGGAATTAGATCATGAACTGGTGCAGAATTATCAATAGGATCTTCTGGTGGAGTGATCTCTTGAGTAGTATCACTGAGTGAATAAATGAGAAAGTCTTCATTTTCTGGTTGAACTGATTCAGTTGGTTCTCGTGATGATTGAAAGTATGGAATATCTTCATGAAACGTTACATCAATAGACACTAAATACTTATCATGACTAGGACAGTAGCATCTATAACCCTTCTGCACTCGAGAATATCCAACAAAGACACACTTGATTGATTTAGGATCAAGTTTAGATAATTTTTGCCTTACATCTCTAACGAAACATGTACTCCCAAACATTCTGGGTTTGACTGGATATAAGGGTCTATTAGGAAGTAGAAGCTTATATGGGATATCATCATTCAACACAGATGAAGGCATCCTATTTATAAGGAAACATGCCGTTGACACTGCATCTGCCCAAAAACACTTAGGCATATTCATTTGAAACAATAGAGCTCTAGTTGTTTCTAAAAGATGCCTATTCTTTCTCTCAGCTACACCATTTTGTGATGCTGTATCTACACATGAGGTCTCATGAATCATACCATTGTTGCTCATAAACGTATGACATAACTCTGATGTATACTCTTTAGCATTGTCACTTCTCAAAGTTTTAATTATAGAATTAAACTGTGTTTTAATTTCTGCACAAAACTTGAAAAATATAGAATACAACTCAGATCTATTCTTCATAAGTAACAACCAAGTGACACGAGTATAATCATCTACAAAAGTAACAAAGTATTTAAAACCAGGTTTTGATTCAATAGAAGAAGGCCCCCAAATATCTGAATGTACAAGTTCAAACATAGAATTAGCCCTTCTATTTATTCTTGGACTTGAACTAAGACGATGATGCTTTGCAAATTGACATGATTCACATTCAAAAAATTGTATAGAATTATATTGGGGACACAATTTCTTGAAGACAAGTAAAGAAGGATGGCCTAACTGACAGTGTTCTTTGAGTGCTTGATTAATGCTCGTACATGCAACAGGAGTTGATAACAAAGTATCCAAAATGTATAAACCTTCTAATTCATGTCCCTTACCAATAATCTGCTTGGTTGTCAATTCCTAGAATACACAATGTGTAGGGTAAAAGGATATGCAGCAATTCAATCTTTTAGTTAATTGACTAACTGATAACAGATTAAAGGCTAGATTTGGTGTATACAAAACTGAGTTCAGTGATAGTTGTGATGTAATACAAACAGATCCAGTTCCTTTGGTGTTAGATAATGACCCATCAACAAGTGTAATATTCTGAGTAGAATTATCATTCTGAAAACTGAGAAAAGATGTGGATTACCTGACATATGATCAGTTGCTTCTGAATCAATAATCCACTTGTTTGATTTGACAACAGTTGAAACTGGATTAGAACTCTTCTTTGACTCCTCCTTGTATTCAGAGAATTTTGCATACTCATCAGCTGAAATAAGAACAGATCCATCATCATTCTTCTTTACAACATTCACTGTTTGATTTGATGAGTTTTGCCATTTATTATTTGATTCATTATTCTGTCTTTGCCTAGCTGCCTGTAACTTCCAACAATTCTGATATTTGTGACCAGGCTTCTTACAATATGTACAAGAATTTGGATTCATCACTCGGTTTTCAGAATGTGTATGTGTATTTGGTACAAATCTACTTGCTTCACCCTGGTTCCTTTGACTCATTAAAGCACTACTGTTAGATGCACCGACTTGAGTATTTTGTGCATTCAAACTATCTAATCTCAAGATTCGACTAAACACCTCCTGCAACGATGTAACATCTGATCCAGATAACACTTGTGCTTTACCTGATTCATACTCTGATGGAAGACCCCCAAGAAAGCTCATAATTGCTATTTTCTCTCGTTGTTGATGTTGCATCTTCACATCTGAACTAATTGGAAGTAATAAGTTGAATTCTTCATATGTTTTCTTAAAATTCATAAAGTAGTTCATTAGTGTTAGATCTTGTTTTTCAACTCGATAAAACGATTTGCAAATATCATACATTCTACTTAAATTCCCTTTTCCTGAATATAAGAATTCCAAATAATCCATTAACTCTTTCACAAATCCACAATGATTGATCAAACTAATAACATTGCCATCAATAGTATTTCAAATTTTAAGAAATAACGGTGCATCATCTCTGAGCCATAACTGCTCATCCTTATCCTCTGAGTCTTCCTTCGGTGGATCCTTTCGGAGATGGTCATCCTTGTCAATACTCCAAAGATAAAAGCGGATAGTTTTGCTCCAGTCAAAATAATTCGAATCCCCCAATTTATGATCAATGATCTTTGACATCACCGGCATCACGTCCATAATTGATTTGCTTTCCGTCATGGCAATACTAGAATCGATGAAGATGAAATCAATCTAGATAGATTGTTTGGATCGAGATTGCTCTGATACCATGATACAAAATTAAAGAGGGAAAGAAGTTCAAAATCAATTTTATTAAATCACTGAACTTAACAAATAAAAGAAAGCTCGAGTTACACTTATACACAAATGAGAAAAGAAAGCCCAACATACATGGCCCAATATAATAACCAAGTCCAGAAAAGAAATGCACGCAAATAACCATACACACTACAAACTAATATCAGCAATACTCTGATGAACTTGAACCACGCAAGCAACAACATTCTCATAACATGGTCAAAATGGTTTTAGAGAATGGTTTCGAAAGAGGTTGCGCCTTTTGTTTTATAAAGAAGCTTTCGAAAGGGTAGAAACCCCTTGCTGCCGCATCTTACCTTTCAAAGCAATGCCTTCGAAAGGGTGCTTTTGCTTTAAACCTTGGCCGCTTCTCCAATGCTTTCGAAGGGATCGGTTTCGACACCATCCACTTCTTTACTTAGGAAACTGCTTTCGAAAGAGTGCTTTAGACTTAGTTGTTTTATGACCCTTTGTTCTATTGAAAGTTAAACCCAAAGGTTTCGAAAGAAATGGTTTTAAATGGTTTCGAAAGGTTGTTCCGCATGTTTTACTTGAACCCAAATGCTTTTGAAAGGTTTGATTTATGCAAAGGATTTAATTCTTTCGAAAAGTATAAGAGAAATGTTTCGAAAGGGTGGTTCCCCAATATTTTCGAAAGGTTTTAAATGGAAGATTTCCAATGTTTTCGAAAGGCATGTTTAAAATGTTTTCAAAAGAGGATATCTATGGTTTTATAAAGCTTTCGAAAGAGATGATTTCAATGTTTTCGAAAGGTTTAATGTAAATGGTTTCGAAATGTATGTTTTGGCCTTTCGGCCTAAGGCTATAAAGTAAAGTAGTTTAATGGTTTCGAAAGGGGTACTTTCAAGGGTTTCAAAAAGGGCACTTTCAATGGTTTCGAAAGGGGTACTTTTAATGGTTTCGAATGTTTTCATCAACAATGTTTTGTGTAAAGTATATATAACATGGAAAAGTGATTTGAGTAAATCATAGAGTATTTATTCCTTGTTTATATACGATTTAAAGGGTTAAATCAATTTGAAAGAAATGTTTTCAAGGAAAATTTTAAGGGTAGATGACCCTAAGTGAAATGAATCAGATATTAGAATACCAGATGGGACTGGTATGGGGTCGTGCCCTATACTTTAGCTAGTAGCCCCTAGCTAGTATAAGTCCACAATTCCAGTGTGTATGGCTTTGTCATAGGCAAGACTAAAATGATGTTACACACAGAAAGGAATATACAGAGCAGAGATAGGTTATTGGTGAGCCCGCAAAACCATTAGGATCAGTTGACCCTGGGAGAAGTAAGTTAGAGACAGACCATCTAGAAGAGTATCTAATAGAAGTTAGACTATTTATTTATTTTGTCTAGTATTCCCGAGTTATCCAAAGGTTAGCAGTTAGCTAAACAAAACTATAGTGTTCGGACAAATAGTCCATTGATTACCTGATTTGTATGCTTACATGATATTGATATTATTATTTTAACCAGTTTGGTTGCAGGATTTTGATTTGCAAAAGATATGGTTTAAAAGGGTATTAGTGAGGGGAATCTCATTCTGCTAAGTGGCATGGTCTCACTTAATATCAGTAAACCAAGATGTATAGTACTATTCACCCCATGCTTTATGTCTGACTCGAAGCTTATGTTTTTCCCCTTGAACTCTCGGGTGTTCAAAATTGATTTGAGTTGGTTGAGGGTTGAGGATTTATAGGTTTTAGTAGGTGGATGAATAAAGCTTCCTTAGACGAGCACGAGGCTGATGTTAGTTATTTAGGAGTTGTTATGTTTTATTTCCGCTGTGTTGTACTATGTTTTTTATGACTATATAGTACTCTGGTCTACCAAGGGGGCATCTTCATTTGTCGCTCTTGGCTTATTTATGTAATAATTATATTTGATCTGAACCTGAGAAACGATTGGGATTATGTAAATGGATATGAAACATGTTTTGTGAAATGTAACCAGAGAAACTGTTTTTGAATCTGTGATTTTGTTTCATATACATGTGCTTCTGATATTATGGATACCATTAACAATACCGTATTTTTTCTCCGAAAGTTAATACTATATATGACTGCATCATCTATAGCGCTTAACTTTGGGCCTCAAGATAAGGGATGTTACAACTTGGTATCAGAGCATAGGTTTATGAAAAACATTATGCTAAAATGATTTTTGAAAACATAATCCTAAGTAATTAGATAAAGATCGGGGTATGGAATAACGCCATAGTAACGTACTTATATTTGCTATATATAAGTATACGTTATATCTTTATTCTCCTATCTCTCTTAGGCTATTCTTCCGTATCTTACGAAGACTCGAATGCAGATATGGACGCTAGTAGTGGAAGAGTGAACATTGGTAGGGGAAGTACCACAACTAATGGAAATGCCAGACCAAATACGAGGAGGAACCAAGGTCAGGCACAAGCTAGAAATGTGGGTGCTGGAGTCCGGCAAGTAGACATGGGAGCCATGCATCAGTTCTTTGTAAACATGATGCAAGTGGGAGTTGTTGCTAGAGTAGTTGGAGGAGGAAATCAAGAAGCTCCGGTGGTCAACAACTATGCTGCTTTTAGTAGGGATTATGCTCGACTGGAAGGAAAGCCATTTATTGGTACTGAAGACGCAATCGAAGTAGAGAACTGGTTACTTTATTGCGAGAGGATTTTCACTACTTTAGGGCTCAACGATGAGTAGAAGAAAATGCTTGCTTCTATACAGTTACAAGGAGCAGCGTTGTATTGGTGGAGCAGTGTTACTATTGGAGTTAATGAGGAGACCATGACTTGGGCTGAGTTCAAAAGGAGATTTGAGGAGAGGTTTATGTCTGAGATTGCGAAGTCCACTTTACTCAGGAAGTTTGCTAAGATAGAGCAGGGAGACATGATTGTGTTGGAGTACGCAACGAGGTTTGAGGAGTTAGCAAGATACGGTTATGCTACGGTAGATACTGTTATTAAGAGAAATGAGAAGTTCATTCGGGGGTTGAACCCTGAGGTTGCAAATGCCACATTACCGCATATCAGGGATCCATGCACTACACCATAGATGGCCTACTGCAACGAAATTACATGGTGTTGCTAGCTATAATGTAACGATAGGTATGCTGATTTTTGTCTATTACAACACTCGCTTCAAGGTGTTAGAATAGGTATCAACAAGATGTTGCAGTAGCTATAGATGTATTCAAATTTAAAAATTAATAAAATTAGCAATCCGTGTGAATACGATCCAACGGTCTACATTTAATCTGGTTGTTAAAATGGATCACCACTACAATTTGCCCCAAAATTTCGTTTTCCCGCCTGAACTAGTTCAGAGTAGATCCCCTTTTGGTTTTCATTTCAATTCGCTTCCTCCCATTCGCCTCCGCCACCAAATTGTCACCCTCCTCTTCTTCTGCTTCCTCATTCGCCTCCGCCACCAAATTGTTACCCTCCTCTTCTTCTGCTTCGTCATTCGCCTCCGCCACCAAATTGTCACCCTCACCCCCAGCTACCCCCTGACCCATCGCGACCATCTAGCTCCAACCAGAGCCCCGTCACGACACCAAAACCCGAAGCCAAACAAAGTTTTTCGTTCAAACCCCTTTTGCCACCGCTGTCGTTGCCATCAGCTCTCACCTCCAACAGAAGACTTGCTCACCACCAACCCCTCTAACTTTCTCCTTTAGCCTACTTCACCTGAAAACCCTTCTAGCGCCTTAAGCATGGGAATGGTACTGGTAATTTCAATAAGGTAGTACGCCCCCCATATGTTTGTGCAAATGCTCCTTTGGAACTTGTTAATGTTTTAGAATCTGGCTGGGTATCTACTGTTTCTGGATGCCCTGTGCCTCCATCGCAAGTTCATAACTCGGACTGAGTGCAGAGTGATCTCATCCAAGCATTAAGGTTGGTTGGTTCACCATTGAATCTGGATGTAGTTGTATTGGTTGAAGGTTGGTTGGTTTGGTAAGTTATGGAAGTGATGGTGGAAGTAGGTGATGCAGAGGAGTTTCAGTTG
The DNA here is from genome assembly GCA_030737815.1 of Allium fistulosum. Lineage (NCBI taxonomy): Eukaryota > Viridiplantae > Streptophyta > Magnoliopsida > Asparagales > Amaryllidaceae > Allium > Allium fistulosum. The sequence goes on along the minus strand of CM060901.1, from coordinate 1,273,298,611 downwards.
GCAGTGTGATGCCTGAATGTTGGCAGAGAGATGTAGACGGGGTTTGGAGTTTGATATTGCAAGAGTGTGAAAGTGGAGGATTAAAGGTAAGTTGTAAGAGGTGGTAGGTTTTAGGATATTGGTGGGATGTTGACGAAGTGTGGATTGAATGATGGTGAGTGTTCTGGTGTTTATAGAGTATTGAAGGTTGGTGAAATTTGGGAAGTTTGGGAAAGTTGTAATATGGTGAAGGGTGGTTGCAATTGCAGTTTTTTGATAGTGAGTTGTTGTTTTGCTTGTTTGAAGAAGTGATGTTGGTGAAACAGGGGGATGAAGGAGCATGCAACTGTGAGGCTTTGGAGATTGTTTGTATTGACAATGGTAGAGTGCCGCTGTGTATTGGTTAAGGAGAGAAGCTAATGTGGTGATTGGAAATTGAAAAGAGTTTGCAGTAGAGTTTTGGTGTTTGGCCGTAGGGGATTCAAGCAGATTTAGGCGAGGAGATGGAGGATAGGAATTAAAGGAGTAGAAAGCAATGCAAGTAGATGGGCAGTAGTTCCGATGGGTGATGAAATTGCTGAGGATGGGGTTTGCGGGTTTGCTAAGTTCAGTCTTCATTTGTGCATCATTTTACGTCGTTTCAAAGAAGGCTAGATCCCCGCCGGGACTGCGGGGCCCCGGACCCCCACCGGCGCTGCGCCCGGACCCGCTACTCGGCTCGCCTTCGGCTCGGCACTCGGCTCGCCTTCGGCTCGGCACTCGGCTCGCCTTCGGCTCGGCTCGTCATATATTTGTCAGTGTCTGTATAAATTGAAACTGCATATGTAATGAGTGAACTAAGCGATGTAGTGAGGAATATCTGTATATGTGAATATCGGTGTTATATATCATTGAATTGTAAAATAGTGGAGTCAGGAATTTGTACTATTTTAAATGTTGAAATAAAATATTTATTTAAATAAATTACTGTTTGAATATCAAATTCTGTGCAATAGCATTTTATTAAATAAATATTTATTTCTATTAAAAAATCAAATATGCTCTACATTATGGGCCCCACAAATTCAGAAAGTTAATATCTATAGCAACATTTTGGAATGTTGGTACAAACACCTATGGATGTTGCTATAGACCCAAATAGGGTTCTATTGCAACAATATTTCTTATGTTGCCTTAGATAGTCAAAATGTTGCCTTTGAGGTCTGCGGCAACGCGGCAAAATGCATCACCGAGAAAGTGTTGCCTTTGCCCTTTTTTAGCCTACAGCAACATTTTTTGGCACTTCCTGCATCACTTCTTTGGTGTTGCAGTATGCAATCTATGGCGTAGTGATGTGATGTTGTAGTGGAAATGGCTTTGAGGCATGGGAGATGCTTGCTTTTCTTGAAAGGAATAAGGTAAAGGAAGTCCAAATGGGGCAGAGTCAGAAGAGAAAGTTTTTCTACAAGAAAGGAGCTCATAAGGGTGGAGCTGCCAAGAATCGGAGGTTGTCTGCTATAAGTGTGATAAGAAAGGGCATTTCACAAATGAATGTCGCTCGGGTGATGGAAAGAAGGTGATCGGGAAGAAGAATATTAGATGCTTCAACTGCGATCAAATTAGACATTATAAGAACCAGTGCAAAGAGCCAGCCAAGGACGGAAAGGGCAAAATGTATGCATTGGAGCCAGCTACCTCGAGGCCAACAGCAGAGGAAAAAGGAAAAGCTGTGTTGGGAGGTATGCTTATGATTCATGGTATGTCGGTTAGCGTTCTATTTGATACCGGTGCATCGCATTCTTTTATATCTCGTTGTTTGGTAGATAAACTTAACCTAGAACCCTCATACGTAGTTACTTCCTTAAGGGTTGCAAATCTGATAGGAGGGTATGCGACCTTGGGATGAAGTGTGACCACTTAGAGTTTGAATTATTAGGTCATGTTTGTTTACAGTTTGCATGTGTTTGATTTCGTAGGGTTCAGAATTATTTTGGGTATGGATTGGTTAAGTAAATATGATGCTAGGATATTTTTCCATGATAGAAAAATATCGCTTAGACATCCTGACTGTAGTGATCGGATTATATATACTGTAGAAAACTCTAGCTGTGAGGTTAATGATTTGTTGGGAGTGGTGGAGGTAGAAGACGAGTTGAGTCGAGTTTTCGTGGTTAGAGAATTCGCAGATATTTTTGAACCTGTAGTAGGATTGCCACCGAATGAGCTATTGAGTTTCGGATAGGTTTGGTACCTGGAGCAGAACCGGTGAGTAGACCATCAAGCAGGATGACACCTATCGAGATGAAGGAGCTCAAGGTGCAGTTGGTGGATTTGGAAGGCAAGAATTTTATGAGGCCAAGTAGTTCGCCTTTGGGAGCAACCGTAGTGTTTGCTAAGAAGCCGGACGGATCATTAAGGTTATGTATCGATTGAATGAGAAGATGATAAAGAATCGATATCCGTTGCCTAGAATTGACGATTTGTTCGACCAATTGAGTGGAGCCAGAGTATTTTGCCAGTTGGATTTAGCAACAGGGTTACATCAGCTTAGAGTGGTAGAGGATAGTATTCTTTTGACGGTGTTTAGAACCAGACATAGATCGTATGAATGGTTAGTAATGCCATTCGGACTAACTAATGCACCAGCATTCTTTGTGGATTTGATGAACCGAGTTTTTCGAGAGCACATGGATAGGTTCGTGTTGGTTTTCATAGATGATATTTTGATATACTCTAAGGATGAAAGAGAGCATGAAGTTCATCTTAGAGCGGTGCTTGAGACGTTGAGGCAGCATCAGCTGAAGGCGAAGTTTTCGAAGTGTCATTTTTTGAAGAAGGAAGTGAAGTTTCTTGGGCATGTAGTCTCAAAGAAAGGGTTGTCTGTAGATCCGACTAAGATCGAAGCGGTGAATAATTGGAAGAGACTCGAGATTGTGACTAAGATAAAGAGTATTCATGGATTAGCTGTGTATTACCGGAGGTTCATAAAGGATTTTTCGTGGATAGCAGCACTAATGACCAAGCTAATGCGAAAGGATTTGAAGTTTGTTTGGAACGATAAGTGTGAGGAGGCATTCCATAAGCTAAAACACTTATTGACGAATGCACCTGTGTTAGTTGTTCCAAAAGGGAATCGGGACTTAGTAGTATATACAGATGCATGTGGAACAGGGTTAGGAGTTGTGTTAATGCAAAGAGGTAAAGTGATTGCCTATGCATCTCGACATCTTAGACCGCATGAGGTCAGATATCCAACGCATGATTTGGAATTAACTGCAGTAATTTTTGCATTGAAGGTGTGGAGACATTACCTTTTGGAAGAGCGATTTGAGTTGTATACGAATCATAAATCGCTGGAGTATTTATTCTCTCAGAAGGAGTTGAATATGAAACGGCAGAGGTGGTTAGAGTTTTAGCCGCTTATGACTTTGGTATTGAGTACACACCAAGAAAAGGAAACAAGTTCTCGGATGCATAGTAGAATACATTAGAATGCAGTGTTGGCAATGATAGTTGAGTGGAAAGATTTAGAAGCATTGACGACATGTAGCAGTGGAGATCTGAAACTAGATCTAGTAAGGATACTATTATGTTGTCATGTTTAGAAGTTTAACCCATGATGATCGAAAAGATTGCTTCTAAGCAAAATGAGGATCCATTATTATTTGAACGGATCAGGAAGTTAAGGGATGGAACAGAGAGCGATGACTTGAAATATTTTAGTCTTGACCGGATTGGGTGGTTAAGGAAGAAAGGAAGATTATGTGTTCCGAATGTGGGAGACATTAGGAAGGATGTTCTTGAGGAGTGCCATCGTTCGAAGTTCATTATTCATCTGGGAGGAACTAAGATGTATCAGGACATGAAGAGGAGTTTCTACTGGGGAGGTATGAAGAGGGATGTAGGCTTATGGGTGAAGCAGTGTTTGAACTGTCAACGGGTAAAATCCGAACATCATAAAACCAAGTGGGTTACTTTATCCTTTGGATATTCCAGTATGGAAGTGGGATTCTATTTCTATGGTTTTGATAGACAGGTTGCCAAGATCAAATAGAGGAAATGAGAGTAGATGGGTCATAGTGGAAATGTTAACCAAGAGTGCCCATTTCATTCCAGTTAAGTCAACTAGGATGGCACCTGTTTTGACTAAGTTATTTATGGAGAATGTGGTTAGACTTTATGGAATTCCTAGTAGTATAGTAAGTGATAGAGATTCCTTATTCACTAGCGAGTTCTGGAAGAGTCTATAGGATATTTTGGGAACCAAGCTCAAGATGAGTACCGCTTACCATCCATAGACAAATGGGCAAACAGAAAGAGTTAACAAAGTTTTAGAAGATTTGTTATGAGCTTGTGTGTTAGATTTTGGAGGATCATGGGAAGACCATCTACACTTGGTCGAGTTTTCGTATAACAACAGTTACCAGAGTAGTATAGCGATGGCACCATTTGAAGCTTTGTATGGAAGACCATGCAAATCTCCAATTTGTTGGTTAGAGACCGGGGATAGGTTAGTACTTGGTCTGGATTTAGTTAGAGAAGCTGCAGAAAAGATTGAGTTAATTAGAGCTAGAATGAAGGAAGCTCAGTCTAGGCAGAAGAGTTACGCTGATAGAAGACGGAAAGACTTAGAGTTCTCAGTAGGAGATCATGTTTTTGTCAAGGTATCATTGATGAAAGGTGTAATTCGATTACGGAAATCAGAGAAATTGGCACCGAGATTTGTTGGACGATTCCTATTGTAGAGAGGATCAGTTAACTCGCATATAGGATAGAGTTACCGAACAGTTTGGCAGGAGTTCACGATGTTTTTCATGTTTCTCATCTGAGGAAGTGTATTCGAGATCCGGAGACTACTATAGCACCGACTAGGTTAGAGGACTTGGTAGTGGAACTGAACTTGACTATAGTTAGGAAGCCAGTTCGTATAGTCACGAGAGATGAGAAGAGACTAAGGAACAAGACAGTCAGATCAGTTAAGATCCAGTGGAGGGACGATGAGAGAGACTATACTTGGGAGACTGAGAGCAGGATTAGAGGCGCTTATCCAGATTTGTTTCATGGTATGTTTTACCTTTATGATTGATTTGTTGTATACTTATCGTAATTTCGAGAGCAAAATTCTTTAAGGAGGAGAGTCCATAATGACCCTAATTTTTTTTAACATTATTTAGGATATTTAATTAGTTGAATAAAATAAAATAATGTAAATGGTTAAAAGATTGATATTTGTGTTAATAGGGGTAGTCGTGCCTAGTTAACAAACGAACTAAAATGAATTAAATGAAATACATAAGGGAAGTTAGATAAGGGGCAAAGTAGGAATAAGGTATATTCTTATACCCTAAACCCTTAAACCACATTCATTTTACACGTTCGAAACAAAAACTAAATAGAAGAGAGGCCGGCCACCATTAAGGAAAATCAAGTAGAAGATAAAGCAAGAATCAAGAGGAAGCTTAATCAACTTAATCCAACATCAAGTCTCAACTCCTTAATCACAAAGCTAAGGTGAATAATAGGTCACATCTCATATTTTTGATATTTTGGTTTCCAGATCAGATTCGAATATTTTTGCAAAGTATATTGCCATGTTTTTTATTGATAAAATGGAGATATATACTTGTTGATTATTTATGCTATTTCATATAGATTTTATGATAAGTTTTAATGAGAAAACCCTATTAGATGACATCCAAATGCCTTGCGATTTTAATATAAGGTCACAAATGATATTTTAGAGAAGGGTTTCAAATTTCATAATTTTCTGAATTAATGTGGATTTATTGTGAATTTTCTAGTGAAGAAAATGGTTAATTGGGTTTAAAATTAATTACGGCTAAATTATATTGTTTTTGGGTCAGAAATAAATATATATTAGAAAACATATTGAAATTGATTTGTTGGAATTTTTGAATAATTTTCCTAAGTGTTTTAATAAGTATATAAAATTATTTAAGGTATGGGACTTAAATGTTTTATATATTTATAAATGGAGAAGAAGACTTTTGTAAATATTTTAAATTATTAAATCTATGAAATTCGGCAGTTCTTTTAGAAAAGATTTTAAAAAAGAAATTAGCAACCAATCATATGTTTACAAACAAGGCACGTTAGTTGAAAAGATTTACTTTCTAAAGTTAAAAATCAGATTTACTTTATTCTTGCTGTTTCGCCACTTTCAGCAGCACCTTTCGACTAGGTACTTCGGCCTTCATCTCCATCGAAACCAATGTGTATGGTATCAAAGACTTGGTACATAGTGAATTGGACATAAGCGAAAGGTATTGAGTCGAAACAGGGAGTTTTGAAGGGGTCGAAGCCTTGTCTTGCTTTTAAAAGGAAATGCGCCTGCTTTGCTTTTGAAAAGAATGCTTTCGACTTAGATAACTTTCGACTTGGTCAAAATGGTTTTAGAGAATGGTTTCGAAAGAGGTTGCGCCTTTTGTTTTATAAAGAAGCTTTCGAAGGGGACAAAACCCCTTGCTACCCCATCTTACCTTTCGAAGAAATGCCTTCGAAAGGGTGCTTTCGCTTTAAACCTTAGCCGCTTCTCCAATTCTTTCGAAGGGATCGGTTTCGACACCATCCACTTCTTTACTTAGGAAACTGCTTTTGAAAGAGTGCTTTCGACTTAATTGTTTTATGACCCTTTGTTCTATTGAAAGTTAAACCCAAAGATTTCGAAAGGAATGGTTTTCAATGGTTTCGAAAGGTTGTTCCACATGTTTTACTTGAACCCAAATGCTTTCGAAAGGTTTGATTTATGCAAAGGATTTAATTCTTTCGAAAGGTATAAGAGAAATGTTTCGAACGGGTGGTTCCCCAATGTTTTCGAAAGGTTTTAAATGGAAGATTTCCAATGTTTTCGAAAGGCATGTTTAAAATGTTTTGAAAAGAGGATGTCTATGGTTATATAAAGCTTTTGAAAGAGATGACTTCAATGTTTTCGAAAGGTTTAATGTAAATGGTTTCGAAAGGTATGTTTTGGCCTTTCGGCCTAAGGCTATAAAGTAAAGTAGTTTAATGGTTTCGAAAGGGGTACTTTCAAGGGTTTCAAAAGGGGTACTTTCAAAGGTTTCGAATGTTTTCATCAACAATGTTTTGTGTAAAGTATATATAACATGGAAAAGTGATTTGAGTAAAGCATAGAGTATATTTTCCTTGTTTAAGTACGATTTAAAGGGTTAAATCAATTTGAAAGAAATGTTTTCAAGGAAAATTTTAAGGGTAGATGACCCTAAGTAAAATGAATCAGATATTAGAATACCAGATGGGACTGGTATGGGGTCGTGCCCTATACTTTAGCTAGTAGCCCCTAGCTAATATAAGTCCAATATTCTGATGCGTAGGGCTTTGTCATAGGTAAAACTAAAATGATGTTACACACATAAAGGAATATACAAAGTAGAGATAGGTTATTGATGAGCTCGCAAAACCATTAGGATCAACTGACCCTGGGAGAAGTAAGTTAAGGACAGACCGTCCAAAAGAGTATTTAACAGAAGTTAGACTATTTATTTATTTTGTTTGGTAGGCCTGAATCAACCAAAGGTTAGTAGTTAGCCAAACAAAACTATAGTGTTCAGACCAATAGTCCATTGATTACCTGATTTGTATGCTTACATGATATTGATATTATTGTTTTAACCAGTTTGGTTGCAGGATTTTGATTTGCAAAAGATATGTTTTTAAAAGGGTATTAGTGAGGGGAAACCCATTCCGCTAAGCCACGTGGTCTCACTTAATATCAGGAAACTGAGATGTATAGTATTATTCACACCATGCTTTATGTCTGACTCGAAGTTTATGTTTTCCCCTTAAACTCTCGAGTGCACAAAATTGATTTGAGTAGGCTGAGGGTTGAGGATTTACAGGTTTTAGTAGGTGGACGAATAAAGCTTCCGGAGACGAGCAGGAGGCAGATGTTATCTATTAGGAGTTGTTATGTTTTATTTCCGCTGTGTTGTATTAAGTTTGTTATGACTATTTAGTACTCTGGTCAACCAAGGGGGCATCTTCATATGTCGCTCTTCGCGTATTTATGTAATAATTATATTTGATCATAGAAATTGTTTTTGAATCTGTGATTTTGTTTCATATTCATGTGCTTCTGATATTATGGATACCATTAACATTACCGTATTTTGTCGTCAGAAGTTAATACTATAGATGACTGCAACATCTATAGTGCTTAGCTTCTGGCCTTAAGATAAGGATTGTTACAACTAACCATGCCATTGACTATGTAAAAAGATGTAACAAGAGCCAAAGGTTCTCTAAAATTGCACACTTGCCGCCAAGTGAATTGACTTCAATCTCAAGCCCATGACCTTTCTACATATGGGGAATCGACCTAATAGGACCTTTGCCGATCTCCAAATGGGGAGCCAAATACGTTATAGTGGCCATTGATTATTCCACTAAGTGGGTAGAAGCAGGACACCCACCAAACATCACACCTGAAAAAGTACTCAAGTTCGTAATCAAGAATATCACTACCAGATTTGGAATTTAGATAATATCTGATAACGAAACTCAATTTGAAAGTGAAGAATTCACTCAATTCTGCAATAAAAATAGAATCATCAAGAGCTTTTCATTTGTATCTCACACAAGGCTAATGGAGCCGTTAAGGCAGCCAATAAAACCATCAAAACCATTTTCAAGAAACAATTAGATAAAGCAAAAGAATTGGGTAGAAGAGTTACCTTTGGTATTATGGGCCTATAGAACTTCTACAAAAACAGCAACTGGACATACCCCATATTCAATAGCATATGGATGGAAGCAATGCTTCTAGTTGAGGTGGAAGTACCCTCTCATCTAAGAATTGCATATGCATTCAATCTGAATCAAGAATTGAGGAAAGAATCCTTAGATGTGACTAATGAATTGAGAGATAAGACAGCCATACGGGCAGTTGAATACCAACGAAGAATATCCAAGTATTAAAATTTAGAAGTAAAAGCGATGTCATTCCAAAAAGGAGATTTGGTGCTCCGAAAAGTTATGGAAAATACTAAAAACCCGATAGATGGACCACTTAGGTCAAATTGGGAAGGACCCTAAATCATACATAACGTAATCCCACCTGGGACCTATGGATTATGCGGACCTAATGGCAATGTGATAGCAAGAACATGGAATGTTGAACATTTGTGACCATATTTTCTAATAATAGATGAATAAAGAAGTTGAAATAAAATGTCTACTGGATCAGGAGTAAGACTCTCCTTAAGCAAATGGAAAAATTCTTTAATGCCATCAACAAAGGCCTTACTAAAGCGCCTCCTAGAGGAAGGTTAGATAAGTCTCTAGTTCTGCTTAAGGTAGCTACCCAGAGCGCTAGACAAGCCTTCAGTGCCATCATTAAAGGCCTTACTGAAGCATCTCCTAGAGGGAGATCAGGTAAGTCTATGGTTCAGCTTAAGAAAGCTACCCAAAGCTCCGGACCAACCTTTAGTAACGTCGTCAAAGGTCCCACTAAAGGGCCTACTAGAGGGAGATCAGATAAGTTTTTGGTTCTACTTAAGATAGTTACTTAGAGCGCCAGACCATCCTTTAGTGTCGTCATCAAAGGCCTCACTGAAGCATCTCCTAGAGGGAGATCGGTTTTGCTAGTACCGAGAGCATCGGACCAGCCTTTAGTGCCGTCATCAAAGGTCTCGCTGAAGTGCCTCTTAGAGGGAGGTTAAGTAAGTCTATGATTCTACTTAAGGAAAGCTAATCAAATGCATCGGATAACAGACCTAAACCATCACCTAAGATGGTAATACGAGGTTCGATCCAAGTTGAGATCATCACCTGAGATGGTGGTAATCAAATTCAAAAGCAAATCTTCTAAAGGAAGATCTGTCAAAAAATGAGCCGTTTGTGCTTCGGAACAAAGTTAAGCAATCTTCTAGAGGAAGAACGACAAAACATGGACAAAACAAATCTCCAAAAGAAATGGAGATCTACCATTCGAATAATCAATTCAACTGCCAGGTGGATTTCTAGTCTTCTATTATTGATTTCTAGGCGTGTTTTGGGGGGCAAGTGTTATCCCGCCTTTTAGCAAGGCTGTGATACCAAAAGATTAACTGGAAACCAAAGACAGTTCCCTTCGATTGCCAGTTACATACAGATTAGCTATGGATGTTGGTAAATTTTTTCCAAGTCCAGATCGAGCTACAATTGATATGACACAACGAGCAAAGCCATAAAAGTCAGCGTTCCAAATTTCAAGTCAAACCGAGTTTGTACGCTCGTTTTATGATCGATACAAGTCAAAGAAATCATCTCGTTCGAATCTATCCCCGAGGCCCTGTTCGTATCCATCAGGGGAATACGCTGTGTTCGTACCGATCTATTCGACTCCATCATCAATCAACTCTATTTCGTATCGATCGACCAGTTCCATCTTCGCATCCATCGAGCAACCAGATGAACTCCTTCGTCGTATCGATCTGTCTTGAATCCATCGACTACACATAGTTTCGAGTCGATCGGCTAAAGATGAGTTCGCTTCGCATCGATCTGAGTCCACCTGTTTAGTATCCTTCCTTTTCGTACTATTTCACATCGGTCAGCCTACCTCTGATTCGTATCGATCAAACAGAGTCTACTTCATATCCATCGGCAAGTAACATGGGAGCCTGTTTCACATCGATCAATCCTAAACTCACTTCGTATCAATCGGCCACCGATTGATACGAAATACACATCTCCCATCGATGCGAAGTAGAGCATACACAATCGATACGAGCGGAGCGAAACCAATCGATATGAACAAAGCACGGCGATCGGTACGAACTGAGGAACTTTCATCGATGCGATCGGTACGAACTGAGGAACTTTCATCGATGCGAACGAACTAGGCAAGATCTTTGGAAACGACTCGGTCAACTCGGCGTAAAAGGTGGATCGATCCAAAGAGTGAGCACCACGTCATCACCTGAGCACGTGCATTGATTGATTCGAATAAGATCGATTTGAACCAAGCAGCCCACCGAAGAACACCAACTCGTATTGATCATATCTCGCAATCCACAAGTCCAAATGCTATGAAATTTTCAGAGGAGCTTACGTACAACCTAAAGAACGTTCCTGCCAAATTTCGACTCGATTGGATTAAATCTTGATCGATACGAAATTCGTTCGTATCGATCATGGATCGAGTCGAAATCTTGCGGGATCGATCGCGTGGGCCCACTCACGTGCTAGAAGAAGTCTCCCGAGATCTAAGCAAAATATTTGCCTCCTACGCCTATATATAGAGCCCCAGGGCCTACAGAAGAAGGGGCTTTTTGGCTCCCTGACGCCCAGACTCTGACGAATCCAACTTTGCACTCCATTGCTACTGTTGTACTCGAATTTCAACACTTTAATTCACTGTAACCCATTGAAGTCAGTTGTAACCTGCAAGTGAATATCAATAAAGTCATCAAACTTCAAAGTGGACGTAGGCCGGATCGCCGAACCACTATAAATTCTTTGTTATTTACTGCTTTCCTTTTAATTTTTTGAGTGCTCTTCATTTTCAATTTTCTACATGCTTGTTATTTGTGATCTGTGATTGTGAATTGGTGCTTTCATTGACAATTGGGTGTTTGTGACCAATTTTGGCGCAAAAATTTTGGTGCTTTCACTGAGAGTTGAACTCAGGATTCTACCGCTTGGAAGTTGAATTTGAAGGCTTAAGAATTCATATCTGAAAAGCTATGACAAGGCAATCAAGTAGAAGACAAAGAGCAGAGAGAAGTCAGCATGAAGGAAGTCAGGAGGCTTCCTCAGGAGCGAATCAGACGTCGATCTTCATCACCAGGGACGAGATAGAAACGATGTTCAAGAGACAAGAGGAGATGATGCAGAATCTACTTCGACAAGTTGGACAAGTTGGAGTACAAAATCAGTGGAACGCAACTACAGGAGATGATGGAGATAGGAATCGGGAGCACGAAGCAACTAGAATTCAAAATGGAGCAGGACCATCTGGCACAGCCCCAGAACTAGGAGGCACTTACCCAGAGCATGTTGACCCAATCCCAGGCGCAGTACCAGGTGGAACTGCGCGGCGCGGCATTAACAGAGAAACAAATGCTCGTTCAGGAGAGCAGATTCCAGGAATCCCTCGTGAAATCAGGGGGCAAATCAGAAGCAACAGACAAGGGCTACAACTTGGAGATAGTGACAGATTGGCGGAGATGGTCAGACAAGCCATGAGGGGCGGACTAGTGAATAGAGATCTGGAGGGTGTGAATAGGAGTCCCTTTGCTCCTACGATCAGGCAAGCCAGGAATCCATCAGAATTCAAGTTACCAACATTGGACATGTATAATGGGAGGACGGATCTTGCGGTTCATCTGACGAAGTACATGTGGCACATGGAAGTGCTGGGGGCATCGGAGGAGATCATGGCCCGGTGCTTCCCATTGTACCTGGCAGACATTGCGGCACTATGGTTTCGACAACTGGAGAGTGGCTCCATTGGAACATGGACCGATTTGACTGAAAGGTTCATGAGGCAGTTCAGGGTTCACGTTTCAAGACCCAAGAATGTGATGAGTTTGGCAGCACTGAAGCAAAGAACCGGGGAGTCGTTGAGGAACTTTCTGACTCGATTCAATGCAACGGCAACATCGGTGGATCGACCCGATCCATCCATGGTTTTGATGGCAGTTGTATCTGGCATAGCTGATGGCACATAGACATAGTTCAAGAATTCATTAACAAGGGATCCCCCTATGGATCTAGGAGGATTTTATCATGAGGCTGAAGGATTTTTACGATTAGAGGATGCAAATGCTGAAAGAGAGGAAGGAGAAGAAATCGATGTTTATGCGGTCAAGGGTGAAAATCCTCCTGAAAAAGGTGCAGGAACTGGTAAAGGGAAACGAAAGGCTGAGGATAATGGTGATGGACCGACGCGACCACAAAAGGAACCAAGATTCACCTCTTATACGGGGTTGAATGAGACTTTGGAGCGAATCTACCAAGATACCAGGGGGCAGATTCCTTATCGAAGGCCAATGAGAAGGGATCCGACCAACAATGAAAGAAGGTCAGACAAGTACTGCTTATTCCACGAGCTGAATGGTCATAGCACGAATGATTGCAGACACTCGAAGGATGAGGTTGAGGGACATATCCGGAATGGTATGCTATTGCAGTATGTGAGAAGGGGAAAAACCACGGTGGAACGGGAGCGACCACCACCTGCACCTACTGGGACGGCTCAGGATCGAGGCGTCAGCTTGTCATCAATTGATTGGGATAATGACGAATAAGTAGCAAACTCCACACCAACGCGATTAAGTCTTTTTACACATGTACAGGAACGCGAACGATCCTCAGGCATGCTCTGATATGACTATAAACCACATCAATGTAGGTGTTTGCACTTTGACGTCCATGTTTTGCTTTTGTTTTCTGTTTCTCATATTTAGACTCGATTTTGTTTGAGATTTCTGTTGGAAGACTTATTTTGAATAAAAGTATGCCATTTGTGATTCTATAACGGCTAAGCTACTTACGCATGTAAAGGATCGCGAACGGTCCTCAGGCACGTTCTGAGATGGCGATAAACCGCCATAACAAACAATCCAGAAACTCACTCGAACGTGAAGTATGGCATTAATGATATTAAGTCCCTCCCCGGGCACACGCAATTCGCCTCGAACGGCACCCGACCGCGAACGGTCACAATTCGCCTCGAACGGCACCGGACCGTGAACGGTCACAGTTCGCCTCGAACGGCACCCGACCGTGAACGGTCACGGTTCGCCTCGAACGGCACCCGACCGTGAACGGTCACAGTTCGCCTCGAACGGCACCCGACCACGAACGGTCACAGTTCGCCTCGAACGGCATCCGACCACGAACGGTCACAGTTCGCCTCGAACGGCACCCGACCGCGAACGTTCATAGTTCGCCTCGAACGGCACCCGACCGCGAACGGTCACAGTTCGCCTCGAACGACACCCGACCGCGAACGGTCACAGTTCGCCTCGAATGGCACCCGACCGCGAACGATCACAAATCGCCTCGAACGGCACCCCGACCGCGAATGGTCACCATTCGCCGCGAACGGCATCCGTCGATGAACGTTCACATACTACCCCGAATGACATGCGATCCCGAACAATCGTCATTCGAGGTCAAATAAGACTATCAATTTCTTTGCAGGTCATCAACAGGATATGAACATCCAGCTTATGGCATTAAAAAACATGCCTTCCTATCGCAAGGCATGTTTTGGGGGGCAAGTGTTATCCCGCCTTTTAGCAAGGCCGTGATACCAAAAGATTAATTGAAAACCAAAGACAGTTCCCTTCGATTGCCATTTACATACAGATTAGCTATGGATGTCGGTAAATTTTGTCCAAGTCCAAATCGAGCTACAATTGATATGACATGACAAGAAAAGCCATAAAAGTCAGCGTTCCAAATTTCAAGTCAATCCGAGTTTGTACGCTCGTGTTATGATCGATACAAGTCAAAGAAATCATCTCGTTCGAATCCATCCCCGAGGCCCTGTTCATATCCATCAGAGGAATACGATGTGTTCATACCGATCTATTCGACTCCATCATCAATCAACTCTATTTCGTATCGATCGACCAGTTCCATCTTCGCATCCATCGAGCAACCAGATGAACTCCTTCATCGTATCAATCTGTCTCGAGTCCATCGACTACACATAGTTTCGAGTCGATAGGCTAAAGATGAGTTCGCTTCGCATCGATCCGAGTCCACCTGTTTTGTATCCTTCCTTTTCATACTGTTTCGCATCGATCAGCCTACCTCTGATTCGTATCGATCAAACAAAGTCTACTTCGTATCCATCAGCAAGTAACATGGGAGCCTGTTTCAAATCGATCAATCTTAAACTCACTTCGTATCGATCGACCACCGATCGATACGAAATACACATCTCCCATCGATGCGAAGTAGAACATACACAATCGATACGAGCGGAGCGAAACCAATCGATACGAACAAAGCACGACGATCGGTATGAATTGAGGAACTTTCATCGATGCGAACGAGGAAGCATCATCGGTAAAAACTAGGCGAGATCTTTGGAAACGACTCGGTCAACTCGGCGTAAAAGGTGGATCGATCCAAAGAGTGAGCACCACGTCATCACCTGAGCACGTGCATTGATTGATTCGAATAAGATCGATTTGAACCAAGCAGCCCACCGAAGAACACCAACTCGTATTGATCATATCTCGCAATCCACAAGTCCAAATGCTATGAAATTTTCAGAGGAGCTTACGTACAACCTAAAGAACGTTCCTGCCAAATTTCGACTCGATTGGATTAAATCTTGATCGATACGAAATTCGTTCGTATCGATCATGGATCGAGTCGAAATCTTGCGGGATCGATCGCGTGGGCCCACTCACGTGCTAGAAGAAGTCTCCCGAGATCTAAGCAAAATATTTGCCTCCTACGCCTATATATAGAGCCCCAGGGCCTACAGAAGAAGGGGCTTTTTGGCTCCCTGATGCCCAGACTCTGCCGAATCCAACTTTGCACTCCATTGCTGCTGTTGTACTTGAATTTCAACACTTTAATTCACTGTAACCCATTGAAGTCAGTTGTAACCTGCAAGTGAATATCAATAAAGTCATCAAACTTCAAAGTGGACGTAGGCCGGATCGCCGAACCACTATAAATTCTGTGTTCTTTACTGCTTTCCTTTTAATTTTTTGAGTGCTCTTCATTTTCAATTTTCTACATGCTTGTTATCTGTGATCTGTGATTGTGAATTGGTGCTTTCATTGACAATTGGGTATTTGTGACCAATTTTGGCGCAAACATTATCTATTATTGCCAGATGGATTTCTAGTGTTCTATTATTGCCAAATGGATTTCTAGTCTTCTTTCATTATGAGATGAATTTCTGTTCTTCTATTATTACCGATGGATTTTTGGTCTTCTTTTATTATCAAATGGATTTCTGGTCTTCTTTTATTATCAGATGGATTTCTGGTCTTCTATTATTGCCAGATAGATTTCTGATCTTCTTTTATTATCAGTTGGATTTTTGGTCTTCTATTATTACCAGTTGGATTTCTAGTCTTCTTCTATTATCAAATGGATTTCTGGTCTTTTATTACTGTCAAATGGATTTATGGTCTTCTTTTAATATCAGATGGATTTCTTCGTCTATTATTATCAGATGGATTTCTAGTCTTCTATTATTACCAAATGAATTTCTGTTCTTCTATTATTATCAGATGGATTTTCTGGTCATCTTTTCGAAAAACTTTCTAGCTTCCTACTCAAAATACTATTACTGCCAGATGAGTTACTGGTCTTTTATTCATGATATTGCCAGAGAAAATTTCGGATGCTCCCTCCTATGATATTACGTGATAATCTTCTGGGTTCCTATTATAAAATTCATGGTTATTTATTTATCTCTTAAAGCAAAATTATAGTCTTGACTCATACATATAATATGGACAATATATAACTATTAATAGCACAATCAAATCTAAAAAGGGATTGCTTGAAATTGAAATTGTGTTTAAAGTTAATAATGAAAGTTTTCATTCACTTTATGTTTTTACAGGAAAATAGGATTGGAAATAAAATCTCACAAGAAATCGAGAAAGCAAAGAAATTATTGGTTTCACACTAAAGTGTAAAAGGATTCTTCTATACAAGGGAGGGGGGCAAATGTTATCCATATATTTTCTAAAGGATACAAAAAAAGGAATTTATATCGCACCTTATTGATATCACGCTTCATCAAAGTTGCCTATCATCAATATTTCATGTTAACAAGGCGATGATTATATCGGAGAGCTGCATATCGTAAGCCACTACTTAATGATACCGAATGCTTCATCAAAACAAAAGTGGATGTCATGTAAAATCAACATCGCATACCGCCCCTCCTCTATGCCGCCTCCCTTCAAAGACGCATCTCAGGTGTTATCGCTTCTTTTCAATACTGGGCCTCAAATGATACTGTGCTTCTTCCGGACTATATAACATCCATGCCGCATTTAATCAACGCCGCATAGATTCCATGCCACACGTCATCAAAGCCACATGTTATCAATGCCGCTCTATTTCAATGTCGCTCCATATTAATAATGCATCATAACAATGCTTCTTTAGGTAGATGGCACCTCCTATTAATGAAGAATACTGAAGATCATATATGATACTCGACGTCATTAAGATTGCAAAAGGTTATGCTCGCCGAAGATAAGTCTGGCCGAAGGCGAAGTAAAGCATCACGCCAAATTCATCTATCCTTATAAATAGGAACCTAAGGGCATGAAGAAAGGGGTGATCATTTCTTTTCTCTCCTCTAAAAATTAAACTCTTGTAAGCCTAAATTGATTTGGGGAAAAGCTCCAATTCGATTGTAATCATGCTAAAATGAAATAAATGAGAACTTGGGCATGCCTATGATCATGCATTTTGGACATTATTAAATACGAACGTGCATATAATAAAGCTCTTTGGCCTAAAGAAAATGTGATAACATTCACATAGGATCACATGAACTTTAGTCCAAACTAGTGCGTATATGCATAGCCTCTATTTTGCCTCATACATATAGACATTAGCCCATGGACATAAGGACTGTTATTTAGTTCATTAACATGTTTAATGGGCTAATGCACACATTTACTACTTATCTACTCTTTCCTTTGTATATATAACATAGGATTTTGACTTTACTATTCCGAAAGACCAAACAGATTATCAAATATAGTATTCCAAGTGACCTTAAGGGCTTTCAAATATCATGTTCCAAGTGACCTTAAGAGGTCTTGAATATTGTATTCCGAGAAATCATTTTGGCTTTTGAATGTGTAACTGCCAAAGTCTTTGGGCACTATGGATCTGTTTCCTAATGATATCCACTCGTACGTAGCTTCGAATGCTAAGCTTATCCTTGACTTAATTAACACCAACTAAACATGCTTGGTCGTGTCAATATTTGAACTTGAATCAAGAATTGGCTCATAATTCTTAGCCTCATGGGTGTTATACCAATTTTTGGTTTAACAATTCCTCATTTAGGTATGTGAACACTTGGTGTAATATGGAGGACTGTTTAAACTGTGTGCAGGAAGGGCTCAAAGCTGTTACTTGGGGTGATCACACTCATAATTTCATAACTAAACTCAAGCAAGTCATGTTTAATCTTAAAAAATGGAGTAGAGAATTAAGAAAAGTAGGTTCAGTTCAAAAGCTATAGAATGACTACAAGGCTATTTTTGTTATAGACAAATAATGATACAGATAATTTGCAATTTTATGTGACTATGCTTTTGATTAATTTGGAGTTGAATAAACAAGTTAAAGCTCAGACTGAAACACTTGTGCAGAAAAGTTAAACAATGTGGCTTGTGGAAGGTGACTTCTTCTCTAGAATGACTATGAGGCAACATAGAAATCAGATATAAGCTCTCTTATCCCCTACTGGTGATTGTATTTATGATCATGAAATGATAACTCGGGAATCTATGATTTATTATTTCAACTTCTATAATGGAGATTATATAATAAATTTTCCACACATTGAACCCAGAAGACTTATTAATGCATAGGGATAGAGATACTTATCTTTACCGGTGCAACCTCAAGAACTTAAAACTACTTTGTGGTCTATAAATGATGCAAAGAGCCTTGGTCTAGATGGATTTCCATCCAAGTTTTTCAAGCTTCATTACGACCTGATTTAAGAAGACCAATTTTCAGTTGTTACAAAGATATTTCAATATTGGAAAATTGCTGAAGGATTCAACCATACCTTATCTTACTCTCAATCCAAAAAAAGATAAGCCTCAAACTATCTCTGGTAATAGATTAATAACATGTGATAATGTCATTCATAAATGAGTTGCTAAGATTATATGTAACAGGATTAAAAAAATTCTCCCATATTTAATAACAGAAAATCAGTCTTCTTTTATACTAGGCAGGAGTATAGGAGAAAATATTCTATCAGCTCATGAACTAATTAGAGATTTCAAGAAAAGAGGTAAACCAAGAATGTGTATTAAAATCAACTTGCAGAAGGCATGTAGCATGGTTAATAGAGAATTTATTTGCTATGTGCTCCTATCAATGTGTTTTCCTATTTCTTTAATAAATCTTTTTTATGAATGTATTAGTACACTAACATTTTCTATATTAGTCGATGGCTCACCAAAAGGTTTCTTTGAATCAAATAGGGTGTTAAGACAAGGTGACCCACTTTCACCCTATTTATTTTGTGTTGCTTTGGAGTTTCTTTCTTTGAATATGGAAGACAATATAACTCGGAATAAACTGCAGCCTATTTCTAAGAACTACCCAATTTTCTCTAACTTGTTATATGCAAATGATGTGATGTTTTTTCTTGATGCTATTTTAATGAATGTTATTTCTATTAAAGAAATTCTAAAGGAACTGTATCAAGCTACTAGATTACATATGAATCAATTGAAGTATACATTGTACTTTAGCCTGGAAATGCAAAATAAAGCTGAAATACTACAAATTTTGAACATGCCTGAAGGGAGATTACTAGTTAAATATTGGTGTTTTGGTGTAATTTTGAACATGCCTGAAATGTGTTGTGTATATTGTCCCTTCAGTTGTGATTATTGGTGTTTTGGTGTAATATTTAGGATATTGAGTTGTGCCTGAATCAGATATTGTTCTTTAGCCTGTAATAATGAGTTGTGTATATTGTATTATGTCTGACATTTTGTATCGATCGTTGTTGCACTCTTTTTCCTTACCACTCAGGTATGGTTTTTAAGGAGGAAAAACCGACGATGTTCTTTATACGTCACTTAATAAAGAATATGTTTTCAAATATATATATTTGTGTGTGTATATATGTATGTGTGTGTGTACACATGTATGTATATAGAAATACTTTTAAAGGAAAGGGATGTTTTATAAATACGATTTATGCGTTTAAGAATTTAGTGTGATTATATAAATATTGAAATTTAATTAAGTGGCTTTAAATATTCTATTGTTAGTTAAACATGGATTTTAAAGAAAAGAAATGTATTTGGAGCTTGAAATCCCAATATTTTATATGTGCGAATTATTTTGAAAAATCTGAAATGAGATTTTGAAAATGTATACATTCAAATGAAAAGAGTTTTTAAACTATTGTCAAGCTCGAGACTTTATAGGTACAGTGACATTATCTCTTCTTTGGATGTTGGGCTTTTGTGGAGATAATTATAGACCATATTGTATTTTGGAGGTCTATTATGTATATTTTCTTTCGATGTCTCCATGTATGTACATATGTGATGATTTTCAAGCTATATATTGTACTTGACTCGTATCGATATATGTGTTTTTGTAGTAGGCCTGATATTTCATTTTATAGACCTACTTGGTGATATATATGTTATGTGATATTTCTTCACTGCATTATATGGCTCTGTATTCTCTAATTATATTGTGTATTGTTCTGTCCTGGTAAACCCACGTGTTTATTTCTTTGTGTTGATACTGAGTATGCATATTTGTGTATTATATGAGGTAAGAATACGTATCAGTGTTAGCCCAAGGGAATATTCATGTGTGGTCATCCATAACAAGCCGCATTCTCTGTATTACTAGACATTAGTACTCTGTATTACTTTTTGGTAGTATGGTTCCAGAGGTAGGGTGTTATAGTTTTGGTATTAGAGTAGGCTCGGAACAATATAGTATATGAGATACGAGTCTTGACCATAGATGAGACTTGGAGTCTCTTTCCACTTAGGTGTGTGGTAGTTACCTTATATTAAGAGATAGTAGAACTATACGATGATTACTATAGTAATCTTCTGGGTGTGTACTTGTTATTTTTCCTGTTATAGTTTTTTTACTTCTACTGCTTCTAGCTGTATCTTTATGTGAGATAGTAGTAGTTGTTGGAAGTAGTGAAGGAAGAAGTTGTGGCTAGGCATATTGTGGCTTTTAGTTAAATATGGATTTGCTCGATTAAGAAAGTTTTACAGGACCCTATTCTGAATCTCGCACTATAGGTACATTAAAATGCTAAGTTGTAATGAAGAGAGTTTGAGCAGAAGGATCCAGTAGTGACCAGTGTGGTGCAACGGAAGCTGAAAGATTGCTTTCCACTGAATGCTTTTTGTTGTTTGGTTAGATTTGTGCTTTAGTTGAATTAACAATTAAAATTTTTTATTTGCGCTTAGTCTGGAATGTGGGATTGCTTAAAGTTATAAACCCACTTAAGTATGGATGTAGCCAAATTTAGAAGTTAGATGTCTCTTCAAGAAACCGCAAAGGGATAAATAAAGCTATTTTTTAAAAAGAAAATAATATATATTTCTCTCTGGTTATATAACTAAAATGTGGAATGATGGAAAATTCAAATGAATGCTCGCTAACTATTGTGGATGGATGAATGATATGTGATGAATTAGATAGTTGCTAATGGTTGATAAATTAATTATACATATAAATTTCGAAGGTAAATACTTTAACACAAGTATAAATATTATTTTTGTAAAATGATTAAAAAGATTTTAGTGGTTTATTTTGTGTTATTTTTCTGTTGAGTTCTTTATAAATTTTGGTTGATGCAGGTGCACACGTATCAATAAGGAGTTCTAAGCATTAGAATGAGACATTTCGATACTGTATTTTAAAAATGTATAGTAACAAGTTAATATGAATATGTGTGTGTGTGTGTTGCACGCACGCGCGTGTATTGTTTAATAAATTAGTGTATTGGTCATTAGATATTAGTGTAAAGTAGAGATTAGAGGCGAGACAATGTTGATATATCATCCTAAGACGCCAACATTGTAGCCCGTTAGTGAAATGAATTACTAAGATTCATGGCCTGACAATGTTGTATATTTTTATACAAAAGATAATTTTTAGATGAGTGTATTTTTTATACAATTTATGTTACTTTGAATTATACTCTAGGAATTATTATCTAAGAAACATATGTGATGAATTTATTTTGAAATTGAAATGAACTTTTCTAAAGGCATATTACCTATTGATTTAAAAGGGTTTTAAGGAAAAGAATGTGAACATGCCATACATTTCAATGGAAAAAAATTAACTTGTTAGAAAAAAAATTAATTTGAAAAGAGTTATGTGAAAATTTATTTTTAGAACATAGTATGAGAAGGAAAACTATTTTCAGTTTTGTTGGTTTATTTGCTAAAGTAAAAATCAAATTTTTACAACTCTTAGCTTCTAAAAAATGGATTTAAAAAACATACAACTTTATTTAAGGAGTACTGATAATGTAACGACCCGATAATTTTAATGATTTTATAACGTAATTAACTGAAATTTTGCTTGAAATTAAACAATTAAATTTAGCAATGAAAATTTGATATTTGGAATATGTCAATTTAAACATAGCAAATGGTAAATTTTTATTGAAAAATATGAAAGTAAATTCTGTTGTGAAATTTTCAATTTAAAATCAGTTATATTTGATGGAAATAAAATATTTTCGAAACCTGAATATTTTTATATAATAAAAATGTAAATCATTTTCTGAGTGAGACGTCATTTTTCATTTCATCAAATATGGACAGTTATAGCTCCGTTTATCTTATTTTCGACATTTTAGCAGCATTTTCGGCAGCGAAAAATCGAGTTTTTATAATTTGATCGTATCGCTCATATATGTGTACCGTTTTGTTCGTCTCGTCGTGCTGATCTCCGTAGTATACTCATTTATGCATTTTGGAGTCCGGTACGTGGTGAAATCCATGAAAACGGTTAGCCGTATCGGCACCCATTTTTGAACTTTGGATATTCTGTGTCCATTCAAATTTCAAACGGCTGAAATAAACAGCCACTAATATTTATAACATTTATATCTCTTGAATTCAACGATTGATTTTTCTTTCCCACTGTTTTCTTTTATTTGTCGGTATAATTCATTTCACACTCTCTCTTCGTATTCTTCACTCTGTCAGTTTAATAAAATAATATATGTGAGTTTGGAAACGTGGCCTTCTCATTTCTTTTCTATTTGAGTTATATTTAGCTGTCACTTTTGCTCATCCATACTCCAACCATCTCGACCTCTCACCGCCTACCTAAACGCATGCGCCTCCGACCCAATAATCACCGCTTCCACCCAAACATTCCCCGACCATGCTCATCAACCTTCCCTGCCGTGCAATCCCCTGGCTCTGACTATTAGAAAATGATATTGTATTGCAAAAGAAATGAATCGTACTTTATTACAATAGAGATTACAAAGTATTTATAACCATAGTTTCGGCCCAAGGCCCAATCCAGCAATCCTCACCAAGCAATAAGTTATGATCTTGACCGTTGAATCTGATGGCTGAGATTGACAGATATTTTAGTTCTGGATAGATAGGAAGCACACCTAAGTCATATTCACAATACCCGGCCTTAATTTGAGCTAGGGTTTTCACTTTTCTTGCTCTCGCCGCCATGGAATCTGCTTCCATCAATAATTTTCATCTCCTCTCTTAATCTCGCAAAATTCTTGAAAGATAATGGCTTTGTGAGAATGTCAACACGTTGATAAAAGGAGGGAACATGCCTAATCTCTAGTTTTCCCGTAGCTGTTCTTTCACGAACAAAGAATAAGTCAATTTCCATGTGTTTGGTGCGAGAGTGCTGGATCAGATTCAGTGATAAGGAGATGGTGCTCATGTTATCGCACCAAATCAGTGGTTTCCCTTTTTGTTCGAGCCCTAATTCATGAATTAGGGCTTCAAGCCATGTTATCTCTGCCGCTGTGCTTGCCACTGATCTGTATTCGGCTTCAGTGCTTGAACGAGACACGGTTGATTTCTTTTTTGTGCACCAGGAGACTGGGTTGCCACCTATATAAACACAGTAGCCTGAAGTGGATCGTCTGTCATCGGTGTCACTGGCCCAATCAGCATCGCTGTAAGCTTGTATATTTACCTCTTTATTTTGAGTTAATAGTACACCATAGTCTTGTGTCCCTTTTATATATCTTAAAATGCACTTAACAGCCCTCCAGTGGCTGTCTAGGGGATTTTGCATAAATTGACAAACTTTATTTACGCTGAAGCATAAATCTGGTCTGGTAATAGTCAAGTATTGTAGAGCTCCAACTATGCTTCGATACTGTTTAGCATTGTTGATGGGTTCCCCTTTGTTTTTGGATAGTTGTAAGTTACTGACCATGGGTGTGGGTAAAGGCTTGGCCTGATCAATGTTAGCACGAACCAATATTTCTGAGGCATATTGTCTTTGAGATAAAAACATTTCTGTTTGTGATGGTCTGCTAATTTTAATTCCAAGAAAATAATCAAGTGCCCCCAGGTCTTTGATTGCAAAGTTTTGGTCTAATAACTGTATGACCTTAATGATGTCATTCTCATTTCTCCCAGTGCTGAGAATGTCATCAACATATACCAATATATATATGGCTTCATGATTGATGGTTTTGATGTATAATGAGTTGTCTGCCTTGGTTGGATTGAACCCCAATTTACTTAATGTCACTTTGAGCTTCTCGTACCAAGCTCTTGATGCTTGCTTGAGGCCATAAATAGCTTTATGTAATCTGCAGACTTTATCTTCATTTCCTTCTGTTATAAAACCTTTTGGTTGATGCATATATACTTCTTCTTGTAAGTCTCCATTAAGAAAAGCATTGTGAACATCCAGCTGTCTAATTTTCCATTGATTGTTTAATGCTATGGTGAGTATAATTCTGATGGTAGTAGGTTTAACAATGGGAGAAAATACTTCATTAAAATCAAAACCAAATTGTTGGGAATAGCCTTTAGCGACTAACCTTGCCTTCAGCCTTGCTATTTTTCCACTAGCATCCTTTTTGATCCTATAGGTCCATTTACATCCAACTATGTTTTTGTCCTTTGGAGTTGACACAAGATCCCATGTTTGATTTTTAATTAATGCTTCATATTCATCTTTCATGGCATTTCTCCAATCTTTGTTTTTAACTGCTTGCTCATATGTGACTGGTTCCATGATTTCAGCACTTGCATTGTATATTTTAGGCTTAAATATTCCACTTTTCGACCTTGTCACCATATGATGCCCAGTCTCTTCCATATTTTATGTACCCATTGGTGTATTATTACTGGATGTTGATATATCAGATGTTTGTGCTTCATTATTTTCTTCAAGCCGTTGTGTTGGCCATTCATGTGTATTATTTGCACTGCAATCAGATTCTGTTTCTGCAATAGATTGTGAACTTTCAAGTTTTCCATTGCTTTTCTGCTCTTTGTGAATGGTTAATTCTGGTATAGTGGGCAAGCAGATTCTGGTATGACCAGTGCATTGACTTGTTGTATCATTGCCATTTGTCAGTCTTTTGCCTGCAAAAGGAAAATTATTTTCATTAAACATAACATGTCTTGATGTGTAAATCCTACCACTTTTGTCAAGACATCTGTATCCTTTTTGATTTGTAGTATACCCTAAGAATGTACAAGGACTTGATCTTAGACTTAGTTTGTTTTTGTTGTAGGGCCTAAGACAGGGGAAGCATAAGCATCCAAATGTTTTTAATGTATCATAGTCAGGTTTAACACCAAATAATTTTTCATATGGACATTTATAGTTAACCACTTTACTTGGCATCCTTTTTATAAGATAAACAGCTGTGGTGAATGCATCTTGCCAATATTTTAGTGGTAAAGACCCTTGAGATAATAGTGTTAGGCCTGTGTCGACTATGTGCCTATGTTTCCTTTCAACAAGTCCATTTTGCTCAGATGTGTAAGGGCAAGTGATCCTATGTAATATACCCATGTTTTGAAAATATTTTTTAAGTAGATAAAATTCAGCTCCTCCATCAGTTTGTATAATTTTCACTTTATAATTAAACTGTTTCTCAGCTAATGAAATGAATTGGATTAGAATATCATGAGTTTCAGATTTTGATTTCAGAAAGAATATCCATGTGTATCTACTATATGCATCAACAAAAGGTAAGTAGTACCTGTATCCTTGTGTGGAATTCAATGGGGCTGGTCCCCATAGATCTGTAGCTATTAATTCAAGAGGATTTTTATATGTAGTTTCAGAATTGCCAAAAGGCAATTTGTGGCTTTTTCCTAATTGACAGTGTGTGCATATATCATAAGAGTTATTATTTTGAAAAGAAATTTTATTATCCATCAGAAATCTTTTTACAATTTTCATACTAGGATGCCCTAGTTTACAATGCCAATGATCTAAAATATTTCTGTCATTTTGAATACTGGTGTGAACATTGTTGCACCAATATTTCTTCACTGAAGATTCAGATTTCTTCACAGCACTAAATTTGTATAGCCCCTTACTCAAACTACCCTGCAACAATATATCTTTACTTAGTAAATCTCTAACTGGACAGAAGGTTGGGTGAAACTCAAAGTATACTTTATTGTCATTAGCAAATTGAGATACACTAATTAGATTCTTCTTAATCTAAGGAACTCTCAGTAAATTGTTTAAGTATAATTCTCTTTTACCTTGAATGGTTCCTGTGCCAACATGAGATATACTTGTAGTTGCACCATTACCTAAATATATAGATTGCATACCTGTGTAGCTTTTGTTGCCTAAATTGAGATTTTGAAGGTTACTTGTCACATGATTAGTTGCACCTGAGTCTGGGTACCAGTCATCCAGGTTTGTGTTGTCTAGTCTGGTTTCATCTGAATTGATTAACTGAGTTCTTGAATCTTCATTCTTGTTTTTCTGCTGTTGTTCCAGTTGAGTTACATTGATGTTGGGATTTCCTTGATTTTGTTGAGTAGCAGTGAAGTCTTTATTGAACCTGAAGTAGCACTTGCTAGCTATATGACCAAATCTTTCACATATTTGGCATTTTACTCTATTGTTGTTGTTCCATCTTCCTCTTCCCCTTCCTCTTTATGTGTAATTATTTCTCTGACCATTTTGTTTGTTTTCTTGATTTGCTGTGTTGCCCTGTTGTGCTTTGTTTCTTGAACTGCCGGCAAAGTTTATTGAGAATTCACTTTGTATAGCCTTTCTTTGTTCAATTCTGCCCTCATGAGCGAGCAAAGCAGATTGAACAAACTGTAAATTTGGTAGAGTTTGTTGTGATGCTATGAAAGTGACCACTGATTCATATTCATCATCAAGTCCATTAGTTATGGTGAGAACTTGCTCGTTTTCAAAGACTTTATGACCAATTGCATAAAGTCTGTCACATAATTTTTTGATCTTTGCAAGATATTCTCTCATAGGCATATCTCCTTTTCTTGAATTTTGCAATTGTCTTTTAAAATGCATGATTCTTGCGGCTGACTGTGAACTGAAAATCTGTTCTATTGATGACCAAATTTCATGTGAGGAGTTGCATCCAACGATTTGTGATAATAGACTTGAGCTGATGGATGATAGTAACCATGAAGATAGTAAGTTGTCTTGCTTTAAATGTTTCAAGTATTCTGGGTTACTAACTATTGTTCCATTATCTTCTTCTATGACTGCACGTGGTACGGCTATCTTCCCTTTGACATAGTCTTGGAGACCATATCCCTTCAGGGCTGTTTCGATCTGGTATTTCTAGAGTATGTAATTGTCTTCATCAAGTGGGATGCTGATGATCTGACTTTTGGGTTTGATCAGTCCAGTATCTGATGCAACAGTTTGTCTTTTATCATTTCTTGAAGTGGTCGATGATCTTTCATCTCCTGTTTCTTTATCAGACATCTTGGCAATTAGCTAATCTGATTTTCTTGAATGTGTGATGCAGCCAAATAATGTTGGCTAGGGCTGCACAAAGTATGGGTTGGGTCGGGTCAGACCAAATATTTCATCCGACCCGCATAGGTATGGGTTTAAGGTAGCTCAACCCGTATCCGACCCTATATGAGGTTGGATATGGGTTGGGTCAAAGTATGGGTTGGGTCGGGTTTAGTAGGGTTGGGTTGGGTTGCATGAATCTAATAAAAAATGAGAATATAAGGGAATATTTTCAAAAAATAACATTAAAATGTTCAACATAATATATTAGATTTTAGCTAGCATAACGCACTTAAACTAACTAATTCATTATAACATATATTTTATTAAAATTTCATTGTAAAACACATCATATGAAATTAGTTCACTATATAGTAGAACAAGTGTTTCATTTTAAAATACATTAAAATGCCCTTTGGAATATCTTTGCCAAATTCTATCTTGTTTGGGTTGACATAAAATATGCTTTTTATATATTTACTGTAGAATACATAAACATTATTCTAGGATTAGACTATTCTAATTTTAAGTGTATTGATATTAAATTAGGTTTTTGATATAGGGTTGGGTTGGGTTAAAGTAGGGTTGGGTTGAACAAAATAACACACCCAACCCATATATAGTATGGGTTACAAATTGTAACCCATATCCGACCCGAACTAGGATGGGTTGGGTTGGGTTTATGTGGGTTGGGTCGGGTTGGTGGGTTGGGTCGGGTTGGATATGGGTTGTGTGCAGCCCTAATGTTGGCGAGGCATTGTAGATTCAAGAATGAGGAATAGGAAACAACTCGATGATGATCCAAATCTGAGAGGAATCACCAAGAATTGTTGCAGCCAGTTAAGAATCTGAAGTTGTTCGGATTCTTGCTAGGCGTGGCACAATGAATTGGTTAAGTTGGTGATGATGCTGGAATCGGGAAAGATATAATTCTCTGATGATGAAAATTAACTGAGGAGAAATTGCCAATCTTACAGTTTTATGCCATTTGGCTTTAAGATTGCTCTGATACCATATTAGAAAATGATATTGTATTGTAAAAGAAATGAATCGTACTTTATTACAATAGAGATTACAAAGTATTTATAACCATAGTTTCAGCCCAAGGCCCAATCCAGCAATCCTCACCCAGCAATAAGTTGTGATCTTGACCGTTGAATCTGATGGCTGAGATTGACAGATATTTCAGTTCTGGATAGATAGGAAGCACACCTAAGTCATATTCACAATACTGACCACCATAACAGCAAACCCATCCATATCTGCCTTATCTCCTGCCTCACCCACGCCCTCCGCCTCCTTTCCTCTCCAACAACCATGTCACCAGTCGATACCTCCATAGACTTCGGCCATCCGCCGAACAACGCCCTCCACAGCTCCGATCAACGCACGCACACAAGCCGACCTCTCACCACCGAAACCCAGCCATCCCACTACGATAGCTGCAAACCCGACCTAGAGATCCGCCTCACACCCCATGCCCGTCCGCGTCTCCCTAGCTCCGCAGCACCCATGTCCAACACCGCACCTCCACCCTCTCGCATCATTCAACCACTCCGCCTATAGCCTACACGGCAATAGTCGAACCTCCCATCGCAGTCACCAAGACACCTCACTTTCACTCGTTCCTCTCTCTCTATCAGTTGGTAAATTATATGAAGTGGTATATATATGTTAGTTTATTTAAATTATATATATAATATGTTAGTTATACAAGTTTTGTAATCTGTAGTATATATATAAGACATGTTATATGAATAAGTTGCTTATATACGGAATCTTTTGTTTTATACCCTACTATTTTAGATATTGTTTTAAATATATATTACATATATAGATATTATATATATATATATATGTATTTTTTACAAATCCTTGTTTTGTATTCAATTTGATTTTTTATATATATGTATACCTATATATATTTACAGTATATACGTTACAGTAGTACATAAATATGTTATATAGTATTTTATAATATGGTTGATGCTACACGATATATTTTGTATAAAGTTAGTTTGCTATTTTTTCAGAGAAGAAAAAATAAGTATTATATAAATATAGTTATAAGTTGTTTATATATAGTAGCTGTTAGTATTGTATGAGCTACACCTGATTTGTTGGGCCACGTATATATGTATGTTTATCTAAGTTGTACAAATCAGTTTGTTATATATGAATTTGTATGAGTTATAGATATATGAATGACTTAATAAGCAGTTACTTTTATTTTATTCTGAAGCTCATATATATATGTATATCGGGTACTTAAATATATATTTTAGTTCAGTGAATCATGGTGATAGTTTATGCTGTCCTGTTTATATATATATATATTTATATATATATATATATTTGATTTTAAAATATAGGTGTTTAAATTTGAGCAATGATTGTGTAATATAATAGATATAGATTTCGTTAATATATTATGTTTAAAAAAATATATATATATATATATATAATATGGAAATTTTATTTTTAAAGTGTGTATTTCTAAATTTAATTTTGGTTTTATGTAATATATTTCATTTCGGTTATATCAAGCTGATTTTGATTTTTTCCATTGATTCCAATTTATCAGCTTTGTTCGTCAAATTCGTGCCCGTCTTGCTTCACTTTGGAAATTCATGCTTGGATTCGTAACCCATTTCATTGTCAAATCTCTCTAGCCTCGAAAGGTGAGCAATCACTCATGATTAACATTCTTATATTTAGTAAATTTGATTTCACTTGAAACAACAATTGAAATATGTTGTTAAAATTGAATTGCTAATTATTTAATTTGTAAATATGATATGCTATTATCTGCAATTGTTCACCTGTGATATATGACACCATATCCTGTTGCGTATAATTTATTTAAATTTGTTATTAATGATATATGCCTGTTGTTGATTTATTATCATATTTGTTCTCACTCTGCCAGTTCTCTGATAGTTAAAATTCCCTATGGGTTGAAATGATACATACCCGAACGATATTATAGATTAAGGGAAAATCGTTATGCGTTGAAATGATAAACCCAAGCGATTTTCATTAATTTTGAATTTTTGGGATTACGGGTTGAAATGATATATACCCATAGATATTTAAATTGCGGATTGAAATGATAAATATTCGTATCACTTGACCACACGATAGAAAATTATATACGGACACCGTTGGTCTATATTTTGAAAATGATTTCCAAAGTTTGGAAAGAAATATATGGGTTTTTATAAACATTGATTTTTTTAAAATATATTATATAAATGCTATTTTATACATGTATAAAAATTTAGATTTTAATAATAATATGTTTTGGAAATTTTAATTTATAAGTTAGTTTTGAAATATAATTTTTAAAATTTTCTTATAATTATATTATTTTAAAAATATATAAAATAAGATTTAATACAAAATACATTTAATAATAAGATTTAATTAATAAATTTTTTTAATTTAATTGGTTCATAATATGTTTAAGTAATTATTAAAGTTATATGAATATTTTAAAAATAGATTTTTATAACTTTAATAATAGAGGTTTGGAAGATAAATTAATGTTGACTTGGAATTTAAATTGGTTAATAATTGAATTTAAATAAGAATTGAATTGGACTTATTAGTTTTGAGATTTTGAAAGATATGATTTATAACTGGATTTGATAAAAAGTGATTAAATGAATATTCTCAACTTTAATTAAAATTGAGACTGAATATTTAATATTGACTTAAATTTATAATGAGATTTTATTTAATGGTTATTAAAATGATTAAGTGAATATTTTCCAAATTGAATAAAATTAAAGTTAAATATTGAACAATAATGAAACTTATATTGCAATTGTTTGAATATTTAAACCTTGAATCTTATTAGAATTGAAATGATAGTTCAAACCTGGATTTGAAACGATTTTTGAAATCTGAGGAAACTATATTTTTATTTTATAAAGTATTTTAATATATATAAACTATTTTAATATATAAATTATTTTAATATATAAACTATTTTAATTTATAACTATATTTTATATATATACTATTTTCAATATCTAAACTGTTGAAGTCGGAAGTGGTATGATTTCAAAGTGTTACGAGTTCAAAGTGTTATGATTTCAAAAGTGTTATGATTTCAAAAATGTTATAGTTTCAAAAGTGTTATAATTTTTAAAGTGTTACGATTCTAGAAATGAATATTATTTAAAGTGAATAATGATATTGAATTGATATGGTTTTTGAAATGAATATGATATTTTGATATGAAGTATAAACTATTTGAATTATAAAATGACCACGGTGTGAAATAAGCGTTTGGTTGTTAAAGAGGCCGGGATCGGATATTGTCATACTCTCTACCAATACCGAAAACCAATTTAACGACTGTGTACGTCGTGGAGATTCTGGAATGAAGTAGGATGGTTTGGCGACGATTCTGTATGAGGTATTAACGTAGCCCTGACTCCCGTGAGTCTGCTTGATGTGGCTAAAATAGGAGCCATGCCGGGCCAAGTGAGGTCATTCCTCTTATCAGACACATTTCTTCGATACCATTCTATTACTTTGTGATTTGATTGGGTGCACCTTTGATTTGGGAGTGTGTCACGAGGTGGGCGGTAGTAGCTGCTATGTGTTACCACCAGTCCGGATTCGCAAATGATATATCTACCCTGGCATTGCCTCGCGTGCCTTGTCACATGCCCTATCGCGCCTTCTATGAGTTTTTTTGTGTCGTACCTATGGAGTGCTCCCTGATAGCCCACCTGCAGGTGGAGTTTACAGTATCTGTATAGACTACGGCATTATAAAAATGTGTTAAGGGAGATATGGGTAACGCCTTAACGCTATTTTAATAGTTTACTTTACTATAGACATATTATAATAGTGTATATTACTACATAGTAGATAGTTCCACGGATCCTTAGAGGATGGAAATCCCAACTATCCTCTAAGTTACTTGTATTTCAGTTGACATTTCACTTAAGTTAAATTTATTAATATAAGAATGTTAATCCTGACTCGAGTGTTTCGTGTTTTGCTTTATGCTCGGGTCAGACTGAGTGTCACAGCATTTGGGACTCACCTTTGGAGATTGGAGTTTGGTTTGAAGATCTATCCATCCATCTTTCGGTTATTTCAGTTTATTCCAGTCATTTATGTTTAGACTCGTCAGTTGCTGATGTATTTGAGATTCATTTGTATTTGATATTCTGTTGTACTTTGTTTCAAACTCTGATGTTTTATCATGAACTACTATTTATCTATTCCACTGCTTATTGTTGTAATACTCTATGTCTATGATTCTGTGATTGATTTATTTACTGTATATGTTGAGTTTTGCCGAATATAAATTAACAATCTGATATTTTGAGCAATTCAAGTCCGACATGTGCGGATGCGAATGGTTCGAAATACCGGGTCGTTACAGTTGGTATCAGAGCTCAGGTTTAGGCAAAACTTAGCATATAGAGTAAATTTAATTACAGAATCACCTTCGTTCGAGCTTGAGTCCCTTCCTCTTTGACTCGGGTTTCCTTTGAATTTGTGGAACCCCCACTTGTTCTGAAATCCATTCGTGTCCTTCTTTTCATGTTCTTCTTGATTCTGGAGCATCCCATAGCTCCACTTCGGTTGATCCCTATAATGAATTTGAGAACATCTTGCCACTTCAATTGCCAATTTAGTCCTTGTGTGTGTCTAATTCCATCGGCGATCCCGCTAACCTTAGAATGATTTGAAAAGGGGTGAAACTCCTTTGCAACAAGCGTCGATTCACCGAAGATTTCTAAATCCTTGGTTTTTATGTTGTTATCCCTTGCTAAGCCCGAATCGTCTCTTAGTGGACAACACGAGTAACTCTCTTCTTATTGAATGTCGAATGCCTCAGAATTTTGCAGGTAGTTTTATCCTTCGTTTGATGTTTAGCCTAGTAATCTTGACCCCATCTGACAGTCAGGGATTACCTGATGTTTCGGTGAAGTCATTTTCTCCCTCTCAAGAGGGAAATTGAATTTATACACCAATCTTATTCCTGGAATCTCGGTTGACCCGGTTAAGGTCGCCCGTGATTAATTAAGCCTATCTATCTTTCCTCTTTGTGATTTAATTATCTCATCTTCATCTCGAGCCTATCTTTCTTGTTAGAATTCTCTGTAATTAGGATCCCTCTATATTTGAATCTCTATCCTTGTTTTAAAATCTATTCTTGAATCATCGAGTGAGGGAGTGTATTTGTAATTAATATAAAAATGTTTTATATTGTATGGTTTGAGTTGTTAAGTTTGAATTTTGGGTTTCGATCGATTCGTCTAGCTAACGCTATCGATAGGAATTCAAAACACTTGAACAGAGCAAACTGACACAGTATTGTTTTCAAATTTGGTAAATGAAATAATTTTTGTATGATTATATTTTATATATATAAAAGTATAATTTTCTAAAATTAAATAGTTAAATGAATTGGTTGTTAGAAATGATAATATTTGATTATCATTTATTGTTTTGTAAACCATTGACTATTGCAACATGATATAAATAAATGAAATTATAAAACATGGTTTATAAATTGATTTGGAATTTTAAATGAATTTAAATTAAGAATTTGAGAATTTAAATTTTTGATGTTTTCAAATTTGGTCTTCAAAGTTATGAATTTAGATTGGTTGAAAGTATTTTCGAATATAAGTTGTTTCCAAAGAATTTTAAAAGAAGTAAATCAGTGCTCTCCTCTTTGTCATTGGAAAATAATTTTCGATGATGACTGCAGCATCATCGACATTCATTTTTGAGTCTCAAAGTGGAGAGACCACGTAGCAGATCTTTGCTACACTTTAGTTTTGGAAAAGAAAAAAAATGAATTTGATTTGAATTTCTTGAATATGATTTGATTATATAATATATATGTATATATTTATTTCAAAATTGTTTAAAGTGAAACCGGAAATAAATCCTTAAATTCTGTGTAAAGTGATGGTTTTCAATTATTGAAATGAAGCAAGATTTTTGAATAATTGGATAGTCTAAAATGAGAAATAGAATTGAAATAACTTAAAATAGTTAAACTAGAGTTGGTATAATACTCGATTGCATTTTTAACATATATAGCTTACCTAACATATTAAAAAGTTAAAATGAATGTGAATGTGTAATTGAAGGTTATACAAGAAAATTCAAATATTGAAATTGTTCAAACTAAAATTTTTCTTAATAGAAATGTTGTCAATAAAAGAAAATTTGTATAGTATTTAATTACATTGGATTCATTAATAAAACTTACCTGGAAAGGGTTTGAATGTAATTGAATAATATACAATATGATATAAGTAATAAGATTATCCAAAATGAAATTTTGATAAGGGAATTTATAAATAAAATTTGAGTTGTTATAATAAACGTTTATACATTTAATTTATGTTATACGAAAATACTATTTAAATAAATAAATATGAACTTAAGAATAATTGAAGTTGAATGTTGAGGTGGAATTTACTATAGTTTGATCAAATAGATTTAATAAATAATGAAACAAAATTTGTTGTGAAAATATTGTAACAAATATTAATAAATTGAAATAAATCAAATTGAATGGAAATTGCTTGAATTAAAAATCAACAAAATATGAATATAAATGAATATTATTGATTTAATAAAATGGATTGAAACCAAATTAGTTGAATATAAATCAATTTAAAACTAATGAAATTAATATGGTTTTGAATCTGATATTACGTATTTCAAATCTATCTTTCCTTTCTGTTACTTCTATTCTCCTACCTCCTTCCTTTTCGAGGACGAAAAGTTTTGAGTGGGGAAGAGTGTAACGACCCGGTAATTTTAAAGGTTTTATAACGTAATTAACTGAAATTTTGCTTGAAATTAAACAATTAAATTTAGAAATGAAAATTTGATATTTGGAATACGTCTATTTAAACATAGCAAAGGGTAAATTTTTATTGAAAAATATGAAAGTAAATTCTATTGTGAAATTTTCAAAATCAGTTATATTCGATGGAAGTAAAATATTTTCAAAACCCGAATATTTTTAAATACTAAGAATGTAAATCATTTTCTGAGTGAGACGCCATTTTTCGTTTCATCAAATATGGACTGCTATAGCTCCGTTTATCTTATTTTCGGCATTTTAGCAGCATTTTCGGCAGCAAAACATCGAGTTTTTATAATTTGATCTTATCGCTCATATCTGTGTACCGTTCTGTTCGTCTCGTCGTGCTGATCTCCGTAGTATACTCATTTATGCATTTCGGAGTCCGGTACGCGGTGAAATCCGTGAAAACGGTTAACCGTATCAGCACCCATTTTTGAACTTTGGATATTCTGTGTCCATTCAAATTTCAAATCCAATTTAAATTAAAAAATACTAATTTGTAGTAGAAGGTTTCCAATCCCAGATCAGCAACCTGATGGGCTGGGAATTGTTCTTAGAAGAGAATTCATTGTTCAACATGGAATCAAAGGCTTCATTAGGAGGTGAACTTTTATTTATTATTATTGTTTTGATTTCAAGTTTATCATATGAATGTCGATTTACATCCAAATCACTTGTTTGTTTTCAAATCTGTTTATTGTTTAGATTATGTGAGATTTTTGTGGGTACATGTGTTCGTTACAATTGGATTGGTTATGCGCTTGTTGTAGTATTTTGTTTATTTATTTATTGTTGAAACTTTTTTCTAAAAAATTATTTTGATTTATATTAATATATTTAAATAGATCTAGATTAAATGTATACTAATTTGCAAATTGTCTATATATATAATTGTATATATGTTTATATCTTGAATATATTTAATCTAAAAATTTCTTACGATGTTTTATACCTATTATGAATCATAAAATATTAAATTATTTTATTAAATATGTATATACATATTTTATTACAATTTAATGATTTTTTGGATTGTTTATTATGTATAAAATAATTAATGGTTCAAAATTTCAATCTTATATTTTTAGTATTTTCTGCACCACGTATGATGTTTACCGTAAAATTTTAATATTTTTTGAACTTAATTTAATATTTTCTAAAATTAATTTACTTTCGGCCTGCAATCAATTATTTAATTAAAAATATAAATTCAATTGATAAAATTCTGGAAATTTTTATAACTATTAGACTTTTCACAGGAACCTTTAAAAAAAATTTAGAGTTTTAAAACTTAATGTAATATTTTTTATAATTATTATATTTTCGAACTACAGTTAATTATTTAATTAAAAATAACAATTTCAGTTGAGAAAATTTTAGAATATTTTCCTAAGCCCAAAATATGTCTCATCTACCTTTAGAAAATGTTTTAAAAATTTTCAACTTGATTTCATATTTTTAAGAATTAATTTGATTAAGGGCTATTATCAACTATATAATAATAAATATTATTTTACTTAAAAAATTCCATAAATTAGTCTTAGGCCCAAAATATGTTTCCAAGTTTTTAAAAATTATAAAACTTGTATTTTTATCATGTGATTATTTACATTAATTTATTATGGCGGAAACTATTTTATTCAATAATACATACATATATATATATATATATATTCATATACATATATTAATATCTTGTTTTGACATATTATACAAGCACATATTTGAACAAATTACTGTACATACAAAATGAGCTAATGTGTCTGTTGCAATGTAAATCCCAACATCTATATACAGGCACATTATACCCTTCACGGATTATGATGTTACACATGCACACACATATATGTATGTATGTATATATATATGGTTCACACACACAGATATATATATAAATATATATATATATATATATATATATATTTATACTTATATAAATAAGTAAAACAAAATTAAATAAATCTCAAACTACAATTTGTACAGTTAGAATACATATGGACATAGTAATAAATCTTACCATGAATAAATTATTAATTAATGACATTTAATGTATCAATCAATTCAAATTAAAGAGAGAAAATGAAAAGTTTCTCTCTCCATTTAATGCAATTAATACTCTCAATTAATTCTTGTTTTAGGGAAAGAAATGAAAGATTTCATTCCTTATACATTAACTAAATGTTAGGTGTATTTGATACACTATACATTTGAAATTAAAAACTTCCCTCTAACTAATTTAGATAAAATAAATGATTTTATTTAAAACAAATTTAGAAATGTTCTAAATAAATTAGGCTTCATGGACCCAACTAAGATCCAATTGGGTAAAAAAAAATTGAAATTCACCCACTTCTTCCGCTGCGGGCTGGCCCAGTTCCAACAGGAAGTACTAGGTTAATTAACCAAATCATAGATCTAAGGGGTAAGCTAAAGTTTGCTTTAGGTGACCGAGATGAGGTTTTTCAAGAGTTTGCCTGACTCTCTAAACTGCATCCGAGGGACTTACATTTGATGAACAAAAGGTTATCTTTCCTCAGAAAATTCTATGATCTAAGCCTAAATATAACTCTGCAGGCTCTTCCTAGTTACCAGAGTGTAACTCCATCTCCTTTGGCGATTACCAAAGGGAAGAACCCTAAAAGTGAACATGTTTCGGAATATGTTACCTAGTGTATTCCAAAAGCTAACCTTAGACTACCTTTAGTAGATTCTTCCCCTTTGGAACGTTCTGTTCCGAAGGATGGTTTAGGGATGGACGTTTCTTTCTCCAATATGGCCAATCCTTCGAGGTCCCTTACTGATACTAGGAGTGGAGGCCTTAAAATCATTTTAGCTACTAAGGAGAAATTTTCTCATCTTAGGGGACCATGAATTCTGTACCTTTTACTTTTCACTATCTGTATTAACTTTCTGTGGAATGAAATAGAACTATCTTTATGATGATCTGTCTTTTCTGATTATAATTTGAATTTCCTTTTAGAGGCAATCATGTCCCAACCGCTTAAAGCTGGAAAGAGATCGTGCCTCCGTGCAACGGAGTCTTGAGGATAAGATAACCAAACTGACAAGATATAATCCTAATCTTAATACCAACATCTATGCCATCTTAGAAGACAATACATCCTTAAAATGAACTCTTGAGAAGCTATCCAAGAAAATGTTTGCCATCTTGGAGGTAGTGTCGATCGTTGATCTAGCTCCGAAATTGGCAGTTTCAAGATTGTGGGAATCTGTAGCTACTCTTCGGCAGCGGTTGGATGAATCCCACCAAGTGCTTTCGGCAATCAAATTGCAAGAACTTCAAGATGAAAATAGGCATACCAACGAAGTTACAGTTGCAGCCCCTTCGGCTCATGGAAGAGGCAAAGGTTATGTCATTATGGGACTTCCTTCTTCTCATGGGACTGTTGTTGTCTCTTTCAGTTTTGTTCCTGAAATTTCCAATCCGAGAGGAGATCTCCTTCGGTTCCATTGTCTAATGCATCAAACATTCTTGTTTGTACCAAGGATGGTCGAAGAATTTCATTGTGACAACCCACCTTTTTGACCCCTAGGAACAACACTTAACACATCCTTGGTGTTCGTGTGCCATTTCCCAAGCATCGAAAAGATGAATCGTCGTGGGGTGAAATAAAGAATAGAATATAAAAACCTCACAACGAAACTGCTAAATAAAACATAACAGTCAATAGTACATTAGGTTACTCCTTAACAGGGAGTTATTAGAGTTACAAAAAAGTAATACAAATTGGCTTAGGCAGTTAGAACATCATGCCTTTACAAATGCCGAACCAAAATACACTTACACAAACTAGATAAATAGTGGAATAGATAGCTAAGTAGATAAAAGTCTCTTGTTCAGACGCTGTCTTCAAAAGACCCAACAAAGACCTGCTATTCTCGGACTACTAAAATAAAATGATTATCCGAGAGTTTAGGAAAAACAAACAACTCGAGTCAGACGATATGCTTGGTATGAGTAAAAAAATTTAAACAATAGGTGTGAAATTAAAAACAAACATGTGAGACCACGTCGCTGAACACGAAACGGGTTTACTCCCACATAAATCAACATCTAAACGTAAAGAATGGATAAATAATTAAACTGGTTGACTCTTCCAAATGCAAATAAGGAAATAAATTTGAAGGTTCGAATCAAATATGAAAAGGAAAATCTCCAACAAATGACTAGGAAGGTGCACCC
Source organism: Allium fistulosum (assembly GCA_030737815.1). NCBI lineage: Eukaryota > Viridiplantae > Streptophyta > Magnoliopsida > Asparagales > Amaryllidaceae > Allium > Allium fistulosum. The sequence goes on along the minus strand of CM060901.1, from coordinate 1,273,258,877 downwards.
CCCTTGAAGTATACCTCTAGTAATATACTTCTGAGAAGCTCATTTACTCCATGAAACTTCTCGGAACCCTCCAAGCCGGACCCCACCAAACCTTACCGAGAATCCGAATATTTCACATCTAATAGCACTACTGAATCCAATCTAGATGAGATGTGAAAGTATTCTAATGGGAGCTACCCCACATATCTTGGCTTCCTCTCGCGCTTTGGTTTTAGTCATTTTCGACAAAGGATATCAATGCTCAACAAAGCAATAAATCGTCTTAGAATGACGATAATAAAGAAGCTGAAGTAACCGATAGTTGAGAAACTAACTATTGAGGATATAAAACGATCGTATATGGAAATTAAGTCTTGTATACTTACCACCACTCATCGAATTCATATGCTATTTCTTGGTTAACAATAATACCGGACAAGTCAAAGCGTTACCTCAAAGTCATGTCTCACGATTATTCTTAACTTTCGAAATAGCGACAAGTCTACTTCTTCGATGTTTAGTGCTAATTATACAAATAAATCATTTCCATATAAGTGAATCGCTTTACGGAAATTAATTCATTTCCATAAACAATTCAAACTTTTTCTTTTAAAACCCAAATTCGTACTTGGCTTCACATTACAAGTATCAGGTTAAAAACTTTGTTAAAAGAGTTTACTAATTTTGAAACATCGTTATAAAAGGATTTAACAACTTAAAATATCCTTATTAGATTGATTAATTAACTTTAAAACTTTGTTAATTAGTTAATTAATTAACTTCAATAACCCTTAATTAAAAAAGTAAATCTCCTTTAAAACATCATTAATTCAATTAATTAATAATATAATTAATTAAATAAACTAAATAATAATTAAATATAATTATTTAAAATGATTATTTAATTTAAACTTTATTTAAGGAAAGATTAATTAAGGTTAAATAGATTTATTAACCTTTAAAGGTCCTTTATTAAAAAGGGTTAATTAATTTTAAAAACATCATTAATTAATAAATTAGCAAATCTTAAACCATCATTATGAAATGATTAATTAGCTTTAAACATCATTAAATAAAATGATTAATTAAATTTAAAACATCATTAACTAAGTAATTAGTTAAATTTTAAAACACATCATTAATAAGTTAATTAATTAACCTTAATCCTTATTAATTAATTAATTAAATAAAATAATCATTATTCAAATAATTAATTTTTTTTGAATGCATCATTAATCAAAAACTTGCTTAACTTGTAAAATAATTCCAAGCACGATAATGAAACCAAACGGTTTCGATAAAAGGTGATTTTTCGAAAGTGCCGATATAGCGACTTTCGCTATACGGGCAGTTCGAAATTCAAGCTTATGTCATTTGCAATACAACCAAACATCTCATAGCAAGAGAATGAGCATACATACATGATGATTTACAATAATACAACATGTATCAAGCATTTATTTACAACGGGATTGATTTAACTACTAGATTTTCATATAACTTAAGATTCACTTACTAACTTTCCGAAGCGACTAACTTTCCGAAGCGACTAACTTTCCGAAGCGACTAACCAATCCATCAACCAAACCCTTATTACAGCTATACAATAAGCATAATAGCTACAAATATGAGCATGAACATAGTTTAAACTTTATAGGTCAAAAGTGGAAGCTTCACTCACCAAAACGCACTAAAACAAAGTCTAACTTCCACCGAACTTGTCTAAACGCTAAGCAAATTTCCTTAACTTGAATTTATGCACTTGTGTGGGCTTGAGGGGAGCAATTTGGGTTCGGCCTAGGGCCTATGGGGCTCGGCCTAGGTTGTAACATCCCTCTACTTGGAGGCCCAAAACTAACGGCTATGGATGCTGCAGTCATCCATAGTTATTAATCCTCGGCGACCAAATACGGCGGTGTTAAATACATTGATACACAGAAACACATGAATATGGAAAAAATTAAAACTTAAAACAAGATCACATTCCATATCAAAACATTTCCAATTCATTACACAATCCCACAATCGTTGTCCAAGTTAAAAGAAAATATATTCATTACAATATACACCAAGTGTAACATATGCAGATGCCCCCTTAGATGATCAGAGTATATATAGGCAATTTAACAACTTTGCCATTACAAACAACACGGCAGAATCAAATCAAAGAGAACTCTAGACATCTATCATGCCTCATTCACGTCTCTGGAAGTTTTATTCGTCTACTGAGGTACCTAAAAACCTCGACTCTCAAACTACTCACAATCAATTAAGTACTCGAGAGTTTAAGGGGAAAACATAAACTTTGAGTCAGACATAAAGCCTGGTATGAATAATAATCTACCATCTCAAATCATTTAGATATCTAGTGAGACCACGCCGCTTAGCAGAACGGGCTTTCCCCTCACTAGTATCCTAAAACCTTTATAAAACCATATATTGTGCTCCTGCATCCACAATGATTAAAACAATTCAAAACAATATGATATGATGATATGCAAAACAAATGATTCAATTTTGGATTACCCATCCCCATTCATTATGACTATCTGTCTCAATTATAGTTTCTAGGTTTACTATTAACCTATTAGTTTTCATGGGCTAACTAATAACTAGTAAAATGTTTAAGCACTCCCTGTCCAATTACATAGTTTTCGTGGGATCACTATGAACCTATTGGCCCTGCCAATATCTTTACACTTGTCCTAGTTTTCATGGGTTGACTAGGAACCTATTGGTAACTCCAATATCTTTTCTTCTTGTCCTTGTTTTCATAGGCTGACTTGGAACCTATTGACACCTGTCAATATCTTAATCCGGATAGTTTTTCATAGGCTAACTACAAACCTACTGGACCCTATGAGTATCAAATCATAGTTTTCATGGGCTTACTATGAACCTGTCTTTCTGACATCTTCCTTTATACATAGTTTTCATGGGCTAACTATGAACCTATTGGCCCTACCAATATCTTTTCCTATACACAGTTTTCATGGGCTTACTGAGAACCTATTGGCCCCTGCCAATATATTTCTTTATTATTTTAGCATCCTTTATTCTGGTCTTCCTGACCTCCTAGATGCAATTCTACTCATTCAGGAGTTACCTTACTTTATATTCACTACTAGGTCAACCTAACTGGTTATTCTTCCCTTTTCCAAAATTACAGTTATGGGTCCAAAATCAAGGTGAATATATACACATAAATGAAGAAGCACACATAATAACTTGGTTAATCCCTTTAACCCTTTTAATAAAAGAAAACTTCTTCAAAAAATCCTTTTCGAAACACTTTATTCAATTATGCCATGGTTTTTTTATAAAAAATGAGAGTGGGTTATTTGCTTTGAAAACTAAGGCTGTCGAAACCTTCGAAACCTAGCTTTCGATTTCCATGGATAACCTCCTTCGAAAGCATGTAAATCTCTTTTCAAAACATTAGGCCCCTGCCTTTTAAAACACTTTAAAATATCTCTTTCGAAACCTTTCGAATGTAATAAAGAATTAATTATTAACACTTAAAAGCTTAGCTTCGAAACCATTGAAAGTACCCCTTTCGAAACCATTGGAAGTAACCCTTTCGAAACCATTGAAAGTCCCCCTTTCGAAACCATTGGGTTTATACTTAAAATATTATTTGGGTCAAAGTGAATATAAGCGAAAGTATCTCTTTCGAAACCATCCTTTATCATATAAAAATATTGGGGAAAACTTGATGGTGTCAGTACCATCCCTTTCAAAAGCCTCAAACCATTTAAACAAAACACTGAAGGATAGCGTCAAAACCCCCTTTCGAATCCATTGCCTTCGAAACCCTTAGACCCATTCGAAAGCATTTAGGAAGTGGATTAAAACATCTTTAAAACAAAACTACCCTTTGGAAGCATTGATGACTTCAATACATTCGAAAGGCTAAAGAACGGCAGCAGGGCTTCGACTAGGTCGGAACCCCTTCTTTCGAAAGCATTATTTTACAAGTAAAGGAACCCATTCAAAAGCAAACATAAGTTAATGGCAACCCCTTCGAAAGCATTTGGAAAACCTCTTTCGAAAACACATGCTTCAACTCCTTCGAAGGCTTTAGTAAAAACAAAGGCAGTCGCCTTAGTTTTAAAACAAATAAAAAGGTATCAACCCCATCGGAAGCTATGCTTTCGACACTATACCTTCCGCCTTTCTCTAATCCACTACATACCATCTATATGATACCTTGTGTATTGGTTTCGACTTGATTGAAGACGGAAGCTCTGAGTCGAAAGGTACTTCTAAAGAAGGCGGTACTAACTTTTCTGGGTAAACCTGATATAATATTAATTAAAGAAAACACTTTATAACTAACTTGCCACGTGTAAATACAAGATTGGTTTCCTTAACTTTTCAAAATTCTTTACTAAAATAACTGCCGCTAATTTCAGATCTAAACCGTGGTTAAGTTAGCAAATAAGCCCTTCCATTAAGCAAAACCAATATTGCAAAGAAGTCCCTCTTCTAAAATAATTTAATTTGCATAGCAAATCACTTTGGAAAAATCCCCAAAAATTCACTTTAATCGTGTTATCTAACATATCAAAAATTTTGACCCAGATTCTCAATATAATTTCTAAAATAAATTTATAAACCCAATTAACCATATTTTCCTTTGAAAATTCATAGTTTTCTTTCCACAGCTTGGAAAATTATCAAAATTAAAACCCAACTCTAAAATCATGTTTTACATAACATATTATTTTTCCATGGCATTCAAACATCAATATCCATCGGTATTTCCCTAAAACCGTATATAATCTTATTTAAACATTCTTATTTAAATCAAATGAATAGTAATTCAAGCATATCAGCATAAAAATGAATTTACCCTTAAATTCTAAAACATATGATTATAAAACAAAATAGAGATGGAATTATTATTCACCTTGATTAAGATAAAGAACTTGGATTAAGATTAATTTCCCCTAAGCTTAATCCCTAGCTTTACTTTGATTTCTCTTCTCTTAATGGTCGGCTCCTCTTTAAGTTTTTGCTTTGCGTTTTCAAAATGACATGAATGGGAAACAAAATGGTAGGAACGAAAATATATAGGGGTAAGGGTTATGTGCGGCAAATATCCAATATACCCTTATGTAAATTAATTAGCTTATAACCCATTCTTAATCCCATTTTATTATTTAATTGAGCATGACCTTATTATATTTATTCAAATCTCAATCCCCTTATCACTTAACATTTACATTATTCTATTTAATTTATCTAATTAAACCTCCTGAATAATGTTATCAAAAATTAGGGGTGTTACATAGGTGGTTCAAGGAGGATGTGGGGTTTTGTTTTGATGGAGGAGTGTTTGTTTGAAGAGGAGTGGATGTAGTGAGCATAGAAATGAAGAAGGGCTAGCTTTTCAAGCTTGTTTTAGGATTTTGAGTGTATGGAAGCCATGGATCATTTCATAAACATGAAGTTATGGTAATGAACTTTGAAATGAAGATGCAAAGTGAGAAAAGAGTATGTGTGGTGGTATTTACAAGCAAAGAAGTGGAGTATTAATTTAATTTAACCTAAACATTTAATAATATAAATGTTATCATGCAACATGGAAGCCATGCCTCTCCACCACCATTAGTACACACATTACCCCCCTTAGGTCAACCTACACCATGCTTTAGGTCCTATCCTAGGTAGTTTAGGTGATGGTTAGGTTATTTAATTAATTTCCTAAGGTTATTTAATATATTTTGTGCATTTTATGTCAAATCAAGTTTTATATTTAAACTAAGCTTGATTATTAACTTTAATACATTGATTATCTTATCACATGACATGTGTACATCTGTGTGCATGTGTATATGAGTGATACAAAAATGTGCACAACGTTTTCAATGATTTTCCGAGGCCGAAAAGTCGAAATTTCGGAAACATTTTTCGGTCACATTTTCTATTTTTATTTGAACTAATTATTTTGGTAAACAAAATTTGAAAATAATTTCATATCATTAAATAATATTTAAAATGTGTTTATTTAGTTATTAAAATCTATTATTTAAATATTTAAGAATTATTTAAATATTCAAATACAAAGAGACTAATTTACAGGTCGTTACAGTCTCTCCCTAGGAGAATTTTGTCCCCTAAATTAATACACAAAAAGACACTCCAAAAGGTAATATAACAATACAAAGAAACTATGCCATAAAGAACATACATAATGCATTCAAACAACAAACAACTAACCTGATAATACATCAGCGTAAGTTTCTCTAATACGATCCTCAATCTCCCAAGTACAATCACGAGGATCATCACTCCACTGAACCTTCATAAGCTTCACCACCTTATTTTTCAATCTCCTTTCATCCCGATCTACAATATGAACTGGATATCAGATTACTGTCAAGTTTGGTTCTATCTCCAAGTCATCCTAAACAGATGTCTCTACAATCAGCAACGGATCATGAACATGCTTTCTCAGATGAGATACATGAAAGACATTATGAACTTCTGACAATCTTTCAGGAAATTCTATGCTATAGGACAATGATCCAATTCTCTCAAGGATTCTAAATGGTCCAATGAATCTGGGTGCTAGCTTTCCTGTTTTTCTGAATCTTACATCTCCTTTAATCGGGGAAAGTTTCACAATTACCAAATCCCCGACCGTAGACTCTATGTCCCTTCTCCGTTGATCGGCATAACTTTTATGTCAATCCTGGGCTTCTTTCATCCTTTCCTTGACCATAGCCACTTTCTTCGATGCTTCTCGAATCATTTCTGGTCCAAGAACTAATCGGTCTCCAGCCTCAACCCAACATGAAGGTGATTTACATGGCTATCCATACAAAGCTTCATACGGTGCCATGCCAATGCTAGCTTGGTAACTATTGTTATAAGAGAACTCTACCAAATGTAGATGATCTTCCCAAGAACCTCCAAAATCCAAAATGCATGCTCTTAAGAGATCCTCCAAAATCGGTTCACCCTTTCAGTTTGTTCATCTGTCTACAGGTGATAGGCTGTGCTCAAATTCAACCATGTTTCTAAAACGCTTGCAATGCTCCCTAAAATTGACTGGTGAAGACTGGATCTCTATCACTGACTATACTTACTAGAATTCCATGTAGTCGAACAATCTCCCTCAAATAAATCCCTGCCAAAGAAGCTGTGGTTCTTGTTGACTTCACCGGAATAAAGTGGGCGCTCTTCGTTATTCGATCTACAATTACCCAAATTCCTTCATTACATCTTCTCATTCTGGGCAACCCATTGATAATGTCCATGGATACTTGCTCCTACTTCCAATTCAGTGTCTCTAATGGTTGGAGCAATCCAACAGTCTTCTGTTGGTCACTCTTGACCTGTTGACAATTTGCGCACCGGCTCATGAAGAATGAAATGTCTCTCTTCATCCCTTTCCACCGAAAGGTCATCTTCGTATTCTGAAAATTTTTAGTTACTCCTGGATGGATAGATCACCTTGACCGGTGGCATTCTCTCAATACATCTTGCCTAGTTCCATTAACATCTGGCACACAAATCCATCCATTCATACTTAAAATGCCTTAAGAGTCAATTTGAAAACTAGAAATAATTCCATCTTCAACATCCTTCTTAAGTCGAGCTACTATAGGGTCTTCTTCTTGAAAATATGGAATTCTCTCCATTAATGCTGGCTTAACTTCCAAATTTTCAATCGTCACAACATTCCTACTTAACGCATCTGCAATGGCGTTTGCTTTCCTTAGGGTATAAAGAATCTCTAGTCATAAGACGCAAGAAATTTCACCCAACTTTGTTGCCTCAAGTCGGAGTCCTTTTATGTAAAAAGATACTTTAATGACTTGTGATATGTAAATAACTCAAACTTTGCACCCAAAAGATAGTGCCTCCACAGCTTTAATGCGAAGACAACTACCAAAAGGTCTAGATCGTGCGTAGCATAATTCTTCTCATGAGGTTTCAACTGTTGACTCGTTTATGCTATTACTTTTCCATTCTGCATCAAAACTGCTCCCAATCCAGTCCTACAAGCATCAGTGTAAATTGTTAATCCTTCACTCCCATCTGTAATAGTTAAAATGGGAGCACTTGTCAATTTCTCCTTTAACTCATTGAATGCTTGATCGCACTTGGACGTCCACACAAACTTGGCATCTTTCTTCGTCAACTTTGTCAAGTGAGAATCAATCTTTGAGAAAACTTTAATGAACCTTCTATAGAAACCTGCCAATCCCAAGAAACTTCTGGCCTCAGTCGCACTTTCGGTTTTCTTCCAATCTTGAACCGCAACTACTTTAGCTGGGTCCACTGATATGCCTTCTCCCGAAACTACGTGCCCTAGAAATCTAACTTTGGATTTCCAGAAATGGCACCTAGAAAACTTTTCATTTAAAACATGACTTCTTAAAGTACTTAGAACAACATGAAGATGGTACTTATGCTCTTCCTCCATTTTAGAATAAACGAGAATATCATCTATAAAGAATAGGACAAACTTGTTAAGAAAATCCCAAAATATTATATTCATCAAATACACGAAATAAGCAGGTGCGTTAGTCAATCCGAATGCTATGACTAACCGCTCGTAAAAACTATCAGGGGTTCGGAAAGCTGTTAAGGGTACACTCTCCTCTACTACCCTTAATTGGTGAAAAACCAGTGGCAAGATCCAATTAAGAAAATATCCTAGCTTCGTGGAGCTGGTCAAACATGTCGTCGGTCCTAGGTAAATGATACTTATTCTTGATAGTCCACTTATTTAATTCTCGATAATCTACACATAATCTAAGAGAAACATCGGCCTTGGCAACGAAAACTACTGGCGATCCCCAACTCGACGTGCTACATCTGATCAAACCCTTCTGCAATAAATTAAATGTCTGCTTCTCCAATTCTCTTCTTTCCTTTGGAACCAACCTTCAAGGAGGTTGTACAATCGGTCTAGTTCTTGGAATCAAATCAATGCGGAACTCTACTTCCCGGTGAGGAGGTAAACCTTGCACTTCTTTAAAAATATCTTGAAGTCCCAGACAATTGGTATATTCCTTATCTCCTCTTTGGGTACTTTGAGTGAATAAAGGAAACTGCTCATCAACTTATTAGGCTCCCCACAATAGATATCCATACCAACATTTCCAGCATCACTAATTCTGACAATCCTTTGATTATAATTTTTACAATTTATGAACGCTCTAAATTTAGACAACCAATCCATACCTAATACTACCCCCAAACCAGTGAACCGAAGAACAAATAAGTTAGAAAAGAAAGGCTAATCTTGATAAGAAATAGGTACATTCAAACATATGGTGTCAAGATTGGTTAGACCTCCAATTGGGTTCGACACACAAAGAGAATTGTTTAATGGAATGGGTTTGAGGTTAAGTTTATCAACAATATTTACTGAAATGAAACTATGGGATGCACGGGTATAAAATAACACTCTAACGGGAATATCAGAAATGGATAATGTACCTTGCAACACCTGCTTTCCTTTTGGGTCCGTAGAAGTAGATGGTATTTACTTAATAGTAAAAGCTTGTCCCTGTGATCCCTTCTTTGGAAAAGGGCACTGGTTCTTCATATGTCCATGTTTGTTGCAATTGTAGCAGAGTGGTCCACTAGCCGGGTTTGGGCATTGATTTGCAAACTGGCTTATTTGGTTGCACTTATAACAAAGGATCTTGGTCAAGTCTAATTGCTTATTCTGAGCTGGAACTCTACCTCCAGGCTTCTTTCCCGAGCACTTCTTCTTCCCTTTGCGCTTGAAAAATGGCTTACGAGCAACTGATATCACTGATAAAGGTTCGGCATTAACTGTTGGCACTACTCCTTTTTGAACTCCTTGCTCAATATCAAGAGCTTCAGATCTCAAAGCCATACTGATCAGATTGTTAAAGGTACCATTGAGATGATTAGTCATTTCCCAACGAAATTCTGGTCGCATTCCTTTCACGAATATTTCATTCTTTTTTAGTGGCATATTAATCAATCCTAGTCCAAGCGGGACAATGCATTGAACCTATGCTCATACTACGCCACTGTCATCTCACCTTGTTTCAAATCCATTAAACTTCTAAACAATTGAGACCTTCCCACCTTTGGGATAAATTGAGATTCAAACACCTCCTTAAACTATGCCCAAGAGAAATCTACTTTTGGTGTATTCATGGTGATAAAATCTCACCAATCCATTGCTGCTTTCTGAAGCTGACGCGATGCCAACAATCTCTTTTTAGCATCTCCCAACTGAAGATCTCCGAATATCCTTTCACAAGAGCGGAGCCATGTCTGAACTCGTAAAATATCTTCAGCTCCATAGAAAGGCTTACCACCTAAAGCAGTGTAATTCTTGCACAAGGTTGCAAAGTTCTGAGGCAGCTGAACTTGCATCACTACTTCCACTATTGGCTCTACAACTGGCTCATTTCTAGGAGATCTGCCATTTGTAGTCGTGCTGGTTCAAGATCCCCTCCCTCTTCTTCCTCTTGTACTTATTTTCAATAACCTAGATAAGTGATGGGTATTATTAGAAAACAAAGATAGGGTCAAAGATGTTAAAAGGGAAACTGCAACAAAGGATCTAAAACTAGACTTTTAGGGGAGAAAATGAAACACTCTCTCAAGATTAACTCATTCTAGGGCTCTACTCATCCTATCTCTAATGAGTTGTACCCGAATCAAGCTAAGGTGTTCGCTCAACCGAAGCTCTGATACCAACTGTGAAGACCCACCTTTCTGACCCTTAGGAATGACACTTAACACATCCTCGGTGTTCGTGTGCCGTTGCCCAAGCATCGGAAAGATGAATCGTCATAAGGTGAAATAAAGAACAGAACAGAAAACCTCACAAGGAAACTACTAAATAAAACATAATAGTCAATAGTACATCAGGTTACTCCTTAACAGGGAGTTAACAGAGTTACACAAAAGTACTACAAATCGGCTTAGGCAGTTATAACATCCTACTTTTACAAATGCTAAAAAAAATACACTTACACAAACTAGATAAACAGCAGAATAGATAGCTAAGTAGATAAAAGCCTCCTGCTCAGATTTTGTCTTCAAAAGAGCCAAACAAAGACCTGCTACTCTCGGACTACTCAAATTAAATGAGTACCCGAGAGTTTAGGGAAAACAAATAGCTCGGGTCATACGATATTTTTAGTATAAGTAAAACTTTTTAAACAATAGGTGTGAAATTAAACACAAACATGTGAGACCGTACCGCTGAACAAGGAACATGTTTACTTCTACATAAATCAATATCCAAACGTAATTAATGGATAAATAATTAAACACCACGAAGAGTGGTTGACTCTTCCCAATGCAAATGAGAGAATAAATTTGAAGGTTCAAATCAGGAAAAGGAATATCTCTAACAAATGACTAGGAAGATGTTCCCCCTTGAAGTATACCACTAGTAATATACTTTTGAGAAGCTCATTTACTCTGTGAAACTTCTCGGAACCCTCCAAGTCGGACACTGCCAAACCTTACCGAGAATCTGAATATTTCACATCTAATAGCGCTACCAAATCCAATCTAGATGAGATGTGAAAGAATCCTAATGCGAGCAACCCCACATAGCTTGGCCTCCTCTCGCGCTTTGGTTTTAGTCATTTCCGACAAAGGATATCAATGCTCAAAGAAGCAATAAATCAGCTTAGAATAACGATAATAAAGAAGCTGAAGTAACAGATAGCTGAGAAACCAGCTATAGAGGATATAAAACGATCGTATATGGAAATTAAGTCTTGTATACTTACCACCACTCATCGAATTCAAACTTATGCTATTTCTTGGTCAACAATAATAGTGGACAAGTCAAGGTAGTGTTACCTCAAAGTCATGTCTCACGATTATTCTTAACTTTCGAAATAGTGAAAAATCTACTTCCCCGATGCTTAGTGCTAATTGTACAAATAATTCATTTCCATATAAGTGAATCGCTTTACGAAAATTAATTCATTTTCATAAACAATTCAAACTTTTTCTTTTAAAACTCGAATTCGTACTTGGCTTCACATTACAAGTATTAGGTTAAAAACACTTTGTTAAAAGAGTTAACTAACTTTGAAACATCATTATAAAAAGGATTTAACAACTTAAAACATCCTTATTACATTAATTAATTAACTTTCAAACTTTGTTAATTAGTTAATTAATTAACTTCAATAACCCTTAATTAATAAAGTGAATCTCCTTTAAAACATCATTAATTTAATGAATTAATGATATAATTAATTAAATAAAGTAAATAATAATTAAATATCATGATTTAAAATGATTATTTAATTTAAAACTTTATTGAAGGAAAGATTAATTAAGGTTAAACATATTTATTAACCTCTAAAGGTGCTTCATTAAAAAGGGTTAATTAATTTTAAAAACATCATTAATTAATAAATCTTAATCCATCATTATCAAAAGATTAATTAGCCTTAAAAATCATTAAATAAAATTATTAATTAAATTTAAAAAATCATTAACTAAGTAATTAGTTAAATTTTAAAACACATCATTAATAAGTTAATTAGTTAACCTTAATCCATATTAATTAAATAATTAATTAACTAAATTAAATAATCACTATTAAAATAATTAGGTTTTTTTTGAAAACATCATTAATCAAAAACTTGCTTAACTTGTAAAATAATTCCAAGCACGATAATGAAACCAAACGGTTTCGATAAAAGGTGATTTTCCGAAAGTGCTGATATAGTGACTACCGCTATACGGGATGTTCAGAATTCAAGCTTATGCCGTTTCCAATACAACCAAACATCTCATAGCAAGGGAATGAGCATACATACATAATGATTTACAATAATACGACATATATCAAGCATTTATTTAAAACGGGATTGATTTAACTACTAGATTTTCATATAACTTAACATTCGTTTACTAACTTTCTGAAGCAACGTACCAATCCATCAACCAAACCATTATCACAACTATACAATAAGCATAATAGCTACAAATATGAGCATGAACATAGTTTAAACTTTATGGTTCAAAAGTGGAAGCTTCACTTACCAAAACGCACTAAAACAAAGTCTAACTTCCACCGAACTTGTCTAAATGCTAAGAAAACTTCCTTAACTTGAATTTATGAACTTGTGTGGGCTTGAGGGAGTGCAATTTAGGTTTGACCTAGGGCCTATGGGGCTCGGCCTAGGTGGTTCAAGTGGGATGTGCGGTTTTGTTTTGGTGGAGGAGTGTTTGTTTGAAAAGGAGTGGATGTAGTGAGCTTAGAAATGAAGAAGGGCTAGCTTTTCAAGCTTGTTTTAGAATTTTGAGTGTACGGAAGCCATGGATCATTTCATGAACTTGAATTTATGGTAATGAACTTTGAAATGAAGATGCAAAGTGAGAAAAGAGTATGTGTGGTGGTATTTATAGGCAAAGAAGTGGGGTATTAATTTAATTTAACTTAAACATTTAAATAATATAAATGTTATCATGCAACATGGAAGCCATGCCTCTCCACCACTCTTAGTACACATGTTACACCCTCTTAGGTCCACCTACACCATGCTTTAGGTCCTATCCTAGGTATTTTAGGAGATGGTTAGGTTATTTAATTAATTTCCTAAGGTTATTTAATATATTTTGTGCATTTTATGTCAAATCAAGTTTTATATTTAAACTAAGCCTGATTATTAACTTTAATACATTGATTACCTTATCACATGACATGTGTACATGTGTGTGGATGTGTATATGAGTGATACAAAAATGTGCACAACGTTTTCGACGACTTTCCAAGGACGAAAAGTCGAAATTTCGGAAAACGTTTTTCGGTCATATTTTCTATTTTTACTTGAACTAATAACTTTGGTAAAAAAAATTGAAAATGATTTTAATATCATTAATTAATATTTAAAATGTGTATTTAGTTATTAAAATCCATTATTTAAATATTTAAGAATTATTTAAATATTTAAATACAAATTGATTAATTTACAGGTCATTACATTCATTTAGGCAATTTAATAAGAAATGGATATCTAAGACATATGAAAGAATGGAGGAGCATTTCAAATCTAACCTGGACGGGGCCGTAAAGAAGGGCAAAACTAGGGTTAAAAATATGTATGAAGGATTATGAGATGTTGCCCCCTTTCTTTTCTTCTGTATTTCGAACATACTAATGATCGCTTGGATAATCTCTTTGTAATATTGGGACCTTTTGTCCTTTCGGTTGACTTATTCTTTCAAGTTGAACCATCTTGTTTGTTCTTTTAATTCTATCTCGGGGTACTTCTTGCCCCTTGGCGCCTTACCGAATTGATATCTTTGGTGTCCATTCTTACCGGTTTAATGCCATCCTTATGGCCCGCATTGGAATTCTTACCCAATGCTTATTCTTCCTTAGGAAATTTCCTCCTAAGGCTCTAATCTATCCAATTTTGAACTTACGCATGATACTTCTTGATTATGGTTCACTATTATTGGGAATCTACCCAATATTCTAATCTAATAGGGAATCTACCCAATGCATGACACTTCTCGTCCATGGCTCACTATCATTGGGAATCTACCCAACATTCTAATCTAACAAGGAATCTACCCTACGCATGGCACTTCTCGCCTATGGCTCACTATCATTGAGAGTCTACCCAAAATTTTAATCTAACTAGGAATCTACCCAACGTATGGCACTTCTCGACCTTGGCTCACTATCATTGGGAATCTACCCATCATTCTAATCTAACTAGGAATCTACCTAGTGCATGATTCTATTTGACCATGCCTCACTGTTATTAGGAATCCACCTAATATTATAATCTAACTGGGAATCTACCCATTGTATGGTACTATTTGGCCATGGCTCACTATTATTAGGGATCTACCTAATATTCTAATCTAATTGGGAATCTACCCAGTGCGTGGTACTATTTGACCATGGCTCACTATTATTGGAAATCAACCCAATATTCTAAACTAACTGGGAATCTACCCAGCGCATGGTACCATTTGACCATGACTCACTATCAGCATGCATTCTACTTTTTGAAGTCCTTTTAAACCCAGGTGATATGGCCTTACACTTTGTAGTGCATCACTGTGGGGGTGCTCTTATAGCAAGGTCTACCAACTTATCATTAGGTCCAAATCTATAGCCACTTTTGGAAGACATCAGCCATTTACAACCACTTTTGGCGGGTGTCGACCATCTATAACCACTTGTCGTGGGTGTCGGCCATCAATAAACTATTTTAAGTTATTGGTCATATGGATTGCTAGTTATAACTCGATAAAGGGAAATACAAATTCTTTAAAAGAGAGTTTCCAAGCTATTTTGTAAAAGACTTTTGAAATCATATAGTTGGCAAACCTTGTTGTTTGATAGAAAAACTTGTTAGATTTGAGCTTGAGGAAGAGAGTTGTTGTAGAGGATTCTACCCGTTCTCTCTTTTTTTTTAGAAAAAGTGAAACTCTTTATTGACCTCGTCAGATCAATAAAAGAGTTTCGACCCTTAGACCCAAGATGCAGACACTATAAATGAAAATAACTAAAAGAGATATGTACTGGATAGAATTTTGTGTGTACCGAGACTGAATTATACCCTTCGAGAAAGGAAAGAGTCAAACCGGAAAGAAGCACATCGGGAAGGTAAGAGACTTCTTTAAATGTAGAGATCCATGTAGTATTCCTAATCTTTAAAGGAGAATATATATATATATATATAATATTCCTAATCTTTGAAGGATAATATGTATATGTGTGTGTGTTTGGTTAAACGGGCTTACAAAACTTGAATTTCTCCTGAAATACAGAAGCGAAGTTAGATATATATAAAAATAAGATATTAAACTAATCATTTAAGAAATTCAATCAATCTCCCTTTCCGCATGAAGTTTTCCATGGCCTGAGAAAGTCTTCGACATCCGTTTGTCTCATGCCCATTCACTTGATGGTAGATAAAATAGTTCTTTCCTTTTGGATATTCTTTGGTGGATGGGTGATAATTTGGATAATGGAGCTCTCCACGAGTTTCTAGAAAGATGCAAGGCAGACTTTGGTTGAGCGGAGTAAAGAGTTGGTCTCGTTTGATCTTCTTCCAAGATTGGAGAGTAGATATAACGAGGAAAGCTCTTTTGTTTGGGCGAGATGATTCTATACTTGTGATTATTACGATACTCAAGTCCTTAATTTTGTTTGCCATAGATTTAACCATCACTTGAAGTTAAGCAGATTCTTAGAGAGACTCCTGAAGAGCTCCAAAAGCTTTCTGATCTGGAGATCTTGAAGTTCACAGAAGGGATCATACTCCTAGTCTCGGTCTTTTTTCAAGATGAAAGTAGCCAGGTTCTGATCATTGACTTCTTTAATGAGCTAGATGTAGAGGTCGAGGAGTATTCCAAGAGGGATTCTTCATTGACTTCTAAGAGGAGACAAGGTTCGGAGGTTCCGACCCTCCTTCTAGCGCCAAAAATGTTAGTGTAAATTTTAGTCTACATGAACACTCCGAGATCTGAAGGTATATCTTCAGAAATTGAATGCAATATTGGACTTGGCAAAGAGGTTACCGAGACGTGATGTAATCAGGCTTGAGTATGAGATGTCGAACCGTAGAGTAATAATAGCACACGCGGAGAAGGTAAAGTACAGAAAGTAAATGACACCGAGACTTTTATAGTGGTGCAGACTATAAGTCCCAATGTCCACTGTCCTTTCCTTATTTAGTCACTCTTATATAGCCTAGAGGCTTATTACATTGAATCTAGGCATCTCCGCCATTAGTGAGTTTTTGAATAGAGCTCTAATATAGGAAAGTACATTATGATTTTATATTGGTTCTTTTTCATGCCAGAAGATCCCTTGTGCCTTGGGATTATCGTCTATTTATAGCAAATATTCCATACCGCGATTGGTGGAGAGCCTTCTCTTTGGATTGATGACCAAGCTTGCTATGTGCGGTTTAGATTTGAACGCTTATCATCATCTGGTTGAGTGCATTTTGACACGGATTGCTGACGTGACACGTTTATATATAACTTCTTGGATATTTTCCATCTATACTGACCATTGGTATCGGCCTGGGCTATTTGAGCCATTGATTGTTTATACTTGCTTAATTACCTTTGGTTTTGGCAACTTCTACCCTTAGTTAAGTTTTTCATTTCAACTGAACAATGATCTTGATCTCGGTTGACGCTTTGATTCATGTTCTCAGATACCAAATTATGTACTTATGCTCTTGTTGGAAACCAAACAATGGATCTTGGAATTACAAGCCAAGGAACTTTTCTTTCAAATGTCCATAGTTTGTACTTTGTAGAAATTATGGTGTAACAGCTCTCTTGAAACTTTCCATGATGGCTCCAACTTGTTGCTTCAAAATAGCAAGCGACGGTTCTAATTCATTGTGATAATATGGATTCTTGATGGATTTTTGTTTGTGAACCAAGTATGATAATGTCTTAGAAACCATCCACGATAGCTCAAACCGCCCATTTTAGAAAAGCTCTCGATGGCATCTTGAAACTCCAAAAATTGCACATGATGGATTTATTGAACTCTTCACAATAGGTATAATTTATCATCCGAAGGTTACATGCGGTATCATAAGGAAAATCCTCTCTGTGACTTGGTTTATCACTTGAAGAATAGTACAAGAAGCTTCATAGAACTTCCTACGATGGGTCTTTCACTTTGTCAAGCGACTACTTCCATAAACTTTTCACAATGGCTCCATTCTTTCTTGTTTATAGTTATCACATAAAAGCTTCTTGCAAATTGTTCTATAAACACTTCACGATGGTTTATAGAAAACTTTTCACGGTGGCTTTATGGAACTCTTTGGAATAGCTTTAAGGAACTCTTTACGATAGCTTCAAGGAACTCTCCTCGATAGCTCTTCTCTATGTTGCTCTATGATGGACCTAATGTGCTATTTGCTCATGGTAACCTTTGAAATTACCTCGAAGGTTCTATTAAGTTGTTCTGCGATGACTTCACAATGAGTAATCCACTAGGGCACATAGTTGCTTTACCGAACTTCCAACGACAACTCTTGTTTATAATTTGAAGATAGCATGTGATGACTATGTTCAACTTCTAGTGATGGCTTTTAAGGACTTTCCACGATAACTTTAGGACTTGTCTCAATTGGCTTTACCAACTCTTTGCGATGGTTTCTATGCTTTCCTCATGAAAGCTTCCCACCTTGTTAACCCATGACGACCAACATATTTAGGGTATAACAAATACTCTAGTAAAAAAATATCTTTTGATTATTTAAACTTATTTTGATGATTCATTTTTGGTTGGAAAGATGTTTCATTATGGAACAACTTTTATTTTAACCATATTTTGAAATTTTATAGTTTTCTTATGCTAAAACACATTTGAAACAAGACCATAAACTATGTCTCGAGAATAATTTTCAGAACTAAACCTCTATTTATTTTTATCATAACTTTTAAAATATAAATTTGCTATCGATGATCTTATACTTGTCAG
The DNA here is from genome assembly GCA_030737815.1 of Allium fistulosum. Classification (NCBI taxonomy): domain Eukaryota; kingdom Viridiplantae; phylum Streptophyta; class Magnoliopsida; order Asparagales; family Amaryllidaceae; genus Allium; species Allium fistulosum. The sequence continues at coordinate 1,273,240,432 of CM060901.1, read as the reverse complement.
AAATCTAAGACTATAAGGGAAAAAATTTATGTTACATAAGCTGTGCAGGAAAGGCCCAAAGCCAATCCCAGGGAATAGTGAAGCTTCATAGGGTCTTTCTGTCCAGGTGCAGGTAGTCCGCATCTTCACAGACATGTCTATTTCAACGAGCCTCTCTCTGAGACAGTACCCAGATCTTTACACCTTTCATGCGGGTCGGAACTTACCTAACAAGGAATTTCTCTATCATAGAACCGTTAAAGTTACGGCCGCCGTTCACTAGGGCTTTGGTCGCCGGCTCCCCTGTCATTAAGTCACCAACTTCCTTGACCTTCCGGCACTGGTCAGGCATAGGCCCCATACATTGTCTTACGACTTTGCGGAGACCTATGTTTTTGGTAAACAGTCACCCGAGCATAGTCACTGCGACCTCTTTTGTAAGGAGGCACCCCTTCTCCCGAAGTTACGGGGCTATTTTGAAGTGCCAAACCTTCCCATCGATTTGAACTCCTGGGGAAGATCGGCCTGTCATCCCTAGAGTAACTTTTATCCGTTGAGCGATGGCCCTTCCACTCAGCACCATCGGATCACTATGGCTGACTTTCATCCCTGCTCGAAGGGTGGGTCTTGCAGTCAAGCTCCCTTATGTCTTTGCACTCGAGGGCCAATCTCCGTCTGGCCCGAGGAAACCTTTGCACGCCTCCGTTACCTTTTGGGAGGCCTACGCCCCATAGAAACTATCTACCTAAGACTGTCCCTTGGCCCGTAGGTCCTGACACAAGGTAAGAATTCTAGCTCTTCCAGAGTGGTATCTTAGAGTTTTGCAAAATTTTGAAGTTTAATATATGAAAACTGAGAATAAAAGCAGAGGATCTATTTTATGAAAATGCTTTAAAAGCTTATAGTACCAAGTCTTGTGTATGTGTGTGTGTGTATTAAAGTGCACCCTTGGTTTTAAAATCTGCGAAGCACTTTTGAAGGTATATTTGTTATCTTATTACCTTATTTTTAGAAGTAACTATGTTTTGAAATCTTAAATTTAGTTTGGAAAATAAATTAATAGTGAATACTTGACGGTAGTTTAATGTATTAATGTAGTTAGGAATATATTTATTTGCATTATTATATGCATGGCTTTAATTGTGCATAGGTATATGGAGGCGATCAAAAGAAGGTTAAGCATATACTCGCTTGTGCATGCAATGGTATGTAAGTATGTTCTCCAAAATGTAAAAGAAGTATGTTGTACAGGTGAATGCTAATTTACATAATGTTGTTTTCCCATGTTCAGAATGCCCCTGATGGGATTCCTCTTTGGAGATGTATATTATTATATTTCTATGTGTTGTGAAATTTTTGAAATGCTCTTCGTACAAAGGAGACTTTGCCGAAGTTCTTCAAAATTTCCAACACTTAGAAAATATTTATTTTGTATGCGAGTGTAGAATGTTTTTTAATTAAGTTTATTTAAATTTATGGCATACGAAACAAAGGATATAGAAATTGGCCTTTAATGATACAACAAGTAGAATATGCCTAAGTAAAGGCAAAGACTCAGTTATTGGATATTCTTGATTATTGTATTGGATTGCTCTATTGAACCCTTAATGGATCAATGTAGATTCCTTTTTCCATGCAAGATCTAACAAAATATTTGAAGAGAATTTTTTTTATGTTTGTTTGATTGCTATTTATTGATGATTTTTTTTTGCGTCCTTATTTAAATTGTAGATGTGTGTAGTCAAGCTAGGAGTATATCAGCTTGTAATAGATTTTCCCCAAAAAGAATCCACGAGGACACAATTTTCGCAAGGTGGAGTCTTTAACAATCTTGTTTTGGAGAAGTAATTAATTTAAATTTTCAAATGCAAATTTAATATTTAATAGAATTAAATTGGAAATTTGAAAAGAGTACAAAATAAATTATCTCTATGAAGTTTAGGAAATTTTAATAATGTAATCTATTTGTTGGGTTTGGAATTCATTTAAAAGGAAAGAACAAAGTGATGTGATATGATTATAAATTACTTTAATTATAGTCTTATTTAATGGTATTTGGAAGATAGGAATCATCAACATAGATAAATTTATTTATTATTAAATTAATATTGCCCTTCGAATTTTGAAATTGCATTAAAGAGGGTTAAAGTAAATTAGGAAGTTAGTAAAACTATTGTTTTGAAATTAAAAGCATATTTAAAGCAATGATTGGTTGTTAATGGTAAGTTTGGTATTTTTAGAAGTGATATCAGAATTTTAATTTTTGAAATGAGTTTGGAAAATGGACTAAAAGGAAGTAATAAATTTTAGTTTGATAAACAATGGAATTAATGATGCATGGAAAATTTATTGTAAGTAATGAGAAGTTTGATGAATTTAAAAATGTGATATTTGGTCACTAAAATACAAATTATTGTATTTTAAATTTAAATGTCAGGTACTCATTTGAAGGAAATTAAATGAAAATGTACTTTTGCAAAATATCAAAATTTATATAAAATAAAGATAGTTGCGTAAAAAAGGGATTAGGACTTTAAAAATGAAAGAATGAATTTCTATTGGATTTAAAATATTATAAAATAAATTATAACAAAGGAAAAGAAGAGAAAGGGAATAGGGATATAAATTAAAATGAATTAGATTAAACAATTTCTTTTACCCAACTTGGCCCAGAATAGAACGGGTAAAGATATTTTCCATCCTTTAAAATTCTTGTATGCTCTATCAAAAAAGAAAATTTGCAAACTCCTCGTCTTCTTCTCTACCAGAAACTAAGGTTTCAAAAACCCATATCAAATCTAATAAATTTCTAAAATTCCCAACTTTATAGCAAGCTTCTCAACACCGCTTTACACCAATAATACAATCAGTTGGAAGTTTTGGTCGGTTTTTGGATAGTTTTTTGGTCGGGACGACGAAGAAAATGGTAGTGGTGGGGTAAAATGGAAAAGTATAGTGAATTCAAGGATACTGCTAAGGAAATGGAAAGCTACTAAGCTAAGGTGAGTTTCTATAACTCACAAGTCTATGTCTATTGTTATTCATGTTTATAACTCTTTCGAATTGGATAAAGACTTTCAGTATATTTTAATGTTGCATTTTTGTAAAAAAAAGGTGTTTAATTGTTAGTTGATGTGAATGAAATTATTGTTGAATGCATGCATTTTGTTGAAATGTCTGGTCAGTGATAGAAATCACGTCAGAAAGAAGAACGAAGGTGGAATTGATTGGCTTCGACGATAGCCTGGAGCATTACAGCTCCAGGAACCGCATAACTGGTCAACCGGCCACCTTTCAACCAATTGATTGGTTATGAAACCTAGACTATATAAAGCTACAGAATGAGGCAACTAATTAATTATTTATTTTATTAAATAAACTTAATTTTAGAATAGATTTTTATGTAATAATATGTTAGTTATTAAATATTAAATTTTTTTACTTTTAAATAAATTTCATTTACTTTAGAATTTTGAAATGAATTGATTTCCATTTTTAATTAAAATGAATCAAAATTTAAAAATTAAGTTAAGATGTGAAATGGCTTAAATTAGGAAATGAGTTCAAACGATGTTTTGGGAAGTAAATATTATTTGCTTTGAAGTAATGGGAAGGTCCCTACATCATCAAACGAAAGCTTGGAGAAGGAACCTTCAAGCTAGCGACTGTTGATGGCGTGACACTCCATAGAGCATGGAATAGCGAACATTTACGTCGTTATTATACTTAGTTTATTTCTTTTGCATTTTAGTAGCAATTGTTTCCAGTATGTGTTTATTTTGTTGTTCTCTGTTTCCGACATGTAATAAGACAATTCAGTTTGTCCCTATTTTTTACAATCAATAAAGGCTTGAAGCTATTTTTCTATGAACTATTGATGTTTCGTGTGTTATAACTCCATGGCAAAGTAAAATTGCATTAATCTATCTGGCGTATGAACGTGCACACAAAATTAAAAGTCGATTTATAAACGATTCGAAAAATCTCCAAGTCCCCGGAGCACGGACTAGAGTACTCTGAGTCCTCGGATTGCGGACTGGAGTATAAATGATTTGAAAAATCTCTAAGTCCCCGGAGCAAGGACTAGAGTACTCTGAGTCCCTAGAGTGCAGACTAGAGTATAAACGATTGGAAAAATATCTAAGTCCTCGGAGCGCGGACTAGAGTACTATGAGTCCCCGGAGTGCGAACTAGAGTATAAACGATTCGAAAAATCTCTAAGTCCCTGGAAAGCGGACTAGAGTACTCTGAGTCCCCAGAGTGCGGACTAGAGTATAAACGATTTAAAAAATTTCTAAGTCCCCGGAGCGCGGACTAGAGTACTCTGAGTCCCCGGAGTGCGGACTATAGTATAAACGATTCGAAAAATCTCTAAGTCCCCGGAGCGCGGACTAGAGTACTCAAAGTCCCCAAAGTGCGGATTAGAGTATAAACGATTCAAAAGTCTCCAAGTCTTGAGAAAGCGAACTGGAGTTCGCATGACCCACAAGACTCTGGATTTCAATCACAGATTAAATTATAAGTTAAGCGATGAAAGTTTGAAAATACAAAGAAGCAAAATTTTATTTACTAATCAAAAAGAAGTTTCATTACAACTTCTCTGAGGTCCGGAGCCAAAATCTATCTACAAAAAAAGGGGAGGAAAATAACTACATGGTACTACGTTACTTAAGTTGAGCAAAATGTAGCGAGGCAACAGATACTTCTTCGATTTTCTTTCCTTTTTTGGCTTCTCCGAAGTTTCCTCATCCGAGCGCCTCTTTTTGGACCCTTTGCTTCCCAGCGACGAAGTACTCGAGGGAGGAGGAGGAATTTCCAAAGGTGTGGTCCCACCGAGGAGAATGACCTTCAAGGGCATATTTAGGGGATCGTCGAGTTCCACCACCTGAGATTCTATCTTAACTTTGGTTTTCTTTTTCTCCTCCTCCTCGATTTTCTCTTTCATGCTGAGCTTGGAAGTATGCTCAGAAGCGCCTGTGATTTCAACCTCGTCGTGTTCATCTACAGGTGAGGGATCTACAAGTTTATCCTCATCTAGGGCCCCGATCACTTGAGCATCGGGACCAGGGGTATCTCCGGTGTGAGGTACCTCAGCCTTTTTCTCTTCCCGCTCCGTGGCGACATTGCTCCTTGGAATCGGTTCGGGTTCAGAGTGACCTGTATGAGTTCATGAAAAACAAATGTAAGAACACATTCGTCACTCGCCAAAAGCGATGAATTCCTAAACTCTAGAAGGTGAAGCTACATACTAGCTTCCAACTGACTTTCAGGGGTCCTCGGAGTATCACCCTCAGGGATTGGAGATAAAATGTGAACGCCAAGTCCGGGTTCCTCCTTGTCATAGCCGATGTGCTACTCAGGAGGCCCAAGTGACGAACTATCTGTCAATTGAACGGGAGGAGGAACTGGAGACTCAGTGTCGAATGTGCCAGCGTTATCATCTTTACCCTTCGATGATGGGGAGTTTCTTCCAAAGAGGGCTCTCGCCGTGGATAAGTCTGAAGGCTCATTTCCTCGGAGCACTTCCCTCACGAGAGCCTATTCATCAACCTCTTCGATGCCTAGCTCCACTCTCTTAATTTTTATCAAAGTATCCCATGCTTCGGCCAGTGATTCGAGATAACCATCGCCTAAGAAAGATAGGTCATGATGAATGAGGACTCGTGCATTGTACTCGGCGATGAGCAGGTCGAATAAACACTTGATTTCTTCTCTGCCGGCTTCAGTAGCTGCCTTGAGTTGAGAGTTGGCCTCTGTGAGCGCTATTTTCTTGCCTTCCTCATGAGCTTCTTCTTTTAGTGCTTCAACCTTGGATAGCTCTTCATCGAGTTTTGTCTTTAGAAGCCGTGTTTCGACGATTTCGTCGTAGTATCTTTGTGACTCTTCCTGCGCTACAATCTTCTCTCTCTTTAGAGAGCAATTCCTCTAGTTATTTGACCTGTCGATCAAGAATGTCGTTTTCTTTTTGGATAGAGTCTTTCTCTAAAGCCAGAGCGCCACTGCGTTGGACTACCTCATTAAGTTCTTTCTTGTGAGTGGCCTCCAAGCGACTAACTGCCTCGGCTGTCTCCTTAGCATTTTTCTGAGCAGTCTCGAGCTGAGATTTATATGAGGATAGTTCCTCATCCTGACCCTTAATGATGTCTTTGTCATGAATAGCTTCGAGTTTGAGGCGATCAATCTCGTGTTGGCGTTCAATGGAAACCTCTGAAACTTTCTCTACCAAGTGTACGAACGCATCGTGCTGAAAATAAACATCGCTGTTGCAAGCATTGATGCTCTGTTTAACATGTCCGGGGATATGATGAATTGCGGGGATAAATTTCAATCCATCGAAACATATCTTCAGGAATGTAGCCTTGAGCTTAGCTAATTTTTCCGCTGTCGACGGATCGTGTGCGGAAGCTGGAGGGGTCTGCCTAACCGGAGTCACGGATTTCTTATAAGGTTCACGGGATTGCTTAGTACTCGACAAGCCAGAATGTTGGTCGCGAGGAACTTCGGACTGGCATCCCTTTTGAGCAGACTTCTCCCTACTATGCTCCGAGTGAGGGGGAGGATCGTTTGGATATGAAGAACGGCTGTAAGTTCTCCTTCTGGAAGATGACGACTCTTTGGGACGATAATCTCTATCACCGCTGTCGTCCTTGTCTTGTCGTTTACTTGATCCTGAATCTCGACTAGAATGGTAGAAGATGGAGGATCCGCGAAGGCGGTCAATGCCGTGTGTATGCCCCATATCACCTGCACATAAAACCAAATGAGGACGAGTTAGTAGGAATCACACGATGAGTGAAATTCATGTGCATGGTGGAGTGTAAGTGTTTGTGTGTGTCCTAGTGCAACCCCCTGACGGACCAGTGTTTTTCGCTTTACTCATTGGAGTTTTCTCTCCTTGTTGATGAGTCTGAGCGCCTTCATCGCTTCTCACGGGTGAATTAAATCCCATAGCCTCGAGGTTATTGAAACCGTAATTCAGTATATCGTCAGGAATGGTCAAGTCAGATAGGCCCTTTAATGAGCCTTCTAAGTTTTGGGAAGACGACTTTTTCTCAATCGGAGTTATCGTCACCTTTGAAGTTCCGCCAACTTTTTTCTTTTTCAGCTTGTAAGCTAGACTCTTTTTCTTTTTTGAAGGAGGCGGTGGTTCGTCGGTGCCGGGTGCATCAGCCACTGGCGCTTGGCCGGAACTTATATTCTCGTCAGTCACCGCTGGCACCTGAGTCTCTTTAATCTCGCCTTTCTCGGTAGTATTAAGGGCCCCTTCGATAGGTGGCACCGAAGGTCCAGCTTGTTCTTTGCCTGTTTTCGCAGTTGTTCTTGCTATAGTGGCTCCAATTGGAAGGCTAGTCCGGCGGCCCTCTTCCAGTAATTCGAACTTCGAGAGCTGTTCGTTGGTAATTACAGATTTGATGTCCCGATCTCCCAGGGGAGTAGCTTGGATGGCCTCGATGGCCTCAGAATACCCGGCGCCTTCGGGTCATGGGCGAATATCTATAAGAGTTGAAAGAAGTTTAGAAAAGATGCACTTCGAGCCTTAAGTCAAAGATTGGGATAAAAATAAGACTTACTCCCTTCTAGCCATCTTCTTGTGAAACCGAGAGGACATCGTACATAAAATCACTCTTGTTTATACTGAGAAAATTTGCTCCACGCACCCATTAGGATTTGGCATTTGGGGTGTGGCTCAAGGAATATGTAAGACGGACTGTCGGTACGCCTTTTGAAGTGGTAAATATAACGGATATCCTCGGGAGTTGGAGGTCTGAGTAAAACGCTCCTAAAAAGAAAGCATGTACCATGAATAAATGCATGGCTATTAGGGTGTAGTTGTGCTGGAGCAATCCCAATATAGTGCAACACTTCACGAATGAATGAATTGAAAGGTGGCAGATTTCCAGCCCACCACATAAATTTGTTGCACGCAGTATAATCGGTTGGGGGCAAGTGAGGCCGATCTTGTGCCGACGGAACCAGAACGTTTTCGAAGGGGATTCCGTGGATAGAACATAATCGATGGAGAGAAGATTCACCGATCTTCGAGGCATGAGAGTCGATGGGGTCATCCAGAACGATGGCCCCGTCTACAGCATCAGGAGTCGGGCCTATAACCGCGACAGGTGGGTCCGGAATGCCAGGTGTGGAGGCTGACGATGGGTTCAGTGTCCCCACTGCCTCCTGCCGAGAACTTGGCTCTGGCTTGTCAGAAATAGTAGCGGAGCTTGATTTTTTGGACATCTCCAAAGAACGATTGGTGTGAATAGATACCTGTTTAAACTATACTTGAAAGATAATAGATATCAGATATAACAACAAAATATCCCCCCCGTGTGGTGTGTGAACTAGTGCGACCATTCAAGCATGAATATAAAAGAATTAAAGTTTTCAAGACTGGTAAAGCGTGATTGAGCTTTAAACTATCACCTTCGGAGACCGTCATCGCTGACCATCTCCGACAGCCTGTCCTATGTTCGGTAGCGGAAGTCTTGGAGTCGGGCATTGGCATCATAGATTATAAAGATTGTTACTTATATCTGTCGAGATAGATTCGTGTATAAAATTACTTAAGCTACGGAGTTGTCAATCTGAATTAAGTTCATAGGCTTGTATGCTTTGGTCCTTGTCATTGTTCATTGTTTTATACTTAGGCATGGAAATGTGTGGTCCTGACGTATGCGGTGTTCAAATTAAGATGGTCCTGATAGCCAATGCCAACCCCAACACTTAGTACCGATCCTATCCCTAACTCCTAAAACCATCTATACTGACCGACCCTCTAAACATAGGCAATCGATCCACTACCCCACGGAATACCGACCCACTCTCTCTCTCTTCATTCACGGACCCACTCACTCTCAAGTCACCAAACAGCCTCACCATACTATATGCCGAGCCACTCCCTCTCAAGGGTCCCGACCCACTCTGTTACCGAACTCCTACCGAACCAGCTCCACTCTAATAACCTACCGACCGTTCTCCCTCGATCGTATGATAAGCAGGAGCCTGCAACCTATACGCCAACCCCTGTAAATTACCGAGCTTTCTTCTTCTCCACATCGCCAACTTTAAAGTTAGGGCTATAACTACTTCTTCTAGCTCCTATCTCCAATTCGTCCCTCTCTTCGCCAACTCCTACTAACTCCTATTTAGGAACCCATGAACTTGGACTATGAGACTCCAAACTTAGGGAGATGGATTGAATGAAAGATTCGTACCTACATGCAAGATTTAAGGGTTATGAAAACTGTTGGGTTCGGGTCGAGATTTATTTGGATTCATTGGCAGTTGGAGTTGCAAAGTGGGTGGTCTGGATTTGAGAGGAGGAAGGATTGAGTGCTAAGCAAGGCCCGGAGGAGAGAAAGTAAAGAGACTTAAAAGGGTAAGGTAGAAGTGAGAAGAAGAAGGAGTGTGGGATTTTATATGGTGAAGGGGAAGATGAACCGGCATACCCCTGATGACCCGGTCCCCATGCTTTAATGGGTCGGCAAAATGACAAGCTGAAACGACCTAGATAACCATTCGAGTGGATCGGCTTTAGTATGTAGATCCCTCCTTTAAAATTAATAATAATAATAATAATAAAATATATATACATAAGGATGTGTACACATATAATGGTAATAGAGGATGGTATGTGATAAAGAGACAGATATAACCGGATAAGTGGAGAAGCGTGGGTTTAGGAAACCCACTGTGATTAAGTCTTCGAAAGGTTGTAAACATTTAGTTATTGTAAAGTTAAAATAGGATTTCAAGAACCTTTTCGGGGCTGAGGAAGTACGTTAAGATGGCACGAAGTTTCATCAAAGGCCAATGAAAAAGCGACAGTTAGTTATCATTCTGGATGAGTTAGCCTCCAGAAGCAGGGATTACTCGTTAATTCAAAGCGCGTCATGTTGATTCACACAACGCACTTTGGAGTAGCGACGTATGGTTCACCCAGCTCCCATCGAGATCTATATCGTCTTTTGCTAAGTTGATGTAAAGGTTTCTGGAGATTTTACGTCTATACACTTCATGCTCGAAGTATGTGATGTCGTTATCAAACCACTTCCAGGGCATTGGAGAGTCATTGAAGGATTTCTTGAATAGGTTCCATATAGCTGTGATGGAAGTTACGAATGCCAAGGATGATTAATATTGATGGCACTGACCAGGGGGATTCATCCCTAGGGTGATTTCGAGAGATGGTTGGAAATGAATCCCCTCAACGATGGATATTTTTTACAAGAAGGCTAATAAGTTCTTGCTTTTGGAAGAGGCGTGCACTCATTCCCGAAGAGACGATGTTGGGCCTTCAGTTGAAGTGATACAGAGCAATATCATTATAAAATAGTATGGAGGGAGTTCTAGAAATGTGGATGTAAATGTTGGCAACATGAATGATGGTCAGAAACGGAGTGATAATGGGGCCATGAAACAAAAGCCGTGTAATAGGAATCATCCTAGGATTCCTAAGTATGACAACTATAATGAATTGAATAACTCAATAGAGAATATCTACCTGGCTACTCAAGGTACTGAGCACTACAGAAAGTTGGCTCCGTGAGGTCGACTGAGAAGGAGAAAAAATCGAGTAAGTTTTGCATGTCCTATGAGATGCACGGTCATAACACTAATGAATGCAGACATTTGCATGATATGATCGAGGAGTTGATTCGCAAATAGAAGTTGCATCAGTTCATGAAAGTCTCGTAGGATGGCGGGCAAGGAAATTCTAACTCTCCTAGGTTGTCTTCCCAATGGGTGCAAGCTAGGTCTAGTGGTGAAGAGCTTAGGCGGCTTGAAAAACGTTTGGTGACCAACACAATCATCGGTGGGCCACATCCAACCTATAAGAGTTTAAACGAGATGGATAGATATATCGAAGCTTTAAAACATGTAGAGAATGAAAGTTGTCTTGCTATGGAGGATGGTGTCCCGAGGAAACAATTTAGAACTATGACTAATGATATTATCTTCTAGAACAGAGATGCTGATAGAGTGGAAGCCCCGACGATCGACCTGCTTGTGATTACACCTATAATCAGCCCTGCTATTGTATAGAAAGTGTTGGTTTACTATGGGAGTTTAGTCAATATCCTATTTAAGAAAGCCTACGAACAAATGCTTCTAGAGAGCAAAGACCTGAAACCATGCAAATCTCCGATCAAGGGAATTAAGGGGACGACTACGAAGCCGATCAGATATGTAGACTATCGCTGGTACTTGGCGAGGGCAACCACAAGCGAGTGCAGGTCGTGTCTTTTGTGGTGTTGGATATTTACTCTACTTACCATGTGTTTTTGGGTCAACCGGTCCTAGCTGAATTCGGAGCGGCTATAGCTCCTTGGAGCTTGATAATGAAATTTCTTACAAAGAATGGTATGGGAATAGTTCAGGGAGACCAGGGGCATGGCCGCAAATGTTATGTCGCCGAGCTGAAGGAGGTGAGGCGAAGAGAGAAAGGGAAAAGTGTAGAGGGGACCCTCTGCATCAAGGCTTTGGATGCATAGCAACCACTGCCCGAGCCCTGGCTCGGGCAGTACAGTCGCTTCCATAAGGTTATGGACCCACGGAAAGAGCCAGAAGGTAGAAGAGCAGCTCCAACCGAGTTGACAATCAATGTCCCGATTAGTCGGGATGACCAGACACGGATCCTAAAGATCGGATCACAGCTTGGCGTCATGATGATGAAGGAGTGGATTGGTTTTATCCAGGCGAACCTGGATGTATTTGCATGGATGCACTCTGATATGTGTAAGATCTCATCGGAGATAGCGAGCCATGCGTTAAATATAAAGCCTAAATGCATTCCTGTGAAATAAAAGCGTCGCAGCATGGGTCCGGAGAGATCCGCTGCACTCAAATAAGAAGTGGATAAGCTGAAGAATAACGGCTTCATCCATGATGCCTTATACCTGGAGTGGGTATCAAATTCGGTCTTGGTGAAAAAGTCAAACGGAAAGTGGAGGTCAAGTGTTGACTATTCAGAACTGAATAATGCATGCTCAAAGGTCAGTTTCCTACTCCCAAGGATAGATCAGTTGGTAGATTTGACAGTCGAACATGAATTGCTTTCGTTCATGGATGCATACTTTGGGTACAATTAGATTCCAATGCACGTCCTGGATCAGGAATACACCAGCTTTATAACCGACCTAGGGCTGTATTACTATCTTATCTTGCCCTTCGGATTGAAGAATGCTGTAGCAACCTACCAGAGGCTGGTAAAAAAGATGTTCAAAGATCAAATTGGAAGTTCAATGGAAGTCTATGTGGATGACATGCTCACAGAGTCATGACAGTCGGGAAACCATATTAATGATTTGGCAGAGATGTTCGGTGTTCTTCGGAAATACGGGATGATGCTTAACCCTTTGAAATGCTTGTTTGGCATTGCATCAGGGAAATTCCTGGGGTTCATTGTGAACTCCCATGGGATTGAAGCCAATCTGAAAAAGATCGAGGCATTAAGAAACATCGAACCCTCGAAGACAATCAAGGAGGTCCAGAGTTTAAATGGGAAGGTCGCTGCCCTGAGTCGATTTATCTCCAAAGCAACAGACAAATGCATATCTTTCTTTGACGTAATTAAGAAGGGAAAAAGGAATTTCGCTTGGACGTAGAAGTGTAAAGACACATTCCAGGCTCTAGTGAACCATTTGGAGAGAACTCCCATTCTTTAACCGTTGGATGACGAGGACCTATTATATATCTTGTAGTGTCGGTGCATGCTTCGAGGGTCGTACTCGTACGTGAGGAATCTCGCATTCAGTGATTGGTCTACTACATCGGTAAGAGATTGATAAGAGCAAAAAGAAATTACCCAAGACTAGAAAAGCTTGCATATTGCCTATTGATTACCGTAAGGAAGCTCCGCCCCTACTTTTAGGCTCATCCGATGAAAGTTCTCACCGACTAGCCTTTGCGACAAGTCTTGTAGCGACCTAAGACTTCTGGAAGACAGTTGAAATGGAAAATCAAATTGAGCCAATACAACATAACCTATCACCCTCAAAGAGAAATCCAGAGCCAAGCTTTGGCGGATTTCATAGTTAAATACACTACACGAGAGGATACTCCATAGAGTAGTGGTGAGCAAAATGCTAGGTGGAAGATGTACACAGATGGTGCATCAAATGAATGATTCTGATGCTAGGGTTGTACTTGTCACCCCCGAGGAATGTTCAATTTGTTATGCCTTGAGACTCGATTTTCTAACAACGAACAATGAAGCAGAATATAAAGCATTGATTGCGGGAGTCAAAATCGCCAAGGAACTGGATGTTAAATTTTTACATATTTTCTGTGATTCTCGGCTGGTGATATGTCAAATAAGGAAAGAGTTTCAGGCAAAGGGAGTGCGGCTAGCTCCTTATCTAAACTAGACCTTGAGCTGCTTCGTGACATTGAACATTACACAATAACACATATTTCCAGAAAGGAACATGCGAAGGCCAACTCACCGGCTAAGCTGGCCAGTTCTGGAGATGTGCAGCACATGGGCCTAGTTCTGATGGAAGTGTCGTCGACTCCGAGCATCGACCATATGGATGTTGATTGGATCTTAGAGGCCAAGTGTGAGAAGGAGTCATGGATGACTCCAATAAAGAACTATTTAGAGAGGGGAATCCTTCCGGATAGAAAGAATGAGCGACAGAAACTCCTTTGCTAAGCTTCGAGATATATATTTCACTAATGAGCACTTTACAGGAAAGGATTCTCTGTCCCAATGTTATGTTGTGTCGCCAATTATGAGGCCAAATAAGTCCTGAGAGAAGTTCATGAAGGGACCTGTGGCGACCACAATGGGGGGGAAATCTCGGTGAAGAAGATTCTCCGAAATGGGTACTTCTGGCTAACTGTCAACCGAGACGCGGCTGATTACACCAGAAAGTGTGACAAGTGCTAGAGATTTGCTAAGATTTCTAGAGCTCTACCGACGGAGATTACTCAAACGGTCAGTCCCTGGCCATTTGTAGTTTGGGGAATTAATATTATCGGCGTCTTGCCGATATCCAAGGGTAGCATGGAGTACGCCATCATCGCCATTGATTACTTTACCAAATAGGATGAGGCAGAACCATTAGCCACAATTACCATGAAGAAAGTAAGCAACTTCGTGGTCTGGAATATCATCAGTCATTTTGGAGTTCCATAAGCAATTGTTACTGATAATGGGACCCAATTTGATAGCACCGAGTTTAAAGATTTCTACTGCCGACATCACATAGAGAAGAGATTTGCTACGGTGGCACACTCCCAGGAAAATGGACAAGTTGAAGCCGTGAACAACATTATTAAGTCCATTCTTAAGAAGCGATTGGAAAAGGCTAATGGCAAGTGGGTCGATGAACTTCCATTAGCGCTTTGGGCTTATCGGATGACCTACAAGTCAACGACTGGCCATTCTCCATTCGCCTTAGCCGACGGATAGGAGGTTATGATTCCGATTGAACTAGAAGTACCTTCTCATCAGGGGATTCACTATAATCCATGGGCGAATGAGAAACTCCTGCTGGAGTCTCTCGATATGCTCCATGAGAAGCGCGATGAAGCTGACTTGAGAGCAGCTGCACACCGAAGCCGAATTGCCCAATATTACAACGTCAAGGTTATGAATCTGACCTTTGAAATTGATGACTTGGTTCTCAAACAAATCTTCCTAGGTCCCTAGAACTTAGGTCCAAGTTGGAAAGGACTATACATAATTAAACAAAAGTTTGGAGACGACACTTTCAAGTTAGCAATGGTGGACGAGATCTCACTCCCGTGGGCATGGAATAGCGAACACTTACGATGCTATTTCACTTAGAAATAAATTCATACATAATTAAATCCATGTAATAAGTCAGAACCTGTCATTTCCCATCTTTTATAAAGTGAAATGGCTTTTCGAATATATAACTATGTCTTTATATACCTTACGAGTTGTGAAATATAACCGACTCGAATGAATCTGCATGTGTATAATGCAGGTATGCATGTGCTCGGAGTTAGGTGCCAACCAAACTTCTACGGTCTATGATCGAATGCCTGGAGCTCAACCACTCTTGCCGTCTAGGGGCAAACTCTTGTCCTAGATGCGAGGTAGGAGTATAAACAAAACAGGACATGACTTGACCGTCCATCTGCTAACTCTTGTCCTGGATGCGGGGGCAGGGGTATAAACCATAAAAGACATGACTTGATTGTCCATTTTCTAACTCTTTCCCTTAATGTAAGGGCAGTAGTATAAACTAAAAAGGACGTGACTTGACCGTCCATCCCCTAACTCTCGCCCTTGAAGCAGTGGGTAGGAGTATAAACATTCAAAAATTGAACGAGATTGTTTTCCTCTACAGCTCATGCCTGGAGTTTTGGCGGAGCACCAATGTCTTGCCCAGAGTGTGGAGAGACCAGGATATAAACCAAAATGTACATGACTTAACCATCCTTTCATTAGCTTTTGCCCAAAGTTTGACAAAGCGCTAATGTCCTGCCCATAGGATGGCAAGGTCGGAGATCATTGCCCAGAGTTAGGTGAGATCTCTTCCAAACCTTGATCGATGCCTAGAGACATGCATGATCGCATTCAAATTTCCTTGAAAAGTAACGTTTAAATTGCCTTTCCAGATGATTGAAATTTTATGGATTCTAGAATCCGATATGATTACATATAAATGCCCAGGGATTGGTGCATTAACGATTGCTTTACGTTCACAAGCATGACTAAAGGCTAGCAAATCATGGAACGGGCTAATGACTTAGCCTAACAATAATCATGGAAAGAAATGGATCGCGAGTATAGTGAATGGAAAGTGCATTTCTCAAATACTTAGACAAATTCAAACAAAGATTGAAAAAAACAAAAGTCTTTGTTATTCGCAATCAAGGTAGAACTTGGAAAGAGAAGTACAAGTTTTCTTTACACCTAGGCTGAAAACAAAAGTGGAGGCCAGACCCGCACAACGCCGACCTAAAACCAAAGCAGACTCCTACAAATACAAACTAAAAACGAGTCTATCTACACAAAACAAACCAACAATCACTTCTTATGCTTTTGTCGCTTGGATTTTTTCTTCTCTTCTCCAGAGGTAGGTGTAACTTGATCAGGTTCCTTCTTGCTTCTTCCTTGACATATGGATAGAGTGCTCTGTGACGATCCAGTAGGCATGCTTTGGGTGCTCCCAGGTGGAGGAAGAGTGACCAGAACGTAGAAAGTCTGGCCAAGCATAGTTATGGACAAAGAAGGAGGGATGACCTCTATTTCTCTTGCTTGATCTCTTTGGCTAGGAGAATTTGTTGTTCAAGATCGCTCTTGGTGGGACCCGAGGCTTAGAGAACTCAGTGATAACAACTTCATCTTCGGTCCAAACTCCCTAAAGCTCACCAATCCCTTCATTCTATAAAGGATCTATCATCTGCTTGCTAGGCCCAGGAGTCTCGCTAGTTGGAATACTTGGAATAGTTATTGAAGTAGTTACGGTCGTCGATTTTGTAGTAGACGCTTGGTGTCCCGATTGAAGACCTTTGTCAAGAAGCGGGACGAACTGGGGCTGACCTGAAACTTAAGAGATAAAAAAGGTTAGTAATGTCAATAGGCGACATGTGGACTCTCTAAAATATAGGCGAAGTCAAAGATACCTCCTTCGGTCTGGGGTTCTGTATAGGTCGGAGTGCCGCTGGAATTCCCTTCCAAGATGGGAAAAAGGATGGTAGACTTGTGCATTTGGGGATTCTCTAGATTGTATTCAAGGATGGAAGATGAATCGGGAGTAGCTTTGGGTCTAGGTGTATGGCCGGTGGTGACATCTTGAGGTGATGATTCGGAGCCTTTGCCTATGTCTTTTTGCACTGTAGCGGCTAGCTTCGGATGGAGAATAAGCTCGCCCTTTCTTAGCACCTTGGGCTCATCTCCTATCAAGACCTCTTTTTCCAACTCTGCCAGGTCTACTTCACCGCCTCTCAATAATTCCTTCTCCTCCTTAACAACTTGCTCCCAGGCCAGAGCTAGAGCCCTGGGATAATCATCATCGAGCCACTTTAAGTTGTGGAACTTAAGCACATTAGCATTATACTTAATGATCAGCGGCTCAAATCTCTCCATTATCCGCTTCTCAGCAGCTTCAACTTCCTTCTTAACGAGTGCGTTCACGTCCCTAGCATGTGCAACCGCCTCGTACCTTTTTTTATGGGTAGTAAGTAGCTCTTTATAGTACCCTTGGGCCTCTTGGAGAGCTTCATCCTTCATTTTTGTCTCGCTCTCGAGTTTGGTTGACAGCTCATTCGCTTTTTTGGTCAAAGCATCTCTTTTCAGCACTAAGTCATGATTTCAATAGTGCGTAGTCTCTATCTCATCATGATGCTTGCTCCTTCCACTCTCGAGTGCCTTGATAGCATCCTTGGCCCTCTTCTTGGCCTCAGCTTGTGATGTTTTCAAGTCAGTGATCTCAGCATCGAGATGAGTGATGATCCTTTTATCTTGCGCTTCTATAAGTTTCAGATTATCGATCTCGAACTTCCTTTCCCTCGAGACTTAGAGATCTTCTCAGCTATCCCCCTCCATTCGTTATATTGATCATAAGCATCAGCTATATAGCAACTTTCAAACCTTTAACCTCTGGTGGGATGTCCTTTAGATTAGGTAGGAACATGACTCCATCGAAGTAGACCTCCGGGAACTGTGCCTTTAGTTTGGCTATTCGAGCATTAATGACAAGTTAATGCTGCCCAGTGGTGACCGGAGCTTCAATCAGTTTCTTGCCAGCCTTATGATGAGAGGTCTCAAAACTGCCATTATGGTGCCTATGATCAGAAGGTCGACTGATGTCAGTCGGTATCAAGTGTTGAATGGGAATGGAAGCCGAAGGTAGTGCATAAGAAGCATCATCTGGTGGAAAAGTCATTACGGCGATCTGAATGCTTGTCCGAGCCTCTTGGTAGAGGTGATCTGGACCTAGAACGGTATTTGGAAGCAGAATCGTGAGATGGATAGTCTTTTTCATGACTGCCGCTGCCACGACTGGACCAATGGATCGACTTCGAATCTCGGCCGCCACCTTAATGATATGTGCTTAAGCGATGCCCCTATTGTCGGAATACATTTTCCTCCAAAGATTAAAACATGTACTTCTTCTCCATGGATCCAACAAATGGAAAGGGAACAAGTTGGCCTCTACGAGGAAGGACGATAAATGGGTGCGGTGCGGTGCATGTGCGTGTAAGTGTCCTAGTATCCCCCGACGGACCATGCGTTGGAGCTCTGCTCATGGGAATGATCTCTCCCATGCCGATGGAAGGCATGTTATCGTGAAAGCAGATAAGGGAGTCAAGACCGTCGAGGCTCATGTTGTTAAGGCCAAAGGATTTAATCTCGGTTGGAATCGACCCCATAACAGCGAATATGATTTTAGAGGGAAGAGAAGGAGTTTTCTCCGCAGTTGTGAGTAGAACGGGCTGTGTAGAAGTCCATCCTTTGGAAATCTTTACAACCAGCCTTTTCTTCAAGACAAACGGCTAGTCATCTTTAGGTTCCTCAATTAAATGCTCGTGGCCCACATCGACGCATTGTGGTGAGCTTCATCGCCTTCGCTTGTGATTTCTCCTTCCTCGGCTTGTTCTTTCATTTCGTAAGCATTCCCTTCAGATTCAGCCCTTGGACTAGGAACATGGGGGCATGTTAGGATTTGCGTCGCCACCACCTGGCGAGTTGTCATTATTGTCATCATCATCGTCATCGTTAGCAGCCACTTGGATTTAACCGGTGTTACGACCCACTTCCAACAAGTTATAGGCTAGGAGATTCTCATCGAAAAGAAGAACTCCAATAATCACTATCCTCTTCTGGAAGTGCTATGAGAGCTCTGACGGCATCTGCAAGTGTCGCACTACTGGGCCTCACTGGAATACCTAATGGAATAAAGGAAATGTGAGTTAAGTGCAAAGAATTACATAGCAGGCTCATATGGGCTATATGAAGTGGAACTTAGATCAGGTAGCTATCTTCGTGCAAACCTATGTGGACAGCGGATATAAAACCATTCACTCTTGAAGTAGCTCAGTTTATTCCATGTACTAGTAACAACACTACAGTTCTTAGTCGGTTCCAAATAAGTTATAGAAGGGCTTCCTTATTGGCTCTTGAAACTATATATATACTGAATTTCCTCATTATTGGGTACTCGGTGCAAATGTTGAATAAAGGAAATATATGTGTCATGAAGGAAGGTGTAGCTATTTGGATGTAGTTACGTCGAAGCCAATCTTGTGAAGTTCAAAACTCGATGAATGAATTGATTGAATGGTGAGATGCATCCAGCTAGACATATGTATTTATTACAAGCAGTATAACCCTTTGGGAGATTGTGAGCTCTCTGGTGACGAGAAGGGGTTATTACATCCTCAAACGGGATTCCATGTTTATCGTAGATTAGACGGGGTGATCCCACTTCAAACTTTGAAGTAATGGAGGTGATAGGATCATCTAAGATAACAGCATCCTTAAGAGTGTCAGGAGCACCTTTAACTTCAAGGACTTTAATAGGCATTTGAGGAACCTCTGGGTGAGGCTGATCCACTTGTGGTTTTCAACTAGAGGTATGAGCTATCTTGGTGTATGTTGTGCAGAAGGAGTTGCAATCAAACTCGACTCCGCATCAGATTCAACGTATCTAGAAGTCAATGGACTTAAAGCTATGACGCTCGGAACATCTACAATCTAGGTCTATAAAAACTCAATAGATAATCAACATTAGATTAATTATAAGTTGTACCCCCGTGTTAAAGCGAGACCTAGTGTAGTGTAGTGCAATATCATGAAGTGTAGTGTGGAATTTCTATAAGGTGCAAAAGTTCATCCTGAAATTTAGATTCTATCTGAAGAGGCCGTCATCGCTGACCGTCTCGACGGACATCACGTCAATGGTCATGCATTAGAAACACATGGAATTCTCGGGAAAGGATGTTTGGTGTGTCTTGCAAGTTTACCCGAAAAAATGGAATTATCAAAGAAGTTTGAAAATCGAAAATCCACCAAGGGTTAGATCGGTACCAATCCAAGCCTTGGATGGATTTCAATTCCTTCTTTCATCTTCCTCAAACTTCTCCTTACCCGATCCGATACACTACCACCAACGCAAGACCCTACCACGTCCAAGACTAGCTTCGCTACCTGCCTAATTCAGCAAAACTCAGATGGACCAGAGAGTCAGTTCAAGCAACGGGTTCGAATCTAGGATTGGGGATTATCGTGTGGTGATGGTTCGAGCCTAGGTCGATGGTTCAAATTCAGCCAAGGTGAGGTGTTGGATTAGGGCGTGGATAAATGGTGGTAGAGTTAAGGGGAGGCATGAATTAGGATTCCAATCAGAGCTTATTAATGGCGAGCCAGAGTTTTGATTCGGTGGTAAGACAAAAGTGAAGAGGAAGGGTGAAGGATCTAGTTTTATAACCATAAGCCTGATTTCTAAGGCAACAAAATTGGAAGACTTTCTCAAGTCTTGGATCGGTACTGATCCAAGAGTTTTGGGTCGGTACCAAGTCTTTATATAAATTTTTTTGGAAATGATGGTGATGACCATTCATGTGCGCATGCATACATGTGTGCTTGTGACTACGGAGCCCCTAGAGAACGTGCACATATATACGTATACGTAATTATATTCAAAACCCAACAACTAGGGTCAAAGGGAATCAAATTCAAACCTAGAAAGTCGGTGAAAGGAACCAGTTCAAAATCACCGAGCTTAGAATGATAGATCGTGAGAGTGTATTCTCGTTTTATAATGCCAGATACTGGTAAAGCATCACGAAGAATAACTAGAGAAACAATTCTTCATAAAAGTGATTCAAAAAAGGACAATGACCATTCGAAGCATAGAGTGGAATCCTTTATAGTAATCCCAACTTGTCCCGATTCAAAGCGTATCACACTTGAAACAAGAAGTACTTTGAGGGCAAGTATTATCTAACCTTTTGACTAGGTAAGATGTAAACAAATTAGAAGAGTCGAACTTGAAAGATATCAAGGGAGGAAGCCCGGAGAGATAGCCATAGGAATCCAGAAACCAAGTATGAATAGAGCCACAAGGCAAGGACTAATCCACCATAAGAAGCAAAGTACACAGATCCACTAAAGTGGTGGATCGGTACCAATCCAGCTACTTGGATCAGTACCGATCCAGCTACTTGGATTGGTACCGATCCATGATACTTAATCAATTCTAGCCCAAATTCCTCTTACTTGCATGTCTTGATACTAGAAGGTTATTCCAAGTCCTATTGCATTGATCTCATGCAATCCTCTATCAATCTCCTCGTGCATATGAAATCATCAACTCCATTCTTCCACTGATCCATCATTTGAACTTAGAAGCAATCTAATAATGGTGCAAACAAGTTTGGAATCACGAAGCTAGCCATGAATCGAGCCTAGACAAAAAGTCAAGATGATCCATTCAGCCATCTTTTGGTTCGGTACTGATCCACGCATATCGATGAGGTGTCCACCAAATTTCTCGGGAGAACTAGTCTAGGCATGGAAAACTATGTGGAAATCGTGAGGGCGATTTTCTAGGATATTTACAGCTATAAATAGGAGAGTAGGTGCTCATGTTCAAGGATCTTTTCAGCTCTAGCGCTCCCTTACTCTAATCTCTTGTAATCATCCATGGATTTATACCGATCCGTAAGAAGTTGTACTTGCAAGTCACCAATCAAAGCAATAAAAATTACTAAGTAAACGTAAGCAAAGATTAGCCGAACCACTATAAAATGTTGCATGTTCTTTTCTTACTCTTTTTAATTTACTATTCTTCACTTTTTATTCTCTAGACAATCTCTTGGGTGTTTGTGCCATTTTTTGTTCAAACAACCCATATAAAGCATACCACTTAGAAATCATGAAATCAACGTCAAATGGGTGAATCATCCATATTCAGAAATCATCATCAATATATATATATAATGTGAGATAGCCTATCAAATCATCCAGACCATAACCAACATTTGACAAACTATAAATATAAATCATCCATAAACCAAAGCACCAACAATAACGTAAGGTTATCTCAAAAATACCAAATCATCATAGAGTATGGATACACGGGGACTGACTACAATTTAGACTCAGTAATTCTTCAGTCTAGTCAACTCATTATAGGAATGAGACATATATGCCAATCCACTACATCTCACAACCCTAAACCATAAAGTGAGACTGATAGTACTCAGCATGCTCCAAGAACCCAGGACTACTCGCCAACCGCAAAGTACCATCTATTGCTATAGTCTTCAGTTACCTCAATGGACATCATGACCTCATCAACTAGTGGTGCGTCCATGCATAGCCCTGATCACGACCCTGCTTTTCCCCTAATGATAATAGACTGTTGGCCTAAGCGACACAATGGGCTATGAGCAACAACCCATCTACTACTACCAACATTGTGATGCGCATCAAAGGGATATATAATTATGGTGTCTTAGATCTTGGGTGCGACCCCATAATCAGGCCGCTAAGGTGGATACAAGCCAATTTGGTTCACTCTCGAAAAATAAAGGAAGCTGGACACAATGTGGATGGTCATATAGTACACATACCCTATAGTTACTCATAGCTCTAATAGTAGGACGACACGCGACTCTCATAAGCCAACATCTAACAATACAATACTTCTCAACAAGTATCACATATACACATGAGTGAATCCTAGTTTGAGTGTCATTTACTTACAATGAATAATCAAACAAATAACATAACCGCATCCTATACCACCGCGTGTTATTCAGATAATTATTCAATGTTCATAAACTACACTCGATCCACACTAGAAGTCTCTATATGACAACTCCGATGAATAACTAGAAAAGTGTTACCAAAAGTTCCATACCAGACGGTATCACTAATCTGTTTATTTAAATGTCTCATCATCAAGAAATGAAATCTCACAAATCGAATAGAAGGATGTCATATCCATATCATCTAAAAATAGAACTCAAATAAATACTAACAGTGAATCATTCACAATATCGAAATCTATATAAGAAATGAGAAATCAAAAGATATAGAAATCATGCTTAAATCCCAATTTTAATTCAAACATGAAATAATAATATAGTTCAATAAATTATTTCATTAAAAAATTAATTCAAATATTTATATAAGACATTCAAATCAATTTATAAATCCAAATCTTTTATAATAACAATCACTTAAAACGGTATTATTATTTCCATAATAAATTTTATAAAATATCATATATTACATTTTTCCTTTATAACAAATTCGAATTTATAATATACTACAATATTGATTTAAAAACAGTTTTATGACCAAAAGAAATTTATATTTGTTTTTTTAATTAAAAATACTTACAAATTTAAATGTATCATGATTATTTATAAGTTAATAAATTATTCGTTAAATACTTTTAATAAGATTTTAAAATTCTTAAATAATTTTTCTAAGCTTTCTAAACATTCATTAAAACAAGCAATAAATAAATACCTATATAAATATAATTATGGAGTAAAATTACTCCATAAACATATCAACCAATAATGATATAAATGTTGCATGACCCGAGTTGAGTTCCATCGAACTCCAGTTAGACATAAAATTAACACACATCGACATATATATATATAAATATTTAATTTAATTCGCAAGTGAACAAAATTCCGTTTGTAAATTTACACTTCCTACTCAATATCGACTAACAACAAAATCAACACCCAATAACCAATTAATTCAATATTTAAACCAAATTATTCAACAGACAATTCAATCGATGTTCGAGATATATATGTCTACGTATATATATGTATGTATGTATGTATATAACTTGCAAAGAATACATATATAGTTATGAAATTCAACTCACCAAAACGACGATTGATTTCCAAATCAACGACTGCCCTTAACCATACATCCATTACATCGGAGTTACCACTTCCAGTCGCTAGCCTACGCCATCACTCATTAGTCTACAACCCTCATGAATGCATCTGCTTCATCACCAAGTTAAATCTCTACCTTGCTGTTGTTTAGGTCACCTTTCTACAAAAGAAAGTTACTAGAAACCAATCACAGACAAATCTCCTCACCACTCGATGTCGTTGATATCCCTGACATAGCTAAGCCTGCCTTCGTCCCTACATTGCATCGCGGTTTCTCCCCCATTACATACTTCGATCAACGTTCCTAGTCACGAGGGTCGTGATCTCCATATACACAGCCATCAAATCAAGCCGCCACCTACCTCAATCGCAAGCGTCTCACCTTGCTTCGCATGCCGCCACCTTCATTTCGTTGATCGCCTTCAGGCTCGCCATATGTCGCGATATATATATATATATTCCTTTTTTTGATCACGTGCGTATGTATTAGGAATTAGGGCTCAAGGCAGAAAATGAAGGGGTCGGGTTTTGTATAGAAAATGGAAAGCGTTTTCCTGAAGCAGGTAGAGAATATACGGGCTTTGGGCCTTAAAATTTAATTCAATATAGTTTCC
Organism: Allium fistulosum; assembly: GCA_030737815.1. NCBI lineage: Eukaryota > Viridiplantae > Streptophyta > Magnoliopsida > Asparagales > Amaryllidaceae > Allium > Allium fistulosum. The sequence goes on along the minus strand of CM060901.1, from coordinate 1,273,215,977 downwards.
ACTTAATTACCATTCAAATTTTAATTTTAATTCTCAACACTTGTTTATAAATATATTTCAATTCAATTCAAGTTAATTCACATTTTATATTCAATTTAAAACAATTTGTTTGATTTAAATAAATCGTTCAAGAAGAATTTATTAATTTAATTCAATTTATTAAATCGAAATCTTTTATTAAATAGAATTTAATTAACTAAAAATTAAGTTTAAAAATTTTAGTTATCACAAATCGAATTCAAACAATTTTATTTTAATTAAATTTACGTGTACTTATGGCATAGAAAGCAAGGTTGCTACATCATGCCTTATTACCTCCAAAAGTTACCAATCCCGGTTTACACATTTTTCATACTCTCGGTACTCAAAGGTCTCGTCTTGTCTACGGAAGCCTATGAAGTTTAATTTTAATGATTTGTGAAATTAACTCTTTAATTTATTTAAAATCACCTCCACTCCTCATATTTCCTACATAACTGTCGATCTCCATTGGTCCTTAGTTTGCCAACCCTGGCCTCAAACCTTGCCTATCTTAACATTTATGCTTAAGCTGTTACATTTAGGATTTTAACTTTACTGAATTTTGGTTCATCTCTACCTCCTTTGGTACACGTTGAGAATTTCCCACTGTTTACACTAGCTTTACACATGTCGACTCCTAATTTGTTTGACTTGGTCTTTTATTGCCGCTTTAAACATTTTACTGACACGTCCAGCATGAAATGTGGATCTAGTCTACCACCCCATAATTAATTAAACTCTTTAATCAAATATCCATCTGGTTACCTATTATAACCCTTCGGCTAGACATAATTTCCTTTGGAACCTACCTAATTTATTCCCGGTTTTTTTGTAGTAAACTAATCATGTAAAGAATTCCTCGTAACTAACCAATTTTCTCCATATATGAATCTTAATTAATTTATAACAATTCATCTACTCAAGGATAAATTCTATTAATCAAAACCGTTTACTAACATGATATTCTTATCTTGATATTTGATACCCCATACCAATTAAACAAGTAAAATTACAAGAATGACCAAATTATCAAAAGTTTGCAAGGAATACAAGGAAGAGAAAATTAGGGAATATAATACTCACCAATACTTTTAGCTGATGAAGTCTCTAGTTCACTTAGCTTTAACCTTTTCTTTTCTTCTTCTTTTTATCGATCCACAAATACCATTAAAGAGCTCAAGCTTTTGTTTTTAAGTTTTGGATGTAAAAGAGAATGGAAATAAAGAGGCATTTATTGTTTACTTCAGTCAAGGAATAATTTGGGCTGCTGGCCCACTACCCATTTTCTTATAATTTATAAGCCTTACAGATTGCATATAATTCTTATTAATTTAGATTTTCAACTAGGATTTTCCTAGTGTCACTTTATTTATCCAAGCACAATGAGTAGATAAAACATTTTACCCCTTTTGCATTATCTTTCTTTTCTAACTTTATAATTAATTTTTTAATTAATCATTTATTAATTTAGGGATGTTACACTTTTTGTAAGTAAAAAAATATTATATATATATACCCGATGCACACTATGGTATATGTATATTACTTCATCTTTTCCATCCATTTGGGTATTCTTACTATGTCATGTACATGTTGTCTCACTTGCTATATTTTTTATGTACCCACCTTAGAAATTAGACATATTTTGACCCATTTATTATTTATACAGTACTCAGGTCAGTTTGAGACTATACAGGTGCCCGGACATTAACATTTCTTTGGATGTTGGGCTTTTGAAGAGATAATTACTAACCATATTGTATTTTGAAGGCCCGTTATGTATATTTTCTTTTGATGTCTCCATGTACATATATATGTGATTATGTTTGAGTTGGATATTGTAATCGACCCGTATCGATATATATATTTTTGTAGTAGGTCAAATACTTCATTTTGTTTACCTATTGGGTGATACATATGTTGTTTGCTCGTAAATCGAGCAAATACCTACAACCGTTAATGGTAGAGCTGTGTATACTAAGTGTATGGCACAGCTGCATTATGGGTGGTTTAGTAATTTTCCTAGAGATCAAATCATAGATAAAACAAAAGTGTAGTAAAGTAAAGTACGCAATGGTTTATAGTGGTTCGGCCAGAACGTGCCTATATCCGCTATCCATTTTTATTACCCCACTTACATATCTGTTATTCAATGATTGGAATAAAAAATACAATGACTTGAAGCGTAATGTAACTCCTAATGATCTTGTCCATCTAGCTCAGTTTTGGCGTTTAGGGCTATCCAGAATTATCCTCATTTCTATAGTTAGCTTAGGTATTTATAGGAGTTAAAATATAGGATGGATAGGTCGATAAAATTGGTAATTTCTTTATTCAGCCTGCTCGGTTCGATTCTTTCCATATACCAGAGATATGATCTAGAATTTTCTTGTATAAAAGATCAAACCTTGAATTTTCATAATACACACCTTTTGGTTCAGTTCGGCAAAGCAGGGTTCGGTAGTGTTCTGGCCGATAGATAAGTAGTGCTTAATACTAGTCCATCTCCCATATTTGGCATCTCTTGGTCTGTTAGCTAATTACAAATAAGGAATCTTGTTCAGTAGTTTCATTCCAAACAAGGAACCCTATTCGTTAGCCAAATTATCAGAGATGGAATTCTATTCAGTAGTGACACTACCGAGCAAGAAATCTTGTCCAGTAGTGTGCTACCGGACATGAGTTTCTGTCCGGTAATGGTCCTACCAGGTAGAGAAGACACATGTGCCTTTGTTGTTTCCTCCTTTGCATTTTCTTGTGCCACTTTGTGATTTCTTTGCCTTCCTGCTTCCAGCCCTTGGGTATTCGATGACATTCCTATTATAGATATTTTAGTGGTTCATATTTCTTGTACCAATCCTTCGTATTCACAGTTCTATGGGTGGATACGCCTACAACATTTACCCTCCAAAGTACGCTTTGTGAAATACAAAGTGTGCTTTGCTTACTTTTCTTAGTGAAGCCTGTCATTGTTCTCGTAGTGTGAACACAATTTTCCAAGGCCCCACTTTTATCTCCAGTCCCGTTGTGCTTGGTCATTACTTGGTCCGGTAGTTCCCTACCGAACAAGAAATGGGGTTCGACATTAGCAACCGATCAAATTCTTCTATCCGGTCCTTTGTTGTTTAGTACCGAACATTGTAGGATTGCCTATATAAACTCTCATAATCCTATGCTGCCAACACTTTCATTATTCGAAATGCCCGCTCCTAAAATTATAGCTTGTTCGTCTTCCCTCAACTGTGTGCCTAAATTCGAATTCAATCCACTATGGACTATGATTCTATCTCCCATACTCCTCAATCAATCAAGGTAGTACTTTGATTTGTAATAATTTATGGATTTTATCTTGATTTTTTTCCTAATTTCATGATAGATTGGATCGGTAGTCTATGGTGTGACTGAACTAGAGTATCATTTGGGTATTGCAATATTTGCAAAAATATTTCTGGGTTGTTGTGCTAAATTACCATGTAGGAAAGATTAGTTAATTTCCTTGTGATTTTTAGGGTTTGGCTAAAGGTTTGATTACCGAACAGAGAGGACTGAGGGTAGAATGATTAAGGAATGATGGGTTATCATAGAGCAATTCGTTAATGCTACGGTCTAGTTTGTTATTTTTTGGCACGATTTGAAACTAGGGTGTAGTGCGAATCTCTGTGTAAAGGGTTTTGTTGTAGGTTTTAAGGTTTTGGATTGTCGAACCAAAGGGTTGAATTGACACTTATTTCGTAACTACGCTTGTCTAGGTTACTATGTGTAGTCAATAGCACAACACACTTTGCTTTATAATTTTATCTTGATAACTTGGATCCATAGGAGGTATACACATTGGTTTGGCAATGTTGGTCACTGAACAAAAGATGTAGATAAACCTTCAGGGCTGTATGCCACTTATAATCTAGCCACCGAACCACATGCTTAGTTTTATTTTGACTTTTTCTCCGTGATTTGATTGTATGCTCTTTTAATATCCTATTGCATTAGTCACTGCATACACATATGTCCAATGATCGTACATGAGGTAGGTTAGTGTATTAGGCAGGAATGTCGAACAAGCATCAGACTTGCTCATTGAGTGCCCCCGGTGCTCAAGCTCCTTCCTCATCTACTTCTATGGAGCCTTCATCATTTATGGCAAGGGTTAGCCAACCTAGCTTAGTGCATTCTTCGGTCCATGGTTACGACCATTCTCAACTACTAGTGGATCCCATCAAGTCTGTAGCAACTATATTGACTGTTAGGTAGTTGGACACTACTACTGTTGCTCATGGACTATCAAAGGGGGATATGCTCTTACTGACCTCCGATCAGTGGGCTCATTCTCCCCTAATGGTTTATATGGTTTATTCTCAACACCACACTTGGCAAGGGATTTAGATCCCATTTATTAATGAAAAGTTGGCGTTCTGGTACATGTGAAGGTCGCCTTGTTCCAGTGCCACTTGAATGGTTATGCTCTTTTAACAGGCCTATATGTTATGTTCATAAGGGAATTTTAGGCACTCCCTACTCATAGTTAGATTAGTTTCTCATAAGCAATTAAGAGCAAGGCCTAGGGCTCCCTTGTATTTTATCTTAAATTTGGTAGCATGTTTCGGCACATAGAGGACCTATACTCTAAATACAACATGTTCAAGTGGTAGTACTTTTTCACCAGGGACGACTCCTCTTGCTTTCACCAAAGGCACTTAGGATGTAAGTATGTTCTGATTGTTAGCTTATGTTCCTTTCACTCTTGGGCCTTTATATTGAATACTCTCTTGAATGCTTTCTTAGATGTTGGGATGGCCACCACTGGTGCCGATCTTGAGGAGATGCTCGAGGATTTGAAAAGAATTCCATCGGAGTCTACAGAAGTCCCTTGTTTAGTGACTAATGAGTCTCTTAGACCGTATGGGTTGGTGGTTGAAGGTCGTTCGATTGGGAAATCCAAAGCTCCTATAGCTTAGAGGCCTAGGAGAAAAGGGAAAGTGAAAACTTATAAGGCCGACGAGACAAGTGAGGAGCGGTCAACTCAATCCCCGCACTTGATACCAATTTGGAATTAGCCCCTTTCCGACACTAAGACTAGGGTCGATATAGAGTTTGAGGATTCAGAATCTCTCTTGCTCCGACCTCATCAAACTGGCGTATAAAATTTTATGAAGATTGGGAGGATGACGACCTTGAAAGCATGGTCGTTGAAAGAGAAATATCGCACCATAGGGGTAACCAAGCTACTAAATCTGATCAGGAAGAGCATTATTCTCCTAGGGATATTAGATTTGATCCATTGACCTATATCATCATCAAAGAATCATTACCAAAGTATTTAGGTTTGAAAGTGTTGAAGAGGATTTTGTTCCTGGGGACATTATCGTTTCAGATTACTTGCAAGACCCGGAACTGGGTATAGACTATAGTGATTCAGCTTCACTAGCCGATATTCAGCAACAACTAAATATTCCTAAGGAACCCAAGAGTTTGTTTAAATGTTATATGCACTCCACACACTATGCCTCATATCTATTGCATGGATGAGCTTTTTTTTATAGTAAAGTAGTCCTAACACCCCAATCCTACGTTCTTTGTAGGAAACATGAGTTCTAAGAGGAGAAAAATTCAATCTAAGTTGAAGCCAATGAGTCTAGATGAAGACCCAAAGAAAACAAAGATGGCAGCTTTTAGTTTCGGCTCGAGTCAGAATGTAGGGTAGCTGGGTACATGTAAACACCTCTACCTCTATACCTATACTATCCAAGAGTATTACTGAGTAATACTGTCAGATAACACGGAGAATGAGACGATATGGTATACACATATGAATATTCCCTTGGGCTAACATTAGTAGGTATTCAAACATAAAATAAAACTCCTCTCGACATACACAGTATCGGCATATAGCAATAAACACGTGTGCCTCCAGGATATAACAACACATAATATACAGTAAATAACAGAGATCACATAGTCAATCGTAGCGTTAATACACACACACATATACATACATACATACAATACACAAAACATGTCCAATGTTCACCACAATAATATACATATAAAAGACTATACAATAAAATAATCTATAATAACAAATATCTAGTCTCCTCTATGCCCAGAATACACAAACTGGTCTCGTCGTCCCTGTACTTGAAATTTTTCGAACTAACTTGAGTATTATATAAATAATAAACGGGTCAGACCATATCCAAATCCAAGATCAATAAACATAAGAAACTTTGTACATACTAGGTATAAATAGAATAATGTTATCTTAAACAATCCCAAATTCATATAACATAAAACACCACAAAATCCAGCATAAAAAGGTCATCACCCATATAAAACTCATCAAATCAGAATTCAGGAAATAACATCAAATGGGTGAAACATCCATATCAAAACCATCGAAATCCAAAAATTATCAATACTCGAGATATCATCAAGAATAGTTAGGCTAGCATACAGTAATGCCTAAATATATATCTCAATCTCAAATAGCAAAATAATATCATCAAACAATGTAAAATAGACTGTGTGACTGTAAAATATCGGGCACCTAGCCATCGGTGGATATAATAAAAGATACGAGAATCCACTATATTCTTGACACCTATTCAGATATAATCTCATCTCCTCATATATGAATAAATCAAAATAAATCATGACGACTAAACGACTATACGACAGACAAGAAGTCCCATGTAGAGTCATATATACATCAATATGTGGATCACCTAACCTTGAGTCACCTAACCCATATCTATACTTAAGTGAGGTTCATCAATAGAACATGCCAAGCTACTACTCTGTTAGAACCAGAAGGAAGACTGATGGTAGTCTGCCTACTCCAGGAGCTCAGGGTCACCTAACCGAATCTACTCCTATAGTCTTTAGTTACCTCAACGGACATCATGACTCATATCCGCCAATGCTCGACAACGCATAGCCTTGATCATGACCCTGCTTTGCCCTAATAGGTAACAAACTATTGGCCTATGTGACATAACAAAGTTATAGGGCACCTACCCTGTGGGTCACCTAACCCAAACCTCGTGATGTGAGGCACCTACCCCATAGGTCACCTAACTCAAATTATGTGATGCGCAACAAAATAATATCCAATACGGTGTTGCAGATCTGGGGCGCGACCCCAAGGTCGGGCCGCTAGGGTGAATTATAACCATCCGGTTCTCTCCAATGCCATTAACAGGAGTCATCATGATAGTGGCACACAATATTAATTAATGTAAGAGCACCTACCTTGCTCGCACCTATGAGCACCACCTCACGTAAGAACAATCTCAACATACTATTCCTGTCATGTGAGTGTCACCGACTTATAATGAATAACCAGATAAATATCACAACAGCGTCCTATACTACTATGTGATATTTAATTATTTATTCACTGCTTATAAACTACACTCAATCTCGGAATATTATATATAATGAGTTTAAAGAATAATCAAAGAAGTATTACCGAAAGTCCCATACCAAATGGTATTATAACTCCGTTTATTCAAATTTCTCATCATACGGAATCAAATACAAAATCAAACATCAAGATGTCATCACCGTATCATATCAAAATCGCTAATCAAATCTGTCTCAACTGTGAATCATTCATAATATCAAAATTTGTGTAGGAAATAAGAAATCAAAAGATGTAGAAGTCATATATAAAATCTAAATTTTAATTCAAATATTAAAATAATAAAGTTTGACAAAATATGTCTTTAACAATTAAATTAAATATTCAAATATATATGTATATAACATTCAAAACACTTTATAGAAGTCAAAACTAATTTTCTGTAAGTAGTTATTATTTCATGATAAATATATATACACTTCAAATAAATTATATTTATTTCTAACTATAAAATATAATTCCAAAATAAAGATATAAATACCAAAATTTCATTTCCAAATTTTTTTATGTTTATTTTCCAAAACTTCCAAAATCACTTTATACATCAAAAATAATTATAGAAACTATTTCATAATTTTTTATAACTAAATAATACTTTAAAATAAATTTATAAATGTTCAAAATAATTTTTTCCATTTTAAACAATAATTTAAAATTTAAAATCTTCACTATATATTCAAAATATATGATACCTCATCGTGAAATCACTCAATACTACTTTAAATTCATTTCATAATATTCTAAACTAAAATACTAGTTCAAAATAAATTTTAAAACACCATAAATAATTTCCCAAAGTTTCAAAAATATTTTAAAAATGGGAAAATCAATCAATCGTTTATAATAAAAACCATGGAATAAAATTCTACAAAATCAACAACAAATCATCAATACTAATTTTATCACGTGGCCGAATTCCATCGAATTTCGACCATCCATACAATGTACACATAGTATAAATAAGTTACACTTATTGAAATGCAAACGAATAGCATTTTCTTTGCATTTTCAATGATCCAACGAATGCAAAATTCCACTATCAAACACCAAATAACATCCAATATCATAACAATAAATCAACGCTCCCAAACAAATATTTCAAGCAAGCAATTCAATCGATAACGGATACATACATACATACATATATATGAAGCAGGCGATAATATAGATATAGTTATGAGTGATAAAACTAACCGAATCGAGTGAAGCATTTACTGCCTCCGACATGCCAAAATTCCACATTGGCATCGCCTGTGCCTCAGCATCGCCCATCACCGGTCCACTATTTTTGTTGCCGCCCATAGTCTGAAGCCACTCCTCTTTCAATCGCCAGTAGCCACCATCTCCACTAGTGCTAGAACCTGGAATGTTCGTGCCAATATCTCCAAATCCCCATCTACTACAACCGCCATCGCGACCTGCTCCAACAATTCCACCATCGCGACTTGCTCCATCTTCTACTGTAACGTCGATCGCCTGACTTTATCGTAAGGTCACCTACGCCCTGTCGTCGGACATCGCGTATTGCGAATTTCATTATATATATATAACAGAGTCACCCGAGTTGATTTGGGTTAGGGCAGAAGTAGGGTGCGGTTCGGGTTTGAATCGAAGAAGTGAAAGTGTTATATACATTTGGTTTTGGGATGAAATGGGCTTTGGTTTTAATTAGTTGATTTTTCATTTCTTTCTTTTTATTTAACAACTCTTTTTTTAATTTAACTGCAATTAAATTTCAATTTGATTTATGTTAATTTACACTTCATTATGTTGAATATATTTCAGTAACCATCCAATTTAATTTAATTCGATATTTGTTTTCTTCTATTTTTCAATTATTTTAATCATATAAAATTATTTGCACTTTAAAATATTTTGTATTCAATTAAAATGGTTTATTTGATTTTCATAAATCGCTTAGAAAGAATTTATTAATTAAATTCAATTTAGTACAAAAAAATCATTTATTAAATACAATTTAATTAACTAAAAATTTATTTTTAAATATTTATAATCGCAAATCAAGTTCAATTACTTTTATTTTAATAAGATTTATTTATTTATATGGCTAGAAAGCGGGAACATTACAATACAGATCTTAAGATGGGGTAGAAGGTGTCTTATTGCCTATCCAAAGAATAGGATGACATATACCGTAGAGCTGGCTCCCATATGAGGTCTTATTCTTTCAAGAAATCAAAATATTGGATGCCTGCTCCTTCAAAGTCTCCTCGGATGTCGTCTTTCACTCTTTCTGGCTCTGAGCCTTCCAAGCATCAGGAGAGGACAAATAAGAGAGGAAGTGTCAAAGCTACCCAGTAGACTTCTGCTTCAAGGGTGGTTGCCAAGGTCCACGTTGGGTAGAAGGAGAAGAAGAAAGCCGCTGTTACCATCACCACAATGATCCAAATTGTGATGTGTTTCGGTGACATTATCAGCCTATGAATTCCTTAGCAAAATTACTAGAAAGTTCTCCTCCTACTTCATTTGATAAAGTGATCAATATTTTTAGGAAGGGACTTAGTGATATAAGGGCGCTATCAGATTTCCATGCCAAGGTATTGGAGGCTAGAGACGAAATTAGCCAGTAAAGCATAGCTAAAAATGTGAAGATCTTTGACCTTCGAAAGGAGATCCACTAAAAGACAGAGAGCGTAAGGAGATGGTAGATGCTCTAAAGAGGGCTTACACCGAAGAGGTAGAAAAATTAAAAAATCCCATCTTAAGGAAGTAGAACAACTGAAAAAACAACATGTGTATGACCTCGTGGCACTAAAAAATAAGTACAATTCTAAGGCTATAGAGATATGAAATGATCCGTATTTTACATATCGGAGGATCTTAAAATATTAGTATTAATTTTATTGGTACGATTCTATAACTTCAGGAAATGACTACTAGCGACATTTTCCATCTTTAGAATTTTTATTGGAGATTTTAACCTTGAAAATCTTGTATTGTCTATAACTTTTGATATGAGCCAAATTAGGGTCCGAAACTACTTCCATTAGATCGGGATGATGGTTTCTCTTTCCGTAGAGTGGTCACAGTAGGAAAACACACTTACCGCTAGGGAGATATGGTTGTTTGATGTTTCACTTGATTTTGAACATCTTAATGGGTAATTAGTGAATTAATAGTTAGGCCCAAAGTCTATTTCGGGATCATCATCATGATGGGGCTGATGGGACTTCTCTCCGTCATTATGCAGTTTCTAAAAATAGAGAGAAAACCTCCATCAAACACTCGTAAGCTAAAAAGTTACCCTAAACCCTATTTTAATAAGCCAAATCTTGTCATTAGAAAGAGATTAATGTAATTAGCGCTTGGATTTTAAGATTTTCCATTGTAGATCACTTGGAGCTACTGTTCATCTTAGATTTCATGCCTACTTTGGGTTTGCTTTGGATTTAGGTGAGTGGTTAGGACCTCTCACTTGCTACTTAATTAATATACACCTTAAAATGTTATTTTAAAATAATTTCTAAACTATAAACCCTCTTTAATCACATATGTAAATTTCAATCGATTTGGAAAAGATTTAAAATTCATGTTCTTATGGATCTCGCTTTTTCTTATGATTCTACCTTTAAATTTAGGCCTCACTTTGATGTGTATGGAAGTGTGCTTGTTAATATATATTGTATGTAATGATTGCTTGAATGTATTATGTTTGAATGGTTGAAACCGTCGGTCGAATGGCAATCTAGTTTTAGGGACAAGTCATGGATCAGTGTTGATTGATCGGTGTTGATCGATCAGTGATGACCCATGAAGGTCAAATTATCCAGTTGACATTACATCCATATGGTGGGTAAAAAAGGACATCCTAAAGCTACATTTTAATTTTAAAGTCGTTTGGAGTTCGTTTGCTCGAGTTATGGTCAATCGAAGATGGATGGGTGTTGATAAATCGGTGATGACCCATGAAGGTCAAGTCATCCAAATGACTTACAATCCATAAGTTGGGTCAAGGAGGACACTATAGAGCTAGGTTTCAAGTCATTTGGAGTTCGTTTGCTCGAGTTATGGTCGATTAAAGATGGATCGGTATTGATTGATTGGTGGGAAGTTGCTTGGAGTTTTGAGCGTGTTGCTTTGAGTCCTAGAAGGATTTGCTTCGAGTCGCACATGGTTTGCTTGGAGTTGCATGTGGAAAGTGAAATTTTAAGTGTTGGGTCGGTAATAAGTGGTGCATTGAGTCATTTGCATGTTGCTTCGAGTCAAAAGAAGGGTGACTTAGGGTCGGTACCGACCAATGATGTTAAGTTTGATAACAAGCGGTGCTTGGTTTATTTGTGTGTTGCTTCGAGTCATAGAGGGGTTCGCTTCAAGTCAAAAGTGTGTTATCTTGGAGTTGCATTTTGGGAAGGAAAAATGCTAAGGGATGGATCGGTGACCCATGGGTTAGTACCGATCCATGGGTGTTTGTTCGATAATGAAGGATTTCGAGTGGGAAGTGTCAGGTTGGTAGTGGTTTGGATTGGTAGTGGATTGCTTGGTGTCCAACCCAAATTTCAATTTTATTCAAGCTTGACCTGGAGATTTTTCGAGTTGTTGTGCTTCATGTCTTCCTCTGCTTGCTTCGAGTCCGACCTGGGAAGTTTGCATGTCCGACCGACCCGGGTCAGCTCGGTACCGACCCATGAGTGCCAAGTTGAAAACTCGAGTCGACTTTTCACTCATTTCTTAATATAACCTTTATCTTTCCTTCTTAAGATGTTTCCCAAGTCCTTGGGACATTTCTTCATCGTTTGCTCACCCATTTTGATCGTTTAAGTCTGTTGGAAGACTATGTAAATTCAACCATAACAGGAAATGGCGGCTTCGACGATGGATAGCTATACTTCGAAATGCAGAGTAGAGGGCTATGAGTTGGATTGAAGGAACTGTTGGAGGAAGGCTATGGGAAAAACGATGATATTTTATGACCAACGATGATTGTCGAGAATCATTCCAAACCACGACGACTTCAGACGGGAGTTGTAAGAACAGTTCCAGGATGGGCCCTACAATGGATGACACGTGCAAAGGGATCATGATACTCAGGGTTTTGATGGTTACTTGTGAAGCATGGGTATATAATGACACGATCATAGTCCATTGACGTTAAGGCCTAGATCACGTATGCTACTAGAGTCCGTTGACGTTAGGATATAGTGATGAGGAGGTAGAGTTCGTTGATGTTAGAACCTTCCTTACCCTAGACCATTAGACAGGTAGTCTAGTTCCTAGCCTACTTAGTGGCATGGATTCAAGTACTAAGGAACCGGGACATTGAGTAGTCCTTGACAAGATATTCGGCCAAGTTATCACGTATCTGACGCATTGAGTGAGGGATTGTGAGGTGAATGATGGATGCTATGTTTGCTTTGCTGCTTCACCCTAGGAATGTCACACAATGTAGATGTCATCGATGTAGATACCTAGACACCCATTAGCACTTTAATGTATAGTACACCATGATGATTATGATGTAGAGTAGCATATATTCTGTGTTTGTGCTAAATTATATTGATGCAGGAACAGGTCAGGTATGATTTGCTATACTATTTATCCTAGTATGTTGATTTTATAGTATTTGAGATTTTTGACCGCTCATACCAAACTATTGTTTGACTTGAGATTTTATGCTTTGCTTTCTATTATTCTAAATGCTCTTAAATGAGTAGAGTAGGATATCAGGCCTGGTGAGCACCTAGAGCTGGAAAAAGGACGGCCAAAAGGTCGTAATCCTGTGTTAATAAATTTACTTATTATGATTTGCTATTCTGCTGCACATCACTATGGATCTTGCTAGTTCCTTTATATCTAGAGGCAGTTATTTATGAGTTATTATTTGATGTATAACTCTATCACTTATGGTGTATACTGTATATGGATCTAAGTACTCTGATTTCCGTTATTTATCTAGTTATTACTACCTTACTAGTTTTATATCTGAGATGTTTATTATTATATTTTATTCGATGCACTATGAGATATATGATAGGTTTTATGATGATTGGTTTACTTTATTATAGCCTTGACTACCGTCCTACATTGGTCAGGCACCGTTATAGCACACTACGTAGGTATATTGAGTGCCAGTGGTGTAGGGCTGTCGTCACATTGGTATTATAGCTTAGGTTGTATAGTTTAACATAAGGGATACCATAGTCCAGTAGAGATAGGATAGTATTTCTCAACCTAGACTAGATCGAGTGTGTATATACACGAGAGCACGTACTTATTATATTTTGGTTTTCAAAACAATATAGTAGTATATATGTATAGTATGAAGTCGCACTGCGCACATGAGTACCACAGACGTAGTTTTCTTTATGAAAGACTAATTGTTCTTATTATATATTAAGAACGAGCTAGCATATGATAGATGTTGTTAAGAATTCCATCTCTGTAATTGAGAAGTAGGCAGGTTCGGGGGTCGCTAACCTTGATTTATAGGGCATGCTCGCTGAGATGGCATGAACCATGATTCAGAATGCCGAAGTTTCTCTAAATGATGATAACGCTCAAGTGCAAGCACCAAAAGTCAACTTTACCAAGCTGTTTAAAGACCACATGAGTCTAAGAGGCAGACCGTTCCTTGGAATAGAGTCGACTCTTAAGGTGGTTGAATAAACGGATACTTCGACAGGATCTTTGATGACTTGGAGTCAGATGATGCTATGAGGTAGAAAGTTGGCCTCTAGATAAGTCAAAATATAGACAATCGATTGGAGGAATGCCCTTAGAGCTATAAATCCCAAGGATCGATTTACTTGGAACCATCTCATAGTTCGGTTCAAACAAAAGTTTATCCTGATTATTCAGAAGTCGTTGTTGTTTAAGAATTTTGTTGACGTGAAGTAAGGCGATATGTCTTTGTCGGAGTATGTGCCCGAATTCGACGTGCTGTCAAAGTAAGGTCTATCTTTCATTTATACTCCACTCAGAAAGAATGAAAAGTTTATCATTGGGTTGAGCGATCATCTTGGGAAGCGATTGATTAATTATATTGATTAGAGCTTCGAGAATTTGATCGAGAAGGCTTTGCGATATGACTACTTGTACCTAGTGTAGAAGTACTATTTGAAACAGCTAAATGGGAACAGATAGTGAAGGAATATGCATTGAATGTTGTTCTGACTTCGTGGAGTGCTTCATCGATGAAAGAAAAGGGAAATGGCATTATTGTTTAGGGAATGCCTTCCATTTATGATGATCGTATACGTACTCTTTTTGATATTAGAGCTTCACATCCCTTCTTATCTAGTGATTTGGTAGATAGATGGGGATTAAGACCCGATGTAGTTTACTAACCTTTAAATTGTGACAAACCCTGTTGGGGGCTCAGCCAGCCTGTGCATGGTTTGTTACGACTTAGACTTATCAAGTCATGGATGATTGTCTGTTTGTGATTGCTTTGTTTTGGGTTTTGTTGGATTTGATATTCTTTTGAGAATGGAGTGGATAAAGAGATACAAAAAAGTGTTGGATTGTGAGTGGTTGTTGATGACGATAGGGATTGCCGATGAGCGGAAGGTAGTGTTAAGTTGCCCACCAAATGATGAGGAGATGGTTAGCTTTCTACATTAGCTCATTATCCCACACGACTTAATCATTTGTGCTTGTAGCTAAAGAGTATCCAGATATATTCGAGGTGACCGGATTACCACCATATAGGAGATTGAGTTCCGTATCGATCTGGTCAGAGGTGTTAAACCAGTGTTTATGTCGTCGAGCATATAGCATCTAAAGAGCAGAAATTACTAGATGTGCAAGCAGATGACCTATTGAGATGAGGGTTCATTCGTAGGAGTATATTTGAGTAGGATGTACTTGTAGTGGCCGCCATTAAGGAAAATGGCTCTTTGAGGTTGTTTGTTGATTACCGTAAGTTGAATGAGGTGACGAGGAAGAACAAGTATCCACTCTTATGTATTGATAACTTGTTTGAACGACTCTGCAGTGCGAGGATGTTCTCTTAGTTAGACCATGCGATGGATTTCATCAACTGAGTGTAGCTAGAGAGAGTGTGTCAATCACATCGTTTTGTACACTACTTAGAGTTTTGAGTGGTTGGACATGTCGTTCGGGCTAACCGATGCGTCAACATACCATATTGATCTCCTGAATCCTGTTTTGAGGGATCAGTTGAGCAAGTTTGTACTTGTGATCATTGATGATACATTCGTCTACTCATGGACGAAAGAGGAGCACAAGACTTGATTGATGATTATGTTGGAGATGTTGAGAAAACACCAATTGATGTGACAATTTTGAAGCATCACTTCTAGAGGAAAGTAGTTAGATTCTTGGGTCACGATTTTTCAAAGTAGGACATTGCTGTAGATCTTATGAAGATATGGTGGTCCAAGATTTAAACTAACCCAAGGGTGCTACAGATGGAAAGTTTCCTTGGATTGGTGGGATGCTATAGACTTTTACCAAGGACTTCTCAAAGTAGCTGCACCATTAACTTAGTTGATGAAAAAGAATCAGACTTTTACTTGGGATGCGAGATGTGGACATGCATTCATGAGTTCAAATTAAAAGTTGATGAGTGCACTAATATTGACTATTCCGAGTTGGAATGAAGAGATAATGGTGTACGCTGATGTTTGTGGTGCCGGATTGGGGGCAGTATTGATGCAAAAGGGAAAAGTTATTGCATATGCTAGTCGATAACTAAAGCCACATGAGAAGAAATACCCGACCTATGATTAGAGTTAGCAGCGATTGTGTTTGCACTGAAGATTTGGAGGCACTACCTTTTTGGAGAGAGGTTTGAGCTATTAACCGACCATGAATTATTGAAGTACCTCTTTATACAGAAGGATCTTAACCTTCGTCACCAACAATTGTTAGAGTTCCTATTGTCCTATGACTTTGATATTGCATATACACCCGGGAAAGGGAATGTAGTTGCTGATGCATTGAGTAGAAGACATGCCAGCTTGGGAGCTATGTTCGTAGAGTGGATGCAGTTAGATTATATTGCTGGTTGATTTTCGACCGAGATGCAAGATAGAGCCAGAGATATTGGTGAACTTGACTATCATGCCTACTCTGATTGAGAGGATCGGTACTAGTCAGAGGCATGATGCTGATTAGCTGAGATTATTTCTAATATTGAAGCTGGAGTAGAGCTTGAAGAGATGAGACAGTGCAGACTTGATCGGGACGGTTGTCTCCGCAAAGATGGGAGATTATTTGTTCGTGATGTCGGTGGGTTGAGGGATGAGGTGCTATGAGAGTGCCATCATTCGAGATTAATTATCCATCCTGGCTGTAATAAGATGTAACATGATATGAAGCTAATCTATTATTAGGAAGGGATGAAGAAAGACGTTGGGATGTTCATCTCGAAGTACATCAAATGGTAGTTAGTTAAGGTAGAGCAGAAGAAGCCTAGTGGTTTGATGCAACCACTAGAAGTTCCTTAGTGGAAGTAGGAACAAGTTTCAATGGATTTCATTGATGGACTACCGAGGACTCTAGTAGGGTATGATAGCATTTGGGTCATAGTCGATCGATTGACCAAGTGTGCCAAATTTATACCCATCAAGTCAAGCATAACGGCAGCCAAACTGGCCGAATTATATGTGAAACGTATAGTATGATTCCATGGTGTACCGAAGAGCATTGTGAGTGACCGAGACCCATTGCTCACTAGTGGATTTTGGA
Source organism: Allium fistulosum (assembly GCA_030737815.1). Lineage (NCBI taxonomy): Eukaryota > Viridiplantae > Streptophyta > Magnoliopsida > Asparagales > Amaryllidaceae > Allium > Allium fistulosum. The sequence goes on along the minus strand of CM060901.1, from coordinate 1,273,198,867 downwards.
AGAACTTACAGGAGGTGTTGGGGATAGAGCCGCATCTAAGTACGGCTTGTCATCCTCAAACAGATGGCCAAACTGAGAGAGTGAATCATACCTTAGAGGATCTCTTACGGGCTTGTATACTCGACTTTGAAGGCTCGTGGAATGATCACTTACATCCTTTTGAATTCGCATACAACAACAGTTACCAGTCCAGCATCGGTATAGCACCAATCGAGGCATTATATGGCCGACCATGTAATTCTCCTTCTTATTGGTGGGAAGCGGGTATAAAACTGATACTTGGGCCAAATATAATTAGAGAAACCTCGGTAAAGATCGAGATCATCTGACAATAGATGAAAGCTGCTTAAGATAGACAGAAGAGCTACGCTGATAAGAGATGTAGAGATCTAGAGTTCTTTGTCAGCGATATGGTATCTGTCAAGATCTCTCCATTGAAAATGTAATTCGGTTTGGTAATAAAGGGAAGTTTGCACCGAGATTTGTAGGTCCTTTTTCAATTCTAGAGAGGATCGAGAACCTTGCTTATAGAGTCGACTTACCTCAAAGAATCGCGGGGTGCCTAACTTGTTCCACGTTTCTCACTTGTAGAAATTTGTGCACGACTCAGGCATGACTATCACACCAGATCAACTAGATGATATTGAGATTGAACCAAAAGCTTTGAGATCTCGTAGGCCTATTCGTATCTTTTGACCTGATACGAAGTAGCTCAGGAGGAAGACGATGAAGTCGGTGAAGGTTCAATGGAGTGAATACGAAGGCGATTGCACTTGGGAGATAGAGGAGAGCATGAGGATAGCTTCTCCGGAGCTCTTTACTTAGTGAGATTTTCTATTTATCGCTTTTACTTTCACTCATGATATCATAAAGAATACCTTAGTGTAGTCTCCTGCATGCTAGGATAGGCTTGGATGTTAGCTTTTTCATTTATTGTTGTGTATGCATGTTTGATTTGTGATGATTGTCTATGCTTGTATATGGTTGTTAGGCATGCGGGATGACCTTATTGATTTTTTTTGGATTTTGGGGGTGAAATTTCTAAAGTGGAGGAGAATGTAATGACCCATATTTTACGTATCAGAGGATTTTAAAATATTAATACTATTTTTATTTAGGGTCGTACGATTCTATAACTTTGGGAAATGATTACTAGGGACATCTTCCATCCTTAGAACTTTTATCGGATGATTTTGACATTAAAAATCTTGTATGGCCCATAAACTTTGATAAGAGCCAAATTTGGGTCTGAAACCACTTCCATTAAATCAGGATGATGGTTTCTCTTTCCGTAGGGTGGTCATAGTAGGAAAACGGCCTCACCATTAGGGAAATATGGCTGTTTGAAATTTCACTTGATTTTGAACAACTTAATAGGTAATTAGTGAGTTAATAGTATTGTTATCCGACCGAATAGGATATCATGGGTTTGGCTAAACAGATTTTGAGATCACTAAGATAGGAAGCCTGGAGAGATGATTATCAGGTTTGGAAAACCAAATATAAGCAAGGCTATGAATGATAGTCAAGCGGATTCAGGCGAATGGCATCCCGGAATTGGCTAATTATAGATTGGAGCTTCCACTAGGCAAGGGATCAGATTGGATCACTATGACTATGGATTACTCAGATTGGCAGTTCAACTCAACGATTATCGCTCAATAACTCAACAAACACCAGGGGAACCATGCAAACAGCTATGGAAACACAAAGAGGAAGTGGAGAGGGACCAACACAATCGATCGCATGGCACCACGTGGCCCCCAACACCGATCAACGTCGATCCCCATAGAAGCCCTGGGGGGCTCCAAACTTTCTGGGTCGGTTCGTCTTGGTCTCGGGCTTCTCTACGTGGATTTTCAACTGGATATTTCGGCGTCTTCTCCTATAAATACAGGATATTGGCTCATTGCAGGTGATCTTCTTTTAGCTTCTTCATTATTTCTCTTTCCTTCCTCCATTAATTTTCTAAGGCTAAAACAAACTATATTTGTAATTCTACAGTATAATAAAAGATTATCGGAGTGGACGTAGGCTAGGGTTTGCCGAACCACTATAAAATTCATGGGTTCATTAACTTTTTTGCTATTGGATCTATGATCTGCGCATTTAATTCTCTGTGTAGAAATTGTGATGTATTTGTGGTGCTTTCATACTATTTGGGTGTTGGCGGCCATTTTTAGCTCCAACAAGTAAGTTGACTTTATAGTATTTTAGATTTTCTACCATTCACACCAGACTGCTGTTTGACCTAGGATTTTACGCTTTGCTTCCTATTATTCTAGGTACTCTTAAATGAGTAGATTAGGGATATCGGGTTTGGTGAGCATGTAGACCTGGACAGAGGACAGGTAGGAGGTCATACACTCATGTTACTACATTTAGTTATTATGATTTGCTATTCCCTTGCACAGCACTATGGAGCTTGCTAGTGCCATTATTATCTATCATATGAGTTATTATTTAATGTATAACTCTATCACTTATGATGTATACTGTATGGATCCGAGTACTCTAATTTCAGTGATTCATCAAGTTATTATGGTCTCGCCAATTTTATATCTAAGATGTTTATTATTATATTTTATTCGATGCGCTGTGAGATATATGACAGGTTTTGTGATGATTGATTTACTTAACTACAACCTTGACTACCATCCTATGTCGGTTCAACACCGTTGCAGCTCACTATACATGTATATTGGGTACAGGTGGTGTAGGGTGGTCATCACAAGATATATAAGAACCACAAGGTTACTAAAACTAATTATGAAAGGGGTGAAATTAGGGCCAAGATTGTTAAGGTAAAAGGAGACTGGAGTGAGATACGCAAAAGTAGTGATGAGTGGAAGGTGAAAAAAGCTTCTCTTCGAGCAAAAATGAGGAGCTAAGCAGCTAGCTGGATCAAGTAGAGGACCTCCTTGACAAACAATGGAAAAACCCTTCGAGAAGAGAATGACGAGCTAGGCAGCTAGCAGGATCAAGTAGAGGACCTCCTTGACAAAGTATACTTCAAAATATATATGGAGGGGAATTTGAAATGGATGGACGATTACCCATAAGTCATGGCATCCATTCATAAGAGGCTGGTGATGGAGGCCAAAGAGGCAAGCAAACATGATGGTGGGCTACCCTTTAGCTTGGATGCCATAGACTCCTGGTTTTCAAAGGGAGTGAGGGAAGTCATCCACCAAGGCTATCTCAAATTGGCTGCCACTGAAGAGGAGGAGAGGATGTAAAAAGAGGAAGGAGGTCCTAGTTCAAATGCTATCCCCCAAGGCCAGACTTTGAAACCAGTCCTCTATGCTCCCATACAAGACGTTCCCAAATTGTCCTTCAAGTTTCTTCATATGCTAGTGCTAGAAGTCAGCCCATGGTTAGTGCTCCACCTATTCGCAAGGAAAGTGGGATTATACTTTATGCTCCTCGTGCCACTACTCAGCTAATACATTCACACTAGAGCGGGTCGGTTTCTAAGAATCCCCCTTATTTTCAGGTAGGTGATATAGACATGGAAGATACAACTAGAGCTGTGGCCTTTGGCTACCTCCGATTCGATGGCTATGCCCCTAGGTCCTTCTGAGCTTATTGTAGAAGAGGAATGCTTCGAAATGACTGATGCCGGTGGAAACTTAAAGATATTTGGCTACAATGAGGGGTCTGAGGACTCTTATAAGGATGAGGTCCTTAGGGCAAGCATAAAGACCAAGTACCCTAAAGATATGGCCAGAGTCAAGCTTGAGGCAGTGGAGGATCTCAGACTTATAAAGAAGAAACAAGTTGAGCTCTACACTGTCGTCGGTCCAAAGCTTAGAAAGACGAGGAAAAAGTAAAGACTTCCAAATCCAAATCTTCTAGCAAAATCCACTCATCACGATCCAAGTGAAGATTACTCCTTTCTTTACCGATTTTCTATACCCTTTGTGTACTGACATTATAAAGGCATGTGCCCATTTTTGATAACTTTTGTAACGGCATGTGCACATTTTTTCAATGCTCATGACTTTCTGACTTTTATACTTAGCCGTGTCATGAATACGTTGAATTTCGACACTTTTTATGATTGATTTTTATGTTTCTCAATGTTATACTTTTTCCTTCTTAATTATTTACACGAACAACAGATACACACACACACATCTTATGTTTGTTTCACATGAGGTGTTTATACCTTACGTAGTTTTATTGCATTAATACGTTGGCTCATATTGCACCACCGCTCATCTGTTTGTAGGTTTAGTAATTTTTTCTTGTCATTTTACGTGCTTGTTCAACCTACGAAATTTTTGGTATGGTCAATAACTTTTATAGTGTTACCTTTCTTGGTTTTCGTCATTTCCTTCACCTTTCTCTCGTGGTGATGCCTACGGTTCTCGTGTAGGATCAATCACTGTGAAGTTAGGAAAAGGGGATTTTGCATTTTGAGCTTGAGTGGGAACCTTCGGCTTCTAAGTCTGGTGTTCCTGTTTGAGTGAACGTAGTGGCTGAACTTCAGCCATGAGCTATTCGGTAGGCAATCGTGTTTCGATCATGGAAAAGTAGGGTTCACAACTGTTTTCTAAGGTTTTCGGGCCGATCTCCAATTGTTAACTACCTAGTTTGCGATCATGTCATGACCACGTGCAAATCCGGTACACCATTGCTGACCAGAGTTTAAGGGATGATCACCAATAGTGAACTACCTAGTCAGTGCACAAGTTCTGACCATGTGTAAATTCGATTCACCACTGTTGTTCGTTTTTAAGTGTCAATCGCCAATGTTGAACTACCTAGTCAATGATCTTGTCATAACCATGGCTTATTTCAGTTCACCATTGCCGACTAGAGATTAAGGGAGGATCGCCAGTGGTGAGCTACCCAGTCGATGGTCAAGTTATGACCATGGGTAAATTCTGTTCTGCCTGTAGTTTAAGGGTCGATCGCTAATGGCGAACTACCCAGTCGGTGGTCTTGTCTTTACCATGGCTAAATTTGGTTCAACACTATCGGCCAGAGTTTAAGGGCCAGTGGGTAATAGTTAACTACCTAGTCGGTGGTCATGTTCTGACCATAGGTAAATTCGGTTCACCATTGTTGACCAAGATTTTCTTGGGTGAATCTTATGTTGATTCACATAGTATTCCCCCGAGTGTAAGGTAATCCTGCATGTAATGCTATAGGGAACTCAGTTAGTACAGACATGCGATCTTTGTACTAACCGGCAAGTTTGATTTCATACTTCGGTTTCACAAACCATTTACAGGGTTGATAGAGTCGAGGTAGCCGACGATACCTTATTTTTTTTATCAATGTAGTTATAATAATCTGAATGCAAGAAAAAACAAAAAGGGAAACATAACACAATTAGATTTCAAGAAATGCACATTTATTAATAATTGCTTCATGGTTGTTTTTATTATAAGAAATAATATTTAAACAAAAAACAAAGATGTTTGGTAAAATAACGCCGAAGGTTCCATGCATTCCAAGCTTTCCTTCATACGGCTCCATCCATTGTGCCAAGAATATATGACCCCTTATCCAAGTCTTTGTCAATAACTTAGATCCTTCCACGATATGATCGAGTGCTCTCGGTCTGGGGAAGAATCATTTTGAGACTAGGTCTCCTTACTTGAGTGGGCAGTGTTGACCTTAGAATCGTAATGCCTGGGCGCCTTGTGTGCAACAATCTTTAAAATAGCCTCATCATACTTTTTGTTAATTAATTCTAGAGACATGTTCAGTAACTCCTCATTTTCATTTGCGTTATAGTGAATTGGCCTATGAGAAGGAACGACAATCTCGATGGGGTGCATGGCCTCTGACCATAAACCAAAACAAATGGAATATATCTCATAGTAGTCTTGTAAGAAGTGCGATAAGCCCAAAGTGCCAATGGTAGTTCGTCCACCAATGCCCCCTTTGCCTTTTTCAGGCGCTTCTTGATAAGAGTTTTAAGAACCTTGTTGACAGCTTCTTCTTATCCATCAGCTAGTGGATGTTCCACTACAGAGGAATTTTTTATCCTATGCTACCAATAGAATCAGGTGAACTCCTCAACATCAAACTACAATCCATTATCTGAGATGAACTAAAGTGGAACTCCATGCCTTCATATCACACTCTTAACTAGAATATTGATGACCTAAGTGGAAGACACCTTAGTAAGTAATTCTGCCTCAACCCACTTAGTAAAGTAGTCACCTGCTACTATTGCATACTTAGCTCCACCTTGCACTTAGGAAGCACTCCAATCAAGTCAACCTCCAAACAGCGAAAGGCCAAAGACTGATCATAAATGTCAGTTCATTCGGAGTTAACCTTGAGATTTTCGCAAACTGTTGGCATTTATCACATATTTTTGCACACTCTATCACATCATGGTTCAACGTAGGCTAGAAGTATCCATATTGCAACACCTTTTTCACTATGGTCCGGCCCCTGTGTAGTCCCTACAGCTTCCTTGATGTACATTATCCAACACTTCACGAGCTTCCCACTTGGTAACGCATCTTAATAATGGGTTAGAGAACCCTCTTTGATACAAAATACCATCCTGTACGGTAAAGCGAGGTGCCATTCTTAACACCTTCCTAGCTTTGTTTCGGTTAACTGGATAGACTCTATCCTACAGGTACTTGATGATTGGGGTTGACTAAGTTTCTTCTCCATCAATAGTTGCAATAATATTTATTTACTCAAAGCTTAGTGCTGGCTAGGTCATTACCGGTTACGAACCAAGGGGTGGCCCATTTCCAAAGCATGCTAATTTTGCCAAACCATTCGTATCCCGATTCTCTTCCCGCGGAATGTATTTAATCACATAGTGGTCTAGCTCATTAAGAAATGCTTTTAAGTTTTTTTAATAAGATGCCAAATGTTCCCTCTTAGGCTAGAATTAGCCAAGCACTTTGTTGACTACTAGCTCAGAGTAATTGTGCACACATAATGATTTCATCCTCAACTCCCTTGCTATTTCCAGTCCTACTACCAATGCTTCATATTTTGCCTCATTATTTGGTCCTTTGAACTCCAATCGCAAGGTGAAACTCAACTTTTGCCCTTTGGGTGTAACCCACACTACTCTCGCTCTAGAATCATGTTTGTTTGATGCTCCATCCATGAATATATGCCACCTAAGAGCTTCCTCTTGAGGCCCTGCTTCATCATCTCTGATAGTGAATTCTACAACAAAGTCTGCCAATACCTACCCCTTGGTTACTATTCGAGGAAGGTAGGTGATATCATATTGGCTTAATTCAACGCTCTACCTTAGCAATCTACCCGGTGTATCTAGTTGGTGCAATACCTGCCTCAATGGTTGATTCGTCGATACCCGAAAAGGGTGGGACAAAAATAATGCCACAGCTTCTTGGATTCTATCAGCAGTAATAAGCTAATTTTCTAGCTTAGGATATCTACATTCTAGTCCAATGAAATGATTGCTCACATAATACACTGGACACTGCACTTTGTCTTCTTCTCGTACCAATACTGCGCGTCGACGCTACAAAGTATAATTATATATCTTCTCCTTCTATTAGGGTAGAAAGGGCATGCAACTTTTGCAGAGGCTTAAGAAAATTAAGAAACATAGTTAAGCACTCATCTTTCCACGTAAACTGACCCTTCTCCTTTTTCTATGCCTCAAAGAATGGGACACACTTATCAATTGCCTTAGATATGAATCTACTCAATGTCGCTACCTTGCCATTTAAACTTTGCATCTCTTTCTGTGTTTTTGGGATTTTGAAGTCTTTCAATGCTTGGACCTATTCTGGGTTAGCCTTGGTTCCTCTAGCGTGTACAATGGAGCCCAGAGACTTTCTTGAAAAAACCCTTAATGAACACTTCAGAGGATCCGGCTTCATCCCAAATACATGGACTACGTAAAACTCTTATCTAGGTGGTCTATGTAATCCCTTTCCCTTTTGGATTTTACCAGCATATTATCTTCATATGCTTCCATGGTTCTTCCAATCTTGTTAGCAAACATCTTATTAACCAAACACTGATATGTTGCTCTGCATTCCTCAGTCTGAAGGGTGTGGCCTTATAGCAGTACATGCCAAAATCAATAATGAAGCTAGATGGTCTTGGTCAGAAACATATGTAGAAATTTGACTGTATCTAGAATAAGCGTCTATAAAAGATAGGAGCTTATGTCCTGTGACCCCATCTACCAGCTTATCAATTCTTGGAAGCAGAAAACAATCCATGAGGCAAGCATCAAGGTTGGAGAAATCGATGCACGTTTACCACTTACCTTTCGATTTCTTGACTAACACGGGATTTGCTATCCATTATAGATAAAGGGACTCATTGATGAATCTGTTAGCCACTAAGGTCTAGACATCCTCATTTAAAGCTGCCGATCGATCGGGATCTATGCTTTTTTTCCTTTTCTTTACTGGGGTTTCCTTGGATCAATATTTAGGGCATGGCATGCGATACTAGGAGAAACTCCATACATATCTGCATAGGACCACACGAGTACATCTTGATTACCTTCCAAGAATCTTAGTAGTTGTCCCTTTAAATCATACTCCAATAGGGATCCAATCTTCATTAACTTTGTTGGGTTATCCCTGTCGACTTATACAAACTCTATTACCTCCCCAAGCTCAGTCGTTAGCTCTTCTTCACCATCTCTTGGGTCCATAAGTTTAAAGGATCACCGGAGTACCCAAGCGGAGGCCCTTCCTTTAATTCATATGCAGTCTCTATTTTGTCATGGAGGGTAACCTCTACGTGCTTTCTTTTTTCCACATGCTTATTCTTATGGAGCTCTTCCACATAGCATCCCTAATGCATCTTGATCTCCTTCTACCATCCCTACTCCATAGGCTGTAAGGAATTTCATTTTCAAACACCATTGAGTTGCGATAGTGTGGAAGTCTTATAGAGCCATCCATCCCAGGAAAGCATTGTATGCCAAGAAGCCATCCACCAAAACAAAATTCTACTTCAATGTGGATGATCGTGGATAGTTTACAAGCTCAACGAATAAATCCAGCTTTCTTAGGGGCATTCCACCTTCCCCAGTCATTATCCAACATTCGAACCAAGTAGTTTCTAAGTGAATCTGGACATCAAAATGAAGATGAAATTGTTCAAGGACATGAGGGCAAACTTGAGTTGGTTGTGGAGAGTGGCTCTAAAAATCTCAAGTTAAAATATTGAAAGGCATAGTGTCAGTACCGACCATAAAAATGGACAGTACCGAGATGATTGGCTCGTGGAATCTTCTCATCTCTTTGACAACATATGATGTGTTTACTGAATGGAGCGATATGATAAGTTAGTTGTACTTAATAGTTCTCACCCGAACTCCAAAGGTTTGCAGAGAAGGACAAGTCCCATGTCAGCAAATTCATATTGGCCCTAGCATGATTTGATGGGAAAAACTTTGAATGAAGCTTAGCGACTTTGAGATATGGATGAGTACAAGAGGAAATAAGAACTACTTTATACCCATTAGAAGACCATTGTGGTCGGTACCAACATGATTTATCAGCATGGGAGGATTTGCTCTTCCCTCCTACTATCTCGAATTTGGATTTTTACTTGGTCTTCTGTAATCTGGCGACTATGGTGGACAATTATGCTATAAATGGAAGCACTATGGCTACTAAAGAAGACTATTTAGACTCTTATGGCCTATATCTTCTATTGTCTACTCAACCCTTTTCACTTTGAGCCTCCTTTTTTATTCTAGATCTGAAAACGACTACAAAGCTCTTGTACTTGTGAAAAATCCAACATTAATAAAATTAAATTTGACGTAGGCCATAGAATTTGCCAAACCACTAAAAAATTCTTTATTTTTTTGATATTTTCCCTTGATTTATTTAGATCTACTTTATTTCTTGTTGATTTGGGGTGTTGCACCAACTTTTGGTTCAACACCGGTAAATCCGTGTAGTAGTTTGTTGCATGGCGTGATGTCCTTCATAGATAATCTCATCTTGTCGAATGCATCCTTGAATAAGATGTTAACTAAGCTTCCACCATCCACTAAAACCAGGTGCACCACCATTGGGATGAGCATGGCCTAGATTACCGTTGGATCGATATGTGGATAATGTTTCACTTGTAAGTCGCTGTCATTAAAAGTTATCTCTACTTGCTCCCAACGAGAGGTTTCAGCCTCATGTTCCTCGCCTATGGCATATATGGACACTCCGCCATTCTTCAAAGATTTGGCATACCTTTTCGTTTCAGCCAAACTCTTGTCTTCCACGTTAGGTCCTTTTGTTACGCTGTTGATTACCAATCTCCTGTCCCTTGTATGCTTTGCACATATTCCTTCTCCTCCATCACCCTATGGGGGCTGCCTTGATGGTTGACGCATGAGAATCGGAGGGGCATTAGCGTTTCTTAAGCATCTTTTAAAAAATTTCTTCCTGGTATATCCCTTAATAATATCGCATTAATTAGCATCATGTCCATGAGACTCATGGAACCAACAGTATTTTCTCGTATTTATGTACGCTTCGGTTTCCATTCTTAGGCTGAGGCCTATTATAATTTAATTTTACCTACGTCACAAGGTAGATGTTTTCTATGGTTTCATTCAAGTTTGTGTAAGCATCAAAACTTGGTCCGAGCCCGAACCTCTATATCTACCTAGTTTTGAGTAGTAATCAATTAAAGTTAGCAATAGTAATTTAATTAATTAAAATGGATTTTTCAATATTAAATGAGAATTATTTTTGAATTTTATTTAGGGATATTAAAATTTGATAACATAATGAATAGTGATGTAAATATAATTTTTATTTGAATTTTGATAGTGATTTGTGGAGAGTAGAAAATAGTTTTGGCTAATGAAAAAAAACTAAAATAGAATATTTTTGTAATATATACAGAGCCAAAGCCCAAATACATAAACCCAAACCTAAGTTACACTAGATTTTTCGTGATCCTTGTATTATCTCCCCTTCATGAAAATTATGGACGTGACTTCCATCTCCATCATTTTCTCATTCCTAGTTTCAGGAAGCAAAAATTAAGAATAAACCCTCTCCATCTCTTTCATCTAAAATTCAATTAAAAATAGAAATAAAATTATATAAATTTACAAATTGATACATATGCATTTTATACAAAGCTACACCGATAAAAGTTTGAACAGTCGACATTTGATCATGTTTTGGAAGAATGGTGATTTAGAAGGAAGCAAAAGAAAGCAAAAGTGAAGCTAAGGTCAGTGTTCTAACTCACATATCTATGTCTATTAGATATATAACATGCATGGAATATCATTAGTGTGCATATATTATTGATTTGCATTGAATTGAAGTAGTAGATGCTAAGATTGGTGAGGAAATGAAATGATGAAATATCAACTTCAGGAATTCATAAACGGTAGGGCAACAGTCGACTGCTGATCGATCGACTGTCGATCGGTCGATTGCTACTAGTCGATTGGTGGTGCCATCGGTTACCAGATTTCTTTTAAAAAGTAACAATAATAATAAATAAAATAAAATAAATGTATAAAATTAAAATATATTATGTGAAGATAGAAATTGAGAATTTAGTATATGATTTATGGAGAAATGTATTGTTTATTTATTTAAAGAAATTAATTTATTAAAGGATAATTTAAATATTTCTCTTTAAAAATTATTTAAAAGTTAAATATATTTTAAAAAATAAGAAATATTTTCCCCTTAATATTTTTAGCATTTCAAAGTTAATTCTATAATTAATATGGTTACTTAAGAATTAATAAGTATGCATTTCATAGTTGAATATTTGATTTATATTAAATAATTTAAAGAAAATCATATTGAACTTTATTATTATTTAATTTCTTAATTAAATTGGTATTTATTGCATGATTTCTTCGCACTCTAATTTCTCATCTCTTCTATATTGATTCTGTAATATTTAATTCGGTGTGATGAGAAATTTGAATAAATGGAGTTATAATACCGTATAGTATGTGACTTTTGGTAATATTTCTCCATTTATTCTTTGATTTCGTTATATAGAATATTACGAGGATAGAGTGGAGTTAATAAGCTATGAATAAACAATTGAGTATCACGCGGTGGTATGGGACACCGATGTGATATTTATTTGGTTATCCATTGCTAGTAGATGATACTCGGTGGGTAAGGTTCTATGCCTAACGAAAAGCAAGGCTTCGTGTCTATATTTATTGGTACTATATGCTACAATCATGTACTTATTTTATTAGCATTGGAGAGGACCAGATGGCTAGAATCTATCCTAGCGGCCTGATCGTGGGGTGGCGCCCCAGATCTGTGACACCCTATATTTATATAGTTGTGTTCTTTTGCTTCGTGCCTTCGTTACTGTGCCACCTAGGCCAACAATCCATTACCTATAAGGTCTATAATCGGGTTGTGACTTTAGGTCTTCATGTTGACGAGCACACTGGTGGATATATTGATTGGCTTGACTTTATATAGGCGATGACATCATTATACTAGGTTTTGTGATATATGATATTATCCGATATTTTAGGGATTGTTTATGATATTTTAATTATATACCATACATACACTACCACATATGGATTGACATTATGGTTATCGTCTAAAGTTACTTTGATGGGGTTATCATACTATATACCCTACACATATCGAGTTACATATGTACACCAACCCTTGATTTAGACATAGTCCGACCCATGTATTACTTATGTAATACTTGGGTCAGTCCGGGAGGCACATGTGTTTATGGCTTTGTGCGGATACTGTTTATTTTTTATGGAGAGTTATATTCAATGTTTAAATTCATACCGGTGTTAGCCTAAGGGAATATTCATGCGTGTAGCCCATGTAGCCTCATTCTCCGTATTATCTAACAGTATTACCTAGTAATACTCTTGGATAGTATGAGTATAGATGTAGGGTGTTACAACCACCTACGTTCTACCTTCTTTCCACCCATGGCACCCTACTTGTAACGACCCACCTTTTTGGATGGTTTAAATCGACAATAAACCACACATGTTAGACTCAAACCATTCAAAAGGGAGGATCGTTATGGGGTAAATAAGAAAATGAAAGAAAAGAAAGAAAAAAAAACACAGAATCTCACAGCGAAATGACAAAATATAATATTCAAATAAACAGTTCATGAAGCTGTTTTACAAATAACATTTGATTACACTTTTACAATACAAAATCAGAGTACATACAGCAGGAATAAATAAATAATGCAGCGGAGCAACAAGGTGTGGTGGATAAATATAATAAATAATAATAGTACAAAATCTTCGTCTTCATCCTTCAGAAATAAGCTCTTCAATACGCTGAAAAGCTCAAACTGACCCGAGCATACTGAAAAGACAAAACACTCGAGTCAGAACTAAAAGATCTTATGTAAGTTAAATCAATAGTAAATAAATATGAGTGTGACGTCTTCAGAGATGTTTACGGGGTTTGACATCTCCTATCCAGTGTCTAATGTGAGTGCAATAACTTAAGAGATGTTCGGGATTCCATCTCCTAAGGATCCATTAAACTATCTACATACATAGTACAATACGCTATTATAATAGTGTCTACAGTATTAAAACAACATTAAGGCGTTACCCATATCCCCCTTAACACATTTTTATATATTCCCATAGTCTATACAGTACCGTAATTCCCCCATAAACTGGAGGGACATCAGAGGGCACTCCACAGGTACGGTACAAACCAAACTCGTAGAAGGCGCGATAAGGCATGTGACAAGGCACGCGAGACAATGCCAGAGTAGGATTCTACCATTTGCACTCCCAGACTGGTGGTAACGCATAGCAGCTACTACCGCCCACCTCGGAACACACTGCCACAATCAAATCGAGGGGTGGCCACCAAATCAATCACAAAGTCATAATATGGTATCAAAGAAGCATGTCCGATCGGAGGTGCGACCTCACTTGGTCCGGTATAGCTCCTGTTTTAGTCACATCAAGCTGACTCGAGGGAGTCAGGGCTACGTTAATGCCTCATACAAAATCGTTCGCCAAACATCCTACTTCATTCTGGAATCTCCACCACGTGCACAGTTGTTAAAGTGGTTTTTGGTATTTGCAGAGAGTACGATAATATCCGATCCCGGTCTCTTTAACAACCAAACGCTTATTTCACATCGGATGGTTCTTATACAATTCCAAAATCAATCCATGATTGATATCAAAATATCATATTCACTTTCGAAATCATATTCACAAGTAGGTTAAACTCTCATTTCAAAATCATCATATTGACCCAAAATATGTCGTTTCACTAAAAAATATCATTTCCAATTCCAATGTAGGTTATAACATCATTTAACCACATACGCTTTTAAATCAATGATTTAAATATAAGCACTTCAACTTTACACAGTCTGAAATTTAGAAAATAGTTAAGATAGTCATAAATAGTTTAAATAGTTTTAAAATAGTTAAAATACTTTAAAATAGTTTAAATGGTTTAAATAGTTTAGAATAGATTAAAATAGTTTAAAATAGGTTAAACTAGTTTAAAAATAGATTAAAATAGTTAAATAGTTTAAAACAGATTAAAATAGTTTAAAAATAGATTTAATACAGTTTTAACAGTTTAATATAAAATAGTTTGATTGTTGGAAATGGTTTATATAGTAAATAGTTTGAAAATCTAGATAAATCCGAATTTAAAATAATATATCTTTAAATAGTTTACACTAAAATAATTAATTTGAAACTAATATAAAATTAAGCTATTTCTTCCATTTCAACAAATCTAGACCATATCCAGATTTCAACAAAACTAAATTTTCTTTCAATAAAAATTCCCAAAAATCATTTCAATTTATATCGATTTCAAATTCATGTTTGAACTCGAATTTTAAAACACTTCAAATTCATCGATTTCAAAGTTTAAATATTCAAACATTTCAATAACTCAATTTTGATAAATTCAATTATATTTCACAATTCAACTTTGAAATTTCAATTTGATTTCTTTAAACAATTTCTTTAAACCAATTCCAATTTCAATATTTAAAGCTTGGATTTTCGAAAATAATTTAGTTTATATAAATCCAATTTTATTTCAAAATATCATTTAACTAAATTCAAAAATTAAGAATTTAAAAATTATTTAATTTAACCAATCCGTTGTCCGTATATAATTTTCTACCCTATGGTCAAGTGATACAGATATTTATCATTTCAAACCGCAATAATTTATTTTTTTACGGATATATATCATTTCAACCCGCAATCCCGAATAAATTCAAAATCCATAAAATCGCTCTAGTCTATCATTTCAACCCATAACGATTTTTCCCTAATCTATAAGATCGTTCGGGTATGTATCATTTCAACCCATAGTGATTTACTAACAATAAACTAAGGGAACTTGCAGTGTGATAATAATATATAAATATAACATCCAGTCATCCAAAATCAACAATTAAACATCCATCACAATCATCATTCAAATCAACCAATAAATAACAACAATTTACTGGTTATCATTAGCAAGTATTTAACTGGAAAATTTAAATTCAATATTAAATTAAATGGCAATTAAATTCAATAAAATTCAAATTTAACTGGAATGACAATTTAAATATACCAAACATCAATCAATCAATTTCTAATCACATCATAAATTAAATTTAACTAACATAAGATAGTTTAGTAGTCGTGAGTGGGTTAAACACTCACCTTTGATTTTAAACTGATTTAAAATCGAAATTTAGCCCAAAAATTTAACTGTCTTAGAATGTAGCCAAACTAGTTCCATAATGTCTGGAATTTTGATACGATCGCAATGGAGAAAACCGCGCGTAAATCCGACCTCGTATGCAAAAGTTATATATGTTAGAACGATTGAATTTAAAATTTAAAATTAATTAAAACAATGGCATAATAGTAATTAACACAACCTTCCTTACCACGTTCAAACCCACGCGCGTAGAAACACAGCCGCCTTCACGTTCACTCAACGCCGCCACCAGAGGCCTCCGTGCCAAGATCCAATCGTGCTGCTGCGACACCCTCTCCAAGGCGCGCCTATGCCTTGCCTACCACCACCACTGATCGAGCCAAGGTTCAACCGCCGCCGCCTTTAATTTAGGGTTTTGGAACCCTAATCACCAAATTCCCACCACCTAAATCGATGATAGATGATGCAGCTACTAGCAACAGACTCCAGACGACGAGCTCCACAAAACCCCTCAAGCAATTTCAGAAATCGTCGTCAAAATCTAAAAGCCCAAATCGACAGTTAGATTTCGCGATTTATGACCTTTGACCGTGATTTCTGATCGATTTGTGCACTGCTTTAGAAAACGAACGCCAGATGTAGGTTCCATTCGTCGAGATCTTCCCAACGATATAAAATTTGCTATGGTTTGAGAAGTCTGAAATTTGAAATTGATTTGAAATTGAATTTGGAATTTAGGGTTTGTAATTGGAATTTGGTTTCTTCCATAGGAAGAAAGGAACATATGATAATGTATGTACAAAATAATTGAATGGCTACTAGGGTTTGAGAAACAAAATTTATTTATATAGACAAGTCCCGATAAGAATGGATGAACATATCGAATTGGTTCGAAAGGATAATAACGACTCGAAAAGCCCGTTCCACTTTCAAAATAAAAGTAGGTTATCCAATATATCAAAATAGATGTTTTCGATATTTTTAAACTAAATGGAACGGGTTTCAAGTCCCAATTCCATTGTATACAGAAGTTAGCTTTTAAAATTAGCTTATTTTAATTGAATTCATTAAATTGATTTCTATGCTTTTCGAGCCCGCACAATCGAACGACCAGTCTGATCGCTACGAAACTTGAAATCCTACAATAATTCACCGTTACGGATCCGATGAAACGGTTTCGTCGAAATCCGAGATAGTGGCCAAAATGGCTATTTTCACGTTAATTAAATAAATTATTATTAATTAAATAAATCAACTTTTATATTTAAATTTAAAAGTTAACAATTTTTATCATCATTGATTACCTAGTAATTTACAATCTTTTAAAATGAATTTCCATATCGAATCCAATGTTAAATATTTCACTAATTACAATGTTCAATTTCAATTGAAATAAATTCATTAATTAAAATTTAAATTCAAATAAATTCATTTATTTTGATTTACACTCTTATTATTTAATCAATTATCCCCTTATGGATATAATTAACATAAATTTACATTTTATTACATTCACATTTTACAGTTATCGTATTAATTCATTTTAACTGCAATATTTAAATAGATAAATTACAATTGATTTCCAATTTAATTTCAATGGATTAAATAAATAGGTAATAAATGACAATTGTTACCATTTACTTAATTTAATCACATTTATAAGTTTATTATTTACAAATAAATGTTATAACTACCTACACAGCACTGATTATACTCAATTTCAATTAATTACATATTATTTCACCAATTAATACAACATTTGGTTTATTTCCTTATACACTTTATAACCAATTATAACTTTACAATCATTTCAATTAATTGGAATTACATTAAAATAGTTAGCAATTACCTTAAATTAACATTTTTATATTTCATTCTAGTTATTCTTCTCCTTAATAAATCTTAAATTTTTAACTTTTCATAGCATTAAATTCCAAAAATTATTTAATTAATAAATTTAATTATCGAAAATTACGGGTTGTTATACTACTTGTCTTCTTCTTTTTTGCAAAAAATTTCTACCGCCCTTCACTATAGCATTTACGATGTTGGCTGCTTCTGATAGTCGTGCAATTGCCTAAGTTTGTCACCTAGCTATAGCTTCTTCCATCCTTATATACTTTGCATCATAGAAGAAGTATTGTAAGGTGGCTGGATTTTCCTTAGTTAGCCTCCTAGCTAATTTTGTTTCTAGAAGCACTCCACCACACAACGCTATTAAAGTTAGTCGTTTGTCTGCAATATGAATTCCTGTCGCCTCGACAATAAAGCGAGTCATGTACTACCAAAATGATACATATTCCCTTTGCTTTACATCAGATAAAAAATATGGATTCTTAGGCTACTCCATATGCACCTGAAACTAGCTTATGAATTTTTTTCATTAACATCGCCCAATAGTGTATTGATCTTGGAGGTATACAACATAACCACATTGTATTTGGGTCTGCCAAGAAATTTTTGCACCAAATCCCCTCAGTTGCACCTCTCATTAATATATGTTGAGTATCAGGCACATAACTATTAAGAAAACTAGTGAGAGCGCCGATAATGTTGTAGTGAATGTGGAAACTAATAATAATAATCCAAAAAGAAGAAATCAAGGCGTTGGATGTAAAAGAAACGACACCAAAAAGCATCCGAGATACTTGAAGCTGGAGTATTAGACTTCATTGAATGATACAGTTGAAAATATATACCTTGCTATAGAAGGAACTTAGAATTATAAGAAGCCACCTCAGAAGGAGGCGACCAAAGCTGAATGGCACTCGGGGAAGTATTTTAGTTTTCGTGACACTCATGAGCCCAAAACAATGAGTGTCCTCACTTAGAAGATTTTATTGAGTATATGATATGTGAGAAGAAGTTTCAGCAGTATATGAGAGGCCTTGGGGATGGCGGGAAAAATGCTAGACCTTAGGGACATAACGCTTAGAGGTATCGACCTAGACCCAATGGAAAGGGGCCAAGGAGATCGGATGGCAGGATTATGATTAACATGATAATTAGAGGACCGCATCCAACAGGGAAGAGCTAGAATGAAATAGAGCGGTACAGGACTTTGTTAAAGCATATGCCAATGGGGAGTTATTTGCTGTTGAAAATGGAGCTTCGGCAAAACAACTGAAGATCATGAGTAATGATATAGGTTTTCAAGGTAGTGATGTTGATGGGGTGGAAACGCCGACGCTTGACCCCCATGGTGATTACGATCGTGATTGGGCCAACAACTGTGCATCGAGTTCTAATTGACTATGGGATCTTGGTTAATATCTGTTCAAAAAGATGTTTGACTAGATGATGATAAGTTCAAAAGACATAAATCCATGTAAACCCAACATTCAAGGATTTATCAAAGAGGCAAAAGAGCTAATCAGATGTATAGACCTATTGGTGGATTTGGGTGAAGGTGACCGCAAGATTGTGCAGGTGCATACATTTATGATTATTAATGAGTTTTCTGCTTATAATGTTTCTAGGACGACTGACCCATGCTATCTGAAGATGAAATTCCTTACTGAAAATGAGGTTAGAGCTATTTAAGGATACCAGAGTACATGTCGTGAATGTTATGTCGTTGAGCTCAGAGAGGCGAAGCAATGTGAGAAGGGAAAAAGTGCAGAGAAATCTCTCTACATTATGACTATGGACGCATAGTAATTACCATCCAAGCCCTGGCTCGGGTCTCGTAGCAAGTTCTACAAGCCTATGGACACCTTAAACTGCCATAGAATGTGAGGGCGGCACCATCAGAGCTGACAATCAACGTCTCGATCGATAAGGATGATCCTACTGGGGTCCTTAAAGTTAGATCTCGGATCGCATAAAGATGAGAAAGGAATTGGTAGGGTTTCTGTGGGTAAACCTGGATGTGTTTTCCTAGACACATTCCGATAAGTGCATAATATCGTCGGAAATAGCATGCCACGGATTGAATGTGGACCCCAGATGTCATCCTGTAAAGTAGAAAAGTCGCACTCTAGGTCTGGAGCGATCCTCTATGTTGAAAGAAAAACTAGATAAGCTGAAAGCAAATGGATTTATCAACGATGCCCTATACCCTGAATGGGTGTCAAATCCTATGTTGGTCAAGAAGCTGAATGGAAAATGGCGGACATGCATCAATTATTCGGGCCTGAATATGCCTAAAAGATAGCTTCCTTTTGCCGAAGATAGATCAACTTATGAATTCGATTGCCGAACATGAATTATTATCCTTTATGGATACATATTTCGAGCATAATCAAATAGCAAAGCACTTTCCACATCAGGAGCACAAGTTTCATCATTGATTTGGGTTTGTATTACTATCGAGTAATGCCGTTCAGTTTAAAGAACGATGGAGCTACCTACCAACGATGGGTAAATAAGATGTTTGAAGATCAAATGGGTGGATAATGGAGGTTTATGTGGATGATATGATAGTGAAATCATAGCAATCGATGAACCATATAGATGACCTCACTAAGATGTTTGATGTGCTTTGAAAATATGGAATGGAGCTCAATCTGTTGAAGTGTTCTTTTGGAGTTACATCGGGAAGGTTTCTAGGATTCATCATGAATTCAAGGGGCATTGAAGCTTATCTCGAGCAAATCAAAGCACTGAAAGATGTCAAAGCCTGGAAGATAAGGAGGGAAATGGAGAGCTTGATTGGGGAAGTCATTGCGTTGTGTCGGTTAATCTCAAAAGCGACGGACAAGTGTATAACTTTCTTTGATGCCTATAAGAAAGAAAAAAGGAAGTTTTTTGGACCAAGGAATGCTAAGAAGCTCTCTAGAAATTATTAGAGCATACTAAGAGACCACTAATCTTGTCGAAGCTTTTGGAAGGAGAAGATATGTTCATTTACTTGGCGATATCAGCTCACGCACTGAGTGCAAACTTGGTACATGAAGAATCAAAGATCCAAAGGCCCGTATACTATATCGGTAAGTGATTTACCGAAGTAGAAACGAACTACCCGAAATTGGAAAAGCTGGACACTGCTTGTTGATTGCCTCAAGGAAGCTACTACAATACTTGTAAGCTCACCGATAAAGGTTCTAACTAATCAACCACTATGGTAAGTGCTGCACATACCTTATACTTTGGGAAAACTATTGAAATGGAACACTGAATTGAGTCGATATTATATAAATATCATCCCAGAATGGTGATACGATGGTAGGCATTGGCTGATTTTATTGTTGAATTCACCGTACGGGATGGAGAAGAGGAAGATAATATGGTTCGAGTTTCCTAGTGGAAGTTGTATGTAGATGGAGATTCTAATGAACGAAGTTCTAGGCAGGAGTAATTCTCGTGATTCCAAAAGGACAGATAATATGCTATGCCTTAGAGCTAGAGTTCCTGGTGATGAACAACAAAGCTGAATATGAAGCGTTGACTGTAGGACTCAAGATAGTGAAAGGACTAGAGGTCAAGGCATGTCATATAATCAGTGACTTCCAATTGGTGGTCTACTAAGTCAAGAAGGAATTTCAAGCTAAGGAAGTGAGACTTGTCCCTTACCTGACAAAGACACTGGAACGGTTCAATGATATCGAAACTATACAATCATGCACATCCCCAGAGAGGAGAATATGAAAGCTGATTCATTAGCTAAACCAGAAAGCTCTGGGGATGCGTAGCTTATGGGACTTGTTCTAGTGGTGGTTTTATCGACTTCAAGGATTGATGATACGAATGTCGATTAGATCTTGGAAACCAAGGAAAAAAGAAATTGTGGATGACTCCAATCAAATACTATTTGTTGAAAGGAACTCTCCTGAATGGTAGGAATGAACTGCGAAAACTCCTTGGTAAAGTACCATGATTTACTATACAAGGAGGAGCGTTATATAGGAGATGTTTCCGAATCCCCCTGGTGGGTGTGTCAGTAAGGAAAAGGCAAAGAAAGTCCTTTTGGATGTACATAAGGGAAGCTGTAGTGCTTACACTCGGTTGTAGACATTGGCGAAGAAGATACTTTGCTATGGATACTTCTGGCTGAAAATCAGCTAAGATGTAGTTGATTATACCAAATGATGTGATAGGCACCAAAGGTTCGTGAAAATACAGAGAGCTTCATCTATAGAGCTTATGCAAATGGTTAGCCTATCCATTTGCGATTTGGGGGATTAACTTATCAGTGTGCTACCGATGTCGAAAGGCCGAGAAAATTACGCTATTGTAGCTATGAACTACTTCACAAAATGAGCTAAAGCGGAACTACTAGCCACAATCACAATAAAGAAAGGGATCACCTTTGTGGTGAAGAACAACATATGTAGATTTGGAGTTCCACAGAAAGTCATTACTGATAATGGAACAAAATTAAAAGTACCAAGTTCAAAGGTTTTTATAATCGATACTAAATTATGAGAAGCTTCTCGACAGTAGCACATCCATAAGTGAAGAGATAGGTTGAGGTAGCGAACAAGATTACCAAATCCATCTTGAAGAAATGACTAACAAAAGCCAAGGGAAACTAGGTCGATGAATTAACACTAGCACTGTGGGCCTTACAAAATGATCCATAAGTCCGTAACCGAGCACACTCCATTCTCTATGGCTTATGAAACTGAGGCTACTATTACAATTGAACTATAAATTACTTCCCGTTGAAGAAAACACTACGATCCAAAGATGAACAAGGAAATCTTTCTTGAGTCCCTCGACTTGGTCGACAAGAAACATGAAGAGGTTGAACTGAGGTAGCTACTCACGTAAGTAGTATGGAACTTCAATGCTAAGGTCTAAAACTGTACCTTTGTGATAAGGGATCTCATTTTGAAACGGATCCTCCTTGGTATAGAGACACTTGGTCCGAACTGGGAAGATCCTTTTGCAATTGACAAGAAGCTTGGAGATAATACTTTCAAGCTAGCAACTGTTGGTGGGATCTCAATTCCACGGACGTGGAATAATGAACACTTACGATGCTATTTCACTTAGATTTATTTATTTTGTTTTCTGCAAATAAGCCACCCTAGTGAACCAGGCGCAATGTAATAAGGCAGGACTTGCCATTTCCTTTGTTTATAAATAAAGCTAGCTTTTGGAAACAATGAAACCGTGCTCTTGTAAGCTAAACCTTGTGCTGCGTGATTAGCTGTGTAATCAGGTACCCGAAGAAAGTACCGACTAACTCCTATGACCCACGATTTGCCCCTATCCCTCTGATCTTTGACTAATGCTTGGAGAAAGGCAAAGTAAATGAGGGATACCTAGAGTTCAACAACCAAAACACTAATTCCTAGATATAGGAACTAGTGTGCAATCAAAGCTTTCATGACTACGTTTACGGTCCGACAGGACATTCCCGGCTGAAGATAAACGATAATGGTCAGCGAGTTATTTCAACAACGCCCGAAGATAACGAGGTTGAAAATCGATGCTTGGAGTTAAGAATCAAGAATATCATTCCTGTAAGACAGGGGTCGATAAATGATTGAACTATCTATAACCATGACCACACATACGGCCCAGCGAGCCACCCTTGGTCAATGATAAGGGATGAGAGTCGAGGAATAAATTCGATTAATGTTCGGAGATAGACGAGATCAAAGTTTGGTGTCCAGAGATAGACACCCAGAATAAAGTTTCCAAGAGATAGGAAATGATTCAAAGATGAATGCTTCTCAAAGCACCACATTGTTTTGGGTCAGATAGAACACAAATCAGAATAAACAAGGCTGGCCGAATGAATACCAAGTTTTGTTTAGCCAAGTGAGAAATACTTTGGTAGTTATAAACAAAACATAGTATTTAAATATTACTAAGAAATCGATGTATTATACTTATATGTACAGAGCAATAGTAAATAATGGCATTGCATAGGCACGGGCATGTATAATATAAATGTAAAAGCATCACAGATAATTATAATTTATATGCAGGCAATGATACATAGACAGGTAAAACAAAAAGTGCAGATATGTATATATGAAAAAGATTGTACAGAAAAATGGTCTTTAATTTATAGTTGCTTTTTATACAAGAATCGTAGGGGGCACTCTTGCACAATGCTAGCCAATATGAAAAGAAAAATAGAATACATCAAACAGAAAGCAAATGAAGTTGCTTTCACAAAAGCCCAAGATGAGAACCTACTTCTTCTTACCTTGCTTGCTGCTGCACTAGGAATCATCTTTCGATTGGCGCTTCTTCAAACCTTTTCCATCCTTAGCCTTCCCCTTCTTTGGAGTGCCATCCTTAGCTTCTTAGTTAGTGGTCAGTTGAATCGGGTCTTCAGGCTTGTAAATGGCAGGCTCAAAAGGTTGTGAAGAACTGCTGGTGCCACGACCTTTCGAAGGCTTGAACCTGAATGGTGGAAGCTTGGGAATATGACTTGTCTTGTTGGAGCTGGTGGTAGGCTTTTCAGTTCTTGGCTCGACCTTAATCCTGATTCTCTCATAGTCGTGTTTCAGCGTCTCCATAATGGTGATATGATCATTTGGGTCCTTCTCGCTTATGATAGCAACATCTTCCGCCAGGGACTGAGTGATGTACTCTAATCCTTCCAATTCCTCTATATTATACGAATTTGGGATGGGGCCAGATTTGGAAGGAGGAGTCATAACGATTAGCTCTGTGTGATGGAGGTGACGTGGTAGAGATAGTGCTGGGACCCAAGCCTTGAGTTGGTGGCGGCGAAGGAGGAAGTGACAGATGACCTTTAAGTTGACATATAGTGAAGTAAATATTAGATATTTCCTTAAGTGAAAGCTTCTCCAACACCGGGGAGATGAGAGATATACCTTCGCCGGGTGAAGCTCCTTTGATTCGAGACTTGGTACATTTGCCCTGTTCAATGGATGACTGAATGGGTTAGGTAAGAGGAAGAGGAATATGAGGTTCGTCGACAATTATTGTAGTGGGAACAAGGATTTTAGTGTGTGCGACCGCAAAGGTGGCTACCATAGAAGTTTTAACTTCTATTATAGGCTATGTGGATTTTATAGTGGATGGTTCTTCTCGATCTAATGTAGTGGAATCAATAGGAGCCTTAATAGCTGCTTTCCTCGCAGCTACGTCCTGGGCAGGAAAAATGGTTTTTGCTGATAGGTAGCATTTGCTTTCTCTTGATTCTTAACAGCCTGGGCCTTAACCTATGTGGTTTCGTTAGCAACCAAAACAATGTCGATTTGAACTTGAGCTTTGGAGTCTATTTCTGCTGTTAAGCTGGCCTTGAGGCCGTCGACTTCATCCTGAAGCACCTTCAACTCTAACTCCTTGGCCCGTAACTTCTCATCTTTGGCCATGATTTATGCCATAAGCTCAATGTTCTCTTGATAGGCTACTTTAATCTGATTTTTCATCATGTTGGTGGTTTGAATATGAACTTTAGACAACTCCTCATTTAGCTATTTCGCATGCTTAGCAAACTTTAGAGCTTCATCCCTCGCTTTGGTGATGTTAGCTAGCTCGGTTTTATAACCAACAACTATCCTGTCGTGATCTTTTCTCTCACTCTCAAGTGATTGGATCTTCGCCGATTGATTCTATTAATTTCGAAAAGAGCCTTGGTGAGTTTCTTCCACTTGAAAAATTGATCCACTATTTCATTAACCCCGGCGATCCTATGATTGGCCTCTTGCTGAGAAATGTATTTGACATTGTAGTCGAACATGACCCCCATCATGAAGTAGTCAAGCAAAGTTGCCTGCATCCTAGTATTGACTTCTGTGGATGAGCCTGGAGGGAGCGGAAGCTCAGTAGTCATGAATTATAGCTTTTTGGATTTACGAAAAGATGAGAATGTGGTTATAAGACGTTGAATTATCGGAGGTTGCTGCTAAGAAATATAGTTAGAAGTTTGTAGTAGGGAGGCACTAGAGGTGTACCTAGATTGATAACAGGAATCGTGTAGCCTCTTCTTCGAATCATGGTGCTCCCTTTCTTCTAACAGTGCCTTTTCTCTTCCTCCTCATTTGAATTCCTTGTCCTCTTTCTCCTTTTCTTCTCCTCCAACTCTCGATTCGAGCTAGAGCGATGTGTGTAAAGATCAAGAGTTGACAAATGGTGTTGGATAACACCTGAATGAAGACAGTTCATATGATCTCTTGCCATTGAACATAAAAATAAGAAGAAAGTGCATCATAACAAATGCACTGGATTAAGGGCGAATGCAGAGTGTTGGTGTTCATGATCTTAAAAGTGTGTGAAGTGTGGATATTTCCCTAAGTACTCAGACCGTGCTCAAAGGGTTGCAAGGATGAGGTTTCATCACTCTCAACAAGGATGTTCCTAGATGGGAAAGAAAGTCACCAAAGTGTTCGTTTAAGATATATAAAGAGGTAGCACCTCCAGTACTAAAGGCCGAGATAATGTCGATAATCCTCAATGAGCTGTATATATTCCTAAAGAGCCCATGGGTGGTGTTACCTCATCGACTGGCGCTAGAATTGGACTGGGAGCTTGTTGCGAAGACTTGATGACTAATCATGTTGAGTGAGATGGAACATAAACTGTATCACCTTCGGGGGATGTTTCCTCATACGATTCGTTCTTTCCCAAGCTGTAGTCTTTAAAGTCGTCGTTGTCCCTTATGTCCTCTTCTTCTCCTTCTTCTCTCTTCCTGTCCTTCTCCTACCTCTTTTCTTTCTCTTCCTTATTCTCCTTCTTTTCCTTCTACCTCTCTTTCTTCTCCTCTTCCTTTGTCTCCTTCCCTTTCCACATTCTCTTCCACTATCCTCTCTTCTCCTTCATCGACATTTACTTTGCCGCTTTGGTCTTTATTATCCCCTTAATTGTAATCATCAGAATTATGGATGGGGGAAGAAGGTCTGGTAGCTGCTCGAGAGTTTTTAGATGGGAGTGCAAGAGGAACAGTGTGTCAGTTGGGCTATAGAAGGTTGTACTAGCGAAGCCTTTCATCATTGATCAAGTAGGAGGTAATGCGAAACTGGAATTAAACTTCCTTTAGGAGCATTAGGGTATTAGCATGTGCACTATTGTCATCTCGATCGGGAAGGTCTTTAAAGAGCACAAAAAAGAGTTAAGTGTTTGAATAAGGAGAATCTAAACAATGGGGAGGCGATAGAAGAAATGACTTATGTCCAGACAACTAGAGTAAGTTGAGACCGTAAAGACGACGAATGAAGAAGTATCAGCTCTCAAAATAACTGTTCTTATTGTAAAGCGCCTTGATTACTTTACAGTGGTTCCAAGCTTCGACAATCAAAGGAGAAGGTTAGTCTGCTCTCTTCGTGAAACTTAGAAGATATGTCAACTCCCTAAAGTTTGAGGGATGGATTAATCTCGTTATGAAAAGGTTATACAAGGAATTAAGCAGAGCATATTTGTTTGGATGCACTTGAGTCAATTCCAGCCCAAGCTCTTAAAGGAAGAATTCGAGGAATTCATTAAAGGGTGGAATGGCTCCATCTAAGCACATATATTCATTGCAAGTAGTATACCCTTAGGGTGGATCATGTGCCCGTTGGTCCATCGTCGGTAAAAGAACATCATCATTTGGGATTCCATGAAGGAAGCAAATAGTTTGGAGTAATTCTATAGTAAACAAAGATAGTGTCTTGTCTAGAGAGTTGTCATGTCTCAAGGTCTACTGCTTGTTCAGTGGAGGAGGTTAGTTTTGAATAGGTGCCACTGGAACGATTTACCCCTGGAGTTCAGCTATTATTGAACGTATTGCTCTGGATGGAGTAGAAATAGAGACCTGAGCATTAGAAGGGCCAGCTTTAGGAGGAGTTAATGGATCATAACTAACTTTGAGATGAGAAGATCATCCAGTCATCATGAACTAGAAAGCTTGATAGCGAACGCAGTCAGGTATGTTTTATTCCAAAATTTACTTTATTTAGAACCTGTGTAGCCGATGTATAGAATCCAACGGATGTTGATGTGTGTTGACCAATCAGATTCTGGACATCGACCGGGGTGGTGTGAAGTGTATGTCCATACAGTTTGCATCTTATGTTCGAAGCACATTGTATGGATTACTCTATGTAGATAGCCCACTCGTGCTAGCAAACGATCTCTGTCGCACAATGGAACTATGTGTTGGATTTTATTAGTTATTGCATAGTGAATGATAATGAAACCGTTGGCCCGAGCGACATAGAGAATTCTTTGTAGGGACACAAGACAATGCTATGACTTGAAATATTGATTGATAAGACCCATTTGAATGTCGGAGCGCGTTCAGCATGACTGTTCTTTAGAGTCATCTCATTAAAGCTTAATCTTCAATTCGTGCTCGACCAACACTTAATGAAGCCAATTGAAATATGAAGTACAAGTGGTTGTGACTCGAAGTTAACAATAAGTATTAAAGAACCCAAGATGAATCCGGGGTTTTATGGTGTTAACTTCGAGCTTAGACCGAGTTCATCTCCGTAGCAACCTGGGTGTTGAATTGGCTGCGAAAAGCAAGGTGTGGAGGAATAGTCGGCCATGAATCAAAAGAAAAATATCTTATTGGTTGTAGACAGATGAACGATGATTGGACAAGAGGATGGTGGCAATGGCATCCCCCCATGGTGGTCATGGTAGTGGCACGGCCTTAAAAACGCACCATGATACAAGTAGATCTAAGAAAGGAATCAAATTTAATGAATTTGGCACTGATTTGATTGGTGCGATAGAGAATTCACCTGAGATAGCATCGATGGTGACTACCGAGGTGGTATAAGCGGCGGGAATTTGATTTCGGAGTCGAAAAGGCTACAATGGAGGTTGAAGGCCTAAGAGCAGTGGAAGAAAAGGATTCGGTGCTAGGAAAAGTGATGAAAACTGCTAAGTCCCGACTATTTATATAAGTAAATTTTCAAAAGAAAATATGGCGATAACGACATGATTCAACTGTTATTTAAAATAGAGAGGAAAAGAAGAGAAATGGAAGGAAATACCATACATGATCAAGTCGCACTACGACCTCCAAGATGATGAGAGTCTCCACTTGATTGCAAGGAAAGAGATGGTATGCTAGCTCTTTGAAGTGATGAACGGTTATCTTCGAAAAAATTAAGCCACTTCAAGGATGATTGTGGGCTACTTGGAGATCCTTGGACAACTAAGATGATATCACTTGCCTCTATCCAAAGCATGCTTTGTTTCCACAGAAGCATGCTTTGCAGGGCAAGCATTATCTAGCATTTGAACCAAGGATCTTCTAAGTAAATCTGAACATCAAAGCAAAGACAAAATAGTTCAATGACTTAGAGTCAAGCTTAAGATGACTTTAGAGAGTGGCTCTAAATATTTTAAGTTAAAATGTTAAATGGAAAAGTGGTCGGTACCGAGATTACTGACTTTGAAATCTTCTCATCTCTTCGACAACATATGATGTGTTTGACGAGTGAAGGGATAAGATAAGTTAGTTGTACTTGAGAGGTCCCATAACTCTAGAGCTTTACAAAGAAGGATAGGTCCCATATCAGGCAAGTCATATTGTCGTCGACATGATTTGATGGAAAAAAAATTGAATGAAATTTAGCGACTTAGAGATATGGATGAGCACAAGACGAAATAAGATATACTTCATACCACTAGAAGACCATTGTGGTCGGCACTGATCGTAATTATGGTCAGTACCGATATGACTTTTTAGGACGGGAAGATTTGTCCTTCCTTCGTACTTTCTCGAATTTGGATTGTACTTAGTCTTCTACAATCTGGCGACTGCGGTGGACAATTCTGCTATAAATAGAAGCATTGTGGCCACTAAAAAATGACTTTTTAGAATCTTCTACCCTCCATCTTCTTCATCTCTATTCTCTACCCCTGTTACTTTGAGCCTACTTTTGCTATTCTAGATCTGAAATAAATTGTAAAACTCTTATGATTATGACAAATCCAAATCTAATAAGAATAAAGTGGACATAGGCCATAGAATTTATTGAGCCACTATAACATTCTTTGTGTTTTTGCTGTTTTCTCTTGATTTATTTAGATCTACTTCATTTTCAGTTGATTTGGGGTGTTGCGGCTACTTTTGGTTCAACACCAGTAAACCTGTATAGTTGTTTGTTGCATGACATGATGTCCTTAATAGATAATCCCATCTTGTCGAATGCATCCTTGAATAGGATGTTAATCGAGCTTCCACTATCCACTAAAACCGGTGCACCTTCATTGGGATGAGCATAGCCGAGATTATCATTGGATTGGTATGTGGTAATGTTTCCCTTGTAAGTTGATGTCATTAAAAGTTAACTCTACTTGCTCCTAGCAAGGGGTTTTGGCCTCAAATTCTTCACCTATGGCATATATGGAACCTCCACTATTCTTCAAAGGCTTGGCATACCTTTCCATTTTAGCCCAACTCTTTCCTTCCACGTGACGTCCTTCTAGTACGGTATAGATTATCAATCTCCCGTCTTTTGCATGGTTTGGGCTTGTTCTTTCTCCTCCCCCCACCCCCGTGGGGGCTGCCTTGATGGTTGATGCATGGGAATAAGAGGGGCATTAGGGTTTCTTACGTATTTTTCCAACTTCTTCCTGATATATTCCTCAATAATATCACGTAATGTCGGCATTCATCAGTGTCATGTCCATAAGACTCATGGAACCATAGTGTTTTCCCATATTTATATCCGCTTTGGTTTCTTTTCTTGGCCAAGGACCGTTGTTCTTCAATTATACCTACATTGCAAAGTAGATGTTTTCCATAGTATCATTCAGGTCTGTGTAAGTGTCAAAACTTGGTACAAACCTAAACGTCCTCCGTTATACCTTCTTTCTACCCATTCTACCCTAGTTGTTGCTTTTTCCTCTTTTCTACAAAAGTTTTTCCACTGCACTTCACCATAGCGTTTACACAATTGGATGCTTCTAATAGTCATGCAATCACCTCAGTTTGTCACCCAACCACAGCCTCTACCAATGTCCTATGCTTTTCTACTTCATAAAAGAAGTGTTGTAAGGTGGCTGGCTTTTCCTTAGTTAGCCTCCTAGCCAATTTGTGTCTGGATGCACTCCACCACACAACGCCCTTAAAGTTAGTCGTTCCTCTGCAATATGGTCTCCTATCACCACAGCATTAAGTCAAGTACTACCATAGTGATTCATATTCCCTTTACTACACGTTGGGTGGAGAATATTGGCTCTAAAGCTACTTCACGTGTACCTGGAACTGGTTGATGAATTTTTCCATTAACATTGCCCAAGAGTGTATTGAGCCTAGAGGTATTTGATAGAACCACATTGTAGCTGGGTCTGCCAAGAATAGGGGTAAAATATTTGCACAAAACCTCTTCCATTGCCCCGCTCATTAAATTATGTTGAGTATATCACTGCAGATGCACTACTGGATCAACTAGACCGTTAAAATAATCCATGGTGGGCATACAAAAGTCTCTAGGATTTTGAGCGGTTTCTATTTCCAAGGAGAAAGGGCTTCCAACTCCAGCTTCAATACCTCATTCTACATGTTCATGCTGGATACGTTCTTTGATGATTTGCGTCATTTTACCTTCCAGCTCTGATGTTTGTAGGCGATGAATTGACATTTCCCTCCAGGGTGAGAAGTCTTTATCACTTCCCCTATGATGAATTGACCTATGATCTTGACCTCTATCCTGGCTCCGAGATTGCTCTCAATTGTCAGTCCATCCTCCACCAACTGCTACTTCAACCAGGATAAGAGAGTATCTCTTGAAATGAGTAAGATTAGCTATAGCTGGCCCTAGCTCGGTGCCTTCCTTCTTTGGCTCGATATCAAACCGCTCCATTGGCACAACTTCAGGCTGAATCCTTACTCGT
Organism: Allium fistulosum; assembly: GCA_030737815.1. NCBI lineage: Eukaryota > Viridiplantae > Streptophyta > Magnoliopsida > Asparagales > Amaryllidaceae > Allium > Allium fistulosum. Next base: position 1,273,167,506 of record CM060901.1, on the reverse strand, counting down.
TCAGATCCTACAATGTTCTCTCTTCCTGCTCTTCAATTCTTTAGATTATCATAAGAATGCAACCTCCTTCGTCTTTTAGATCCCCTAGACTGGGATCATCCTTGCTTCGGTATTGTATCAAAAGTTTGCGCCTGCCTCAAGCATGCCATAATTAGTCCACAATAGCTTGTTTTAGGAAGTGAAACCGTCGTCAAGTTCCGTCACAACTATGTCTAGGTCATCTCTAATAAATGCGTTTGCTAGTGATGGGGTGTTGGATGACTGGTTTTCCTGATTGGCGGCTGTCTAGTTAAGTGCACTGGCATTCTTTGGGTTCCTGTTGGTGGTGTCAGCTCTAGTTTTTTAATTTTGGTGGCATGTCTAGAATTCGGTGTTATCCCACCTTTTGGCAAAGCTATGATACCCAAAACTGACTAAAAATCAATAATAACTAGCCATGAATATCAACTATGCATTGCAGGATAACCATGGATAGCGATGGATTTTTTCCGAGTCCGGATCAAGCTACAATTGATGGGACATGACAAGCAAAGCCATGAACGTCAGCGGTCCAAATTTCAGGTTAATCGGAGCTCGTATGAGTGAGATATGATCGGTATGATTTAGCTCAGATATGCTGTTCGTATCCATCGTTTAGTCTAGGCGATGTCCTGTTCGAATCCACTAGGTTCGCATCGATCATCATAACAGCGCCTCAGCATGTTTGAATCCATCAAGTTTGGCCCTGTTCGTATCCATCGGGTTCGAATCGATGGCGTGCGCATCAATTAAACAACACCGCTTCGCATCGATCACCTCCGTATCCATCAGGTTTAGTGCAGTTCGAATCGATCATCATACTAGCTTGTTCGAATCGATCGATTTCGTATCCATCACAAGGATACCGCCTCGGTCTATTCGAATCCATCCCAAGGCTTTGTTCGTATCGGTTGAGCTCGTATCCATCGTGGTCAAGCTACTTCGAATCGATTACAATGATTCGAATAAAGACTAAAACAACTGGATGCGAACAAATAGTCGGTACGAGCGAAACTTAAGCGCTAGATGCGGGTTGCTTGGTCGAACTCGGCACGCAATTCGGATCGACCCAGGGATTTCGCGACACATCATTGCACGCGCACGTGCTCCGATCGAGTCGAACAGGTGGATACGAAGCTTGGATTCGAACGCAGCAGTGTTGACGGAAGCGCAATCTCACATCGATCATATCTCACGAACCACAGATCCAAATGCAACGAAATTTTCACAGGATCTTACACATGAGGTAAAGATTGTCTCTGCCAAGTTTCAGCTCGATTGGAGCATTTTCTGATCGATACGAAATAGTTTCGAATCGATCACAGATCGAGTCGAAACTTGGTGGGGTCGGTCGCGTAGGTCCCCTCACGTGCCAGAAGGAGTCTCCCGAAGTTTGAGCGCGATCTCAGCCTCCTACGCCTATAAATAGCCCCCTAAAGCCTACAGAAATGGGATCTTTTTGGCTGCCCAACGTCCAGACTCTGCCGGATTCAATTCTACTTCTTTCCATTGCTGTTATACTCGAATTCATTCATTGTATCTGCTGTAATCATCTGTAATCAGCAAAGAACATCAATAAAAGATAAAAATCATTGAAGTGGACGTAGGCCGGAGATAGCCGAACCACTATAAATCTCGTGTTCTTGTGATTTACTTCTGGATTGCCGTTTGTTGCTTGCTTAGATCTGAGATTTGTGTTTGAATATTGCTGATTTATATTCATACACTGGTGCTTTCACAATACTTGGGGTTTGTGACCATTTTTGGTGCAAACACTCTGTTCTAGGCGAAAGCACCAAAAAATGTTTGCTCAAATAATGGGTAAAAACCTCCATCAATTTAGGTTAGAGTTGTGTATATTGGGTGTTTGGCACAACTATATTATGGGAGGTTTAGTAGTTTTCCAACAGATCAAATTATAGATAAAACAGGAATGTGGTAAAGTAAATTACACAAGAGTTTATAGTGGTTTAGCCAGAACGTACCTACATACATTGACCATTTTTATTCTTCCAGTACAAATCAATTATACAATGATTGGAATAAAAATTAGAATGACTTAAAGTGTAATGTAGCTCCTAATGATCTTGTCCACTTAGTTCGGTTCGGGTGTTTAGGGGTCACAAGAATTATCTCGTTTACTGTAGTAAGCTTGGGAATTTATAAGAGTGAAGATATATGATGGCTAGGTCGATAAAATATGTAATTTCCTTATTCAACTTGCTTGGTTCGGTTCTTGCCATATATGAGAGATATGATCCAGAATTTCCTTGTATAAAAGACTGAATCCAAAATTTACATATACTCGGTAAAGCGGGGATCGGTAGTGCCTTGGCCGGTAGGTATGTAGTGCTTAGTACTTGTCAATCTCCTACATTCGGCATCTCTTGTTCCATTAACTAACTACCGAACATGGAGTCCTGTTTGGTAGTGTCATTTTTGAACAAGGAGTCCTATTCAGTAGCTATATTACTAGACATGGAATTTTTTTCAGTTGTGACACTATCAAATAAGGAATCTTCTCGATAGTTATGCTATCGGACCTGAATTTATACTCGATAATGGTCCTAACGGGCAGAGAAGACACATGTGTCTTCACTGTTTCCTCCTTTGATTTTTCCCCTGCTACTTTGCGATTTCCTTACTTTCTTGCTTCCAGTCCTTAGGAAATCGGTGACATTCCTATTACTGATATTTTAGCAGTGCCTATTCCTCACACCAACCTTAGGTAATCACCGTTCTATAGATGGAAATGCCCACAACATATGTTATGTTATTATATTTTTTCGCTACGTTACGTGACTCTACGTTCTCTGATTAACGTTGTGTTGTTCTGTCCTGGTAAACCAACCTTTTTATTTCTTTATGTCGATATCGAGTACGCATATTTGTGTATTATATGAGGTAAGAATACATATCGGTGTTAGCCTAAGGGATATTCATGTGTGGTCACTCCGAACTAGCCTCATTCTCCATACTACCAGATACTATTTCTTTGTATTACTCTTTGATAGTACGGGTATAGAGGTGAGGAATTACTATAGCACTATGACAGCTATGATAGGGTTACAATCAAAGGTTCTCCTTTAACTACATGGTTTTAACTGCAAAAAAGCTTGCGTATTTTCTAAGAATATAATAGGATAATACTAAAATCCTATTTTCTTGCCACTGTTTGCTCACATATTTTATTTCAATAAAATTGACATACATGTCACTAATTCAACATAGTTGAACGTGAACTTTATTTAGAACATGGCTCGTTAATGCTTACAAGTGTCGATCTTGGGGTTCGAACTTATGACTTTTAACCTTGCAGTTTGAACGACCAACAAACTAAGCCAATCTTGTTGGCAAGTGAATGTGAATTCATATCAGGAAAATAAAGAATAACTAGTGTGCAACATGTGTATTGCATACAGTAATATTGTAAAATATAATATTTATACTTTTAGTGTTAAAATCTAATTTTTTTACTTAAAGTACAAAAAATTCGATGAAATAAATGGATTATATATTAAAATTATTATTATTATTAATGTATAATTTATGTTATGTAGCTTAAATATCTTTATATTTGAGTAAAAGAATAGTTTTATTATTTTTTTCATATGAACATGGTATACATATTGAAATCAACATATTTAGATGATTTATTAAATAAATTAGAAAATATTATTTAATAGAAATTTTTTAAATACATTAAATTTAAAATTAGGTAATTAGTTTAAATATGTTGACTTAAAGGTAAATAGTAGAAAAAATTGAGAATGATTTTGTAAAAAATTGTAAAAACCTTAATGCAGATATTTAAAAGTAAAAACAGAATTTTGTAGTGTAGTGTATGATAAAATTCTAAGGTAAATGATTTTAGTTGATTTATCAATTAACTTTGTCATTATTGTTTATGTATATAATTTAATGTATGTGATTTATATATCTTTATGGTTGAACGAAAAAAATAATTTTACTATTTTTGTTAATATGCATGTGTTTGTGTGTGTGTCTGTATGGATTAAAATTGACATCTATTTTTAGGATTTGTTAGAAGAATAAAGTAAATATTTACTGAGATTATTCAAATAATCTAAATTTGAGATTTCATAAGTAATTTAAATACATTGATTTGTATATAAAATATTAGAAAATAATCGAGGGATGGATTGTAAATAACTATAGAAATGTTAAAACGTAGGTATTTTAAGCTAAAAATAGAATTTTACAATGCAATTTATGATACATTTCTTGAGATAAATAATAATAATTTAAATTTGTTAATATTGTTTATGTATATTATTTATGTTATGTGATTTATATATCATTATATTTGAACGAAAAACAATTTTACCACTTTTGTTGATATGAATATGGTATACATATTGAAATGGTCATATTTTAGGATTTTTAGATGAATTAACAAATTTTATCCATATATTTTTCTAAGAGAGTGAGCAAGAAGATAGGGAGATACATTATTATACATTGAAAGCATTTAAGTCGACAAGTGAGCAAGCATCTAACATGAGGGTGTTAACCCACAAGGGACATCGAAATTAAGAAATAGAGCTTATAAACATAAAAGCATCCAAAAGAAGACAATATTGAGTTTGTAGAGTAATGAAGTTATTGCTACAAATAATAATGTCGAAAATTTAAGTAGAGTACATCGAAATCCAAGGCATCAAAGGGATGGCCAACTTTCAAGAGTATCGAATTCCAGGTGGTAAACAATAGAATGTGAGATGTCAAGTATCATCAATATAAGCAACATGGGTGTCGTAAGTCATGAATTAAAACAAGGGTCCCGTAGATCATCAATGTTCATAGAAGATATCGTATATCATCAACAAAGCAAGAAGGTTGTATATCATCGATATAAGGAATGATATCATAGATTGCCAATAAGGAAAAATGCCGCACTTCATCAATATAACAGCATATATCGAATACTAGCAAGTTGAGGGACCCTGAGCTTCATGAAATGTGAGAAGATATCGAATGACTAGCAATGTAAAGAGGGATGTCGCTATCAACATAGCAAATAATGTTAGGTCTCAACAATGTATTTGAGATATCGGATATCTAAAGTTATGAGAGATGCTGCCTTCCATTAATATAAATAATGATATCGTATTTAATCAGGATGGGGAGGTTGTCGCACATTAACAATATGGAGGGATGTCGGATGTCTACTCTGAAACAAAGCACCAAATTCCAACAACATTATACTTATGCCATAAATCACCAGCATTCAATAAGATATCGTAAACCATCAATTCTCAAGAAGATGTAGAATCATTATAATTTTATCTCGAGACTAATTACTTGAAGTTTTGTTTCAGGAAAATGGCGAGAACTAAATGGATTAATGTTCCAAGTGAGGAGATAATACAACAAACAACATTGGAAGACAACATCACTTTGCACTTTAATCTAGAAAATGTAGAACCTAGTTAACATTCAGAACCAGCAAACCCAATAGATAGTGAAGCCAAAATCGAAAACTTAACACATCAAATGGTGGAAGTGCAAGAAATACTATAGAAGGTCCTTTAATAGAAGTCTTCCAAAATAACAAGGCCCACTGAAGGAGAAGAGGTTGAAACTCCAAGGAGAAATGTAGATACTTCCATGATCAAAAGCAAGGATGTGACGACCCACCTTTTTGGACGGTTCAAGTCGACAATAAACCAAAAATGTCTAACTCAAACCATTCAAAAGGGAGGATTGTCAATGGGGTTTAATAAGAAAAATAAGAGAAAAGTAGAAAAAAAAACACAGAATCTCGCAGCGGAATGACAAAATATAATAATCAAATAAACAGCTTCACTCACAAATACTAAAATTATTCCGATGTTAGTTAAATTAAAATCATGAAGTTATTTATTTTTATTGACTGTTGTTTGGTAATTTAACTGACATTTAAATTGACATTTGGTTTGAACTAATAAGAATTTAAATTGACAATTAAATTTGAATTTTAAATTGAATTGCTAGTTAAATACCCGATATTGATAACTAGTTAATTGTTGTGGTTTATTGGCTGATTTGGATATTGATTATGATTGATGTCTATTTGTTGACATTTTGGTTGATTGGATGTTTATTTATTTTTATATATCCCTGTTATCACTCTGTATATTAAGTGACAGCATATAAACTGTTATTTGCATTATTTCGAATAAATTGAGAAATAGGTTGAAATGATATATACCTATGACACTTTGATTTGGATTGAAATGATATATATCCATCCATGTAATTAAAATTAAAATAACCGATCACTTAACCATAGGGTAGAAAATTATACACGGACACCAGATTGGTTAAATTAAATGGTTTAAAATCTTGAATTTGGATTTTGGTTAAATGATATTGTTTTAAAGGAAGTAAATTGTGGATTTATGCGAATTAAATTATTTTCTAATTCAAGATTTGAAATGTTGAAATTGAAATTGGTTAAAAGAAATTGTTTTAGGAATTAAATTGGAATGTGAAGTTATAATCGATATATGACTTAAATTTTGAAAATTGAATTATTTTAGAGATTCGAAACATAAAATTTGACAATGGATTTAATTTAATTTAAGTGTTTTAATTTGTTAAATTGAAATTGGACTTGAAATTGATATGAATTGAAATGGTTTAAAATAAGAATTGGATTGAAATTTAAATCATTGAATTGAATTGTTGAATCGAATTTGAAGATAAAAATGAACGTTTCGAAAATTGAAGTTAATTCAAATTGAAATTGAAATCAAGTTGATTTGAGACTAAATCGAAATTGAGTCAATTGAATTGAAAGATTGGAGTGTTGTTGATTTGAAATTTTGGACATAGGTCCAAATTTGTTGAAATGGAAGGAAACAGTTTGATTTAATACTATTTTCAAAATAAATTATTTAAAAATAAACTGTTTAAAATCTATCTTTTATAATATTCAAAGTATTTTGATTTTTCCAAACTATTTTACTATATAAACCATTCTCAATACTCAAACCATTTTATATCAAACTGTTTTAAATCTTTAAACTATTAAACTATTTAAACTATTTAAAACTATTCAAACTATTTTTTTAAAATTCAAATTGTGTAAAGCTGGAGTGTTTATATTTAAATCGTTGATTTAAATGCAAATGTTGTTAAATGAGGTTATAGCCTAAGTTGGAATTTGAAATGATATTTTCATGTGAAAATGACATATTTTGAGTAGATATGGTATTTTGAAATGAAGTGATATTTTTGAAGTGAATATGATATTTTGATATCAAATATGAATCGTTTATGAAATGTAAAAGAACCAACCAGTGTGTAAAACGACGTTTGGTTGTTAAAGAGACCGGGGCCTCTTATTGGCATACTCTCTGTCGATATTGGAACCACTTTAACAACTGTGTACGCTGTGGATGTTATCCAGAATAAAGTGGTTGAATTGGAGGCGTTTGCTGGATTTGAAGATAGAAAACGATGATGGATGACCCTGACACTTTTGTCAATTGGAAATGACTAAAACAGGAGCCCATGTCTGGCCAAGGGGTTCGCAACCATTATGGGCCATCACCCCTTCATATTATTATATTGATTTTTGACTTGATCGGTGCACCTTGATTTGATTTGTGGGTGGTGGACTCGGTGGGCGGTCATGGCTATGATGCGTCACCACCAGCTAGAAAGGGTAAAGTGGTAGAACCTACCTTGGGCATTGCCTCACATGCCTTGTCGTACTTTTATCCTTATATGCGATCACTATGACTTTTTCTTAGTGTTGTCTTATCACGGCCCCTCCATGGCTACCGACGTTACTGGTTGTGTTAAAGGAAAACTGTAGGACAATGCTTAAAAATGTGTTAAGGGGGATCAATGTAAAGCCTTAACGCTATTTTAATACTTTACATTACTGATAGACACTACATATATAGCGTATTCTATTATATATAGATAATTTAACAGATCCTTAGGAGATGGAAAATCCCGTAACATCTCTTAAGTTATTGCATGTACGTTATACACTGGATAGGAGATGTAAAATCCCGTACACATCTCTGAAGCTATCACACTCATATTTACTTGTTATTGATTTAACTGACATAAGAAACTTTAGTTCTGACTCGAGTGTTTTGTCTTTCATTACGCTCGGGTCAGCCTGAGTATTTCAGTGTTGAAGATATTATTCCTTGAAGATGAAGATGGAGTTTGCTAGACCGTATTTACTATTATATTCCGCTGCATTATTTTGGTATGTTTGTTGATTGTACTCTGATTTTGTTGTAAAAATTGAGTAATCAAATGTATATTGTAAAACAGCTTCATGAACTGTTTATTTGATTATTATATTTTGTCATTCCACTGCGAGATTCTGTGTTTTGTTTTCTTCTTTTCTCTTATTTTTCTTATTAAACTCCATTTACAGTCCTCCCTTTTGATTGGTTTGAGTTAGACTTTTTTGGTTTATTGTCGACTTGAACCGTCCAAAAAGGTGGGTCGTCACAAGACCTTCAAGATTTTCACTTCTAAGTTGATAAATTTATCCATATAGATGAGATGTATCATGCTAAGAAAAACTCTCAGACAAAGAAGGAAGCAGGAAGATCTGGCTTTGATCACCCCAATAAGAAGCCAAGGTGGGATGAAAGAAAGAGAGGAAGGTGGGAGGAGAACCCGAAATCCAACTATGTGGCCTTAAACAAACCAATCTCCTATATTTTTGCTATAGCTAAAGATGGAGGCAAATTTCCAACTTCTTACAAAGCAAGGAATAAACCCGAGCCAAGAAGGGGAGGAGATTATTATGCCTATCACAAAGCAAACAGACACAAAATCGATGAATGTCGTGTTTTAGTTGGAACCACTCAAAATATGATCCGACCAGAACTTCTGAAAGAATTTGTCAAAGAAATCAGAAACCTACCCACCTTGAGGAAAGTAATCAGAGGCCCTCGGGAAATGCAATGAATTTTGTGGAAAACAATTCTCAACAATATTATTCCACTGATTAACCGAATAGACGTTCTCCATGGAGGTCCACTTTTAGGAGGAAGCAACAAGGAGGCTAGAAGTAGGTACATAAGAGAGGCCAGAGATGGAGTCTTTTCTATTCAGGAGGAACCACCACCACTCAAATACCACAAATATCAGTTTCAGATGCATGATCAGACGGTAACTTCATAAGAGTTAAGAGGGGTTTGCCATTCGTACAATGACCCGCTAATGATAACTGCATAGATCAGACTTTCCATAGTAACCAAAATTCTAGTTGATATCGGAAGCACGGTGAATGTTCTTCAAGCATGCCTTCGATCATATGCGAATTCTAGAAGAAAAATTAGAGCCATGCTTCGAGCCCATCTTTGGGTTCAATAATCAAGGATCCACCCCAGTGGGGCAACTTAAGCTTCTAGTGCAAATGAGGATTCCACCCTATTCGAGAACTTTCGAAACCTTGTTCATGATAATGGACCAACCTTCCTACTACAATTCTTTCTTTGGGTGACCAGCCCTAGATAAGGTGGATGCTTTCATGTCACCAAAATATTCGATGGTGAAATTTCTCACCAAGAGTGGATGTGGAACGATAATGGGAGAGCAATTTAGCTCTCGAGAATTGTATTTTTCTATCCATGATCAATGCAAAAGGGATAATCTTTCTTATTATGATTTGGAGAGATACCAATCAATCAAAACTGAAAAGCCCTTAGATGGTGGTCCTTTAAGCCAATCATTCAAGGCAAGTGAGAAGATGAGAGCAGTTGAGGAACCCAAGAATGTGTTAAAATGATTTAACTTTTATGAGAGGAAAAGAAAAATGAAAGAGAAAAACCTGACGATGAGGCAATAAATGGCGAAGAAATTGTAACAGAATTAGATTATATGCCAACCGAAGATCTAGAAGAAGTGAGCTTGGGTTCGCTTGATCCAACAAAAACAGTAAAGATCGAAAGGGAGTTAGACATCAAGCTCAAAGGGGAACTTATTTAGTTTCTTCAATCTAGCATGGATGTATTTGCTTGGACCGACTCAGACATGGTTGGGATAGATCCAGTGATCATGAATAATGCTCTAAACATAGATCCAAACATCAGTCTTATTCGACAAAAGAAAAGGAAGTTCTATAAAGTCTGAGTTAACGGATTGAATGAAGTTTAAAGGCTACTTAAAAATGGATTCATTAGAGAAATTGTCTACCTAAAATGGCTAGCCAATCCCGTGTTAGTCAAAAAACCTAATGGAAAATGGAGAACATGCATCGACTATACTGATTTGAATAAATCATGCCCTAAGGATTGTTATCCCTTACCTCAAATGGACTAATTAGTTGATGCAACAAGCGGACATGAACTATTGTCTTTTATGGATTTATACTCAGGGTATAATCAAATCCCCATGTTCAAGGCGGATGAAGAACACACAAGTTTCATAATAGATTGGGGAATATACCGCTACAAAGTTATGCCCTCTGGGTTGAAGAATGCAGGAGCTACGTATAAAAGATTGGTGAACAGAATGTTTAAAGAACAAATTGGTCAAAACATGGAAGTATATGTGGATGACACGCTAGTCAAATATCAAGAGGAAGCTAATCACTTGAAAGACCTTGAAGAAATGTTTGAAATACTAAGAAAATACAAGATGAAATTGAACCTGCAGAAGTGCTCCTTCGAGATACAATCTGGAAATTTTTTGGGATCTATTGTCAGCACCAGAGGAATTGAGGCTAACCCTGACCAAATCAAGGCGATTAGGGATACGGTAGAACCAAAGACGAGTAAAGATGTAACGACTTGAATGGAAGAGTAGCAGCTTTGAACAGATTCATCACTAAAGCCACTGATTAGTGCATACCGTTCTTTGATGTGATCAAGAAGAAGAAAAACTTTGAATGGGTTGAAGGTTGCCAAAAGGCCTTTAAAGAGTTAAAAGATCTTTGGAAAAGCCTCCAATTCTATTTAGCCCGATAGAAGGGGAAAATCTTAATTTTATATAGCATTTTACAAGCATGCGGTAAGCTATGTTTTAATAAGGGAAGAGAATGGTGTTCAACTTCTGATATACTAAATTAGCAAAAGGATAAAGGATGCATAAATTAGGTATCCGGTCATAAAAAAGTTGGCATACTATTTAATGCTCACCGCTGGAAAGCTAAGAGCCTATATCCAAGCACATCCAATCAAAGTCAAAACTAACTTCCCACTCATACAAGTTTTTAGTAAACTTGAAACATCAGGAAGACTAGTAAAATGGGAATTGAGCTTAGCCAATATGATATTGAATTCCAACCTCGAGTGTAAATTAAAGGGAAAGCTCTGGCTGATTTCGTAAATGAATGCACATGATTCATCAAAGAACAGTCTGAAAAGAATAAAGATCTGAAGCCTAAATGGCAATTATTTGTTGATGAAGCGTCAAATGAACATGGGGCAGGTGCAAGATACATAATCATCACCCCCAATGGACACCGATTGCATTATGCTATGAAATTAGGTTTCCAACAACTAATAATGTGGTAGAATACAAATCAATGGTAGCAGGACTAACTCTAGCTCTTTAGTTAAAAATTCCAAGGATAGACGTTTTCAGCAATTCTTAGTTAATGGCTAATCAGTTAAATCAAACAGATCAAATGAAAGATGCCAAACTAATCCTTTATGTCAAGAAGACGCTAAAGATGTTAGCTCATTTTGAGTACTTTTCCATAAACAAGTTCCTAGGGCAAAAAATTCTCAAGCCCATTCTTTAGCAAAACTAGCTAGCTCACGAGGAGCACCGAAAACTCGAATTGTACCCGTATGTTTTTAACAAGAAAAAGGCCCCTGAATATGAAAGTGAAGTCATGGTATTGACTAGATCTCAAGTCCTAATACAAGCAGATAAAGGAAATGAATTGAGAAATGGCAATAAAAAAACCTAGAAAGGAATCATTTATGTAGAAATAAATAATCAATACGAAAACAACTGGATGACACTTATTGTTGAGTACTTGGTGGAAGGAAAACTACCAAAAGACAAGAGAGAAGCTAGAAAGATAAAGCTCCAGGCCCCAACTTTTACCATGATGAACGGAATCCTTTATGAGAAAAGATATTCACTCACTTACCTAAGGTATGTTAGTCTAGAAAATGGCTTAGGACTGTTAAAAGAAGCACATCAGGGATTCTATGGAGATCATTCTAATGGAATAAAATTAGCAAAAAAGGTCATGAGGCAAGGATTTTATTGGCCCTAAATGAGTAATGATGCAGTGAATCATGCAAAGAGGTGCACGAAGTGTCAGAAATTTTCTACAATTCCACATATGCCCTCAAGCGGACTGGCCTCGATTTCAAGTCCATGAACCTTTAATGTATAGGGAATTTGTAATGACCCCGAATTATATATATATATATTTAAATTGATAATTAAATTTAATTTTTGAATAAAAATTGTGGAATTAACTGATAAACTGATTTGAGTTTCCCCAAATTCCAATAGAATATATGTTAAATCGTTTAAATTTAAAATATTGTATATATATGTACAAGAAAATTTAGTTTAAAAATGTACACTTGCAAAATGAAGAAACAAAGTCAGGTTGAACATGACAAAGCAAAAGAAGATATGTATATAATCATATATGTACATACGAAAAGAAAAGAGATAAGCATGAAATGAAAATAAGTACAAGATAATTTATGCAAGCCACTAAACAAAATCATCTCAGCCACCAAGCAAAGAAAAATATCTGCTGCAAATTGTACCACCAAGCATAACCAAAATCATATCATCAGCCAACAAAGAAAAAAATATCTCTGCCTATTCTTGTACAAACCTGTATATCACCTGTACAAAATATATCTCACCCTGTAAACTTCATTTTCATATATACATCATCTTCCTTTTCATCAGTTCGTTCCATTCAAAACTAAGAAAATCTGAAGCAAGTATTTTTTTTAAAACTCAAACCAAACAACAATAGATAAAAACCAGAGATCAAAAGATTCAGCTAGCAATTTCAAAGCCTGGTTCAAGAAAAGAAAGCTCTGTTCTTTTTCTGAGACCAAGGTGAGTAACTCCACAATCTAAATGGTTTAAATATATCGTTTTGTTGCCTGCTTATCTCTGAAACTTAGTTTGTTTGTGAGAAATTCAACCCAGTTTTCTTTGATATTTGAAATGCCTGTGAGCAAACCATCACCTTTTTAAACCTTGATACGGTTATATTTTGATGAATGAATGAAGTAGTGTTATAAGGTGTTTGCATGAATGAATAAATATGCTTGTTGTCCATATATATGAAGATGATACTGTGCATGTCTGTAGATTTGCCTCTGTTAATTTCAACATGCCTAAACCAGTTCGAAAATCAATTTCTCTAACTCCAATGTTTAACTGATCATGATCATTAAAAGAAAAGTGATTGTATGAATGTGATTTTAATTTTAAAAATAGTTTGAAAGTGATTAAATCAAGCCATTATTTCTAGAATAAAAATATACAGAGGAAAATAAATTCAAATCGAAAACTCGATTGATAAATTCTCAAGTTTTGACTGTAAATTTAGATTCGTGTTTGGAAAACATGATTTTTGATGTAAATATCATGATTTTTAAAATCTTGGTTGTTGGGAATTTTCGAGATGAACAGGAAAAGGAAAATTATCGAATTCAGGCGGTGGCGTGGTTTTCAGGCGTTGGGGTTTTGGTCGAAGGAGGACTAGGTGAAGATAGTCCTAGGAAAAATGGTAGGTTAATTTTTAGGACAGCCGGGTGTCGGGGAGGAGTGGATTTAGGGTTTAAGGGTTCGTTTTGGTCGATGACAATGGCAAGATTGCTGTGTCGTCGTCAAGGCAATTGGGTCGATCGGACCTAGGGGTGGCGATGCATTGGATCGTGACGAAACTTTGGTCAAGCTCGCGTGGATTCTGGTGATCTTGGGTGGCGTTGCGAAGAGGTTTGTCATCGGTAATGGGTTCCATGTTGAGGATCGGAAGCTCGATTTTGATTCATGGTGGGTTTTGGTGATCTGGGTGGTCGATGGGTTTTGGATGGTCGTCGATGACCTGAAGGTAACATCGAGGTTGGTCGAAAGTGGCCTGGCCGCCTGTACACGTGTACGCGTGTACGTGCGAGGTTTGAATGGTTTGTGATGATGTGGAAGACGAGGATTTTCGGGTTCGACTCGAAGTAATTTGCGTGGTGGCTCGGGAAGAAGAAGGTGGAGGGAAACTCGAGATTGGGCTCGAGTATTTCAAACGTTGGCTCGGGTTTTAGTTGAATTGAAAGTAATCAGGTTTTTAATTTAAAAGAAATAATAAGTTTTAATGTTTAAAACTTAATCAGGATTTGATAAATTATTAACCATTTCTTTAAAAATAATTAATGTTTAATTAAGATGGAGTTTATAAAAGATTTGAAGAGAAAAATAAAATAAATTTTTTGAGTTTAAAGTATTTCAATATATATATATAACCTTTGTTTTTAAAAGTTTATTTTAAATAAACTTAGTGTTGTGATTAAGTAAATGATTTAAAGATGAAGTGTTTTAATCCTTAATTAACTTAAAGATTTAAAGTTAATTGGTTAATTAATTAAAGTGACTAATTAAAAGGATAATGACCTAATGTAATTAAAAGGATTAATTATGTAATTACTTAAAGATTAATTTATCAAGATAATTAATTTAATTATGTGATTAATTAAAGGTTAATTAATTAATAATTGAGATTTATTAATTAATGACTAAGGAATGAATTAAGGGTAATTAATTTATTATTAAAAGTTAAGTAATAATTGATTAAAGGATAACTAATTAATGATCAAAGGTTAATTAATTAATTAAAGGATAATTAATTCAAATGGTTTGTAATTAATGATTAATTAACTAGGATTAGTAATTTATTCATAGAAATTAATCTGATTTAGATCAATCAGATAATTAAATTGATCCTACCTACAGATGTTTGGATTGTATTGAATGGTTGAATTGTTTGATATCCCTGATATGTGATGCTTTGTGATATATTCTGATTTGTGTGTGATCTGTACTGTAGTTATTTATTTGGGATGAATGTAAATT
Organism: Allium fistulosum; assembly: GCA_030737815.1. Taxonomy (NCBI): domain Eukaryota; kingdom Viridiplantae; phylum Streptophyta; class Magnoliopsida; order Asparagales; family Amaryllidaceae; genus Allium; species Allium fistulosum. The sequence goes on along the minus strand of CM060901.1, from coordinate 1,273,152,440 downwards.
ATTATCTGTGATTTATATATCTGTGAATGAAAGATAAGCATTATAGTTTATACCGCTTATCAACTATATTTCTGTATTTTGATCTGTGATGATTCATTGATGTTGCACTACTGTGTAAAACCACCAGACCACACTTTTACACACACAAATATGGATTTCACGAGGAAATCGGTTAAGTCATAGATGATTTAAATTTAATATTTTTGAAATTGAAATTTTAATTTCAATTGAGTTTGGAAATGGATTTGGGTTAAATGTTAAAGCTTTTGAAAAGGTGTTTTCAAAGATAAAAGTTATTTTGAATAACTTGGTAAAGTTTCAATTTAAATAACTTAATTTGAATTTGAATTCAAATAATTTGGAATTGAATTCCATGTTTGGAAATTATAGTTAAGATGTTATAAATGTGTTTATATGAATTTAAACCATTTTAAAAGTATGGTTTTGAGAATTTGAATTTAACCCAAGGACTTTAACTCGTATAAATGAATCAGATTTTCCGAAATGAAAACTAATTGTTTCAAATGATAAAAGCTTTCATTTAAGAAATGAATTTCTGACTTGTGATTAAGGAATTTCAAGTTTGAATTGAAAATGGTTTTTCAAGTTATGAATGAATCTTTGGAAACGAGTTTTGAAAGCTATAAGTTAAATCTTTGATTTAAAGATTTAATGAGTTAATCCAAATTGAAAGGGAAATTGATTTGGAAAATCTATGAATGAAACTTTGTGAAACTGGGTGAACTTTGTGAGATGAATCTTTTTGTAAAAGATTAAAATGGTAATGTGTTTAAACCATTTGAAAGAGAAGTTTTGGGTAATAAGTTGTGACTTAATTGAAATCCCATTATCCATATGTTTTTAAATATTGCGCTCACTATTCGGTTTAGCCGGGAGAGGACTTTGTGTCATATAACCCATTCCGAATAGTGATACGTCGTATATGGATAGCATTTGAAGATCGGTGTTGAAGACCGGGTGTTTGCAAGAACGATAGCTATCGATTGTCTCTGCACTGAGTAGCTACGGTATAGAGATTTCCTAAGTGATGGGAAATCCGATCGGGATTGTGAATACCCGGATTGCAAGGGCTTCTTTGGAAGTGCCTTCGGTTCTGTTCGAACCCGGAACAGACTTGTATGGTTGTATGTCTGACACTACACTTTAAGATATAAAGCTGATTTCTTTCAAGTACATTTCTGTTTGGTGGCGGAGATTTATTCTCTTAGCTTAACACCCTTCTGTTAGATGTACGAGCTAAGAGGTTATGTAGTTGAAGGTTATCAGTGATATACTCCCAATTTGGTAGTGTGGCGTGCTAAGTGTTGCTGTGTGTTGATGATCATTTGTTGATCAAAGCATGGCTTTTTGAAAAGCGTAGCTTTGTGGACGAGACCTCATCGAGCCTCACAAACCGGAAATGGTTGAAATAGGAAAGATGTGGCAAGGTTTCAGGGGTAGCTCCCCTAGGGTATGACCATTCCTTCTAGAAAAAGGTGGTATCATGGTATGGAGCCCAGATATTTACCTGTGTGGTTGCTCCAATCTCATTTACTCTGTGTGATTGTTACTGTGTGATCGGGATCCCGGATAAAGGTCGCAAACGACCGGGGGTGGCATATCTCAGGTTTACTACCCGGGAAGGGAGTAACCGGCCTTGTGTTGGCAGAGAGCCAGGTGGTTCTCGGGGCGCCCCTCCAGAGGCGTTCCTATGTGGCATAGGAAGTTCCTTAGCTTGACCATTTGTTGGAAAATCCAAAGAAACAATACGAGCCCTGTACGGTTTTAGTTGTAGAACCTGCCATTTAAAATGGCAGCTATAGCAGGCATAATATAATGGTACCTATGCTGGCTAAGATTAATATTATACTTTCAAAATGTTTTCCACTATGCACTAATAATAATAATCCAATGATTTTGCATAGTAAGCATGTTTGACTATCATAAGAAGAAATCTCCTCTAAGTCTGCGATTGCATTGTGTGTGTGGTGGGAGGTCTTATGGTAGTTTCATTTTCCAAAAAGCATTGCGGATTTCAATGTTTAAAATTCCTTTGTGGTTTGTTTAAAGATAAACTGTTTTTGTTGCTCACACCAGTCCCATGACTGACCCAGAGTTTATTGTTCCCTTCCTAAACTCTGGGTGCCCACAATTTTCCACACGTGCAGTCTAGAGTTGGGTTTTTCAGATAGTCAGGTTTAGTAGATTAGTTGGAGCTAGTTCAGTTTATGGAGCTGATGACTGCACCTGCTTATCTTGGTGCAACGTGATGGTGGTTCGAGCTGATGTTCGAGTTGTTGGACTCGTTCTCTTTTGAGGATCATTTGGAGTTATCAGTTCTGTTGTTTCCGCTGTATCATTATTTATCTCTGATATTGTTGTATCATATTAATATCATTGTTGTATATCATTTTGGATATTGTATTCATTGGAGTTGTATATGATATCATTCATTTCTTTCTTCCGCTATGTTGTTATACTTACTGTGTTATAAGCTCCGACGAGCCAGATTCGGCGTTTGAATCTACGGCATTCGAGTACAAGTGAAATACGAGTGCCGATTTTCGAAGGCCGAGTTCAGGATCGTTATAGAATTGATTTAATTTGGCCATTATCTATATCCAAAAGGGGAGCTAAGTTCACGGTAGTAGCCATCGATTATTTTACCAAATGGGTAGAAGTGGAACCGTTCCCAAACATAACATCAGAAAAAGTATTAAAGTTTGTGATTAAAAACATAGAAACACGGTTTGGAATACCATATAAGACAATATCCGATCATGAAAACTCAATTTAGAAGTGAAGAATTCACCGGATTTGCGATAACAATGGAACAATCAAAAGCTTTTCATTCGTAGCTCATCCAAAGGCTAATGGAGCCGTTGAAGCTGTGAATAAAACCATCAAACCCGTTCTTAAGAAACGACTGGACAAAGTAATAGGAAATTTGGTAGAAGAACTACCATTGGTACTTTGGGCATATAGAACTTCTACTAAGACAGCAACGGGACATACCCCTTTTTCCTTAACAAATGGATGTGAAGCAATGCTTACAATCGAAGTTAAGGTTCCATTTCATCGAAGGATTGCATATGAATTTGATCCCAATCAAGAATTCAGGAAAGAATCCTTAGATTTGATAAATGAGCTAAGGGATAGCGACAATATGAGCGGACGAATATCAACAAAGGATATCGAGGTATTATAACTCCAAAGTTAAAAGAAGATCATTTCAAAAAGGATATTTAGTACTTTGAAAAGTCATGGAAAATACCAATAATCCTATCAGACGGACCGCTTGGAACAAATTAGGAAGGTCCTCTTGTTATTCAAGAAGTAATTCCACCAGCGACTTACTGATTATGCTTACCTATGGTAACTTAATAGCGAGAACTTGGAATGCCGAAAATTTAAAGCCTTACTTCCCAACAATGGATTAATAAAGAAAATTGAGACAAGCACATATATATATCTATGGAATGAATAGTCAAATAAAAAATGGAACTAAAAGGAAAAGCTTAAATACCACCTAAGATGGTAGTAAGGGACGAAATAAAGCCTTTGATCCCGCCACAAAGGTCTGGTCAAAGCACATCCTAGAGGGAGGTCAGAGTAAGCATTTGGTCCCGCTTAAGATGGCTTGGACAAAGCATAGAAAGCCTTCGGTCACGTCTATGTGTGCTGGCTGGAGCACCTCCTAGAGGGAGGATGGAGTAAGCCTTTTGTCCCGCCTAAGATGGCCTGGCCAAAGCATCAAGCCAGCCTTCAGTTTCGCCTATAAGGCCTAACTGGAGCGCCTCCTAGAGGGAGGACAGGTAAGTCTTTGGTTCTGCTTATGATAGCTAACCAAACAAACCGACCAGCCTAAATCATTACATATAAGGTAATAAAGAGCTCAAGCCTAAATCACTACCCAAAGAGTAGCAAGAGGCAAAGAGAATTAAACCTTAAATCACCACCCAAAGAGTGATAGGGAGCAAAAGAATTTAATCGGGCAAGTTCAAATCTATTCTCAAGATGGGTCAAAGCAATCTTTTAGAGGAAAAACAATCAAATGGATTTCTGGTCTTCTATTTGGATATTATTAGCCGATAAGTTTCTAGTCTCCTATTCAAATATTATTGTCAAATAAATTTTTGGTCTTCTATTCAGGTATTATTACTAGATAAGTTTCTGGTCTTCTGTTGAAATATTTTTGCCAAATAAATTTCTAGTCTTCTATTCAGACATTAATGCCAGATAATTTTCTGGTCTTTTATTCAGATATTATTGCCAAATGAATTTCTGATCTTCTATTCAAAAGTTATTATCAAACAAATTTATGGTCCTCTATATTATGGACAGATGGATTGTCTGGTCTTCCATTTAGAAAAGTATGGTATAATCAACAGATGGATTTCTGGTCTTCTATTCAAATGAAATTATGATTTATTTATGATCAAGTGAATTTATGGTCCTCCTATTGAGCAAATCACTGTTAAATCTCAATTAAAATTAGCTATACGTCGAAATATGGAAACTACATTGTATGAAGAAGAGGATAAACTAGCTCATATCTCATCAAACATGAAAGCGGTTATTTTGAGTTCAATATAAAGTTAATAGTGAAAATTATTTATTTTATGTTTTTCAGGAAAACAGGATTGGAAAGATAGTTTTGCAAAAAGTTGGAAAAGTGAGAAAATTCTTTGTTTTATACTAAAGTGCAAAAAATTATTTTATACAAGGAGGGGGGCAAATGTTATCGACATATTTTTCTAAGAGAATGAGTAAGAAGATAGGGTATACATGATTATATAATGAAAGCATTCAAGTTAACAACCTAGCAATCATCTAACATGAGGGCATTGACCCACAAGGCATATCGAATTTAAGACATAGAGCTTATAAACATAAAACAGCCTAAAAAAGACGATATTATGTTTGCACAGTAATGAAGTTATTACTACAAATGTCGAAAATTTAAAAAGAGCACGCCGAAATCCAAGGGATCAAAGGGATGGCCAACTTTTAAGAGTATCGAATTCCAAGTGGTTAAACAATAGAAGAGGAGATGTCAAATATCATCAATATAAGCAGCACATGTGTCATAAGTCATGAATGCAACAAGGGTCTCGTAGATCATTAATGTTCATAGAAGATATCATATATCATCAACAAAGCAAGAAGGTTGTATATCGTCGATATAAGGACTGATCTCATAGATTGCAAATACGGTAAAATGTCGCACTTCATCAATATAAAAATAGATGTCGAATACTAACAAGTTGAAGGACCCTGAGCTTCACGAAATGTGAGAGATATCGAATGATTAGCAATGTAAAGAAGGATGGCAAAGTTCAGCCATGTGCCCAAGTATATCATATGGTATCGACTTATCAATCAATGTTGGGTCTCAAGAATGTGTTTGAGATATCAGATAACTGAAGTTATGAGAGATGTCGCCTTCCATTAATATAAATGATGATGCCGTATCTAATCAGGATGGGGGAGGTTGTCATGTATCAACAATATGGAGGGATGTCGGATGTCTACTCTAAAATAAAGCACCAAATTCCAATAACATTATACCAATGCCATAAATAACCAGCATTCAACAAGGTATCACAAATCATCAATTCTCAAGAAGATGCCGAAAATCAGCATTAAATAAAGGGATGCAGCATGCCATCGACATAATGAATGATGACGAAAACCAAGGATGCCGTGAACCACGCGGCAGCCTTGCCACCCAACTTCACCCCTATAAATATAAACCCCATGGTAATGTAAAAGGGGTGACTTTTCTTGTAACCCTAAATTGAATTAAGGAAAAAAAATCAAGAATTGATTTGTAACTTTTGACACTTCTGAATAAGGACTTGGACCGATAATCTTGCATAGCCTGTTATCTTGATCGTGCAAATTTGACTATTATTGAATATAGATATGCATATAACTAATTTTTGGAATTGACCTTTGGGACTTTATCTAAAACAAGGCCACTTAATTTCTTGTTCGAATTTACGTTCATTTTGCATAAAGACAATCTTGCCCATCTTCATATGAACAATGATTTATAGCTAGTCATCGCCTATATTTCCCCTTTAACTAATGGTTGACGAACTATTGCATACTTTTGCAATTTACCTATTTTTCACTTGAACATTTGACATGAATTCTTAAGCACTTACATAATTCTATCAAGTGTCCATGGGTAACATAGCACCATTTCGAATAGCATCATCTTGTGCAAAGTCTTGGATAATGAGCCAACCTTTGGTTTGATAACATCTTGACAACCTATTAAATGACATCACTTTAAATAATGTCAAGGGTGTTAAACTAGTGCTTGGTTCGGTATGGCATCATGCATGTTAAACCAATTTTTGGGTTAACAACAAACATTTGTTAATTGAATTTGTTAAATAAATTAAATTAATGATTACATAATTAATTAACATAAATTTATTTAAATGTATAATATTATGCAACATTGAGGAGTGTTTTGTGTATAATTGTAGAAGTTTCAAAATGTGGTTACTTGACTTTAAAATAATAATTTTACAATGCAATGTATGGCAAATATATTGATGTAATTGAATTATAAATTAATTCATAATTATTATCTATGTATATAACAATGTCATGCGATTGATGTATTTGTATGTCCAAATGAATTTCATACCATTTTCGTTAATATGAACATGATCTACATATTGAAATTTTCATATTTCTATTATTAATTTGACAAATCAACGAATAATAGTTTACCGAATTATTCAAATAGTTTGAAGATTATGTGTTTAATTATAATATATGGAGTTAAATATGGAATATTAAAAGGGAACCGAGGAGGGTATGGTAAATGGTTATAATTTTTTTAAAACAAAGTTATTTGAAGTATAAAAACATAATTTAGTAATGCACTAAATAATGAATTTATCGAGATAAATAAATTTTAAATTGAATTTGTTATTATTTTTTACGTATGTACTGTATGCGAATTATATATCATAATTTAATGAAATGGTAATTTATAATTTTTGTTAGTATGAGTATAGTGTACATATTGAAATATTCATAATTTGGTAGACGAACTAACAAATATAATGTAATTGTATCCATCTAATTAATTCAAATTTAAGATCGCATAATTAAGTCAAATATATGAACTAAAACATAAACTATAAGAAGAAAAGTGAGGTGTGTTATGGCAACTTTGAATGTAGGTATCTGAAATTAAATGTAGAATTTTATGATGCAATGTGTGTAACACCCCATAAATTTACATAATAAAATAATTAAATTAAAGTGCTAAAACATAATTTAAATAAATGGAAAAATATTAAATTTATACTATACCTAGAATCAGGCTTTGAGATATATCCCATTGCATCTGGAATGCCGTTTACAGTCAAAAAATATATATAACTGGCTGAATTTTGCAAAATGAGCTAGAAATTAGAAGAACTCAAATCGAGTGGCATTTTCGTAATATATTAATTTTGAGATTTAGGTTAAACATGTATATTTCAGCCTATAAATAGAAGTGTAAACCCTATTTTATCATCTTATTTTAATCAAAACACTCTACCACTAATCTCTATCAAATCCTAAGCATATCAAAAGCAACAATCTCTTTTTTTATAACCATCTCATTTCTTCTTCCTCTTCGCTCTTCTCCACAAAACTTTGAAAATTCATAACATCTCATTTCCCAACGGATTTTGACGAATCAAGTGGAAAATCAAAGGATGTGAATAGTAATACGATCTCATTTCATTTTAGAAGTGGAATTTGTATGATAGGAGGCACAACGGACCAGAACAGCGAAGAACAATGATGAAACCCCGTAGACCATATTCATCCTTCTTTGTCGAACCTCAACATGACATATCTCTCGTTTTCTTCACAGATTTTGACTACATACTCATCGAAACGACCGTGGTGATGAGTACTATAGTTTAGAAAAGGAACGTTGGCAAAAATTTTGAGGTTTCTAGGTGTAAAAGGCACAGGACATTGGAGGCAGTGTTGAGCTTTTCTTCATTTGAGAGTTTTGGTGAGTGGGACTCTTCGTATTCGTGTATATATTGATAAAACATTGTAATTCACCCCTTACAGTCTTAAATCAAATTACAAATGGTGAAACTATAAAAAGTGGTTTTTTTCATATAGATGATTAGTATGTAGTATGCCACTGCTAGATAATTAAAAAAAGTGATTTTATTGTAAATAGACAAAGTTTGATCTCTCCCCAATTAAAATTTATAAAACACAAAATTACACAAAATTAAATATATTATATATCAAAATTATATTTCTCAATGGCACGAATCCATTGATAGTGTTCGTTTGATGATATAGTAATAATATCTGATTAATTTATAAAATTACATAAATGCCCCTTAACTTTAAAGGCTTATAACTCTCGCATACGACCTCCATTTCATACGCAGTTCACGACATCGGGATCATGGATGATTGAGGAATGTTTTAGTATATTATTTTCTTTATTTTAGGATACTTTATAAAATTGCCTTAGTGGCCAGTTCGTTATACGATTTTAGCTTAAGGGTTGGGGCTTGATCCAGTAGCTTCATAAACGGTGGGGCAATATGAGGATTAGGCTTGCTTCTAATAGTAGGCCGTTAGGCAAATGAATAGATTGTGTAACATCCCGCCGTTTTGGACCATTCAAATCGACAATAAAACCACACATGTCAGACTTGAATAATTTAAAACAACAGATTGTTAATAAAATTTGTGGCAAATAAAATCAATCACATACACAGAATATCAGAATAACTCGCAGCGGAATAAATAAAACATAGGAGTTCATGAAGCTCCTAAATACATAGTCTCAAACTAATACATAGTACCCAAGTTTGAAAACAAATACAACGAAAAGTTTAGATACATAAGTTCTCTACAACAAAAGCAAAAGCTGAGTGGAAATAACTGGAATGGAAATATCAGGTAGACAGCTAAATCTTCGGCGGATCTCTAGCTCCAAAAAGGATGAAACCAAAGCTGTGAAACTCAGGCTGACCCGAGCGTTAAGCAAAAACACAAAACACTCGAGTCAGGACATACATACTTATAAAATGTAAGTCAACTCAAGTGAACTGTAAAAGAAATGCATCAGTAACTTAAAGGATGCTTGGGATCGCCCATCCTTTAAGGATCCGTTAAACTATCTACTATGTAGTAATATACGCTATTATAATAATGTCTAAAGTAAAGTAAACTAATAAAATAGCATTAAGGCATTACCCATTTCTCCCTTAACACATTTTATAATGCCAATAGTCTATACAGTACCGTAACTCCCCGTAAACTGGGGCCGCTAGAGGATACCCCATAGGTACAACATAAAACAAACTCGTAGAAGGCGCGCTAGGGTAGGTGACACGGCACAACTAGGCAATGCCAGGGTAGATATACAAATTAAACTTCTAGACTGTTGGTAACGCATAGTCGCAACTACCGCCCAACTCAATCCACACTCCCGAATCAAAGGTGCGCACCAAAACAATCACAAAGTAATAGAATGGCTAACGATGAAGTGTGTCCGATCGGAGGAGCTACCTCACTTGGCCCGTCAATTGCTCCTGTTTTAGCCACCTTATGCTAACTCACGGGAGTTAGGTCCACGTATGTATACCTTTAGGATCGTCGCCACCATCCTACTTCATTCTGGAATCTCCACTGCGTACACAGTTGTTAAAGTGGTTTTCGGTATCGACAGAGAGTATGCCCATATCCGATCCCGGTCTCTTTAACAACCAAACGTTATTATAACCCGTTGTTATTCAATTTCAATTGGTTTATTTTTCATATCAAACATATTCCTTTCAAAAACATATAAATTCCATATCATTATTCTTTAAAATATTATTCATTTTTCCAAATTCGTACACTTCCAAATTCATTTAATTATAACCCCTTTGAAACGTAAAATTTAGAGATCATAGCACTTTAAAATGTAACCTTTAGAACCATAACATTCGAAACTATAACCCTTTAGAAAATTTTGTAGCATTATGGAAATGTCACTTTTAAGAAAACGCAGCAGTACAGAAATGCTATTGTAAGAATTCGCAGCGGTGTAGAATTGTTACTGTAAGAATCCGCAGTAGTGCAGAATTGTTACAGTAAGAAATTGCAGCAGTTTTGAATTGTTACCCAAAAGAAATCGCAGCAGTTTTGAATTGTTACTGTAATACTTCCTAGTACAGTAGTTTATATAATCAAATAGTACATATATTTACAGTTTTTATCATAGTCATTATATCATTCTTATTATATTACTCTAATTTTAGCTATTTGGTCATTAAAGAAACCACACCTTTAGTTAAATAACTTTGTTACTATAATGTCAAATTTTAAAGCTGAAATCCTTATGCTAAGTTAAAAGTACGTTATTAACTTGCACTTTATTTTCTTTTCAGTAAATAACATTTATCATTTTTATTACCCAAGTTATACCATTTACACTAGTTAAAACTTACATGTCAAATGTACGTTTTAACTTACATTTTTTTTCCACAAAAAAAACCATTTATCATTTTAATCACTATTACATGAATTAAAACTTAAAATTTATAGGTTAGAATAAAATACCATTATTAAGTCAAATCGGATTATTAAATTTCAATTAACCTTCATACTGTAAATTAGATTCCAAAATTTACATTTCCAACTATTTATTTCTTATAAATTTTTTTAACTCATGTGAACAAATTCACAGAAATTATTACATTAAATTTAAGTTGAGATTCATATATAGAAATCCAAAATACTTAATAAGTTTTAGAAAATCATTTTAAATCAACCACGGAGTCTGTATAAAATTCTCTACCCTAGGGTCAAGTAAATACGGACATATATCATTTCAATCCGCAATTTATTAATTTTCCGGGTTTTATATCATTTCAAACCCACAATCCCAAGTCAAATAAAATTGCTCGGGCCTATCATTTCAGCCCATAACAATTATCCTTAATCTAAAGATCATTCGGGTATGTATCATTTTAACCCATAGTGAAGGAACTTACAGTGTGAGAACAGAATATTAAATAAACATAACAATATTCAATATATCATGGCATATGATCATAACAGGTAAAATATGATATGAAATAACATAATATAAACATAGGTGAAATTCTCAACTTGCATATACAAATCCATACAATTCCATTGTCGTCAATTCACCAAAATATAGTACGTTGTCTAGAGTGATTACTCACCTTTCTTTGGTTAGAGAAGTGATTCAAAACGCAACACAACGACTACGATAAGCACAACAAATTACGGACAAGCTTGAGTGAGGGGAGAATCCAAATCCGACGCTTTGAAAAATAAAATAAATTTCATACGTAAACAAATAATTCACATAGAAAAATAAAAGTAGAAAAATTATATATTTATAAACATGTGAAGAGGGATTGTCTAGGGAAAACATAGGTTTGTTCTAGGGTTTATTTGGGTTCGGCCATAGGGTTTGGTTTGGGTTTGGGTTCGACCATAGGGGTTTGGACTAGGTTAGGGTTCGGTTTTTGATGGAGAAGGCTCGGCCTAGGGTTAGGGTTTTGGTAGTGGAGGAGATGGTCACGGCCAAGGTAAAGCAAGGGGAAGGGTTTGAAGAAGTTCGGCTATGGGGTTTGTGGTGGGAAGAAGAGGAGTGGAGGCTGAAATTTGTGAAGAGGGAAGGGAAAAAGGAAAGAGGAGAAGTGGTTTTTGGCTAGGGTTTGTGGTTGGAGGGAGAGGAGATAGGTGTGGCCGAAATTTTTGAGAGGAGGAGGAGGAAAATTTGTAGAGGAAAAGAGGAAGAAAGTCTAGGGTTTTGAGGAGGAAGACAAAGAAGAAAACTTACATTGATTTCTTTCTGCGGAGGCACAAATGAAAAATGAGGAGTCTAGAAAACCCTAGGATATTATATAGTCATCTCAACAGGTGGCTTCTCATCTAACTAAAGCATTTCCTAGCCCACTAGTATAAGCCCAAACAAATCAAAATATAAATAAGATAAAAGTTAAGGGAAAATAACTGCGTGTAATACGCCAAAAGTTGTAAATTTTAAGAAGTAGGAATCAAAATTTAACAAAACAAAAAACAAAGAAAATGTTAGAATTAAATCAATCTTCATAAAAAAAGTAAAAGTTCAAAATTCAAAATTCAAAATTTTCACAGAAAGTCAAACTTTGACCAATATTGGCCAAAATTTGCATTTTAAGAAAATTCTTTATTTTATTAAATTTGGAAGAACATTTCACATCCAATCCCAAAATATTACATTAAATTTCCAAATTTATCAAATTTTAAAATAATTATATTCAAAGTTTCAAATGAATTTTCATATAAAATATTTTCAAAATTTGCGGGTTGTTACACTCTCCCCCACTCAAAACTTTTCGTCCTCGAAAAGAAACGAGACCCAGAAAACAAAGAGGGATAAGGTAGGATAACAAATTGTACCTGAAACAAATAATTCCGGATTCGAAGCACGAATGCTCTCCTCCGTTTCCCAAGTACAATCCCGATCATCAGTGCTCCATTGCACTTTGACCAGGTTGACATGTTTTCTTCAAGCTGCTTCGTACCTCTATCGATAATACGAAGTGGCTTCCTCTCGACAGTAAGGTTCGACTCAACATCCGAACTCTCGAGAGTAGAAAGCTGGACAATCAAAGATAGATCATGAAGATACCAACGAAGATGCGAAACATGGAACACATTATGCACTCCAGAAAGCTTCTCAGGCAAATCTAAATGGTAAGCTAAGGAACCAACTCTCTCTAAGATGCAAAAAGGACCAATAAACCTAGGAGCGAGCTTCCCTCTCCGACCAAAATGAATCACGTTTCTTATTGGAGAGACCTTAAGGAAAACCTGATCACTAACATAAAATTCTAAATTCCTCCTACGCCTGTCAGCATACTTCTTCTGTCTATCCTGAGCAATCCTAATCTTTCTCCTAATCTCCTCAACCTTCTCAGATGCTTCTAGAATCACATCAGGACCAAGAACCAAATGATTACCGGATTTAATCCAGCAAGATGGAGATATGCAAGGGCGTCCATAAAGAGCAGCAAATGGAGCCATTGCGATACTAGCCTAAATTCAAAAAAATGGGATAAGATAGATAAATGTTTAAGACAACCTTAAACAGATATTTGAGATTATACCTGATAACTATTGTTATAGGTGAATTCAATGAGATGGAGATGATCTTCCCAAGATCTCCATAATCAAGGATACAGGCACGAAGAAGATCTTCTAGAGTCTAATTTACTCTTTCCGTTTGACCGTCAGTCTGCGGATGGTAAGCAGTGCTCAGATTCAGACAAGTACTTAAAGATTCCTGAAAAGCTTTCCAAAACTGACTGGTAAAGATGGAATCTCTATCACAAACAATACTGACCGGAACACTATGAAGACGAACAATCTCTCTCATATAAATCCCATCTAAACTCGAAGCAGAACGGTTGGACCTAACCGGAATGAAATGAGCTGACTTGGTCAATCTATCCACAATTACCCAAATACCCTCATTACCTCTACTAGTCCTCGGTAATCCATCAATAAAATCCATAGAAACTTGTTCCCATTTCCAATTGGGAACCTCAAGGGGTTGCAATAATCCAGCAGTCTTTTGATGATCAGCCTTATCCTGCTGAAAAGTTGCATATCTACTAACAAAAAGGGTGATATCACGCTTCATACCACTCCACCAATACAGCTTCTTCATATCATGGTACATCTTCGTCACACCGGGATGAATAGAAAGTCTAGACCGATGATTTTCTCGAAGTAACTCTTGCCTCAATCCATCGACATTCGGGACACAAATCCGATTATTAATCCTCAAAATCCCTTTATCATCGATCTGAGCTCCATTCCATCTTGGCTATTACCACCAACCCTGCTACGAACATTTTCCTTAATAAGCCTAAGCATCTCATCCTCATCTTGCTTAGCAATAATATGATCCATAAGAGGAGAAGAAACAACAAGCTGACACAACATCGCCTTCTTTCGACTCAAAGCATCGGCTACAACATTAGCTTTCCCGGGGGTATAGTTGATGTCGAGGTCATAAGAAGATAGAAACTCAAGCCACCTAACCTGCCTCAAATTCAAGTCCTTCTAGGTGAAAATATTTCAAAGACTTATGATCCGTCAAAAGCTCAAACTTAGTTTCCAATAGATGATGTCTCCAAAGCTTCAAAGCAAAAACTACGACAAGTAATTCCAAATCATGCGCTGCATAATTGGCTTCATGAGTCTTCAACTGTCGACTGGCATAAGCGATAACCTTCCCATCCTGCATCAGAACGGCTCCTAAACCTTCACGACTGGCATCAGTGTATACCGTTAATCCCTCATTTCCATTTGGAACGATAAGAACTGGTGTGGAAGTAAGCTTGCGCTTCAACTCATTGAATGCAGCTTCACACTTATCATTCCATCTAAATTTACCATTCTTACGAGTTAGAGCGGTGAGAGGTGCAGCAATCCGAGCAAAATTCTCAATGAATCTTCGATAATAACCGACAAGGCCCAGAAAACTACGGATATCAGATGGAGTCCTAGGAGTTTCCCAATTCTAAAATAGAATAGGGAGAATAAGAACCGAGAATGAGATAGAATAATTAATGTACAAAGGAAAGAAGAGAAGATAGACTTACATTGATCGTAGCGATCTTAACTGGATCAATAGAAACTCTATTACCAGGAACAATATGTCCAAGAAATCGAACTTCATCTTTCCAGAAATGGCATTTTGAGAATTTGGCTTTCAATTGATGACTCCTAAGGGTCTTCAGAACAAAATTCAAATGTATTTCATGTTCCGCCTTAGATTTAGAGAAAACCAGAATATCATCGACGAAGACTAGAACAAACTTATTAAGAACATCACGGAAAACCCGGTTCATAAGGTCGACAAAGAAAGCTGGGGCGTTAGTCAAACCAAAAGGCATAACTAACCATTCAAAGAAACCATCCTCAGAACGGAAAGGAGTTTTAGGAATACTTTCCTCGGCAATTCTGAGCTGGTGGAAACCGGTGGCAAGATCAAGCTGAGGGAATACAGTAGCTCCATAAAGCTGATCGAACATATCATTAATACGAGGCATTGGATATCTGTTTTTCATAGTAAGCTTGTTCAGCTCTCTATAATCAACACACATCCTCAAAGAACCATCAGACTTAGTGACAAAAACCACTGCTGCTCCCCATTCTGAATGACTGGGTCTGATCAAACCTTTGGAGAACAAATCTTCAATTTGCTTCCTCAACTCAACCTTCTCATGGGGTGCCATTCTTCTGGGAGGAAGAACTACAGGTCGAGCTCCAGGAATGAGATCAATATGGAATTCGATTTCCCGTTTAGGAGGTAAAGAAGTGACTTCACCAAACACATCGGGATAGAGTTTGACCATAGGAGTAGAATCAAGATCACTAGGGGAAGAATCCAGAGAATAGATAAAACTGCCTGCATACTCCTGAGGCATACGACACTGAATCACCAAGGGCTTACCAAAATCATCAACAAGAGAAACAGTCTGGGTTTTACAAGAGATAACAACTTCATGCATCTTCAGCCAATCTCCTCCAAGCAACATGTCAAAAGCATCGAAACCAAGAACATAGAAATCACCAGAAAAGTGATGGTCGGAAAAGAAGAGTTTCACACTGTTACAATTCCTACTAAGGTTTGCGGGACCACCAATCGGATTAGTAACACACAAAGGTTCGGTTGCAAACTTAGGTGAAAGGATATGCCCAAACTTATCACAAAGGTCCACATAAATGAAACTATGAGAAGCTCCCATGTCAAATATAACACGAACCGAAAAATCAAACAAAGTAAAAGTGCCCTGGAGATACCTTGGGTATCACTAGGAGCAGGTGGAGTAGGCGGAGCATGAGTGGAAGAAGTCATGGCAAAGACTCCAGATGTCTTGCCCTTCTGATACAATGGACAATCATTCTTGAAATGGCCAAGTTACAAACAGACATAACAAAGGTTGTTCTTGGTATTTTGAGGTGGAGGAATGGAGGCACTGGCAGGTGCTGGACAACTGTTGGCATAGTGACCCTTCTGATCGCACTTGAAGCAAGTGATGGAAGAAAGATCAATAGGCTGCCTCCGGGAAGAAGAAGATCCTAAATCTGTATTCTTAAGCCAATTCTGCTTCTGTCGATGGAAATTAGACTTCCTCTTCTTAGAGTTGCCAGAAGAGGGCTGAGATGAAGGTGCACGAGCAACAGAAGCTTCCTTAGAAGTGGGGTTCTCATATCTAATTGCCATATCCATCGATCCAGTAAAAGGGCTGTGCACATAAGAAATCAAACGATCATAAAACTCTGGGCGAGCTCCAGCTATAAACTTCTCATTCTTCTTAAGAGGGGTATCAATCAAGCTAGGACCAAACTTGGAAAGTTTGTTGAACTTCCACTCATACTCAGAAAATAACATATCCCCTTGCTTAAGATCCATAAACTCCCTATATAGCTGAGACTTCCTAGCTTCTGGCATCCACTTCGCCACAAAAGCCTCCC
Organism: Allium fistulosum; assembly: GCA_030737815.1. Lineage (NCBI taxonomy): Eukaryota > Viridiplantae > Streptophyta > Magnoliopsida > Asparagales > Amaryllidaceae > Allium > Allium fistulosum. Next base: position 1,273,135,883 of record CM060901.1, on the reverse strand, counting down.
GAAACTGTTCCCAAGAAATATCTGCCTTAATAGTGTTGGCTGTAACTGACTCCCACAAATCCAGGGCTGCCACCTGTAACTGCCAAGCTGCTAACTAACGCTTCTGAGCGTCGGTGATCTCCAAACCAGCGAAAATCCTTTCCAAACTCCTTAGCCACTACTGAGCCTCAATGATGGTCTCTGATCCCGTAAACTTAGTACCACCTAGCTAACTGAACTCCTTACAGAGAATGCTAAACCCAATAGGTGCAACTAGTGCTGGAACTGGGGCAACACCATGACCCTGACCTCTGGCATTCCTACGATTCATCTTGGAAATTCAAGAATGAATTTTTTTCTTTAGGACCAAGATAGAGGAGAAAGAAAAAAGGCAAGATTCAACTAGAATGGAAATCCTAATCAAAGAATTCTATTAAACAAGGTGGATTCGAAAAGAAGGGAATTCTAAGGAAAATTTGATTTTAAAACAAGAAAATATTTATATCCAAAATAATCCTTTAAAATCATTTGAAAATCATTTGAAAACCATTTTATACTTGAAAATACGTTCTCTCGCAAAGAATGATTCTAAGATTGATTTTACTGATTCTAGGGTATTTCTACCCTATCTCTAATGAGTTTTTGCCCCGTAGGCTAAGGTTTGCCTAAAACCAAAGCTCTGATACTGATGTGCACGTAAATGTGCATATATTTACATCCATATTTTATCTCTTTTTATTTAAATAAACATCATATTTGGGCATTTGTACATGTTAAAACCAAAATTCAATTATTTTTCAAACCATCATATTTTCATCTTCATTCAGGGGCAAAATGGTCATTTTTGTGCATGTGTAAATTTGAGAATTTTTACTTGGACATTTTTGATGATTTTTATAGGAATTTGGATGCATATGAAAGAGGCTTATATGAAGATACATGCATGCACAAATGAATACAAAGGAAAGAAGAGGGAAATAATTCAAAGTGAAGATCATGGAGGACCCCACCTACCCACCTACCTTAATGTACAAATTAGAGGCTAGTGAACAAGCTTATGGAATTAATGGCTTCATGTACACTTAAATGATGATTAGTAGAAGCTAATGATTACTTGGCCTCCACACTTCCTAAGGGGTATTTTGGGAAGCCCCCTAAAAATAGAATTAGGGTTTTATGCATGTATAAATAGCCCTCTTATGTACATGTAAATCATCTTCTACTCTTTCATTTTACTTAGGAAATTAAGAGACCAAATTTTAAGCTCAATGTTCTATGAAATAAAAATGGCTTCCAAGCCTCTTTCTTCTCCTTTTCTACATGCTTTTCTTTGTTTTTATGTTAATGCTTTTATTTATGTTCTTTTCTTTTCATTAGTAGAATAGTTTACATTCATGCAAGTAGTGTAGCTTAATTTCTTTTGTTGTAAGTAGTTTAATTACATTCTCTTCTTTGCTTATTCTCTATTTTCTTCTCTTTTTAATGTTGAAAGTTACTTGTGTTGCTTCAATGCCACAAATGAGTAGCTAAACCCCTTCAATTTAGGGGTAATGAAGCTCTCAAATATTATGTAATTTCAACATTTTATGATTTATGATCTCATTTGGTTTATGCTTCATGAAGTGAGTTTTGATGCAAGTTTATACAAGTGGGTTTGATAGCTTATATTGTTTATGCAAATGAACTATTCTCATTCAACATAATCACAATTTGCATCATCATTTGCTAATCCATTTTTGATTGTGAAATTAAAGTAAAAATGAAATTTGATGATCTATATTACTAGTTACAATAGTAAATATATCATACTTAAAATAGCTTTTGCTTTGGCTTCATTTTCATGAGAATTATAAGTGGTTTATTTGTTGTATTATAGTTTGATGGTTTGAGTTATGTTAATTAATAATATAAACAAACCATACTTATGATAAATACAACAATATTTCACTTAATATCAAAGCTAGAGATCACAAATTGTTTGTTTGTTGATTTACAAAAATATGAGAGTGGATTTGCCTCTAAATTGTTCTCTAGTTCAATAGTTTTTAAATCACATTTTAATTCTAGCTTTAGCTTCTTTTTGTAGTTAACAACTTTCATCTCACTTTGGTCTAATTTGATTGAATAGATTTTTAATCTCTCACATTTCCCTGCGGATCGACCCGTATTCGCCACGTACTACAAAGTGTACGCCGTGCGTTTGCGGTTATATTTTAATTTCTAAATTTGTTCGATAGTTTTCTAACTCGATAGAAAATCCGTCTTCCGAACAAGTTTTTGGCGTCGTTGTCGTGGAATCGTTTTGATTTTATTTTTCTATTGAATCTGAATAGAACGTGGAGCCAAACGTTGAATCGAATGCCAGTCAAAACTCTTCTTCTTCTACTCGAGTAGACCTGCCTACCGAGTATCGTGTCCCATTTCCACATCGTCTTCGACCTAAGAAACACTCGGACCAAATGGAAAAGATGTTGGAAATTTTTAAACAAGTCAAAGTTAACATTCCGCTTCTTGACATTGTTCAGCAAGTCCCAACATACGCGAAATTCCTTAAGGACTTGTGTACCCAAAAGCGACACACTCAAGTGCCCAAAAAAGTTTTCTTAGCCGCCAGTTTAAGTGAAGTCTTGTCCCAATCCATGCCCGTAAAATACAAAGATCCTGGCTGCCCTACAATTTCATGTACAATTGGAGACAAGACAATTAACAAATGTATGATAGATTTAGGCACGAGTGTCAATTTGATTCCATACTCTGTGTACGAACAATTAGGCTTAGGTGAGCTCAAACCCACAAAAGTCACGCTTCAATTTGCCGATCGCTCGATTAAGAAACCCGTGGGAGAAATCGAGGACGTGCTCATTCGAGTAGGGCAATTCATATTCCCCGTTGATTTTATCGTTCTCGAAACACAACCCGTAACGAATTCCTCGAGTCAAATTCCATTGATTTTAGGCCGATCATTCTTAGCCACCTCAAATGCCTTAATCAATTGCCGTAACGGATCGATGAAAATTTCTTTTGGAAACATGACTTTGGATCTCAACATTTTCAATCTTGAAAGCTAATCAAACGAACCTCATGACCAAACGTTGGAAGTTAGTGCCATTCACGAAAACTTCGAAAACAAGACAATTGACCTTAGCGACGAACACGAAGCTGAATATGAAAAATTGTTTCACGAAATTCCCAGCGAAATTGAATACACTCTTCCCTTTGAATCGCTTCCAGTAGAGTCCAAATATCAACCCAATTCTTTGATCGAAAAACTCCTGAAGTTGAACCTCAAACCACTTCCCGATCACCTTAAGTATGCATACTTAGGTGATAATGAAACGTTACCCGTCATAATTTCTGCGACTCTCTCTCTTGACCAAGAAACCTCCTTACTTTCTATTCTTTCGAAAAACAAGGAAGCGATTGGATGGTCGATCTCCGATATAAAGGGGATTAGCCCTGCTATTGTTCAACATTGTATCCATTTAATCGACAATGCCAAGCCTGTTCGTGACATGCAACGAAGGCTTAATCCAAAAATGAAAGATGCAGTGCGTGATGAAATTCTTAAACTTCTCGACAACGGAATCATTTACCCAATCTCCGATAGTTCATGGGTTAGCCCAATTCACGTTGTACCGAAAAAGTCTGGGCTAACCGTTGTCAAGAACGATTCAAATGAACTTATTCCAACTCGTACTCAAACGGGTTGGCGTGTTTCCATTGACTATCGAAAACTAAATGCCACAACACGAAAAGATCACTTCCCTCTTCCCTTCATTGACCAAATGCTCGAACGTTTAGCCGGCCACGAATTTTACTGCTTCCTTGATGGTTATTCCGGCTATAACCAAATTCCCATCGCTCCCGAAGATCAAGAGAAAACAACTTTCACGTGTCCATTCGGTACCTTTGCTTATCGACGTATGCCATTCGGACTTTGTAACGCTCCTGCGACCTTCCAACGATGCATGGTTGGAATCTTTTCCGACATGATTGAACGCTTTCTAGAAGTTTTTATGGACGATTTCTCAATCTTTGGCGATTCTTTTTCCCAATGTTTACATCATCTCGAATTGGTTCTAAATCGATGTAAAGAAAAACATTTGACTTTGAATTGGGAAAAATGCCACTTTATGGTCAAACAAGGCATAGTCCTTGGACATATCATCTCAAATAAAGGCATTGAGGTAGATAAAGCGAAAATCGATGTCATTGCAAATCTACCCATTCCCAAAACAGTTAAGGACATTCGACCATTTCTTAGACACGCTGGCTTTTACCAACGCTTTGTGAAAGACTTTAGCAAAATTGCTCGTCCTTTGACGACTCTTCTTGAAAAAGACGTTCCTTTCGATTTTAACTCTGATTGTATCTCTTCTTTTGAACGTCTTAAGAACGAACTCATTTCTGCTCCAATCATTTGTGCGCCCAATTGGGATCTTCCTTTCGAAATAATGTGTGATGCTTCAAACTTTGCCGTTGGTGCTGTCTTAGGACAACGCATCAACAAGATCCTTCACGTGATTTACTATGCGAGTATGACTTTGAACGATGCTCAACTCAACTACACAACAACCAAAAAAGAGCTTCCAGCTGTCGTTTTTGCTCTCAAAAAATTCCGACAATACTTGATAGGGTCACACATTACTGTGTACACGGACCACTCTACGCTTCGATATCTCTTTGCTAAAAAGGATGCCAAATCCCGCTTGATTTGTTGGATCCTTTTACTTCAAGAATTTGACCTTACAATTAAAGACAAAAAAGGATCCGATAACGTCATAGCCGATCACTTTTTTCGTCTTCCGAACACACCATCTTCTTTGCCAATCAATGAAAACTTCCCCGATGAACAACTCCTTTCAAATTCTATCGACCCATGGTACGCTGATATAGTGAACTACTTAGTCACTGAAGAAACTCCCTCATCGTGGTCCAAACAGGACAAATGCAAATTCATGTCCCAAGTGAAGTATTTCTATTGGGACGATCCATACTTGTTCAAATATTGTCCCAACCAAATCATCCGACGTTGCATTCTGGATAATGAGATTAGGAGTGTTCTTTCATTTTGCCACGATCAAGCGTGTGGTGGACATTTCGGTCCTCGAAAAACCGCAGAAAAAGTGCTTCAGTGTGGTTTCTATTGGCCTTCTCTTTTCAAAGACTCGTTTGAATTTTGTAAAACTTGCGATCGATGTCAAATGCTTGGACGAATTTCTCGACGAGATATGATGCCTCTAAACCCCATTCTTACAATCGAAATCTTTGATGTATGGGGTATAGACTTTATGGGACCTTTTCCCAATTCTTTTGTAAACTTGTATATCCTTCTCGCTATCGATTACGTTTCAAAATGGGTCGAAGCCGTTCCTTGCAAAACCAACAACCATAAAAATTTTGTGAAATTTCTCAAAGAAAACATCTTTTCGAGGTTCGGCACACCTCGCACAATAATCAGTGATAACGGGACCAATTTTTTCTTTTGAAACTTTAATGAAAAAATACTCGATAACCCACAAGTTATCCACTTCGTATCATCCTCAAATTTGTGGCCAAGTTGAAGTTTCAAATCGATAAATAAAACAAATCTTGGAGAAAACTGTCAAAAAAATCGAAAAGATTGGTCTCAGAAATTGACTGATGCGCTTTGGGCTTACCGTACTGCTTTTAAAACTAACCTTAGGATGTCCCCATTTCGTTTAGTTTATGGTAAAGCTTGCCATTTACCCGTTGAAATCGAACACAAAGCGCTGTTGGCAATTAAGAACTTAAACTTTGATCTTGAGAAAGCTAGCAAAAACCGAAAACTACAACTCAACGAACTAGAAGAACTTAAGAACGACGCGTATGAAAACGATAAAATTTACAAAGAAAAAACCAAAGTTTTTCATGACAAGTCAATCCTAAGGAAAACGTTTTCTCCTAACCAAAAAGTTCTTTTATATGACTCAAGACTTCCTTTATTCCCTAGGAAACTTAAATCGAGATGGACCGGACCATTTGTGGTACGAACTGTTTTTCCACATGGTGCCGTAGAAATAGAAAACCCCAGGGATGGATCGGTTTTCAAAGTCAACGGTCATCGTCTGAAACCTTTCTTGGAGTTGCCAAATAACCAAGAGGAAGATCTCATGATCCTTCATGAGCCAAGCTACGTCTAGTAAGAATGTTAACCCTCTTTTGTAAATATGTACATAGTTTTCCCCGTTACACTCATTATATCATGCATTGACTGTGGGGACACAGTCAAAATTAAGTGTGGGGGGGGAGTCTCATTTTCATTTTTTTTAGTTTCATGGCATTTTTGAACTTTCATTATTCTTTTAACTTAAAAAAAATATCAAAATTTCAAAATCTCAAAAACATTTTCTTTTTAGCATTTTGATTTATTTTTCAGGAAACACTATGGGATAAGTATAAGTTTTGGTTAATAAATTGAATTTTTTGAAAATTTATTTGTCTTAACAAAAATAAAAATGAAGTTTAATTACAAATAACAATGGTTTAACTAGTATATAGGAAGGTTCATATGTGTTAATTATGAAGTATGTTCTAATTGAAAATCTTTGTTTAGAAAAATGGTAAATTTAAAGTAAAGGATATATCATTTTTATCTTCTAAGTTAAATGGTGCTAAGATGATTTTGCAAAACTCTCTTTTTCTAAAAAAAACATTTGTATATATGTATATATATTTTTAACACCTAGAGTCATGTGTTCACACTCGTGTGTTCACTCGCCATGCTTTGTACCCTTCTCACGTAAGCCCGAAAGGCAGTGCATGATCGGTATATCTGGCCTCAGTTTATCTGAGTTAGGTGTATGTATATAAAAATTATTTTTAATAACCCCTACAGTCGATAAGTGTTCACACTTGTGTGTTCACTCGTCACGCTCTGTTTTCCCCTCACATCAGTCCGCAAGGCAGTGCATGGGTAATATATCTGGCCTCAGTTTACATGAGTTAGGCATATGTAAATATTGTTAATATCAATGAAATTTTCAAGTAAGAGAGAATAAGCAATTGAAATCCAAGCACTATAACAACCCTGTATTTTACAATTATTTTTAAATTGATTTTTTTCCAGATTCATAAGCTTTATTTATGAAAAATAATAAATTTTGTTATTTTAAGTATAAACTTTGATTTTGATGTGGATTAGAATTCCAAATATGACTAAATTTAATATTTCCAGAAAATGTGAATTTTGGTTAAAATAGTCAAACTTTGACTTTTAAACTTAAAAATTTAAAAGTTTGAAATTATAAATTTTATCTTTTATTATAAAAATAGATGTAATAACTTGAACACTACTTTTCGTTTCGTTGAGAACGGAGTTAAAATGTAAAAGTTATGTACATTTCAATTTTTAGTATAATTTGTTTTATTGTGCAATTTTACCTAGTTTAAATTTTATAAATCATATTTTCTTTCTTATATTTTATTTTATTATGTTTCAATATGTTTTTATGTATATTTTTGTCTTTTTATATTTTAAAATGATAATAGAATTTTTCCAAAATTTACTGTATTTATTTTCCATTTTTAAAGGCTGTTTTCCTATTTTATGCTATTTTCTTCATTAAAAATTATATGTAAATTAAATTTTAAACGTTTATTTTGTGAATATATTTTTATTTTATGTTATTATTTATGTTTAAAAATATATTTCAAGCTCATATGAATTTTCTAAAAATTTATTCTATTCAATTCCAAATTTTCTAGACTAGTTTACTATTTTAGCTATTTTCTTAATTTAACTTTACATAATTGATAAATATTTATATAAATTATTATATTTTGATAAAATTTCGAAATTTTATCTGGGATTATTATTTTTTCCAGAAATATAAAGTTATAAAAAAGGAATTAAAGATATATGAAGAGTTTGATACCTTTTGTGTGCTTAGCCCTTTTGAATTCTACCGTTTCTTTTTCAATCAATACATCTTTTATTTTATTTTTTGCCGTTCTTTTCCTCATTCATTTTCATCCGAATCCCTCATCTTATTCACGAATTTTCAAAGCTCCAAAACCCTAAAAAAAAATCATGGCCTCCATCTTGCAATAAAATTTGGTAATCTCCCTCTTTTCTTTCTACTTTTTCTTACTTTTCTATGCAATTTTGCCTTGATCTCTTCACATGTTTGCTTGGCCTAGCCTCTACCACCTTCATCCCCATCATCACCTCCTCCATCTACTACAGCAAACACTCCCTTCCCTCTGACCAAGACAGGCCATGACTTTCCACTTGAAGCCATCACCACAAAACTCCACAAAACATTTTCTAGACCACACATATCATCACCTACCCTCCATATCTTGCTTTGGCCACCCCTTAGCCACCACCACCACTTGCTACATGACCTTTGGCTGCTGCTACTCATCACCCAAACCTCTGTCCAGACCTGTACCAAATGATGGCCGAGCCATTTGATCCATAGACCGAGCCAAAAGTTGAACCAAACTCCACTATGTTGCCTAGTCTCTTGATATTCTTGTGTTGTAACTTCCTCCACATGTTCTAGCTTTTATGCCATGCATTCCTATGATCAAACCTGAGCCAAAGTCATGTCAAACCTGACCTAAATAAACCCCTAGGCCATGCAAAGCATTGTAGAAAACAAGGCAAAAGATTTGACATTCAAATCTCTTTTCGTTTAAAAGTTATTCCATTTCAAGTGCGTTGAAATTGTGTTTGTTTTGATGTATGTTTTGGGTTGTAATACAAGAGTTGTAGCTTTGGATCTTGCTCTCCACTCAAGTTCTTAGTCTTGTCATCGTGCTTTTGTTTCCATTGTGTCATTGGTTTTGGTCGTAATCTCCAGCTTTGAACAGGTGAGTTATTCTCACCAAACAATATGTACCTATATAACTAGTAAATTGACACCCTGTGAATCTGTAGAAATATATTATCATGTTATACTTGACTATATTATGATCATATGATGTTTATACACCTATTATATCATATGTTACTGTTATTTAATGTTATTCTGTTATTTATATCAGTTATCACCATTGCAAGTTCCCTGTAGACTAGAATCACTATGGGTTGAAATGATACATACCCGAACGGACTTTAGAATAGGGAAAAATTGTTATGGGCTGAAATGATAGGCCTGAACGATTTTTATTTAATTTATTTTAACTTGGGATTGCGGGTTTGAAATGATAGAACCTGGATTTTTCTTTTTTAACTGCGGATTGAAATGATACATATCCGTATCACTTAACCTAGGTTAGAAAATTATATACAGGCCCGTGGTTATTTTATAAAGTGTTTTGGATATTTTTAAGTATTTTAAAAAATTATAAATTTATGAAATTTGATTTAAATAGATTTTGAAATGTTTTAAAATAAAGAAATTATGATTTTTATTTTCCATGTGTTAAAAATGTAATTAATGAATGGTTTAACTGGATTTTTGAAATATAACTTAAGTTGGAAATTTGGAATTTTGGTTAAAAATGATATTTAAGTTATATAAATAAAATGGATATTAAATTTTATTTGGAAATGGTAAATATGATAATTTGATTAAATTTGAATTTAAGTGATTTATTAAAGTATTATTGATTTTTCTATGACTTTAAGTGGTTAAATAAGTGAATGTTTAAAAGTGATCTTTTAAAATATAACTTGACTAGGAAATGTGAAATTTGGTTTTAATTAAAGGGTTAAGTTAATTAAATAAAATTGGAAATTTAGTTAAATTTGTGAAATGGTAATTTAAATTTGAAGTGTTAAGTTATTTGTTGAAATGTGAAGAATTGGAAACTTTTACACTTAAATTTATTAAGTAAATTGTTGAAAATTGGATTTTATTATAAGAAATTTATTATGAAAAGATATATGTTAAACGATATGTAAATGAACATTTTAAATGTTAAAATATGATTTTTAAAATGTTTATCTGTTTTAAATTAAAGTTATTTAATTGCTGGAAATACACTAACACCTGAAATTTACTTTTAATAGCATTCAGAAATGCTATAGATTCTGTTTTGAACTAAAATTGTGTAAAAAGAGCTATTATAGCATTTCTGAAATGCTGTGGTTGCTGTAATTGAACTTATAGGCTAATATTGAACTCAGGTCTATTATAGCATTCTCTGGAAATGCTATAATGGTCTGCAGTCTTTGCTGAAACCAAATTTAACCCTTGTTTTGAAATCTGAACTACCGCAGCACTTCTGAAATGCTGTCTTTTCTGTTTTGAACTATAATTCAACTAAAACTGAGTTTTAACAGCAGTTTTAAGTGCTGTCTTTGATGAATTAAAAATGTTTTCAAATATAACTTATAGCAGTTGTTTTTAAATGCTGTGAAATGCTGAAATTTTAATAATTAGGGTTTTTGACTTAGTAAACGAACTCAGAATGGTTTGAAACTTTGGAAATTGAATACTTGATTTGAAAATATAATAATTACACTTTTAAAAGGTTTAAATGAATTATTTGATTGGAATATAAACTATTTAAAAGGTGACTTGAAATGATAATAAATGAAGTATACCTTCAAATTTAAAAGGTATTTAAAGTTGAATATTTAGATTTGAACTCAAATGATATTTGGAATATTAAAATGATTTGAAATGAAGTTTTGAAATGATATGATATTTTAAAAATATGGAAATGGGTTGGAATTGATTTAATCTTTATTTTGATAAAGATTTGGATTTGAAATGATATTCTATTTTGAAGTATAAACTGTTTTTAAACTTATAACCACGGGTTATAATAACGTTGGATTGTTAAAGAGACCGGGATCGGATATGGACATACTCTCTGTCTTACCAAAAACCACTTTGGCAACTGTGTACGCGGTGGAGATTCCAGAATGAAGTAGGATGGTGGCGACGTTCTTAAGGTATGTTACGTGGACCCAACTCCCGTGAGTTGGCATAACGTGGCTAAAACAGGAGCGATCTCGGACCAGTGAGGTAGCACCTCTTCTCGGACACATTTCTTCGATATTATACTCTTACTTGTGATTGATTAGATGGCCATCCTCCGATTTGGGAGTGTTGTTCGAGGTGGAACGGTAGTGGCTGCTATGCGTATCCATCAGTCCGTGTGCGTAATTGGTATATCTACCCTGGCATTGCCTAGTTGTGCCGTGTCACCTACCATATCGAGCTTTACTACGATTATGATTTAAAGATCCGACCGCGTTAAGGTTCTCCATCCCCTTAACGCTATTTTCTATATGATTATACTTTACTTATTTAGACACTATTATAATATCGAATATTACTACATAGTAGATAGTTTAACGGATCCTTAGAGGATGGGCGGTCCCAAGCATCTTCTAAGTTACTTGTACCCTTATTACAGTTCGCTTGAGTTGGTTTACATTATATAAGTATATATTGTCCTGACTCGAGTGTTTTGTGTTTTGCTTTACGCTCGGGTCAGCCTGAGTTATTCACAGATTTGGATTTCCACTCGCTTGGAGATTTGAATCGCTGGAGATTATCTGCTTGTTTTGTCCTATCTATTTCAGTTCCGTTGTCCTACTCAGCTTGTACTTGGTTATTTTATTGAGACTTTTGTTGTACTCTATTTCTTTTGTTGTATCTTATGTAACTCTGACATATTTAGATAGTAGCTTCATGAACTACTATTTCTTTTACTTCCGCTGCATTATTTTACTCTGTGTTTGTGATCTGTGATTATATTTATTTACTGTATATTTTGAGATTTGCCAAATTTTAATTAGAATGCGGTATTTTGAGCAATTCAACTCCGGCATGAGTGTCTACCTATACACTTATAATGGATGCGAATGGTTGAAAATATCGGGTCGTTACAAGCACCATTTTAACTTGTTTGATTTAACTTGTTATTGAAAAGAAACGAGAATACCAATTTGACAAACTTTGATAATCAACTAAGGATTTATTTCAAAGTTACACTTTGTTATCAACCGAAACAATGAGTTAAACTATTGTCTATTTGTTATGATGACTTGATTTTTGTTGGAAATTTTGACGAGTAAATGACTTAAATTTTCAAGATAATGACCAAGACTTATATTTAACTTCTTTGTGTCGATTTAAGAGTAAATCCGTCATTTGTAAATATTTTCAAGAACTTGCATTCATCCCATTGTAAATAAATCTTGCATTTTGTAAATATTTTCACTTTGCATCTAGATTTTGTGGGTAGTATCCGCTGAAAACCCTCACGAGACAACACTCGTCCTACTGGGGACACCTAGAGGTTTAACGGCTTGTTGCATAGGCTCAATGCAATCGTGCTCCCTACGAAAACGGATTTATCTTAGTTTTCCTTTATTCGAGGATGAATAAAAAGATCAGTGTGGGGGTATTTGATGTGCACGTAAATGTGCATATATTTACATCCATATTTTATCTCTTTTTATTTAAATAAACATCATATTTGGGCATTTGTACATGTTAAAACCAAAATTCAATTATTTTTCAAACCATCATATTTTCATCTTCATTCAGGGGCAAAATGGTCATTTTTGTGCATGTGTAAATTTGAGAATTTTTACTTGGACATTTTTGATGAGTTTTATAGGAATTTGGATGCATATGAAAGAGGCTTATATGAAGATACATGCATGCACAAATGAATACAAAGGAAAGAAGAGGGAAATAATTCAAAGTGAAGATCATGGAGGACCCCACCTACCCACCTACCTTAATGTACAAATTAGAGGCTAGTGAACAAGCTTATGGAATTAATGGCTTCATGTACACTTAAATGATAATTAGTATAAGCTAATGATTACTTGGCCTCCACACTTCCTAAGGGGTATTTTGGGAAGCCCCCTAAAAATAGAATTAGGGTTTTATGCATGTATAAATAGCCCTCTTATGTACATGTAAATCATCTTCTACTCTTTCATTTTACTTAGGAAATTAAGAGACCAAATTTTAAGCTCAATGTTCTATGAAATAAAAATGGCTTCCAAGCCTCTTTCTTCTCCTTTTCTACATGCTTTTCTTTGTTTTTATGTTAATGCTTTTATTTATGTTCTTTTCTTTTCATTAGTAGAATAGTTTACATTCATGCAAGTAGTGTAGCTTAATTTCTTTTGTTGTAAGTAGTTTAATTACATTCTCTTCTTTGCTTATTCTCTATTTTCTTCTCTTTTTAATGTTGAAAGTTACTTGTGTTGCTTCAATGCCACAAATGAGTAGCTAAACCCCTTCAATTTAGGGGTAATGAAGCTCTCAAATATTATGTAATTTCAACATTTTATGATTTATGATCTCATTTGGTTTATGCTTCATGAAGTGAGTTTTGATGCAAGTTTATACAAGTGGGTTTGATAGCTTATATTGTTTATGCAAATGAGCTATTCTCATTCAACATAAACACAATTTGCATCATCATTTGCTAATCCATTTTTGGTTGTGAAATTAAAGTAAAAATGAAATTTGATGATCTATATTACTAGTTACAATAGTAAATAGATCATACTTAAAATAGCTTTTGCTTTGGCTTCATTTTCATGAGAATTATAAGTGGTTTATTTGTTGTATTATAGTTTGATGGTTTGAGTTATGTTAATTAATAATATAAACAAACCATACTTATGATAAATACAACAATATTTCACTTAATATCAAAGCTAGAGATCACAAATTGTTTGTTTGTTGATTTACAAAAATATGAGAGTGGATTTGCCTCTAAATTGTTCTCTAGTTCAATAGTTTTTAAATCACATTTTAATTCTAGCTTTAGCTTCTTTTTGTAGTTAACAACTTTCATCTCACTTTGGTATAATTTGATTGAATAGATTTTTAATCTCTCACAATTCCCTGCGAATCGACCCGTATTCGCCACGTACTACAAAGTGTACGCCGTGCGCTTGCGGTTATATTTTAATTTCTAAATTCGTTCGACGGTTTTCTAACTCGATAGAAAATCCGTCTTCCGAACAGATACCAACTGTAACATCTCGCCGTTTTGGACCGTTCAAATTGACAATAAAACAACACATGTCAGACTTGAATAATTCAAAACAACAGATTGTTAATAAAATTTGGGGCAAATAAAATCAATCACATAATCACAGATACAGATTATCAGAATAACTCGCAACGGAATAAAATAAACATAGGAGTCCATGAAGCTCCTAGATACATAGTCTCAACTAATACATAGCACCCAAGTCTGAAAACAAATACAACGGAAAGTTTAGATACATAAGTTCTCTACTACAAAAGAAAAAGCTGAGTGGAAATAACTGGAATGGAAATATCAGGTAGACAGCTAAATCTCCGGTAGATCTCTAGCTCCAAAAAGGATGAAACCAAAGCTGTGAAACTCAGGCTGACCCGAGCGTAAAGCAAAAACACAAAACACTCGATTCAGGACATACATACTTATAAAATGTAAATCAACTCAAGTGAACTATAAAAGAAATGCATCAGTAACTTAAAGGATGCTTGGGATCGCCCATCCTTTAAGGATCCGTTAAACTATCTACTATATAGTAATATACGCTATTATAATAATGTTTATAGTAAAGTAAACTATTAAAATAGCATTAAGGCGTTACCCATTTCCACCGTAACACATTTTATAATGCCAATAGTCTACACAGTACCGTAACTCCCCGTAAACTGGGGCCGCCAGAGGATACCCCATAGGTACGACATAAAACAAACTCGTAGAAGGCGCGCTAGGGTAGGTGACACAGCATAACTAGGCAATGCCAGGGTAGATATACCAATTACACTTCCGGACTGTTGGTAACGCATAGCCGCAACTACCGCCCAACTCGATCCACACTCCCATATCAAAGGTGTGCACCAAATCAATCACAAAGTAATAGAATGGCTAACGATAAAGTGTGTCCGATCTGAGGAGCTACCTCACTTGGCCCGTCAATTGCTCCTGTTTTAGCCACCTTATGCTAACTCATGGGAGTTAGGTCCATGTATGTATACCTTTAGGATCGTCGCCACCATCCTACTTCATTCTGGAATCTCCACCGCGTACACAGTTGTTAAAGTGGTTTTCGGTATCGACAGAGAGTATGCCCATATCCGATCCCGGTATCTTTAACAACCAAACGTTATTATAACCCGTGGTTATTCAATTTCAATTGGTTTATTTTTCATATAAAAAATATTCCTTTCAAAACCATATAAATTCCATATCATTATTCTTTAAAATATTATTCATTTTTCCAAAGTCGTACACTTCCAAATTAATTTAATTATAACCCCTTTGAAACGTAAAAATTTAGAGATCATAGCACTTTAAATTGTAACCTTTAGAACCATAACATTCGGTAACCCTTTAGAAAATTTTGTAGCATTCTGGAAATGTCACTTTTAAGAAAACGCAGCAGTACAGAAATACTACTGTAAGAATTCGCAGCGGTGCAGAATTGTTATTGTAAGAATCCGCAGTATTGCAGAATTGTTACAGTAAGAAATCGCAGCAGTTTTGAATTGTTACTGTAATACTTCCTACTACAATAGTTTATATAATCAAATAGTACATACATTTACAGTTATTATTATAGTCATTATATCATTCTTATTATATTACTCTAACTTTAGCTATTTGGTCATTAAAGAAACCACACCTTTAGTTAAATAACTTTGTTACTATAATGTCAAATTTTAAAGCTGAAATCCTTATGCTAAGTTAAAAGTACGTTATTAACTTACACTTTATTTTCTTTTTAGTAAATAACATTTATCATTTTTATTACCCAAGGTATACCATTTACATTAGTTAAAACTTACATGTCAAATGTACGTTTTAACTTACATTTTTTTCCACAAAAAAAAAACCATTTATCATTTTAATCATTATTACATGAATTAAAACTTACAATTTATAGGTTAGAATAAAATACCATTATTAAGTCAAATCGGATTATTAAATTTCAATTAACCTTCATACTGTAAATTAGATTCCGAAATGTATATTTCCAACTATTTATTTCTTATAATTTTTTTAACTCATGTGAAAAAATTCACAGAAATTATTACATTAAATTTTAGTTGAGATTCATATATAGAAATCCAAAATACTTAATAAGTTTTAGAAAATCATTTTAAATCAACCACAGAGTCTGTATAAAATTCTCTACCCTAGGGTCAAGTAAATACGGACATATATCATTTCAATCCGCAATTTATTAATTTTCCGGGTTTTATATCATTTCAAACTCGCAATCCCAAGTCAAATAAAATTGCTCAGGCCTATCATTTCAACCCATAACAATTTTCCCTAATCTAAAGATCATTCGGGTATGTATCATTTCAACCCATAGTGAAGGCACTTGCAGTGTGAGAACAGAATATTAAATAAACATAACAATATTCAATATATCATGGCATATGATCATAACAGGTAAAATATGATATGAAATAACATAATATAAACATAGGCGAAATTCTCAACTTGCATATACAAATCCATACAATTCCATTGTCATCAATTCACCAAAATATAAGTATGTTGTCAAGAGTGATTACTCACCTTTCTTTGGTTAGAGAAGTGATTCAAAACGCAACACAACGACTACGACAAGCACAAAAAATTACGGACAAGCTTGAGTGAGGGGAGAATCCAAATCCGACGCTTTGAAAAATAAAATAAATTCCACACGTAAAAAAATAATTCACATAGAAAAATAAAAGTAGAAAAATTATATATTTGTAAACATGTGAAGAGGGCTTGTCTAGGGAACACATAGGTTTGGTCTAGGGTTTATTTGGGTTCGGCCATAGGGTTTGGTTTGGGTTTGATTTCGACCATAGGGTTTTGGACTAGGTTAGGGTTCGGTTTTTGATGGAGAAGGCTCGGCTTAGGGTTAGGGTTTTGGTAGTGGAGGAGATGGTCACGGCCAAGGCAAAGCAAGGGGAAGGGTTTGAGGAAGTTCGGCTATGGGGTTTGTGGTGGGAAGAAGAGGAGTGGATGCCCAAATTTGTGAAGAGGGAAGGGAAAAAGGAAAGAGGAGAAGTGGTTTTTGGCTAGGGTTTTTGGTTGGAGGGAGAGGAGATAGGTGTGGCCGAAATTTTTGAGGGGAGGAGGAGGAAAATTTGTAGAGGAAAAGAGGAAGAAAGTCTAGGGTTTTGAGGAGGAATATGAAGAAGAAAACTTACATTGATTTCTTTCCGCGGAGGCACAAATGAAAAATGAGGAGTCTAGAAAACCCTAGGATATTATATAGTCATCTCAACAGGTGGCTTCTCATCTAACTAAAGCATTTCCTAGCCCACTAGTATAAGCCCAAACAAATCAAAATATAAATAAGATAAAAGTTATAGGGAAAATAACTACGTGTAATACGCCAAAAGTTGTAAATTTTAAGAAGTAGGAATCAAAATTTAACAAAACAAAAAATAAAGAAAATGTTAGAATTAAATCCATCTTCATAAAAAAAAGTAAAAGTTCAAAATTCAAATTTTAAATTTTTCACAGAAAGTCAAACTTTGACCAAAGTTGACCAAAATTTGCATTTTAAGAACAATCTTTATTTTATTAAATTTGGAAGAACATTTCACATCCAATCCCAAAATATTACATTAAATTTCTAGATTTATCAAATTTTAAAATAATCATATTCAAAGTTTCAAATGAATTTTCATTTAAAATATTTTCAAAATTTGCGGGTTGTTACAGATTGGACTTGACCTTAACCTATGATAGTCCGAGGAGCTGAGTCCTCAATATACCATAGTCCGTGAAGCTGAGTCCTTAATATATTTTGAGGAGCTAAGTAATAAATATACCACAGTCTAAGGAGATGAGACCTTACTTGTAACGATGCGCAAATTTGACAATGCAAAATATTAATGTAATTAAAAGTGATTTGTAACGACCCGTAAATTTCAACTGTTTTAATAACGTTATTAATTGAAATTTTGAGAAATTTTAAACGATAAAATTTTGAAATATAAATTTGATATTTGGAATGCGTCTAGTTAAACATAACAATTGGTAAATTTTCGTCCGAAAATATGAAAGTTTATTTCGCGCGTAAATTTACTTCAATTTAATCAGTTAAAAAGCGATGAAAATAAAATATTTTCGAAACCTGAATATTTTTACATAGAATAATTCTAAACCATCTTCTGAGCAAGACGTCATTTTTTGTTTTTCCAAATTTGGACTTCTTTAGCTCCGTCGATCTTATTTTTCTGCGTTTTTGCTGCATTTTCTGCTAGTAGAAAATTCAATTTTTTTATTTCAATCGAATCACTGATATCTTTATACCGTTTTAACCGTCTCATCGCGCTGGTCACCATGATATATTCATTTTTGTGTTTTGGTGTCCGATTCGTGGCAAAACTGCAAAACGGCTAACTGTATCGGTACCGGATTCGTGATCATTTAATTTCTTTTGGTTTTCAAATTTTAACCGTGACCAACACGCTACCATAAATTGCTTTGATGACTTTTCAGCTGATTCAAAAAATCGGACCGTTGCTATATATTTTTGGGTGACCATTCATTCTTGGGTTTAAATAATAATTGATATATGATGTATAACTATTCGCTGCAAAATTTTGAGATCTAAGAACTGCTTCCACTTTTTCCTTCCTCTTCTTTTTCTTTCCTCCTCCTCAAATCAAAACCCATATTTTCCTTTCTCCCTCTTCACCTCACGTACTCGAAGCGAGCAACCGACCCATCAACTATCATCACCGATCTCCACCTAGTCTCTCCACCTCTCCACTACAGCTTGCCTCAACTCCTCGCCACCCTTCCATGAATTGAATTCCACATCCACGTACGGCAGACCCACCCAAAGCACCTCCGCCTTCTTCCACCTCTGGCCATCTCTACGTTGACTTCATCTCGCCACAAAGCCAAGTGCAGCCCAGCCGAGAACCGCGCACACACCTCTGTCACCAACCTCCGCACGTCCTAACCCTGCTCTGACCTCCGCATCCTCTCCTCAGACCGGCCGAACTCACCAGCTTTCATCCTTTCTTCCCATAGCTTGTCAACCTCTTTCATTCTTTCGTGCACAGGTATATCTATTTATATGTTACTAAATTTTGGGGTTTAGTATATGTATTTGTTATGTATTACTTTATATATTTATACACTAGCTTTTGTAAATGTCTATAGGTTAGTACTGTAAGTTTGCATAACTAGTTAGTAATATATAAGCTACGTACATATTGGTTTGTTGTTGATTTGAAGTATGTGTATTATAAGATCTGTCACATGTATATAGTTATAATAAGATGAGATAATGGTATAGGCAAAGTTTGTGTACAGATAGACTTATATAGTAAGTTGTAATAAAGTAAATTTGTGTAGTTACGTGAGTTGTATATATAGCCTTCAAAATAAAATTGCAGTTAGTTTATATATTTATATGTGGGGACTTTGTTCGAAACATGTATATATTATTTTATGTTATGGGTTGCATGAGTATATAATAGTTGCGGTAGTATATACTATACGTGTTCAAATCTGGATTTTTATATATAAAGATTATATAGTAGATGTTTCGAGTCTTGAAAAAAAAAGAAAAAAAAGAAAAAAAAAATACTAGTTTTAGTATACATAAAGGCTGGTTATACTGAGCATGTTATGATAGTATATGTCTGAATGTATCGTTGATTTCAAATATAATTCGTGTATAGGTTGTAAAGTATGGGTTTATTTTATAAGTTTAAAATATTGATTTCCTATATTGGTTTTAAGAGATAAATTTTATATACTTTGATTTCATTATTTGAGTTTTAGGGATAACGAGTTCGAATCATATTTATTTTAATATTTGACTTAAATCAAAATATTGAGTTTATGTAAATAATAATAATAATTTTTTTTTATGTTTAAATTTGAAATATGACTTTATATATTATTTTATATAGCTCACTTATATCATTTATCTGCATCGATCCAGTTCTGATTTGATTTCGCAAATTTCTTATTTATCAGTCTTGTTCGTCCAATTCGCGTTCAATTTTGCTTCGCTTTGGAATTCATACTTGGATTTCGTAAATCAATTTCTTCATCAAAACCCACCCAGCCACGAAAGGTGAGCAATCACTCACGATTAACGTTCTTTTATTTATTAAATTTGATTTCAATTGAAACGATAATTGAGATATGCTACTGTTATTTATGATATTAACTGTATCAGTTCACCTTTGACATCTGACACCATTATCTGTTATATATGCAATGATAATCCAGTTTGGTTGTTAAATGATTGATTGTTTGATGTTTACAATTGGACGTTAAAATTGTAATGTATAAAGTGATAAATATTATGCAAATAAATTTGACGTAGGATAATTAAAATTTGAATCGACACATATGTTGAATTTGATTAGTTGAATATGACCCCTTTTAATTGTTAAATTAATTGACATGTAAAATAGTGATAATTACACTTTGAACCATTGAACGTATATTGGATTAATTATTGTAGTGTTAAAATTGTAATCGAATGACAAGTGAGGAACCGTATGAATAATTAGTGTAATAATCTTTAATCTACATGAAATGATAGTGTAGATTCTAGAGATAATTATATTAATTCGTACAAATAACAATGCGAATTAATACGGTTATTTCGGGATTATTTGAATTGATGATTGGATTTATATTGATTGTTGTTATTGCTTGTTTATTTACTTTGACACCATCCCAGTTATCACACTGTAAGTTCCCTTTGCTATGTTTTGATTTTGAATTGAATTGGAATCGGGTTGAAATGATAAATACCCAAATGAACTTGACTTAGGATAGAGAATTAAATAAAACTCGATTGGTCAATAATTTGATTTAAAAATAAAAATGAAGATTTTATTTGAATAAATAATATGGTTTTGAAACGAAGTTGGAAATTGAATTTTAATGAAATTTAAATGTGAATATTTAATAATCTGAAACAAAATACTAATAAAGAAATTGATGAAAGAATATTGTTTAATTTGAGAAATGATTGAATTAAGTTTGAAATGATGTAATAATTAAGTTTGAAATTATAATTAAGTTTGAAATTATTAAACTTTGAAATTATTTAATAATTAAGTTTTGAATTGTTTAATAATTAAATAAGATTGAATTATTTAATGATTAAATTGAATTGAATTCTTTAATAAGTGAAATTGAACTTTTGAATAAGTGAATTTTACTTCGTAAATAATTGAAATTGAGTTTCTTTTTTAATTAAGTTTTGGAAAATTATTTAAGTGAGTAAATAAGTGAAATTGAATTTCTTTAACAAGAAATAAAATGCGATTTATTGAAATTAATGTAAGACTTGAAATTTAAAGAATTTGATTTGATGAATTCAATTTAATTCAATTTGTAAGTTTTGATATTGTTAGCACCAAAATTGGTCACTAACCTCGTAGAAGAAGATTGTGAAGAGATATAAGTGATGAAATCAAATTAAACAGAGAAGACAGTGCTAATCTAAATACAGAAAGTAAGAACACCAAATTTATAGTGGTTCAGCGTAATTGCCTACGTCCACTTTGAGGTTAAACTTTATTGATCTTCTTTATAGTTGATTACAAATACAATTCGTGAATCAAAGGCTTGAATGAAGTTGTTAAGTAGAGAAGATGAGTCTTGAAAATGGCAGAGTCTCCCCGGTGTTTTCTCTCCAAAAAAGGATCCATTTCACTGTGACCCTGCCCCTCTATTTATAGGCAAAAGTGGGCTGGACTACCCAAGTGGGCTTGATAGCCGAACGCTCTAGCCCAGGCGCTGCATGTCGAACCAGGTACGCCGAACGCTTCCATGCCGAACGGTCCTTCTCATGCCGAACGGTGCTTCTGATGTATGGGAAGTGTAGGATGATTGCGGTGAAGCCGAGCGTATCACTGTTCGAAGCTCTTGACCGATCAATGTATGTAGGTCGAACGATATCGTTACCTTGCGTAGTTGTGCATACTGAATGCCTTCTGAATGCTGAACGCTCTCGTTGCCGAGTTATCCTATCGCCGAGTTCTACTGACGCCGAGTGCCTCTGGATGCCGAGTACTCCGGATGCCGAGTACCATGGGATGCCGAACACTAGTTGACGCTGAGCATAGGTTGTTGCCGAGTGCCAGTTGATGCCGAACACTACTTGACGCCAAGTACCCTTGTTGCCGAGTACTACGCCGAGTAGTCTCGATGCCGAGTGCTTTTGATGTCGAGTGCTCCCGTATGCCGAGCAGTCTCGTATGCCGAGCAGTCTTGGTGCCGAGCAATCTTGATGCCGAGCGTTGGTTGACGTTGAGTGCTAGTTGACGCCGAACACCGCTGAGTACTACGCCGAAGACTCCTGGACGCCGGACACTATGGATGCCGAGTACTACGCCGAGTACTCATGGATGACAGTTGCTTCGCCGAACACTCCTGGATGGCAAGTGCTTCACCGAACACTCCTAGATGCCGGACACTCTCTGATGCCGAGCACTTATTGCCGAGTACTAGTTGCCTGGTCAAATCCCCAGGAAACACTTGCCCCCAAAGTGTATTGCGTGGCCGAACGTGATGCGCTTTGAATCTGGTACAATCTACCTCGAAGGTACCTCTTCAAGAATGTTAGCGAAGGTGGTGCAAGACGAACAAGTTTGGGATGCCGAACGATACGTTCGGAGCCGAGCGTACCTAGCGTGCCGAACATCATTCCGCCTCGATGCCGAGCGCTCCGGTATTGACCGGTTCTACCGGGTATAGCCCCTTCGACTTCCACCATTCCCCTCTATAAAACCAGGTCCTTTTCTTCTTCTCTCCTTTTACTTTTTATTTCTACCGTTCTTGCAATTCTGTTCAATCGTCCGAATTTGAGACTTAACTACACCATCTCAATCTCTGATCTGCAAACTTAGGTATTTTTCCTCGTATATTCAAACGAGATGTTCGAACGATGTCGTGTAGAAGGTTTTTGTATAGCTTGTCTGCATTGCCGAACGACATAGCGTGGAGGAGTTAGGAGTATGTCCACTTATCATCTTAGTTTCCTCGTGTTGAATCGAGGTTAAAGGGAAGAAAAAGAAAGAAGGTGTTGGAGGAGGTAAAGGCGCTGTTCGCTGCTCCGGCGCATGTCGTCATGTGCCGGACGATGGAATGGTTAGTTGCCGAGCACTACCTTGGCCGGACAATCCCAGGCCGAACGCTTACTAACATGTCAAACTATAATTGAGCCGAACGAACTAAAGCCGAACAATACCCAAATGCCGAACGACTGACACGCCGAACATTGACTTCAGGCCGAACGTTGAATTCAGCCGAACAATCCTTAGGTCGAACCGTGACTTTAGCCGGACAAAACAATTGCCGAACATTCCCTAGGTCGAACAATGTCTTCTAGCCGAACAATATAATTGCCGAACATTCCTTAGGTCGAACAATGTCTTTTAGCCGAACAATACAATTGCCGAACAGTACAATTGCCGAACAGAACTTTTAACTGGACAATGTCCTAACCGAACGAGGCTTTCTAGCCGAACAAGGACCTTAGCCGAACAATTGACAATGACTCTACCGAACCAAGACACATGCCGAACAATATTTAAATGTCAAATTAGTCTTAAGCCGAACACCTCATAAATCACATGTTTTCTGAATTTGGTACTGTAATCACCTCAAGGCGAGCTTTTCGAGACGGTCAGCGATGACGGTCTTCGAAGGCGACGACTCGAAGCTAATCATTATATCTTTAAAATCTTACTGCTTGTACACAATTGTTTTCACTAGTTCACACACCACGTGGGGGGAAAACTCGTGTTGCTAATTCTAACGTTCAACGTTTTTTGAGTATAGTTCTCTCAAGCACTTAGTTATTTATTCGGGATGTCGAGAAAATCTAGCTCCGCCACCATATCCGACAGGCCTGGGCCGTCATCGAGGCAAGGAGCCGTAGATACTTCCAACCCGTCAATCTCTCCCGCTCATAACTTGGCGCCCGATGCTCTGGAGTCAACCATCTTACTGGACAATCCGATCGATTCTCAAGCCTCGAAGATCAACGAGGCTGCTCTGCGACGGATATGTTCCATTCACGGGATTCCCTTTGCTGACGTGTTAGTTCCTTCGAGACACGACCGCCCTCATCTGCCCCCAGTCGGGTACACTGCCTGCAACAAGTTCATGTGTTGGATGGGCAGCGTGCCTCCATTCAATTTATTTCTCCGGATTGTGCTGTAGTATATAGACATAGCTCCGTCGCAGCTGCACCCGAATGGCCATGCGTTTCTATATGGGACTTATTTACTTTTCATGGCCGTCTTCTCCAGACCTCCAAACCCCGGTGATATCCGATACATTTATATGTTCAAGAGACGGAAAGATAGCCCTTCCTTTATGTTCCTCGAGCCATACCACAAGTGCCAGATCTTGACAGGGGCCTGTAGCAAATTCGCCCTGTACAAACAGGAATGGTTCTATGTGCGTTGCCCTTCTGGTTTCGCTAGGAGATGGGTTGAAGGCAGTAAGTCCCTCTGCTGAATCGTTATTCGTATTTAATGGGAGTCATGCTTTTCCTAACTCTTCATTTCATCTTTTCAGGTATCAACCCGCGTCCGGAAGGCCGAGGATATTCTGAGGCTGTTGAAGCCATTAGAGCTCTTCCTGCTGAGGATCGAGACATCCAGACTATCATTTCAAATGAATCGCTGTCGGGGTTCGGCTTGCTAGCCCCTGGTCGTCGGATCAGCCTTCCAGAAGGTGTTACAATTCCCAAACATCCATCTGGTAAAGGGAAAAAACTTGCCGGACCATCGTCGCGTCGCGCTCCCGACACGCACGAAGAAGGCGAGCGCAAAGAGGATGATGCCCCCGAAACTCAGGGCGAGAACGTGGGTCCCGCTTGGAATCCGGCAATCGAAGTTCAGGATATTGAGACATCATCCTCCCCTTCGAAGGGAAAGAAGAAGCTGAAATATACGGTTCAAAAGGAGAAAGTTGGTGGCACCTCAAAATCTACGCCTATCCCTCCTGAGAAAGAGGCTTCTTCGCAGCATCTGGAAAGTTCTCTGAGGGGTCTGTCCAACTTGTCCATCCCCGATGATTTACTTAATTATGGACTCGATGATCCTGAAGCTCTCAAATTCTCTTCGCCCGCTAGAGGCAATGTAGGAGTTCAACTCCCGGCTCAAGGAGACAATACTCCGATTAGCAAAGATAAACGAACGGGTCCGTCGGGGGGAACACTAGGACACACACGCACATGCGCATTCCATAATATACTTCAAGTCTTTTTAATTCGTGAATTCTCCTTAACTCGTTGTTATCTCCATTCTTTGCAGGTGATATGGGCCGCTCACACGGACTTGATCGCTTTCAGGGGTCTTCTATATTCCATCACTCCGGACGGGATTCCGGTTCAGGCAGACGCAGGGACCGAGGTGATTATGAAGATAGGGACAATCGTCCTCGCCAGTCGTCTCACGGCAAGAAAGCACACTCTCAATCTTCCCAGTCCCGCGATCTTCCTCCTCCAACTGAGCCGGATAAAGAGAAGTCTTTGCAGAAGGGTTACCAGTCTGATGCTGCTCGAGAACAACATTCCAGTTCATCGAGTACGAGCACTACACCAGAAAAGACTTTTGGTAGCGTTGAAAAAACGCTACCATAACTTATGGTAGCGTTTTAAAGAACGCTGTTATACGACATGCAACTAAAAGTCTAAAACTTTTTATTGCGTTGTTGTAAACGCTACCAAAAGTCACTTTTAAATGCAACTATAGGTATTTTCTATAGGATTTAAAAAACGCTACCAAAAGTCACTTTTAAATGCAGCTATATGTTTTTTCTGTAGGGTTAAAAAAACGCTACCATAAGTCTTCATTTTTTGGTTGCATTTTTTTTAAAATGCTTTTTCTGATTTTCAATAGCGTTTTTAAAATGCAACTGTATAATTTTTATATTATTTTACATTTGTTTCTATAGCATTTCTGAAACGTTACTAAAAGTTATTGGTTGTTTGGTAGCATATTTTAAATGCTACTATTTACGGTTGATGGTTTATACCATTTCCAGCAATCGCTTGTATACTATTCATATTAAAACGAACGATCAATCGCATAATTTTCATATATTCAAACAAACAATTAAATCACATAATTAGCATATACAAACAATCAATCATATGATCATCATATTCAAATAATTGTAAAAACATGCTAATCTCACAATCAAATACAATATCCATAATCAATTCGATA
The DNA here is from genome assembly GCA_030737815.1 of Allium fistulosum. Taxonomy (NCBI): domain Eukaryota; kingdom Viridiplantae; phylum Streptophyta; class Magnoliopsida; order Asparagales; family Amaryllidaceae; genus Allium; species Allium fistulosum. The sequence goes on along the minus strand of CM060901.1, from coordinate 1,273,109,754 downwards.
GTAGTTTTTCAACAAAATAAGTCACATACTACAAGCATTCAAAGACAAGTTTCCACAAATGGTACTAACAAAATACGATAACATATATAACAATTAAATTTATGTTCGTTGCTTGATTACCAATAGTTCTTTGTCGTCGACAGTCTTCGCTTCGAAATAGCTAATTACCTGCAAACGAGTTTAACAATCAACAATATATATATATATATATATATATATATATATATATATATGTGTGTGTGTATATGTATATATATATGTATATATGTATGTATGAAAATCATGTAATCTATAACTTGATATTCTATATTAACACATATTAATAAAAATTGTTCTATTTTTATATGCATCCTACATAGTTCCCCAACGAATACACAATTTTCAATTTACACAGATATTCAGATCAAAACTGGGTTAGAAGTCTGACTGGATTTCATTCTATGTGCAGATTGTGTATTCAGTACTATGGGCAGATTGTGTATTCAGTACTATGGTCAAGTTAAATCTTATAAAATATGAAAAAGTATCTGGAACGTCCGTAATCCATCGATGATGCATCCATCCACTAATTGAAATGTACAATTAGTTATATTATTGTTATTTATAAATTTTAGTTAACTTAAACTTAGTTAATTTTTATTAGCTTGGTTAATTTATTATTATTATTATTAACTTATTACTATTTCTTACTTACACACCAATAGGTTTAATAAGACAAATTTGATGTAAAAAGAACAGCTATTAAGGAATAAATGAAAGCAGTTGTCAAAATCTGATGGTTATCAAGACTACACGGGCATCAACTACTAACAAATTCCCTGGACAGTGTAACCCCTACCTGAGCCAAACAATTTCTTGACTATTTAATTTATTATTATTATTATTATTATTATTATTAATTTTTATAAACTTACTTATTTTTTCATAGAACTTAGTTAACTTAATTAACTTAGTATTTTTATAACCAACATTCAAACTGGAATTGAATGTTGCTCACCATAGTCTAATACACCCTAACCAAGGCTCATATAGAGACGCTCCTCATAACTGAAAGTATATAAGCCATAATTCATTCAAGTCAGTTGCAAAAGTCTTGAATCTAAACAGAGAGCTGAAACATCGTAACAAAAATAACTCAGGTGTTTACAAGGAACTTATTTTTGTTTATTTATTTATTTTGATAAGAATATAGCTTAGCTATTTTATGGACCAGTATTTCAAAAAGGTGCATTGCAAGTTAATTAATACTAAAGTCAGTTCTTTCCCTTGTTCAATATTGCAAATAAGCAATTCGTGAAAGTATCAGGATTTAACACACTGACACACTTATTCTACACGAATGCACAAGGATAAATCAGAAACATTTGCTATTGTAATAGAATTTAAGTAGATACTGGTCTGTACTTTATTGAGGATTAAAAGTTCTAATTTTCACAAACAAATATCAATTTAAGAAATCCATTAGATCGTCAAAGCTACGTATTTAAATTTATGAAAGGTTAGCAAATAATATTAGGGTGATGGATTAATAGTTGAGGGACTAATATTCAGACACATGCATAATCTAACATAACAAATCACAATAAAAATAATTAAGAATTATTGATCTATTAACACATAAAGTTTTACAAGAAAAAATACGGTAGACATTTTAGAGCCCTTGCTTTAAATTCACTTTGAATCTTGACATGTCTAAAAGGTTTAAAACAGCCAATTATTGGAAGATATAAAACATCAATGTCACTGACACAAAATTTCAAGTGATTCTAAAACTTTCATCTCGTTCAATCAAAGATATAAGACTATGTGCAGGGTAAGAACCCAACACAGCATTTTCCATATCATACATACCATTGGTCAAAGTCATGAAAAGAGACTTTTGTAATTAACCTCAGAAACTGTACGTCTCTGTCTTATAGGTAATATAAGTCTCACATGATGAACTAGATTAACTTAAAACAATAAATAGGTTAATTATGGGTGTCTTAGCTACTGGTCAAACTGAAAGATCATTACATACTGATGTTCGATATAATATACGATAATAAAAAGCAATCACCTGGATCATGATTTGACGTCTAAGTTGCTTGAAATTCCTTGTCGTCTCGCTCGCTGTCCTGTGATTTATCAACTTTGAGTCTCTGCCAAAACATATTGTATCAAATATATATTTATGCAGATTTTTTTTTGCTGTCTTTGGGTTATAATTATAGCATATTTTATTGATTGTGTAACTTCTGCTTTTATCATTGGAACGATTTCTCATGTTCACTGTTTTTAGTTATCTATAATTTTAGTTTATTCCAACATTATGCAGGCTATTAAAGTATATCAACACTGATTAATTTACTAGTATACATACGCAAGTCAGTTCCAAACACAATGCATGATAAATGATTATATATTGGAGCCAAAGAAAAAAAGAAAAAGAAAAACCTATAAGAAAAACAATTGTTACAAATACTTTTATGAAATTGTACCTTTAATGCAATACTTGTATCCTTTCTTCAATCAAACATGTTGCCAAATATCTTGACATCCCTTTTGTTGCTCTCTAATTGCTGTTGCCTAAGCGCAACTTGTAGTGATTTCACCTCCCTACAAGATGTATCTATAAAATTAATAGAAGTCGACACAGTGGAACAAAAAAAGTCAGGCTTAACTTATCATTATCAAACCAACCGATTTTGTGAATCAACCTCCAATGCTTTTTGAATATCATATTTAGCGGAATCTAAATCTCCAAACTTCATACTAGCTTGTGCTCGCCTATATAAAGCCTTCACATTGCAGGATTCAATATCAAGTACCTGGATGTGGAAAATAGTACGACGAGAAACTAAGGTATAACGAGGATTGTTTGAGTTTTAACTGTCTTTTCTTCATTGTCCTCAAAAGGCTTTTCATCATTGATGTAGTTAACAGCCTGGCATTAATTATATTAGTGATGACAAACTATTTTCTATAAACAAGTTTGTATGTTATATACCTTATCATATTTCTTTACAGCTCGCTGAAATTTACCGTTCTTATAAAGATCATTGCCCATCTGTTTCACCCTTTCTGCAGCTTCAATTTTTTCAGGGCTGCTCATTTCCCACAAGTCTTTTTCCTGCAGAATACTAACAACTCAATTTACAACAATTACCAGAACATGTTAGCTATGTTTAAAAGCCAATAGTCACCTTTATGAAATCTACCAAATTTACTTCATAAATTAAAGTCGAATTTTCAAAAATGGTGAAACCAGACCTCTCCACCACATTACATCCGAATCCATACTCAGGTTTAACAGTGACTTGAGAAATTTCACCCTCTAACATTGTTGCTACTGCTCGATCTAAGCCAGCAATTACCTGTTCTGAATTACAAAACACATTGCTAATATTTTAGACTGTAACTTAGCATCAAATTAAATAACTTACAAAACAAGTGTAGAGTAATTTGTTTGCGATCATACCTTCATCTATAGTAAACTCAAACAGATCCTCATTATACCCTAGATTCTCAAATATGGGAGTTGCAAATGATGATGTTTGTAAGATTAATAACTACATAGAACTTGTAGAGAGCTGATAGACATAACATTTACTTGGCATCATAGATTATGGACTTATAAGACGTCTACAACGGAGCCACAAAAATTAATAGGTTGCATAAAGGAGGGTATAACAATGTAACAAGGAACAACAGTAACTTAACACAAACCTCTTATTGGTAAAAATATCATAAAATGAATTTCCATCGCAAAACCAATTTGGTTATGTATTAGGTGACCTGTCATTAGTAATGGAAGACCAGCTTGAGATATGGTGTTGTAAGTGATCATATGTAGGCGAGCTCTCCAGCATGATTGTCCACTACAAGTACTATTGGCTTGTAGCATGGAGATGACTGAAAGCAGCAAACAGGTAAAACACGAGCAACTTCACATTGAGATAGTGGAGTAATTGAAGCAGCATCGGGGCAGAAACGATAGCAGTGCTCAGGGGTGTGAGAAGAGAGCTGACTAAACTGCACAAAGTTGAGCACGTGGCTGCTGCATTGAGCGAGATACGAGTATACGATAAGGTCATATGAGATAGATGTACAGAACGCATGTGTAGTAGACAGACGAGTTTGACATAGCTGGCTTGTGCATGGTGGAGGGACTGCAAAAGAAGTGCGGCAGTGTGAGACGATGAAGGTGATGCATGATTTGCTGATGGGTTAACTGAAGCATGATAGCAGGGCAGGCCTGGCATGGTGATAGCCTAGTGGCATCAGCATGGTAGGAACAACTGAGCATATGAACCGTTGTGGCTATGAAAACTATTGTAGCTTGATGTAGTATAAGCTGAACGTGTAAATTGTTGTAACATGAACTGCAATTATGAATGTTGGAAGGGTTCACGACTTCAATAAGGAGACTTATGCGTGAATAGCTACAATATGATAATGAATGAGATGATATGAGTGAATGCTGCATGTGTGAATGAAAGGTGCATCCCGAGATTGGTGGAAACTAGGTTGTGTTGCTGCGCAACAAGAGGTGCATCTGAAGATGATATAGGAACTGCTTGGTGATGCCTAATAGGATTGCCAAGAATGAAGGAAAAAAGCGCAAGGATGTATTCAACAACAAGCTACTGCAGACACAGGTAAGCAAAACTAAAGAAAATAGAAGAAATTTCATGGAAAGACAAAAGAGGGCAGGCAGGCATGTAATGCAATAGAAACACATGTTTGAATAGGTTCCTAGCGATTCATATATGGAAATCTACGATTCTTGATGGCCCTTAGCGAACATATATGGAAATTAAATATTTAAGTAAACCATCAGAGTCCGTTAATTAGTATTTAGAATAGAAAACATAGCAAGGCAGTTAACAAACCAAAGTACTCTAATGGCATTTTTTAAGGATGAATTTCATGCCTGCTTCGGTCCGATTCTTCCAATTCAAGATCCATATTCACCTTTTGCATATAACTGTTCTAATGATTTCAACCAGCAGAAGAAAATTAAAGAAAAATCATAATGAAGGGACCGAATTGTGTGAGTTTTCTCTTGTAGACACAATGGGATTCCATCGGCAAAGATGCTGGCTAAAAGAATTGATTTGGCCAAAATTTTGAATCTAAAGGGCATACCTTAATATTAAATCTCCAAGGTGCAAAGGCTCAACTTTAATTCTTTTCCTGCAATTTCATACCCATTTAAAGCTGAAAGAGCAATATCCGCTACTCAAACATCATCAAACTCTATAAATTTGGTATTGTCGGTTTTGCGGAACTTCACATATCTATAAGATATAAGGAATAATTAAATATCAAATTATATAGAAAGAAACATATTTGATGTGAGTTGAAGTCTGACCAAATATGTGAAGGATGTCATCGTTTAGTATGGACATGTCGAAGTTGGATATTAGAACAACATATTAGAACAACACTATTGCTTGTTTTGTTCCGTGGAGTTTCCTACTAATAGACAGTCCACAATTGAGACATTAAAAACCAATATTTTACTTGTATTACATCGGAGTTATTGTATATGCAGTAAGTCTGCACGTTCAAGATGTAAAACTGCACATCAAGTTTTTGCCCTTTAACTGTCATGGCATGAAGCATCCTTTCTGCATTTTGCCTGCACATTGGTCATTCATATTACCTGCATGTTCAATGCACATGGTTCATTCCTTTTACCTGCACATCGCCTGCACTTTGCTCATATACATGTTTCCTGCACATTGGCCATTCTCTTTTCTACAGCCTACCCAATAACCAATGCTTCAGCCTGCTCAATATAACATCATGCTTAAGTGCGAGCATATACATTTTATATATACACACACATATTTGGTTCTACATAAGTTTTTCCATGGACACTTGCTCAAAAAAGGGTCCCTGCATTATTTCATTTCTATTATATCCTATATATACATATTATTTTCTACCACAAGTCAGTTCTTAAGTGTTAGTATAAACTTTGCTAAGTAATATCTCTCTATCAGTAAACATAACTTGAATACTTTGCTAGCTAACTACATCGGACAGTTATAGGTTACTACACCCTACAATCACCACCAAAGCAAAACAAATTATACATACAAGAACCACAATATTCCGTTAGAATCACATTTCCAGATCACCAAAATCTTACATATTTCCAAAAGTAATCAAACTCCACAAAACTCCTATTATTGTGGAATCAAAACGAAACACAAAAATAGTGTGGCCAACTCTGGCGTTGGCTCCTTTGACATTATTCATCGAGCTGAACTATGTTTATAGTGATACAATATGCATGAAAGTGAACCCAATTGAAGAAGACAACATGGAGTGTTGAACTGAAGAAGATAGCAAAGAGATCTGAATTAAAGTAGACAATGTGATGTAGTATAACATTAACTATTTTAATGCAGTGTACTCTTAACTGAATGGTAATAGAGTAGAACTGATCCAAAATGACTGAAGCGTTAGCGAAAATTAGGTAGTCAACAAGCAATGAAAACAATACACTACAAAAAAACTTACGATTAGAAACTGTTACCTAGAGACCGAAACTTTTCGGTCTTTAATTAATAACCGATCAAAGACCAAAATATTCGGTCTTTAATTTTAAAAATTAAAAACTGAAATTCAGTCTTTGTTCGGTTTAAATTCGTTAAGACTGCATTGGTACTTTTATTTCAGTCTTTACTTTTATATTAACCTTAAGCAAACATTTAATGGTCTTTATTTCATTTTATTACGGATCCAAAAAGATATACGTGGAGACCCGCATTATTAAAAATTGATTAGAAATCCACGTTCCTTCACTTTAGGCGGCCCACTACTACACATCCACTGTTTCTCACGTTATATCACCTTTCTCACGCAACCAGTACGACAATTTCTTTTCATCCTTCCTTCCCCATATCGCCTCTCTTCCTCACGCAACCACGTAACAACCTTCACCTATATTGACCCACTTCGCTGCCTCCTCAATCTCAATCCATTCCTCACCCAAACCCAACTCCTCAACCATCAAATCAAAGGCATCTGCATCTTCCACCTAATCCCTAATTCCATCCCACCCGACAAGGTTGTTTCCTTATACATCCAGCCTCCCAACACCACCTCCTTCATCTCTGTGGCGTCGTCACTTCTCCCGCCTGCCGTCCTCTCCCTCCCTTAGCTGGACCATGCCGAAGGCGCTGCCGTCGACACCCCGAAGATGGAGTTTCCCTGATTTTTATTTCCATTCCTTCCGACGTTTCTAATTCCTAACAAGGTCTAACTATGTGACCATGCTTACAATTTCAGCTGTATAATAAAAATAATATCAACAATTTCCAAAGTTAGCCTCTGCTATGGACAGTGTTGAGGAAGGAAGTGTTGATAGAAAATATATTTTATGTTAGGTTGCTTTATGAGAAGGAGATATTAGGATTACTGAATTTGATGTCAATTTGGGGTGTTCATTTTACTATTTTTGTATTTCAATTATTAATTTAGGCTGTAGAAGAAATGCCTTATTCTGCAATGTGAGTTTGTTGTTTTCAAAGAATAGCTTGTATAATGATTATGTGGGAATAAAAGAGAGACAGGGAGTTTGTTGTTTTCAAAGAATAACTTGTATTATACCAGAAGAAAAGAGAGATATGTGTGTCACTTTGCATTGTATAAATTGAATGGATCATTTCTTTACAACTAGTACATTGAGTATCCCTTGTATATTTATATATATGTATATATTTGCTCATATACGCATGTCTATAGGTATAAGTTTGAATTATAATAATATAAATGTAATTAAATGCATTTCTTCGAGGTTCAACATTATTCTATATTAAAAAAATATTATTTGTATTGCAAAGTTTGAGACTGATTACATACCCCATTTCAGTATCAATAGTTCAGTCTTTAAAAATATTTGAAACCGAACTATCAGTCTTTAAATTTTAAGACCGACATGTCAGTTTCAAATTATTTTTGGGACCAGAGAATCAAAGACTGAAATTTCAGTTTTTAATCAGTCTTTAAAACTTATTTAGAGACTGAATTGTTTAATTACAAACTGAATTTTTCAGTCTTTAATTTGATGTTTTTTTGTAGTGATAACAAGTTGATGTAATATGAGAAATAGATTGAAGGCGTGGAGTATTTGCATTAAAACGTGTACCTATGATAGTGCATCAGATGAATTAAGAACCATGCTACGTACAACATATTCTTAACATGCCAAGATTTAGCTCAAAGGAGCATTAATTTAGAAAATTTTGTTAAATAATTTCGTTAAAAACAGAATTTAGTTAAACTAGACATATATCTGTTCATATCATATATCCCCCTTGCAGACATATGCTAAATCTAGAATAAAAAATAATGAAATTAATAATGTCAACTTTTTAAAATAAAAATTTCACTAGAATAGATGAAAGCCAATTCTCAAATTAATTGCATCAAAGTTTAACAATTATTTAAATAATTAGTACAAAAATCAATAGGAAAAAATGTGCAGTTCGATTTTATAACGCCTTGTTGTGTATTTAATATAGATATTTCATTATAATAATAACGTAGTATGTATGCTGTGCTGCATTACTTAAAATAACAATGGTTATAAGCTTGATCATATTGTCTCCTCGCAAGATTGTTTTTGCTACCTCGATAGCAAATTGAAAAGGGAAAAAATGAACATAAGATGAAATCAAGCACATGCACCAATATAGGAGTTCAGCCATGTAAAAGTATACAGTTACCTAAGTATCTTCACTACACTCATCATAGACTTAATAACTCTTGCTTCTAAATTATTGCCAATAATGCCTTTTTGCAAGATCCAATCCCATACTACAGAGTTACAAAGTTAATATGAAGTTGGCATTTAATAGTTTCAACTCTCAAGTCAAGGTATATAATGTATTATGTATTATTTGAAGTGAAAATTTATCAAGGAAATGTTAATTTTGTCATAATTCTTGCAAATCACGGCTATTATAGAACTTCAAATAAGAAATGTACCTCGAAAGATGCTACTTAACTGCTTTTGTTTGAGCAACATGGTGATAAGCTTTGAGTTTTGCAACTAGCTTAGTTGCATCTTAGACGGCATTTATAGCGAGTACCTAAAGAGAATGTTGTTAGAGATTATTGCATATATAAAAAATGTGTGACATAATCAAGTACTCAACACAAGAAAATACCTTAGGAATAACTAGAAGATCCTCAGCAAACTCAATTGCTAATTACTCCATTGAACCTAATGTTGTTGCAAGGTACTCTATGTACACGGACAATGTAGACTCCACCGCATCACCACCAACAACTACCTATATCACTGATCCACAAAAATGTTATATATTAGAAGCAATGGAGTGTCGTAGTAAGAAAATTGCTCTGTTTCAAAATCTAAATAGAGTTTACTGCCTGTGGATTTTCACCATGATATGAAACTATTCCCCCTAACATTGACATCACAAACCCCTTCTCTAGAAGTCATAACACCTTGTTAATTTCATGATTCATGCAAACTGATTCAATCTACAAATGTAGCATGCATGTATTTAAAATTAATAATATTATCATACCCATAGCATGTAGGAGTCTGTTCAAACTAGTGTTAGGGAACATTTGGACAAAGAAGGACAAAATTTTGTACATTTATGGGGTATGTATGAGTTTGGACAAAACTTTGGATGGTCATACAGAATTATTTTAAGATTGAAACTGAGTCATGTGGACAATATATACTGATGCAGTCATGCAGAAGAAAGAATCAAATACCTAATAATTTTTTCCTAACTTACATTAGAATTTGAGTTATTATAAAAAAATATGATATCATTTCATGCTAACATATAATATGAGGTATCATATGTTAAATAATAGGACCCAAAAAAAGCTACGTATAAGGACCAGGTCAACATGCAAAAAAATGCTAGCTATAGATGCTATAAGTTGTTTAGATTTTACTAAACTTGTGGCTAAAGATTTATCACAGTTGTTCCTTTGTATATCGTATTTCAACAAGTTTAGCTCCATATTACAAAAATATTTTAATAACTTTACATAGTAATTTCTTGGAACAAGGTAAATTAGTCAGCTAGTTATAATACATCGGAGGTTTAAAGCCACCGTGCATCTGTGCTCATAAACATTCTAAGCAAGAATTGTCTAAAGTCCCCTCAGGAACTCAGAAACATTAGCAATTTCACATAAGTTTCAACTCAAAACTCACAAGTTTGCTACCGAGGCAGCAATACAAGTATGATCACTAATGTGCTAATGTGATGTTTATTCCTCCAAGGCTAATTACTTTCTTTTTAAATGATGCAAAAGACGAGGTACATACGTAAAGTCAACACACCGTTCAAGAGGCACTCATAGAAGAAAAAAATCTACTTATTGTTCCATTTGATAGAATGATAATAATCAACCATCACTAAGCATAGTAACATTTTTCTTTCACCAACTTTGTTTTGTCATATCATTTGTATTTTACAAGGTATACCCATGAATTATATATCTGGTTTAACATTTTTTTAGTATTTGCTAGCATATTATTAATAGTAGGTTTGAACTTTTGACAGGTAACATAATATTTAATTGTTCATATGTACTGAAACTTGTCAAAAGTAACTATTTTTGAAACAACATAAAATAATAACTACTACTAAATGGTTGTTCATCATGCCACTTAAATTGACCTATATATCAGAGCAATGAATTAAAAACAAAAAAATAAGTAATGATTTCTAAAATGAATAAACAAATGAACCCCATCACTTAAAACATATTCATCGAAAGTGGTAAGAAGAATAGTGGAGAAGAAAGCCAAAATGGTATACTGATTCATTTTTAGGAATTATGACAAACACTTTATGGTCTTAAAACATGAAGTATTTCCTACGGAGTTGAAATTAACAATAAAAAAATTTAGAACAAAATACTCAATTATACACAGACTTTTATTTAATTCCTATTACAATCCCAAACTAAGACAACATATAGTAAGTTTCATCACCTATAAGTAAGTTGAACATATAACAATTCTTATACTGTGTAGATCCATGATTATTGAAGCACCCAACATAATATATTACACGGATTAGAGTTTTTAGGATAAGATGATAACAACACATAGTAAAAAAATATAAATACCTCAGCCAAATTAGGGCTTTTATGATAAGCCTCGATTTGTTCTGAATACCGATATTGGGTTTTTGTAGAAATCAAAAGTAAGTAAACATATGCAGATTGAAGGAGTGGACTGACGAAGTGGAGAAGAGTAAATTGAAGGAGAGGACTAGCATGAGAATGGAGAAAAACTGAGACGAGAAGAATTTTCTGAAGTGCAAGGAAACATGATAATGCAGAAGCTTAGAGGAAACATACTGATTTTATTTTTACTATTGGCGGGATATGGCGGTAAAATTTTGGCAGCGTTAAATGAAATAAAATATACGTAAGATAAAGTGTAAAATAATATTTGTTGCACTTAGCTTTAAACGCTGCCAATAAATGCAACTAAAGGCAGATTTTCTTGTAGTGGAGGCAAGTTCGAGAGCAGCGTAAAAGAACGGAATTCTCTAAGCCTCCTCCTCCTATTCCTGCCGTGGACCCAACTGTTGCGGAAAAGATGGTCGACCTTAAGGCTAAGTTTCCGAAAATCTGTTTTGACGGCTTGAAATTCCTCCCAGCCATCCATCACATTCCTGGGCACGTGAAGCAAAGTGCCATTGCCTGCAACAATGACGTCTATGTTCAACATGACGCATTCGTGCACTTGGTGGAGAAGATCTCGGAAGTATCTGTCGAGCGTCAACACGAGATTGACCGTCTGAATCTAGAGGCTGACAGCGATAAGAAAATCATCAAACTCAAAGACGAAGCGCTCGCTTCGTATAAGTCAAAGCTAGAAGCCGCTGAACAAGGTGCAAAAGATACTGCTGAGGCGGTTACTCGCTTAGAGGTGGCTCACAAAAAGGAGCTTGACGAAGCAGTCCAGCGCAGCGGCGCCCTTGCCCTAGAAAAAGACTCTGTCCAAAAAGAAAGGGACGCGCTTGCTACTCAAGTCAAAGAGTTGAAAGAGCTACTCTCCAAGGAGAAAGAAGACAAAATAGCTGCTCAGGAAGAATCACAGCGGTATTGTGATGAGATTGTTGCTACCCGACTCCTGAAGACAAAGCTCGACGATGAACTTGCCGGGGTCGAGAAAATGAAGGATGAGGCCCGTGAGGAGGGCAAAAGAATGGCTGCGGAGGAGCTTGATTCTCGCCTTGAGGCGGCCGCAGAGGCCGGCAGGGAGGAGGTCAAAAGCATGTTTGACCCGTTGATCGCCGAGTACGGAGCCCGCGTCCTTATGCACCGTGACTTAACATTCTTGGGCGACGGCTACCTCGAATCCCTGGCTGAGGCATGGGAAACTCTGATAAAGATCAGGAAAGTCGAGTCAGGCTCCGAAGAGATCGATGAGGATGCATTGGTGAAGGAGTTCCTGAGGGGGAATGAGCCATCGGATTTATCCGCAGCATTGGCTCTTTATGGCAAAGGCTCTTCCCCTTCGAAAGAGAAGAACGACGAAGCCGGCCCGTCAGAGGCCGACGCTACTACTCCTCACATCGCCGCTCCTTATGCTGCTCAATCGGTTGGTCGGTCGACGCTTGATCCATTCGAGCAGCATGCCAGTTATGATCCCGAAGATCCCGGGCTTGGCGTTCATGTGCTGTCACCTATCCTGGAGGGTGAAACCCCGTGCGCCACCGATAGCCAACCGGATCCTGGTAGGAAATTCTTCTTTCTCTAGAAGTCGAAGAGATCCCGTCATCTTTCAGCAATGGTTATTCGTTCTAATGCCCATTTCTTATATTTTTATGTAGGTCGTTCTGACGCCGAGCCAACTCCGAGGAGCGATGACGCCAAGGAGGATGCAGAGAAAACAAGCGACGTTGCTCACGCAGGAGTAACTCCCGGTCCAGACGCTCAAGTGATCGAGGCGCTCGATGATGACAAACTTGATACTTCGTCTCCTGCCGAAGGAAGCGATGAAATTAAAATCACTGGCGCCTCTGAGCATACTTCAGAGATGAGCATGAAGGACCGTCTTGCCGACGAGGAGAAAAGAAAAGTCAAAGTCGAGTCTGAAGTACTGGAACTCACTGACCCGCGGAACAGACCTTTGAAAATCATTCTCCCGGGCAGGTCCAAACCACTAGATGTTCCGTCTCCTACTCCTGACTCTGTTTCTCTAGCAAGCAAAAAGTCCAAGAAAAAGCGTGAGGGAGAGGAGTCGTCGGAAACACTAAAGGAGGACAAGAAGAAGAAGTCGAAGAAATAATCGATGCACTTGTTCAACAAGTTTCCTGCTTAAGTTTTGTAATTGTTTTTATCTTCCACTACTTGTAGTTTGTATAGGCCTGAATTTTGTAGGAGTGATCTTGTATCCCCATTTTGGACTTATCGAATAAAATTTTAGTTTCTTTTTGTTTGAATGATTCTCTTGTCTTTATTCGGTTTGCTGACACTGTGCTCCGAGGACTTGGAGACTTGAGACTGTTCATGCTTTAGTCCATGCTCTAGGGACTCAGAGTTCTCCGTTCCGCACTCTGGTGATCCGAAGATTGGAAATCGTTTATACTCTAGTCCGCGCTCTGGGGACTTAGAGTACTCCGCTCCGCACTCTGGGGATTCGGAGATTGGAAATCGTTTATACTCTAGTCCGCGCTCTGGGGACTTAGAGTACTCCGCTCCGCACTCTGGGGATTCGGAGATTGGAAATCGTTTATACTCTAGTCCGCGCTCTGGGGACTTAGAGTACTCTGCTCTGCACTCTGGGGATTCGGAGATTTGAAACCGTTTATACTCTAGTCCGCGCTCTGGGGACTTAGAGTACTCCGCTCCGCACTCTGGGGATTCGGAGATTTGAAATCGTTCGTATGCTGGTCCGCGCTCTGGGGACTTAGAGTACTCCGCTCCGCACTCTGGGGATTCGGAGATTGGAAATCGTTTATACTCTAGTCCGCGCTCTGGGGACTTAGAGTACTCCGCTCCGCACTCTGGGGATTCGGAGATTTGAAATCGTTCGTACGCTGGTCCACGCTCTGGGGACTTAGAGTACTCCGCTCCGCACTCTAGGGATTCGGAGATTGGAAATCGTTTATACTCTAGTCCGCGCTCTGGGGACTTAGAGTACTCCGCTCCGCACTCTGGGGATTCGGAGATTTGAAATCGTTCGTACGCTGGTCCGCGCTCTGGGGACTTAGAGTACTCCGCTCCGCACTCTGGGGATTCGGAGATGTGAAATCGTTTATACTCTAGTCTGCGCTCTGGGGACTTAGAGTACTCCGCTCCGCACTCTGGGGATTCGGAGATTTGAAATCGTTCGTACGCTGGTCCGCGCTCTGGGAACTTAGAGTACTCCGCTCCGCACTCTGGGGATTCGGAGATGTGAAATCGTTTATACTCTAGTCCGCGCTCTGGGGACTTAGAGTACTCCGCTCCGCACTCTGGGGATTCGGAGATTTGAAATCGTTCGTACGCTGGTCCGCGCTCTGGGGACTTAGAGTACTCCGCTCCGCACTTTGGGGATTCGGAGATTGGAAATCGTTTATACTCTAGTCCGCGCTCTGGGGACTTAGAGTACTCCGCTCCGCACTCTGGGGATTCGGAGATTTGAAATCGTTTATACGAGTCTGCATGTTGTGAATGATAACGTAATTTATCATCCTATTAAGAGATATGGAAACTTCATAGAAAATATGGCTTCAAGCCTTTATTAACGAAAATCAACTGAATCGCTTGATTACAACTTTCACAAGGAAACTAAGTCATTATTGAATGGAAACATGCAGGAAATAACAATGCCTACAACAAGAAAGGAAAACATGCTAAATGTAATAGTGCCGCAAATGTTCACTGTTCCATGCTCGGGGGAGTGTCGCGCCATCAACGGTCGCTAGCTTGAATGTTCCTTCTCCAAGCTTCCGTTCAATGGCGTATGGACCTTCCCAGCTGGGATTCATGCGTGATGGTACCGGGAAGACTCGTTTCAGAACGAGATCACCCACATCAAAGATTCTTGGGCGGACTCTACCGTCGTAGTAACGCTTGACTCGATGTCTGTGCGCCGCAGCCCTTAATTCAGCTTCCTCACGCTTTTCGTCGATGCAGTCCAGTGATTCCAGCAAGAGGTTTTGGTTCGTCTTGGGGTCATAGTATGTCACTCGGTGCGATGGAACTTCAAGTTCCACCGGTATAACGGCTTCAGAGCCGTATGCCAAGGCGAACGGAGTGTGGCCGGTCGTGGACTTGTGGGTAGTTCTATACGCCCATAATGCTGTCGGGAGTTCATCTACCCACTTGCCTCCAACCTTCTCCAGACGCTTCTTCAATATGGACTTGATTATTTTGTTAACGGCCTCGACTTGTCCGTTAGCTTTTGGGTGTGCAACGACGGCGAACTTTTTCTCGATGCCGTACTTTAAACAGAACTCTTTGAACTCTCTACTTTCGAATTGCGTTCCGTTGTCTGTAATGATGGTGCGTGGAAGGCCAAAGCGGCATATAATGTTTCGTACAACGAAGTTAATGACCTTCTTAGAGGTGATAGTGGCCAAAGGTTCTGCCTCAGCCCATTTCGTGAAATAGTCGATTGCAACTATTGCGTATTTCGCACCACCTTTGGATATAGGCAGAGAGCCGATTATGTCGATTCCCCAGATCGCAAATGGCTAGGGACTGATCATTTGTGTGAGTTCCGTTGATGGAGCCCTCGGGATTTTTGCATATCTTTGACACTTGTCGCATTTTCCGGCGTAGTCCACGGCATCCCGGTTTACGGTGGGCCAGTAATATCCATAGCGGAGGATCTTCTTTGCTAGCGTTTGCCCCCAAGTATGGTCGCCGCATTCCCCTTCGTGAACTTCTCTCAAGACTCGCTTTGTTTCATCATGAGCGATGCACCGCAATAATGGGACTGAGAATCCTTTTCGATACATTGATCCATCCTGTATTATGTATCGCGCGGCCTTTCGAAGGACTTGCCGTCTTTCGCTTCTTTTTCCCGGTAAGGCCCCGGTCGTTAGGTACAATTTGAACGGGGTTATCCATGATTCCTTCTCGATTTCTGTTCCCAACACGCGATCGACTTTCATTTCGTCTATGCTCGGGGCATGCAAGACTTCGACGGGATACAATCCCATTTGTTGCGTATCGTCGGTACTTGCGAACTTGGCCAATAAGTCGGCTTCTTTGTTCTGTTCGCGCGGGATATGTGAGATGTCATAACGCTCAAGATTTGATAGTAGTTCTTGGACCTGAATGAGGTACGGAGCAAGCTTCCGTCCCTTTGCTTGGTAGTCTCCTCGTACTTGGTAAACCACCAACTACGAGTCACAAAAGATTTCGACTGATTCGATCCCAAGTTCCCTGACGAGTTTCAAGCCAGCGATCAGTGCTTCATATTCGGCTTCGTTATTTGTAGCCGGGAAATCGAGCTTTAGGGCATAACAGATCGATCGGTTTTCCGGAGTTACAAGAACTACGCCCCCGCCGGAGCAACGGTCATTTGATGCACCATCAGTGTATAATTTCCATCGAACGAGGGGAATGATGTCGTGATCGTCCGGTTTGATGGGTATGGTAAATTCAGCGATGAAGTCTGCTAACGCTTGCCCTCGGATTGCTCTCCGTGGTAAGTACGCGATATCGAATTGGCTCAACTCGATGTTCCATTTTAGCAATCTTCCAGAAGTTCCGGTCGTTGGAGTACCTGCCTCAGGGGTTGATCGGTATAAACACCGATTGAATGCGCTTGAAAGTATGGGCGCAGCTTGCTTGATGCAATCACCAAGCAATAAGACAATTTCTCGATTTTAGGGTAATTCCTCTCTGCCCCCGTTAAACGCTTGCTAACATAATACACCGGCTTCTGGACTCGATCCTCCTCACGAACCAAAGCTGCGCTTATCGCATGAGGGGATATAGCCAAGTAAACGTACAGCATCTCATGGTCAACTGGTTTAGATAGCATTGGTGGGCTCTCCAGATGCCTTACCAGATTCCGGAATGCTTCCTCACAGCTAGACGTCCATTCAAAATTCCTCTTTCCTTTCTTTATTATGTCAAAGAACGGGATGCACTTGTCAGTTGCCTTGGATATAAATCGACTCAGCGCAGCTACTTTTCCGTTCAAGCTCTGTACCTGCTTTATAGTCCTGGGCGCTTGTACATCTCGAATAGCTTGGACCTTTTCTGGGTTGGCTTCGATTCCCCTAGCGTTGACGATGAATCCCAAAAACTTCCCTGATGCAACGCCGAAAGAACACTTCAACGGGTTGATCTTCATGCCGTAAAACCTGAGTATGTCGAACATTTCAGCCAAGTCTTGAATGTGGTCGTTTGACCGTTGTGACTTCACGAGCATGTCATCCACATAGACTTCCATGGTTCTACCCAGCTGGTCCTTAAACATTTGATTCATCAGACGTTGGTAAGTTGCTCCAGCATTCTTCAATCCAAAGGGCATCACTACATAGCAATACAGTCCGACATTTGTAACGAAGCTGGTGTGTTCTTGATCCGGAATATGCATTGGGATTTGGTTGTATCCTGAGTACGCGTCCATGAATGACAACAGCTCGTGTCCTGCGGTGGAGTCGACCAACTGATCGATCCTAGGCAACGGGAAACTGTCCTTTGGGCATGCTTTGTTCAAGTCGGAATAATCTACGCAAGTCCTCCATTTGCCATTCGCCTTATTTACTAGCACGGGGTTGGATACCCATTCAGGGTAGAGGGCGTCGCGGACGAACCCATTCGCCTTGAGTTTGTCCACCTCCTCCCCAAGAGCGGCGGATCTCTCCGGATCCATTCCTCTCCTTTTTTGCTTGACTGGGACGTATTTCGGGTCTATGTTCAACATATGACTCGTGATGGCGGGAGAAATCCCACACATATCAGAATGCGTCCAGGCGAAAACATCAAGATTCTCCCGGAGGAAGTCGCCAAGGTCTTCAGTCATTGCGGGGCCAAGTTGTGATCCGATCTTCAGTATTCGCGAGGGGTCATCACGGCTAACTAAAATGTCAATTGTTAATTCAGCCGGTGCCGCCTTCTCTTCCCTGGGTTTCTCATCGTCGTCTCTCGGATCTATATCTCCGTAGATCCGAGAACTATGCCCGAGCCAGGGCTCGGGCGCTACTTGTCAATTATCCACATTGAGGATGCGGACGGGGTTGTCCGCAACCTTTCCCTTCTCCCTCCAGTGGGCCTCTCAGAGCTCGGCCACATAACAGGAACGACCAGCTGCTTGGTCACCGTGAACAATGCCTACTCCTTTGTCGGTCGGAAACTTCAAAGTTAAGCACCACAGGGCTAATGCCGCCCTAAATTCAGCCAGGGCCGGCCGACCCAAGAAAACATTATACGGAGAGTCCACATCCAAAACTACAAAGGGTAGAATTCGTACCCTCCGATGCTCGCCTTGTCCCAGTTCAACTGGTAACTCGACATACCCTACTGCATTAGTCGCAGCGCCGTTAAAGCCGTGGATACGAGCTTTGGATGGTTTCAAGTCTTTTGTCTCTAGCTTCATCTGATCGTAGGCCTTCTTGAAGATGATGTTGACTGAACTTCCACAATCAATCAAAATTCTTTTTACATATGCTGGTCCGATCGTTGCAGATATGACCATGGGATCGATGGTCGGAGCCTCTACCTGATCAGCGTCTCTGTTCCTGAACACAATATCGTCTGTCATCACACGCTGCTGCTTAGCAGGGGCCCCATCCTCTACGTTCGAACAGCACTCAAAATCTGCATGCTTCAAGGAGCTTGCATATCGTTCCATCTCTTGCCAGTTCTTATCTGCGGGATGAGGTCCGCCGATAATTGTATTTATGACCATTCTTCCAACAGTCCGGGCAGGCTCCTCAGGATGACGTGGAGCTGGTGCACGACCTGGGTTGGACATCCCCTGTCCTCCTTCCTGTGAATCCTTTACAAATTCTTGCAACTTCTTTTGTCTGATCAATTTCTCGATAGCGTCATGCAGGTGTCTGCACTCTCTCGTGTTGTGTCCATAAGTTTCATGGAAGCGGCAATATTTCCCAGTCCGCTTCTGTTCCTCGGTTGATTCTTTCGGGCGCGGCTTTCGGTATTGAAAAGTATTGCAGGTGGATAGGTAGATGTTCTCAAGTGGGGCGTTTAGCGGAGTGTACTCGCTGTAGCTGGGAATTCTCGACTTCCACTTTCCCGCTTCTTTCCTCTTTCCTTGACTTCTTCCTCCGGACTCTTTGGGCTGCACAGGCTTACTCTGGACATTGACTTGGACCTTTCCCGAATTGTCTCCCGATTGCTTCACAGCAATGTTGCTCTTGATTGACTCTTGGGCAGGTCCCGGTGCCTTATCTCGTCGTACCCACCTAGCTTCCTCTCTTCTTATGAACTGGTGTGCCTTGGAGTAGAAACGCTCTAGCGTAGCCGGAGGTTTTCCTGCCAGCCAGTCTCCAAACTCAGAATCCGGATCTACACCTCTCATTACAGCCATTAGAATTGCATGGTCATTGGGATTACTGACTTCAGTTGCCGCAACGTGGAATCTTTGTAAGTACTCCTTCAGCGACTCTCCGGGATTTTGGATTACACTTGACAGAGACATCACGTCCTTCGGGCGTGTAGTGTGTATCCTGAACTGCTCAATAAACTTCTTTGCCAACTCCTCGAAATTTGATACGGATCGCGGAGGAAGTCGGGTGAACCACATAGTAGCGATCCCAGATAGAGTAATCGGAAAGCACCTACACTTGGTGGCATCATTTGCTCTGGCTGAATCCATCATCCATTCATACCTCATTACATGTTGTCTGGGGTCAGTCTTTCCTTCGTATGCAGGAATGGTTGGCATGCTAAACTTCTTGGGGTACACCGCTTGCAGCACAACATCCGTGAACGGAGTATGACTTCTTGACACTCCCCAGTCGTCATTTGATAAGCCCTGATTTTCTTTCATCAGTTGCCTGATCATGGCTGTCAGATCGGGTGTCTGTATGGAAGCTGGGAGTTTGGAGTCAGTTCTACGCGCCTGTCCATGCTGATGCCTCCTTTCCTGGCGATCTGCCAATCGTGCATCTTGAGGTTCAACATTGTTAGCATTTTGATGATCTGGAGCTCCATCCTCCATCTGTACTCCGGTTCTGAAGCTTTCAGTTCTGGCTTGGTCGCGGTCTCCAGTTGTTCGAACAGCAGCATCCGCCCTTGCAGCTTCAGTATTACGGCGTCTACGCCTGGGTGGTTCATCAGAAGAAGTAGAACTGTCAGATGAAGAATAAGCAGCTGGATTGCCCCCATCATTCTGTTGCTGCTGTTGAGTGAGTTGTGCCATCAGGTTGGCATTAGCTTGCATATGTTCTCCCAGTTGTCTCCTGCTTTCCCTAAGTTCTCTCATCAAGTCATTGAACTCTACTCTGGTGACAACTGGAGTCTGTTCTTGAGCGGAAATCCCTGCACTCGGGATCGCTGGTTGATTGCTAGGTCCTGGTTGTTGCACGCCAGCAGTCTCTCGGGCATCCGCATTAAGAGAAGCTGACATGGTTCGTGGTCTTGCCATTGTAGAGTTATTGGTATGAACTCTGAGTAGAATCAACGGATGTCCTATCAGTAAGTCGGATCTTCTTTGGGGGATTTGTTCAATCCAGTAGCTTCAAAGCAGATCCTTGAGGTCTGAGAATTCGATTCTCAGTGAAAGCACCAAAGTGTTAGCACCAAAATTGGTCACTAACCTCGTAGAAGAAGATTGTGAAGAGATATAAGTGATGAAATCAAATTAAACAGAGAAGACAGTGCTAATCTAAATACAGAAAGTAAGAACACCAAATTTATAGTGGTTCAGCGTAATTGCCTACGTCCACTTTGAGGTTAAACTTTATTGATCTTCTTTATAGTTGATTACAAATACAATTCGTGAATCAAAGGCTTGAATGAAGTTGTTAAGTAGAGAAGATGAGTCTTGAAAATGGCAGAGTCTCCCCGGTGTTTTCTCTCCAAAAAAGGATCCATTTCACTGTGACCTTGCCCCTCTATTTATAGGCAAAAGTGGGCTGGACTACCCAAGTGGGCTTGATAGCCGAACGCTCTAGCCCAGGCGCTGCATGCCGAACCAGGTACGCCGAACGCTTCCATGCCGAACGGTCCTTCTCATGCCGAACGGTGCTTCTGATGTATGGGAAGTGTAGGATGATTGCGGTGAAGCCGAGCGTATCACTGTTCGAAGCTCTTGACCGATCAATGTATGTAGGTCGAACGATATCGTTACCTTGCGTAGTTGTGCATACTGAATGCCTTCTGAATGCTGAACGCTCTCGTTGCCGAGTTATCCTATCGCCGAGTTCTACTGACGCCGAGTGCCTCTGGATGCCGAGTACTCCGGATGCCGAGTACCATGGGATGCCGAACACTAGTTGACGCTGAGCATAGGTTGTTGTCGAGTGTCAGTTGATGCCGAACACTACTTGACGCCGAGTACCCTTGTTGCCGAGTACTACGCCGAGTAGTCTCGATGCCGAGTGCTTTTGATGTCGAGTGCTCCCGTATGCCGAGCAGTCTCGTATGCCGAGCAGTCTTGGTGCCGAGCAATCTTGATGCCGAGCGTTGGTTGACGTTGAGTGCCAGTTGACGCCGAACACCGCTGAGTACTACGCCGAAGACTCCTGGACGCCGGACACTATGGATGCCGAGTACTACGCCGAGTACTCATGGATGACAGTTGCTTCGCCGAACACTCCTGGATGGCAAGTGCTTCGCCGAACACTCCTAGATGCCGAGCACTTATTGCCGAGTACTAGTTTCCTGGTCAAATCCCCAGGAAATAGATATAATGAAGTTGAATTTTAATAATGGATTTAATGAATGGGAAATTTACTAGAAATTATTTTGAATGGCAAATTTACTTAATGAATATTGAATGAAATCGATAAATGAAGTTAAATTGATTTGAATGTTAAATTAAATTAAATGATTTCGGAATGAAACTTATATACGAACTTGAATCAATATTTGAATTGTTTAAATAGAAATTGAAATTGAATTATGGAGTTTGAAATGGTAATTTGAAAGTTTTGGAACGTAAATTTTGGAAATTGATTTCGAAAGACAAATGACATGTTGGTTTACAAATTCTATTTGAAATTGAAGTTGGTTTGGTTTTTTAAATATATAAATGACCAATCTGTGTAATAATTACGAAAGTTATTAAAGAGACCGGAATCGGTTAGGGACATACTCACTGTCTAAACCGAAAACCACTTTAATAACTATACGCGGAGTGTGATCCAGAATGAAGTGGTTGGAATGATGTACGTGATGACTGAAGAAAGAGAACGATAATGGATAGCCTTGACACTTGTGTCAAATTGGAAATGACTAAAACAGGAGCCGTGCCGGGCCAATGGAGGTCAGCTACCTCAAGCGAACACACTTCTTCGAACTACTCATTACTTGTTGTCGATTGGTGCACCCTTGATTTTGGGAGTGTTGTTTCGTGGTGTTGCGGTCGCTGCGGCGATGCGTTCTCACCAGTCCGGATCAGGCAAATGGTAGTTTCACTACCTTGGGTATTGCCTCATGTGCCTTGTCATACTTGTATCCCTATAGCGACCACTACGATTTGTTTTGTACCTTTAGTATATGGATTGCCCTCTGGTGACTTCCGGTTTTGGGGAAACTACGGTCTTGTATATGCTCTTGGGAATAAAAATGTGTTAAGGGTGGAATGGGCCATGACTTAACACTATTTTGATATCTTATATTACTGATAGGCATTATCTACTTATCGTACACTACTACATAGTAGATAGTTTAACGGATCCTTAAAGGATGGTTATTCCAACATCCTTTGAGTTACTTGTATTTCAATTGCTATTTCACTTGAGTTGGATTTATTAATATAAGAATGTTAATCCTGACTCGAGTGTCTTGTGTTTTTGCTTTACGCTCGGGTCAGACTGAGTGTACCAGCATTCGAGACTCACCTTTGAAGTTGGAGTTTTGCTTGAAGATCCAGCCATTTATTCTGCTTTCAGTATTCGATGATTCCAGTGATGTATTCTGATTTGTATCTGATGTATCGTATTACTCTTCCGTTGTATCTGGTTTAACTCTGATGTAACTTATA
Organism: Allium fistulosum; assembly: GCA_030737815.1. NCBI lineage: Eukaryota > Viridiplantae > Streptophyta > Magnoliopsida > Asparagales > Amaryllidaceae > Allium > Allium fistulosum. Next base: position 1,273,086,620 of record CM060901.1, on the reverse strand, counting down.
CATTTATATAGTAGCTTCATGAACTACTATCTCTTTTATTTCTGCTGCATTTATTACTCTGTGTCTGTGATCTGTGATTATATTTATTGACTGTATATGTTCAGTTTTGCCAAATTTAAATTAACAATGCGGTATTTTGAGCAATTCAATTCCGGCATGAGTGTCTACCTATACACTTATAATGGATGCGAATGGTCCAAAATATCTGGTCATTACAGTTGGTATCAGAGCTTTGGTAGCTCTAGGAAAAACTTAGCATATAGGGTAAATGTATTTACAGAATCACTCTCATTCGAGTTTCAATCTCTTCCTTTGACTCAATTCCTTTGAATTTTGGAACGTTCCCCTCGGTTCCGAAATTCATTCGTGTCCTTCACTATTCATCTTCTTTCAATTCCGGAGCACCCCATAACTCCATTTTGAATGATATCTATAATAGATCGGCGGTCTCGCCAATCTTCGAATGATTCGTAAAGGAGCAAAACTCCTTTATATTAGGCATCGATTTACCGGAGATTTATGTATCCTCGGTTTACGATGCTATCTATTCCCTGCTATACCTGAATTCCATCTCTTGAGATCGAGTGTTGATTTACCTCGGAATTCAGCATAGATCTTATTCTTGAAGTTACGGACGACCCGGTTAAGGTTGCCCGTGAATTAAATAAACTCATCCATCTCCCGATTGTGGTAATTGAATTATCTTATCTTCTGTTTCAAGCTTATTTTTGAATCAAAATTCTCTTTGATTTGATTTCCATCAAATTTGAATCCCTATACATGTTTTGAAATCTATTCTTGTATCGTCGAGCGAGGAATTGTATTTGTAAAATTATATTTAAAATGTTTTAAAAATATATTGTGTTGTTTGAGTTGTTGATGTTGATTTGGGTTTTCGATCGATTCGTCTGATCAACGCTATCGATAGGATTTCCAAAACACTTGAACAGAACAAACTGACACAATGTTGTTTTCAAATTGGTAAACAAAATAGTTTTGGATGATTATATTATATATAAATATAAGTTTTCTGAAATTAAATTCTTAATGAATTTGTTGTCAAAAATGATAATATTTGATTTTCATTTATTGTTTTGGAAACCATTCATTATCGCATAATATAAATTTTTTTTATAAAACTTGGTTATAATTTGATTTGAAATTTGAAATGAATTTAAATCAAGAATGTGAGAATTTAATTTCCAGTGTTTTCAAACTTTGGGTTTAAATTTTAAAATACATATTATAAAAAGTAATTTCGAATAGAAATCAATTCTAAAGAATTTTAAAATGTTGAAATTAGTGCTCTTCTCTTTGTCGCTGGAAAATAATTTCGGTGATGGCGGCCGCATCATCGACATTCATTTTCGAGTTTCGAAGTGGAGAAACCATTCTGTAGCTTTGCTACGGTTTTGTTTGGGAAATATTTTAATTTGAATTTCTTAGGTATGACTTGATTTATATATATATATATATATGGGAATATTATTTTGAATTTAATTTGATTTAATATATATAGTATATACATAATTATCTCTAAAGGATTTGAAATTAAATTGAAATTTAATTCTTAAAAATCATGTTAAAGGATGTTTTCAATTATAAATAAAGCTAAATTTTGAATAAGTATTTAAACTTGAAATAATTGAATTTGAAAATTTTATTTGTATAGTACTAAATTTCATTTCAAAATAACTTACCTAAATTATTCAGAAGTTAAAATGTAATTGGATAATATACAATATAAAATGATATTATAAATAAAATTTGAGTGTTTATAATAAATGATATACACTTAGATTTTAATTATAAAAATATGCTAATAAAGATGATAGAATAATAAGTTAATTGAATGAGATGAATATAATAAATTTTGTTCTGAAAAGATTAACAAATTGAAATTAGATCAATTTATGGAAATACCTTAAATTTAAATTGAAATTTATATGGTTTAAATTAATTTATATGGTTTAAATATATGCAATAAGATAAATTAGGTGGAATAAACTTAATAATAATTTGGAATAAAAAATTAAATTTGTTGAATAAAATATGAGTACAATAAATGATTATACAAATTGATTGATTTAGAAATTTTTAATTTAGAATGACTAGATAATAAGATAATGAATGTAGAAATAGATAGATTGATTTAACTTAAGTGAAACTAATGGATTTAACCAAATTGTTAAATATTAATTAAATTAAATTGAAATTCATATGGTTTAAATTAATTGTTTTACTTATCTATTTTCTTTCTGGTTGTTTCTATCCTCCTACCTCCTTCCTTTTCGGGGACGAAAAGTTTTGAGTGGGGGAGAGTGTAACGACCCGTAAATTTCAACTGTTTTAATAACGTTATTAATTGAAATTTTGCGAAATTTTAAACGATAAAATTTTGAAATATAAATTTGATATTTGGAATGCGTCTAGTTAAACATAACAACTGGCAAATTTTCGTCCGAAAATATGAAAGTTTATTTCGCGCGTAAATTTACTTCAATTCAATTAGTTAAAAAGCGATGAAAATAAAATATTTTCGAAACCTGAATATTTTTACATAGAATAATTCTAAACCATCTTCTGAGCAAGACGTCATTTTTCGTTTTTCCAAATTCGGACTTCTTTAGCTCCGTCGATCTTATTTTTCTGCGTTTTTGCTGCATTTTCCGCTAGTAGAAAATTCAATTTATTTTATTTCAATCGAATCACTGATATCTTCATACCATTTTAACCGTCTCATCGCGCTGGTCACCATGATATATTCATTTTTGTGTTTTGGTGTCCGATTCGTGGCAAAACTGCGAAACAGCTAACTGTATCGGTACCGGATTCGTGATCATTTAATTTCTTTTGGTTTTCAAATTTTAACCATGACCAACACGCTACCATAAATTGCTTTGATGACTTTTCAGCTGATTCAAAGAATCGGACCGTTGCTATATATTTTTGGGTGACCATTCATTCTTGGGTTTAAATAATAATTGATATATGATGTATAACTATTCGCTGCAAAATTTTGAGATCTAAGAACTGCTTCCACTTTTTCCTTCCTCTTCTTTTTCTTTCCTCCTCCTCAAATCAAAACCCATATTTTCCTTTCTCCCTCTTCACCTCACGTACTCGAAGCGAGCAACCGACCCATCAACTATCATCACCGATCTCCACCTAGTCTCTCCGCCTCTCCACTACAGCTTGCCTCAACTCCTCGCCACCCTTCCATGAATTGAATTCCACATCCACGTACGGCAGACCCACCCAAAGAACCTCCGCCTTCTTCCACCTCTGGCCATCTCCACGCTGACTTCATCTCGCCACAAAGCCAAGTGCAGCCCAGCCGAGAACCGCGCACACACCTCTGTCACGAACCTCCGCACGTCCTAACCCTGCTCTGACCTCCGCATCCTCTCCTCAGACCGGCCGAACTCACCAGCTTTCATCCTTTCTTCCCATAGCTTGTCAACCTCTTTCATTCTTTCGTGCACAGGTATATCTATTTATATGTTACTAAATTTTGGGGTTTAGTATATGTATTTGTTATGTATTACTTTATATATTTATACACTAGCTTTTGCAAATGTCTATAGGTTAGTACTGTAAGTTTGCATAACTAGTTAGTAATATATAAGCTACGTACATATTGGTTTGTTGTTGATTTGAAGTATGTGTATTATAAGATCTGTCACATGTATATAGTTATAATAAGATGAGATAATGGTATAGGCAAAGTTTGTGTACAGATAGACTTATATAGTAAGTTGTAATAAAGTAAATTTGTGTAGTTACGTGAGTTGTATATATAGCCTTCAAAGTAAAATTGCAGTTAGTTTATATATTTATATGTGGGGACTTTGTTCGAAACATGTATATATTATTTTATGTTATGGGTTGAATGAGTATATAATAGTTGCGGTAGTATATACTATACGTGTTCAAATCTGGATTTTTATATATAAAGATTATATAGTAGATGTTTCGAGTCTTGAAAAAAAAATACTAGTTTTAGTATACATAAAGGCTGGTTATACTGAGCATGTTATGATAGTATATGTCTGAATGTATCGTTGATTTCAAATATAATTCGTGTATAGGTTGTAAAGTATGGGTTTATTTTATAAGTTTAAAATATTGATTTCCTGTATTGGTTTTAAGAGATAAATTTTATATACTTTGATTTCATTATTTGAGTTTTAGGGATAACGAGTTCGAATCATATTTATTTTAATATTTGACTTAAATCAAAATATTGAGTTTATGTAAATAATAATAATAATTTTTTTTATGTTTAAATTTGAAATATGACTTTATATATTATTTTATATAGCTCACTTATATCATTTATCTGCATCGATCCAGTTCTGATTTGATTTCGCAAATTTCTTATTTATCAGTCTTGTTCGTCCAATTCACGTTCAATTTTGCTTCGCTTTGGAATTCGTACTTGGATTTCGTAAATCAATTTCTTCATCAAAACCCACCCAGCCACGAAAGGTGAGCAATCACTCACTATTAACGTTCTTTTATTTATTAAATTTGATTTCAATTGAAACGACAATTGAGATATGCTACTGTTATTTATGCTATTAACTGTATCAGTTCACCTTTGACATCTGACACCATTATCTGTTATGTATGCAATGATAATCCAGTTTGGTTGTTAAATGATTGATTGTTTGATGTTTACAATTGGACGTTAAAATTGTAATGTATAAAGTGATAAATATTATGCAAATAAATTTGACGTAGGATAATTAAAATTTGAATCGACACATATGTTGAATTTGATTAGTTGAATATGACCCCTTTTAATTGTTAAATTAATTGACATGTAAAATAGTGATACTTACACTTTGAACCATTGAACGTATATTGGATTAATTGTTGTAGTGTTAAAATTGTAATCGAATGACAAGTGAGGAACCGTATGAATAATTAGTGTAATAATCTTTAATCTACATGAAATGATAGTGTAGATTCTAGAGATAATTATATTAATTCGTACAAATAACAATGCGAATTAATACGGTTATTTTGGGATTATTTGAATTGATGATTGGATTTATATTGATTGTTGTTATTGCTTGTTTATTTACTTTGACACCATCCCAGTTATCACACTGTAAGTTCCCTTTGCTATGTTTTGATTTTGAATTGAATTGGAATCGGGTTGAAATGATAAATACCCAAATGAACTTGACTTAGGATAGAGAATTAAATAAAACTCGATTGGTCAATAATTTGATTTAAAAATAAAAATGAAGATTTTATTTGAATAAATAATATGGTTTTGAAACGAAGTTGGAAATTGAATTTTAATGTGAATATTTAATAATCTGAAACAAAATACTAATAAAGAAATTGATGAAAGAATATTGTTTAATTTGAGAAATGATTGAATTAAGTTTGAAATGATTGAATTAAGTTTGAAATGATTTAATAATTAAGTTTGAAATTATAATTAAGTTTGAAATTATTAAACTTTTAAATTATTTAATAATTAAGTTTTGAATTGTTTAATAATTAAATAAGATTGAATTATTTAATGATTAAATTGAATTGAACTCTTTAATAAGTGAAATTGAACTTTTGAATAAGTGAATTTTACTTCGTAAATAATTGAAATTGAGTTTCTTTTTTAATTAAGTTTTGGAAAATTATTTAAGTGAGTAAATAAGTGAAATTGAATTTCTTTAACAAGAAATAAAATGCGATTTATTGAAATTAATGTAAGACTTGAAATTTAAAGAATTTGATTTGATGAATTCAATATAATTCAATTTGTAAGTTTTGATATAATGAAGTTGAATTTTAATAATGGATTTAATGAATGGGAAATTTACTAGAAATTATTTTGAATGGCAAATTTACTTAATGAATATTGAATGAAATCGATAAATGAAGTTAAATTGATTTGAATGTTAAATTAAATTAAATGATTTCGGAATGAAACTTATATACGAACTTGAATCAATATTTGAATTGTTTAAATAGAAATTGAAATTGAATTATGGAGTTTGAAATGGTAATTTGAAAGTTTTGGAACGTAAATTTTGGAAATTGATTTCGAAAGACAAATGAAATGTTGGTTTACAAATTCTATTTGAAATTGAAGTTGGTTTGGAATGAAGTGTGATCCAGAATGAAGTGGTTGGAATGATGTACGTGGTGACTGAAGAAAGAGAACGATAATGGATAGCCTTGACACTTGTGTCAAATTGGAAATGACTAAAACAGGAGCCGTGCCGGGCCAATGGAGGTCAGCTACCTCAAGCGAACACACTTCTTCGAACTACTCATTACTTGTTGTCGATTGGTGCACCTTTGATTTTGGGAGTGTTGTTTCGCGGTGTTGAGGTCGCTGCGACGATGCGTTCTCACCAGTCCGGATCAGGCAAACAGTAGTTTCACTACCTTGGGTATTGCCTCATGTGCCTTGTCATACTTGTATCCCTATATGCGACCACTACAATTTGTTTTGTACCTTTAGTATATGGATTGCCCTCTGGTGACTTCCGGTTTTGGGGAAACTACGGTCGTGTATATGCTCTTGGGAATAAAAATGTGTTAAGGGTGGAATGGGCCATGACTTAACACTATTTTGATATCTTATATTACTGATAGGCATTATCTACTTATCGTACACTACTACATAGTAGATAGTTTAACGGATCCTTAAAGGATGGTTATTCCAACATCCTTTGAGTTACTTGTATTTCAATTGCTATTTCACTTGAGTTGGATTTATTAATATAAGAATGTTAATCCTGACTCGAGTGTCTTGTGTTTTTGCTTTACGCTCGGCTCAGACTGAGTGTACCAGCATTCGAGACTCACCTTTAAAGTTGGAGCTTTGCTTGAAGATCCAACCATCTATTCTGCTTTCAGTATTCGATGATTCCAGTGATGTATTCTGATTTGTATCTGATGTATCGTATTACTCTTCCGTTGTATCTGGTTTAACTGTGATGTAACTTATACATTTATATAGTAGCTTCATGAACTACTATCTCTTTTATTTCCATTGCATTTATTACTCTGTGTCTGTGATATGTGATTATATTTATTTACTGTATATGTTCAGTTATGCCAAATTTAAATTAACAACGCGGTATTTTGAGCAATTCAATTCCGGCATGAGTGTCTACCTATACACTTATAATGGATGCGAATGGTCCAAAATATCTGGTCGTTACATGATTATTTGATAAAAGGGTGAATTGGGTATCATGTTTATAACTGTTGGAAGATCTTTTTGAGACGATCAATTTGATATATAGTTTTGATGCATTTGGAGTTACGGTTTGCAAAATAGAGGCGCTATAGTGTGTACATAGTGTATTTAGCTGTTTCGGGTAAAACCGGATGGATAACTCATTACCTAGCCTAATGAATATATAAGGGAGGCTAAGGAACCCTAGTAGACACCTCTATCTTTAGTTTTGTTCCATTACTTGGAAATCATGCTAATTTCTCTATAATGGTGATTACAAAATTAATTAAAATTGATTAAAAATCAAAATGTCCAAACTATACCGAATTATATGTCATTTAGAAGCCCTCGGGGTGAACAAATGGAAGGTGTCCATTTGTTGTAAAAATGCTCGAGGCAATTAGAAATCATGGTAAAACAGGCTGGCGGCGGAACACTAGTAGCCAAATTTGACGATTTTAATTCCAACACCAATTAGCAAAATTGAAGGTGCATACTTGTAGTGCTAGACATTGGGAGATAAAATCTAGCCTCAATTTTGCAAATAGGTGAACAATGTGGCCACAAACGGTGAGTTTGTGTTCGATATGCCCTAATTCTATATGGTGAAATGGCCATTCGGAGGCAGAGCAATTGGTGGCAAAAGGAAGAGCTCACCCAAACGAGCAAGACGATGGGTCTCGCTAGTGTTTCGGGGGTCCACGGCGGCTGCAAGCATTGGTCAAAGTCATGGAAATGGGTTCTTGAATGTACGTGAGTTGTGCGGGGAAAGGGCATGAAGGCATATGGCCTTTTATTTTCTATTTTTTTATTTTTTTTCCAATTTAATAATTTCAACTTATGCTTTAATCATCATAACTTTTACATTCGAGCTAAGTTTCGAGTGAAACCAGCGGTGTTCGGTTCATATCGAAATTCAGGACATTAAAACCTTGCTTTAGATGGATTTGGCTATTGCTTACAAAAGCGCATGGGTATAAACTATTGAATTTAATTAATTGAATTCAAAATTATAAAATATATAACTATTGATGAAAAATTATAATTATTGATATATGTGTTCTATGGATGACTGTTTGATTGTCATAATATTTTGTACGTATTGTGCATTGGTTGGATAATTATCATTGATTATTGTATTTTTGGATGTTTAATTAAAATATATTCTTTGATTTGGATTGGAAATAATTAATTGGAATAAATTGAAAAATAACGAGAAAAATAAATAAATGATAAAAAGGTTATTTATATATTTTGGATGGTTTCTGTAAATAATGTGACTTAACAGACTTTACTGAAATTAAATATGGTTATTACTTATGAATTTTCGGGGAAATTCATAAATAATAATAGAAAATATATTTTAAATTAATATTTAGGAAGCTTATTATTCATAAAATATAATGAAACTTTAAATAATAATAATATCACTCTTAGGGAAAATAGTATTGTTTTGTGTAAATGAGGAAAAGTTAATGGTAAGAAATATTATTATTATTGACTGATTTTAAAATAAAAATGGTATTTTCTGGGTAATAGTTACAATAGTAAAGAAATGTTTTCCAATGGTGTTTTTTGGATAAAATAATTACTACTTTGATATAAATAGAAATAAAAAGTATTTTTGGCGATTTAAAATAAATTGTTGTATTTTATGAATAAACAGTAATAAATTGGTTTGGAAAGTATTAAAGAGGCTAAATATATATTATTATTTTGATGTAAAATAATAATAATATCATTTTAAAAAGCGATTTGATGTATATTTCTATTTGATTTAAAATACGATGTTTGGGGTATTTCAAGAAATGAAGCATACTAAAGGATTTAAAGAGTATATGATCGATTAAAAAGAATTATTATTGTTTTTGTGATGAATAAATAAATGTGACTTCATAATAAGCAATAATAAAATAACTTTTATAGTTAAGAGAATAATGGATGCAAATATATTGTTAGGATGGTTTTTGAATGTGTGATTAATTGTTGATTGTAATTATCACATATATTTGATGTTTGATGGCGATATCGCATTTTGATGAGTGTGCGATATTTTACTATTATCGCTGCTAGATGACGGGTAGATAATTATGGTTATTGATGATGGATGTTATATCACTAATGTTGATTGAACTAGTACACATTTGATGAATTATATTTACATTGATGATGATGTATGTAAGTATATTTATGCATTGTGATTTCTTATTTAATGGATTGGGGTAATCATTGGTTATTGTTGGTGTTTAACGGTTATGTGCTATCATTGTTGTTACCAGTAACAATCCTGATTTCTACGCCATAAAATAAATAAATTTAATTGAAATAAAAAATTTCAAATTTGATTTTTTTGTAATTATTATTTTGAAAGTAATGCTTATTTGTTTATGGTGTATCTAATAAAATATTTTTTTAATATATTGAATAAAGTGATAAATTTGTGCTATAATGATAAAATGAAAATCAAATAGAAATAAAAAAGTATTGAAATGAATGAAATAGTGTAGGTATCGAGATATAATTTATAGAATGTGTGTAGATCGATTTAATTGGAATTTAATTACAAATTAATGGAAAGGTTATATAAAAAGAAAAGTAAATAAAATAAAATAAAAATATAACAAATGGGGAAAATGTAACATCCTTCATTTTAAGGATCGAAAATAAGCGGTACTGATGTTGCAGTCATTAACAGTATTATTCTTCGGTGACAAAATGAGATCAGTTAATAGTATCATTAACATCAAAGCATATGAATACGAAAATTTTCCAAAACACGGATTTCATTAATAGATTTCCATATTCATTACATAATCCCAAAACACTGCCCGGGTATAAATAAAATATAATTATTACAAAATACGCCAAAAGCGACATATGGAGATTCCCCCTTGGTTGATCAGAATTTACTACTAGGAAAATACAATTTCTGCCATTACATACATCCAAAAAAAATAAAGTCAACACAACGGATATAATTAGACTCTATAGGATCGATTTCACCCTAGAGGGGGCGTGAATAGGGTGATACTATTAATTATAAAAATTTAATGCGAAAATATATAAAATAATTGCAGCACTGATAATAGCAGAATAATAGCAGCACAGATAATAGCAGAATATTAAAAGCAGAAATAAAACAACACAGATTTACCCAGCTTCGGCAAAAACCTGCCTACGTGCTGCCCCCAAGGTTTCTACTAGAAATTAAGTAGTCAGATGCTTACACACATAAACTCGCGACACCCGCTATTGACTAACCTAACTCTATGCTCAAAACCCTGCCACAACTCAGCCACTGAGTTGCGAATTCTCGAACTACACCACCGTAGTTCGTCCCCTAGTCACACGACTAGAATTAACAAAGGTTTAAAAGAGAAATACAAATTAAAAACTAATTTACAAAACCCTATTTAATAAATTAAACCGAAACTATTAATTAGGACCGGCCCAATTTAAATTAAAAGAAAAATCCCCCTTTTCTTTATTTATTTCTTCGGGCCGTATCTCTATCGTTTCTTTGTTCGTTCCTCTTTCAGATTTAAGGCTTTGCGAATTTGTCGAAGTCGCCGCTTAAAAAAATGATGCTTCGAAACCTTTGTTGGTATGCTTGTAAGAAATGAGGTATGAAACGTCTGTTGCTTTCGTTCTTCGCGGTTGCTTCTCAATCGAGTTCGAATTGAATTGGTATGTGATATTTCTTTATTTCTTTCATTGATATGCTTGAACTCGATGATTTTAATGCCGATGACGTTGACGGTATTTATAGGGTTTAATTACCTAAATTTTTGATTGAATGAATTCGTCTGATAATTTTTTCTGCCATTCGATTTTGCTTTAGTTCATACGATTTGATTAGACTAGTTCAAATTCGTATATTTTCTGATATGCTTGCTTGGTCACCACGGCTTCCATTTGCTTTGGAATTTTGTTCCATTCCTTTTCTCTATTGACTTCGGTAACTAGATACTATGATAATATTTTTGCTTCGACTTGTTCGATTTTGTGTCACCTTTTAGTTACCTTCCTTGCTGACAACATTCGAATTTGAGATAATATTTTTACTTATTGAAAAACACTTTGACTTGTTCAATTTACTATGTATATATCTGTTTGAAATTTTTTGTCCCATGGCTTGATTTGTGTTCTATCATCTCTGCTGTGTTGATGATGCTTTGAGTACATGTTTACTGTTTCACTGCATCCCATATTGTTACCGCATATATATGTATACATGTGTGTTTACGCATGTATATATATGTATACTTATGAAGCTTTGCTCGACTTGATACTCTGTTGTCACCTCTGTTGCATTTTTTTGAATGCTGGTCATTTCCATTTGTATACATACATTTATGTATGTGTAATGGCTTTGCCATCATTTCTGGTCGTTCATGTATATACATGGTGTACTTGAGTTGATCTGGTCGCACTTCATTTTGATGCTGTTGCCACTGCCTGTTAGACTTGAAGTCTGTATTCATGTTTGAAGCTTCATCATGATTTTGGAATTTGTCTATGTTCATTAACATTGTATTTGACTTGCACCGCACTTGAATCATCACTGGTGCCATTGATATTTGAGTTTGCTGCACCATGTAGTTTGCTTGAAGTTTTAGCCTTTCCTCCATTTAACCTGGTGATTCTCTTGTCATGTTGTGGTCTTGTAGTCTCTGGTGCATGTGTGCTGGTTCCTGTAGCCACCTCAGTTTTGTATTGTTCATTAGCTTGGTCTGGTTCCATTGTTGCCAGGTCTGGTTCCATATGAAGTTTTTTTTATGCATAGCATATATATGTATACAGTGTTGCTCCTTTTGAGTTGCAGTCTAAAGTTTTGTGATCAGCTGGTTTGTACATTTTATTCTAGTTGACATGTTTCTTTGCACCAGACCATATGCATATGTATATACAGTGTTGCTTTTTGATTTTCTGGCCTATGTTTGTGCACTTGTCTGGTGTGTGAATGCTTCGAGTACAGTTCATTGTTAATTTGGGTTTGGTTCTGGTTAATACTTCATGTGTGCTGTCATGTGAACCATTGACTGTTGAGGCTTGTTTTATGTTGGCTTTAGATTCTTGTGGCATGATAACTTATACTCGACAATTTTGTGATGTATTTTATATTGCACCTGAGTTGAATCCAGCCTCGGCTCGGGTTTGACCTTGTGCTCACCTGTCCCTGCGGTTTTATCAAGTGTATATCGGTGTGCACGGCCTTTGTGGCATGTACAATGATACACTGTGCATGTCACAAGTTGTTCGTGTATGATGAATTCAAAATAATGATGACGAACAATCCAAATAACCGAGTCAAATAATATTTTCAAAATACACATTTTATTTTACGTTGCAAAAAATATTTCATTTTTAATTTTACTGCGTCAGTGTGTATTTTGCAGATAACTCAGATGCGTGATACAAATTGGAATAGAGTTGAAGACCAAATACGAGTGTTGAGTGAATATGTAGTGAGGAAAGTTATGTAAATTGAAATGTAATTGAAGTTGTGTTGTAATTGAAAATTGTGTATATATAGTGAGAGCTCAAATTTGTACTATTCAAAATTGTAATAAAATATTTGTTTGAATAAAAATTCCGTGTTATTTATTTTAGTGAATATTAGGCACGCATCCCTAAAAGCAAACTTAATTCACTAAAACTCCTCCCACAAGAAAACATACTTTGTAGGTCCCTGTTTTTCATTTCGGCTATTTTTTCCCTAAAATACCCCTCCGCTTCTTGCACGATTGATTTTAATAACGAGTTTATCTTTCTTGATTTCATCTTCTTCATCATTGGCGAACTTATGTTTCTTGATTTCATCTTCTTCTTCAATGGCGAGCTCAGCTTTCTCGATTTCAATGGAAAACTGCAATTATACATAATAGTTGCAAAAATGTCTGCAATTATATGCAATAGTTGTAGACATTTCTGCAACTATACCATATAGTTGCAGAAATTTCTGCAACTATATGCAATAGTTGCAATAATTGCAGAAATTTCTGCAACTATATGCAATAGTTGCAGACATTTCTGCAACTATATGCAATAGTTGCAGACATTTCTACAACTATACCATACAGAAATTTCTGCAACTATATGCAATAGTTGCAGACAATTCTGCAACTATAGCATATAGTTGCATTTCTACAAATATGCAATAGTTGCAAATATTTCTGCAACTATACCATATAATTGCAGAAATTTCTGCAACTATATGCAATAGTTGTAGACAATTCTGCAACTATACCATATAGTTGCATTTCTGCAAATATGCAACAGTTGAAGAAATGTCTGCAACTATATGCAATAGTTGCAGACATTTCTGCAACTATAGCATATAGTTGCAGAAATGTCTGCAATTATTTGCAAATGTTTTAAATTTGAAAAAAATCGAAAGTGTTCAAAATTTGCTGAATTGTCTGCAAATATATGAAATAATTGCACCTTACTACAAATTTGAATTTTTGGTATCAACAATGGATCTCATTTTAAAGATCATAAAATTTGTGATTTTTTGGTGAAAACGGTATGTTGATCCGATTTTTCTACATAAAGTTATACGCGTTTGAAATGTTAAAAACATAAAAGGGTATTTGGGCTTTTTGCGTGCGCGAATTTGAATATAGGGACTAGAAATGTAAGTTTAGTTTGGGAAGGATGTTTTCTCTATTTTGAAACTTATTAGGGATGTGAGCAAAACTTACCCTTTATTTTATTCAACAAATATTTATTTAACTATGTGAAAATAGTACAATAATAAATACATTTAAATGAATATATATGTTTATTATCATCAAACAAAAATCATATACTTGCATATTCAATATTCTCCCCCTTTTGATGATAACAAACATATATTTAAGATTTTGAATTTATTAAATGTATTTGATCATTCTATTTGCTCGCCCTCTTTGAATGCTCCCCTTACACCAAAGCTCCCCTTTCATATATGCATGAAAATAAATAAAAATATGCAAATAAACCTCTAGATGCAAATAGAAAATAGAAAATAAAATATTTGACCTTTATTTGCCAAAATCTTAACTTTTCTCTCCCCCTTTTGTTATCAGCAAAAGAGTAATAGTGTTAGAAAAATAGAGATATAGTGATAGACATTAATACAATATTAATACCCAATCGAGTATAAATATTAAATTTCAATAAAAAATCAAACAAAAATCATAAATACTGTGTTAGGCGCATATTCCACTTTAGAGTGATAGGGGTGATGTCGGCATATAAGGCCATATAGCTGTGTCTATTTGTGGTATATTTATATCAGGAATTTGAATATCTACTAACCATGCATAACCGTTAGGACTTTTAAATGAGGTTGGTAGTATTCCCAATTTTTAAAAAACAAAACAAAATTTTCTTTTCGAGTATATTCTAACCACGCATAACCGTGAGGACTTTTAAATGAGATTTGAATCACCTCGTCTATTTAATAATCAATTTTGATATGTGTTCCATACATGCATAACCGTGAGGACTTTTAAATGAGCATGAAAGCACATAAACAAATATTCCAAGTAATTCACCCATGCATAACCGTGAGGACTTTTAAATGAGAGTGAATAATTTGGATGTTAAGAAAAATAAATAAAATAAAAACGAATAATTTCATGTTTAAAAATACCATATTTTGACATACTATATTAGATTTTGATGAGTGATGGTCGTTACAAATATGATAGAAATAGAGATGGTCATGGAATTTTTACCAACAAAAGTTATTATAAATCTTGTTTAAATTTTTAAAGAAATTTACTAAATATATTGTCTCAAATCATAATATATGATTAATATCAACACTCATCGCCTTTTTTAATCACTATTTATCTTTTCGATAATTAGTAGGGAGTTGTAATGACCCGTAAATTTTTGATAATTTTTATTTGTTTTATTTATTATATTTAATTGAAATTTGAGGAATTGTAAACAATAAAATTTTGAAATATAAATTTGATATTTGGAATACGTCTAATTAAACATATCAGCTGGTAAATTTTCATCCGAAAATATGAAAGTTTATTTTCGTGCGTAAATTTATTTCACTTTAATCAGTTAAGAATAGTTGAAAATAAAATATTTTCGAAACCTAAATATTTTTACATAGACAAATTCTAAACCATCTTCTGAGCAAGGCATCATTTTTCGTTTTTCAAAATTCGGACTTCTTTAGCTCCGTCGATCTTATTTCTCTACGTTTTTCTTGCACTTTCCGCTAATAGAAAATTCGAATTTTTATAATTCAATCGTACCACTGATATCCATATACCGTTTTGATCGTCTCGTCATGCTGATCTCAGCGGTATATTCACTTCTTTGTTTTGAAGTCCGGTACGCTGCGGAAACCGCAAAACGGCCACCCATATCGATACACGTTCAAGTCCATTTGTTTTCTGGTGAACATTTATTATCCAGTGGGTTGAACGTTATATCCACCAGCTTTTATTGATTTAACGGCCCAGCTTTACAATTTCCAACGTTCATTTAATAAAAAAAATTTGGTACGTCTATTCACCTTATTCCCTACCCTCCCTTTTGCTCGGTCCTTTCATTTAATTTTTTTTATCTACGAAAATATATATTTGCGAATGCCTGCTTGACTCAATCATCTCCTTCCCCACTAGCACGACTTCCTCCACTCTCCACCTAACCCTATAGCCGATACTCCAATCCATCTCTTCTCTTTGGCCAGGGCTCCACTCTCCACTCCAGCCGAGACCACCCACCCTGAAATCGGCCTTCATCTCTGCGAGCAACCTCTGGCCACCCACTTTCTTCATCTTCGAATACACGCAAGGTATAAATATATATACGTATGCAATTCTAATATATATGCTTTGTTAATATACCTATAAAGTTATACAAGTTGATATTTATTTATATATAGAGTCGGTCAGGTTTCTGCATCTACTTGCCTTGTTTCGTATTGCTTTTAAATTTTAATATAAGATTTTATACTATACAGTATTCACGTTTTTTTAAGTTTTATTACTTTGAGTGCATTTATTCTTGGATCTGCTATAGATAGACACATATATTTGATATATATGAACCCATATAAGTTTATGACTTTGAGTGTTTCAATGTATAAATATAAATTCGGTTTAAGTTTTGTTTTGTATAAGTTTTGTTTTATAAAACATATATGAAATAAAAGCTGTCACATATATATATTGTGTTTGGTGTAGATATAAGTTTATTGTATGTATTAATTTGTTCGCATGTACATTATATTCTATATACTGGCTCGATGCTATGTGTTTTGTGGTTCATGCATAAACCAAAATGAGTATATGTTATACATTTTACATGAGTAATAGTTGTATAATATGACCTGTAATATATAAGTGGACATATATTTGTCTACATATGTTGTCCTAAGATGTATATGAGTCACGGTTCACATTATCTTTTATATTACAAAAGTGGGGCATATATGTTACGGTATTAGGTGTTATAGTATATATATTTTAGGTGAGTCGTGGAATAAGAGTCTGTGAATTTGTATATATGCTGTCTGTGGAGATTTTTGAGTAAAGTTATATATTAGTATTGGATTTTTTAATGAGTATATATAAGTAGTATCTGGGGTCCACTGCATAGGAATATATTATAAATGGTGTACAACATATATCATATGGCAGGTATTGTCTATTTTACTTTTTTTTGTATAATAGGTTGTTTATTTGCAAGGTTCACGTATGTTAGCAGAGTTTATATATTGGGTCTACATATAGCTTGAAGTATAAGTACATTTAGATGTATATTTTCTCTAGTGTTCGCATATATATTGGATTGTCTGCATAATATGGTTTCTCTATTGCATGATTTTCCCGATAGCTTGTATATATTTGATATATATCTTTGTCTGCATAGAATCATTTGCATATGTAGTAGCAGGCGCATGTACATATAATTGTAATTTCATATTTATAGTGCCTACATCTATGCATAGCATGTTTGAATACATTGAGTCGTATATATATAAATATATTTGTAGATAAAGTTAAGTCTACATATGGTTAAACCATCTGATTTTCTTTAATCTATATTACTTGCAGTTTATGTATATCCTTGGATTTCAATTTGGTTATGTATATTAAGTTCAGATATTGATGTTTCAAATATAATGTATATAGATTTTGATTTTAACATGTTTGTGTTTTAAATTTATTATTGGTCTTATAAAAAGTTTGGATCTTAAAGTATAATTTATTTAATTTAATATGTGTTTGAAATTAGAATATGATTTTGTATATATATAATTATATATGATATATCTATATCAATTCACTTATATAACTTATCCTCATCAACGCAGTTTGATTCGATTTCGTCAATTTCAAGCTGTCAGCTTTGTTCGTCAAATTCGTGCCAATCTAACTTTGCTTTTCTGTGTTTGGATCCATAGCTCAATTTCATCATCAAATATCTCTAGCCTCGGAAGTTGAGCAATCACTCACGATTAATGTTCTTTTATTTATTAAATTTGATTTCAATTGAAACGACAATTGAAATATGCTACCGTTAGTTGTTTACACTGTTATATATGTTATTACCTGTATCAGTTCACCTGTGACATCTGACACCCTTATCTGTTACTTATATGATGATAATCAAGTTTGGTTGATAGATGATTGATTGTTTGATATTGATATTGGATGCTAAAATTGTTAATGTAGGAAGTGATAAAAATATGAAATTGAATTTGACGTAGAATTGTTAGCGACTTGAAACTGATATATATGTTGAATTTAATTAGACAAGTTTGTAGAATATGACCCCTTTAAATGTTTAAATCAATTAACACATAGAAAAATAGTTAATTACCCTTGAACCATTTGAATTTATGTTGTATTAATTGATGAAGTATGAAATTGAATAATTGATGTCAAGTGTAGAATTACATAGAATAATTAGTGTAATAATCTTTAATCTACATGAAATGATAGTGTAGATTCTAGAAATAATTATATTAATTCGCACAAACAACAATGTGAATTAATACGGTTATTTCAGGATTATTTGAATTGATTATTGGATTGATATTGATTGTTGTTATTGCTTGTTTATTTACTTTGACACCATCCCAGTTATCACACTACAAGTTCTCTTTGCTATGCTTTGATTTTGAATTGAATTGGAATCGGGTTGAAATGATAAATACCCAAATTAAACTTTGACCTAGGATAGAGAATTAAATAAAATCCGATTGGTCAATAATTTGTTTTAAAAATAAAATAAAGATTTTATTTGAATAAACGATAAGGTTTCGAAATGAAGTTGGAGTTTGAATTTTTATGAAAGGAAAATGTTAATATTTAATAATATGAAACAAAATATGAACAATGTAATTGATGAAAGAACGTTATAAATTTGAGAAACGATTGAATTAAGTTTTGGATTTTTTAATAATTAAATTTGAAATTATTAATAATTAAGTTTGAAATTATTTAATAATTAAGTTTTGAAATTATTTAATAATTAAATAAATTGAATTCTTCAATAAGTGGAATTGAACTTCTTGAATAAGTGAAATTTAGTTTCTTTATTAATTAAGCTTTGAAATTGTAACCAAGTAAATAAATAGGTGAAATTGAATTTTCTTTAACAAGAAATAGAAATGCGATTTATTGAAATTAATGTAAGGCTTGTAATTTAAAGAATTGATTTGACGAATTTAATTTAATTCAATTTGAAGTTTTGATATAATGAAGTTGAACTTAAGTAATTGATTAAATGAATTGGAAATTAAATAGAAATTGTTTGAATGACAAATTTATTTAACGAATGTTGAATGAAATCGATCAATGAATTTGAATTGATTTGAATGTTAAATTAAATTAATTTAAATGATTTCAGAATGAAACTTATATACGAATTTAAATGAATACTTGAATGGTCTTAAATCAAATATTTAATTTGAATTGTAATATTTTGAAATGGTAATTTGGAAGTTTTGAAAGTAAATTATGGGAATTGTTTTAGAAAGACAAATGAAATGTTGGTTTACAAATTCTAATTGAAATTGGAATTGATTTGGTTTTGAAATTTATTAAACGACCAATTGGTGTAATAATTACGAAAGTTATTAAAGAGACCGGAATCGGTTAGGGACATACTCACTGTCTAAACCGAAAACCACTTTAATAACTGTACGTGGAGTGTGATCCAAAATGAAGTGGTTGGAATGATGTATGTGATGACTGAAGAAAGAGAATGATAATGGATAGCCTTGACATTTGTGTCAAATTGGAAATGACTAAACCAGGAGCCATGCTGGGCCAAATGGGGTTAGCTTCCTCGAGCGAACACACTTCTTCGAAAACTACTCATTACTTGTTGTCGATTGGTGCACCCTTGATTTGGGAGTGTTGTTTCGCGGTGTTGCGATCGCTGCAGCGATGCGTTTTCACCAGTCCGGATTAGGCAAACGGTAGTTTCACTACCTTGGGTATTGCCTCATGTGCCTTGTCATACTTGTATCCCTATATACGTGACCACTACGATTTGTTTTGTGTTATACCTATGGAGTACTCCCTGATATCCCACTAGTTTACGGTGGAGTTTACAGTGCTGTATAGTCTATGACGCTCATATAAAAATGTGTTAAGGGGAATATTGGTAACGCCTTAACACTATTTTGATACTTTATATTACTGATAGGCATTATCTATTTACCGTACACTACTACATAGTAGATAGTTTAACGGATCCTTATAGAATGGTTATTCCAAACATCCTTTAAGTTACTTGTATTTCAGTTGCTATTTCACTTGAGTTGGATTTATTGATATAAGAATGTTAATCCTGACTCGAGTGTTTTGTGTTTTGCTTTACGCTCGGGTCAGACTGAGTGTACCAGTATTCGAGACTCACCTTTGGAGTTGGAGCTTCGCTTGGAGATCCAGCTATCTATCTAGCATTCAGATATGCAGTTGATTCCAGTGATTGTATTCTAATTCTTGTATTTGACTATTGTATTCGAGACATCTGCTGTACCTTATTTAACTCTGATATGTATATAGTAGCTTCATGAACTACTATCTTTTATTTCCGCTGCATATTATTATTCTATGTCTGTGATTCTATGATTATTTATTTACTGTATATCTCAGTTTTGCCAAATTTAAATTAACAATTCGGTATTTTGAATTATTCAAGTCCGACATGTGCGGATGCGAATAGTCCAAAATAGCGGGTCGTTACAGGAGACAGATTAGTCAATGTTGTCACTTAAAATCAAATCCAAAAATAATTATAAAATCAAATTTTCTAAAATGACTAATCTGAAATAAGATCAACAAAAACTATTTTCTGGAAGGAGTTTTGTGAAAATGACTTCTAGTTGAAAATCAATATAGATAATTACATTATTGCAAAAATGATTTCAACATGAGATCATATAAGATACCACTTGTATTTGAGATATTCATGGTTTTATATAGTGGTATATAAGAAAAACGTGTATTCCTCAACACTTGAATTTGTTTGAAATTTTCAGCACATCCATTTATATCAAGCACAAGTAATAAAACACACATTCTAAAAATTCGTCAAAGCCGTTTTTCATGGCATTCCAAAGTGAATCAATAAAAACTAAAAAATAGAGAAATTATAGTATTGTCGATTTGCTTTCCAGAACTTCAAGAATTTCAAAGTTGTGATGGCAGAAATATTTCAGCAATGTTGATAAGAACAAAATTATATGAACAAAATTGAGTTGAGAGATCATACCTCACTTTCCTTTGATGTCGTGATATCCAAAATGCGATGATCTCCATCTAAACTTTATAGGCTAAGGAACATTTAAATTTTAGTTTATCAATCACTTAAAAAAAACTTGAAATCTATCTCCATCAAATTTGTTCCTTAGCCCACTTATGTGTCTAAATTTTGGAGAAGGCAAGTGGTCTAACTAAGAATGTAGGACTACTATTATTATCTATTGAAATCTTTGGTATCCAAATTTGTTTATATAACAAACCGTTACCATCTACAATTGTACCCTTGGAAATCCAAAATTGTTTAAACTTCAAACCATTTTTAATTGTACCTTTTGGAATCCATGTTTGTTTAACGGTTTTGTGTTTGTATGTATTTTGACAATTATTCTTCCCATGACTAATATTTCCACCCTTTACGCATTTGGGTATCACACTTTTTCCCTTGACAGTGTTATTAGTCGTTTGTTCATATTTTGGCACTTTTGCAAATCCAAGTCCTTTCCTTTTATTCATGAAGAGTTGATTTTCTAAGAACATATTAAATGGCTTTTCTACAGGGAAAAAATTTCGAGTAATCAACTCAAGTTTATTAACTTTGGATTTTAAAATTTTATTTTCATTTATTAGCTTCGAACAACAACTAATGGTACTATCTCTCTTTTCAAAATTCTTTATTTTCAAGTTCATATTTTCATTTTTAAGCTCTCTAATTTAGTCTCAATTTAAAGCATCTCAGTTTCAAAGATTTGGAGTTTGTTAAATTCAATTTTTTCAAAATCCTTGAATTTTTCAATCTCCTTTTCAAACTCGTGATTTAATCGAATAATTTCAGATTTTCACAAAAGCACATTTTCTTTTTCAAAGTTTTTGAAATTTTCATTGACTTCATTTAATTTCCTTTCAAAAATCTCACATTTAGAACTTTCCGACTTCTTAAAACTATCCAACTCTTTTTGCAAAATGTTGTTTTTACAAATCAACTAAGTTTTATTTTTCTCCCGAATTAAAATTTCGTTTTCTAATTTTTGAAAGTTTTCTTGAAAATAGGCAAATTCTTTTTCATAGTCCAAGCACCTTTTGCAATTAGAATTTTTATTTTTCTTAATATTTTTAAGCTCATTTTCCAAATCATTATTTATCTGATGCAGTTTAGCTTGTTCCCTTTTCAACTTATTATTTTTCATCTTAAGAGATTCATTATTTTCAATTGATTTTCGGCACAAGAGAACTAAATCATGAAATGAAAGATCACTTATCTCATCGGCTATTGAATCTTCATCATTGCTGTCAAATCCTGTCAAGCACGTTTCTTCAACTGAGTCGATTGTGGGGGATTTCTTACCGTTATTGATTTTTGCACCATATATTGCATCAAAAGCATTCCAGATTTCCTGTGGACTTTCACAACGAGAGATATAGTTAAAATTATTTCGATTAATATGAGAATATAGTATATGCATAGCAAGAGCATTAATCAAAGTATTTTTCTCGTCTACTATATCACACCCATTTTCAATTATATCCCAACATTTAAAATTAACAGATTTTAAATACTATTCCATTTTTAATTTCCATTTTAAAAAATCTGTTCCATCAAAAATAGGAGGAATAATATTGGACCGACTCTCGCTAATTTTGCAACTAGGGTTAGACATCGTTGCTATTAACCTGCTCCGATACCACTTGTAGGATCGATTTCACCATAGAGGGGGGGTGAATAGGGTGATACTATTAATTATAAAAATTTAATGCGGAAATATATAAAATAATTGCAGCACTGATAATAGCAGAATAATAGCAGCACAGATAATAGCATAATATTAAAATCAGAAATAAAACAACATAGATTTACCCAGCTTCGGCAAAACCCTGCCTATGTGCTGCCCTAAGGTTTCTACTAGAAATTAAGTAGTCAGATGCTTACACACGTAAACTCGCGACACCCGCTATCGACTAACCTAACTCTATGCTCAAAACCCTACCACAACTCAGCCACTAAGTTGCGAATTCTCGAACTACACCACTGTAGTTCGTCCCCTAGTCACACGACTAGAATTTACAAAAGTTTAAAAGAGAAATACAAATTAAAAAACAATTTACAAAAACCTATTTAATACATTAAACCCAAACTATTAATTAGGACCGGCCTAATTTAAATTAAAAGAAAAATCCCCCTTTCTTTGTTTATTTCTTCGGCCCGTATCTCTATCGTTTCTTCGTTCGTTCCTCTTTCAGATTTAGGGCTTTCCGAATTTGTTGAAGTGCCGCTTAAAAAAATGATGCTTCGAAACCTTTGCTGGTATGCTTGTAAGAAATGAGGTTCGAAACGTCTGTTGCTTTCATTCTTCGCGGCTCCTTCTCGATCGAGTTCGAATTGAATTGGTATGCGATTTTGCTTTATTTCTTTCGTCGATATGCTAGAACTCGATGATTTTAATGCCGATGATGTTAACGGTATTTATAGGGTTTAATTCCTTAAATTTTCGACTGAATGAATTCGTCTGATAATTTTTTCTACCGTTTGATTTTTCTTGAGTGCATATGATTTGATTAGACCAGTTCAAATTCGTATATTTTCTAATATGCTTGCTTGGTCACCATGGCTTGCATTTGCTTTGGAGTTTTGTTCCGTTCCTTTTCTCTGTTGACTTCGATCGCTAGATACTGTGATAATATTTTGTAACGACCACGACTTTCTCTCCATAGAAAGTCGCATCGTTAATAAGAAAGAAAGGGGTAGAAAATAGAAAAGAAGAGAAGAAAGAAAGAAACAACAACAACGATCTCACAGCGGAACGAATAAATTATATTAATAACATAAACTATTACATAGTATACAACAATTTACAGAGTTACACAGCATATACATCACTTACTAGACAGTTATAAACATCTGTCTAGACATTACAACTCAAATACAAGACAAGACACTAACACAGATATCAACACAGCGGAATACTATATCTACGAACGCCGAAGCCTCCTGCTCCATTGCTCCTCCAGAATATTCGTCAAAGCTAAACCTGAATCCCTTGGCTACTCGTAAAAATTTGAGTACCCAAGAGTTTATAAAACAGAAATAAACACTTGGGTCAGACATGGGTCTGGTGTGAGTAACAGGTTAAACTTGCTTAACTTCAAAACCTTTAGAAAGAAAAGGTATCACGTAAGACTCCCCACAAATAAACATGGGTAAGTTTTTACCTTACGCTAACCAAAACATTTGATAGGAAATCCAGTTATATTATAATAGGGTCTAGGGTTTTCAAATAAATATGAAATAGCTGAAATTGTTACATTATTAAATTCCAGCATACTAGCCACAAAGTGGGTTATACAATCAAAACCGTAAGGGCACGTAGGAAGAATGGGTTTCCATACAATGGCAGGGCTACTGGGGTACCGCCCGTCACAGTACGTGGCCTAGATCACCGTACCGAGGAGTACGCCCGCTCCCCTGCAACACAAAGCCGGAACCATCCCTTACTGGATAATTCCGAACAAGATAACCCCGTAGTTGGCGCGACCAACCACACACTAAGCCGAATAAAAAGAAAAGGGACCTCTAGACAGGGATCTATCTTGCTCTCAGTGGGTGCTACCCACGAAGCCTTGCTGCACCTCCCCTGTTTTAGCCATTCCCGGTTGATGAGGCTTGAGGTTACGATTACCTTTAATCAGAACATATCACTTAGAATGCTCATCGTCCGCCTGACGATGTGCTGAAAGCATTCAATCCATACAAGTTCGTTCCGGGTTCGAACGAAACCGAAGGCATTATCTCGTTACACTCGTTTTGGAATCACCCTCAGAGTTAACGACAATAACCCTTGCACTCTGAAACTTCATCTTCACTTGAGATTCACGACCTATCGTTAATTTGGATCGATGTGGTATTCGGGTCTCCAGACCTGGAAATCCGGTATACGGAAACCCGATCCCGGTCTCATCGAAATCCAAAGCGTATCTTTTAAGGCCAAGTTGTTTTAAGGTTAAAACAATTCAATTCTTATCTATATACACAAAGATAGATAATTCAATAGATAATCTACATTATCATCCCAAACAGATAATTCACATTATCATTATAATTCAACCAAACATCCATATCATATATCAATCATATCTCATCAGAGATATCAAACAATGAAATACATTCAATCTCATTCAACCATCCTTAAGCAATGATTTATATCATCTAATTAATTTAAAGTGAATTAAACTAATTACTTCATTCTATAAATCCTGCTTACTTAATTATTAATTAAACCAATTAATTAATCATTACTCTAAATATCCATCTTAATTAATCATTCCTGATTAATTATACTTTAATTACTTTAAGTAATTAATCCCTAATTAATTTCACATATTAATTATCTTAAACCATTTCAGTAATTAATCTTAAATTACTTCATTAATTAATTAACCATACTTAATTACATTAATCCTTAATTAATTACAATTAATAAATTACTTTAATCACTTATTATTTATTAATTAATCTTAATTAATCAATTCTTAATTACATCATTAATTATATTAATTAATGATCCTTAATTATTCTTAATTAATTATCTTATTTAAATTAATAATTAATTAGTCACATTTATTAATCACCTTTGATTAATCTCATTTAGTAATTAACTACTCTTAATTACTACACTTCATAAATTAATTACTCCTTAATTAATTATCCTTTAATTAATCCCCTGATTAATTATACAAAGTAATTAAACTAAAATTACTTTTATTATTAAAATCTTCTTTAGTTAATTACATCCACTAATTAACTTTAATTACTTCCCTAAGTAATTACACTTCACTAATTACATTTAAGTAATTACTTATCAATCACCAAGTGATTATCTTAATTTAATTAATAAATTAAACTTATCAAATTTATCTAATTAATTACCTTAAGTAATTAATTACTTTAATTACTTTCATTAAGTAATTATACTTAACCAATTCACAAATGATTATCATTAGTTAATTAATCTAATTGATTATCAAAATTAATCATATTAATTAATTATTTAATAATCCCTAATTAATGAACCCTCATTAATTATTAATCAATTCTTTAATTACTTTCCTTAAGTAATTAAGCTTTAATCAATTATTATTAATTACAAATTAATTCATTTCTAATTACTTAATTAATTGCTTAAATAAATCTTTAATCACTTGATTAATAAATTTCTAATCATTTATAAAAACTCTATACTTATTTAAATAAATGATCCTTAATTTCAAATTAATTAATTTATTAAATTATTCCTTAATTACCTTATTAATTTAATGAATCCTAAATCATTAAACCTTAATTACTTTCTAAATTAAAGTATTAACCTTTATAACAATTTTAATTATTATTAACAAAAGACTTTAAAACATTTTTACTTTCAAATCTTTCTTTTAATTTATTTTAAATTAAAGATTTAAAATAAATTACAAATTCAACTTTAACCAAATTTAAATCAAATTTACAAAATCTTCTTAAAACCAAATGTTAAAGAAACACTTAACATTTATAAAAGAAATTTATAAGATTTTAAACCCACTCATTTAAAATTCAAATCTTCTTTAAACATTTTAAATTTACTTAAACATTATAATTTAATAAACTCATTTATTTTAACTAGGATACAAATTTAAATTGAATCCATACTTTAAACTTTTATTAAACTTTTATTTTAAATCCTGCTTTAAAATTTTAAACTAAATTTAAATTTAAAACACTGTCAGGTTTAAAACCTGTAAACAAAAATCTACCCGAGCCTTAACTAAATTGCTCCGAGTCGAAACCCTCTCTGCTTCGAGTCTCTCACGCTAAAACTTCGAGCCAAACCCAGACTTCATCTTCCCAAACTTCAAATACGAAAACCATTGCCGATATCTCGTGTGCACGTGCACAGGCGACTCGATCGCCTCCGACCACCCATGCCATCGCCGACATATCAACCACGACCATCTCACACGATCACAAACACCAGAAACTCGAACAACCTTAACAATCGAAATCGAGTATCCCATCACCAGAACCTCGAACAAACTTCACCATCGAAATCGAGCATCACGATCCTCACCTGGAACCAGAACTACGATCACAAATTCAACTCGCCTCGACGATCGAGACCACCTGAGCACCAGAACTTCTGGCCAAGTCTTCGTCATCCTTCAAGCTTCAGATCCTCAGAGTTCAGATGAACTCGATCCCCTCTGGACGTCGTGACGAACCTATTTCCCAACCTCACTAAAACTAGGGTTATAAACTTTCCCGATCAACCCCCATCGCCACAGAGCTTTGACATCACCTCTGCTATTTTTCCCTACCTCACCCATCATCCAACTATCTCCAGTGAGAACCACGTCTCCGACAAACTACTAGATCATTAGAGATCACCCAGAATTCAAATTCTGGCCAAACTCAATCTGCTCCTACTATACCCCTCTAAAAATTTTGATTTCACTTTTAAAATTCATGTTTTAGGATATGGTTTTAGATTATATGCCTGTCTTGATAAATTTAAATACTTAAATTTTCACCTATTTTAAACATGCACTGTAGTTTCTAGTTCCTAGAGACATTCCTGTTTATTTTAACTTAATTAGAATTTTAAAACTCTAATCTATGATAAAACAAGCAATTTATGTTTTTACTTAAACCATAATAGTAACTAAGTCAAAAGATACAGGATTTAAATCAAACTTTGAACTTGAAACTGGGAACAGAGCTAATAACAGATATGCACACCAACATATATATACATCCATATATACAGATAAGTCTACTTATATAAAATCACACATAACATATTTATTCCCATAACATGCAACCAGATAAAAATACTTAAGCTTTTAGAAAAGTGTTACTCACCTGTTTGAAAGATGAAGAACAGAGCTTCTCCTCTGAAACAGTTTTGAAAAGCTTTTTGAATATCCTTTGATCTTTAAAACTTTTTAAACTTAGAATGCTTGCTAGAAAACTTGCATGCATGCTATGATTTCCAGATTTACTTGCTTTTGATTTCAGACAGAAGAAAATTTGCAGGCTTTGATCTTATTTTTGAAATTGTTTTGCATGCTCCAGATTTGAATAAGGAAACAGGCCTTTGTTTCCAGGGTTTTGAAAAAGATGCAGGCTTTGATTTAGTTGCATTTTGGTTTGAGTTTGATTTCTGGTTTGGAAGTATTGATTTCCAGTTTTGAAGAAATACAGGTTTGGTTCCAGAATGCAGAGAAATGATGAACTACTGGTTTGAAGATTCTTAGTTACAGGCTTTCATTTGATTTTTAAAATGAATTACAGATCTTTGATTTGAGATTGAGGAATTTGATTACTGATTTTGTTTGAGAATTTTGTTTACAGGCTGAAAGTTTCTTTGCTTTTGAAAATGAAGATTTGCAAAAGAGATGAGAAGGAGGAAAACATCTTTTTATAAATATAAATGGTTTATTTAAAAATAAAAGAAAAAAATAAAAACAAAATGACACTTGTCTTTATATGTGTTAATTTGTTTACATTTGTTATAACAAGCTTTTATAGATTTACACATGTCCTTATGATAAATTTATATTTATTTTAAATGTAAATAAAAGCTTTTTCTTAATTTATTAAACACTTATTACTTATCTATTTATATATAAAGATAACTTTTTAAAGAAATAACCAATTATACTTATAAATAAAAGCTTATACATATATTTTAAAGTCTAAAACTATTTAAATATTACTTCTTTTGAATTTCAAATTCAAATTCAAATTATATTCTTAAAATCCAATTTAAAGTAAATTTAAAACAACACATTCAATTTGAAATAATAATCCTATTATAATTATTGTTTGAAATAACAAATTTATCAATTTTAAAATAATTTATAAAAGAGATTATAAATTACTTCTATTACTAAATGAATTAACATATCATATGTAAATTAAATACAAACCAAAGCTTTTCTATTTACAATATATACAAATATATATACATTATAAATAGAAATCAATTTATTAGGTTTTAAAAGATAAAATTCACTAATTAAATATTTATTAAATTATATTATTAAATCAATTCAAATTTTATTATCAAAAATTATCAATCAATTTAATTATTTAAACAGATTATTAAATTGATATTGCCCCAAATTTCCGGGATATTACATTCCTCCTCCCTTAAAATAATTTCGTCCCCGAAATTTAAAACAAAGGTAATTTAATAATCTATTTAAATCACAACCATATATTATCATCCATATGCTAACAACCATAGCAAACAATTCATCCAATCAAACAATTCTAATTATCCAAACAAAATTCTGAATACAATCTCCTCGAGTTTCCCCAAGTATAAATATACCGGGATACTCGCTCTACAAAATCCAAACAATCAACAATACTAAGCTATAGAGTTCTTACTCATCTAGATCTATAGAACTAAACAAGATATCAGACTACAGACGAGTCTGACTCAACAACCAAATCTTCCAGAACTGCTGGTTCCAAAACCAGAGATAGATCAAACACGTATTCCCTCAGAGATACGTAAAACACAATGAATTCCAGTTATCCAAACTGACCATTCAATCCAGTAGATCAAAGCTTTTATCCAAATCAAAACACAGAAGAGATCCAAAACAACTCGGAGCTGACTTCCCAGACTTACCTAATCTTATAGCTCCCTTTAACCAGAGAAAAACTTCACAACAACGAAGTCTCCAACTTCGAATTCCAAATTCCTCCGTTCTTACCCACAAAATCCTTCAGACGATCCTGAGCTGTCTACAGATCTTTCCTGATCAACTCAACCTTCGCTGATGCTTCTAGAAATAAACAGAACCAAAAACAACTCAACAGAATGATCCTCTCAAGATCTACCAATAATCCAAAACACAACTCTACTACCAAACATCAGAAGATCGAACTAACTTCTCCTATCTGGAAAAGACAACAAGAGCACTCGCCAAACTGCTTCTGCTGCACCACTCTGATCTGGAGTAGAATGAAAATGTTGATGATGAACATAAGCACAGACTGGACAACACATCCCAGAAAATCTCAGATAACTCAAGAGAATACTCAGCAATCGCAAGTCACTCTTGCGATCAACCCAGCCAAAATGCAAAGAAAACTGTTCTCTCTTTACCAATCAGAACAGTTCATACTTAACTATCCAATCCATCGAAGAAATGGATTCACTATACTGCTTCTGAACTCTATCTTCAGAAAAACTGCTCAGCCAGAAAACTTCCTGCCAATGCACAGAATACTCCGAGCTGCACTACTGCCACAGATGCCAAAGACTTCTCAATCCAAAGCTCTTCGAGAAACTCGAAACCCAAACCAAACAGAAACACCCTGCTGAACTCAGCCACAACACCGAAACAGACACACTTTATTAACTTGTTCCAAAGAAAACATCTTTGGGAACATCCATAGTCACTGCATCTCATCACACAGCTACTGTTACCTGAGGTATCAAGATACCATTACTCACTTCTGCCTAACTGACAGATCCAACTCTACTCATCCAACTTCAAAGATAAACTCCGAACCTTAACAGGTTTCCTTCAGAGATTGTGAAATCCTTACACAACTGTAAAGTTCACTCGAGACGGTATTAGGTTTACAGTCTCGACAGATACTCTTCCAACCTCAACACTCAGACTCCTAATCCTAGATGATAAATTATTATCATCTCAACCAATCATTACAAATACCATATACATTTAAAATGATACTTTTTTATATAGAAATTATATCTGGGTAAAATTATTTCATCTACCTTTTTAAAACAATATTGTGTCCGTTGGCCTGGTCCAAGTGTTTAGAGATCCCTATCAATAACGTTAGCTACTCGTATTGACCAGAATCCATATACCACCCAACCGATCAATTAACAAAATATAAAATCATTTTATATAACTAACAAATACGCGCTCTCGTATATATATATACACTCAAACAGGTTGCTACAGATCCTATCTCTAATGAACAATCCTTCCGAACCTAGGTATTCACTCAACCTAGTGCTCTGATACCACTGTAACGACCACGACTTTCTCTCCATAGAAAGTCGCATCGTTAATAAGAAAGAAAGGGGTAGAAAATAGAAAAGAAGAGAAGAAAGAAAGAAACAACAACAACGATCTCACAGCGGAACGAATAAATTATATTAATAACATAAACTATTACATAGTATACAACAATTTACAGAGTTACACAGCATATACATCACTTACTAGACAGTTATAAACATCTGTCTAGACATTACAACTCAAATACAAGACAAGACACTAACACAGATATCAACACAGCGGAATACTATATCTACGAACACCGAAGCCTCCTGCTCCATTGCTCCTCCAGAATATTCGTCAAAGCTAAACCTGAATCCCTTGGCTACTCGTAAAAATTTGAGTACCCAAGAGTTTATAAAACAGAAATAAACACTTGGGTCAGACATGGGTCTGGTGTGAGTAACAGGTTAAACTTGCTTAACTTCAAAACCTTTAGAAAGAAAAGGTATCACGTAAGACTCCCCACAAATAAACATGGGTAAGTTTTTACCTTACGCTAACCAAAACATTTGATAGGAAATCCAGTTATATTATAATAGGGTCTAGGGTTTTCAAATAAATATGAAATAGCTGAAATTGTTACATTATTAAATTCCAGCATACTAGCCACAAAGTGGGTTATACAATCAAAACCATAAGGGCACGTAGGAAGAATGGGTTTCCATACAATGGCAAGGCTACTGGTGTACCGCCCGTCACAGTACGTGGCCTAGATCACCGTACCGAGGAGTACGCCCGCTCCCCTGCAACACAAAGCCGGAACCATCCCTTACTGGATAATTCCGAACAAGATAACCCCGTAGTTGGCGCGACCAACCACACACTAAGCCGAATAAAAAGAAAAGGGACCTCTAGACAGGGATCTATCTTGCTCTCAGTGGGTGCTACCCACGAAGCCTTGCTGCACCTCCCCTGTTTTAGCCATTCCCGGTTGATGAGGCTTGAGGTTACGATTACCTTTAATCAGAACATATCACTTAGAATGCTCATCGTCCGCCTGACGATGTGCTGAAAGCATTCAATCCATACAAGTTCGTTCCGGGTTCGAACGAAACCGAAGGCATTATCTCGTTACACTCGTTTTGGAATCACCCTCAGAGTTAACGACAATAACCCTTGCACTCTGAAACTTCATCTTCACTTGAGATTCACGACCTATCGTTAATTTGGATCGATGTGGTATTCGGGTCTCCAGACCTGGAAATCCGGTATACGGAAACCCGATCCCGGTCTCATCGGAATCCAAAGCGTATCTTTTAAGGCCAAGTTGTTTTAAGGTTAAAACAATTCAATTCTTATCTATATACACAAAGATAGATAATTCAATAGATAATCTACATTATCATCCCAAACAGATAATTCACATTATCATTATAATTCAACCAAACATCCATATCATATATCAATCATATCTCATCAGAGATATCAAACAATGAAATACATTCAATCTCATTCAACCATCCTTAAGCAATGATTTATATCATCTAATTAATTTAAAGTGAATTAAACTAATTACTTCATTCTATAAATCCTGCTTACTTAATTATTAATTAAACCAATTAATTAATCATTACTCTAAATATCCATCTTAATTAATCATTCCTGATTAATTATACTTTAATTACTTTAAGTAATTAATCCCTAATTAATTTCACATATTAATTATCTTAAACCATTTCAGTAATTAATCTTAAATTACTTCATTAATTAATTAACCATACTTAATTACATTAATCCTTAATTAATTACAATTAATAAATTACTTTAATCACTTATTATTTATTAATTAATCTTAATTAATCAATTCTTAATTACATCATTAATTATATTAATTAATGATCCTTAATTATTCTTAATTAATTATCTTATTTAAATTAATAATTAATTAGTCACATTTATTAATCACCTTTGATTAATCTCATTTAGTAATTAACTACTCTTAATTACTACACTTCATAAATTAATTACTCCTTAATTAATTATCCTTTAATTAATCCCCTGATTAATTATACAAAGTAATTAAACTAAAATTACTTTTATTATTAAAATCTTCTTTAGTTAATTACATCCACTAATTAACTTTAATTACTTCCCTAAGTAATTACACTTCACTAATTACATTTAAGTAATTACTTATCAATCACCAAGTGATTATCTTAATTTAATTAATAAATTAAACTTATCAAATTTATCTAATTAATTACCTTAAGTAATTAATTACTTTAATTACTTTCATTAAGTAATTATACTTAACCAATTCACAAATGATTATCATTAGTTAATTAATCTAATTGATTATCAAAATTAATCATATTAATTAATTATTTAATAATCCCTAATTAATGAACCCTCATTAATTATTAATCAATTCTTTAATTACTTTCCTTAAGTAATTAAGCTTTAATCAATTATTATTAATTACAAATTAATTCATTTCTAATTACTTAATTAATTGCTTAAATAAATCTTTAATCACTTGATTAATAAATTTCTAATCATTTATAAAAACTCTATACTTATTTAAATAAATGATCCTTAATTTCAAATTAATTAATTTATTAAATTATTCCTTAATTACCTTATTAATTTAATGAATCCTAAATCATTAAACCTTAATTACTTTCTAAATTAAAGTATTAACCTTTATAACAATTTTAATTATTATTAACAAAAGACTTTAAAACATTTTTACTTTCAAATCTTTCTTTTAATTTATTTTGAATTAAAGATTTAAAATAAATTACAAATTCAACTTTAACCAAATTTAAATCAAATTTACAAAATCTTCTTAAAACCAAATGTTAAAGAAACACTTAACATTTATAAAAGAAATTTATAAGATTTTAAACCCACTCATTTAAAATTCAAATCTTCTTTAAACATTTTAAATTTACTTAAACATTATAATTTAATAAACTCATTTATTTTAACTAGGATACAAATTTAAATTGAATCCATACTTTAAACTTTTATTAAAACTTTTATTTTAAATCCTGCTTTAAAATTTTAAACTAAATTTAAATTTAAAACACTGTCAGGTTTAAAACCTGTAAACAAAAATCTACCCGAGCCTTAACTAAATTGCTCCGAGTCGAAACCCTCTCTGCTTCGAGTCTCTCACGCTAAAACTTCGAGCCAAACCCAGACTTCATCTTCCCAAACTTCAAATACGAAAACCATTGCCGATATCTCGTGTGCACGTGCACAGGCGACTCGATCGCCTCCGACCACCCATGCCATCGCCGACATATCAACCACGACCATCTCACACGATCACGAACACCAGAAACTCGAACAACCTTAACAATCGAAATCGAGTATCCCATCACCAGAACCTCGAACAAACTTCACCATCGAAATCGAGCATCACGATCCTCACCTGGAACCAGAATTACGATCACAAATTCAACTCGCCTCGACGATCGAGACCACCTGAGCACCAGAACTTCTGGCCAAGTCTTCGTCATCCTTCAAGCTTCAGATCCTCAGAGTTCAGATGAACTCGATCCCCTCTGGACGTCGTGACGAACCTATTTCCCAACCTCACTAAAACTAGGGTTATAAACTTTCCCGATCAACCCCCATCGCCACAGAGCTTTGACATCACCTCTGCTATTTTTCCCTACCTCACCCATCATCCAACTATCTCCAGTGAGAACCACGTCTCCGACAAACTACTAGATCATCAGAGATCTCCCAGAATTCAAATTCTGGCCAAACTCAATCTGCTCCTACTATACCCCTCTAAAAATTTTGATTTCACTTTTAAAATTCATGTTTTAGGATAGGGTTTTAGATTATATGCCTGTCTTGATAAATTTAAATACTTAAATTTTCACCTATTTTAAACATGCACTGTAGTTTCTAGTTCCTAGAGACATTCCTGTTTTATTTAACTTAATTAGAATTTTAAAACTCTAATCTATGATAAAACAAGCAATTTATGTTTTTACTTAAACCATAATAGTAACTAAGTCAAAAGATACAGGATTTAAATCAAACTTTGAACTTGAAACTGGGAACAGAGCTAATAACAGATATGCACACCAACATATATATACATCCATATATACAGATAAGTCTACTTATATAAAATCACACATAACATATTTATTCCCATAACATGCAACCAGATAAAAATACTTAAGCTTTTAGAAAAGTGTTACTCACCTGTTTGAAAGATGAAGAACAGAGCTTCTCCTCTGAAACAGTTTTGAAAAGCTTTTTGAATATCCTTTGATCTTTAAAACTTTTTAAACTTAGAATGCTTGCTAGAAAACTTGCATGCATGCTATGATTTCCAGATTTACTTGCTTTTGATTTCAGACAGAAGAAAATTTGCAGGCTTTGATCTTATTTTTGAAATTGTTTTGCATGCTCCAGATTTGAATAAGGAAACAGGCCTTTGTTTCCAGGGTTTTGAAAAAGATGCAGGCTTTGATTTAGTTGCATTTTGGTTTGAGTTTGATTTCTGGTTTGGAAGTATTGATTTCCAGTTTTGAAGAAATACAGGTTTGGTTCCAGAATGCAGAGAAATGATGAACTACTGGTTTGAAGATTCTTAGTTACAGGCTTTCATTTGATTTTTAAAATGAATTACAGATCTTTGATTTGAGATTGAGGAATTTGATTACTGATTTTGTTTGAGAATTTTGTTTACAGGCTGAAAGTTTCTTTGCTTTTGAAAATGAAGATTTGCAAAAGAGATGAGAAGGAGGAAAACATCTTTTTATAAATATAAATGGTTTATTTAAAAATAAAAGAAAAAAATAAAAACAAAATGACACTTGTCTTTATATGTGTTAATTTGTTTACATTTGTTATAACAAGCTTTTATAGATTTACACATGTCCTTATGATAAATTTATATTTATTTTAAATGTAAATAAAAGCTTTTTCTTAATTTATTAAACACTTATTACTTATCTATTTATATATAAAGATAACTTTTTAAAGAAATAACCAATTATACTTATAAATAAAAGCTTATACATATATTTTAAAGTCTAAAACTATTTAAATATTACTTCTTTTGAATTTCAAATTCAAATTCAAATTATATTCTTAAAATCCAATTTAAAGTAAATTTAAAACAACACATTCAATTTGAAATAATAATCCTATTATAATTATTGTTTGAAATAACAAATTTATCAATTTTAAAATAATTTATAAAAGAGATTATAAATTACTTCTATTACTAAATGAATTAACATATCATATGTAAATTAAATACAAACCAAAGCTTTTCTATTTACAATATATACAAATATATATACATTATAAATAGAAATCAATTTATTAGGTTTTAAAAGATAAAATTCACTAATTAAATATTTATTAAATTAGATTATTAAATCAATTCAAATTTTATTATCAAAAATTATCAATCAATTTAATTATTTAAACAGATTATTAAATTGATATTGCCCCCAAATTTCCGGGATATTACATATTTTTTCTTCGACTTGTTCAATTTTGTGTCACCTGCTAGTTACCTTCCTTGCTGACAACATTCGAATTTGAGATAATATTTTGACTTGTTGAAAAACACTTTGACTTGTTCAATTTACCGTGTATATACCTGTTTGAAATTTTTTGACCCATGGCTTGATTTGTGTTCTATCAACTCTTCTGTGTTGACGATTCTTTGAGTACATGTTTACTGTTTCACTGCACCCTATATCGTTACTGCATATATATAATGTATACATGTGTGTTTGCGCATGTATATATATGTATACTTGTGAAGCTTTGCTCGACTTGATACACTGTTGTCACATCTGTTGCATTTTTTTGAATGCTGGTCATTTCCATTTGTATACATATATTTATGTATGTATATATGTGTAATGGCTTTGCCATCATTTCTGGTCGTTCATGTATATACATGGTGTACTTGAGTTGATCTGGTCGCACTTCATTTTGATGTTGTTGCCACTGCCTGTTAGACTTGAAGTCTGTATTCATGTTTGAAGCTTCATCATGATTTTGGAATTTGTCTGTGTTCATTAACATTGTATTTGACTTCCACTGCACTTGTATCATCACTGGTGCCATTGATATTTGAGTCTGCTGTACCATGTAGTTTGCTTGAAGTTTTAGCCTTTCCTCCATTTAACCTGGTGATTCTCTTGTCATGTTGTGGTCTTGTAGTCTCTGGTGCATGTGTGCTGGTTCCTGTAGCCACCTCAGTTTTGTATTGTTCATTAGCTTGGTCTGGTTCCATTGTTGCCAGGTCTGGTTCTATATGAAGTCTTTTTTATGCATAGCATATATATGTATACAGTGTTGCTCCTTTTGAGTTGCAGTCTGAAATTTTGTGATCAGTTGGTTTGTACATTTTATTCTGGTTGACATGTTTTTTTGCACCAGACCATATGCATATGTATATATAGTGTTGCTCTTTGATTTTCTGGCCAATCTTTGTGCACTTGTCTGGTGTGTGAATGCTTCGAGTACAGTTTATTGTTAATTTGGGTTTGGTTCTGGTTAATACTTTATGTGTGCTGTCATGTGAACCATTGACTGTTGAGGCTTGTTTTATGTTTGTTTTAGATTCTTGTTGCATGATAACTTATACTCGACAATTTTGTGATGTATTATGTATTGCACCTGAGTTGAATCCAGCCTCGGCTAGGGGTTGACCTTGTGCTCACCTGTCCCTGTAGTTTTATCAAGTGTATATCGGTGTGCACGGCCTTGTGGCATGTACAGTGATACACTATGCATGTCACAAGTTGTTCATGTATGATGAATTCAAAATAATGATAACGAACAACCCAAATAACCGAGGCAAATAATATTTCCAAAATACACATTTTATTTTACACTGCAAAAAATATTTCTTTTTCAATTTTACTACGTCAGTGTGTATTTTGCAGATAACTCAAATGCGGAATACAAATTGGAATAGAGTTGAAGATCAAATACGAGTGTTGAGTGAATATGTAGTGAGGAAAGTTATGTAAATTGAAATGTAATTGAAGTTGTGTTGTAATTGAAAATTGTGTATATATAGTGAGAGCTCAAATTTGTACTATTCAAAATTGTAATAAAATATTTGTTTGAATTTAAATTCTGTGTTATTTTTTTTATTCAACAAATATTTATTTAATTATGTGAAAAATAGTACAATAACAAATACATTTAAATGAATATATATATGTTTATTATCATAAAAAAAATCATACACTTGCATATTCAACAGACTCTTGAATAGCAAGTTTTGCCTCCTGCATGTCTTCCGAAGTTTTATTTCCCAAACATAAAAACCTTGCTCTCGATCCACTCAAATGAGCACCCAAGTGTTAAAAGGGAAAAACAAAAACTTTGGGTCAGACAAAAAGTATGGTGTAAATAATAACATGCCATCTCGATAATAGATATCTAGTGAGACCACGCGTTGAGGGGAATGGGTTTTCCCCTCACTAGTACCCTTTGGTAATATGTCCACCATAATCATGCCCCTGTAATCATAATGGTTACATAAACACAAGATAATTAAATGCATACATGATACATGGGTAATCCTAACTAATCTATCTCAATTTACTAACTCTCTGTCTCTACTTCATAGTTTTCCTAGGGTTACTACAAATCTATACGGCTGACTCGGGCCTACCAGGTATACCGAAATTCTCTAACTCACCGTTAGAAAGAAATTGGACTGTCCATCCAAACACGATCATCTGAGTGTTTACCCAACTGTCTGTCAATCTCATAGTTTTGCTTGGCTCACTATGAACCTAATGGGTTTACAGGCCAACCAATAACCTGCCTAAGTTATATTCCTTTATGTGCGTAAATCTACATGTAGTTTTACCCTTAATAAAGCCCTACACACTGGAATTGTGGACTAATATCAACTAGGGGTTAATAGTTGAAGTATAGGGTGCTATCCTACACAAATCTCATTATCTAGTTTTCTATTCTCTAATCCTTGAGTCAATTTATCCTATATAATTTATCTAACGGTGATAAGAATAATAATTTCACTAGTAAAATTCTGTGCTAAATACTCTCTTTATTTCCTTGAAAAAATAATTCTTTATTAATGATTTAACCCTTAAAACTGTATTTAAAATCATGGAAATTATAGCCCTTTACTTTATCCTAAAATATTATGCCAAGATGAATGCTTTTATGAAATAGCTTTCGTTATCTTCGAAATCAATTTTAGGTCGTCGCACCTCTAAAACCTTAGGCTATAAATCCATAAATATTAAAACCATTTGAATTGACAAAGTTCGGCATTAATATCGCCGGCATGGTTTATCACACCCCTTCTATATTGCTATTATGTTAAAGCATTTAATTTAATTAAGCATAAGGCCATAAGGCCAAATTCATATATGTTGCATAACATAAATATATAGGTTGTCGAATATAGGCGGCATAGTCTTTGGTTTGCATAGTATAAAGCTTCAAAACTTGGAAATATAGGAATGCCGACATTGGTGACCTTCGGAATCAATATCATAGAATCGTTAATATCGTTTATGTTGATATAGAAAACAGGCGGCATCATTGCCATTTATATCGACGTCGAAAGTAAGGTTTATAGAAGGCATTGCTGCCTAAACTAATCATGTTGAAATTATATATAGGCGGATTTATGACCTTCAATATCAATATCAAAAATGCGGCATTACTGCCTCTTTATATAGAAATGAAGATATGCAGCATCATTGTCGCTATAAATATTAATGCCGGTATAGATAAGTGCGGCATCATAGTATAAGGAGTTGATATTGAAAACAAGCGGCATTGTTTAAAATAATGGTGAAAACTTGCAGCATTACTACAACCGATATAAAAATACGTGACATAAATAGTCGCGGTATAGATGGACGTCTTTATTGATTAATACCGCCGTAGTAACCTCGTAATTAACATAAAAGCTGTTTTATTTCTTTAAAAAACAATTTCTTTTCACCAACTCTAATTCTTTGTCAAATTGCTATTGGATAATAAACTTCTTTATCAAATCCTTTTCAAAAAACTACTATAGATCAGAATTATCATTCCCAATATAATTTGCAAACTAATTATTTTATATTATTATTTTAATATAATTATTAAGCTTTTCTTTCCTAATAAATTCATAACAATTCATAAACACTCGAGAAAAATCCATAAAAATCATAATAAACCTAAATTAACATATTCTTTAGCACATAAAAATTTTGGGACCAAAAACATTATCTAATTATTTTTAATAATTAAAACCTAAAATAAATCATTTTCCTACTTAGGAAATTCATAAAATATTCATTCTTACTTGGAAAATTATGAAATTAAAAACCCACTTCTAAAATAATGTCATGAACATCATACCTAAATTTCAAGTCAATTGGATGTTGTAAACTAGATTTTAACTTTTAAAACCTATTGAATAATTCTATAATAAATTCAATAAATTATCAATAAGCATATAATCATCATTCATTCACAACTTGGCATAATAACAATCATAAGATTAAGCTTTAATCATAAAATAGAAAATAAATAATCATACTAGAGATGGTAACCATTATTCACCTTAATTTGATAAAGAGATGCGAGATTTGAATGTTGATTTGATTTCCCTAAGCTTCCCTTTGGTTTCCTAGCCTCTTCTTCTCTTGATTTCCTTAGTAATGGCCAACCTTGAGTTTGATAGTGTTTGGGTAAATATAAGTGAATGAGGTAATGAGAATGGATGTGTTTAGGTTTAGGAAATAAAGTGTTTTTTCTATTTTTCCCTTCTCATAAATCCTCCTTTTTATTTATGTTATAACCATTCTTACTAATTCATTAATTAAGGCACGAGCCATTTCAATTGTCAAATCTCATTCTTCTTACCACCGTACATTATTTTATTTCATTTACCTAATTAAATATCCTAAATAATGTTAATTAAAATTAGTGGTGTTGTACAAAATATAAATAAAAAGACTAGCCTAAAATAAACAAGCCTAAGCCCATCCTCTTTATTTTCCCCTTTCCTTCACTTCACTCCAAACCAGCCCATTACATCCCCTTATTTGATTTTCATTCATTATCTCTAAATCCTCTAGATATTTCCTAAAAATAGGATCACGTCTATAAAAAAAAATATTCACGCACGAGGCTCTTTAGGTCGGCATCGACAATCGATGTCTTATGGGAGACATGCAAGTATGTTAGATCCTAGCAATGGTGAGGGTGCTGTGATCGACCCGGGCTAGTAGCAAAGTGGAGAAAGTGTGCGGTGCTTAGTAGATACCGGGGCACGGGGTAGATAGCTGTGGTTGATGGAGCGGATGGTATCTGTCGATGTTGGAGGCTGGCTGCGACATGGAGCCTGAAGGTGGAGGATTTTGGATGTGAGTGCAAGACAGTGTAAAGGCGCTATTTTGTGCAAGGCTTGGTCGGGAATTGGTCACTGAAAAAATTGTCTAGAGCAAAGTTCAATTATTGCATTCATCGATTCGATGTGTATTTCCATTCATGTCTATATCTATATTCCACTATCTGTTAGATAATTATCCCATTTAATGATTGGATTGCTTGGATGAAATGTTTGCTTGGGATATTGGGTTGATTGTTGTGATATTGGATTTGATTTTGTGTCTGATAATGGAATTATGTGTTTGTTGGATCGTCAAAAGGCAAAGGAGATGTTGTTTGATTGCATTTTGATGTGTGTAGTTTATTTGTATATTATGCATGCATTGTGTGGATGATTGGAGTTTGATGTAATTTGACTCGGGTCACGCGATAAAAATTATATTGATGATTGTGGATGATTTTTGGAGAATTTCGCTCCATGAATTATATTTGGATGTTCTGTCGATTTTTTTGGTTTCTAAAGATTTTAAATAGCTTCAAAATTTTTTTATGGTGTTTTAAAATTAGATCGAAGTATATTAATAAATAAATAAAAGTGGTTGGAAAATAAAATGATTTATTGGAAATTGTTTTGGAAATAAAATTGTTTTAAAAATGAAAATAGAAAATTTCAAGAGTTATTTGGTACGTAATTTTTATAAGTTTAATTAAGGGGTTTTAATAATATTTCCAAATGGGAAATTCTCCTGAAAAGTGTATATTTTAAATAAAAAGGATTTAAAAGTAATTTAATATGGGGATTATTGATTTTATAAATCTATTTTTAAGAGTTTTGAAATATATTCCCTTTTTTAAATAAATAGTGGTTCGAAATTAACTTATTGGATATTTACATGAAATAATTAAATGATTTTTAGAGCTGTGAATTATAAACCCTTTTTATATATCGTTTGATTTGAAATTGATTTATATGGGTATTTGTATTGTGTTTTAATTCTATATAATGAGTATGTTGAATAATCGGATTAGTAGTATCAGGTGGTATGGGACGCAAGGTAATATTTTCTTGGTTATTCTATTAACTCATATTATATAATATTTGTTGTTTAAAGAGCATAGTTTACTAGCTTATAGTAAACACTCGAGTAATACTTAGTGACGCTTGAGTAATACTTGTTTGATTATAATTTTTGAGTAGACGTCACTTATATTTGGGAGATGGGTTAGTAATTTATGATACCATCTAGAGGTGACTTCTCAGAGCTTAATAGTCAAGGGTTCTTTTACTCTCCAAGGGCTACAAGTTAGAGTTAAGCTGGAATTTACATAGTCGTTCTCTTAGGACTAACTAGTCGAATTATACTATTATTTACTTCCAAGGCTAGTAATCAAGGAATTATAATTATGTGTGATGCTCTCATTAGGACCTATGGAGTCGAGAGTACTTATTATCACTCCTATTAGGACACATCACCTTGAGAGTATTCGTTGCGTCCTCTAAGAACTAATTAATCGAGTTTCATTATCTACTCCTAGGGCTTGTAGTCGAGGATTTGTTATGTTGATATGCTCACATCAGGACTGGTGTAGTTGAGAGCAGTTGTTATCACGCTCATCAGCACTCCTAGAGTTGAGAGTATTTGATAAGGTTCTAATTAGGACTCATCAACTCGAGAGTATCGATTATTACTCTCATTAGGACTCATCGATTTGAGAGTATCAGTTATCAATCTCATAGGACTCGTCAAGTCGAGAGTGTTAGTTTTCACCCTCATTAGAACTTATCGAGTCAAGAGTATTAGTTGGGAATCTACATCATAGGGTTTACGCCACTATGGAGAGCATGTGAATAAGACCCATAAGGTAGGCTAATTATCCACCCTAGTGATCCTGATTGCGAGGTCATGTCTCAGATCCGTGATGTCGCGTTGTTGAGTTTGTAGCTGAGGATTATTACTCTCATTACAGTCATTGCCCAGATGTCACTCAAGGACCAACTGTCTATCACCAAGGGAAAGTAGGAGTCATGTCCAGTGCACATCGTAGTTTTGCAGCGCATTTATGACATGCAATAAGTATCCTTTTCATGATTCTAGGAGTAACTAAGGTACTGTAAGAAACTGGCTATGGTCATTGGCATTTCCTAGAGTGGTATTACGGTATGTCAGTCTACCATTTGGATAACTTAGGTGGATCCATTATATATAAGACATTTGATATTTTCACCTCACTAGAGATGATGATCATATGACATTAGAGACTGGCTACATGTGAGTCTGTTATTTAAGATAGCCTAACCCGAGATCTATGCAGTTAAAGCCCCAAAATCCCCGCTATAGTGTATAGCGCTCTTCGACCGCTACGCTATTTCAGTTTAGTACTATTAAATAGTAAATCTGCTTTAATTCCCGCTACACCCTGCTAAATCAAGGCATTTTAGCACCCATTTTAGCAACACTAATGTTAAAAGATTGATTTGACTAGTTCACTTTTAAACCAAATCAACAAGTTAGAGTAAAGACCTAATTTTGAGACATAAATGATCAATATAAGTTTGAAATCTACCGTACTCATTGTTAGAACCTCTGTCGTTGGATTTTAATGACAACAACTATACAATTATGCCAAAGAATCTCTAAGCTTATGTGTCAAACAAATACGTTCAAAATGAAGATTCATAGTACAAAAGAGGATGAAAGTATGTATATGGAGATACAAGAAGAGATATACATGATAGAGACAAGACGAAGGTGACGAACAAATAATTATTAGTCATAGAGTGTCGTGTCTAGAGTTTACAAATGTTAAAATCTTCTCAAACTGGTACACACACATATACATTCATATTTTAAATCAAAAATCAAGTTTTCAATAATTGCATGAAGCGAGACTCGAACCCAGGTCACTGGTTTAGAAGGCAAGTGCTCTAACCAAATGAGCTATAGTTATTTTTGTTACAGGCTATAATTCAGCCGGCTGAATGACTTCATTTAGACGGCTGAATGCTGAAACAAATTTATTGTTTCACAATATTCAACCGGCTGATTGAATTAATTCAGACGGCTGAATAAGGCCAGAAATAGCCTATTTTCTTGCTGTTTGCGCTTTTAATTTAATTCAGAAGACTGAATTAATTTATTCAG
Organism: Allium fistulosum; assembly: GCA_030737815.1. Classification (NCBI taxonomy): domain Eukaryota; kingdom Viridiplantae; phylum Streptophyta; class Magnoliopsida; order Asparagales; family Amaryllidaceae; genus Allium; species Allium fistulosum. The sequence goes on along the minus strand of CM060901.1, from coordinate 1,273,042,131 downwards.
CCGGCTGAATATTTCTCAACAGCTTTTTTATGAAAAGACACTTGTAACGACCACGACTTTCTCTCCATAGAAAGTCGTATCGCTAATAAGAAAGAAAGGGGTGAGAAGTAGAAAAGAAGAGAAGAGAAAAGAAACAAACACAAATACTCACAGCGGAAACGAACAAAATATATTATATCACATAAATATTACATAGTATCAACACTTTACAGAGTTACACAGCATATACATCACTTACTAGACAGTTATAAACATCTGTCTAGACATTACAACTCAATACACTACAGAGATCTAAACAAGATCAACACAGCGGAAACTACTATCTATATCTACAACGCTGAAGCCTCCTGCTCCATTGCTCCTCCACAATTCGTCAAGGCTAACCTGAATCCCTTGGCTACTCGTAAAAATTTGAGTACCCAAGAGTTTATAAAACAGAAATAAACAACTTGGGTCAGACATGGGTCTGGTGTGAGTAACAGGTTAAACTTGTTTAACTTCAAAACCTTTTGAAAGAAAAGGTATCACGTAAGACTTCCCACAAATAAACATGGGTAAGTTTTTACCTTACGCTAACCAAAACATTTGATAGGAAATTCGATTGTATTATAATAGGGTCTAGGGTTTTCAAGTAAAATACAGAAATAGCTGAAATGCTTACATCTCACATTCCAACATAGTTGGGCACAACTAATACGTACGGCACTTATTGGAGTTTGGATTCCATACAATGGCAGGGCTACTGGGGTACCGCCCATCACAGTACGTGGCCTAGATCACCGTACCGAGGATCACTCCCAATCCCCTGCAACACAAGGTCGGAACATCCCTTACTGGATAATTCCCGCACAAGATACCTCACGGTTGGGATCAGCAACCGCACCACTAAGTCGAAAATAGAAAGGGACATCTAGACAGAGGTAACCTTGTCCTACTTGGGTGCTACCCACTAACCTTGCTGCACCTCCCCTGTTTTAGCCATTCCCGGTTTGTGAGGCTTGAGGTCACGATTACCTTAGAAAAGAACACATCACTTAGAATGCTCATCGTCCACCTGACGATGTTCTGAAAGCATTCAATCCATACAAGTTCGTTCTGGGTTCGAACGAAACCGAAGGCATTATCTCGTTACACTCATTTTGGAATCACCCTCAGAGTTAACGACAATAACCCTTGCACTCTGAATCTTCATCTTCACTTGATTGACGACCTATCGTTAATTTGGATCGATGTGGTATTCGGGTCTCCAGACCTGGAAATCCGGTATACGGAAACCCGATCCCGGTCTCATCGAAATCCAAAGCGTATCTTTTAAGGCCAAGTTGTTTTAAAGTTAAAACAATTCAATTCAATTATCTTTATACACATAGAAGGGTAATTCACAATAGATAATCAACATTATCAGATAATCCATATTATCATCACAATTTAACTAAACATCCATATCACACAGCATATATCTCATCAGAGATATCAATCAATGCAAAGCATTCAATATTATCATCCATTCTTAAGTAATGATTTATACCATTTCTAATTAATTTAAAATGAATTAAATTAATTACTTCATTCTATAAATCCTGCTTACTTAATCATTAATTAATTACAAATTAATTAATTATCCTTTAATTACCCTTTAATTCCATTCAGGTAATTTATCTTTAATTAATTACTTAAATTAATTATCCTTAACCACTTATAGTAATTAACCTTTAATTACTTCATTAATTAATTAACTATAATATAATTAAATTAATCAACTATAATTAATTACATTAATCCTTAATTAATTACATTAATTAATCACTTCAATTATTAATTATTACTTAATTAATCAATCTTAGTTACATCATTAATTATATTAATTTATGATCCTTAATTACAACTTAATTATTAATTACTCAATTAAATTAATTACATTAAGTAATTAATCTTTAATTAAACAACATTTATTAATCACCTTGATTAATCTTTAATCAGTAATTAACTACCCTTAATTACTTTCACTAACTAAATTAATTACTTCCTTAATTAATTTCTTAATTAATCCCTTGATTAATTATTCAAAGTAATTAACTCAAATTACTTTTATTAATAAAATCATTATTCAACTAATTACTTCCAGTAATTATCATATTATTTACTTCCCTAATAATCTTACCTTAATAATTACATTAAGTAATTATTTATCAAATCAACTCTTGATTATTCTAAATTAATTAAACTTAATTAATTAAATTAACTAATCAAATTAACTTCAATTAATTACAATAAGTAATTAATTCTTAATTACTTCCATTAAGAAATTCATTTAAACAAATTCTATAATTGATTATCTTTAAATTAATTAATCCAATTAACTATTAAAATTAATTACATTAATTAATTATTTAATAATCCATAGTTAATGACCTTCATTAACTATTTACAACTCTTTAATTACTTTTCTTAAGTAATTAACTTAGATTAATTATTTATTTAATTAATCCAAATGATTAATTAATCAAACAATTTAATTATCCATTAAATTTCCTAATTAATTTAATGAACATAAAACTTTAATTACTTTAAGATAAAACATTATTCTTATTGATAAACAAGTTATCATTTACCATTCATATTTGAAACATCCATTTCAAATCTACTTTTAAATTTCATTTTAAATTCTGTATTTAAAATGAATACCAATTTATTTTTAACTAAGTTTTTAAAACCAAATTAAAAACTTTTACTTATTAAAATTCTTATCTCTTATAAAGAAATTTAAGAAGAGTTTAAACCAAATCCCTTTTTATTTTTAAACATTTAATTAAATCTAACTACCATTTAAAACCTATTTAAAACATATAAATTTATAACTTATTTATTTCATACCTTTAAGATTCAAAACTAACTTGAATCTATATAGTTAAACTTGATTTAAATTCTTGTTTTAAAATTTTCTTTACAAATTTAAAATCAGTTTAAAGTTTTAAAAACAGACAGGCTTTTAAAAACCTGGCAACACAAATGTTCACGAGACCCCTAAAATTTACTTCGAGTCACACGTTCAAAAACCTCGAGTCTCACACGAACAAAACCCGAGAATCCCTCTTCTTCCCCAAACTAACGAACGGACCCAGATATCACCGTGCACACGGGCACGTGCACGGCAACTCCGGCCTCCTCCGATCAACGCCGCTTGCTTCCCCAAGTCGCCCACCATCCCTCTGACCCACCTGGCCACCCAGATCACCGATATCACCATCGAATCGAAATCGAACCTATCGTTCGAAAACTGGAACCAACCTGGTCGGAAATTCACCAACCACCAACGTCTTCGACTTCGAGAACCCTCGCCGACTTCGCCCAAGCTTCTCCTCGTCGCCACGCTTCTAAATTCCCTCACGCGATCACCTCCGGTGCATCACTGTCGCCATACGACCCAGATAAACAACCCCGTCCAAAACGACCACCAAACCCTATTTCACCTATTTCCGACCTCCACGTCGCCTGAAAAATCTAGCGACCATTTTTCCCTTGATCGCCACCCTTCCAGCAACCTTCACCCTCAATCTCGACATCCCTCCCTTCGTCTATTGCCGTGGATCGACGAAACTTCTCGGAACGATCATCTCGTAAATACTCAACAATTTCTATGCTAAAAATCATGATCTTACTACCTAAATTCATCATTTAGCACTACGAATCTGATTCTAAAATCAAATCTTGAAAATAACAACATCGATTTTTGACATATTTCTGATCATCACTGTATTTCCTTATTTTGAATTAATTACAAAATTAAAATTTTTGAAACCCTTTTTAGATTTGATATTATGTTGTAATAATCATACTTTATTCAAAGATCCAAACTTAAATTTGCTTGGATAAAGAGATATGAAAATTTCTTTAGAAACTTAAACTCTGTAAGCAAGGACAGAGAAGATGTATACATTCAGGAAACTTATATATATACACAGACATTTCATATTTTCAACATGCATTCACAGCCAACATTCATATAAACAAATATATATCATCACAACACGATCTATCACATACATCAAAGTTTAATCATAGATTTTTAAAACTGTTTTTAAAAGAAAGGTTTACTCACTTGAAAACAGGAGATGAATAGAGCACAGATTATTGACCCTTGAATCTTTGAAACAGAATTGTCCATGCTTTAAAAACTTGAATGTTGCTTTAAAAATGCTATTGCTCCTTAACCCTACATGCATGCTGATGTTTTACATTTGCATTTGTTCCCAGGTTCTACATGCAGGTAGCCTAATTTCCAGACTTTAGAAAAATGCAGGTCTTCTTGTATAATGGACAGGATACAGATTGAAGAATGCAGATTTACTTTCAGTTGGAAATGTGTATGATAGCTTTCAGATTGTTGTATGCAGAAAATGTTACAGATTTGCAAATTGGTTTACAAGGATTTGATATGTATTTTGATATGAGGAATTTGTTTAAAAGTAGAATGTTTTTCTTTCAGCTGAAAGATTTCTTTGTTTATGGAATGAAGATGAGAAAAAGAAAAAGAAAAAATGAAGATGTGTGCTCATATAACTTAATTTATGAATTATCAAAAATCAAAGAAAAACAAAATACAAAATGACATTTGTCATCTTCCTATATTAACATGTTGACACATGTGCTTAGATGGTTTTACTAATTTACACATATTAACATGAAGCTTAATATGATGACATTTGTCTTTTAAGTATTTATTCATAATTCTATTTATTTTAAAAGTAATTAAAAAGCCCTTTTCTTATTTATTTAATCACTTATCTATATATATATATATATATATATCTTTTTAAAGAGAAACAAAAACTAATTATATTTTATACATAAAAGTTTATACAAATATCCTAAAATCCAAAACAATTTAAATATCTATTCTTTTGAATTTCAAAACTTAAATTCAAATTCAAGTTAAATTAGATCCTAAGATTCAATTAAAATATACAATTATTTATCAATTTTAAAAATAACAATTCTATAGTCTTTTAAAATCTATTCATACAAAATTAAAAATAATATATTATACTTATTATTTGAAATTAACATATTTGATATTTAAATAATTTATATAAGAGATTATATTATCAAGTAATATTTTAAAAAGAAATAAAACAAACCAATTTTGTAAATCTTATTTATTTAAACTTAAGTTAAAATATCTCTTAAACAATTAAATATTTACTTAAAGTAATTTAAAACTATAAGATTATTTATTTAAATATCTTTGAAAAGTCCATATTAATTTAAATCCAAATTTCCAATTTACCCAAAGCTTCTATTTACAACATATGCAAATAAATATGTATATATTCCAATAGAAATATCTTATTAACTTTTAAAAGATAAAATCATCAATTAATACTAATTTAATCAGATTATTAAATTAAATTCAAATCTTATTATCAAAGATTATCCATATCAATTTAATTATTTAACAGATTATTAAATTGATATTGTTAAAATTTCCGGGATATTACATTCCTCCCCCCTTAAAATAATTTCGTCCCCGAAATTTAAACAAAGGTAATTTAATAATCTTATTAAAGATTTAAATTTAAAATATAAGCATATACTATCATCCATATTCTAACAACCATAGCAACCAATTCATCCAATCAAACAATTCTAACTATCTAGACCAAATTCTAGATAAAATTCCTCGAGTTCCCCAAGTATATATATATACCGGGATACTTGCTCTACAAACAATCTAAACTACTAAGCTATAGATCTCCTACTCATCTAGATCTACAGAACTAAACAGAATATCATACTACAGACGAGTCTGACTCAATAACCAAACTTCCCAAAACTGCAGATTCTAAAACCAGAGATAGATCAAATACGTACTCCCTCAGAGATACGTAAAACTCAATGAATTCCAGTTATCCAAACTGACAATTCAACCAAGTAGACCAATTACTTATCCAAATCAGAACACAGACGAGATCCAAACATAACTCTACTTCACAACATTAGTAGATTCCAAACTGACTTCTCCCATCCAGAGATACACTCCAAACTGCTTTCGCTGCTCAACTCTGATCTGAGGTAGAACACAAGCACAGACTGGACAACTTATTCCAGAAATAAGGTTCACTGATCCATAAATAAAACTCAGATATTCCAGCAAAACTTGAGTTGCTTCGCCAACTCCATTTCTAGGAAACATCCTTCCACTAGACTGAACCACCGGTATCACTCATGGAATCCAGTCGATAAGAAAACTCAACCTTCAGATGCGGACAAACTTCTGACTTTTCTGAAGACATCCAGAAAAATTCTGACCACCCAAGAGAACACTCAAACTATCGCAAGTCACTTTTGCGATCAACCCAACCTATTTCCAAAGAAAAACTGTTCCTCTTTACACAATCAGAACAGCTCATACTTAACTATCCAATCCATCTAAGAAATGGATCCACTCTCCTGCTTCTGAACTTCACTTCCAGAAAAACTGCTCATCAAGAAAACTTCCTGCCATCACAGAATACTCCGAGCTGCACTGCTGACACTGATGCCAAGGACTTCCTATTCCAAAGATCTTCGAGAAACTCGAACTCCAAACCAAAGCAGAAACACCGTGCTGAACTCAGCCACAACACCGAAACATTCACACTTCTTTAAACTTGTTCCAAAGAAAACATCTTCGGGAACATCCATCGTCACTGTATCTCATCATACAGCTACTATTACCTGAGATACCATCACTCGCTTCTGTTCTCCGACAGATCCAACTCTACCCATCCAAACTTCAAAGATAAACTCCGAACCATTACAGTTTCCTTCGGAGATCGATGAAGTCCTTCACCACAGCAAAGCTTACTCGAGACGGTATTGGGTTTACAGTCTCGATATATACTTCCAACATCAAACATTCAAACTCCAACTATTGGTAATTGTGTTACACACACTACCACCTTATCTACCTTTATAACTTATATTGGAAAACCCGAACAGGTAACCCAATAAATAGGTAGAAATACATAAATATATATATTTAAAATGATATTTTTTTTATATAGAAATTATTTCTGGGTAAAATTATTTCATTTACCTCTTTAAAACAATATTGTGTCCGTTGGCCTGGTTCAAGTGTTTAGAGATCCCTATCAATAACGTTAGCTACTCGTATTGACCAGAATCCATATACCACTCAACCGATCAATTAACACAATATAAAACCATTTTATATAACTAACAAATACGCGCTCTCGTATATATATATACACTCGGACTCAAACAGGTTGCTACAGATCCTATCTCTAATGAACAACCCTTCCGAACCTAGGTATTCACTCAACCTAGTGCTCCGATATTCACTTAACCAAAAGCTTAGGCATTCGCTCAACCTCGCTCTGATACCACTGTAACGACCACGACTTTCTCTCCATAGAAAGTCGTATCGCTAATAAGAAAGAAAGGGGTGAGAAGTAGAAAAGAAGAGAAGAGAAAAGAAACAAACACAAATACTCACAGCGGAAACGAACAAAATATATTATATCACATAAATATTACATAGTATCAACACTTTACAGAGTTACACAGCATATACATCACTTACTAGACAGTTATAAACATCTGTCTAGACATTACAACTCAATACACTACAGAGATCTAAACAAGATCAACACAGCGGAAACTACTATCTATATCTACAACGCTGAAGCCTCCTGCTCCATTGCTCCTCCACAATTCGTCAAGGCTAACCTGAATCCCTTGGCTACTCGTAAAAATTTGAGGACCCAAGTTGTTTATTTCTGTTTTATAAACTCTTGGGTACTCAAATTTTTACGAGTAGCCAAGGGATTCAGGTTAGCCTTGACGAATTGTGGAGGAGCAATGGAACAGGAGGCTTCAGCGTTGTAGATATAGATAGTAGTTTCCGCTGTGTTGATCTTGTTTAGATCTCTGTAGTGTATTGAGTTGTAATGTCTAGACAGATGTTTATAACTGTCTAGTAAGTGATGTATATGCTGTGTAACTCTGTAAAGTGTTGATACTATGTAATATTTATGTGATATAATATATTTTGTTCGTTTCCGCTGTGAGTATTTGTGTTTGTTTCTTTTCTCTTCTCTTCTTTTCTACTTCTCACCCCTTTCTTTCTTATTAGCGATACGACTTTCTATGGAGAGAAAGTCATGGTCGTTACAACACTTCTCGTCATCGAAGAGAAACGTTTTCAAAATCAACGGTTGCGCCTGTTCTTTTCAATATAGCTTTTTATCTATGGTTGCAACTTTTAAAACTATATAAATAGATTACATAATTCAACAAACAACTCACCTAACTGAAACTAATTTTAATATTCTTGAATTCTTATCTATTCTCTATTTTCAAACTGCACTCAAACTGCTTACATTCTCTGATCGTTGATCACTCTATCTTCCATAATTCTCAAGCACATTACACTACATATCATAAAGGAGAAAATTATAGGAAGATTGTACTTAATTGACTTATCAGTGCTATTCAAAGAGCATACTGCAGTCAGATATTTTTTGTTTTTTGTAAAGAAGTCCTGTTCGGTTGCTCAGGCGGTAGAAGTCCTATTCGGTTGCTTAGGCGGTAGAAGTCCTGTTCGGTTGCTCAGGCGGTGTAAACCTATTCCTTCGGGTTAAGTGAGGGTTGATAGTTTAATTCCAGAAGGAGTCTGGGACTGGACGTAGAACGGGAGTTCGAACCAATATAAAAATCTCTGGTGTCATTTACTTTACTGCTTTTACTATTTACTTACTTATTCCGCACAAGTAGTTTATCCATATTACACGATCCTACAACACCAGTCACTTTCATTTGGTATCAGAGCACCTTCATTTGGTATCGGAGCACTTTCAATCATCAAATCTAGTTTATATAAATCATGATATTCTTCAGTTTTATTATACCAGGTTAATCAATAATTTTACTATACTAGTTATATGAGAATGAGAATAATTACCATTAAATATTTAGTTTTATATCTAATGAAGCTTTTTGCACCTTCGTTATTTTCCGCTTTATCACCGCTTTATCCCTGCTATAACTTTTTGCACCACCATCACTATAGAACCGCTAAGTGATTTGAATGTATAGCTCGAGATAACTGTGTTTTGCTTATCTATGACATTAGAGACTTGATGTGTGCCTTGTTATCATTCTCTCATAAGAGCTTATGGCTAAGAGACCTCCATTTTATATGATGTGTTGTTTCTATGATATATGATTTTGTACATTGGGTATTTGATAGACTTTGATATTGATTTTAGTTTATGTTTCTAGATATCTCCGAGGGCCTAACATTCAGAAGTTATTACTTCCTTTAGGATATAGTTATTTGGATATCGCTTTCGATATTTTTTTTGAATTATGATTTACTTGGGTTTTTGTTTCTAGCTATCTCCAAGGACTAACAATCGAAAGATTTTACTTCCATTAGGACCGTAAGTTGAGATAGTATTCTTGGGTATGGATTTTTGTAGTTTGTATGGATTATGTTCTATTTGGATACTAGATTTCTTGATCCGTCTTCTATGGCTTAATAGTCTGAAGTTATTACTTCCATTATTGCTGTAAGTTGAAATTTGATGCTTTGATTGTTTATTTGGAATTTTTTACTCTCGTAGTTTATCTTTTAGAGCTTGATAGTCAGAAGTCTTCACTTCCATCTGGATTGTAAGTTAAGCTAGATATTTTGGTTGTTGACTCTTATATTTGGTATGATTCGCGAAACATTCTTTTATTGTGATTTTTGTAGACATGTGATATGCTCGTCCATTGTATTTTGTGGTTTTGATGAGTTTGATTGTATCACCTGATTTATGTGCATCATGATTCTTATATGTTTATATGTATTTCATGGGTGATATTTGAGATGTGTGGCATGGTAAGATAGTATGATGCTATGTTGGATATTACATTGTCTCGTGTACATGCTATGCTTTTTATTTACAATGCTTTCTATTATGCACTTTCCTTGGATTTAGATATAGTCTTACTCGTTTATTATTTATACAATACTTGGGTTAGTCTGAGACTTTTCAGGTACAAGGACATTAACTATTTTGGATGATTGGCTTTAGAAGAGACAGTGTGTGTGGGTATATATATTATCGAGTGTTTGAGTGGTTGACGATGTATATTTTTCGTTGGATGTCTTCGTATTTGTTTTTGATGAGATTGCTATGAGTTTTGTATTCTGAACTTTACTTGGTATTTATTGTTGTAGTGAGACACGATTGCAGTTGGTATTAGTTTATTATGTATTACATTTTTCTGATGCGATCTATGACTCTATGTTCCTTATATATGTCGTATATCGTTCTGTCCTGGTAAATCCACGTGTCTATTGCTTTATGCCAATATCGAGTACATGTACTGTTGATATATTTTGAGGTGATATATGTACCAGTGTTACCCAAGGAATATTCATGTGTGGTCACTCCTAACAAGCCTCACTCTCAATATTACTAAATAGGTTTACCTAGTAATTCTTTTTAGTAGTATGGGTATAGAGGTGTAGTGTTATAGATTGGTATCAGAACAGGTTCATAACAATATAGAATATTCGTGACCCGAATCTTGGCCTTAGAGTGACTTAGAGTCCCAATTCCCCTTGGGTGTGTGGTAGTTACACTATATAAAAAGGGATAGTAGGAGTATAGGATAATTACTGGAGTATCATCTAGAGATGTATTTGTTATTTTTCCTACTATATATGTATTCCTTATCTCTACCTCTTCTACATGTATTTGTTTCTAAGTGAAATGAAAGTTGTTGATGAAGGTAGTGAAGTAAGGAGTGGTTAGCCCGATGAGTAGTGTCAGCATTAATAATGGTGAATAAACCTCTTTATGGCTTGAATACGAATGAAGTAGCTCAGTTAGGGAAGCTGTAAAAGTCCCTAATCTGAATCTTGCATTATAAATACTTCATAATTCTAGATTATAATGACAAGTTTGAGTATAGGATTCAGTGGTGATAAGAGTTGCATAGCAAAAACTGATAAATAGCTTTCTGCTTTAGGCGTATGTTTACTTGTTTGAAAATTTGCTTATTGCTGTGTTAATGCCTGTTTGATTTTATAGATGGATATTGTGTGATGGTTGTCATTATTATTGATGGTTGATAAATAATATGTATAAATGAATTTTGAAAATAAATATTTTTATTCAAACAAGCATATGATTTAATAAAATATGAATTATTTTTCAAAGTGAATTGATAGTTTATTTTGGTGTTAATTTGTCCATTGAGTGCTTTAAGAGTTCAGGTTGATGTGTATGGCCAACATTATCGATAGAGATTCCTAAACACTAGGACAAGGCATCTCAACATAATGGTTTGAAAAGAATAATATGTTTTGAAAAAGAAAACACTGTTTTGAAAACTATTTTTGAGTAATGTTTGAGATTTTGAAAAGGAGAATAATAAAGTACTTCGAAAAAAATTTAATGGAATTTTTAAGTTTAAATTTAAGTTTGGAATTAATGGAATTTAAGTTTAAATTATTTTTCAATTTAAAGTTATATGATTTATATCTGGTTTGAATTTAAAATTTGTTGATGATAAATTTATGAGATAAATATTTTTGTGGATTTCAAAGTAGAAAAGCTTTTGTGAAATGAAGTTGATTTATTTTTAAAATTTTTTGAATTCAACAAGATTTTTTGGGTTTGGGTATATATTAGAACATGGTGAAGTGATTAATGAAGTAAAGAAATGATTTCAGAGAACAAAACAAAGTATATATTTCATGAACTTGATTGAGAAATTTATAAGACTTCTAAATGTTCTTTTAAAAATATATAAAGCTTATATAAAAATTATATATGTAGTAGTTTCCAATTTTAAAGGAAGTCCAAAATGGATAGAATTTGAATTTTGTTATTTAAATTGTGTTTGGAGTAGATAAAAGCTTTTAGACAATATATAGAAAAATTTCCAAGCTAAAGTAATAATTTGTTTGACTATAAATCTCAAACCATCGATCCATTTTCGGCGATTTTAATTTCATTAGAATGCTATGTTATTATAGTACAATTTTAGTTTGAAATGCAATGCAAAATTTTGAAGATAACAATGGTTAAAACATGAATTACAAATGATGTATGTTGCTATCCAAAAATGAAAACTTCATATAACAGCACAGAATTCTATTAATCGTAACTTTCAAATGGTTCGTCCAATTTTAACTATCTTTCCCCTTCTAGAAATCTAATAAGATAAAAAATAATTTTGTTTTAAGTGTTTCTAAATTTTTTGACGTTTTCAAGGCTAAAAATGCGTGTTTGTTAAGTAGGCCTGTGCATTTGTAATAATTCAGATTTCACTCTCTATGGAAAAACTCTCATAACTTGAGTTGTACTTGACAATTTTGTGATACGAAAATTGTTTTGAAAAGCTATAACACTAAATAACAACTCTTTTTCTGAAACCCATCCCTAATTTTATGTTTTTAACCTTTGAAAGTTGTTGGTAAGTGGTTAAACAAGAATGTTGCATTTCTTTTATATTACATGGATTCATAATTACTATACTTCCTTACATGAGGCTAATATTTGAACTTGAGTTGGGATTAGGTATTTATAAAGCCCAATTGGACTAATTTGCGATGTTGGCTCACCTTTTTTAGCATAAAAGTAAAAATATCTAGCTTAAATGCTAATAAAGAGGTATGTTTTTACGATAAATCGATATATATGTGATATTATGTTGTTTCCCCCGTATTTCGGGGTACCCCATTGATTGGAATGTATATTTATTGTGATATGTTTGTATTTTGGTTTTTCGGTATGCTCTATGTACAAAGGAGACTCAGTCAAAAAATTGCAAAAACTCCAAAACTTTGAAAAAATTTCGTAAAAATTTATCTTATGCAAAAATGTAAAGTCATTGAATGAGTCTATTTAAATTATAGCTAACAGTAAGATAAGTTGGAGAGAGGGCCACATAAAGGATTGAGTAGTTGAGTTCGATAAAATTTTATAGGATACGAAGAAAGTTCAGGGTATGAGTTGTGTATGACGTCTTCCAATAGGAAATTGTGATGAAGCTATTTTCATAAGAAGGGAGTCTGTGACAACCCTGCTTTCTTCGCCGTAAAATAAATAAATTTAATCAAAATAAAAAATTTTAAACTAGACTTTTTTTGTAATTATTACTTTGAACTAATTCTTATTTATTTGAAGTGTATTTAATAAAAGATTTTGTTTTAACATATTGAATAAATTAACAAATTTGTTTTGTAATAATAAAATGAATAATCAAATAGAATAAGCAGTATTGAAACGAATGAAATTGTGTAGTTATCGACATATAATTTGCAGAATGTAGTGTCGATCAATTTAATTACAAATTAATGAAAAGGTTATTTAAAAAGAAAAGTAAAGAAAATAAAATAAAAATTAAACAAATGGGCAAAATATAAATTAAAAAGACTAGCGGAAAATAAAAAGCCCAAGCCTATCCTCATTCTTTTCCCCTTTCCTTCATTTCACTCCAAACCAACCCATTCCATCCCTTTATTTTTTTATTCGTTAGCCCTAAATCCTCTAAAGACTTCCCAAAAATCGAATTGCGTTTATAAAAAACTTTCGTGCACTAGGCCATTTTGGTCGGCATCGATGATCGACATCCTGGGGGATACATGAGCATGACTCATCCTGGCAATGGTGATAGTGTCACGATCGACTTAAGATATCAGAGAAGTGGAGGAAGCGTGCAGTGCTTTGTAGAGGTTGGAAGCACAGAGCGTAGATAGCGGTGGTTGAAGGAGCGGTTGGTAGTTGACGACGTTGGAGGTTGGATAAGATAGGGAGGCTGAACGTGGAGGATTTTGGACGTAAGTGTGCGATGGAGTGGAGGCGCTGTTATGTTCAGGGCTTGGTTGTGACTTGGGCACTACAAAAATTGCCTAGAGTAGAGTTTAATTCTTTCATTTTTTGATTCAATGTGTATTTACACTCACATTTATACCTATATTCCATCGTTTGTTAAACAATTATCCCATTTATTGATTGGACTGCTTGGTTGAACATTTGGTTAGGATATTAGGTTGATTGTTGTGATTTTGGATATGGTTTTGTGTTTGATAGATATGATTTTTTGTTTGATAGTGGAATTATATGTATGTTGGGTCGTCAAAATGCAAAGGAGATGTTGTCCGTTTGCATTTTGATGTGTGCAGTTTATTTATATATTTTGTGTACATTGTATGGATGACCAAAGTTTAATGAAATTCAACTCAAGTAACGTAATAAAATTTATATTGATGATTGGTTGATGATTTTGGAGAATTTCGCTCCATGAATTGTGTTTGGATGTTCTATTGGTTTTTCTGGTTTCAAAAGATTTTGAATATGTTTAGAAAATTATTTATAGTGTTTTAAAATTAGATTGAAGTATATTCTTAAATAAATAAAAGTGGTTGGAAAATAAAATGATTTATTGGAAATTGTTTTGAAAATAAAAGTTGCTTTAAAAATGAAAATAGAGATTTTCAAGAATAATTGAATATGTGGAATTTTTACAAGTATAATTGAGGTGTTTTAATAATATTTTTGAAAGGAAAATTCACTTTAGAAGTGTATATATTTAATGAAAAGGATTTAAAATTAATTTAATAAAGAGATTATTAATTTTGTAAATCTATTTTTAAGGGTTTCGAAATATATTCCCTTTTTATATAATTTATGGTTTGAAATTAATTTATTGGCGATTTATGTGAAATAGTTAAATGGATTTTTAGAGTTGTGAATTATGAACCACTTTTATATATGGATTGATTTGAAATTTATTTATCTATATATTTGTATTGTATTTTTATTTTATATAATAAGGATGTTGAATAAAGGATTAGTAGTACCGGGTGGTATGAGATGCTCGGTAATATTTTACTTGTTATTTTATTGACTCGTATTACAGAAGATTTGTTATTTAAAGATTGCAGTTCACTAGCTTCTAGTAAAGTTTCGAGTGATAATGACTAGTACGGGACGCTCAAGCAATACATGTTCGATTACTATTGGTGAGTAGATGTCACTTACATTTCGGAGATGGGTTAGGAATTTGTGATATCATCCAGAGGTGACTCTTCAGAGGTTAGTAGTCAAGAGTTCTACTACTCCCCAAGGGCTACAAGTTGGAGTTAAGCTGAAATTTACAGATTCATCCTCTTAGGACTAACTAGCCGAGTTATATTATTATTTACACTTAGGGCTAGTGGTCGAGGAATTATTATTATGTTGTGATGCTCTCGTTAGGACATATGGAGCCGAGAGTACTTATTATTACTTTCATTAGGATGCAACTCGTCAAGAGTATTCGTTGTATCCTTTAAGGACTAACTAGTTGGGTATCATTATCAACACCTAGGGCCAGTAGTCAAGGATTTTTCATGTTGATATGCTCACATCAAGACTCGTATAGTTGAGAGTAATTGTTGTTACTCTTATCAGGACTCCTAGAGTAGAGAGTATTTGACGTGGTCTTATTAAGGCTCATCGAGTTGAGAGTATCTGTTATGACACTTATTAGGACTCATCGACTAACGAGTATCAATTATTACTCTTATCTGGACTTATCAAGTCGAGAGTTTTAGTTAGGAATCTACTTTGTAAGTTCATGCCACTATGGAGAGTGAGTGAATAGGACCCACCAGATTGACTAGTTATCCATCCTAGCAATCCTGATTATGGGGCAGCGTCCCAGATCCATGATGTCACCTTGTTGAGTTTGTAGGCTGAGGGTTATTACTCTCATTGGAGCCATTGCCCAGACGTCACTCAAAGACCAACAGTTCGTTACCAAGAGCAAGTAGAAGCTTGAATGGACGACGGTAAAGCAGATTCTCCTAGATTGAAGACTTTTAGCTACAACCTAGGACATATATCAAAGACTAAAGAAAAAGATTACAACCCTAAGGAAAAACTGAAATTAACAATTGAATTAGACATATTAGAAGATGAAGAAGATTACCTGAATTCAATTTAAACAAGTATTCATCAAAACCCCTTTGATTTTCAACTTGAATTTGGGAATTAGTTGGATCTAGATTTAGGTTTATAGGAGCATTCGTATTTTTAGTTTGCTAGATTAAAATGAGAATGAGAATGTACGTACTTTGTTTCTCATCTTTATTCCTCTACTTGGGCCAAGAAGGTTTTATATTGAACCCAATAAGCAAATTTTTATTAATTCCTTTTTTCCTTATTTATAAAACACTAATTTTCCTTTAAATAATGTTTTATAAATTAAAAATTAGTTTCACAAATTTTATTCTAACACTAACATGCGAAAACTCAAAACAAGCATGGAATTCTAGTCCAAAGACATAACTTAAACGCTGCCCAAATACCCCAAAAAACCCCGGACTAAACCCCCTTCGATTTGGCTTTATTTGATTAAAAAATCTGATCAAAATGTGCCCCATTGGTGCACCCATGGTGTCCACTGGTCTACTTGTGCTGGTTGACTGAAAGAGACAGCCTATTACATGTATTTTTCATATTTTGTTTCGCTTGTTTCTCACTCGTTTTTAATCGAATTCTCGATCCGTTTTCTTCTAAATTTAGACATGATTCACTACTACATTTCTACTTCCATTTCATCAAAAGGTTTAAATATAAAATAATTTAAAAATTGTCGTAAAAATTGGTGTATTCAAGCTAATTTTCAAGCTAGTTTCCAAAAAATAGAAATATAGCATTTTCACATATATATCTTCAAACTACCTTTGAAAATCATTATAAACTCAGATTAAAATCATAGTAAGACCTAATATATCAAATTGCACTTTATGAATATTTTTATATAATATATATATATATATATATTATATTTATTTCGATATAATTCATTGCATAGCTCAAAATGTTGTTTATTTTCCATTTCTCACTAAATAAATCATATCTCTTAGAATTTGTATATCTATAAATTCATAATTAAATTTATAAATTCACACATATATGTATCTTAACTTCCAAAATCATTTTTATACCATTTTGATGTGATCATATGCCCCAAATCATTTTTACACAAAACTGAGCCGATTTTCATATATTATGAAACCTCATCTATATAAATTCATATAAATTATATAAAAATGCACAAAAATTATATCTAGATCTATCAATTTGATATTTCATCTCAAAAATTTAATCATATAAATTTCTAACCATTATACCATAAATTTTACATTTATATTTATCTCACCTGAAAACCCATTTTATAACTTTCTTATTTATTTAATTCCAAATTTATTTCAAGTTGGAAAGAAAACCAAATAAAATTCCCCAATACCATCTTAAAATTAATTAAGATAATTTAAAATCAATTCTAGATTCAATTCTAGGTAATCTCAACCAGGGTTGTTACACTTTGCCTCTCTTGGTTTATCTTTTAGGGCTTGACAGTCGGAAGTCTTCACTTCCATCAAGATATAAGTCAAGACAAATATTTTTCCTACTGACTATTGTATTTGGTATGATTCGTGATTCATCTTTTATTGTGATTTTTATGGACATGTGATATGCTTGTCCACAGTGTTTTATGGTTTTGATGGGTTCAATTGTATAACCTAATTTATGTACATCATGATTTTTATATGTTTATATGTATTTTATGGTTTAAGATGTGTGCCATCATATGTTTGTATGATGCTATGTTGGATATTACATTGTGTCATGTACATGCTATGCTTTTCATTTTCCATGCTTTAAGTTATGTATTCACCTTGGATTTAGACATAGTCTGACCCATTTATTATTTATATAATACTTGGGTCAGTCCGGAGCTTTTCAAGTACAGAGACATTAGCCATTTTGGATGATGGGCTTTAGAGGAGATAGTATATATATTATATCGAATGTTTTGAGTGGTTGACGATGTATATTTTCCATTGGATGTCTTTGTATTTGTTTTTGATGATATGGCTATGAGTTGTGTATTCTAAACTTGACTTGGTATAGATTATCGTAGTGAGACACTATTATAGTTGGTATCGATTTTTTATGTATTATATTTTTCTACTGTGATATGTGACTCTGTGTTCCTCTGTATATATGTTGTATACTTTTCTATCCTGGTAAACCTACCTGTTTATTGCTTTGTGCTAACATTGGGCATGTGTATTGTTGATATATTTTGAGTTGAGATACATACCGATGTTAGCCCAAGGGAATATTTACATGTGGTCACTCCTAACAAGCCTCATTCTCTATATAACCAGATAATATTATCTAGTAATTCTCTTTGGTAGTATGGGTATAGAGGTGGGGCGTTATATTACCGCATAAGATGATTTATTGCGATGGATGAGTAGAAATACTATTTTCTGCTTGTAATGTTTTCATTGCTTGCATTTGTTGCATTAGTTCCGATGGTTGCATGAATTCTATTATTGTTATGTAATAACAATTATTTGAATATAGGAGAAGAGCATGGAAAAAACCTACGTGGGATTGATCCCCAAAAGGGGTACGTAGGCAATCTTTTCGTATGCAATAGTTATGGAGTCTATGGTTTTAGTGTATAGAGTAAAGCGCAGACTGAACATAGTTGAAACCTTTTCCCCCTTTTATCACATGTATATATGTGTGTGTTTGTAAGTTTGCAAGGGGAAACAATGGGTTTTGAATGGGTCATATCCACATGGGAGATTGGTATATATCTTGCATTGAAACTTTATAATCGTTATTTTTATAATTGATGTATCAAAAAACTATTTTATTTGATGTACTAGATTTGTGTGATATTTAATTATTAATATGAGATTGTATATGTAAGTGGATATTTAAATTCCACCATGAGGTTTTCCTTTCTATGTCCATTGTTTTAGATTTCTAATTTTTATCTACCCATGGTCCACTGCTTTTAATATCTGGAATTGGTTGAAAGCATATTTTGACGTCGTTTATAACTGCTTTTAGAAGTTAAAAATAGTGGGTCGTCTGACTTGGTATCAGAGCTTAGGTTTAGTGATTCCCCATGCCTTAGGTAGGTTTGACCATTAGGTTTTAATTATTTACACCTTGGGTTGGGTTAAAATATAAAATGAGAGAGCATTTTGTTTGACAATCTTATGCTTTGTGTGTATGGATTGTTTGTTAACCATTGTTACCTCACCCTATAATGATGTTTATTTATGATGATGGAAGATAAATAAAGTAAGAGTGGGGTAGGATGAGCATTATAAGTGGGATTAAATGTTGGTTATAACCAGAGTGACACACCCGATGTTAAATTATAATCGAAACTTGACCTATGGAATCACTTTTTATTTTTAAAGTGAATAATATTTGTTTGGAAAATGTATAAAGTATACAATTTTTATTTTAAAGATATTTTATCAAAAAGGAAAAAGTGTTTATTTTTGGACATAGAAGTGATTTATTGAAAGTTTTAATGAGAATAAAGCATTTAATTTGGAAATAAAATATTTTTAAGAAGACATATCCAAAAAGGAAAAGTGCATACATCAAAAATATTTTATTTGAAAGTACGTTTAGTAAAAAAGTTTTTTAATCAGATATTTGAAGTTTATTTTGGTCTTTGAAGAAATAGTTTTATGTGAAATTCTAATTGTTTTAAAACTTCTTTAGAGTGCATTTCTATTAGAGTATTATAATTTAGAAATGTTTTGTTGGACATGGAATTTTTGTTTTTTCATAAAAGATAAATTTTGTTGATAAATATATTATTTGAAATTTTTATGCAAGGGTGTTTAGTTTAAAATATTTATTTTTGCAAGATTGTTTTAATGGGAACATTTAGTAAAAATTATCTTTAATTTGGGAACAATCTTTGACAAAGGTAACCTTTTACCTCATTATAACTTATAATTCTTTACAAAAATATTTTGTAGAGAGGTATTTTGGAAAGAAATATTTTTTTGAAAGAATATTTTAAAGTATATACTATTAGGTTTGAGGATTATTTATTTAATAAGAAGTTTTTAATAGGAGAAAACTATTTTGATAATAGTATAGAATTTAAATTTTTTTTTTCAAAAGTACCTTTGGGAGCGAGCGTGTGTTTGGCTTCCCATGAAGATTCTATCTTAGAATGTTTGGGGTTTAGGGTGTAAGGACAAGTTTAATCTAATTAGAAACTTCCTGCATCCTTTGCACATTGATGTTCTTTTAATTCAAGAATCGAAATTATGTAACCCTTCCCCATCTTCTTTAAGAGATATTGGTTGTTCATTCCTCGTAGGATGGGCAGTTTTAGGTTCAATAGGGTCTAAAGGGGGAGTAATCACCTATTGAGATGAATCCAATTGGATGCTAATCCAATCTCCTAATTCAACTAACATATTGCATGTGATCCTTAACCATAAAGGTTCTAGAATTCTATATTTTTTTAATGTATACAGACCTTATTCTGCTGTCGAGTGGCGCAACCTTTAGGAAAGTTGTCTAGATTTTTACTCTCATATTAGTGGTCCTTGGGTTTTGGGTGGAGACTTTAATATCACCTGATTTCATAACGAAAGGAACATCCCAAAAGTATCCCCTAATGTGGACACTTTTAACGACTTTGTGGTGTTACCAAATCTCATGGATCTACAATTATATAACCGTGACTTCACTTGGTCCAACAAACATAGCTTCCCTTCTTTTGCTAAGCTAGACAAATTTTCCATCAACTTATCTTAGGAAGACATGCATCCTTTATCCTATCAGTGTGGCCTTCCTTCTATTATATTAGACCACTATCCTATTGTCCTGGATACTAGTGATGGTAGTCCTCAGCGTCCTCCTTTTAAATTTGAAAATTTCTGGACTTTGGAGCCTGGTTTTGACAATATAGTGGAGCAGATCTAGTCCATGTTTCATGTTTCGGTATCGGCATCTAAAGTTTTGGTAACTAATCTCAGACTGTTGAGGAAAGTTCTTAAAAAGTGATCGGTGGGTATTTGGGTTCTCTTCGAGCCAAGAAGGAGCTCCTTAAGAACCAAATCCTAGACCTTAACATAAAGGAAGAGTCTTTTCCTTTAAATCCCTCTGAAAGATCTCATCTTTTGTGGCTTGAGTTTGAGCTTAAGCATATTATGAGGTAAGAGGAAATCGCTTGGTATTAAAGATCCAGAGATCAATGACTTAAAAAGGGAGACCTTAACACGACTTATTTCCATAGAATCATGAATGATAGACGCAAATCCAGTGCAATCTACAGCATCTCTAATAAGGGCAGGCAAGTCAATACAGGGCTTAAATTCTTCAACCAATCACTTTAAATAGCTTTTGTGGAAAGAAGACACTAAGAAAGACATCATAAACTGGAATTTGATCTTTCCAGAAGCTAGTGAGATGCTAGCAGGTGTTGTTGCAGAATTTGATATAGGTGAAATCTAGGATGCGCTGTCGGGGATGGCTACTGACAAAGCTCCAGGGCCAAATGGGTTCCCTCTAGCTTTCTTCAAAATATACTGGGATTCCCCAAATTCAGCATTGTCAAAGTCTTCGAAGAATTCGGTAATCCAATCCAGATCTTATCTCAAGACTCAATCATGCTAATATAATTCTCATTCCTAAATTTGAGGGAGCTAAATGAACCTCGAATTTTTGCCTCATCGGCTTGGAAAATACAATTTTTAAACTAGCGACTAAAGTACTAGCCTATAGAGTGCGACATCTTCTAGAGTATCTGACCAATCCTAGACAATCTGCTTTCACTTATGGAAGATCCCAATTGGATAATGCAGCAGCGGTGTAGGAGGCGATTAGTTACTATTGGTCTAACTGAGTCAACTAAGTCGTCATTAAACTTGATTTCTCCAAATCTTCTGACACAATCAGCTGGGACTTCATTTATCTGTTCTTTTGCATAAAGGGTTCCCTTCTAAGTTTGTTAGCTGAATAAGGAGCATCCTCTCGACTTCCTCGTCTACAGTTTGAATTAATGGAACTAGAGGTAACCATTTTGCTATGTCTCGTGGGCTTAGGCAAGGAGATCCCATATCTCCTCTTCTCTTCAATCTTGCTACTGACACTTTTGCTAATGTGATTGATCTTGCTCTTTCCTCTAGACTATTGGCTTGTCCAAGGAATAATGTTTGTCCCCATGGGAATTAATTCCTTCTAGTATGAAGATGATACCATTCTGCTGTCTATTCCACAACCATCCTCTATAGCCACCCTTAAGCTCATTCTTTATTCATTTGAAATGGCATCTGGTCTTCAAATCAATTCTCCAAAAGCTCTGTACTTATGACAGGACCAGACTCATCTCTAGAGCCATGTGTGCCAGTGGCCTCAATTGTGCTCATCAACTCATTCCTTGAACTTACCTTGGACTTACTATCATGCTATCTAGGCTTCTTCGTGAAGACTGTTCTATTATCATTGAAAAAATTCAAAAAAGATTTGCGGGTTAAAAAGGGACCTCCTTGTTCTGGGCTGGTAGATTAAATCTGCTTAATACAGTCCTCTCATCCCTTCCAACATATTGGTTATTCTTTTACAAAGCACAGACATGGGTCATTAATAAGATTGGCTTCATCAAGCGGGCTTCTCTATGGAAGGGTATAGATTGCATTTTGCCAGCCAACTATTTAATAGCCTAGAACCAAGTTTGTAGATCTAAGAAAGATGGGGTTTAAGTATCATCAATTTACATCAATTTAACAAAGCTTTATTAGGAAAATGAGGTTGGTCTTTACTTAAAGGTTGCTCTAAACCTTAGGCAAAATGGGTCAACCACAGTTACTACCATAGATATTTTTCCTTGTCAGACCTCAGATTAAATCCACCTCCAACCGCTTCATGCTTTTAGAAATACGTTGTACGATGTTGAAGAGAGATTCGCATCAACACTACCAGTACGATTGGTAATGGTAACAGAACAACCATTTGGTCGGACCGCTGGCTTAACAACTTTTCCCTCTCCTCCACTTTCCCTCAGTTGTGTAGTCTTACCTCGAAATTTTTTATAATTATCCATCAAGCCTTCTTTGAAGGAGGTTGTAGTTGTTGTGCAGAAATTGTACAAATGCGGAAAGACAATAAACATGATCAAGATTTGCCTATTTGAACATCACTTAATCTAGCAGCAGTTGTTCTATTACTCCAAATAAATAGTAAATAACTATAAAGAAGAAAAGAGATGCACAAAATTTATACTGGTTCCACTATCATCTAGATAGTGTACGTCCAGTCCAAAGGAGAGAGATTTTATTACACTTGAGAGAATTACAAGAGATTACAAGATAAGAGTTTACATACCAAGCCCCAAATTAGGGATAACAAGAAGAGACACTCTATTTGGAGATCACTGGCTGAATGCCAGGATGGGTTTACAATGAAGTCTACCCTCAATATATAGCCAATTTATATTCATATGAGTCATCAATCAAATTACCAAAATATGGTAAGAAGATAATGGAGGCAAATTACAACGGTAACAAATCACGCAAACATAGCAAGTAATTCACTCATTCCAAAGATGGAAGAAAATAATCCCAAAGCAATGCGATTACGAAGAAAGAAATAATATGCATATCTTTTGCATGTATATTATTCCATAACGTGTGCATGCATAAATTTCCTTGCCATCTTATTCAAATGCAATCCAATTATTAATGCATTTCCATAATGAACAAACATGATTACTTTCCCTTTTGCATATTTGTTTCCTTCTATTTGTGATTTTGTATCACCAAAATTTAACACTCCACCTTGATGCAAAATCACATATTGTTATCCCACCTTTTAGCAGGGCCAGGACACCAAGGAACCGACTAGAGAACAGGGATAGCTCGCCATGGATATCGCTGAATTTTTTCTGAGTCCAGATAGAGCTACAATTGATAGGACATGACAAGAAAGATCATAGAGGTCAACATCTCAAATTTCGGGTCAATCCGGGTCCACATGCTCAAATTATGATCGATTCAAATTGAAGGGAGAAGTCCAGATTTCGTATCCATCGCTCTGGGTAGTGTCGTATCCATCACCGAAGCTCTAATTCGAGTCGATCAGGATTCGTATCGATCAACTTCGAATCCATCAAAGTACCCAGGTTCGACTCGGTTTCATTCGAATCCATCGTGCTCGTATCGATGGACTTTGTACACATCAGCAGTTGAAGCGCTTCGTATCCATCAGCCAACGTCTATTTCGCATCCATCGGATCTCCTTCATTCGAACCCATCAACAGGTGACGTGTATCGTATCCATCGAGGCCACTATTCTTCGTATCCATGGGAGAAAGAGTTGTTCGTATCCATCGACCATCGCTTTATTCGAATCCATCAGGCCATCAAACCAAGATGACGTGTCATCCTTCGATGCGAACGTGCCGAGATATATGGAGTCGACGCGGTCGACTCGGAGTGAAGACCGGATCGAGGCGAAGTGTGCGCGCCACCTCATCTTGAGAGCACGTGCAGTCATCGACACGAAGGGATGGAGTCGGAGTCATGGAGACGAACCAGACAGCCTTCGAGAAATCTCAGTTCGTATCGACCATATCTCGTGATCTACTAATCCAAATCCAATGAAATTTTAAGGGAAGCTTGCATGCACACTAAAGAAGGTCTCCACCAAATTTTAGCTTAATTGGACGTCATCTTGATCGATACGAAATGGATTCGTATCGATCGCAGATCGAGGCCAAACTTTCTGGAAACGGTCGAGTGGGTCCCCTCACGTGCCAGACCAAGTCTCCCGGAGTTTGAGCAAGATCTGAGCTTCCTACGCCTATAAATAGAGCCCCAGAACCAACAGAAGAGGGGCTTTTTTGATTCTGAAGCGTCCAGACTCTGCCGGATCAAGACTTGCGTCATTCCTTTGCTGCTGATTTCGAATTCTAATATGTAATCCGCTGTTGTTTGCTGTAACAACTTGTAATCTTTGAAAGAGAATCAATAAAATCATCAAAACTTCATAGTGGACGTAGGCGACACGCCGAACCACTCTAAATTGCTTGTCTGTGCATTTTACATTTCTGTTTGTTGGAGTTTTTGTTAGATAACCTCTGTTTTACATTTGCAATCTTCATTTTATCTCTTCAAATAACTCCCGAAGAGTGTTGTGCCCATTTTTGGTACAAACACTTTGGTGCTTTCACTGAGAAAAACCAGCTTTTTCTCCTGCTCGTCGGATCTACCATCGATACCGAATTGCATAAATCCAAGAGGAAGATCCATATCTCTACTCCGGGATCCTTCCATTCTATTCAGATTTGCGTAAAATCTAGGAGAGGAATCCACTGTCCAAGATGGTTAGCACAAGGACTACTTCTACAGCTGCTAATCAAGAAGCTCGGGATGAACAGAATCCCACGCAGCAGTTACAGTCCAATCAAGACGACACTGCTCACCCCGGTCCATCTGGACTGGTAACCAGACAAGAGTTCCAGACACTACTCCAGGAACTGACCCAAAGCCGACAACAGTTAGCTGAACAGTTGCGTGCCAACATTGAATTGACAAATCAATTAAACCGCCAAAGGCGTAGGAAGACAAGGACGGGCGATGCTTCCCACTCGTCCACTGAAAGTTCCGCTTCCCTCTGACTATCATGGCAGAACTACACGTCCCCGGTTGGACGCAGGTCATACGCTAGTTACCGAATATCAACCCGCCTTGACTGTGGGACAATTGAGGGTCGGACCTTCAACTAGCTACCAGGCCGGGCCCTCATCACGAGGAGGTGTTTCTCCACAGCATACCACAGGCGATCGCGCTACAACAGCCGCGGTAGAAACAAGGGTTGATACCCAAAACCGGTCGGATCCAAATAATCAACAGCATGGGCATACTCCCGAACCATACGTCCCAGAAGATGTGGAGCCAAGGAGGCGAGATATGGGCCGTCGACAACGTCCGGTCCAAGCTCGCACTATGGAACCCGACCACACCTTAGTTCAGCCTACACGGAATGTGGCTATGCCCGACATCTCAACCATGGTACGTTAAATGATCTGCGAGAGCCAGGGACTTATCAACGATGACTGGGGGATCTCCCGTAGTCAAACTCCTTTCACTGACGAAATACTGCACGCTGAACCTCCTCGGCAATTCAGAATGCCAACTCTCCCTCTGTACGAAGGAAATTCTGATCCCAATCAACATATCTTAAAGTATGAATGGTCAATGAGCGCCGCAAGGGCTGATGATGCAGTAAAATGTCGAAGCTTCCCCATCTCTTTGGGAGGATTGCAACGATGTGGTTCACAAGGTTGCCACCAAGATCCATCTCTTCGTTCGACCAACTAGCTAAGAAATTTGTCGAACAGTTTCGTATGCATGTCACTAGGCCTAAAGACGTTAACACCTTATCTAGTGTCACCCAGGGTAAGGGAGAGACGCTCAGGCATTACCTAGAGAGATTCCACGCAACATGCGTGGAAATTAGCAATCCTAACGACAACTCGATTCTGATGGCGTTAACCAAAGGGATCGACCCCAACTTGGAATTTGGGAATTGGTTAGCTGGGAAACCACCCGCATCATTGGACCGTTTCTACTCCAAAGCCGCCCAATTCTTGCGACAAGAGGACGCGAAACATTCTAAGAAACAGGGTGATGCGACACCCAGAATTGAAGGAATACAGAGTAATGTGGCAGTCAAACAATCCGGTGAGAGTTCCGGAAAAGTCCAGCTAAATATACAGAATAAACAAGCTCAGCCGAGAGTCAGGAGCGGTCAGGATAAGAAGAGAGACCAAAATCGAGGCCCGCAACGTAGGACCCCGATGTTTGACAGTTACACACCATTGAATACATCGTTGGAAAACGTGTATCTACAAACCTGCAACGCTGAGCAATATAAGAAACCTGCTCCGAAGCAATCATCGGAGAGACAGATTCAGACAGGAAAGTTTTGTAGATTTCACGAAAGTTACGGCCACAATACCAACGAGTGTCGACATCTGCAAGACCTTGTTGAAAAATTGATCAGAGAGAGAAAGTTGGACCAGTTTGTACGGGCACCGCCGTCTGGTGGAGCGGGCCCCTCAAAGCAAAATAATGCACAGAATCAAGCAAGACAGGAAGAACCGGGTCGTGACGGAGGAAGATTGGTAATTAATGCTTAAGTGGTAATCCTCATCCAGTGGTCCGAAGTCGGGAGGAAGTGGAATCATATGGCAACTTAGCTAAACGCTCAAACTTCGAGTATAATGATAACTTGGGCGGTAAACCTTCAACCAAACGAAAGAGAGCGATGACTAACAACATCACTTTCCGGGACAACGACGTTGACTACGTCGGAAGCCCGACTACTGACCCACTTGTGATATCGACCCAAGTAGGTCCGATGTGGATGAAGAGAATCCTGATTGACTGCGGGAGCTCTGTGAATATCATATTTGCACATGCTTATAATCAAATAAAAATGAAAGCTGGGGGTCTAAAACCCTGCCAAACTCATCTCTATGGATTCAATGGCAGCGCTACTGTACCAGTTGGAATGGTAGAGTTACCAGTTGAATTGGGAACCGGAGAATGTAGGTCGGTTCGAATATTGCAGTTCGTTGTGTTGGATGTAGAGTCGCCATATAATGCCTTTTTAGGTCGACCTGCCCTTGCTGAATTAAGGGCCATAATAGCCCCGTGGTGTTTAACTTTAAAATTCCCAACCGTCAGCGGAGTTGGGGTCGTTCAGGGCGATCAGGTTGATTTGAGAACAATCATACACCGAAATCGAATTGCCCGATTGCATAGTGCCAAGGACCGACTTAAAACTTTTGAACTTGGTGAGCTAGTCGCTAAGAAAGATTATCCGGCACTCCCGCCCATGAGATCAACATGGAAAGGGTCGCGCAAGATTAAGCGAAAGCTCAAGGATGGTGAATTCAAGTTATCGCCCATTGATGGCTTAACTTTACCAGAGGCCTGGAATAGCGAAAGCCTTCATCGCTACTGCAATTAACAGGCTATGTTTATTTATTTAGTTTGAATTCCGTTTTAAAATTTGTTTCAGCATTTCGAAATTAGAACTAGTAATAAGGCAACTGACTTTGCCATGTTTTCTGATTTCAGAAATAAAATGCCATTTCTTCGGGCCAGAGCTGTGATTCATTAGATACAATGTATAACATCACGATGCACGGAGAGCTAAAATTCCATCACGCAATGGGATTTATTCAAGAATGGAGTGGCTGTGATACGACCAGCCACTCGCTAAGTGAAGCCCGAGCTCGGGGGCAAGCTATCACATCAGGCCGGAAAAGGGTTGATACACGACAACCCTCCACTAAACTCCGTACTCCCAAAGTGCGAGACGGAGTATAAACATTCCTTAACTCCGTACTCCCAGAGTGCGAGGTGGAGTATAAACATTCCTTAACTCCGTATTCCCAGAGTGCGAAGCGGAGTACAAACAATCAACTCCGTATTCCCAGAGTGCGAAACGGAGTATAAACATTCAACTCCGTATTCCTAGAGTGCGAAACGGAGTATAAACATTCAACTCCGTATTCCCAGCGTGCGAAGCGGAGTATAAGTATTCAACTCCGTATTCCCAGAGTGCGAAACGGAGTATAAACATTCAACTCCGTATTCCCAGAGTGCGAAACGGAGTATAAACATTCAACTCCGTATTCCCAGCATGCGAAACGGAGTATAAACATTCAACTCCGTATTCCAAGAGTGCGAAACGGAGTATAAACATTCAACTCCGTATTCCCAGAGTGCGAAACGGAGTATAAACATTCAACTCCGTATTCCCAGCGTGCGAAGCGGAGTATAAATATTCAACTCCGTATTCCCAGAGTGCGAAACGGAGTATAAACATTCAACTCCGTATTCCCAAAGTGCGAAACGGAGTATAAGTAGCCAACTCCGTTTTCCCAGCGTGCGAAGCGAAGTATAAACAGTCCACTTCGAGCTCCCGAAGCGCGAGTCAGAGTGTGAACGCTAACTCAAATTTCCCCAGGATACGGGTCGAAGTACTAACGTCAATTTTAAAGTCCCCAGAACGTGAACAACCGTTCGTGAGATGACTTGAATCCCCAGAGTGTGGATGACATTATTCATAAGGAAGTAAGTATAACCCGCTCGTTCGATCCTCACTCCTTGCGATCCCATGCCGATCATCATAACTTAACCCCAGAACTGGGGGCAGGTTCAAGTGTTAATCACTACCCGAAACTGCATAATGTTTAAATCCGATTCAGTCTCCGTTCACAACTCAAGTCCGAGATTTTCGGACTTGGTAGACAAAACGAGCTATGCTTGAACGTTAACATAATGCAAGTACACCGGACCGAAGTTCGAACACTGCAGTATTCAAGCGTAAAAGGAATATAAGTTGAAAAAAGAAGACAAAATTTTATTTCAACTAAATCAAAAGCAATGGTTCATACACGAGCCTTTCCAAAATATTCCTACTAGCAGGGGCCGAACCCGCATCTAAACACAGCCTACAAAGAAAAAAGAAAAATAACAAAATCCCTGACTGCCAAAAGAGAAAGATATGCCTAAGAAGAGTATGTCTAATCTTTCTGCTTCCTCAGCTTCTTCTTCCTCGAGGAGCTACTGGGGCCACTAGTGATCTTTCGTTTAGAGCCTTTCTCCTTAGGCGAGCTCCCCTCGGATGAAGGCATGATGTCGACATCATCCTCCGAGCTGGATTCTATGGGAATGCTTCCCGCAGGAGGAGTTGGAGGAACGGAATCCGTAGCCGGAAGCGGGACTGACGCACTAGTATCAGTGAGCGTGCCCCCGGGAGATACAATCATAAGGGGAGTAGGACACTGCGTTACTACTCCACCATCCGCGCTGCCACCATGCGCAGCTGCCGCCATCTCAGCATTAATCTCGGCCAACATCCTTGCTTCTCGCTGCGCTCTAGCCTAACTATGTGCCGAAGTGGCCTGAGTTGGAATATCAGAAGTAGACGAGAATCCGCCCAGGCTGAATGGTAGATCTGCAAAGGGATCACTCTGTCGGCTAAGGAGCTCATTTATCATCTGTTCATCGAAAGAAAATGAGCTCCCCTGTGTTACTTCCACCGGCACCGTTGTCACAACAGAGGTCGCTTCAGAGACAATGGCTTTCGGCGCTTGGCATGACTCCTGGGCTACGAGAGGCGCAGCTGGTACTACTTCGATCACTGTTTAGAGAAAAGAAACGGTTGTTAGTATACGCCTCTACTCAAATTGTTCGGTCCAAATAAACAAGAGATCAGTTCAGAGTACCTTCCTCGGTTTGGCTCAGGGTTATCTGGACGATCTCAGAGGTATGCTCCCTAATAGGAGAAAGACGTGGCTGGTCTGGATCATATGCCGGTACAGGCTGGGAATCGATCATCGGAGTTGGCTCAGATTGAGATGACACGCTTATCTTAGAACTCGTAATATGGTGCTCAGCACCAGAGCTTTCTCCGACTTCCTGAGACTGGGCACCAAGCCTTTCCTTCTCATGAGAAATCATGGAGTCATGGAGAACTTTCTTTTCGTCATCATTAAGAATGCGGTTCTCCAGCTCGAATTCATCGATGGCTTCATCGGGATGCCCAGACTTCTCCTCCTCAACCAGCGTATTCCAAGCCTTGTAGAGATGTGTTGGATAGTCATCGAGCCATGTCAGATCTCGGTGCCTTAGCACATTGGCATTGTAAGTGACAAGTAGCTCTTCTACCTCAGCCTCAATCCTGGCCTCCGCCTACCGTACCTTCTCATCAACCCCAGCTTCAGCTTCGCAGGCTTGTTTCATAGCCGCTTCCTTCTCCTTCCGGAGCACCACCGCCTAATCACAGGCCTCCTGTGCGGAGACATTGGCCGCATCCTTCTCCTTCGCCATTTCAGAGAACTTTGATTTCAGCTCATTCAACTCCTTAAGAGCGGCGTCCCTCTCGGCGGTAACGGTGGTGTTCCTGTGACCTATGTCTTCGATGGCAGTATAGTGCTCTTGTTTCATTCTAGTCATGGCGGAGTTTACTTCGTCAACCTTTTTTAGAGCCTCCATTTCAGATTTACGGGAAGACTCAGCCTCCGCGTTGAGCGCTTTTATGATTCGGTCATTTTGACCCAACTCCTTCTCGAGCTTCTCAATGGCGACACCCCGATCGAATGCCACTTTGGACGCTTTCCTCGCGGCCCGTGCCCACTCCCTGTACTGGAAGAAGATGTCCGCAACATAATCATGGATAGTGGTTTTAGCGGTTGGCAGAATTCTCCTCAAGTGCGGAGGGAAGATATAACCGTCAAAGCAGATGTCGGGAAATTCCTTCCTCATCTGTGCCAATTTAAGCGCTCCTTCACTGGACGCATCAGTCGGGACCGGTGTAGTAGCTGAAGAGGTGGCTATTTCAGTCCTGCGCGGAGGATCGGGCCTCGGAGCTTGAGAAGGTGGCCTAGGCCGTGAAATTTCAGGAGGACGAACAACTGCTACCGTAGGAGGTGCGGAAGTCCTGGGAGGAGGAGAGCGAGATCGGGATCGGTGAACGTATCCCCTGTCTCTGTCGGACCTTTCCTGACCAGAGTGTCCTGAGTCATAATCCCTCTCGCCCTCTCTCCTGCGTGGCTCATAATAACGGCGCTTGCTGCGCAAATTGCCAAGCACAGAACTTTGTCCAGACATCGTACCTGAAAATCAAACCATGGAAAATCATTAGCCGTTTACAATATGCTGTTTACGGTTAGGAAAATGTGTTGTGCCGTGAAGAGTGTGTGAATGCGTAACCCCCCAGACCAACCAGAAGTGTCAATCGCACTGGCAGGAAGAGACTCGCTAACATCGAAGGTATGTCGCAGTCCGCCCAATTCAACGTCATGTTGCTCGGGCTCGATGTCCGGGATTGGAAGGTCAGCGAGCCCTTCGAATTGATCTTCAGCTTGCAGGGAGGGTGCCTCCGCAATTCTAACTCCTGACAGGGGGCGGTGTAAAACCACAAACTTCCGCCTCCCGGATTTGGGCTGTTTGGAGACCATTGCCTTGCCTTTTCTTTTTTCGTCGGAATCCGGGGTTGCATTAGCAGGTCCGACCAACGGTTCCTCGTCGGTATGAGTTCTTTCGGAATTGGGTTCCTCAATTATTACGACCCTGGGTTTCTTTCGCTTGACTTTTTCTCTGGAGACAGTCTTTAACGCGCCATCGAGCCTTATGCTCTGCCTCCGCCCAATCAACCCAAGGATCCTGAGGTTCCGGTCCGTCAACAACAGTTCGATGTTCCTTTCCTCACTAGGAATTTCTTGAAGAACCCGGACTATCTCTTTATAGTAGCCACCTTCAGGTCGCTGGATTATTGCTGAAAGAAAAGGAGTAGAAGATATGAGTTTAATTTCATTTGAAAATTGCCCTGTCAACTACTTAGGAAAAAGACATTACTCACGTCTGAACAGCCATCTTCTAGCAAACCCCGGAGGACATCGGACATAGAACCACTCTGACTTGAAGTAGCTCAGCCTAGTCCATGACCCCGTGACAACTTGGCAGTTTCTTACAGACTCCAAGAATATAAAAGATGGGCTATCAGTTCGACTTTTGAAGTTGAACAGGTATCTTATCTCGGTCGGAAGGGGAGGTCGGTAAAGGTACTCCATAAACGCGATGAATAAGCCATTGAGTGAGGCATATCCGTTCGGATGTAACTGAGACGGGGCAATTTCCAGGTAAGCCAACACTCCTCTTATATAATCATTGAATGGAGGAAGTGTACCAGCTGCGCATGCGTGTCGGTTAAAAGCAGTATACCCCTCCGGGGGATTGTGCGGTCTATCAGCCGGTCCCGGCAGGATTACATCGTCCAACGACAGGCCATGCCTTAAGCATATTCTCCCTAGCATATCTTCAGAGATATTGGATGGAACAGAATCAGGTGGACTATTGATGAAGGACGCGTCAGGCAACTCGTCCGGAGCTGGACCGATGACTTCGGCCTCGATATCCGGAATCCCAAGTCTAGAAGGGGTTGGATTCTGAGTTTCTTGTTGCTGCGAACTTGACGGTTCCATAACTGGCTAACTCACGAGAAACCACCATTAGACGATAAAAAACCCGTGCATTCCCCAGTGCAAAGTGTATGAATGAGTCGTGCAATGCAAATGTTGTGCATGATTTGAGCAAATGCTGCAGAGTTAAAGGAAATATGCAAAAGACAAAACTTTGAAGGTCAAACTGGAAGTGACCGTCATCGCTGACCGTCGCAACCGCGTCACCCGGGTACTAACGATCGATTCAAGTTAAAGTTTCTTTATACTTTTTGTTCTCGTTAAATAACAGTTCCATCGGCGAGCTTCGAAAGGCAGTCAAGTCAGTTTTGTAGTCAAGTTCAGTTGTGCAAGGCAGAAGCTCGTCGGAGTCAAGTGTTTGGATATTCAAAGTTTCTTTAAGTTCGTCCAAATTTAGGTTGGAATCGACCGTTGCATTTCATTTCGTATCGAGTCATGAAGATCATGCATCGCAACCCGGCTATGTTCGAATCGATACATTCGTATCGATCGTTTCAGAATGGGAGATGTGTTCGTATCGATCGCACTGGAATGAGGATACTTCGTATCGATCGAGTTTGACTCGGTACATTCGTATCGGTCAGGCAGGGGTGAGAGCGCTACATATCGATCAGGTTCGAATCGATACGAATCATGTCGATCGGAGGCAGATCAATTCGAATTGATCGAATTCGCCACTTTCGCATCGATCTGAAGACAATGGCTTCACAACAATTGCCGCATTCGTCTCCCTATCGGTACGAACGTATGCTGACTGGATCGATTTGAATAATCCGATTTTAGATCGACACGAGACGAAGATAGGGTGATTTCCTCCATATCTCCTTCTTCCCCAAGGGATCTCAACTCCATGGCCACGAGCTGTCCCCCAATCTCGTCTTATCTCGTCCAGATCTAAAATTCGTGAAAACTGGACGAAATAGCAGGAAGGATGACTGGGATCTCGTGATTCGACGTTATTAACATGACTCTATCCGTTCATTACCTGATTTCAGCGATTACGCTCAAGGAATCGAGGGCTTTGTTCGACTCGAAAACAGACAGTTGTCTCTCAGTTTATCGATACGAAGGTAAAAAAGAGAATAGAGAGCAACAGTAAAAAGTGAAAGTGAGGCAAGTCCCAGGTATTTATATGAGGCGGAGAGGAAGATTGGGCAATTTCGTCTCCCAGTCATTTTGACCGGTCACAACCAGTCCACCAAATGCCGATTTCGAATCCTAGGGACTCTGCCTCCTTCGAAGCCAAATCGACAACAGGATCCCTCAATACGAGGCGTTGTGATACTAATCGATTCGAAAATAACAATTTTTCAACAATCGACCCTTGAACAATGCAGACCTATCGGTGCGAACGTCGATTTGGTATCCATCAAACAACGTATCGATACTCGCGCTCGTTTCGAGTCCACCAGACTTCATCGATTCGTAACACATAGAAAAGCCACTTGAAGACGATGGATCGGTGCAAACGCTTTCTTCGAATCCATCAGGCTGTGCATTCATCAAGGCGCAATATTCACCAGATGCCATCGATTCGATACATCCGTTTTGTGAACCATCGATTCACAACAGATCAGGTTTATCGATACGAACTCGATACTCATGTCTATTAAAATACATCGATGCGAAAAGTTATCTCGTATCCATCGAAGGACATCGATGCGAAGCAGAATTCACCACAAGTTGCGATCCTCGAATGCGAGTCAAAACTTCGTATCCATCAATGACGCCCCGCATCGATTCGAAGGAATACATTCTGACTTCTTACCATGGCGCCATGAGAGAATCATTGCGAAATTCAACAACGACCTAAAACTAACGACGAGTTGCGAGCTTGCGACTTTTCAAAGCACGTCATGTTTTCACAAGATGTACTTTGGGGGGCAAATGTTATCCCACCTTTTAGCAGGGCCATGACACCAAGGAACCGACTAGAGAACAGGGATAGATCGCCATGGATATCGCTGAATTTTGTCTGAGTCCAGATAGAGCTACAATTGATAGGACATGACAAGAAAGATCATAGAGGTCAACATGTCAAATTTCGGGTCAATCCGGGTCCACATGCTCAAATTATGATCGATTCAAATTGAAGGGAGAAGTCCAGATTTCGTATCCATCGCTCTGGGTGGTGTCGTATCCATCATCGAAGCTCTAATTCGAGTCGATCAAGATTCGTATCGATCAACTTCGAATCCATCAAAGTACCCAGGTTCGACTCGGTTTCATTCGAATCATCGAGCTCGTATCGATGGACTTCGTACACATCAGCAGTTGAAGCACTTCGTATCCATCAGCCAACGTCTATTTCGCATCCATCGGATCTCCTTCATTCGAACCCATCAACAGGTGACGTGTATCGTATCCATCGAGGCCACTATTCTTCGTATCCATGGGAGAAAGAGTTGTTCGTATCCATCGACCATCGCTTTATTCGAATCCATCAGGCCATCAAACCAAGATGACGTGTCATCCTTCGATGCGAACGTGCCGAGATATATGGAGTCGACGCGGTCGACTCGGAGTGAAGACCGGATCGAGGCGAAGCATGCGCGCCACCTCATCTTGAGAGCACGTGCAGTCATCGACACGAAGGGATGGAGTTGAAGTCATGGAGACGAACCAGACAGCCTTCGAGAAATATCAGTTCGTATCGACCATATCTCGTGATCTACTAATCCAAATCCAATGAAATTTTAAGGGAAGCTTACATGCACACTAAAGAAGGTCTCCACCAAATTTTAGCTTAATTGGACGTCATCTTGATCGATACGAAATGGATTCGTATCGATCGCAGATCGAGGCCAAACTTTCTGGAAACGGTCGAGTGGGTCCCCTTACGTGCCAGACCAAGTCTCCCGGAGTTTGAGCGAGATCTGAGCTTCCTACGCCTATAAATAGAGCCCTAGAACCAACAGAAGAGGGGCTTTTTTGATTCTGAAGCATCCAGACTCTGCCGGATCAAGGCTTGCGTCATTCCTTTGCTGCTGATTTCGAATTCTAATATGTAATCCGCTGTTGTTTGCTGTAACAAGTTGTAATCGTTGAAAGAGAATCAATAAAATCATCAAAACTTCATAGTGGACGTAGGCGACACGCCGAACCACTCTAAATTGCTTGTCTGTGCATTTTACATTTCTGTTTGTTGGAGTTTTTGTTAGATAACCTCTGTTTTACATTTGCAATCTTCATTTTATCTCTTCAAATAACTCCTGAAGAGTGTTGTGCCCATTTTTGGTACAAACACATATTTTCAACACTCCACCTCGAGTCAAATTCTCTTTTCAACATAAAACTCTTAAATTCAAACTCCACCTTCAACCAAAATCTCTTAACGAGATGAATACCAAAAATGAATACTTACCCAATGGGTTCCGGCAAGGCCACCCCCCATCACACCTTGCTAACGAGCTCAGACTATGTCCCCGCCCGCCAACAAAATGTTGCAAATATCCAAAACCAAAAAAAGGTAGATATCAAAATAATCTCAAAGCCACCAAGGCCAAAAAATTCTCTCAATCACTAATCAAATACAGAGCTAGAAAACAAAAAAGCCAACAGACATAACAAGGCTGATCCAAATCTCTGTATACAAGACAAATCTCTCTCCTTCCACATACCTTATCTGCCAAACAAAAAATTTCCCATGGAAATCAACATAAGACTCTCACATCAACATCGAGCCATAAAGCAGATACAAGTTCCCAAATCCAGATGTCTCTTCAACACAGTAAACTCCTTATCATCAAATTTCCAAGACTGGAACACTCTTTTCTCTCAACATAATCTCCTCCACTCCATATTGCACAAAATCTCCTTTTTCCATCCAAATGAGTAATAGCATAATCACCACCAGATCTACCGCTCTTTCTAGAAGCCATTGATGCACAAATCTGAACAAATCGCCTAGCTCTGATACCAATCTATTGTGCGAAAATTGCACAAATGCGGAAAGACAATAAACAGGATCTAGATTTGCCGATTTGAACATCACTTAATCTAGCAGCAGTTATTCTATTACTCTAAATAAATAGTAAATAACTATAAAGAAGAAAAGAGACGCACAAAATTTATACTGGTTCCACTATCATCTAGATAGTGTACGTCCAGTCCAAAGGAGAGAGATTTTATTACACTTGAGAGAATTACAAGAGATTACAAGATAAGAGTTTACATACCAAGCCCCAAATTAGGGATAACAAGAAGAGACACTCTATTTGGAGATCACTGGCTGAATGCCAGGATGGGTTTACAATGAAGTCTACCCTCAATATATAGCCAATTTATATTCATATGAGTCATCAATCAAATTACCAAAATATGGTAAGAAGATAATGGAGGCAAATTACAACGGTAACAAATCACGCAAACATAGCAAGTAATTCACTCATTCCAAAGATGGAAGAAAATAATCCCAAAGCAATGCGATTACGAAGAAAGAAATAATATGCATATCTTTTGCATGTATATTATTCCATAACGTGCGCATGCATAAATTTCCTTGCCATCTTATTCAAATGCAATCCAATTATTAATGCATTTCCATAATGAACAAACGTGATTACTTTCCCTTTTGCATATTTGTTTCCTTCTATTTGTGATTTTGTATCACCAAAATTTAACAGTAGTATCTACTTCTATAGCATTATAGTTGGGGATAATCTATGGCATATCTGCTACCTACTTCAACTTACGTCCAATGTAACTCTGAACGACGACGATGATAGCTTCACCTGGGAAGTGAAGGGTAGGACTACATTCTTAGTGAAGTCATTGTACAAATTTTACAATTTCTCTGGTATGTGCCTTAACTTCACTACTCTTTGGAATGTCCATACGCTGCCTAGGTTTAAATCCATATGTGGCTTATTATGCTGAATAAACTTAACACTACTGGAAACCTGGCATCGGAGCAATTGGGCAACGCTCAGTGTTGCTTCCTTTACGATACATATATTGATTCCACCAAGCGTAGTTTCTTTCAATGTGACTTTTCATTTCACGCTTAGGCTTTTGTGCTTCAAACCCTCATATTGACAATAGCTTCCTTGACTCTAATCTTAATTAGTTTCGAACCAGCTCTCCCAGCAATGTGGAGGCTACCCTCGCCCTAATGCAATCGGGCAATTTGGATAGAAAGAAACGACCGTTGCTTTAACTCTAAATTCAACTCTTATCTAATGGTGGAAAATAAAATTATATCTTATATTTATTTGGATAGGTGTTAATCCATGGCCATTGCACCTTCTGCTTGCACAGAATGATCACATGGAGTCAGCTGGTAATAACAATGTAGATTCCTAACTGCTCGATGGATGGTAGCATTTGTTGTATATGATCTTTTGGGCACTTTATATTGCTATCCAAAGTAAGTAATTATGTTGTATGAGAGTGTTATGCGGGGTATTTTTGGAACTATGTTTGGACTTTTGGTTCTAGCTATCGACTAGGCATGTTAGTCGAATTATTTATAATATATATACATACACACACTAAATAGGTTATGCATCACCATGTTGCATATCCTTTTAATAAAAAAAGTACCTTATTAGAGAATATTTAGCTAGAAGCCTTATTTAAAATAAAATAATATTTTGTTGAAACATTCTTTACAATAAGTATTATATAAGTAGATTATTTCCACAAAAATATATTTTACTTTGAAGGAAATATTTTTTTTAAAACAAGAAATTTGAAAATAATACAATGGAAATATTTTTATTTGAGAAAATTATATTGTTGGGTGAATATTTTGAAAACAATTGATGGAAATATTTTATTTGAGAAGTATCTTTTTGAGGAAAGAATGTGATAAAATATTTATTTTAGAGGAAAGTTTTACCAAAGAAGTATATTTTATTTCAAAAAACTTTTTTTTTGGAAATTGAATTTTGATTGTAAGGATTTTCACTTAATGTACTCTTTGAAAAATGATGTTTGAATAGAAAAGCATCTTTCAAGTAAAGTGTTTTGGTTGGAAAAAACGGATTTCAAGATTGTTCTTTAAAGTATCTAGTTTTATGATACCTTAAGAAAATATTTTATTAAGATGGGATGATTTAATTTGAAAAGTAAATGGTTGAAAATAATATATCTAATTGGATAAAAAACTTTGGAGCTATTTGTTGAAATGTATTTTGTTAAAAAGATGTTTTATTTGTAAATTTGAAGAAATATAAAACTAGACTTTATATCACATGGTGAAAGATGATGGGATAGGATGAGTTCTGAGTTGCCTAAGAACCCCATGACGATGTTACATTTATGACTATTATGTATGACTTTCCCTAAAGAGCTATAGGGATGTCTAGTTGTTCCCTTTTATGGAGGAGGGAATGCGATGTAGAGATTGCCCATTTCGATGTGTGGGATAGTGACCTTATGCTTGTATTGGCTTGCTTGGGTTGAATTGTATATACTGCATTGTTGTTTGTTAAATATTCACAATTAAGAAATATTAGCTGCTTGTTTACCCATGTCTTCTTATTAAATTATGTTGTGCCTGTTTAAATTAATTTCCTATGCTTGTATTATGTTATTGATTGCTTTTATAACTATGATTGATTTTAATTATTTGTTTGTTTGATGTTCACTTATTGATTCATGTCATGCTTATTTGGATTTATCGGTTGCTTGTATTGTTCCTGCCGATTGTGTGTTTGCTATAATTTGTTTGCTTGTTGCTTGTTGTTTGTTTGTTTGCTATGTATGCTAACTTTATAGTGAAGTACATATCCAATTTTGACTTTTAGTATGGTTTACATTTTAGAAACTAGTAGGACGTTAAGGGGCATATTTGATATAGTCATATTGGGATAACATAGTTTCCTAAGCTGAGGAAGACTAGATATTCAGATTGACTAAGAGATGTGAAGATGTTCCTTAAAGATAAATAATAGTGATTAAAGGATTTTAGTGACTAAAGACTTGATGGGTACAACTGAGAAATCAAAACGATAGGCATAAAGTTCATATATAAAATAAGGAGTTTAAAAATATGTTTTTCAAAATTTATTTTATACAAACAATTACAGACTTCCATAAATATTTTTAAAACAAAGATTTTTTATTTTAAAGATATTATTACAGTCTAAAATTGTAATAAAATGATATTTCCCCAAAAATTATTTTTAATTGATCTAAAATTGCAAAAATATTTTCTGAAATTGTTTTATAAAATGGTGATGATATCTAGGAAGAAAATAATTTTTGGTTTATAGGAAGATGGAAGGTTTGATTTTAAAATAGAAATGTTTTAGTAAATGTTTTTCTTTGAAGATGTGTTGGACTTCTCCTTGCAAGCAGACCCCTCTTTGGTATTTTGGATGAGTCTTCCCTTACATTAGATGAAGGTATCACTATAAGAGTGAAAATGTATAAGATCTAATATAATATGGATTATATCAAATAATATATATAGCTGCACAGATAAGCAGATAAGCACAGTAAAAAAAAAGGTAAAATCACATCGGGATTCTTATACTACTTCGAACCTCCCATCCTACGTCCAGTCCCTATGCTCCACTTAGGATTTTCACTAGCAATGATCCTCACTTCACCCGAAGGGACCAGTTTACAGGCTCCGCCAGAGCACATGATCAGGACTTCAACCAACTGTAAAGCAAACACTTTATTTTCTGAATTCGATGTGTTCTTAATAACACAAATTAGTCACACTTCAGTACATCCTTCCTGTAATATCCTTTGATGGTATAGGAGTTGAACGTGGCGTACCATAGGAAGCAAAGAGTAAATTTTGATTTCTTTTGATTTCAAACAATAATAAATAATTAAGGACTAGAGAGCAAAAAACTAGTGAAATCAAAGAATGAAATAGGTCTATATTTATAGTAGTGAAGAGATTTGCTAAAGAGTAACGATTGTATAAGATATCACATCTTTTTAAAAGAAAACACTTCTTTTTAGAAAATTGGTGTCCGTTCAGAAATATAGCTATTTTTCTATGTCAGCCGTTTGAGTTGAAAAGTCAAACATCTCACTCTTTATTAAAAACTATTTGGAACAAGGTAAGACGTCAGAACTATTGTGGTCAGACGTTTGAATGCATTCCAAAAAGGAATACGATCATTTTTGACCTTATTTCGATGTCTGGCACAATGATTCAAACGTTTGAGTTCTTTTATTAATAAAGTAGATTATATAGGGTTAGACGTCAGAATGGTTCGATCGTACCAGTCAGACGTTTGACTTGCTTTAGAAAATAAAAATATAAAGTATCTCAAACGTCTGAACTTATAGGTCAGACATTTGACTATTTATGGGGAATTTTCCCAAAACTTCTAAGGCTTATTCTGAAATTTTCAGACATCTAAGATATCAAGTTAGATGTTTGGCCCTTTTAAAAAAATTATGATTTTTGTGTATTCAGATGTCTGCTAAATGGAGTCAGATGTCCGAGTTCTGTCAATTTTGAAAACTTAATTTTGACAATGTTGAAAATAGTTTATCATCATTTTAAAATAAATTTGAGTGTGTGTAATCATTAAAGGATATTATACATTATACTCTAGACTTACTATGCCAATAATACTTGAAAATTAATCTTCAATGCCTTCAATGCAGTAGATAGTCATCTTCTTTTGGAAATATCCTATAAGAGATGAAGTTGTGCAATGTTTATAGAAACATTTAGTTGGATGATCAAAACTTCAAAAAGGCAGGATTCAACATTCTCTCCCTTTTTGTGATGATAACAATATTTATCTGTAATATGAAATACTCCTCCTATTAATGTGCCCCAAATTATTCTCCACCATTGTCGCTATTAAAAATGTCAAGAAGACAGAAAAAATGACAATGGAATGAAGTATTCACACATTCAAAATATGCTAGAACGTATTAATAATTGCTCAATAAAGGTAATGATTGCCAGCAACACAAATTCATGCATAACACCATACAATCCATTACATACAAAGTTCCATGCCGAAACAAAAATGTACAACATATTACATAAAATATTTGAGTCATCAAGAACACACCATAACACAAACCTACCACAAATTTTTTTGAGACTACAATAATACAGTATATTGTTTCTTAAGACATCGTCAATTCATAACATTATAAATACTGGAAATAAATGACTAACATAAACAATTCTCCAGCAAGACTTCATTAAAGAAACATCCAAAGGCAAAGAAAGCAAGGACCAATGCACATAACCAACACTTCAAACGACCAAGAATAATGCAAACTGCAATGGAACCTAAGACATATACAAAGACATTGTAAATATGAGATGAACAAACAAATAGTAATAAAATCTTTTATACAACCTTTATTCCAAGCCATGAAGCAATGACAACTCTTTTCCACCCTCTTCGCTTTCTGTCTTATACTCACTACCACTTTCCTCACTACCTTCTTTTGATGGTTGTGTTTGCTCGGTGGATAGTCCAGCACCTTTGTGTGGTGGAAGAAGAGGTAGAGGAAGGGTAGGAGATGGGGATCTTGATTTGCCTAACAACTTCTTCCAAATTTTACCCTAAAAATTCTTAATTCCTGATAGTTCCTTTTCGATTTTTTTCATTTTAGAGTAACTTTTGGAACAGTGTTTTTCAAGGATTTTTTGGTTCTATGATAAAATAACTTGGGTTTTATGTAGTTGCGGCATTTCAAAGGTAGCTATGTCGGAAGAGATAACATTAACCGACTTGTCACTATCATCACTCTCATCTTTATCGCTTCCTTCTTCCTAAATTTCTTCATGAATTTCTACCGCTTTACCTCGAGTGGTTGCACTTGTTGATGAGGTTTGTTGTTGTAAGCATTGTAAATACCCATCATAGGAAATATACTAAGGGACCATTGAGGGAAGGTGCATGCAGGAGAAGAATTTATTACCAACCTAAGTAACATTCTCAGCATTTTGAAGCATAAGTGAAACATTTTCAAACATCATTAAACGAGTTATGTTAGGACTGTAAAGAATAGTCTTTCTAGAGTGATCGAAAAAGTTCAATATTTCGTCTTGAAGAAATATAGCCCAATTCACTTTAATATTGTCAAAAATAGCATACATTGCCTTATAATCCTCATCATAAATTTGTTCATGACTACCGTTGCGAAGAATAAAAGTGTTGATAATCATACATTCCAATAGACGAGATCTAGGGCATAAATCCTTAGAGATTCCCTTAGTGATTTGATTTTCCCATAAGTGATGACCAATTTGATTTCTCCTATGGTGTTCGGCATCTATGTATTTTAATTCAATCCCCTTGTAACTAATTTTGAAAATTTGGCCAATGTGATTATAGTGAACTTCTATAACTTTTTCGTAAACAATAGTCCATAGATATTCCTCATCATTATGCATTTGAACAAATTTTTCTCCCCTGTTTGCATAGAAAAGTCTTACAGCTAGGGTGTCTATTTGGACATTATTAGAGCTATATTCAATTAGTGAAGTAATATGAGCTCTATCAGTTAATGCATGAAGGTTATCAGTAGTGAAATCATCTACCTTATAAATGAAACCATAAAAAAGCTTCATTTCCGTTAAAAAT
This sequence comes from Allium fistulosum, assembly GCA_030737815.1. Taxonomy (NCBI): domain Eukaryota; kingdom Viridiplantae; phylum Streptophyta; class Magnoliopsida; order Asparagales; family Amaryllidaceae; genus Allium; species Allium fistulosum. The sequence goes on along the minus strand of CM060901.1, from coordinate 1,272,998,695 downwards.
TTGTACCTTCGCATACTTTCTGAATCATGATAAAGCCAAGCCCTTAATTTTCTTATATGACGACTGAAGGTTGATCGGAAGATGATTCATTGGTCTTCCTCTTTTTAGGGTCTTTGGTTTTGGTTGTGATTTAGTGCCATGGAATTAGTTTTAAGGTTTTGAAAAAATTAGCTGATGATAAATGATAGATGGAGATAGAAGGGTTGTTTAAAACTGAAGGGATATGGAGTTAGTGAGGTTGTTGGTTCAACACACGAGGTAATAAATTCAAAACGTATATGAAAAAGATTTCCAAAAGCCGACAGACGTTTGAATGGTCTACTCAGAGGTCTGACTATACCTCAAACGTCTGAATAGGCTATCAGACGTCTGACTTATGATTTTCAGCAAAAAATATAGACAAATGCACTTGATTTATTTTATTTAAAAGATATCAATTTATAAATACAAGAATATATATATATATAGATATATTGTAACAACCCTGTTATTAATTAAATTTAATCATGGTTAATCAATTCTAATTTGTTATTTGTGAGATTTAATTGTGAACTTAAATCGAGTTTTTTTTTGAAAGTCAATAGGCTAAGGGAGCCTTGCCCATTTATTGCTTCATTATTCATTACAACAGAATTACAATGCAACTTACACCTGCTCATATCTTGCAAAGTATACAGATAAAAATAACCGTACAAGGAAAATATTATATGAACTATCAACTTGACTTGTTTAAAGCCCATGCTTGTACTTCAGTGCCCATGCTACTGCTTCTATGCATTAAAGCCATATCTTAAGTCAGTACCCATTATATGATGATATTCAATTTGAGGTACAACAACCAAAGGATCAGGAAGCCTATCTCAGTCAGTTAACATATAACCATTCATTTATAAAGTTTGCTAATAATCCTTGAAAATAATTCACTGACTGAATTATATTTATTAGAGAAAATTCTCCCGTTCCTTTCCTTCCAAATTTCATAAACAAAGATTTTAAGAACTGACATCAATTATATTTAAATCGAGTTTTTGAGAATAAGTAATTGTAAATTGAAGTGTCAATTTGAAAAATTATGTAAAATGGATTTATTCGATTTATAAATTGTAAACTTTGAAAATTTTCCATTTTCGAGGAATGATAATTTATCTTTTTAGATCTTAAAGAGAGAGTTAAAATAATTGTTAAATTATAATTTTTTTTAATATATACAAGGTTAGGAGATTGAGTTATAGTGTAGAATTTTGTGTAAATTTTTAGAAATAAAACTCAACTAATAATTGATGTTTAGAAATGAGAAAAGAGATAAAAATTGAGATAATTCATTTAAATAAATTGTGGGTTTGGACTAAACACAAATTCAGCCCATTTAAGTGTAATTGAGAAGCTTCTTCTCATCTTAGTTCCTCAGTACGTTCATTTCAAAGGGAAGAAACCAGAAATCAAAAGCTAGGGTTAGCTCCTTCTTCATAATACAACCAAATCTCCATTATTAAATTAAAAAGAAGAGTTTCTAAAATCTAGAAAAGCTTAGAGTTGCTAGAAATTCAAGTACGAGACCGAATCAAAGTATTAGCAAGAAGAAATATGGAATTGCGGTGAGTAGAAACTCCTAACTATCTCTAATTGTTGATCTTATGTTGGCTTTGTTGTGTGATTTCATGTTGGATGGTTGAGTGGTTGTTGATTGTTGTTTGATTGCTTGAAGTTTGTTGATTTGAAAACATGGCTGTTAATTTACACTTCTTAGCTAGACCCTGTTAGTAATTTAGGAATATCTTCTTCAGTTTTTATCGGAATTTGATAATTCTTGTATTTTTAAAAAGCTTCTACTTTATTTTACAACTTTGATGTTTTGAGTTTTGCCATATTTTGATGTTTAAATGGTCGAAAATTCATTTTTCCTTCGCTGTCCTGAGAATGAAAAACAGGCTTAAGCAACAAAAATCTGAAACTTTCTTTGATCATATCTTTTGATTGGTAAATCCGCCTTTGATGAATCTTTTTTCCATAGAAAGATAATTTCATAAAGAAGAAATTTTATTTTGATATTTTTTCAGATTTTGAAGTTTACATGGTCGAATTCATGTTTTAAACAGAACTATAAGCTCTGTCCTGTCGGGTAAAGTTCTGCGATGAAGCATAAACTTGTTTTTATCATAACTATTGATCCGTTAATCCGATTTCATTAAACATGTGCTTTCTGGAAAGCTATCACAAATATTTTATTATAAGTTTTGTCAAATTATGAGAGTATTGAAAATCACCGATTGTGTAGATGACTTGAGTACTAAAAATCTTAAATTTAGAAATTTGAGGTGCTTGCATTTCCTTCTCCGTTCTTGTGTCTTGCCCTATGATGCCTTGTGTTATTTTGTTTTGTTACTTTGTTGTTAGCCTTTTTAGTTTGTGCTCTAGCAATGCCATGTCTTGTTGCTTGGGTTATCTTGCTTTGTTGCCTTATGCATTATACTTTTGCTTGATGTTGGCTTGGCTTATTTACACTATCTTTAAAGTGTAATTGTGGTGAAAGGTTTGTTTAGTTTCCGGAAGTCCAAATCTTATTTTGGAGACTCTAGTTTACAAAAATAAAAGACACTATGTTACTTTATCAAGTACAACATTTAAGTACACCAATTTGTTAAATTATTTCAATAGAAGTTATTTGAAAATCTATTGTTTTATAACTAAAATCGCCATAAATTTTTAACTGTAAACCCAAATTGAGTTTAGAGATGATATGAAAATCAAACCTTATGGACCTATTGGTCGTTACAATTTTGTGACATGTAATAGTGGATTTCTTGTGCTTTATGGACTTTGAATCATTTTTGATTCAAAGCTTTGGAAATTTATAAATTTAAATCTACCTATTTTGCAAAGTGGAAATTAACCACAAGGGCCTCTTTAGAAAGTGGAATTAGTTTGTAGGACACACAACTGAAATAATTACTTTCAAGGACAAAACACAAAATAATTAGTTTCTAGGACCTAAAAACCTATGAAATTATGTCCTAGAAAGTAATTGGACTGCTGACTTTGTCCTTGAAAGTAATTATTCTGCTGACTTTGGCCTTGAAAATAATTTCTTTGAATGTGTATCCTAAAAACTAATTGGACTGCAAAGTTTGTCCTTCTGGTGAAATGCCCCTTCTGCAAATGTATATATAAGCGCTTTGTTTTGTATACAAATAATTTAACAAAGAGAGTTTATTTAAGTTCTAAACATCAAACATGTTTTCTAAAGTAGTCTAATTACTTTTATAAATGATTTTATGGATTTGGAATTTCAAATTTTGGAAATATAATTGTACGAGGTTTTAACTAATTATTAGAATACTAAATTGGTTTTGAAAATAGATTTATGGATTCACAAATAAATGAATACTTTTATAAGTGGCTTTTGAAATATGGTGTGTAAACTTATGGAATTTAAATAATCAATGTGATTTTGGAACATGGATAATCGTATTTTGTAAAATAAATACTCTTGGAACAATTTGAAATAACGGAATATTTTGATAAGTGACAAATTAAATAAAGGTTTTGAGAACCTTAATTCTATAATTTGGGAAATAGTAATAATCGATATAGTGTTATCGATTGGTTTAAATGCTTTCGAAAAACACTTTATTGATTATGGTATAACTCATTGAATAGAATGTTTGAGTGGAATTTACTAACTCATTAGCGAATACAAGAATTTCACTGGGTAGTATGGGATGCTTGGGTTAAGTTCTTGTGATCGAATTGAGAAAGTACTTAACACCTTAGAGTTGTATTCTCTTCTGGTGTGCGACAAGTGGTTGCTAGATCATTAAGAGAATATGGTTCAGGTTTTCCAGTGGTATCCGTAATAAGTGATATTTACTAGCTTTTAGTAAATACTTGAATTTCACCATACGGTGTGGGACGTATTGGTTAAATTCTAGTGATTACTAAAGGTGATAGTATTTGGCACTTTAGAGTTTACTCTCTTTTGGTGTGCGGCAAGTGGCTGCTAGATCCTTAAGTAGTTTATTCCTGGATTTCTTTTCGAAAATAATAATTTAATAATATTAAATAAATGTGGATTTATTGAGTCATGGTTTCTACGATCACCTTGATCGGTATGGACTATCCTTGAGATCATTCTATGATTCTGTGATTTTGTGTTCCCGGTCTGAGTACGATCCTTGGTATCGGATCGGTTCGAGTGATACCTATTTGTTTGTTTGTTTGCCAAGGGTTTTCAGTATAATCATTGCGATTGTTTTGGACGATCATTATGATCGGTTTGGATTAAGATATCTTGGATTCTGAATATTTGGATTATGTGATTGTTCTGTGTTCGTGAAAGAAGTATATATATTCTTGTGTCTTGTGTTTGTGAAATAAACATATATTCTTGTGTCGTGTGTTCGTGAAATAAATATATGTTCTTGTGTCTTGTGATGAATGTTAAGTTAATTATGTTATTTTGTGTTTAGTGACTAGTTCGTGTTTGTGACGTAAACTTATAACCCTGTACTGAGTTAATCATCAATATTTGCGTGCTTAGAGATATTGTGTTTTGTTCTGTGAATTCAATCCTAAACATCTATATTTACTTATATGTTGTTTTTTCTTGTGCTATATCTTCTTCTCACCCTATTGGGTATTTAGAGATAGTCTGACCCGGGTGTTATTTTGCTCGGGTCAGGCCGTGAGTTTTCAGTTTACAGGACTGCTTGACCTTTGAATGGTTGTGATAGCAAGGAGTTAAACATTTGGACTTTTAGTTTATCCCATTTAGGAATTTGGACCTTGTATATAAAATGTATAATTGAGATTAGAGAATTGTTAAATTTGTATAACAATTGAGTTTAGTATTTTATTTTGTATACTAAATAATTTGTATATGTATATGTTGAGATTTATTCCACTGTGATCTGTGACTGTTATTTATATGATATATTGTTCTGATTCTGAGAAATCGGTGTGTCTGTTACTTTGTATTAATATTGTACACGTCAAATTCAGTTCGGATATGAAGTGAAAAGGTATAAATGATGTGTCAGTATTAGTATAAAGATATATTCACACTCGATCGCCCTTAACAAGCCGTATTCTCCGGATTAGCAGACGACATTACTTGTAATGTTCTTTGCTAATCTGGGCAGCGCGGTGGGGTCGTTACAGTTGGTATCAGAGCTGTGTCAGAATATTATAACATATAATATCACGGATCCGAGACTTAGATGACTTAGAGTCCTATCCCCCGGGGTGTGTGGTAGATATTTATATTAATTATCTAAGTAGGGATAGGAATATTAAATGATTATCGGGATACTCATTTTGGGTGCAAATTGATTCTAAAAAAAATTAATTTGACAAATTGGAATTTGTGACATTTTAAACCTTAAGTGAATAATAAGTAAAATATTTTAGAGTTAAGAAAATTTTGAATTTTAATTGGTATGAATTAAATTAAAATGAACTATTTTTTTTAATAGAAAATTTAGGAAATTTGAGTAAATAAGTTTGATATTTAAATGATCTAGGGATAATCAGAGTTGCACAGCGGAATTTCAGACATTTAATTGTTCCGCGGTAAGTGATTATGTATATTTTGGTTGATTGGTTGCTAGGAATTGATTGTTTGCTTGCATTTATTTAAAATTGGATGCTTGGTTGTTAGTGGAAATAAAACAAATGCATCTAAACTTGTGATTATCTATTGTGTTGACTTATCCGGACGTTGTTTAAGAATTCTGATCGATATGTGGGACACCATGTTATCGATAAGGGTTCCTAAACATCGAACGTGACATTTTGACATAAGAAATAATTAAAACTTGGAAATTTAAGTACAAATTTCTTTCGTTATGTAATATTATGCGGTCAATCTAATTAAAGTGTAATCATGAATTGTTAATATCTCCTATATGATATGAATTTGATATTAAATACTAATATGAATTTTTGAGATGGGTGTAGGTATCCGAAGTTAAATAGATATCATTTAAAAGATTATAAATTGTTTGCTTAAGAAATATTAGCGGACTCGCTAATATTTCAAATATAAGGTAAGTATCTCGGATTAAATATCACATTTTTATGTTTTTCCCTAGGGATGCCTCATCCTTGAGATGAGATGTATATTATGTAATTATATTCATATTATAAATTTTCGAAACGCTAGCCGCGCAAAGGAGACGCTAGCAAAATTTTCTGTAAATTTAAGGCTTTAGAAAATTTTTTGAAAAAGAAAAATCCAGTTAATTGTTATAATTTGGAGTGATATTAATTGAATGGTTTGGAAATGAAAATAGAAACCAGTTAACATATAATTGTTTTAAGAGAAAATTTATATTATGGATTTCTTTCGTAAGGAAATTGCGAGGACGCAATTTCTTTAAGGGGGGAAGTCTGTAACAACCCTGTTATTAATTAAGTTTAATTGTGGTTAATCAATTCTAATTTGTAATTTGTGAGCTTTAGTTGTGAACTTAAATTGAGTTTTTAAGAATAAGTAATTGGAAATTGAAGTGTAAATTTGGAAAATTATGTAAAATGGATTTATTCGATTTATAAATTGTAAACTTTGAAAATTTTCCATTTTTGAGGAATGATAATTTATCATTTTAGATCTTAATGGGAGAGTTAAAATAATTGTTAAATAATATATTTTTTAATATATACAAGGTTAGGAGATTGAGTTATAGTGTAGAATTTTGCGTAAATTTTTAGAAATAAAACTCAACTAATAAATGATGTTTAGAAATGAGAAAAGAGATAAAAATTGAGATAATTCATTTAAATAAATTGTGGGTTTGGACTAAACACAAATTCAGCCCATTTAAGTATAATTGAGAAGCTTCTTCTCATCTTAGTTACTCAGTACGTTCATTTCAAAGGGCAGAAACCAGAAATCAAAAGCTAGGGTTAGCTCCTTCTTCATAATACAACCAAATCTCCATTATTAAATTAAAAAGAAGAGTTTCTAAAATCTGGAAAAGCTTAGAGTTGCTGGAAATTCAAGTACGAGACCGAATCAAAGTATTAGCAAGAAGAAATATGGAATTGCGGTGAGTAGAAACTCCTAACTATCTCTAATTGTTGATCTTATGTTGGCTTTGTAGTGTGATTTCATGTTGGATGGTTGAGTGGTGGTTGATTGTTGTTTGATTGCTTGAAGTTTGTTGATTTGAAATACCTGGCTGTTAATTTACACTTCTTAGCTAGACCCTGTTAGTAATTTAGGCATATTTTCTTCATTTTTTTATCGGAATTTGATAATTCTTGAAATTTTGAAAAGCTTATACTTTATTTTACAACTTTGATGTTTTAAGTTTTGCCATATTTTGATGTTTAAATGGTCGAAAATGCATTTTTCCTTCGCTGTCCTGAGAATGAAAAACAGGCTTAAGCAACAAAAATATGAAAATTTCTTTGATCATATCTTTTGATTGGTAAATCCCTCTTCGATGAATCTTTTCGCAGTAGAAAGATAATTTCATAAAGAAGAACTTTTATTTTGATCATTTTCCCAGATTTTGAAGTTTACATGATCGAATTCATGTTTTAAACAGAACTATAAGCTTTGTCCTGTCGGGTAAAGTTCTACGATGAAGCATATACTTGTTTTTATCATAACTATTGATCCGTTAATCCGATTTCATTAAACTTGTGCTTTCTGTAAAGCTATCACAGTAAGGAAAAAAATTTTATTATAAGTTTTGTCAAATTATAAGAGTAGTTAATTGAAAATCACTGATTTGCGAAGATGACTTGAGTACTGAAAATCTTAAATTTAGAAATTTGAGGTGCTTGCATTTCCTTCTCAGTTCTTGTGTCTTGCCCTATGATGCCTTGTGTTATATTTTGTTTTGTTACCTTGTTGTTAGCTTTTTCATTTTGTGCTCTATCAATGCCATGTCTTGTTGCTTAGGTTATCTTGCTTTGTTGCCTTATGCATTATACTTTTACTTGATGTTCGCTTGGCTTATTTACACTATCCTTAAAGTGTAATTGTGGTGAAAGGTTTGTTTAGTTTCCGGAAGTCCAAATCTTATTTTGGAGACTCTAGTTTACATAAATAAGACTCTATGTTACTTTGTCAATTACAACATTTTAGTACACCAATTTGTTAAATTATTTTCAATAGAAGTTATTTGAAAATCTATTGTTTTAAAACTAAAATCGCCATAACTTTTTAACTGTAAACCCAAATTGTGTTTAGAGATGATATGAAAATCAAACCTTATGGAACTATTGGTCGTTACAATTTTGTGACATGTAATAGTGGATTTCTTGTGCTTTATGGACTTTGAATCATTTTTGATTCAAAGCATTGGAAATTTATAAATTTAAATCTACCTATTTTGCAAATCTATATATAAGTGCTTTGTTTTGTATACAAATAATTTAACAAAGAGAGTTTATTTAAGTTCTAAACATCAAACATGTTTTCTAAAGTAGTCTAATTACTTTTATAAATGATTTTATGGATTTGGAATTTCAAATTTTGGAAATATAATTGTACGAGGTTTTAACTAATTATTAGAATACTAAATTGGTTTTGAAAATGGATTTATGGATTCACAAATAAATGAATACTTTTATAAGTGGCTTTTGAAATATGGTGGGTAAACTTATGGAATTTAAATAATCAATGTGATTTTGGAACATGGATAATCGTATTTTGTAAAATAAATACTCTTGGAACAATTTGAAATAACGAAATATTTTGATAAGTGACAAATTAAATAAAGGTTTTGAGAACCTTAATTCTATAATTTGGGAAATAGTAATAATCGATATAGTGTTATCGATTGGTTTAAATGCTTTCGAATAACACTTTATTGGTTATGGTATAACTCATTGAATATAATGTTTGAGTGGAATTTACTAACTCATTAGCGAATACATGTATTTCACCGGGTAGTATGTGATGCTTGGGTTAAGTTCTTGTGATCGAATTGAGAAAGTACTTAACACTTTAGAGTTGTGTTCTCTTCAGGTGTGCGACATGTGGTTGCTAGATCCTTAAGTGAATATGGTTCAGGTTTTCCAGTGGTATCCATAATAAGTGATATTTACTAGCGTTTAGTAAATACTTGAATTTCACCATACGGTATGGGACGTATTGGTTAAATTCTAGTGATTACTAAAGGTGATAGTATTTGGCACTTTAGAGTTTACTCTCTTTTGGTGTGCAGCAAGTGGCTGCTAGATCCTTAAGTAGTTTATTCTTGGATTTCTTTTCGAACATAATAATTTAATAATATTAAATAAATGTGGATTTATCGAGTCATGGTTTCTACGATCACCTCGATCGGTATGGACTATCCTTGAGATCATTCTGTGATTCTATGATTTTTTGTTCCCGGTTTGAGTACGATCCTTGGTATCGTATCGGTTTGAGTGATACCAATTTGTTTGTTTGTTTGCCATGGGTTTTGAGTACAATCATTGCGATTGTTTTGGACGATCATTATGATCGGTTTGGATTAAGATCTCTTGGATTATGAATATTTGGATTCTGTGACTGTTCTGTGTTCGTGAAAGAAGTATATATATTCTTGTGTCTTGTGTTTGTGAAATAAACATATATTCTTGTGTCGTGTGTTCATGAAATAAATATATGTTCTTATGTCTTGTGATGAATGTTAAGTTAATTATGTTATTTTGTGTTTAGTGACTAGTTTGTGTTTGTGACGTAAACTTATAACCTTGTACTGAGTTAATCATCGATAGTTGCATGCTTAGAAATAATTTGTTTTGTTCTGTGAATTCAATCCTAAACATCTATATTTACTTATATGTCGTTTGTTCTTGTGCTATATCTTATTCTCACCCTATTGGATATTTAGAGATAGTCTGACCCAGGTGTTATTTTGCTCAGGTCAGGTCGAGACTTTTCAGGTTACAGAACTGGTTGACCTTTGAATGGTTGTGCTAGCAAGGAGTTAAAAATTTGGACTTTTAGTTTATCCCATTTAGGAATTTGGACCTTGTATATAAAATGTATAATTGAGATTAGAGAATTGTTAAATTTGTATAACAATTGAGTTTAGTATTTCATTTTGTAAACTAAATAATTTGTAAATATATATATGTGTTGAGATTTATTCCACTGTGATCTATGACTGTTATTTATACGATATATTGTTCTGATTCTGAGAAATTGGTGTGTCTGTTACTTTGTATTAATATTGTACATGTCAAATTCAGTTCAGATATTAAGTGAAAAGATATAAATGATGTTGGGTGAATTCTTACCCGGAAGACCTCGAGACCCAGAGACGTGATTCATTCGGCAGCTCTCCCTCAAGTCCATTCGGAATGACCCATTCGGCAGCCCTCCCTCGAGTACATTCGGCAATCCTCCCTCAAGTCCATTCGGTAGACCTTCATCCGGCAACTGCCACCGGTCCAACCTCACCATTCCACACTTCACCGGACGAAGCCCAACCGGACCAGCTCCACACTTCACCGGATGAAGCCCAACCGGACCAACTCCATACTTCACCGAACCAAGAGAATACCGAACCAGACTGCCAGGCCAGATCACTTCAGCCCAGGCCCACCAGCAGCTGTATACATCCAAGACCCCTGCCCCCAACCTCACTCTATAAATAGAGAGGCAGGGGTACAACAATGGGGGAGAAGTTTGAGAGCTCAAGCACGGAGAGAACTTTCAAACAACTTTCTTTTACTTGTATCAAAGCTTTGTACTTGTAATCAAAACAAGAGAAGAGAAATAACATATAAAGTGGACGTAGGCACATTCTGGCTGAACCACTATAAATCTGCGTGTCTTTTTACAGTTTAGCCCCTGCTTTTCATATATTTGCATGAATCACCCAAATCACTAAGAATAACATAAGATCTACTAAATCATACAACTTTGAGGTGTTTGTCCATTTTTTGCGCAAACATTTTTGGTGCTTTCACTGAGAAGTTGAAGCTCGAAGCTCCAGCTTCATCCGCTTAGAAAGTTTTCCTAACAGCATCATCCGCCACTTGGAAAACATGCCTCCCAAACAGAGAAAAGATGTTAACAAAGGAAAAAACATCGCATCCAGTAGCCTTCCTGATCCAGCTATCGCAAATCAAGTAAATCCTCCTCCTCCAGCAACGGTAACAAATGGAGGACAGGCTAACCCCACCACTCCTGCCACAGAACAGCCTGCAGCAATTACTAGGGCAGATTTGGACAGAGTTGTTGTTGAAGTGACTAACCGCTTCACGTCCCAGCAGGAAGCCTTGGTGGACCATCTCATGTCACGCTTGAGGGACGCTGAAGAATCCAACCGCAACACTGAATCATGGGGCGAGTCCCAATCTGGAGGATCTCAGAGACAGCAAAGATCTTCCTTCTTCGAAGGAGCTAACGGCAGGAGTAGCCGTGGTAGGAGCCGAGACCGAGCTCAGCCCGAAGTTAGGCCTGAGGAAACGTTTGGTGCCGAACCCAACGGGGAAGGTACCGGGCGGAGGTCAACTGCAGCTGAGCCTGTCATGCTGCCTAACCACAGAAACACCAGTGAACGGGGCCGAGCTAGAGTTCAGCCCGAAGTCGGACCCGAGGAAGTGCTTAGATCAGAACCCAACAGGGGAAGATCAAGACAAGGGCCAACTGTAGCTGATCCAAGCATGCTCCCAGAAGATCAAAGGCAGCCACTGGAAAATATGAGGAATGATAGACGATACCATCCCTACAGGTTGTCTGGTCGGAATCAACCCCACAGAACGGAACCAAACTCATTTCTGTCCGCTCCAAATTCTGATGAAAGGATGGCACGCTTATTCAGAGAGTGTGTCCAACGGGAGCAAAGAGATCGAGGGATAGGCGCTAGGGTAACCAGCCCTTTCGCCCGCAATATCGAAATTGCTATCACCCCCCGAGAATGGAAGATGCCAACAATGGAACCTTACAAAGGAACCTCCGATCCCGTTGTACACTTACAGAGGTACACGCAGCATATGCTCATGAGTGGAGCAACAGAGGGAGTGCTGTGCAAATGCTTCCCGCTCTTCTTAGCAGATCTTGCTACCTCCTGGTTCTGTCATCTACCCCAAGGATCCATCAGCTCGTGGGAAATGTTGAAAGAAAAATTCATCAGTCAGTTCCGCATTCATGTGGAGCAACCTAAGGACGCTTATTCCTTATCCAGCGTCAAACAGAAACCTGGAGAAAAGCTGCAGCAATACCTAACCAGATTCAACGCCGCAGCAGCCGCAGTTCAAGATGCCGATGAGAAGCTTATCCTAATGGCCCTCTGCAGTGGGGTGCATCCGGACACTAAATTTGCTAGGAGATTGACAAAAGAAAAACCAGCTACTTTACCCGATTTCTTCCATGAAGCCGGGAAATACATGAGGCTTGAGGATGCCGCCATTGAGGGGCAGTCAGGACAGCAAAGTAAGACGACCCATGGCAACGCCCCTGCTGTGGCAAGGGACGTTCGAAGAAATGATTCCAGAGACAATGCTGGGGGCAAGAAAGTAGAGAAACGCCTATATCGGCCAGGACCAAGATTCGACTCTTACACCCCTTTGAACGAGACCGTCGAAAACATCTTCCTTGCCACCCAAGGCGAAGTTAGATACAAACGCCCACCATACAAGAAGGAATCAGATAGCGCACAGAAATCTGGAAAATTCTGCCGCTTCCACGAATCCCACGGACATGATACCAACGAATGCCATCATCTCCGGGATCTGATTGAGGAACACATCAGAAGAAAGAAACTGGAGCGCTATGTAAAAAGTCAAGACAGGACTCCAGCTCCTGCCAATGAAAACCCAAGGCTACCCTCACCAGGGACCGGCAGAGGCGACCGCAACGCTAGCAGCTCTAGTCAAGAGAAGATAGTGGTCCATACCATCTCAGGAGGTCCACACATCGCAGACAGAAGCTGGAAAGAGATGGAAAGATATGGGAAGTCGCTCAGAGACAATAGAGACTGCGTCAATACGGTTATAGAAGAGCGCCACCCAAAGCGGAAAGAAAGTGATGACATCACATTCAGTAAACGCGACCTAGAAGGAAGACAGTACCCTCACATGGATCCCATGGTTATCTCTGCCCGACTCGGTCCCGCCGAAGTTTACCGAATCCTGGTAGACACTGGAAGCTCTGTAAATATCCTGTTCAAACACGCATTCGACAAAATGAGGTTGTCAATGAAGGACGTATCTCCCTGCGATAAACCGCTACACGGTTTCACTGGAGATGCGAAAATGCCCATCGGGCAGCTGGACCTCTTCGTTGAAATTGGAAGCCATCCCCGCTCCGTTGTAAGGAAACAGACGTTTGTGCTGATAGAAAACCATTCGGCCTACAACGCCTTCCTAGGAAGACCAGCCCTATCTGACTTCCAGATTGTCCTAGCCCCGTGGTGCCTGAAAATGAAATTTCCAACAGACAATGGGGTAGGGGAAGTGGAAGGAGACCAGGATATTGCACGAGACTGCTATGTAACCGAACTTCGCAACAACCACAGGAGAGATAAAGGGAAAGGTGTAGAGATTGCCCTCTGCACAAAAAGCCTTGAAGCATAGCAACTAAAGAAAGCCCCTCCTCTTCGATACACCAGCGACCCTTTCAATGAATTAGACCCTAGGGACAAAGAGGAGGAGGCCACCGCCGAGCCTGCAGAGGCTATGGAGTTTATATCTGTAGACAAGCACGACTCAAGTAGGCTACTGAAAATTGGGTCGCAGCTGAAAACTGAATTGAAGGAACAACTCGTTGATTTTCTCCGCCACAACTTGGATGTATTCGCTTGGTCACACGCTGACATGACCGGAATCTCCCCCAACATAGCGTGCCACGTATTAAAAATTGATCCTACCAAGGCACCCGTAAAACAAAAAAAGAGAAGTATGGGGGCAGAGCGATCAGCAGCCCTCGATGAAGAAGTAAAGAATCTACTCGCCAATGACTTCATACGAGAAGCTATTTACCCAGAATGGATCGCCAACCCGGTACTAGTAAAGAAGGCTAATGGGAAGTGGCGGACCTGCATTGACTTCTCCAACCTAAATGACGCCTGCCCAAAGGATTGCTTTCCGCTTCCCAGAATCGACCAACTTGTAGACAGCACAGCCGGGCACGAACTCCTGTCTTTTATGGATGCATACTCGGGATATAACCAAATTCCTATGCATGCTCCCGACCAAGATCACACTAGTTTCATCACCGACCGGGGTTTGTACTGCTACAAAGTGATGCCCTTCGGACTTAAAAATGCAGGAGCCACCTACCAGCGCCTCGTCAACAAGATGTTCGCAGGGCTAATAGGACGAACAATGGAAGTATACGTAGACGACATGCTGGTAAAATCACGGGAAGCCAAAGATCACGTAAGCCACCTGGGCGAAATGTTCCAGGTACTTCGACAGTATGGAATGAAGTTGAATCCACTGAAGTGCTCCTTCGGAGTGTCATCAGGAAAATTCTTAGGATTCATCGTCCATGCCCGAGGGATAGAAGCAAACCCTGAACAAGTCCGAGCATTAAGAGACATCAAGATACCTTCCACCCGAAAGGAAATGCAAAGCCTAAATGGAAAAGTGGCTGCACTAGGCCGATTCATCTCCAAAGCAACGGACAAGTGCGTCCCCTTTTTCGAAGCTCTAAAGAAAGATAAAGGAAAGTTCGAATGGACGGACGAATGCTTGACCGCTTTCCTTAACCTAATCGAACACCTCCAGAAACCACCGGTACTCTCGACCCCAAGCGAAGGCGAAGAATTATACCTATACCTTGCTGTGTCATCTCACGCTCTAAGCGCTGCCTTGGTAAGGGAAGATAACCGCACGCAACGACCAGTTTACTTCGTCAGTAAAAGGTTTACTGGGGCAGAAGTCAGATATCCTAAGCTTGAAAAGTTAGCATACTGCTTACTAATCACTTCACGAAAGCTGCGTCATTACTTCCAATCCCATTCCATCAAGGTTCTAACCGATCAACCACTAAGGCAGGTACTCCATCGTCCCGACACTTCCGGGCGACTACTTAAATGGTGTATTGAGCTGAGTCAATATGATATCACCTATCACCCTCGCACCGCCATCAAGGGACAAGCCATGGCTGATTTCATTGCAGAATTCACTACCAACGAGGATAAGGAGCAACTGGAAATAACAGAAGATATCAAGTGGAATCTCTTTGTGGACGGTGCATCTAACGAACAAGGCTCGGGGGCAGGTGTGGTAATCATCACTCCCAGGGGAAATAAACTGCACTATGCTATAAGGTTGGAATTCACTGCCACCAACAACGATGCAGAATACGAAGCAGTAATAGCCGGATTAGAAATTGCTATCGAGATCGGAGCCAATTCTTTGTGTCTTCACAGCGATTCTCAGCTTATTGTTAATCAAATACTAGGGGAATTCCAAGCTAGAGAAGAACGACTCATAGCATATCTAAAGAAGACCAAGTTACTTCTCAGCCGATTAGACCACTACTTAGTCAAACACATCCCTCGGGAAGAGAACCAAGAGGCCGACGAATTGGCAAAGCAAGCAAGTATGGGAGACGAGGCCATCTTCGGAGCAGTAACTGTCTCAAAGCAAATGATCCCAAGTTTTGAGCAAGTGAATCTGATAGCTACAACCGAAGAAGCAACTTGGATGACTCCCATCCGAGACTACCTACAAAATGGCACACTACCCGACAGGCGTAACGAAGTCAAGAAAATCTTGAGGAAAGCGTCCCGCTACACCATGCAAGGAGACATCCTCTATCGGCGCGGGTTCTCTAACCCATTATTAAGGTGTGTCGCCGGAAGGGAAGCCAAGGAAATCTTATCCAACATTCATCAAGGAAGCTGCGGAGATCACACCGGAGGGCAAACATTAGCAAAAAAGATACTCCGATACGGATATTTCTGGCCCACCTTAAGCAAGGACGCCTTAGATTTCGTCAAGAAGTGTGACAGATGCCAAAAGTTTGCTAAGGTCCCTCGGCTACCAACAACCGAGATTACCCAGATGACCAGCCCTTGGCCCTTTGCAGTATGGGGAATTGACTTAATCGGTGAACTGCCAATGGGTCGAGGCGGCGCCAAATATGCTATAGTAGCAGTCGACTATTTCACCAAATGGGTGGAAGCAGAACCTCTAAATAAAGTATCTTCAGCGAAAGTTATCAACTTCTTAATCAAAAATGTTCTGTGCAGGTACGGAGTCCCACTAAAAATCATATCAGACAACGGACTTCAGTTTGACAGCGAGGAATTCGCCAACTGGTGCCAAGAACACGGAATTCACAAAAGCTTCTCATCCGTAGCATATCCCCAAGCAAACGGACAAGTCGAAGCAGTCAACAAAATTCTGAAAACTCTGATCAAAAAGAAGCTCGAAAAGTCAAAGGGCGCTTGGGTGGATGAACTCCCTACGGCACTATGGGCCTACCGCACATCTTTCAGAACATCAACAGGGCACACTCCTTTCTCTTTGGCATACGGATCGGAGGCTATGCTCCCAGTTGAAACCATTGTGCCTTCCCACCGTAGGATCCACTATAACCCAGAAGAAAACGAAGAGCTCCTCAACATGTCTTTGGATCTAGTCGAGGAGAGAAGGAATGATGCAGTCCTAAAAACAGCAGCCCACAAGCAAAAGGTGGCAGCACAATACAACTCCAAAGTCAAGCATCGTGCCTTACGAGAAGGGGATCTTGTCCTCAAGCGAATCTTCCCTCGCCCCGGAGCACTAGACCCAATCTGGGATGGACCATATGTAATTCATAAAGATCTCCACAACGGAGCCTATATTTTGTCAACAGTGGACGGAGAGGTGTTCCAGAGGGCATGGAACATCCAACACCTCCGTCGATACTTTTCTTAACTTGTATTGCCCATATGAAGTAAATTAACGAAGAGAATCAGTGGACGTAGGCATTTTTTCGTGCCGAACCACTTTAAAAAAGCCTTGTCTCTTTTTTAACTTGTTCCTTTGTATCTTGGCTGCTTGTTAACTTTATCCTTTTCTGTTGAACAAAATCCTGAGCATATAGCATTTCTATTCAAAGCACTCCACAATGCAACTTCACGTGGACAAGCCCCAACAGGTACTATGCGAATCTATGCCCTCGCCAATGAGACACTTTTGCTCCAGCATCCCTCTGCTGCGGGTTAACTCATTGCTCGCGACGGCCCTTAAAGCCAACTGTAATGAGCCGATTATAAGCCACCGAGAAGGCCGACTATAGCCGAGGCAGCTCATTACGGCGTTAGGCTCGCCGGCGACTGTGAACCGATTATAAGCCCCAACATAAGGTGTGGCCAGCCAGGGGCAGTTCACAGTTGACGATCGGCACCCACGCTAGCCGGCCACAGTAAGTCGAATAATACCCATGAGTACGGGCCATAATGGCCCGGGTAGTTACTGTGCGCGATCTCGGCTCCGGTGTGTCTTAAGTGCGGCTGTGGTAAAAAAGAATTAACTCCCCGCGGAGGCGTAAGATGGGTGACAAATGTCTCCAAGACCCACAGCTAGGGAAAGTGACTACAAAACCCGTTTGCCACGAACTTAAGCACATCGAAGGCCTTCCGTGACTGGAAGTTTTACTATTCCACATATTTCAGTTTTACTTAAAAAACTTTCCTCCTATCCTCTATAACAAACCATAAAGTACAGGATGCAGGGTAAGAGATACCCGCCAATGGATGCAGAGATTCACAATCAGATGGCGGGGCAGTCAACTGCTCTCCATGCTTGGTCATACAAGATATTCGAAACTTCCATTTACAAACAGAACATGAAAGGCGGTATTTTCTTCCTTTATGTACAAATGTATGACTATAATTTGATTTTTCCACACCACACGCTAACATTGCAAGTCATGAGATTATGATTTAAAACCAGAATCTGACATCAAACACAATTTAATTACAAGAATACACATAGCTACATTTCTCATACGATATGTCGAAATAGCAACAAATATTCAAGAAATGACAAAATCAACTTGAGCTAAAAAATTACACGTCAAGAATAATGTTATTACAAGTAGCAAGAATTACAACTTGGAAGTTACTCTACTGTCTTAAGACTAACAGATACAACAATGCCAAGCCTACAAAAAGAATTTCTCAGGTTCAGTCATGGAGCTGGTTGCGTCGAAGTCTTGTCCTTGTTCTTTTGCCCGCCTGTCCGGTCATAAAAAGGATTCATTAGTGATAAGTAACCAAGTTAACAGAAAGACTAGAAAGGAAGACTTACCAGTACTAGCTTCTTGACCATCCTGGTCGTCATCTTCTACCTGCACACCCGCCTCTTCAGCAGCAAGCAGCCGCATACCCTCTTTTACCGCCACTTTCTCCTCCTTGGTGAACTGGGCCGTGACCACATCCATACTGAAGACCGTTCCACCCTCTTTATCTGCATCAGCCTTAGCCTCCTCCAAAGCCCGAAGATATGTCTTGGCCATGACTCTGGGATAATCATCCATCCAAGAGAGGTTACCCTGCTTCCAAGTCCGGAAATACATGTCCTGGAGCATGTCATCCATCATTCCTTCGTTCTCCTCAAACTCCCTCATCCGGGCATCGGAGGCCGACAACCTTTCCACGGCAGCATCTCTCTCCAGTCTGTATCTCGAGCAATCAGCTTGAAGGGACCTCCGCATCACCGCCATCTCTTCCCTCAACTTAGCTTGAGCAAGCTCTGCAGCCTCAAGCTTCTCGGACAATTCCTCCACCTGCTCGAGATCCGCTCTCCGAACCTCATCCACCGTGGTAATAGCCATGTCAATCCGCTCTTTGCAAGCAGCTTCCATTTTCCGCAATTCGGCCCGACTAGCCTCTTCCATGGTTCTCCTTAATCGCCCAGTGGCAGCCTCATGCTGAGAAATCTGGATAGCCTGATCCGCAAGCTGCTTGGCTTGATCCGAGACCACCAATCGAAGTCGGATATTGGCGCTCCCTATCTCCTCTCCGGCCTTAACCAGCCGAGCGTGATGCCCCATCAGCTTCTTGGCCTCCTCCGCCACCCGATCAATGTTGGCCTTGGCCTCGTCTCCCATAGTGACTATACGAGTGGTGAGTAGATCGAGGTCTAAGGACTTGGCTTCGTCAAGTACTCGTACCATGGGGTTACGGGGGAGAAGGTGTTCACCAGTAACTTCGTCAAAATTAATATCCTGAGAACCCGGATCCAGATCAGGATGACCGGCAAATGGATTACGGGCCAGATCGGGACGGTCGATATGAACAACAGAAGGGTTTCCGGACGGGTGTGGAGAAGATACAAACTCGCTGCCCTCCTCAGTAATATCATGAATAGGCTGAGCCGGAGGCTGAGAACCGAGCGAAGTTTCGGATAAAGGATGACTCCTCTTCCTCTGCTGAATACCCTCTTCGATGACCCCAAGAAGAGGACGGTACCCGACTACATCCCCGGAGCGTTGGGCTGAGGGCTTCGGCTTAGCAGAAATTTTGGAAAGTTTATATTGCTCGAGCCTGTGTCGAAGGTCTGAAGCTTTGGGCGTCTTGCCTGCTCCTGATATAAAGAACAAGTGTCATAATCTTACATTACAATATGATTCAAGGAACGCGGTAAATTACAAGATTAGAAAAGAAAAAGAAACACAGCTGTGGTTGTACAAACCCTGGGGAGGAGTGGGATACTGCAATAAGTCCCGGATTTCATTCCAGGACGGGAGCGGGTCATAAAATATTCCTAAGTCCCTATCATTAGTGAAGCATGCAGGGGTCAAGAGTTCACCTTGAGTTGTCAGAGCCACCTTGGCCGGAATAGTCGGAGAAGACTCACTTGCACCAGTCCCGGTTTTGTCCGCCTCCCCGGTCTTCTCAACCAAAGCCGGATCATCACCCAACCCCTCAAAAGCTTGACGGAGAGCATCATCCGTCCACTCTTGCATCTCGCCTACTTGCCCAGAAGACAGAGCCCTGGAACCATCACCACCCTGTCCATCGCCACCCTCGTCACCAAGACGCTCAACGTCACTTCCGCCCTCCGCCTCACCTCTTTCCTCCTCCGCGTCAATCTCCCCCTGAGTAAGTGGACAATTGCTGGGAGAAGGACCGTCTGACCTCTTAAGTTTCTTACCTCCAACGGCTGGAGGTTTCATGAATGGTTTTCTCTTTCCACCCTCTGCCGCAACGCCTCCCTTGGCTTGAGCAGCCGCCCTCTCTTCCGCCGTTTCCCTCAACTTAACTACAGACTGCTGCGGAAGGATCAAGTTGTATTCTAGAAGGATCGCATTTCTAATCAAGTAAGCAGATGATCTGTATTTCCCAAGAATGCCTTCTATCTCCGCCGCCGTCTGAACCAGGCGGTCAGTCTCCACAACAGGAAAGCCACCTGTCGCTAGCAAAAATGAGAAAGTATGAGAAGAAGCATCACAATCAGGATAGAAATTATAAGTAAAAGCATCAACTTACATCCAGAGGTAAAGCGCCGGATAGAGACGGAGTCGTCCCTAACAAAGAACCACTCTTTCTTGAACATGCTGAATTTGGAATAAAGGTCCAGGACCGGCTTGAAGGTCACAGCAGATTCCAAGTTAATATATGGGGACCCCTTCTTGTAGCCCCTTAAATTGTACAAGTACCGGATCTCCCGGTTGGAGGGAGCGCGACCATACTTCCTCCGAAAAATAACGAAAAGGCTCACCAGTATGGCGTAAGAGTTGGGCTGAAGCTGAAATGGGGCCACCTTCAGGTACGTGAGGAAGCTAACTATCCAAGCATTGAGAGGCGGGATAGCACCACACATGCAATGGTACCTGCTATAAGCGAAGTATCCTTCGGGAGGACTGTATGGCATGACTCCTGGACCCGGCAGCAGCATGAGGGCTCTATCAATCCCAAAAGAACGAGATATAACATCGAGTTGCTCCTCTTTGAGAAGGCTAGGAAAGCAGTCAGGCGGGGAATCCAGCAACTCCTGGGGACCATATCCATCCACTAATGACCTCGGGGCGGGCCCATGACGCTCCGATCCTGATTGAGCTGGGGGCACAGCCGATGACTCTCCTTCACCCACGGATCGCTTCTTGTCTGATCGAGTTTCTACTTTGCGAGACATTATCTACAATACCGGAAAAACACATTTAGAACAGAGGATATAAACAAGTATATGACTTCATTCGGTAAAAACATATTCAGTATCAGTTTCATTCGGTATCATTGTCATTCGGAGTTCAAGTATGGGTTCATTCGGTGTCTCGAGTGTAAGCAAAGAAAGTTCAAAGTGCTCAAACTCCCATCGTCATTCGGTAAAGACAATGGAAATTCTCGTTCGTTATTCGAACTCTCAAGGTCCATTCGGTGGTTCAAATATGGGTTCATTCGGTGTCTCCCGTTCTCGTCCGGTAATACGAGAATAAGATCTCATTCGGCAAACACTCATTCGGCAGAATAAAATCTCACCTGATTCGGCAATGATAAGGGTCTAGTTCGGAAAAAATAGGAGTCAAGTGGTTCGGCTATCTCGAAAAGTGAAGAAACAATAGCAGAGTGGCGCCCTTATTTATAAGCGAAGCACATCGACCGGACCAACTGGCTCGGCGCAACCAAGACCGAACGAAGGAAGACAAAGCACGACATATGTTAGACATATGCCCTACTTTGGGGGGCAAATGTTGGGTGAATTCTTACCCGGAAGACCTCGAGACCCAGAGACGTGATTCATTCGGCAGCTCTCCCTCAAGTCCATTCGGAATGACCCATTCGGCAGCCCTCCCTCGAGTACATTCGGCAATCCTCCCTCAAGTCCATTCGGTAGACCTTCATCCGGCAACTGCCACCGGTCCAACCTCACCATTCCACACTTCACCGGACGAAGCCCAACCGGACCAGCTCCACACTTCACCGGATGAAGCCCAACCGGACCAACTCCATACTTCACCGAACCAAGAGAATACCGAACCAGACTGCCAGGCCAGATCACTTCAGCCCAGGCCCACCAGCAGCTGTATACATCCAAGACCCCTGCCCCCAACCTCACTCTATAAATAGAGAGGCAGGGGTACAACAATGGGGGAGAAGTTTGAGAGCTCAAGCACGGAGAGAACTTTCAAACAACTTTCTTTTACTTGTATCAAAGCTTTGTACTTGTAATCAAAACAAGAGAAGAGAAATAACATATAAAGTGGACGTAGGCACATTCTGGCTGAACCACTATAAATCTGCGTGTCTTTTTACAGTTTAGCCCCTGCTTTTCATATATTTGCATGAATCACCCAAATCACTAAGAATAACATAAGATCTACTAAATCATACAACTTTGAGGTGTTTGTCCATTTTTTGCGCAAACAAATGATGTGTCAGTATTAGTATAAAGATATATTCACACTCGATCGCCCTTAACAAGCCGTATTCTCCGGATTAGCAAACGACATTACTTGTAATGTTCTTTGCTAATCTGGGCATCGTGGTGGGTTCGTAACATATATGCACACACACACACACACAAATAAATGCTTTTTCACGACTTCCTCCAGTCATGATATCTGTCGGGAGTCATTGGATCTGATTCTGATAGAGGTAATCTCCGTGGGTTATATATTCCAAATGGTCTAGAATTTACCATATTGTTCCTGCTAATGCTTTTCCTTGTTTGATTATTTCCACAGAACATTGATAACATCCATTCAGTGATATTCATTTTTTCATCTTGTCTTTGTTGCTATGATTGAATCCTTCTTTGCTCTGATATAATAGCATCATTTTGATGTTTTAATTTATATTGTATATTTTTAATTTTATCAAACTTTTCGTCATGCCTAATTAAGTACCCATCGAAGGTGATTGCCTCTTTAACCTTCTTTCCTTTAGGAAAGTAATCATTATATTCTTCCGACGAAGAAGAAGTTATGTGGATTGAAGAAGATGAACTTTGCTTATAAGCCATTTTGAAGAGTATGTTGAAGTGTAGAAAAGTTTGACTATAAATAAGATTATAGAGAAGACAAATATAGCTACTTTCCCAAAGTTTGTGTATTGTAAATTTATGGTTAACTAAAGCCAATTAATAAATTAACTAATTATTTTTAGCTTATTCAAGGAATTTTATTTTGTGGACAAATTCCTAACCTTCTTCTCATATTTATGAAAACATTTTCAGCAAGTGGCTTAATGAAAATATCAACTACTTGATTTTTTGAATTAACGAACTCTAGTGTAACTATATTTTTCTCAACATTGTCGCATAAAAAGTGATGTTGAATGTCTATATGTTTTGTATGTGAATGATTAATAGGAATCTTAAATAAGTTAAAGGTGCTTGTATTATCATAGCATATAGGTGATTTTTAAGAAGAACGCCATAGTATTGAAGCACTTGCTACATATAAATGACTTGTGCATATGCCAAAGTAGTAGAAATATATCCTCCTTCACATGTTGATAGTGAAACAAAATTTTCTTTTTACTAAACCAAGATACAAGAGGTTGATCGATAAACTGACATGTACCACTAGTACTTTTTCAATTCGTTTTGCATCCCCCGAAGTCTGCATCGCTATATGATACGAGCTTAAAAGGACACTCTTTTGGATAAAAAAGTCCATAATCTCTTGTATTAGTTAAGTAATACAAAATTTGTTTTATAGCTCATATGTGCGATTCTTTGGGATTTGCTTGAAATCTTGCACACAAACAAACGCTCATCATTAAATTAGGTTGGCTTGCGGTTAAATGTAATAAAGAACCGATCATACTTCTATATAGTTTTTGATTTAACACTTTACTTTTTTCATCTTTTTTTAGATAAAGACTAGTGCTAATCGGTGTTGGTTTACTAGAAAGTTTCCCATTCCAAATCTTTTTAAAAACTATTGCAATACTTTTCTTGATAAATAAAAATTCCATTATTCGTATGTGACATTTCAAATTCCTTTTTCTTAATATTTGAAAATTTTATTACATAATGTTTCATTTGTGGAGTCAAAAATAATATCATCTACATATATCTGAACTATTAAAATATCATTATTTAGCATTTTAATAAATAAAGTAGAATCGACATTTCCAATTTTAAAATCAGATTCTAAAAGATATTTTTTCAACTGATCGTACTAAGCACGTGGTGCTTGTTTAAGACCATAAAGTGCTTTCTTAAGTTTACAAAAAATGATTTGGAAAATTTTCATGTTCAAATAGAGGTGGTTACTCAACAAATATGTTTTCTTTTATAAAACCATTTAGAAATGCACTTTCAACGTCCATTTGAAAAAGTTCAAAATTATGATGACATGCAGAGGCCAATAGAATTCTAATAGCTTTTAATTTAGCAATAGAGACAAAAGTTTCTTTATAATATATACCTTCTTATTAATTATACCCCTGAGCTACTAGTCTAGCTTTATTGCATATTATGTCACCATTTTGATCTACTTTTTTTTAAAGACCCATTTCGCACCAATTACGGTTTGATCGTTTAGTCTTGGAACCAATTCCCAAACGTAATTCCATTCAAATTAATTTAGTTCTTCTTGCATGGCTAAAATCCAAAAATCATCTTTAAATGCTTCATTAATATTTTTCGGTTCTATATTTGATACAAACACCATTTGCTTTAGTTGATTCTTGTTCTTACTCTAGTGTAAACTTCACCTATTACGTTTTCGAGTGGATGATCTCTTAGTATACATGGTGGTGGTTAGTGAATTACCAACATTTTCATTATGAGAGGGACTTTTAAAACTAGTTGGTTGATTTACTGAAACAACTTAATCTTCTTCATTACTTATCTTATGATTTTCATCAAAAGACACTTGCAGAGTTACTTCTACAATATTTGGTTTTTTATTAAATATTTTATAAGCTTTACTTCATTCCTCATATCCGACAAAAATACCTTTATCGGCTTTCAGATCAAATTTTCCTAAATTATCTTTTGTGTTTAGTATAAAACATTTTGAACCAAAAATCCTAAAATATGATACATTTGGTTTTCTACCATTAAATAACTCATATGGTGTATGTTTTTAATGGTCTTATAGATATACGATTTAAAACATAACAAACCATAACCACAACTTCTGTCAAAAAATTCTTTGGTAATTGGCTACTACTCAATAATTTTATTGCACATTCTTACAGCGTTTAATTTTTTCGTTCTACTATACTGTTTTGTTGAGTGTTCTAGGAAAGGAAAAGATACGACTTATTCCTTTCTTATTACAAAAATCATTAAAGAGACCATTTTCAAGTTGACCACCGTGATCACTTCTAATATTTTTAATTTTTAGATTCTTTAAGTTTTGAATTCTTTTTGCAAAAAATATATCAAATTTATCACTTTTATGTTTTAAAAATAGAGTCCATGTATATCTAGAAAAATCATCTACAATAACGAATACATATTTGTTATGGTTAAGAGATCTAACTTAAGTATGTCCAAAAAGATCTAAGTGGAGTAGTTCTAAAGTTTGTAAGGTAGAAATAACTTTCTTAGACTTAAAGAAGATTTTGTCAGTTTTCTTATTTGACATGCGTCGTAAAGATTGTTAACTTTAAAGCCTATTTTAGGTAATCCTTTAACCAATTCATTTTAGCAAGCTTGTTAATAAATTTAAAATTTATGTGATAAAATCTCTTGTGCCATAGCCATGGATTGTGACCATTAGCTAAGAGACACATGTTGTTGTTATTGTTAATTTTCATATTTAAAATATAGATATTTTCATTTCTTATTCCTTCAAAAGTTAAAATTTTGTTTTGGTCAAAGATGTTACATTTATCTTTTTCAGAAGAAATCGTAAAACCTTTGTCACAAAGTTGACTTATCCTATGTGGATTATGTTTCAAATTTTCTACTAGTAGGACATTTTTGATTAAAGGAGAATTAGATATACCCTAATGGCACACGTCGTCGATGCCAATGACATATCTTTTAGAGCTATCTCAAAAGGTGACGATGCCTTAATCCTTGTAATTGATCTTTATAAGCATGTGCATATTTCCTTTCATATGTTTGGAACATCCGTTGTCAAGAATCCATCTCTCCATTTTCTTTTCGGCTACCTATAAAAAATACGAGTTCGAATTAGTACCCATTTCCTATGTTAGAGTCCTAAGAGTTGGATCTTAGGAAACTATACCTAAGAAGGTTTGGTTTTTCCTTTAGAAATAAAATTATTATTATTATGGACATTATTTAAAAAATCCTTTATATATTTATTTTTAAATTTGTTATCACTAGATTTTGATACCCGTAATTTAATTGTATTTATCTTAGACTTTAACATAGGTTTTCCAACACTCTTTTCCTTATTAAACCAGGTATCCAGAGAACTTCTTTTAGAAGATTTCTTCATCTTATCACCACTAAATCATAAACCAATTTTACTAGAAGATGGATTTGAAAACTTTATAATTTTTGATAAATTTTCTCTTCCTGTATTAAAATTGCAAACATTTGTAGAGAGTTGTAACAACCCAGGATTTTTAACGTTTCAAATGGGAATATTTAATTTATTTAAATATTCAGATTTGATTCAAATTCAATAAATAATAAGAAAATAAATTTTTAATATAACGGCTCGATTTCCAATGAGTATTTTTATTTATAGGATTTTTCCATAATTTTTAATTTAGAAAATATTTAAATTCATTTGACTATTTTTCGACAAACGATGGTATTTTTGGAATTTTACAGAATAAGCTAACCGGTGTATATTATTATTGTTTTGAGATCGTATCGCATTTTTTATGCGGTCGTATTTTTGTTTTGTCGTTCGCGGACTGTACACGAATGAAATTCTATGTGGCGAGACGTTGAAAATTTCTAAATAAACATAACACACACTTAACTTATTCAACATACTAAGATAATTCTACATCTACTTTTCCTTTTTATATAATCTTTCTCCTTTTCAAAATCAGTGTCTAGTAAACAAAATAAAGCCATCACCTTCACAAATTCATATTCAAAGATATACTCAATGAAAATGTGTAAAACAAGGATCTTTGAGTTCGTGGCGATGAGATCTATAAGACTAGGTAGTTTGGTTGAGTTCGGTGATGTTTTGGGGAGATCGATAGTCATGGGCACGAATAGTTGGAACTAGGGTTAGCAATTTTAGGCGATTGGGGAGGAGTTAGAGGACGGTGTTGGTGGGAACGCATTTCTCATGTCGAGGAACTCTGGTGGTGCCGAAATTGTGATGTGCGGTTGAGTTTTGGAAAATGTGACATTTTCTTATTGAATTTGGGATGCCCAAGTTAGAATATAGGTGGGGACGTTGGAAGTGATGTGATGGTGAGGGATGTGATGCTCGTGAGAAGAGATACTTGATGGTAAAATCGAATTTGAGAATCGTCAAGTATGGGATGAATGGGAGCACGCGTTTACAAAGTGGGGCTCTATGATTTTGCATGTAGGCTTGGGTAGTTAGTGTTTTGGAGGAGAAGTATTAAGGGTAGGTAATTAGTTTAAGTAGGTTAATTAGTAAATTAACTATATTTTTTAAAATCGATAGCTTATAAAACCAATGTCACTCTCATATGAGATCCAATCGATACATAGTCTTTTGCATTGCGTTCGTAATGACATTATCTATGTACTAGAACCGGTTTTGTCTAGTTTGGAGTAAGTGAGAGTTTGGGCTAAAATCGAACGTTGTTCGATTCTGGGCTCAAACCGAAATGCTTGGACGTCAACTGGAATTTCGGTGAGTTAAACTCACCTTTTTGGATAATTAGTATAATATATGCTAGAAATAAAATATTGTTTTCATGTTGAATGATTATTTATTTGGTTTGGTTAAATATCCGATTTTGAAAAGTGAGTGGGATTTAAATTTAAATATAGAGAATTTTGTAGAAAAATCCGGATTTCTCACCGTTGTGATTTTTAATTCCAACTTATACACCTGTTGATTTTAATTCCATTTATATATCTGTTATATTGATTGTTAAATGTCAAAATTTGATAGTTTTCCATATTGGATGTGACATTGATATTTGTTAAAAGTTGAACCCTTTTAGTTAAAATGGTAGTAATAGCATTGGTTAAGTGCTATAGTAGCTACTGGCATAGTTATAGTATTTTGGAATAATATTAATTGTCGTTTGATTTGGAAATGGTTTTGATTCGGGGATTGATTTTTAAATCCGACTCTTTTGGAATTTCTATGATATTTAATTTAAATGGTATTTTTTGAACTTCTCTATTTTACTTTGACTTCTTTTATTATTCTTTTCTAATATATGTATATATTTAAATGTTTTAAAATTATTTTGGAAAGTATTTATCTTTATAGGAAAGTTCTTATAATGATGAATGTTTATTTTAAAGGAAATAAAAGGGGTTTATCCTTTATTTTAAAGTGATTTTTTTAAAAAAGGGTAGAAATATTTTGGAATAAATATTTGTGAAACGTTTTATATAAGATGTTGGTTAAAGAGATAGATTTATAAATGTAATATTATAAATAGACGAATAGTTAAAAATGGTATTTTATAGTTAACAGAGTAGATTTATTAATTATATTTTTAAAAAGGAAAATCATACCATTTTGATGAATTGGATAAGAAATCACATTTGTTGATTTATAGTAATATGTGGAATGATATTTTTATGGAAAGTATTTGGTTCTATTTTGAAATTGGAAGTTTTGTGATAAATTTGGAGTTTTATAAATAGAATTGAATTTATGAAAGGATTTTATAAATATGAAAGAGATGTTTAAAAAGAAATTTTATAATTATATTTCGAGATTTACAAAAGAAGTTTTATATTTATACCTTGAGATTTATAAAAGGAGATTTAGAAATGATATTTTATAAAGAAGACTTATAAATGACATTTTATAAAGGAGATTTATAAATAAAGTTTTGTAAAGCAATTTATAAATGGAGTTTGAAAAAATGAAAGAGTTTTATAAAAAGGGTTTTGTAAAAAGGAATGAGATTTGATTTGCATAAATGATGTTTTTAAATTATGGTGGTATGGAAAATATTCTTTTTACACTTGTTAATGAATTTCTTCGTTAACCCCAAAGGTGTAAGAAAGGTGGATTTGGTTGGGCTAAAGCAATACTAAGCTAAGTTGCTAGGAAGGCGTATCCTCCATATCGAATCCATGAAAGTCTTGCACATGTTCAATATCAAGGTCAATGTCATATCTCAAATCATGTAATAGTTCAAAATAGAGCCTTCAAACTTGAGATTATGAGTGCTTCTAGAATTTGAAGTTAGTTATATAAGATTCACAAATGCTTTGGAACTCAAAAGCAAGCCATAGTTCAAGTTTTCTTTATTCATATACTATCACTACAACAAAATATGATATTAATAACGCTATTTAATAACGCGCTATTCTGAAGCGTTATTATTGACCCTTAATTATCTTGTTACCTGTTGATTTTTGTTCTCCCTACAGGTGTAACACGCGCATCTCCCTTCCCCTTTGAGTGTAACGCTGCCCCAAAACATCTCCCTCCAACTTCCCAAATTATTTTCCCTCTCCCTCCAAAATCATTCCGCCTCCCTTTAATTCCGTCGCTCACCTTTAACTGTCCGTTGCCATGGCTCGCCTTAGCCAGCTCAATCGCGCGTCTCTAATGCACCACCTTTTGCATTTTTAATCCCTCTCGCTCGCCTTGACGCGTCAACTCGTCGCTCTCAAAAAGACGCGACTTGAAATGGACGAAGAAGGAATTCCTCCCACCGCTCTTCGCAAGATCTCTCTTCTTCAATTGTTATTTGTTAGGTAATAGTTTAAGTTTTGATTTTTCTATCCCCATTTTGGATCAACTAATTTGAGGTTCGTTAGTAGATTCGGCCTCCAATACAATTACTTGAAAAAAATATTAATCTGATTAAACTAATTGCTATTTACAATTATTAAATAAAACCATTACTCTAACCTCTGTAGAAATAAAATAATTCTTAAGTCGGAAAATTAAATAAAGCAATTGTAGTTTAATTGTGCTTAGAGATTGTGATTTTCTCCTTTGGGTTTCGTCTGCTTTGTGATAACTTTTTCTTAGAATAGTTCACATAGTTCATCGAGCTGATGGAAGTTTGAGCATGTTAAAATTTAAAATCAACAATAAGGAATTTGCAAAAAAAAGTTCATAATATGTATGCATGTATGTATATGTATAGTATCCACACCTAACTTTCATCGAATGTGTTCATATTTTGTATAATCAGGGAAAAGAAATTATGTTTCGCAAGAAAGTACTTCTGATCTTCTCTGGGGAGGTACGAAGATAATGGACTAAATTTCTTTTGGACCGTGCCTCATTTTTTTAATTTGAAAAACCCAGAATTTCAGGCGATAAATTTACCATATTCATATCTACTTTTGTTAACAAAATGTTTAAAATTGTTTTCTATAAATTATTATTTGGTGGTGCATAGGAAGCGAAAGCATCCAAACATTGTTGTCCAGGTTTTCTTACCTTCCAATGAGATTCATATAATGAATGTTCATAACTGATCCCAAAACTATGCATATTACAAATTAAAATCAGCATAGATGCATAAATATATAAATAAAATACATATATCGTTACATTGCAAATTATATTCATTGCTTATAAATTCAAGTGTGATACATATACAAGTAATATGTATTGTTTTGTTAAACTCTGACACAACAATGAGAAAGACTGGCACACAATATGAGTGAGCAGTTAAAGGTATATCTATGCAACCTAAAGCTACTAATGATGACGGATGGATTATATACATATAATACAATTCAGAAAGTTGACATATTGAATGTGTTTGAAAATTTCACCTTGCATTGCATTGTAACTTTCTAATGTAAACAAGTTGTTCAGTTATATAAAATCTTCTCATTTACTAACATATTACTCTAATCTTAAAATAGGGATTGAAGAGGAACTATCACGCTATTGAATCAGACAGTCAAATTGATGAAATTCGAAAAGCTAGGCTGAATTCTACGGTTTTGGCGTACAAAATGTATGCAGATAACGAAGTCATTCAACGTAGTCCATGTAATTTATCAGATAAAGCCAATTTAGGTTTTGGAGACGATAATGCTGTGCAATTGACTTATGAAATATCATTACCAATTGCACCGCCTTCAGCTCTTAATTCTTCTGTGGAAGCTGATACACTTAATCATGATATTGCAATGCAAGGTTATTTTTCTACTCATGATATATTAATTCAGTATTAGTTGATGTATTATGGACTACCTTCATTATTATGTATTGTATTTTTACATTTAGGTAATAATTCAGAAACTCCGTTAACCGTTGATGTTCAAAATTTACAACCAACAGACATCACGTTATCCCAGTTAGTTTTCTCATCTTCACTTATGTTATTACCTAATTATTACTTCTCCATATTTTTACTATTATAAAAAATTAGCCTAGGCATTGACCTGTGTTCTTTTGCTGCTTCTAATTCAGAGATAATAAAACAATGGCTGAAATGCATTATTATCACTATTCTACTACTGGTGATGACTCCTTGCAGCAATGCGTAGATTAAGTGCAAGAAAAAAGCAATATGTTCCAGGTAAATATATATTCAAATGCCATGCTTATACAATATACATATACACTCGCATTTTATGAAATGTTGTCTAATTTTTCCCAATACGGCCTTAAAGAAATGTACCTCACCGAGGTTACTGGTAGACCAATTTGTTAGACAACATTGAACTTGATGATATCTCTTTACAATTAGCATCTTATTTTTTGGAAAAATAGTGTATCCA
Source organism: Allium fistulosum (assembly GCA_030737815.1). NCBI lineage: Eukaryota > Viridiplantae > Streptophyta > Magnoliopsida > Asparagales > Amaryllidaceae > Allium > Allium fistulosum. The sequence continues at coordinate 1,272,967,036 of CM060901.1, read as the reverse complement.
CCAAGAACTGATCCACTGAGGTTACTGATAGACACATTTGTTAGAAAACATTGAGCTTGATGGACAGAGCAGTTGTGTATAGTTTGTATCTGTCGTTAAAAGAATGTGAAGTATCAACGACAGTAGGTCTGGTGAATTTATAAGCAGCAAGCGAACTAGATGTTGGAGCTAGTGATGAAGCTACAAGGGGAGAATTGATGTGAGCAGGGGCAAGGCCAATGATGTGATGAGGAGCGGCGACGAACAGTTAAAGGTGAGCGACGGAATTAATTTGGAGGAAAAACATATTCCAACCAATAAGACATGCCATCCATGCCCATACTCCCTCAACATACAACATCCTCCATGATTATCTCTAAAATTGGATTAATTGTGTACAACCGTTGTGCCTAATACAAATGCTTATCAATGTATCAGGTTTGCAGAAGTAACATAACTATGTGAAGTGTGTTGGCTGGAAATACAAGGCAGCATAAACTGTGAGGAGCTCTCTCCTAACACGACATACAAATCATATCTCATATTCAAAATAACAGAAGCGTATGGTCTGAGATCACCTCCTCAAGAAGTGTCGGTCAAATTTGGAACTCAAATATCAGAAGGAGAAGCATGCATTTATCCAAATGAAAGAGAGAGGAGAATGGGAAGCAACCGACATGAACTACCAGCGGAAGTGAGGTTCCCACAAGCTAGGGAAGATGGCTGGATGGAACTTGAGTTAGGAGAGTTTTATAATGAAGATGGTCATGTTGGAGATGTAAGCATGTCTTTAAAGCATGTTAAGAGCATGCACCGGAAGCAAGGTCTCATAGTAGAAGGCATACAAGTTAGGCCCAGGTGATATTTATTCTCTCCATTTATCTATTTGGCTTCTATATATGCATATGACTGTATGAAATGATGAATTATATATGATGTGGTTGTTTTTCGGAAAACTATCTAAAATTACAATTTTACTTATTTGAGTCCTTACTATCTTGGTCGACATAGTTTTATCCGCATATCCGCACATCCGCACATCCGGCTTCTTGCATACGATGCGTACATTTGTTTTATTTTATATTTATTATGGTTATTTATGGGATCTTGATGTATGGAGTTTCTACTTTGTATATCAGGTACTAATTTCCAAGTTGGCATGAAATGTGCTTGTTGTAGATTAATTGTTGTTATGTTAAGTCCAGCTATTCAGGTTAATATAGGCTAATAGGAAAATTTATGTTTATGTTATATCTATTAGTGAAATCATCAATACAAAATTTTGAATTATAATGAGAATTTTAACCCCTTTGAAACTAAATTTATACACTTGCATACACACTTGAACACTTGCATACAGTCACTTGAACAGTTGCACACTTCAACCATTATACACTTGAATACTTGCATACTTGAACACGCTAACAGTTTGCATTACCAGACTTACAAAATGACATGTTTTTTTATTTTGACAGAAGTGGGACAGAAGTAGACATAGTGGGACCGAAGTAAACAAACCTCAAGTAAATTTTTTTTAGAGAAGGCTGTTAAGGAGGCAAGGGATTCTCAAGGAAGGTATTTGTTTTATTGGTTCTCTTCTTTTCTTAATATTGGCGGTTTGCATACCTGAGTAGGTATATATCTTTGGGTCCTTATTTGTGTTTTTCAACTATAATAGAGAACTTGAGCAAATTGCATTGGACAAGCTTGTTGAACGCGCATACGAGAAATATATGGTAAGTTTATGTTCTTACGGTTTAGTTATTGTACTATGCCTTCCAATGCAGTAATATGTAATTTGTACAATTTTTTTGCTCCTACTTGCAAGAATTTTATACTCAGTTTTGAAGTGCATCATTATTTATATTCTACCGATCCATCATATAGGTTTCTAATATCTCATACACATAGTCAATTTAGTAGTTTGCAACTTTGGTCAGCCAAATTATCAAGGTTTGCTTTAATCAGGATACCATGTATTTCATGTTGCAAAGAAGCACCTATATTGACAATAAATATTATGCACCGAGGGAGCACCATTATGTACATCATACAATTTTCAATAGCTTGCTGGGTACAAATTTTAGTTGCCTAGTTTTTTTAGCTTTTATATAAAAATTGTGACCTCAACAATGTTTGAATAGCTTTCTAGTGCAAAATGATAAACGTACTGCAAATTTCTTTCGTTGTTATTAAAGTAATCCCTTCATAATATTGTTTGAAAGGATGCATGTAGATAAATTTACGCCTTTATAATATAATATGGATTTTTGTTGCATATAGCACTCATATGCGTAAGCATTTTAAAGTGTTAGATATATAACCTTGAGAGAATTACCACGTTTACTATATTATTTTTATTGAATACATATATTTCTTACGGATGCCCCCTATTTCTTTCACATGCATATTTTTTATATTAGAATTTGGTTAGGCTTGTTGGGGACCCAAACCTTCTGGAAGCAAGAACTCAAGCAGAGCTAATAAGCAAGCTACACTTGGTTTTATAACAAGAACATTGGAACGATGGAAAAAGTACAAGGAAACAAGAACTAGCTGCTTTAGTGAGCCTCCGTTTAGAGAGATGTTCTATTCAGTATCTTATCGTAAAGATATATCTAGAAATGCAGGTACTGCATTTGTTATGTGATTTTATTGCATATGCGTCTGCGACAAGTGTCTGTAACATCCATATAATCTATATTTTGTTTGCTTGACTGTCGATTGCACTTACTGTTTTATTTCATTTACATTTTTTATGAAATCCATTTTGCATCATTCTTTTTGCAGATCGCAGCTTCGAGTCTATTATGACTAATGGGAGGGAAGATCAATGGTCAAACAAATTGAAGCAAAAAGAGTTACTACTTGATGAAGTAGTAGGAAGTGCAACTGATATTTTAAGAGTTCCTTCATCACTTGGCAACACTGTAAAAGGAAAAAGGAGTGAAAGAGACAGAGAGGGCAAGGGAAAAAACATGAAAACTGGTAGAACATCTTCATCAAATACGAAAGGTGAAAGGAAAAACAAGTCGAAGCCCAAGCAAAAGATGACATCTGTCAAAGGTCTTGGTAGATGAGGGTCGCAGTTTGAGTTTGTGGTTTGGTTGTGATTTCAAATTGATTTGGATGAGGCAATTAGAAGGATGCAGGTAGGAGGAGTTGGTAGCGGATTTGGGTTTGGTATTGGAACCTGGAGTTGATTGCGGTTGTGATTGTGGTGGCGATATGTTGTAGTTGGTGATTGACTACGTTATTTCCAAATGGTTTTGAAGATGGAGTCAGGTCGCGGCTGGTGACTTGAAGTTGCTGCAGTGGTTTCAAGTTTCAGGAAGGAAGCGGGTTTGTGGTAGTTGAATGAGGAGGAGCATGGAAGTGGTTGATGTCGGGGATAAGTTGGTTCAGTTGAATGAGTTGTGGCAGTTGAATGAGTTGTAGTCACTGGTGGCTGTTGGAGCGATTGCTGCAGCAGATGGTTGGAGAAATGTATGGCAAAATGTTGGCAGTTGTTTTTGACTTTGCTTGGCTTCAATGGTTCATTGAAATGCTCAACTTCTTTGTTCAATGTACAACCAAGTGCTTTTACTTAGGCTTCAGCTCATTTCCAAGTCTAATAGCTGGAGAATAATCAAGAAAGTTAGCACCATATACGAGCATGTGGTAAATCTTCATCCAATCTAATGCGTGATGTTCCATTTTGCTTCACATCGGCATCTTATCAGCTAAATCAACCATACATGGATGTCATAACAAAAGAAATGATTTAATACCTGCTGGAGGAAGACAGAAGCATGCTCAATGTACTCATAGGTTTGCCTTGCCGTTAATGTTTTCTTTTCTCTGACTTGCATGTTGCATCAAACATGTAAATATGAACATTACATTTCTATACGTTTTGGCTATTCAACTGTTGTCGATAATAAAAATATGACAAACTAACACTACCTAATATGATGTATGGAATAATTCTTATACATTTGGCATTGTTTGCTTATTGTAGGTTGTCATATAAAGCGATATCACATAGCCACAGCTATAGTGCATCATTTGCTAGGTGAGTTGTTGCAAATATGGAATTTAATCAACTAGGAAACATCTTGTTTATTATAAACTAAAGTGACCGGTTTATTTTAAATTCCTATCTGGTCCGGTCATTTTCAGTATTGATTTTCCATATTGGGAAAATAGATCAGTAGAAATAATCAATTGTAGTTTCTAGTTCATACAGTTCATGCACTTGCTTTAATGTTTGTACACTGTAATGAAAAATATATATCACATTTCTATCTGAGCATGCACTTGTTTTAACATTTTCTGTTTCTTTGTGTTAACTTCGCAGGCTTATTTGGAAGGAAGCAAGGTCCTTAGTACGCAACTAGATCAGATCTTGCATGTTGGAACTCTGTAATGTTTGTACTCTGTAATATTTGGAAGGATTGCTTTAATGTTTGTGCTCTATAATGTTTGTACACTTATTAAATTGACATTATTTTCTGTTTCTCTGTGTTAACTTGGCTGCAGGCTTATGTTTTATTCAATGGTTATGCACTTGCTTTAATGTTTGTACACTATAATGAAAAATATATCACATTTCTTTCTGAGCATGCTCTTGTGTTATATTTGTTGATTATAATCTTTATTCGTTTATGAAGATTTAGTTTGATTGCTATTATTAAAATGTAATATATAGGCATAGCTCTTGAAAAGTGTATCTACGATTTTTATAGTGGCATATATGAGCTGTAAAAGAATTTATCAATACTATAACATGTTTATTTAATAGCGTGAAATGACCGCTATTGAATAAATATTTTATAGCGGCAAAATGGTGTTATGAAGATTTCCAGTTCCGTTGAGATTTAGCTGTATTATAGCGGATATAATGAGCTATTGAATTAACGTACCATAGCGGCGAATTTGCGTTATAAAACTAAGGTCAACCATAGCGGCATATTTTGTGTTATAAATATTCAACAGTTTTTTATAACATGTCGATATACAGCGCTTATCAAACCGCTATGGTTGTGATTAATAGCGGCTATATGCCGCTATAAAAGACACTTTTTGTTGTAGTGTATGCAATTGTTGAATGTACAAGGTCCTATGTGTAAAAGTTTGAGTGTTACAATCGGTTCTAAAATCCCCAAATCAATTTAGCGTTACGACGTTTAAAATGTAATAAATGAGATAAGAATGGTTCATCCCTTCTCTCATACCCCTAGGTCTGTATTTATAGGGTTGGAAGTGCGGCATAATAGCTTGGCTTCGACATGCATGCTTGTCGGTAATTTCAATGGCACATGGTGCTAGGCTTTGACCAATGATGACCTTTGACATTCCTGGGTGCACAATAGAGCCTCGACCTCGTCCCAATAATTAAGGCATTCATCAACCTGAAGCGACATTAGGATGAAGTGGAATTAACATGGAGCAGCATCGATATGGAGCGGCATTGTCATGAAGTAGTGTCATCGGCCTTGATATCCTCTGTGGGTATTGATAATTCTTGGCATTAATATACTTGTGACATTGAATAGCCTACGCCATCATTAACCTATGGCATCAGATAGCACAACATCATACATTGGTGGCGTTGTTCATGTAACGCCCCACCTCTATGCTCACAATAACAAAGAGTATTAAAAGAAATACTGTCTGTTATTACGAAGAATAAGGCTGGATAGGAGCGGCCATCCGTAGTTGGCCTTACACTAGTATTGGTTACCTCGATAGGAGTGGTATATATTTTTCATTTTTCATCTCTTATTTATTTACTCCCATCGACATACCCAATTCCAGTATAAAACGAACTACGATGGTTCATAATAGTTTAGGACAATATATATAATACTAACACAGATACAAAAAGATGCGGAACACAGATAACAAAAGTCTCATATATATATAACTGATGTCAGTTACAATACATTTGACACAATACATATGATACAACTACAACCGTCGACTCTGGAAGTTATATATACAAGTACATTATCAACTAATATACATGAATACATATCAACCTATACTATGACACGACTACTCCAAAAAGACGAAGACCACTTCAAAAGATATGAAAAGTCTTCATAGCTCAAACAGCAACCCAAAGCAAGATATCTACAACCTGAAATAACTCGGGTCTGACCCGAGTATTACATTCAAAAGAAGATAATACATGGGTCAGTCTAATTCAAACTCAGTTATTAATGCACGGAAGCAATAATAATAAATAACATATTAGACGACGGTCAAGATAAACCTCGTCTATCCGATCCTTTAATAAAGAAATCGGATAATGGTAAATATAACACTTAATAGTGTTAAACAAAAAATCAGCAGATTCAAATCATCAACAAAGATAAATGAAAAGATCATCAATGAAGACAATTTAGAAAACATCAGAATTGCCTACACGGCAATTAACAACAAAATCTAATTATTAACAAATAATTAGAAACTCATAATCTAATTATCAAATAGATAATTAGACAACAACAGAAGAATCAAATCAAAAAAAATCAAATTACAATTTCAAAACGTATTGAATTGAATAAACGAAACAGTTCAAACAATTGAAATATCAATTAAAACGCCAATTCTAATTTGGCTGCAGTACACGCACGCGTGCACTGCCTCGCCAGTTCAGTGATGAAATACACAAAAGCCAAATGAAGGTTCACAAACGAGCGCAAGGTCAAACCCAAGAAAAATCAGGTTCAACTCACATGCAATTCAAATAAAATCTCCATGCTAGCACAAGGTCAAACCCGAGGGTTTAAGCTGGATTCAACTCAATGTACAAGTACAACAGTCTCAAGTAAACATATATGATCCAGACTGGCTACACAATATCCAAGTGCAGACCCAGTTATGACAGAAGATCGAAACTGCAGCGGTCAAGTCATGGACTCAACACAACGGCAAAGCAACTCAACTCAAATGACTAAGTGCACAAGGCAGTGGTACAACTAAATGAAGACAACAGAATATGATCAATCAAACTTCTGGAAACAAAAGGCAACTCAACTCAAATGCAAAGCACAAAGGCTCGCATGAAGGTTACACTGCAACAGGTCAGGGAAGTGCAGCAGTGTTAACATCACTGTGAACAGGTAGTGGTACAAACTACAAGAGTAGAGTGAAGGTGAGAGCACCAAAGATATGGCACTACAACACACAACAAATGAATACAATTGACCAAATGCAAATGAATACAATGCATCAATGCAATGTATCAGACTCGAGCTCAAACAGAGAAAATTGGCATCAACTTCATCAATGAATCAGAGGATCCAAACCAACCACAAAGTCAATAATGAATCAGAAATTACTAACCAAAGGCTAACAGTTCGATCACTGCTACCATATACAGGAATGCAAGCAGTACCCCATAGGTGCAATCAGCTACACGAGTGCACAAGGGCAAGTGATAACAAATAGATCAGTGAAAAGCAAAGGATCAAGTGAACAACATATGTGTACATATGATGCTACAGCCTCAAGTACATAAAATAGAGGTGATCCCTGAAATCAGGTTTAATATAGAGCTAACATGACTCAAATGAACAAAGCACCAAACTCACAAATGGCTGAGTCAAAAATGTCAAGTTCGAATGCAGATACCCAACAATGTACACCAGTGTCAACTGGCAACAACTATGAACCAGCAGTATGAAAAAGACTCAACTTAAGTCAGTGCACAACCAATCAGAGTAATGTACACATGACTGCAACAGATAACAGAAAATGCTACATGAAGTCAAGAGGCAAAAGTGAAGACTACATGAAGCACACGTGCCCAGACTTAAGGACACTACAATATGAACTCATGATAATGGAAAGCATAAGTGATACAACAGTTCAGTGAACTGCAAGTATCGACCAGATATCAAAATGACATGAACAGGGTGTACATGTGAAACAGGCTACACTTCATATCTGTAGCAATGGATCCAATAAGCCAAACAAGACAAGGGATAGTTCAATTCAAGTGAAGTTACTGCAGTTTAAGACCAATGCCATGAAATCAAGAATTGAACTCAAAATCCAAATGTACACTGAAACAGTAATTGGTGAAGTACTAGACTTCAAACTAGTGTACCAATGGATACCAGACTCGAGTAAAACAAGTGAATCAATGAAACAACAATGGACCAGTTCGAACCAAGACACAGCAGAATCAAAGTGAACAAACAGTGGCAATGGCATATACATCAGAGTGAACACATGAACTACAAGCTAGCATATCAAGCTTCAGATGGTATACAAGTGATGTAGAATAATAAACAGTGAAGTAAATGCATGTACACTTGTATACATATATACAAGAAACAATACATGTGAACACAGATCGCACAAAGCATAATCGAAGTCTTCAGAAATTCAAAGTTCAACAACAACGCAATCAATGACGTGGAAACCATGTAACCAGAAAATATACGGTTAATGAACAAGTAAAATTCGAAATCGTGGTGGCCAAGAAAATTGACCGAGTTAAAAATCAATACCGTAAGAAGCCAGCGTCAATTATACGAATTTGATAAAGTCAGATATTAATCTCAACATCCAAACAAATATCAAAGCGACCGAAGTCAAAACCATGAACAATTGACTGGAATCAAAGGGACATAGAACGAAATCAACATCAACAAAATCTTAACAAGCCAAGGAAATCACGAAATCGCAAGTTCTAAATTACTGAGATTTGAATGGGATGTGAGTGAAAATTAAAATCACTCACCTTTGCAAATAGAAGCAGCCATAAGCATAGACTAAGCATCGATCGCCAAAGCAAGGACGAGGCCAGCGATCGAACGAGCTACAGAAGTTGGCGTCTTCAGTTTTGCTCAAAGCCCTAGTTTTTGAACGACGAGGAAGTGGCCGCCATTTTTATTTTTCGTTTTGATTAGGGTTTCACCAAAAATAAAATGGGGAACGGGTTTTCGAATCAACAAAAGAGAACGGCATCAAAGCAATGCAAACGTGGGGCTAGATTCAAAGTGTAAAGCCCACTTCAATCATTTAACAATTTTTAAACGAATTTCGATTGGTTAAATGCCAAAAGCAATTAGCACCCAAATTAAATCGTCATTTGACGATAATTTATTGTTACAAAAATCCCAGGGTTGTTACAGACTCCCCTCCTTATAGAAATTGCGTCCCCGCAATTTTCATAATTAAGGTTGTCAATAACAATTATTTTTCTAACATAAACTGGTTAAGCTAGAAAATTAAAGACGGGAATACAAACGCCAAAGAAATATTTTATTTTCATAAAAGAAATTTACAAATTCTCAACAAAATCTAATTATCAATAGATAATCAGAAACAGCAGAACTAAATAAATATAATTATCAGCAACATTCAATTATCAATTAGATAATCAGGAATACAGAAATCACAAAACAACAATATCTAATTATCGATACGATAATTAGAAAACAGCAAAATCTAATTATCAACAAAGATAATTAGAAAACACAAATCACAAATCGCAAAACCGCAAATATCTAGTTATCCAACAAATAACTAGAAAACACAAACTCCATAATCAACAAATCCTAACTATCAATAGAGATAGATAGAAAACAGCAATTCAATAAAATCAGCATACTCTAGAATCAATTAGAGACTAGAAAATCTCATAATCAGCAAACTCAGCAAATATCCAATTATCAAAAATGACAACCAGAAAACACAATTATCTAATTAACAAAATGATAATCAGAAATCTCAAATCAATAAATACCTAATTATCAAAAACGATAATCAGAAATCTCAAATCAACAAATATCTAATTATCTCAAACGATAATCAGAAATCAACAAATATCCGATTATCAAAAACGATAATCAGAAATCTCAAATCAACAAATACCTAATTATCAAAAACGATAATCAGAACCCAAATCAACAAATATCCAATTATCAAAAACGATAATCAGAAAACATCAAATATCTAATTATCACAAGCGATAATCAGAAACAACAAATATTCAATTATCAAAAACGATAATCAAATCTCAAATATCTAATTATCACAAGCGATAATCAGAAACAACAAATATTCAATTATCAAAAACGATAATCAAATCTCTAATATCTAATTATCACAAGCGATAATCAGAAGCAACAAATATTCAATTATCAAAAACGATAATCAAATCTCAAATATCTAATTATCACAAGCGATAATCAGAAACAACAAATATTCAATTATCAAAAACGATAATCAAATCTCAAATATCTAATAATCACAAGCGATAATCAGAAGCAACAAATATTCAATTATCAAAAACGATAATCAAATCTCAAATATCTAATTATCACAAGCGATAATCAGAACTCATATCGACAAATATCCAATTACCTGCAGATAATTGGAAACAACAAATATCTAGAAACCAATTAAGATGACTAGAAAATCAACATAAAAGGTTGGATCGATCCTATCAGATGGCGAGTTTTTAGTTCGCCGCACGTGCATCAACAAATGGCCGAAGCCTACCAAGTACTCAACATAATTTTGGCACCCAACAAATGACCCGAAGGTCCTCATATGACCCGAAAGTCCTCATATGACCCGAAGGTCCTCATATGACCCGAAGGTCTATCATAGTGGCTCGAAAGCACACAAAAGCATCAAATATTTCAATTTACGAGTCCGGAATTAACCAAAATAGCAAACGCACATGTCCTATAACCACGAGTTTTACTAAATCGTTTTATTCTCTACATCGTTTTCTTGAAAGTGCAAAATCATCAAAATCATCAAAACAGCAGATATTTCAATTAACGAGTCCGTAATTAACCGAAATAGCAAACACACATGTCCCATACCACGTGTTTTACTAAATCGTTTGATTCTCTTCATCGTTTCCTTAAAAGTGCAAAATTGTGTATTTTTTAAAAATACACTTTACATTCTCAAACGGACAAGTCCGGAATTAAGCGAATCAGTAAAAGAAAGGGGTCATAGTCCTCGATTTTGCTGAATTGTTTAAGTCGCTTCCTCATTCTTTTGAAAGCGCAAAGTGTTAAAATTTTTATAAAACAATTTTCATTTTAAAACGATTTTCCAATCACGTGATTAAAGCATCAATATTAGTAACAATTTCGAAAAGGAAATTGTACTTCCCAAAACACTGTAAAATCGTATCTCAAAATCATCATTGCGGAATAACCGCTTGAAAATCCACTTTTTAAAAATTCGACGGTTACTGAAGCCAAAGCGACAGAAATTTTTAAACGTCAAAATCTCATCAAAATAATTTACATCAAAATGTTATATCAGTGAATTTTCATTCATCAAAATGCCACAAAACACCATGCTTCAAAATTTAGCACCGATGTAATAATCCCATTATAAAATAACGGCAACAAAATACGTTTAAACCAAACACCGGTTCAACGTTAAATTAATGCAGTAACGTGCAACTCAAATTTGCACGTACTACAAAATAAACAAAGAATTCATTCGAATGTATCTTCAGTTAAGATAATTCAAAACAGCTAAATCTAATCAATATATGATTAGCATAAAAGAAAACCAGCAAAGATCTCAACAAAAATCACATAACTGCAATCGTTTCGAATCCTTAATTCGGATTCGAAATTCTCAAAGAAACAAAATAAACACAGCTATGTAAACAACAAATGAAATTTGTTTCAATTTCATATTTCGATTTTTAAATCAAAAAGATTATCAGTTGTACTCAGCGAAGACAGTTTCACTGTTTCCACTGCGCACTCTGATAAACAGAACACAATTTAATCAAATCAACAAAACACAATTGATATTGATATTGCATCAGCAAGAGATGAAGTTGTTACTGAAAAACAAAAGCTCGTCTCCTCACTTATCGAGGAGAAAAATGCTAAAAAAATTGCTAGAGAAGGAGGTGGAGGCATTGAAAGCAGACCTCAAGAAGGTCAATAAAGAGAAAGCCGAGCTAAAAGCAGATTTGGAGATTGTCAACAATGTAAAGGTCGGGTTGGATGATAATAATAAATCCTTAGAGGACATGCTACAAAGGAAAACTACCATCTTGGCCTACTCGAAAAGTATTATCAGCGACACCAAGAAGATAGCTGGCTCTTTCATTGATAATGCTCTTACCAAAATTACAGAGAAGTGCTATGAAGATGCTTTGTTTTTGGAATATGCTGACAACCATCATAAATGCCCGTAAGTAGACTTTCCATCCCTCCCGGATTGGAATGAAAAGTTCAAAAGAAAGTTCAGACTTAGGCTGAGGAAGGACAAAGAGACTCTTCAAAAAGAATTCCCTGCTGAGGAAGAGGTCAATGCCGAAAAATAGCTAACTTTTGATGACCCTCCAATCGATGAAGAGACCAAATCTAATAGTGAAGAGGATGATGATGATAATGATAATGATGACAATGATGATGATCATGATGAAGATAACAGGGATGATGGTGACAGAATGGGTCCTAGAAGACCACATGATGGGGAGAGCGATCAGGCATTCCTAAAATATACTCATATACTAATGACGTGGGCTTTCCCGAACTCCCTGACCCATAAGATACTACAACAATGGATTCTGCTTCAAAAGATAGTGCCCCCTCTAGTCATCGGCCAAAGGGGAAAACTAAGACTCCTTTATCTCAAGTTCCGGCCACCCAGGTATGGATTTTTTATTTAAATGCCTACTTCTATCTGATTAGCTATTAATTGATAAGCTTACTATTTTAGTTAAGTAAAAAGAACAAATACCATTACGAGATACTTTATGAAAAGAGTATGTATAAGGAGAACAAACTACATAGGGAACTTGAAAGGCAACTTAAGGAGCATATGACTTGTCGGACATATATAAACACATTTTTGGTGATACTGTGCGGTTATAGTTTTTTTAAGGAGAATCCACTCCTCGTTTGAAAAGACCTCATCTTCATTGAGATATAATTACGAGAGAGAACACCATTGATGACTCTCATTTCAATGTTGATTGATGATAGAGATGCTTTGGTGGAGTTTCTCTATAAAGTTTACTCCAGGGGCAAGTTTGTTGACTTTTCCTACTTAGGCAAAAATAGTGGGGGTTTAATTAGACGCCATCATAAAAGATATATGGAGAACATGGAAGCAACCCTCATCCTGGAGCTTGTTGGAACTTACCTAGGGTTGCTAGCATTCCTCTTACTCCTAATTCTCTTCCTCCCGAAAATATTAAGTATAATAAGAAGAGATTTATCTCGGAACTTTATAAGAAATCAATATTTTACGAACCCGAATAATTGTATAATTATAGTATGTAATTCAAGTAGCTTATAAACTTTATCAATTTTGCTTCTCTATTATTAGTCTTATTTTGACATATCGTACAGATTAAGGAGATCTCCAGTAGCCCTATTCCCCTAAAACTCTTGAGTAAATTTGTCAAGTTAAAGAGGGATTTTAAAGAAAAATCTTTAACTATTAGAATGTCTCAGTTAGCAAAACACTACTCTCTTAGCGATCTATAAGAAGTTTACATGTGATTTCCTCATTTTTGCTTTGATTTCTTGGGTGATGAGAAGGAAGGATAAAGTACTTAGTGAAATTTGAAATTATCACGCCAAATTGATATGTGATCATCCTAGCTCTCCAACCGAGCAATGAGACTATCATCGACTCCCTCCGGTTAATGCCCCGAAAGGGATCAAAACTTCTTTCGATTTTACTCTTACCCTATCTGCTAGGTCATTTTAAAAGGAAAAAACTACCATTTCACAACTTTAAGAGTTAGTTGAATATTCAAAATATGAAATTGTAATATAATTTGAATCTCCTTATCATTTGTAGATCTTTTGCTATTATAAATAAACGAGATTACATTCTGTATATTAATTTCCGCTTTATTTATTTTAAATAGTAAAGTCAATTAAAGCTTGTATCTGGTCGCATGGATGTTCTTTCTCAATTGCATGATATTATAGATAAAGTTGTGGCTAATATTGAAAAGAGGTGGTCTTCTCAAGGCGCTTCAGCTTTTCGATTCATGAATAACCCAGATGCATAAGAGTGATATAGGAAATATTATAAATTAAAATCAATGTTCAGTAACAATAAAGAAATGACCTCTAGCTTGGAGAATCAAATTAACGAGAAGAACAAAGAGTTTTAGGAATTGAAAGAAAAGATAGACTCAGCCTTTGGATCTGCGCCCTCAGTGGAGGTTGATGCAGAAATGGCTAGATTACATCAATGGATAAATGACCTTGAAGTGGACTTAATGAAGAGTCAAGTATCCTTCCAATCTTTGGAACTTATTCCGAACGGAGGTGATTCTAGCCTTCTTACTCCTACTCCTGGTATGATAGCAAGATTTAATCCTTAGTCAGCAAAGAATTTCCTACTCTGTTAAACCCACCTCCAGGTTTAAGCAATGAAGAAATTTCTAAATGGAGCAGACGGGTCGAGTTTGAATGCATGTAGTTTTTCAAAAAGAAATGGAATGAAAAGGTCTCTCAATGTATTGATGATTATGAAGGTCAATTTGAAAAGCTTGAGTGCAAAAAAGATACTCTGGAGTAAGAGATTAAAGAATTAAACGGTACATTACAAATCTTAAGAGGAGCTAATAATACCCTTCAACGTGCACTGAAAACTCAAATTGATTCAGTTGACTATGGGGACATTATTCGGAAAAAATAGAAGAATTTTAAAGAGCTTTTGGATTTGGGTATTCGCCACATTACTGACTCTTCGTCAGTTGATGAAGATTTGGACAAGATGGAACAGAGCCTTGTTCCTTAGTGAGGAATTGCTTTAAATAGATCCACTTGTACCTGTAACTTTGTGTATGATATGTCAGAATTTAGATAAATTTGTATTTAAATGAATGTTACCTCGAATGCATTATATGTACTTTTTCCTTTTGAGCTTTTATATTTTCTTTCCAATGCCTTAACTTGGTATGAAACTTTGAATCGAACACTTGTTCTTATTTGAAATTTCTTGATGATTAATATCTTTCTTTTCTGTATTTTAAGCCTTGAGCATTCAACATTTCAGTTAGTGTGAAGACCATAAGTTTTGATCTTGCTGTAAGAACTGATAGCTTGTTTAGTAATTGAGAATACCATTTGATAAGAAAGTTGGATTTCAATCTGAATTTAAAAGATCAAGAGATAATTTAATGAAGCTCCGCTGTCAGAAAATCCTTGTGATAATAATTTGAATAGGAGTCTAGAGAACCATTCTGGTTATAGTGTGAATAGAGGACCAGAAAACCATCTGGCGGTAAAAGATAAGAAAATCCACCTGGCAATAATAGTGGAAGACCAGAAAATTCATTTGACAATAATAATAAGAGACCAAAAAATCCATTTAGTGATAACAATAGAAGACCAGAAAATTATCTAGTATTTAGATATTGCTTCGGCTATGGAGCGCAAATGGCTCAATTTTACAAATCTTCCTTTGGAAGGTTACTTGATCGATTTTGTTTAGCAACGCAAATAGCTTATATCTGATAGATCTTCTTCTAGAAGATAGTGTTAACCTTTCTTCGGATCGAGTTGGATTTGAATTTGATTGATCTTCATTTAGAAGGTTGTTTTGATCCATTCTTTCGGATAGAGTGCGATTGACTCGGTTGTTTTTTCGATCATCTTAGGTGATGATTCAGGTCCTTTTTCTGGTGCATTTGGTTAGCTTTTTTAAGCAAAACCAAAGACTTCCCCAACCTCCATCTAGGAGGCGCACTAGTAAGGCCTTGGAGACGGTACTAAAGGCTTGTCCAATGCTTTGGGTAGCTATCTTAAGAAGAACTAAAGACTTATCTGACCTCCCTCTAGGAGGCACTTTAGTAAGGCCTTGGTGACGGTACTGAATGCTGGTCTGGTGCTTTGGTCAGGCCAAAGGCTTATTCCATCCTCCCTCTAGGATGCGCTCCAACCAGGCCATATAGACAGGGGTTAAAGGCTTGAAGATGCTTTGGTTAGGCCTTTTCAGACAGGACCAAAGGCTTACTTTGACCTCCCTCTAGGAGGTAACTTTTACATGCCACGAATGGAGAGAATAAGGGCTTTTGCTCCGACCAGGCCATGTAGGCAGGGGTCGAAGGCTTGTAGATGCTTTGGTCAGGCCTTTTCAGATGGGACCAAAGGCTTACTCTGCCTCTCTCTAGGAGGTGCTTTGACCAGGCCATCTTGGCGGGGACAAAGGCTTTTTCCTTTATTTGAGGAAGGCCTTACACTTTTTTATGGTTGATCCAGTAGATACACTTATATTATGCAGAAAATCTTCTTTTATTGATGACTTGTTTTACACCCTCTTACAAATTCGTTGAGCTTCCCTTGACCTAGGAAATTGTTGACTATTCCTTCTAAGCTTCAACATTGATTCGTGTCAAGCCCATTAGAACGATGATAGTAACAGTATAAACCTCCGAGATTTCTTTTATTCCTTGGTCACTTCTTTTGCGAAGGCCAATAGTTAAGCTTGTCCTTGGTCAAGAGGTAGATGTTCTCATAAGAAGTAGCAAGGGAGTAATTCTTAGATAGTCATGATCTTTTGGGAAACAATCCTCCTGGTTGGCATTTAATTCTTTTATTTCTTAAGACCGATTCCTCATTCTTGATGACTAATGTTCTTTTTAGGGAGCCTCATACTTCATTTGTTTTATAAGATCGGTCAAGCATACTCCTCCATTTTTGGTAAACCATTCGAAGTCCCTTTCTATTTCTTTTTCAAAAATGTTCCCTTTGGCTTTAAGTTGAATTTCCTTTCTCATATTCATGATGAAGATGTTATCCTTTTTATACTGCCTCCCTAGGGCGAAAATTGGTGTTGGCCCCAAATAAAATGGATTTAAGCTCCATTTTCTGGATTGTAAGAAGCTACTTGTCTCTTCTTATCTTCCATTACTTGTAATGCCATAAGTCTTAATACTTGTTCCTCATGAAGTCGAGGATCGCTTGTAATTTGGTAGGTTGGCCGAGTCATTCGAGGGTCGGAGGATCCTTGTTCGAAAGTTCCAACATGTTTAATTGGCATGACTAAGCGAAGTTTTGTTGATGCGATCAATGGTAGGTTAGTTTGAAATGGAATATGCTTGGAAGGGATAAGTCCTCTAAGCCCTACGTATGCAAGTCAAGATTGTTCAACGGAGTCAGAGATTTAGGCCCTCTTTCTAGCTCTAAAATGTTAATAAATTTCTTTGTTAATCCCAAAGTTGTAAGGAAGGTGGATTCGGTTGGGCTAAAGCAATCCTAGGCTAAGTTGCTAGGAAGGCATATGCTCCATATCGAATCCGTAAAAGTCTTGCACATGTTTAAAATCAAGGCCAAAGTCATATCACATGTCATGTAATAGTTCAAAATAGAGCCTTCAAACTTTGAGATTATGAGTGCTTCTGTAATTCTAAGTGAGTTATGATGTAAGAATCACAAATGCTTTGAAACTTGAAAGCAAGCCATAATTCATGACTTATTTATTCATATACTATGCAATTGTTGAATGTACAAGGTCTTATGTGCAAAAGTTTGAGTGTTACAATCGGTTCTAAAATCCCCAAATCAATTTAGGGCTACAAAGTTTAAAATGTAAGAAATGAGACAAGAATGATTCGCCCTTCTCCAATACCACTAGGCATGTATTTATAGGGGTGAAAGTGCGGCATAACAGCTTGACTTCGGCATGCATGATCGTCAACAATGTCAATGGAGCATGGCACTAGCCTTTGACCAATGATGATCTTCGATGTTCTTGGGTGCACAATAGAGCTTTGGCCTCGTCCCAATAATAAAGGCATTCATTTATTTGAAGTGATATTAGTATGAAGCGGAATTGACATGGAGTAGTATCGATGTGGAGCGGCATTGTCATGAAATAGTGTCATCGGCCTTGATAGCCTCTGTGGGTATTGATAATGCTTGGCATTGATAAACTTGCAGCATTGAATAGCCTTTGCCATCATCAACCTATGGCATCAGATAGCCGTAACATCATACATTGGCGGCATCTTTCATTTGCGGCCTCAATCTTCCTATGACATTGTCAGCTTATGACATCAAACACTTACGGCATCAAGATGTAGTTGGCATCAATGATTTGTACATTGATCCAGTCGACATTACTTCAATTGCGGCATCATGCAACTCTACAACATTGGCCATAGATCGTATCAATGATGAGTGACATCGATAAAGAGCGATACAGACGAGTTACGATATCCATTCTTTCTTCATAGGTGAATGATAGCATTGATAGATTACGGCATTAGTGAGATGTGACAAAGACCACACTGTCATAACACTGATGGATTACGGTATTGACTATATACGACGTAGATTCCATCCGACATTATTTGGCAATGCAAGAGTCTCGGCACTAATCATTCAATTCTATAGATGGTATGCGACATTGTATATGATTCTTTATTGATGAGATGCGACATTGCATGTCTTCGACATTGATCCATTTTCCTACTTTATTAATGACACGCGATGGTGCCAATTAACTTTTTGTTGATGCATGGTGGTTTTGTTGGCTTTCGGCATTGGCTTTGATAACATACTACCTAAATTCTTTCAACATCGCTTTTTGATGCAGAGTAACGACAATGTCGCCATGCCGCATACCTTCGGCATTAACATTGGTAGTAACAATACTTAACAACAAATTCCGAGTTATGGAAACTTGTCTCTATCTTGATAAGTAATAGAAAACATCAAGGCAAGGATAGTTTATTAACTTGTTCAATTTCATTATTAATCGAGGGATAATACTAATTGAAATTGGAAAGTGGTGTTAAGTATGTTTGGTCTAATTTATATATGATTCGTTTACTTACACCAAAATTGATTTAGGTTTATTGCTATCTATGGTCTAAATAACATTTGTTTTAACCCAAATTAAGTACAGTTTTGGAAAAGAAATCTTTCTTAAGAATTGTGAATATACTTATACCATTGAGATAAGTATATGGGTACATTTTCTAGGTATTGGAAATATAGTGTTTTGTGAATATACTTATGCCGCTGATATAAGTAATAGAAAAGTTTTCTAAGTTTTGAAAATGAAATGGTTTGTGAGTATACTTATATAGTTGAAATAAGTATATCAATATTTTTTCTTCAAGCATTGAAAAGAGTAGAGAAAGGTTTGTGAATATATCTTTATAAATGTATTTTGATACAAGTATTTACAGAGTGAATTTTAATTAATGTAAGGATTAATTAAAGAGGCTTAGTGGTTGCTTACGTGTTTAACCATGCTTGGTTAAATCTCTGTTTGAATTGTTTGTTTATTTGATAGTTAAATAACCGACTATCAAATCTTGGCTAGTATTTTGAACTATTATTGTCAGTTCAGAGAGACCGGGATCACATATATTATGTGAAAACCACTTTGAACCAATGTAAGCATTCGAATTGGAGATATCTTGAAGATGATCGAAGATGGAGTTCTTTGCAGTGCAAGGGCTACTTGCTGCTAATCCCGAGGGTAATTCCAAAAAGGATATAGTAGAAGTAGTTCCTTCGATTTGTCCACATCCTAAACTACTTGTATGGATGAATGCTGGCATTGCATGTTGCCTAGAGGGTTGTATTAGCATTCCATGTGGGTTTTGCTAAAAAGTTAAAACGTAGCCTCTAGCCTCAACAAAAGGGAATGACTCAAACAGGGGATATGCTTCAGGGCTATGTGGGTCACACCCATTAGCGTATGTGCATCACCCTTCTAGTCACTATTTTATGATTGAGTGAACACCTAGGCGTTGGTTGGGTAGACTTATTAGAGATAGGGTTAGTAATACCCTAGAATGAGTTTGAGTGTGTGTGTGTGTGAGCGCGTATTTGTTAGTGCTATGAAAATGTCTTATATTATCTTGATTTATCGGTTGAGTGATTTATGAATTCTAGTCGATCCAGAAGATACAACTATATCGATAGGGGTTCTAAACACTTGAACAAGGCAAACCAACACAGTATTATTTTGAAATTGGGTAAATGAAATAATTTTACCTATATTTAATATTTTATATATAAAAGAATGATTTTCAAAAATTGATGTAGTAATTTATGATGTGTTTGTTTATTAGAAAATGATAATATTCAGTTACTATCATTTATTGTTTGATTAGTCGTGTCATTCATTTAGGAGCATCGCAATTGATGATTGATTATTGTGCTCAGCTAGTTTATGAACATTGATTGTTGGATTAAATTAAATACGAACACCTTGTGAATTCTGTTCATGATTTTGTTATAAGGCATTTTGGGGATAATATTGGGTTAAAATTTAATTTTAATAAGGGTTGTTTATTTTAAAGCATTGAACTCACTTTTGTGGATGGAAAATAATTTTGGTGATGACTGCTGCATCATCGGTGTTCATTTTCGAGTTTCTAAGTGGAGAATGATACCATTGTTGTTTGCACAAAAAATGGACAAACACCTCAAAGTTGTATGATTTAGTAGATCTTATGTTGTTCTTAGTGATTTTGGAGGTTTATGCAAATATATGAAAAACAGGGGCTAAACTGTAAAAAGACACGCGGATTTATAGTGGTTCAGCCAGAATGTGCCTACGTCCACTTTATATGTTATTTCTCTTCTTTTGTTGTGATTACAAGTACAAAGCTTTGATACAAGTAAGAGAAAGTTGTTTGAAAGTTCCTTCCGTGCTTGAGCTCTTAAACTTGTCCCCATTGTTGTACCCCTGCCCCTCTATTTATAGAGTGAGGCTAGGGGTAGGGGTCTAGGGTATGTATAGTCGTTGATGGGCCTGGGCTGAGATGATTTGGCCTGGTATGTCTTGGTTCGGCATTGCTTGGACCGGTGTGGAGATGGACGTAGGTTGGATCGGTAGTAGTTGGTCCGGTAGGATGGAGTTTAGGTTGGATCGGTGGCCGTTGGTTCGGTAGGATGGAGTTAGGCTAGTCCGGTAGGAGTTGGTTCGGTAGGATGGAGTTAGGCTAGTCCGGTAGGAGTTGGTTCGGTAGGATGGAGTTAGGCTAGTCCGGTAGGAGTTGGTTCGGTAGGATGGAGTCTGCCGAATGGACGTGGCGGGATGAGAATGCCGGATGGGTTTCTATTGGGCATGGGAACCGAATGAAGTTCTGCCGAATGGGCCCTGGAGAATGTCAATGCCGAATGACTTTTAGGTAATCCTGGGTGGATGCATCTTGCTTTTTGGTCTCGAGGTCTTCTGGGTGAGAACACGCCCAACATTTGCCCCCCAAAGCGGGACATATTCTCGAATATGGCGTGCTTTGTTCGATACTTTCATTCGGCCCTTGGATACCGATCCAGATGGTCCGGTCCTGTCCTCTTGTCTATAAGTAAGGACCATATGCCTTGGCTATTTCTTACCTACCGTACTAAACACTTGTCTTTGCCGGATCAGACTCTTACCCTCGCCGAATCAAAACGTGGTAGCCGAATCACATCTGGTAACCGAATCAGATCTGGTAGCCGAATCAAACATTTCACCGAATCAGTTACTTTGCCGAATCAGGTGAGTGAATATTCTGCCGAATGAGTTTACGTATTGTATCACTGAATGCCGAATGATCTTGCGTTCGTGCGTTTGTATGCCGAATGGACTTAGTCCTCCGATACCGAATGACATATAAACGTTTAATACCGAATGAGATTATTGAATTGTTGTACTGAGTAAACATGTGTTTTATACTTCGAATTTTTAAGCGAAATTCCAGATTATGCTGCTTGTATGTTCTAACGATATACCTTTCCCATGTTTGCAGATAAAATGTCTCGAAAAGTTGAAACTCGATCAGATAAGAGGAGATCCGGGGGTGAAGGAGAGTCCTCGGCCGTGCCCCCAGCTCAATCAGGATCGGAGCGTCACGGGCCCGCCCCGAGGTCATTAGTAGATGGATATGGTCCCCAGGAGTTGCTGGATTCCCCGCCTGACTGCTTTCCTAGCTTTCTCAAAGAGGAGCAACTCGATGTTATATCTCGTTCCTTTGGGATTGATAGAGCCCTCATGCTGCTGCCGGGTCCAGGAGTCATGCCATACAGTCCTCCCGAAGGATACTTTGCTTATAGCAGGTACCATTGCATGTGTGGTGCTATCCCGCCTCTCAATGCTTGGATAGTCAGCTTCCTCACGTACCTGAAGGTGGCCCCATTTCAGCTTCAGCCCAACTCTTACGCCATACTGGTGAGCCTTTTCGTTATTTTTCGGAGGAAGTATGGTCGCGCTCCCTCCAACCGGGAGATCCGGTACTTGTACAATTTAAGGGGCTACAAGAAGGGGTCCCCATATATTAACTTGGAATCTGCTGTGACCTTCAAGCCGGTCCTGGACCTTTATTCCAAATTCAGCATGTTCAAGAAAGAGTGGTTCTTTGTTAGGGACGACTCCGTCTCTATCCGGCGCTTTACCTCTGGATGTAAGTTGATGCTTTTACTTATAATTTCTATCCTGATTGTGATGCTTCTTCTCATACTTTCTCATTTTTGCTAGCGACAGGTGGCTTTCCTGTTGTGGAGACTGACCGCCTGGTTCAGACGGCGGCGGAGATAGAAGGCATTCTTGGGAAATACAGATCATCTGCTTACTTGATTAGAAATGCGATCCTTCTAGAATATAACTTGATCCTTCCGCAGCAGTCTGTAGTTAAGTTGAGGGAAACGGCGGAAGAGAGGGCGGCTGCTCAGGCCAAGGGAGGCGTTGCGGCAGAGGGTGGAAAGAGAAAACCATTCACGAAACCTCCAGCCGTTGGAGGTAAGAAACTTAAGAGGTCAGACGGTCCTTCTCCCA
This sequence comes from Allium fistulosum, assembly GCA_030737815.1. NCBI lineage: Eukaryota > Viridiplantae > Streptophyta > Magnoliopsida > Asparagales > Amaryllidaceae > Allium > Allium fistulosum. Next base: position 1,272,944,311 of record CM060901.1, on the reverse strand, counting down.
GCAATTGTCCACTTACTCAGGGGGAGATAGACGCGGAGGAGGAAAGAGGTGAGGCGGAGGGCGGAAGTGACGTTGAGCGTCTTGGTGACGAGGGTGGCGATGGACAGGGTGGTGATGGTTCCAGGGCTCTGTCTTCTGGGCAAGTAGGCGAGATGCAAGAGTGGACGGACGATGCTCTCCGTCAAGCTTTTGAGGGGTTGGGTGATGATCCGGCTTTGGTAGAGAAGACCGGGGAGGCGGACAAAACCGGGACTGGTGCAAGTGAGTCTTCTCCGACTATTCCGGCCAAGGTGGCTCTGACGACTCAAGGTGAACTCTTGACCCCTGCATGCTTCACTAATGATAGGGACTTAGGAATATTTTATGACCCGCTCCCGTCCTGGAATGAAATCCAGGACTTATTGCAGTATCCCACTCCTCCCCAGGGTTTGTACAACCACAGCTGTGTTTCTTTTCCTTTTCTAACTTGTAACCTACCGCGTTTCTTGAATCATATAGTAATGTAAGATTATGACACTTGTTCTTTATATCAGGAGCAGGCAAGACGCCCAAAGCTTCAGACCTTCGACACAGGCTCGAGCAATATAAACTTTCCAAAATTTCTGCTAAGCCGAAGCCCTCAGCCCAACGCTTCGGGGATGTAGTCGGGTACCGTCCTCTTCTTGGGGTCATCGAAGAGGGTATTCAGCAGAGGAAGAGGAGTCATCCTTTATCCGAAACTTCGCTCGGTCCTCAGCCTCCGGCTCAGCCTATTCATGACATTACTGAGGAGGGTAGCGAGTTTGTACCCTCTCCACACCCGTCCGGAAACCCTTCTGTTATTCATATCGACCGTCCCGACTTGGCCCGTAATCCCTTCGCGGGTCATCCTGATCTGGATCCAGGTTCTCAGGATATTACTTTTGACGAAGTTACTGGTGAACACCTTCTCCCCCGTAACCCCATGGTACGAGTACTTGACGAAGCCAAGTCCTTAGACCTCGATCTACTCACCACTCGTATAGTCACTATGGGAGACGAGGCCAAAGCTAATATTGATCGGGTGGCAGAGGAGGCTAAGAAGCTGATGGGGCATCACGCTCGGCTGGTTAAGGCCGGAGAGGAGATAGGGAGCGCCAATATCCGACTTCGATTGGTGGTCTCGGATCAGGCCAAGCAGCTTGCGGATCAGGCTATCCAGATTTCTCAGCATGAGGCTGCTACTGGGCGATTGAGGAGAACCATGGAAGAGGCTAGTCGGGCCGAATTGCGGAAAATGGAAGCTGCTTGCAAAGAGCGGATTGACATGGCTATTACCACGGTGGATGAGGTTCGGAGAGCGGATCTCGAGCAGGTGGAGGAATTGTCCGAGAAGCTTGAGGCTGCAGAGCTTGCTCAAGCTAAGTTGAGGGAAGAGATGGAGGTGATGCGGAGGTCCCTTCAAGCTGATTGCTCGAGATACAGACTGGAGAGAGATGCTGCCGTGGAAAGGTTGTCGGCCTCCGATGCCCGGATGAGGGAGTTTGAGGAGAACGAAGGAATGATGGATGACATGCTCCAGGACATGTATTTCCGGACTTGGAAGCAGGGTAACCTCTCTTGGATGGATGATTATCCCAGAGTCATGGCCAAGACATATCTTCGGGCTTTGGAGGAGGCTAAGGCTGATGCAGATAAAGAGGGTGGAACGGTCTTCAGTATGGATGTGGTCACTGCCCAGTTCACCAAGGAGGAGAAAGTGGCGGTAAAGGAGGGTATGCGGCTGCTTGCTGCTGAAGAGGCGGGTGTGCAGGTAGAGGATGACGACCAGGATGGTCAAGAAGCTAGTACTGGTAAGTCTTCCTTTCTAGTCTTTCTGTTAACTTGGTTACTCATCACTAATGAATCCTTTTTATGACCGGACAGGCGGGCAAAAGAACAAGGACAAGACTTCGACGCAACCAGCTCCATGACTGAACCTGAAAAATTCTTTTTGTAGGCTTGGCATTGTTGTATCTGTTAGTCTTAAGACAGTAGAGTAACCTCTAAGTTGTAATTCTTGCTACTTGTAATAACATTATTCTTGACGTGTACTTTTTTAGCTCAAGTTGATTTTGTCATTTCTTGAATATTTGTTGCTATTTCGACATATCGTATGAGAAATGTAGCTATGTATATTCTTGTAATTAAATTGTGTTTGACGTCAGATTCTGGTTTTAAATCATAATCTCATGACTTGCAATGTTAGCGTGTGGTGTGAAAAAATCAAATTATAGTCATGCATTTGTACATAAAGGAAGAAAATACCTCCTTTCATGTTCTGTTTGTAAATGGCAGTTTCGAATATCTTGTATGACCAAGCATGGAAAGCAGTTGACTGCCCTGCCATCTGATTGTGAATCTCTGCATCCATTGGCGGGTATATTCTTACCCTGCATCCTGTACTTTATGGTTTGTTATAGAGGATAGGAGGAAAGTTTTTCAAGTAAAATTGAAATATGTGAAATAGTAAAACTTCCAGTCACGGAAGGCCTTCGATGTGCTTAAGTTCGTGGCAAACGGGTTTTGTAGTCACTTTCCCTAGCTGTGGGTCTTGGAGACATTTGTCACCCATCTTACGCCTCCGCGGGGAGTTAATTCTTTTTTACCACAGCCGCACTTAAGACACACCGGAGCCGAGATCGCGCACAGTAACTACCCGGGCCATTATGGCCCGTACTCATGGGTATTATTCGACTTACTGTGGCCGGCTAGCGTGGGTGCCGATCGTCAACTGTGAACTGCCCCTGGCTGGCCACACCTTATGTTGGGGCTTATAATCGGTTCACAGTCGCCGGCGAGCCTAACGCCGTAATGAGCTGCCTCGGCTATAGTCGGCCTTCTCGGTGGCTTATAATCGGCTCATTACAGTTGGCTTTAAGGGCCGTCGCGAGCAATGAGTTAACCCGCAGCAGAGGGATGCTGGAGCAAAAGTGTCTCATTGGCGAGGGCATAGATTCGCATAGTACCTGTTGGGGCTTGTCCACGTGAAGTTGCATTGTGGAGTGCTTTGAATAGAAATGCTATATGCTCAGGATTTTGTTCAACAGAAAAGGATAAAGTTTAACAAGCAGCCAAGATACAAAGGAACAAGTTAAAAAAGAGACAGGGCTTTTTTAAAGTGGTTCGGCACGAAAAAATGCCTACGTCCACTGATTCTCTTTGTTAATTAACTTCATATGGGCAATACAAGTTAAGAAAAGTATCGACGGAGGTGTTGGATGTTCCATGCCCTCTGGAACACCTCTCCGTCCACTGTTGACAAAATATAGGCTCCGTTGTGGAGATCTTTATGATTTACATATGGTCCATCCCAGATTGGGTCTAGTGCTCCGCGGCGAGGGAAGATTCGCTTGAGGACAAGATCCCCTTCTTGTAAGGTACGATGCTTGACTTTGGAGTTGTATTGTGCTGCCACCTTTTGCTTGTGGGCTGCTGTTTTTAGGACTGCATCATTCCTTCTCTCCTCGACTAAATCCAAAGATATGTTGAGGAGCTCTTCGTTTTCTTCTGGGTTATAGTGGATCCTACGGTGGGAAGGCACAATGGTTTCAACTGGGAGCATAGCCTCCGATCCGTATGCCAAAGAGAAAGGAGTGTGCCCTGTTGATGTTCTGAAAGATGTGCGGTCGGCCCATAGTGCCGTAGGGAGTTCATCCACCCAAGCGCCCTTTGATTTTTCGAGCTTCTTTTTGATCAGAGTTTTCAGAATTTTGTTGACTGCTTCGACTTGTCCGTTTGCTTGGGGATATGCTACGGATGAGAAGCTTTTGTGAATTCCGTGTTCTTGGCACCAGTTGGCGAATTCCTCGCTGTCAAACTGAAGTCCATTGTCTGATATGATTTTTAGTGGGACTCCGTACCTGCACAGAACATTTTTGATTAAGAAGTTGATAACTTTCACTGAAGATACTTTATTTAGAGGTTCTGCTTCCACCCATTTGGTGAAATAGTCGACTGCTACTATAGCATATTTGGCGCCGCCTCGACCCATTGGCAGTTCACCGATTAAGTCAATTCCCCATACTGCAAAGGGCCAAGGGCTGGTCATCTGAGTAATCTCGGTTGTTGGTAGCCGAGGGATCTTAGCAAATTTTTGGCATCTGTCACACTTCTTGACGAAATCTAAGGCGTCCTTGCTTAAGGTGGGCCAGAAATATCCGTATCGGAGTATCTTTTTTGCTAACGTTTGCCCTCCGGTGTGATCTCCGCAGCTTCCTTGATGAATGTTGGATAAGATTTCCTTGGCTTCCCTTCCGGCGACACACCTTAATAATGGGTTACAGAACCCGCGCCGATAGAGGATGTCTCCTTGTATTGTGTAGCGGGATGCTTTCCTCAAGATTTTCTTGACTTCGTTACGCCCGTCGGGTAGTGTGCCATTTTGTAGGTAGTCTCGGATGGGAGTCATCCAAGTCGCTTCTTCGGTTGCAGTTATCAGATTCACTTGCTCAAAACTTGGGATCATTTGCTTTGAGACAGTTACTGCCCCGAAGATGGCGACGTTTCTCATACTTGCTTGCTTTGCCAATTCGTCGGCCTCTTGGTTCTCTTCCCGAGGGATGTGTTTGACTAAGTAGTGGTCCAATCGGCTGAGAAGTAACTTGGTCTTCTTTAGATATGCTATGAGTCGTTCTTCTCGAGCTTGGAATTCCCCTAGTATTTGATTAACAATAAGCTGAGAATCGCTGTGAAGACACAAAGAATTGGCTCCGATCTCGATAGCAATTTCTAATCCGGCTATTACTGCTTCGTATTCTGCATCGTTGTTGGTGGCAGTGAACTCCAACCTTATAGCATAGTGCAGTTTATTTCCCCTGGGAGTGATGATTACCACACCTGCCCCCGAGCCTTGTTCGTTAGATGCACCGTCCACAAAGAGATTCCACTTGATATCTTCTGTTATTTCCAGTTGCTCCTTATCCTCGTTGGTAGTGAATTCTGCAATGAAATCAGCCATGGCTTGTCCCTTGATGGCGGCGCGAGGGTGATAGGTGATATCATATTGACTCAGCTCAATACACCATTTAAGTAGTCGCCCGGAAGTGTCGGGACGATGGAGTACCTGCCTTAGTGGTTGATCGGTTAGAACCTTGATGGAATGGGATTGGAAGTAATGACGTAGCTTTCGTGAAGTGATTAGTAAACAGTATGCTAACTTCTCAAGCTTAGGATATCTGACTTCTGCCCCAGTAAACCTTTTACTGACGAAGTAAACTGGTCGTTGCGTGCGGTTATCTTCCCTTACCAAGGCAGCGCTTAGAGCGTGAGATGACACAGCAAGGTATAGGTATAATTCTTCGCCTTCGCTTGGGGTCGAGAGTACCGGTGGTTTCTGGAGGTGTTCGATCAGGTTAAGGAAAGCAGTCAAGCATTCGTCCGTCCATTCGAACTTTCCTTTATCTTTCTTTAGAGCTTCGAAAAAGGGGACGCACTTGTCCGTTGCTTTGGAGATGAATCGGCTTAGGGCAGCCACTTTTCCATTTAGGCTTTGCATTTCCTTTCGGGTGGAAGGTATCTTGATGTCTCTTAATGCTCGGACTTGTTCAGGGTTTGCTTCTATCCCTCGGGCATGGACGATGAATCCTAAGAATTTTCCTGATGATACTCCGAAGGAGCACTTTAGTGGATTCAACTTCATCCCATACTGTCGAAGTACCTGGAACATTTCGCCCAGGTGGCTTACGTGATCTTTGGCTTTCCGAGATTTTACCAGCATGTCGTCTACATATACTTCCATTGTTCGTCCTATTAGCCCTGCGAACATCTTGTTGACGAGGCGCTGGTAGGTGGCTCCTGCATTTTTAAGTCCGAAGGGCATCACTTTGTAGCAGTACAAACCCCGGTCGGTGATGAAACTAGTGTGATCTTGGTCGGGAGCATGCATAGGAATTTGGTTATATCCTGAGTATGCATCCATAAAAGACAGGAGTTCGTGCCCGGCTGTGCTGTCTACAAGTTGGTCGATTCTGGGAAGCGGGAAGCAATCCTTTGGGCAGGCGTCATTTAGGTTGGAGAAATCAATGCAGGTCCGCCACTTCCCATTAGCCTTCTTTACTAGTACCGGGTTGGCGATCCATTCTGGGTAAATAGCTTCTCGTATGAAGTCATTGGCGAGTAGATTCTTTACTTCTTCATCGAGGGCTGCTGATCGCTCTGCCCCCATACTTCTCTTTTTTTGTTTTACAGGTGCCTTGGTAGGATCAATTTTTAATACGTGGCACGCTATGTTGGGGGAGATTCCGGTCATGTCAGCGTGTGACCAAGCGAATACATCCAAGTTGTGGCGGAGAAAATCAACGAGTTGTTCCTTCAATTCAGTTCTCAGCTGCGACCCAATTTTCAGTAGCCTACTTGAGTCGTGCTTGTCTACAGATATAAACTCCATAGCCTCTGCAGGCTCGGCGGTGGCCTCCTCCTCTTTGTCCCTAGGGTCTAATTCATTGAAAGGGTCGCTGGTGTACCGAAGAGGAGGGGCTTTCTTTAGTTGCTATGCTTCAAGGCTTTTTGTGCAGAGGGCAATCTCTACACCTTTCCCTTTATCTCTCCTGTGGTTGTTGCGAAGTTCGGTTACATAGCAGTCTCGTGCAATATCTTGGTCTCCTTCCACTTCCCCTACTCCATTGTCCGTTGGAAATTTCATTTTCAGGCACCACGGGGCTAGGACAATCTGGAAGTCAGATAGGGCTGGTCTTCCTAGGAAGGCGTTGTAGGCCGAATGGTTTTCTATCAGCACAAACGTCTGTTTCCTTACAACGGAGCGGGGATGGCTTCCAATTTCAACGAAGAGGTCCAGCTGCCCGATGGGCATTTTCGCATCTCCAGTGAAACCGTGTAGCGGTTTATCGCAGGGAGATACATCCTTCATTGATAGCCTCATTTTGTCGAATGCGTGTTTGAACAGGATATTTACAGAGCTTCCGGTATCTACCAGGATTCGGTAAACTTCGGCGGGACCGAGTCGGGCAGAGATGACCATGGGATCCATGTGAGGGTACTGTCTTCCTTCTAGGTCGCGTTTACTGAATGTGATGTCTTCACTTTCTTTCCGCTTTGGGTGGCGCTCTTCTATAACCGTATTGACACAGTCTCTATTGTCTCTGAGCGACTTCCCGTATCTTTCCATCTCTTTCCAACTTCTGTCTGCGATGTGTGGACCTCCTGAGATGGTATGGACCACTATCTTCTCTTGACTAGAGCTGCTAGCGTTGCGGTCGCCTCTGCCGGTCCCTGGTGAGGGTAGCCTTGGGTTTTCACTGGCAGGAGCTGGAGTCCTGTCTTGACTTTTTACATAGCGCTCCAGTTTCTTTCTTCTGATGCGTTCCTCAATCAGATCTCGGAGATGATGGCATTCGTTGGTATCATGTCCGTGGGATTCGTGGAAGCGGCAGAATTTTCCAGATTTCTGTGCGCTATCTGATTCCTTCTTGTATGGTGGGCGTTTGTATCTAACTTCGCCTTGGGTGGCAAGGAAGATGTTTTCGACGGTCTCGTTCAAAGGGGTGTAAGAGTCGAATCTTGGTCCTGGCCGATATAGGCGTTTTTCTACTTTCTTGCCCCCAGCATTGTCTCTGGAATCATTCCTTCGAACGTCCCTTGCCACAGCAGGGGCGTTGCCAGGGGTCGTCTTACTTTGCTGCCCTGACTGCTCCTTAATGGCAGCGTCCTCAAGCCTCATGTATTTCCCGGCTTCATGGAAGAAATCGGGTAAAGTAGCTGGTTTTTCTTTTGTCAATCTCCTAGCAAATTTAGTGTCTGGATGTACCCCACTGCAGAGGGCCATTAGGATAAGCTTCTCATCGGCATCCTGAACTGCGGTTGCTGCGGCGTTGAATCTGGTCAGGTATTGCTGCAGCTTTTCTCCAGGTTTCTGTTTGACGCTGGATAAGGAATAAGCGTCCTTAGGTTGCTCCACATGAATGCGGAACTGACTGATGAATTTTTCTTTCAACATTTCCCATGAGCTGATGGATCCTTGGGGTAGATGACAGAACCAGGAGGTAGCAAGATCTGCTAAGAAGAGCGGGAAGCATTTGCACAGCACCCCCTCTGTTGCTCCACTCATGAGCATGTGCTGCGTGTACCTCTGTAAATGTACAACGGGATCGGAGGTTCCTTTGTAAGGTTCCATTGTTGGCATCTTCCATTCTCGGGGGGTGATAGCAACTTCGATATTGCGGGCGAAAGGGCTGGTTACCCTAGCGCCTATCCCTCGATCTCTTTGCTCCCGTTGGACACACTCTCTGAATAAGCGCGCCATCCTTTCATCAGAATTTGGAGCAGACAGAAATGAGTTTGGCTCTGTTCTGTGGGGTTGATTCCGTCCCGACAACCTGTAGGGATGGTATCGTCTATCATTCCTCATATTTTCCAGTGGCTGCCTTTGATCTTCTGGGAGCATGCTTGGGTCAGCTACAGTTGGCCCTTGCCTTGATCTTCCCCGGTTGGGTTCTGATCTTAGCACTTCCTCGGGTCCAACTTCGGGCTGAACTCTAGCTCGGCCCCGTTCACCGGTGTTTCTGTGGTTAGGCAGCATGACAGGCTCAGCTGCAGTTGACCTTCGCCCGGTACCTTCCCCGTTGGGTTCAGTACCAAACGTTTCCTCAGGCCTAACTTCGGGCTGGGCTCGGTCTCGTCTCCTACCACGGCTACTTCTGCCGTTAGCTCCTTCGAAGAAGGAAGATCTTTGTTGTCTCTGAGATCCTCCAGACTGGGACTCGCCCCATGATTCAGTGTTGCGGTTGGATTCTTCAGCGTCCCTCAAGCGTGACATGAGATGGTCCACCAAGGCTTCCTGCTGGGACGTGAAGCGGTTAGTTACTTCAACAACAACTCTGTCCAAATCTGCCCTAGTAATTGCTGCAGGCTGTTCTGTGGCAGGAGTGGTTGGGTTAGCCTGTCCTCCATTTGTTACCGTTGCTGGAGGAGGAGGATTCACTTGATTTGCGATAGCTGGATCAGGAAGGCTACTGGATGCGATGTTTTTTCCTTTGTTAACATCTTTCCTCTGTTTGGGAGGCATGTTTTCCAAGTGGCGGATGATGCTGTTAGGAAAACTTGTTAAGCGGATGAAGCTGAAGCTTCGAGCTTCAATTTCTCAGTGAAAGCACCAAAAATGTTTGCACAAAAAATGGACAAACACCTCAAAGTTGTATGATTTAGTAGATCTTATGTTGTTCTTAGTGATTTTGGAGGTTTATGCAAATATATGAAAAACAGGGGCTAAACTGTAAAAAGACACGCGGATTTATAGTGGTTCAGCCAGAATGTGCCTACGTCCACTTTATATGTTATTTCTCTTCTTTTGTTGTGATTACAAGTACAAAGCTTTGATACAAGTAAGAGAAAGTTGTTTGAAAGTTCCTTCCGTGCTTGAGCTCTTAAACTTGTCCCCATTGTTGTACCCCTGCCCCTCTATTTATAGAGTGAGGCTAGGGGTAGGGGTCTAGGGTATGTATAGTCGTTGATGGGCCTGGGCTGAGATGATTTGGCCTGGTATGTCTTGGTTCGGCATTGCTTGGACCGGTGTGGAGATGGACGTAGGTTGGATCGGTAGTAGTTGGTCCGGTAGGATGGAGTTTAGGTTGGATCGGTGGCCGTTGGTTCGGTAGGATGGAGTTAGGCTAGTCCGGTAGGAGTTGGTTCGGTAGGATGGAGTTAGGCTAGTCCGGTAGGAGTTGGTTCGGTAGGATGGAGTTAGGCTAGTCCGGTAGGAGTTGGTTCGGTAGGATGGAGTCTGCCGAATGGACGTGGCGGGATGAGAATGCCGGATGGGTTTCTATTGGGCATGGGAACCGAATGAAGTTCTGCCGAATGGGCCCTGGAGAATGTCAATGCCGAATGACTTTTAGGTAATCCTGGGTGGATGCATCTTGCTTTTTGGTCTCGAGGTCTTCTGGGTGAGAACACGCCCAACAATTGTAGTTTTGCTTCAGAGATGTTTTGGTAAAAAAATTAATTCCAAAATTATGATTTGATATACAAATGGGAGATATGTATATTATTATTATTTCAAATGATTTAAAACAAAACCCGAGTGTTTAATTCCAAAGTTTCTGTTAAGTTATATTATATGGACTCATGTATCCCATGCATTAGAATAGTTTGGGTTGTACATCTCATTATGATTTGCTGTTTAGTAAATTTTCATTTGTTGAAATGAAATGGAATTTTTGTCAATTTTGGACAGTCAAAAACTTCTGAGTTAATTGAGAACTTGAAGCTAAGTGTTTTTGTGAAAATATAAGAAAATTAAGCTTTCGTAACTTATAAATTTGAGAAGATATAAATTTTAAATTTTTTCAACATCCTGGTTAAGTAAAAAAATCTAATATTATGCATATACTCCAAGAATGTAGCGGAGTATTATATGAATATGAACTTAAGTTTTAAAAGGTGTTGATAAACATAAGTTGTGTTTTATAAGATGTTTATAAACTTAAATAATGGTTTTGTGAAATGGTTCATAAATGATTTTAGTATTAAATGAAACTCTACTAGTGTAATTAAATGTGATTTAAAATGAAAAGAAATTGGTGTAATTAAGAAACCAATGGAATAAATACGTAAGTTGTATGTAAATCATTTTATTTGCATTATTGTTCTTGATCCAAATTTGAGTACATGATTTAAAGATGATTTATACCAATTCGAACAAGGATTTTATACTCGATTCTTGACGGTGAAAACTTGATACATCTTTTTGATAAGATTTTTAAGCTTTTTATCATAATATATGGCTATGTAAGGAGAACAAAGGTTTCTAATCAAGGAACCTGATCGGAGTCCGCACTAAGGAAGTCAAGTGAGTGATATTAGTTCGAAAGGGGAATTTGTTGGTCGAGCGAGTGATCGGAATTGATATTGCGTACGGATGAAATATGTAAATCATTCGGGCTTTTACAAATTATATGCTTTTGATATTAGAAAATACAAGTTATATGGTTGGATATCATTTGTAAGTGAGATACAGGTTTATGGAAGCAACGGCTAGCTTGCTGCTTTTGGTTTCATGAATAGATTTGGTTGCTCGACTAATAGGTACCCATTTATATTGTTGTCGATGATTTTATGCCCTAGATATGGGAGGCCATTTTTGGGCTTTTGTTTTCTTTTATTGATTTAGGCCAATTGTAGCGAGTTGTTTTTTCGGATTGAGCCATACAAATTTATGAAAATTTAAAAATTTAATAACACATTTTAGCTAATTAATTGTGAAAGCTAATGGATTTGGTGGCATTTTTCTTCCTTTGGGAATAAAGGGGAAAGAATGTAAGAACTCAGAATTTTTAACGTTTCAAATGAGAATATTTAATTTTTTTAAATATTCAGATTCGATTCGAATTTAAAAAATAATAAGAGAATCCATTTTTAATATAATGACTTGGTTTTTAAGATGTATTTTTATTTTAATTCATAGGATTTTCTATAATTTTTAATTTTGAAAATATTTGAATTATCGTTTGACGATTTTTCGGCAAACTATGGTATTTTCGGAATTTACCAAATAAGCTAACTAGTGTATATTATAATTATTTTGAGATTGTATCGTATTTTTTTGTGCGATTGTATTTTTGTTTTATCGTTCGTGGATCATACGCGAACGAAATTCTGGGTTGCGAGATGCCAAAAATTTGTAAATAAACATAACCTAACTTTTCTTTTTTTTACTCTCTCTCCTTTTCAAAATCAATGTCCAATAAACAAAATAAAGCCATCAACTTCAAAAATTCTTATCTAAAGATTTACTTAACAAAAATCTGTAAAGCAAGGATCTTTGAGTCCGTGGCGATGAGATCTACAAGCCCATGTAGTTTGGTTAAGTTCGATGATGTTTTGGGGAGATCGACAATCATGGGTGTGAATGGTTGGAACTAGGGTTAGCAATTTTAGGCGATTGGGGAGGAGTTGGAGGATGGCGTTGGTAGCAACACATTTCTCATGTCGAGGAGCTCCAGTGGTGTCAAAATGGCTATGTGCGGCTGAGTTTTGGAAAATGCAACATTTTCTTGTCTTCGAATTCAGGATGCCCAGGTCGAATATAGGTAAGGTCTTTGGAGGTGATGTGATGGTGAGGGATGTAATGGTCGTGCGAAGAGAGACTCAATGGTGAACTCAGATTTGAGTATCGTCGAGTTTGGGATGAATGGGAGTATGCGCATACAAAGGGGGCTCTGTGATTTCATGTGCAGGCTTGGGTAATTATAGTTTTGGAGGAAAAGTATTAAGGGTAGGTAATTAGTTTAAGTAGGGTAATTAGTGAATTAATTATATTATTTAAAATCGATAGCTTATAAATTAAATCAGAATCTAACACATACGAGGTCCAATCGAGACGTGGACTTTTGTATTGCGTTCGTAATGGCATTATCTACACATTGGAACTAGTTTCATCGAGTTTGGAGCAAGTGGGATTTTGGACTAAAATCGACCGTTCGATTTTAGATCAAACCGGAATGCTTCGACATCAATTGGAATTTCAGTAAGTTAAACTCACCTTTTTAGATAATCGGTATGATATATGTTAGAAATGAAATAATTTTTTCATGTTGAATGGTTACCGGTTTGGTTTGGTTAAAGATCCGGTTTTGTAAAGTGAATGAGATTTAAATTGAAATACAGGGAATTTTGACGAGAAATCCCGATTTCTCGTCGTTGTGATTTTTAATTCCAAGTTATATACTTGTAGATTTTGATTCCATTTATATATCTGTTATGTTGATTTTTAAATGTCAAAATTTTATATTTTGGCATATTGGATGTGATATTGATATATGTTAAAAGTTGAACCTTTATAGTGAAAAAGGTAGTAATAACATTTGTTAAGTGTTATAGTAGCTATTGGTCTCATTATAGTATGTTGGAATACTATTAATTGCTATTTGATTTGAAATAGTTTTGATTCAAGGATTGATTTTTAAATCTAACTCTTTTGGAATTTTTGTGATATTTTATTTAAATGGTTATTTTAAAACTTTTCTATTTTGCTTCGACTTCTCATCTTATTCTTTTCTAATATATATATATATATATATATATATATATATATATATATGTTTTAAAATTGTTTTGGAAAGTATTTATCTTTATAGGAAACTTATTATAATAATGAATGTTTATTTTATAAGAAATAAAAGGAGTTTATCCTTTATTTTAATGTGATTTTGTTTTTAAAAAAGGATAGAAATATTTTGGAATAAATATTTGTAAAACATTTTATATAAGATGTTAGATAAAGGGATAGATTTATAAATGTTCTTTTATAAATAAAAGAATAGTTATAAATCGTATTTTATAGATAAAAAGAATATACTTATAAATAATATTTTTTATAAGGGAAATGAGACCATTTTGAGGAGTTGGGTAATGAATCACATTTGTGGATTTATAATAATACGTGGAATGATCGTTTTATGGAAAGTATTTGGTTCTATTCCGAAACTGAAAGTTTGGTCAAAAATTTGGAGTTTTATAAATAGAAATGAATTTATGAAAGGGATTTTAAATACGAAAGAGATGTTTAAAAAGAAATTTATAATTATATTTGGCGATTTACAAAAGAAGTTTTATAATTATACTTTGAGATTTATAAGATGAGATTTATAAATGATATTTTATAAAGAGGACTTATAAATGGCATTTTATAAAGGAGGATTATAAATGAAGTTTTGTAAAGGAATTTATAAATGGAGTTTCAAAATATGAAAGAGTTCCACAAAAAGGTGTTTTGTAAAAAGGAATGGGATTTATTTCCATAAATGATATTTCTAAATTATGATGGTATGGAAGACATTCTTCTCACACTTAACACCAAATTCCGATGTATGGAAACTCATCTCTATATTGAGAAGTAATAACGAACGTGGAGGCAAGGATTGTTTACTAACTTGTCCGATTTCATTGTTAATCGAGCGATAATACTGTTTGATATCGGAAAGTGGTGTTAAGTATATTGGTCTAATTTCTATACGATCCGTTTACTTACACCAAAAGTGATTTGGATTTATTACTATCTATGGTCTAAATTACATTTATTTTAACCCAAATCAAGTATGTTTTTGAAAAAGAAATCTTTCTTAAGATTTTTAATATACATATACTATTGAGATAAGTATATAGGTACATTTTTTAAGTATTGGAAATGTAGTGTCTTGTGAATATACTTATACCATCGATATAAGTAAATAGAAAAGTTTTCTAAGTTTTGAAAGTGAAATGGTTTGTGATAATACTTATACAGTTAAAATAAGTATATCAATATTTTTTTTTCAAGCATTGAAAAAAGGAGAGAAGGGTTTGTGAATATATCTTTGTGAACGTATTGCGATACAAGTATTTACAAAGTGATTTTAATTAATAAAAGTATTAACTAAAGAGGCTTAGTGGTTGCTTATGTGCTTAACCATGCTTGGTTAAATCTCTGTTTGAATTGTTTGTTTATTTGATAGTTAAATAACTGACTATCAAATTTTGGATAGTTTTTAAAACTATCATTATCAATTCGGAGAGACCGAAATCAGATATATTATCTGAAAACCATTTCGAACTGGCATAAGCATCCGAATTAGAGATATTTTGAAGATGATCGAAGATGGAGTTCTTTGAAGTGCAAGGGCTACTTGCTACCAATCCTGAGGCTGATTCCAAAAAAGATGTAGTAGAAGTAGTGCCTTCGGTTTGTTCATATCCTGAACAACTTGTATGGATGAATGTTGGCATTGCAATCTTTCCTGAAGGGTGGTGTTAGCATTCCAAGTAAGATTTGCTAAAAAGCTAAAATGTTGTCTCTAGCCTCAACAATCAAGAATGACTAAAATAGGGGATATGCTTCAAGGCTATGTGGGTCGCACCCATCAGGGTATAGACATCACCCTTTTAGATCACTATTTATGAATTTATGGATTTGGTATGTGCATGAGAGCTCTCGAGGAAAAGGTTGCAGAGCAACCAAGGTGATGACATATTCGGTACTATCAAGTAAGGCGTAGGCTGGTCCTGATTCGCAGGGGTCGAAAGGTTTTCGACCTTGGTACATAAACTAGAGATATACAATGGCAGGTGGTACCCCAGTAGCTTTGTCATTGTATGGAATCCATTCTCCAATAAGTGTCTTCGGACTTAGTTGTATAACTTTTATGCTGGAACTTAATTAATATAACAATTTCGGCGATGATTCGATATTTATTTTAAACCCTAGACATTATTATAATATCACAAGATTTCCCATAAAAATGGTTTGTTTATCATAAGGTAAAAACCCATCTGTATTTATGTGCAGCATGTTCTTACAAGATTTTTTTATTTTATAAAGTTCTACAATATTAAAAATCCAATTGAAGTGTGTTTCTCACGATAGTTACCAGACTGATTCGAGCGTTATTTTCTTAAAATGCTCAGGTAAGACCGAGCATATTTTCCGATTAAGTTATGGATGCTTTGGAGCTTCAGAAGACGAGATGGATGCCTTTAAGACGTATTAACGTATATTTTATTTCCACTGCATTGGCTATTATATTTATTAGCATTTATGAGGACAGGTTGCTATAACTATCCAGGCTATTGAAAGATTAGTGTACTCTAATTAATGTATGTATATTATACTTTTCTTTTGTAAAGATCTGTTGTATATTATATATTAGTCGTCACGATGTGGGATTTTTTTCTGTCTTTTCTTTCTTTTCCCACAACAATCTATCTTTTCGGCACTTGGATGCTCGACATGTGAATATCGTGAATGTATTAGTGCTGACTTTTTAGGGTCGGAAAGGTGGGTCGTTAGAAGAGTTTTTCAAATTTATTTTTAGAATTTCAATTTCATTGCAAAGAGAGTTTTCGGAAGAATTCAATCCACAATTTTCTTTAGCCAACCCGACATTCTTATTTTTATATAGTTAAGGTTCATCATGCAATATAGTAATTTGAGACATCAAGTTTTCATAAGAAACTTGAGACTTTTATAATTCTTCATATAAAATAATTTTCTCATCATTTAACATATCTATCTCTAATTCAACTCTCTAAAGTTTTCCAATTGTTTCTTTGTTAATTTTCTTGAGCGATTTTAGTTTTTCAAGAAGTACTAGATTTATTTCAAATAAATAATCATAAGAAATATAGGAATTTACATCACTACTTGTTGCCATGAAACATATGTTAGCTTGCTCCCTATCGCTCTCACTCTCTGACGAAGATGAAGATGAATTTGAATCATCCCAGAGCACTTAAAAAGCCAGCTTCTTCTTCCTAAATTGTTTGTCATTCTTATTTTTGAAAATTTTCTTTTCCTTTTGAAGATCTGGGCAATCTCCCTTGATGTGACCAGTTTTATTGCATTCATGGCACCTTAAGGAGGATGAGTTGTTGTTGCTTTTGCCAAATCATTTGTTCTTACCATATTCCAAAAAAATTCTTGAAATTTTTAGAAGGAAATACAAAATCATCTTCCTCAATACCGAAGCCATCTTCATCTTGAAATGCTAAGGTTTTCCGTTCCTAACATTGTCCTTTTTGCTTGAAAATTTACTTCGTACGATATTAGATTTCCTATCAACTCTTCCAGTTTGAGTGTTGAAAGATCATTGGCCTATTCAATAGCCAACACTTCTCTCTCCCACTCATCCGTTAAAGAGTTGAATATTTTTGATAATTTATCAAAATCTAAATAATTTTCTCTTAATGTTATTAGAGCAAGAGTAATGTCTTGAAAACTTGAATACATGTTAGCAACGGTTTCATTTGTTTTCATTCCAATGTTTGAAAAATGATCCTTTAACATAGAAATTTTTCTTTACTTAACCTTATTTGTCCCTTCATGAGTAACTTGCAAAGTACGCTATATCTCATATGCAGTTTTGCATACACCGACTCTAATAATTTCATTTTTATCCAATGAACAAAATAATATATTCGTTGCTTTAGCGTTGTTAGTAGCATTAGTTTTTTGAGCAATTGTCTAAGTATTATATTTATAATAGGTGTAGTATATTCTACTTGAGTAACATTCCATATTTCATAATCACTTTCTTGCATATATATTCTCATCCTAGCAGACCAAGCATAATTCGAAATAGTGAATAGTGGTGGTCGTGCAATGGATTGGCCTTCAGCAAATGTGGAAATTCAGTATCCATATTACTTAGAATATCATTAACTATGTAACGGTTTAGTGAAGACCTTGCTCTGATACCAACTAGAAGTCTATAGGATCTAATATAATATGGATTCTATATAATAGTATATATAGTTGAGAAAATAAGCAGATAAGCATAGTAAAGAAAAAGGTAAAATCGCACTAGGATTTTTATACTGGTTCAGACCTCCCATCCTACATCTAGTCTCTAAGCTCCACTTAGGATTTTTACTAACAATGATCCTCAATTTACCCAAAGGAATAGGTTTACAGACTTTGCCTAAGCACATGATCGGAACTTCAACTAACTATAAAGAAAACGCTTTATTTTCCAAATTGGATGTGTACTTGGACGTCTGGCCCTTTAAATAAATTTATGATTTTTGTCTACTCGAACATCTGATAAATAAAGTCAAACATCCGAGTTCTGTTAATTCTAAAAACTTGATCTTAACAACGTAGAAGACAGTTTTTGATTGTTCTAAAATAATTTTGAGTGTGTGTAATCATCAAAGGATATTATACATTATATTCTAGACTTACTATGACAACAATACTTGACAATTAACCTTTAATGACTTGATTGCATTAGCTAGTCATCTTCTTTTGGAAATATACCATAAGAGATGAAGTTATGCAATGTTTATAGAAATATTTAGTCATGTTATCAAAACTTAAAAAAGGAAGGATTCAACAAAAAGGATATTGGAATCAGATTTTTTATGCGATCTAGAGGTTGGAACAAGATGGGTTCTGATGTAGATGTGTACCAAGGTATCGTTGATGACCAAAGGCTTTGATGTATGCTCTTAAAGAGGAGGTATGTGGGGACGCCTACCTGGATTACAACTGCATCTTGATCTTAGGAATGTGGATTACCCTGGACTTTTACGATGTGAGAATATCCTAGCCCTCTACGTGACATGGATTCGAGCATACATGTAGCCACGATGCTCTTACGATGTTGAGTATTTGTTGACCTTACGATGGTAGTCATTTGTGTCATCATATATGCAAAAGTGCAATACTCTTACGATGTTGAGTATTCATTGACCTTACGATGGTGGTCATTTGGTACAAGTCCTTATGATATGGGTCTGAGAATCGAGGATTAGTGCAGCTGGAATATGAGTGAATGACCATACTATTTTAAGGATTCAGCCATGACTAGACATATTATTTTGAGGATGTGATTAAAAGTGGGTGCATAGAATATTCGAGATGGTGTGGAAATGGAATGGTACACCAATTATTATGAAGATGAGTGTACAAGGAAGTTCATCGATAGTTTTGAGGATACACATATCGTGATGGACGTGTAGTCAGCATAGAATTTAACACACACGTGTTGTTGGTTGATAGGTTAGGATGGTGATGGTACCATATTATTTTGAGTTTGTGTGTTTATTTTGATGGGCTATGTTGGTTATTTATTTATGTTTATTCATTTATTTGTACATGCATGTTTTGATTAGCCTATGATTTTTTGTGGACTTTTGTTATGGTTGAGTTTTAGAGATGCATGATATGGGTTAATCTATGATAGAGGTTATTTCATCTTTTGTTGACGAAGTGTTGTTGTTATATACTATAGTTTGGATGCATCATTGAGGAATTATGGACATTACTATAGTATGTGTGCTGGATTCATTAATGTGAATGAATTATTGTGTCATGATTGATTATGTTGAGCGGATGTCGTGTACGTACTACAATTAAAGATGGTTGATTATAATTAATATACTTCACTGTAAAGATGGTTGATTATGATTAATATACTTTCCTATATTATATGATTAAACCCATGGTGAGACTTTATTGAATTGGATAATGGTTGTATATGGAAAATTGCGAGGGCACAATTCTTTTAAGGAGGAGAATGTAACGGCCCGCAAATTCGACACTATAAAATATTAAAGTAACTAAAAGTGAATTTTTAATAAAAGGATGACTTGGGTATCGTGTTTATAACTGTTGTGAAGGTCTTTTCGAGATGATCTGTTTGATATATAGTTTTGATGCATTTGAAAGTTACAATTTGCAAAATAGAGGCGTTATAATGTTTACATAGCGTACGTAGCTGTTTCAAACCAAACCGGATAAATAACTCATAACCCAGCCCAACGACTATATAAGTGTGACTACGGAACCATGAATGTCACCTCTATCTTTAGTTTCTTCCTTATTCTTGAAATCACCCTAATTGTTATCTAATGGTGATTAGCAAATTAACTAAAATTGACTAAAAATCTAAGTGTCCAAACTAATCGAATTATATGTTGTTTGAAGCTCTCGATAAGGCGAACCAATGACAAGTGTCCATTTGTTGTAAAAATACTCGAGATAATCAGAAATCATGGTCAAAAACGCTAGTGGCAAAACCCTAAAAGCTAGGGCGATTTTAATTCCGACTCCAATTGGAAAAATTGAAGATGCAAACTTGTAGTGCCAGACAAGGGGAGATCTTATCTAGCCTCAATTTTGCAAATAGGTGATCGATGTTGCCACAATCAGTGAGATTGTGTTCGGCATGCCCTAATTTTGTATGATGAAATGGCCATTCGAAGGCGGAGCTATTAGCGGCAGAAGGAAGAGCTCGCCCAAATGAACTAGGTAGTGGGTCTTGTTGTTGTTTTAATGGTCCACGGTGGGTGTAGGCACCGGTCAAAGTCTTGGGAAATGGGTTTTTGTATATACGTGAGTTGTGCGAGGAAGATGAGTGAAGATACATAACGTTTTATTTTTTATAAAATTTAATAATTTTCGCTTATGCTCTAATCATCATAACTATTACACACGAGCTCAGATTCGAGTGAAACTAGCGGTGTTGGGTTCGTAATGAAAATTCGGACATAATAACATTGGTTTAGATGGATTTGGTTGTTGTTTGCAAAAGCGCGTGGGTATGAACTATTTAATTTAATTAATTGAATTTAAAATTATAAAATACATAACAATTATAATTATTGATATATATTATGCTCTATGGATGAGTGTTTGGTTATCATAATATTTTGTATGTATTGTGCATTTGTTGGATAATTATTGATGGTAGTATGGAATTAAATATTGTTATTATTTATGAATTTCTGGGAAAAATCATATATAATAACTGAAATTATATTTTAAATTAATATTTGGGAAGGTTATTATTCATAAAATATAACGAGACTTGAAATAATAATACGAATCTCGGTGAAAATAGTATTTTTTTGTGTAAACAACATAAAGATTGATTTTATGGTATTTATGGTAAAATATTATTATTATTGTATGATTTCTAAAATAAAATAGGTATTTTCTGGGTAATAGTAACAATTGAAAAGAAACGTTTTCCAAAGGTGTTTTTGGATAAAATAATTACTATTTTGAGATAAATAGAAATAAAAAAGAGTTTTGGTGATTTAAAATAAATTGTTGTATTTATGGAATAAATAGTAATAAATTGGTTTTGGAAAGTATTAAAGAGATTTTAATAAGTGTTATTATTTTGACGTAAAATATTAATAATATAGTTTTAAAAAGTGATTTGATGAATATTACTACTTTTTATTAAAAATATGATGTTTGGGGTATTTGAAGAAATAAAGTACAATAAAGGATTTAAAGAGTATATGATCATTTAAAAATAATTATTATTGTTTCTATGATGAATAAATAAAGGTGACTTTATAATAAACAATAACAAAATAATTTTATACTTAAGAGAATAATGGATGGAAATATATTGTTTGGATGGTTGTTGAATGTGTGATTAATTATTTAATGTAATTATCACATATATTTGATGAGAGTGTGATATTTTACCATTATTGCTATTAGATAATGGGTAGTTAATTATGGTTATTTGATTATGGATGCTGTATTACTAATACTGATTGAATTAGTACAAATTCGATGGATTATATTCACATTGATGATATATATATATAAGTATATCTGTGCATTGTGATTTTATTGTTTGATAGATTAGGGTTGTCATTGGATATTGTTGGTGTTTGACAATTGTTTGCTATCATGTTGTTGTTTCCCAAAAAGATGGTTTGTTGTGATGGGTTAATGGGAATACTATTTTCAAGTTGTAATGGTTGCATTAGTTGCATTTGTTGCATTGGTTGTGACAATTGAAATGGTTGCATGAATGCAATGGTTATTATGTACTAACAAGTATTTGGATGTAGGAGAAGAGCAGGAAATAGAACTACGTGGGCTTGATCCCTTAAAAGGGGTATGTAAGATATCTTTTCCTACGCAATAGCTATCGAACCTATGGCCGTAGTGTATAGGGTTAGGCGAAGTCCAAACATAGTTGAAACCATTTCCCCCTTTTATCATATGTATATATGTGTGTGTTTGTATGTTTGCAGGTGGAATCAAAGAAGGGGACAAAGGGTCTGGAATGGTTCATATCCACAGGGTAGATCGTTATATCTCTTGCATCAAAATTTTACAGTCGTTATTTCTTTGTTGATGTATCAAAAATTATTTTATTTGATGTATTGGATTTGTGTAATATTTAATTATTAATATGAGACTGTATACGTAAGTTGATGTTTAAATTCCATAGTGAGGTTTTCCTATTTGTGTCCATTGTTTTATATTTTTAATTTTTGTATACCCATGGTCCATTGTATTTAATGTTTAAAACTATTTGCAAGCATATTTTGATGTTATTTATAATTGATTTTAGATGTTAAAAATAGTAGGTCGTCACTTCAATATAGTCAAAGGAGCAGAGTTCTCTGTATACCATAGTTTGAGTAGCCGAGTTGTAACGATTGGCCTTTTCGACCCATAAATGTCGACACGAATACATTCACGGTTAGCACGTGCCGAACACCTAAGTGTCGAAAGGACATATTGTTAGGGTAAAAAGAAAACGAACAAGCAAGAAGGAATAAAACATCTAAATCTTACATTGAACGATAATATATAATAACCAAAAAGACAGTACAAAGAGTTACTCCAAGGTATAATGAAATTTTGTATTCACTAACCTTAGTACTATCATTAGCCTAGACAGTTATAACAACCTGTCCTTACAAATGCTGATATATACATACTATTAGTGCAGCAGAGATAAAAATACAATGGTTAACGAGAGCATCCAGATCATCTCTTGAAGCTCCAAAGAATACCCGATGAAAACCTATCTTTTTTAGACTACTTGAAAGAGTATCCAATGATTTAATGGAAAAATAAAATTGTGAGTCAGACATAAGTTTGATGTAAGAAATTCAAGAAACATGCGGTCTCATATAACAATATTTTTTGAGACCAACCGAATCACCAGATTGGTTTTCCCCTCAAAAGAATCAAACCATATAACAAGTAAATAAGGCGATATAATAGATAGTGTATAGGGTATAGAATAAAAAAAACCATGCTGCTTGAATCTCACACCACAACAATATTAGGTATACAATCAAAACCACTAAGCGTTGCATTCACATATGGATTTACATTGGAGGTGTCCTCAGTATGTCGAGGTGGGCCTCCTTACAAGGTTCAGAACCTATTTTCTGAAGCCACATATATCTTTAGGTAAAATATACCATAATGGAAAACATAACTGGTCTACTCCCTAACACGTGATATCGAATACCATCAACTCCCACTAGCATCAATCGTAAGCATCTTTAGATACATGGAGTTGATGTACCCTTGGGTTAGCTAAACACCCTAGCTATGTGCGTACTTTGTTTTCTGTCATTTTCGATGGTGAAGTCACGTTTAACGTCTCATCACACGAATATTCATCACTCGAACAGTTCACGAACCTCTCTAAGGATTCAAGCAAAAGTCATCCGATGAATGATAATATTGTCCTCTCTTTTGGAATCATCCTCAAGATAGATAGTACAACACGATATCATCGTTCGAATGTTAATGCTGGCCTCTCCCTTAGAATTACCCTCGGGATAGATAGTTAACCTCTATAACATTTCGCTTCACAACTACTTTATAACACACACTCTTTATTCAGATTTAAGTGGTTACAGTTTTGAGTTATCTTATATAATTATACTCTCCCTGATACCAGACTCTTTAAAACCAAATCGGTGAATTTTCGGTTAACTCAATTCTAGTTCTTTCAGAAGTAAGCGGACGATATACAGGAGTCCTCCCCAAGGGATCTGGAATATACATTTATAAAGAAAGCGACGTTTCATATGAACGAGTCCTCCTAGGGAAATCTTAAAGCGTATAAATCCGTGAAGCTTTTATAAACTTTCTAAGTCAATTTTGGTCAAGTTCAACAACAATAGAAACGATCAATCAAGTCTCGTATACTTATCACCCTTTCTGACCTTCTCAACTAACATTGTCCCTCGTTCAAGAGTGAGATCAGTTAGGTTAGTGCACTGGGTATATCTAGGCCCTACCTTGACACTTTATTCTTAACTGTCACACACAGAACAAGTCTACTTTGTTGAATTTCATTGCTAAGTACATGAGTAAATACTTTTCATAGATAAATAAACACACAAACATGATTAAATCGTACAAGTGACTTCTAATTCTGTTTTATCAAATAATACTTCTTTGTTAGTACTTGTATATATATTTAAAATACCTTTATAAAACGCATATATACATGTATAATACTACTTCACTATTTATCCTACTCTTTCATTCTTTAGAATATATTCATTTATCCTACTCTTTCATTCTTTAAAATATATTCATACACTTATCTCAAAGGTATAAGAATAATCACAAATCACTTAAAAAGATTTCCCATTTTAAAATATACCAAAGAGGTCAAAAACAAATATTACTCAAATATTGTTACTATAAACCCCTTTTCTCTTTTATAAATTAAACCTTTACTTCTTGTAATCTTTTCTCACAACATTTTATATATAATTATTTCTAAAATAGTCCTTTTATAGATCTAACTATATTTAAAAGCATAATCAAAAGGGTTAAAAACAAATGTTGCTAAAAAATTGTTACTATAAACCCAAAACATTTTATACTTATCATTATCTTCGAAATATTTTTTAAGATCAAAGTATATAAAGTATATCCACAATTATTCAGCAAGATAATATACATTTAAATAACTTTTCAAAACTATTTATTATAACTAAATGTTATACCAAAACCACCTTTATCCTTTTATAAAATATTTAACTCACTTTTCCAAACTTATATATACAAATTTATTATAAATATTTAAGCGTGGTGATCATCTCATCTTTCTTCTTAATATCAGCCTCGAGATAGGCAATATGGTCTTTGTGACCACTGGCGATGGTTTTTTAGAGAAAGTATCTCTTATGCCATTTCATAGCTTCAACGTTGCCACCAAAACACTCTAGTAAGACTTCATCATGGACCACGATCCCTCCGCTCACTATCAACAGTCTCTCTCTGATAGCATCGACACGTGACAATAAGTTTTGAGAAAGAGGAGTCGTAGATAACTGTAGCTCCTATTTAAACGAAAGAAATGGAATAAAAATCAAGATAGAGATAAAAGATATCTTTATTATTATCACCATGGATTACAACTAAAACAACGACAAAGTTAAAAGATACAGCATGCAATTTGATTACATTTAAAGTTTAGAAACTACTTTCCTAACTTTATCTAGAGAATTAGCTAAAAGCATAACTGTCGAATCAAAGGGCATAATAACTCCTTCGGGGGTTATTACTGGTGGGCATTGGTTATAGTCCCATTTCCCAACTGGGGGACTATCGCGACCACAAATTAATTTAGAGTGAAATGTTCTGATCTCTTTAAGGAATGCTTCCTTCTCAGTGCCGAGGAAGTCAAAACGGAGGCGAGGGTATTCCAAGTACAATTTTTGTAAATCCCGAAGAAAGCAATATCTCGCTAATTTTGAAGTCTTTAAAATTGGCACATTTTCAAAGTAAAACCTTCTTAATTTAACATATTGGCTTAAATGGTCTCTAGGGACGAGTCAACCTAAAGAACTGTCATTCTGAAATAATATAGTAAAGAGAAGCTAAGCATAAAGTAAACAGAGCAAAATCATATATTCATACATCAATTAATTGTTACATATTCAACCATTCATCTAGTTCGTACAAAGTAGACTTGGAGAAAAACTATGAAACAAATTTATCTTTATAGTACTTAAGCTTTTCAGGGGGGGAGATATTGAGGAATCGATCTGACCGCGATAAGTTCCAGCAAGCTCCAGGATGCAGGTTAGATCCGAATTCATCTAAGTATCTTTTATGGAAACATCTACGAAAACCCCCGCTGAATTCACCTAAGTACGAAAAATCTATAATCGAATGTCTACAATAAGCTTTACATAAGGAATTAACTAAAATATCCCTGTCTTCAATCATCATCCAAAATAAAGTAAGCAACCCTCGATTCTCCTTTAAGAGAACATCGTATCGGAGATGCGCTCTCTTTAATAATGGGGCAGTCCTTTGATTTTTAAAAGATGCTAGGACAGAAGCACTCCGGTCAATACTATGATACTTTTCAGAGAGGATGTTATGCTCCTTTATCTATTTGTCTAATTCCTTATATAACTTGATAATTTCTGCTTGTTTCCTTTCAAGTTTTGTTTTATAGGGAAATTGAGGCTTTCTCCTTATCTAAAATGAATGATTTTACACTAATTATTATTTTCGAAGAGAAAGATGTTTAAACTGGGTACTCCATACCTGAGAAACTGGAATGGAAGCCTGAGGGGCCTATTCCTTTCTTTTTGGATCCTCGGTATGAATGGGAGCAGATTCTTCCTCATGAGTAGCAGAAGGCCCGGGAGATGCAGGTGGCATATCTTTCTGGGGAGATGGTCCATTTTCAAGAAATTCATCTTGGTCGCCCCCATCCTTTTCTGAGGCTCTGGAAGGACCCCCCTTGTCTCCACTAAGGCCCTAGCCTCCAGCAGGGTCATCATCGTTGTCGTCGTCATCATTATCACTACCTTCACCACCATCATCATCCTTTTCTTCATCAGCGTCATCTGTGTCACCCTCCTCCTCAGAGTCAGATTCAATTTCGAAGAAGGGTATATCAAAAGAAAGGATTTCAGCTGTATTAACTTCCTCCTCATCCTCGGGTTCTACTCTGCTTTATCTGGTTGATTTTGCCCATCACTCTTTCGGCTAAGGCTGGGTCAAGTGAAGGAAAGCAAAAGTTAGGACAATTATTGTAGTTGTTAGTGTATGCGAGCATAAGGGCTTCTTCATAGTTCTTTAGCATCATTGGCCCGAGGGAGACGTCGACAAATTGAGATACTTATCGCTTGACATCAGAGAGGGTGTGAACAACAAGTTTGAGTGAAGCCCTAGTTTTCTTGTATTTATCTTTCAGAGAAGAGTTCTTGGCAATCAAGTGAGCTTTTTCATCTTTCATATCTTTTAGAGTAAGCTACATGGCATGTTTTTCATCATTGGTAAGTTGGTAGGCCTACTTCTTTGCCTTTATATCAGCCTCGACCTTTGCAAGGGAAGCCTTTAATCAATCCAACTCTGTGGAGGCATCATTTTTGGTAGTGGTAAAGGAAGATACTTGATTTTTAAGCTCGGAATTTTCTTCCTGCATTATGGAAGATCCAGCTAAAGACTTTGAAACGTGTTCGTTCAAAGCTATACAACTCCTAGAAATCTGGAGCGAGAAGTGTAACACAAGTTAGCGATTAGAGAAAACTGTTACACTAAAAATTAACCTTCCGGCTAAGACTGAAGATCCCTAAATAAGCAAGGAAAAGAAGAGCGCAACTTAAAACCTTACGGATCTTCCGAAGGGATGCAACTGTTGAAGTTCACTAACCAAAAAACTTTCGAAGGGTCGAAAGGTCCCACCTCCAGTATCCAAGGAATTCGAAAGAGAAGAAAGAGTCAGAAGAGGTGAAAACCACTACCTAATGACCTTTTCGAAAGCATACCAAACCTTCTGAACAGGTTGAGGAATACACAAGACACTTTTCGACAATGTCGAAAGGTTTATGAAGAAGACAGTGCTTATGAGTTAGCACAGAGCAAAGAAGCAACCTTCCGACGAATCCGGAAGGTTCACGGCAGCATATGTAAGGAAAACCCTTCGGCTAAATCAAGAGGTTTATATAGGCATAAAGAGAAACAAAACCTTCAACTACACCCGAAGAACTACAAAACCTTTCGACCAGGTCGAAAGGTTTGCAACTATACATAAAGAAGCAACCTTACGGCTCAGCCTAAGGCAAAAGGACGAAAGGAGGGCCACCTGCATTTATAAATAGGACCCAAAGGCCTCGGTTTTGGGAGAGATCATTTTCTTTCACCTCATTCATGTAATACCAAAAGATAGGTGTTGTAACTATAATCGAGAATTGTTTTGGAGATTTGTAAAATGCTGATATTGAACAAAGAAGGGGAAGTTTTACGTTATGTTAAATCTCTTATCGTCTTGCTTAATTCTTTAATATATAAATTCATATTTTCAGGATCAACTCGATCAGGAGAATCTTGTCGACAGGGTCGAGGACCTAAGTGATAAAGCGATAGCTTTGACCCTCTGAAGTCATCAACTTTTCTACTCTAACCTTTCGGTAAAGACATCAGTTGATCTAAATTAATAAGAGTGGTAACCTTTTGGAGTCATTGGCTTTCAGGTCTGAATTCTTCAACTAAGTGAATAGGTTCTTTTGCATTTACAACACCAAAACCTCTAGAAGACATTATCTGAGCAGTCAAACCTTTCAGTAAGGTCTAAGTTCAGAAGGAAAAAGCTTAACCCAATAGTGGATATCAACATACCTTTCAGTAAATCTCAACCCAGCTTCGAATATGCAACTAAACCTTTTGGTAAGGTCGAAAGCTCTTATACATCACCTAGGGACTTACCATTTTGTCTATCGCTGAAAAGATCGGTCATCCCAAAACTTTCGGAAACACTAAAGATTAACAAGGGATAATATCGACGAGTAATAATTTGTGCCCTAAAGGAAAGATTCGTATGACACCCTACAAGATCTCCCGTGGTAAAAAGTTTTCTATTCAGAGGATCAGGCTAACCAACCATACCGGAAGGTTCGAATAGAAAATCAACAACCCTTGGAGTTAAACACAAAATTAAATCTTAAGGATATCATGTCCTTTATCTATGATTATCTCTCCTATCTCTTTCAAAATAACTTTTAGGGTGTTGACCACAAAATTGGTTAACATTTTTGGCGCTAGAAGGAGGGCTCGAACCTCCAACCTTGTGGTTAACAGCCACATTTCCTACCTGGGCACTCTCTTAGGACTCATTAACCTCACTTTTTGAATAATAAAGGTTTGACTTTGGATATAAGGCTTACAATCCATTTGAATACAATTAAAGGATAAGGTATGGATTTAATGCTCGAAGCATAAGAAAGCTTTTACAGGGAAAGATCGATTCAAGGATCAACAGAACCTCTGGATGTAGGTCCTGATTATCGAATAAATTATAGCCAACCCTTACTTGAAGAATAAAGCCTTTGCTTTCGAGCTTTACAAGATATTAAGAGGGGAAAATGGTATTTATCCTATAACTCATGGAAATGGAATATCAATCAGGTCAGTTCGAAACTAGTCCCAACCTTTGCTCCAAAAAAAGAAAGTTCAAGGAGAGAGGATATATTTTGACAAATGAGAGGGACCATCCAGCCGTATTCCTTTGGAACTGCCTTTGAAAAAGAAATGATAAAGGGTTATGACAATCTTGCACATAAATTGAACAAGATTATAAGTGAAGTCCACCACTCATGGAAAAACCATGGACGCATAGAAGAGTTCATAATTAAAGGACTAAGGGTAGTAGATGAATCGCCGGATGGGAATATAAAGATTACTAAGAAAATTTCCTGCTGAAATCTTAAGAGTAAGGGAAAACCCCTTGGAAGAGAAATGACAAATCATGAGAAAAAAACTTGCCTTCCAGGAAAAAGTACATAAACCGTGCCAAAAGGAAGATCAGATGTCGGAAAAAAATATGATCCTACTACCATGGCCGAAAATGCCTGCATCCGAACCAAGATAGAACCTTAGTTGAAAGCCTTCCCAGGAAAAGAAGTTAGAATGTGAAAAGAATCTTAAAAAATTACGTTGCAACTTTTGCCCGATAAAAGGACATGAAGTAAATCAATGGTCCTACCCCTCCTAAAACAATAAAAACTCAAGCAGTTTGTAAAGGATTGAACGAACCGAAGAATAAAGACTCTATTATCAAAATAAGAAAAGTCTACATGATCAGGAGAGAAATTCTCCTTGAACTTTGGACTACCTAAAATGGTAGGCTACCAATAATGATAGAAAGCCCTTGGTCGCGCCAAGATGGCCAGGTCAAGGCACCTCCTGGAGGGAGGGCGTAATCCTTTAGCCGCGCCAAAGTCAGAAATGACCAGGTTAAAGCAGCATAATCCCTTATCCACATCACGCTATGGCCAAGATAAGGCGGCTCCTGGAGAAAGGACAAGTAATCCCTTGGTCCCGCCATGCTATGGCCTGGCCAAGGTACCAACAAGCCCTTATCCGCATCACGATATGGCCAGGATAAGGGGCCTCTTGGAGGGAGGACGGGTAATCCCTTGGTCCCGCCACGCTATGGCCTGGCCAAGGTACCAACAAGCCCTTATCCGCATCACCCTATGGTCTGGTTAAGGCGCATCCTGGAGGGAGGTCGAGTAAGTCCTCGGGCCCTACTTCAGAATAAGCTAGCCGAGCGCATCGGAAACCCGGATGAAATGTCCGGCGGACTAAGGAAAGTCCATGCCTAAAATAGGCACCTCCAGAAATCGGCATCGCTTAAAATAGCAACCACCAAAAGGTCGGTAATGTCTAAAATGACAAACACCCTGAAATTGGCTCTGCTTAAATAAGCACAAAAATTGGACAAAAGAGTCCCCACCTGAAATAGGCCAAAAAAAATGACAAATAGACAAAGAAAACCCGGGCCCAAGAAAGCAAAAGCATGAAAGACATCATCAAAGCCTGGAGATGGCGCATTCATCAAGAGAATCAGGAAGAAGTCACTGACTTCTTCCCACAAACATCTGCCAGATTGGTTTTCTGGTCTTCTATTACTTATTATCAGAAATGATATTCTAGTTTTTTATTACTTATTGCAGATTGATTCTCTGGTCTTCTATACTTATTGCCAGAAGGGTTCTTTGGTTTTCTGATACTTATTACCGAAAACGGTCTTCTAGTCTTCCATTATTAATACCAGATTAGCATATATGGATTTCTAACCTTACATTATCCATTACCAGAGATGGTACTCTGAGCCAGTATTGCTTATTACCGGGAAGGATATTCTGATATTATGATATTCTTTTACTGAAACTGGCATTCAAATCATCCCTTACTTATTATCAGAGGATTCCAAAAGGTGACTTTCAACTTACCGTCCATCAACTAATACCCGAATCCGGGTCCGATGACACCTCATAAAACTCTATCATTAACACCTAAATCTGGCTGTTAAGACTGCTGTTTATTTAAAACCCTAATCTAGGTACAAAATCTTTGGATTTCTATTCATCCCAAGTGCTCGAATCTGAGCCAAAGAATATTATTAAAGAGAATACTATTAAGACTCCCCGAATAACTATGTCAAAATAAGGGGATTTACTTCCAACAAGTCTTTTGCATTCCGAACAGGTGGAAAGAGTTAAATCCATGATCATTTTTCATCATGGTTAAAGATGAGATCTTAACATTTTGAATAAATTACTTTTCATACGATTGACAAGATGAGTTGCTAATCTAGGCGAATAATATACATAGACAAATATGCCAATTTAAAAGCTAACAATTAGAAGCATTGTTTGCTACGTGATCCGTAGGGAAATCGGAATGGCATGGAATGACAAAGAATTCAGCAAGCACAAAAGTCGCTAAATGAACAATTCAAAAGTATATCAAAGGTTACATCATAGAAAAGGATCACAAATCGGGTGATATTTACAAAATTTCCATAATTTATGTGAGTTATGATGTCATTTAAAAACAACAAAGTTATGCACTAGACATATTTACATAGCCCAAATACATAAACGAATTACAAATCTTGAGACGCTTTGTTAAGGGTCTCCGCCATGGAAGGATTAACTACATGGTTAATTGCTGCGTGGGAAACTTCTTTAAGCTTTTTCTCCTTTCTTCTAATTGTATTCTCGTCATCAATTGCCTCGATGTTGGTTTTCAAAGCACGGTTAAAGGTTCTGTTTGCAGCTCTAAGGGTCTTGTTTTCCCTTTCTAACTCAACATCATGTTTTTAGAGGAAATAAATATTATGCTCAAGCTTTTGATTCTTGGAAGCATAATCGTTAATAGTCTGAGAAGACTTTTTGTTGCTCATTAAAATACCAAG
Organism: Allium fistulosum; assembly: GCA_030737815.1. Lineage (NCBI taxonomy): Eukaryota > Viridiplantae > Streptophyta > Magnoliopsida > Asparagales > Amaryllidaceae > Allium > Allium fistulosum. The sequence continues at coordinate 1,272,912,863 of CM060901.1, read as the reverse complement.
TGATTTCAAATATCACTCTCCGACACCAGTACCCCACTACATTGTTGTCCAAACCTGGGGGAGGACTGAGCATGGTAGGAAATTTTTATGTTGCAAGATGCTTCGATCTAGTAGTCTTCGCAGTCAAAGAGGTTACTTGTGGAACCGAAAGTTTAATCTTTGAATTTTATCGCCTAAAATGAATTCTAGAGAAGCACATTGTGCTTGACTATCTTTCAATTTTAACTCTTAGTCACTTATTCGCTGGATGAGCTTAGACATCTTCTCATCAAAGTCAATTGTGGGATTTGACTTTACTTGTCGCTTAGACAAAGTAATCACCTCGTCTTTCTTTTTAATCTCAGCCTCGAGATAGTCAATGTGATCCTTATGATTGCTGTCTATGGTCTTTTGGATAAGGTATCTTTCATGCCACTTCACGGCTTCGAGGTTGACACCGAAACGCTCGAGAAGGACTTCATCATGAATTACAATCTCACCACTCCTTGATAATATCCTATCTCTAATGGCGTCGACATGAGAAAGTGAACTTTGAGGAAGATGAGACGGAGATGGATGAATCTTCTATTTAACATAAAGAAATAAAATATATAAAAATTAAGATAAAATGACTTTATTGTTATATCGATGAATTACAACTCAAGTAGCCACAAAGTGAAGAGGAACAAAAAATGCTTTCATTACACCTAAAGTTGAGAGACTACATTTCTAACTTTTCCTAAAGTATTAGCCGAAAGCATAAAAGTCGAGTCAAAAGGTACAAAAACCCCTTCAGGGGTAATAACTGGCGGACATTTACTATAATCCCATTTTCCGGTAGGTGGACTGTCACGACCACAAATTAGCTTGGAATGAAATGTCCTAATTTCTTTTAAGAGAGTTTCTTTCTCTTCACCAAGAAAGTCGAAGCGGAGACGAGAGTATTCCAAATATAATTTTTTTCAAATCCCGAAGAAAGCAATATCTCGCTAACTTCGAAGTCTTTAAGAGTGGTGCATTTTTAGAGTAAAACCTTCTTAGGTTAACATATTGACTTAAATGGTCTCTTGGGACGACTCGACCTAAAGAACTGATATTCTGAAATAGCATAGCAAAAGGAAGCTAAGTATAGGGAGCATTGCAAAAATATGTATTCATAAATCGGTTATCTGTTATATATTAACAATTACTCATCAGTTCATACAAAATGGACTTAAAGAAAAACTCAAAAACAAATTTATCCTTATAATACTTAAGCTTTTCAGGAGGGATATCTTATGGATTTGATCTGACCCGCCGTAAATTCCAACAGGCTCCAGGATGCGGGTCAGAACCAAATTCATCTAAGAATCTCTTATGGAAACGTCTGAGTAGACCCCCGCTGAATTTGCCTAAATACGAAAAATCTATGATTGAGTGTCTACAATATACTTTATACAAAAAATTAATTAAAATACCTCTCTCTTCCATCATCATCCAGAATAGAGTTGTTAACTCTCTATTTTCCTTCAAGAGGGTGTCATATCGGGTATGCGCTTTCTTTAGTAAAGGAGTCGCTCTCTTATATTTAAAAGATGCTAAAGCGGAAGTACTCCTGTCTAGACTATGATATTTCTGAGATAGAGCATTATGTTCCACTATTAATTTGTCTAACTCCCTATATAACTTGTTAATCTCCACCTGTTTTCTTTTAAGTCTTGTGCTATATGGAAAACTTGACTTCTTCTTTATTTAAGACAGATAATTTGTCACTAATTATTATCTTCGAAGTGTAAGGTATTTAAACTGGGAAGCCCATACCTGAGAAACCAGGATAGAAACTTGAGGAACTTGTTCTTTCCCTGAAGGACACTTGGAATGGACATGAAAATTTTCCTCCTCCAAAGGAGAATTTGGTCCAGGAGATGATGGAGGTATATCTTTATGGGGCGATGGCTCCTTTTTAGGGGATTTGGTTGAGCCGCCATCGTCCTCTTGAGCATCAGAATGACCTCCCTTATCTCTGTCATGGTCCTGACCTTCGGGAGGATTGCCGTGGTTATCGTCATCATCACCAATATCCCGGTTCATATGGTCATCATCCTCCTTCTCATTGGGATCTTTATTTTGGTCGTCTTCCTCCTCAGAATCAGACTCAATGTCAAATGAAGGGACGTCAAGACAAAGAGCTTTCTTAAAGTCAATCTTCCTGTCTTCACTCTCCCACTCAAATCTCTGTCCGAATTGCTTAATTTTGTCTGTGATTCTCTTGGCTATAGTCGGATGAAGTGAAGGAAAACTGAGGTCAGGACATTTGTCGTGATTATCGATATAAGCAAGCAAGAGGACATCTGCATAGTAGTTCAACATCATGGGCCCTAGGGAAGAGTCGATGAAATCAGAAACATGCTTTTGGAAGTTAGTGAGAGTTTGAATAGCAAGTTTAAGAGAAGCTCTTGACTTTGTAATTTATCTTCCAACAATGTGTTCTTGGAAATTAAATGAGTCTTTTCGTCCTCCAAGTCTTTTAGAGCAAGCTCCCTTGATAATTTCTCATCATGGGTGAGTCAATGAGCTTGCCTTTCTACTTCAAGGTCAGCTTCAACCTTGGATAGGGAAGCCTGAGATTTCTCAGAAGTAAGCTGATGAGCTTGTCTCTCTGCTTCAAGGTCAGTTTCAGCCTTGGAAAGGGAGGCTTGAACTCGTTTTAGCTCGGAGGAAGATATATGTCGGGCAGCTAAAAGTGAAGAAATTTGGATTTTTAATTCAGCATATTCCTCCTGAAGTTTGGAGGATCCAGAAGGAAGTTTGGAGGCATACTCGATAAGAGAAACCTGGTTCCTAGAAATCTGTAACAAGAAAGAGATATGGGTTAACAATTAGAAAGATCCAGTGATAATAAAATTGATTAGTTAAAAATTTACCATAAGCTATTGCTCCACGAGAGAGCGTTGGTTTTCCACCAAGTTTGGATTAAAAGGTGGTGGAGAAGAGGAAGTGAAGGGTTTCGAATGAAGGATAGACTTAACAAGATCGCTAAAATCAGTTGGCAAAGAAGTAGAAGACGATGGTCCTGGAAGAGTGTGAGACTTAGAAGGGGTCCCAAAAAGAGCAACCTGCATCTGTGCCAATGCAGTTGGTGAATCAGAAATTGAGATAGGCGGAATGGGAGCAGGAGAAGGAGGAATTGACTATGCAGTATATTTTAGAGCCTCAATAACTGGGCTTGCTAGAGCTTTCTTTGGAGAACTGTCTTCTTCTCCCTCATCAAGGTCGATCTTTGTCATCTTGGTTGGAGGGGCCTCACCAGGAGGCACTGTTTGCCTTCTTTTCAAAGATTTCTTGGAGCTAGCAAAACACTCCATAATTTCTGAGACATCCGTGGATGAGGAAGGAGGAGCAACTTCCCTTAAAGGCACCAAAACCTTGGGAGGAACTGTAACGATTACCAGAAAAAAAATGTATCAGATAAAGTAAGTTTAGGAATTCTGTGGAAAGAGGACACCAAATTGATGAGATACCTGAAGCGTCAGAACCTATTGGTGACAATGAAGTAAAGTGATCAGCATTACTCGGAGAATGAAAATGGCAACCCCGGGTGGTAAGCATGATGGCAGGCGGAGTCCAAGAATCTTTTTGCCAGTTGGCATGCTTCCTTAAATTTGAAAGGGTCAAAAGTGACAACCTGCTCCTAAGATGTTTTGGAGCTGCAGCCAATGAATTGATAATTTTTTGATCTGCATCGCTGAGTGCTTTAGAAGGGTCACCTGAAATAGATTGAAGGATAGTAAGCAAGAAACATAGGGGAAAGCAAAGACGATATTGGAATAAACTTACGAGGAGAAGCGAAGGCCCCGTGGACATCAGAAAAGCACTTAACAAAAAAGAATTGGTTTTCCCAATCCTTAAACTTGTTAATACCATCCAATATCAATTTCTTGTACACGTTCACCCTGTAAATTTGCTTATTGGGCTTGCTTAACCTTGCCAATTTGGTCAAAGAAGTTAAAATTTCAGGACTAAGCGACGGAAGTCCAGATTCCAGCGCTAGTATTTCAAGAGACAGGAGATAGATATACTCGTTAGCTGAAAGTTGTATCGGAGCAACTCCAATGTAAGACAAGAAGGAGTGCAAAAATGCAGGAAATGGGAGGAAACCGCCATGCCATATGTGAATGGCAGTAAATGCGAAGTACCCCGCCGGAGGGTTGTCAATAGTGTCAGTGGAGCTAGGAGGAATGGCTTCAACCCTAGTGATACCAAACTCTTTCAAGATGGCATCAATGTCACACTGGGTTTCAATGAAGGAGTGCTTAGCAATAGCTTCAACATTTGGGGAGCTCATTGTCCTGCCAGGTGGAAATGTTCTAATTAAAAACTTTTAACCAATTATAGATTTAGATGTCTATTAAGAGCATAAAAGTAGACCAATCTGTTCAGATAAATTAAATATGAAAATTTATGCCACGCTAGATTGTACTTTCGACAGTGTCGGAGGGAATAATGACTTTAATTTTTACCATTATGCACTAACAAAAATTTAGAAGTAAGTAAAAATGCAACTTTCTTAAAGCCGTTGACAAGGTCGAAAGGAAAAAGTGAGATGTTGTTTAATTGCTGCCTTTCGACAATGTCAAAGGTCTTATGAAAACCTGGGCCCACTACAAGTACAACCTAAAACTAAATGGCAAGACCTTTCGGCACGAATAAATTTGGAAATCTAAAATTTCCTAAATGGGAAAATGTATATCATTGATATTATAGAAAGGTCTAGTCAAGAGTGTTAAGATACGACTTTGAAAATTAAAGGATTTCAACCTTGTTGGAGGCATGTGGACGAAAGGTTTAAACCATTTGATCTTGTCGAAAGCCCTTAGTCGGAAGTTTTATCCTTAATTTTGCTTAACCTTCCGGCCACAGTTGTAAGGTGATGCCAAAATACCTTCTGACGTCATCGAAAGGTGCGGGAGAGATAAACCTAATTTTTGCTGCCTCAAATTCTTTCAAAGGGGTCAGAAAGTCATTTCACGTCACCCAATTGTGTGCTAGTAGGGCCCAGGTTGCCATATCGGGTTTAAGAAAGTCCATACCCGATAATAAATGTCATTTCAAATTTTTTCGAAAGAGAAGGAAGATGGACCTATTAGCAAAATTACCCCCATCTAAAATTGAATTAATTCGATTATGAAGTATAGAATAATCTTGTTAATAAACAAATATCAACCTCGGAAAATCAAAGGTTGAATTTGGATGTTTTGGGCATAAAATTTAAACTCTACGAAAAAGGAGGTTTTCCCGTGGCAAACACCGCCGATCTGGGATCCAAAACTATGGATAAAGTTTATTCAAAAGCCGATTTAAAAGAAAGAAGAATTTCCAAAAAAAAACCTAATTCAATGTCGAATTTGAGAAACTGAAAATCTAATTAGAAACTAATAACGGAGAAGATGAAACTAAAATTCATAAAGTGAATTCAAAAGAGTACCTTTCTGTATTGAGTTGAGATCTGAGAAAATCTTTAGGAATTCCTTTACTTGTTTGCGGTAATTTTTGATTTCAGGTAAGAGTGGAAGAAAGAGAAGAAGCATATTATATAGAGAAAAGTCATCCAGATTCTTAACCATCATATTAGGCTTAGGTGGAAGTTCTAGATCGACGTGGGAAGACCAAGAGGTAGAGAATTTTGAAGCTTTTGGCAAAAGTGACTTGGAAAGTATAGGGCATCCCTTCGAATGGGGGGGGCAAATGTTACACTAAAAATTAACCTTCCGACTAAGACTAAAGATCCCTAAACAAGAAAGGAAAAGAAGAGCGCAGCATAATACCTTCCGGAACTTCCAAAGGAATGCAACCGTTGAAGTTCACTAACCGTCGAAGGGTCGAAAGGTCCCACCTCCAGTATCCAAGGAATTCGAAGGAGAAGAAAGAGTCAGAACAAGTGAAAGCCACTACCTAATGACCTTTTCGAAAGCATACCAAACCTTCTGAACAGGTTGAGGAATACACAAGACATCTTTCGACAATGTCGAAAGGTTTATTAAGAAGACAATGCTTATGAGTTAGCAAAGAGAAAAGAAGCAACCTTCCGACGAGTCTGGAAGGTTCACGGCAACATATGTAAGGAAAACCCTTCGTCTACATCAAGAGGTTTATAAAGGCGTAAAGAGAAAAAAACCCTTCAACAACACCCAAGGAAATACAGAACCTTTCGACCAGGTCCTTTATCTAAGATTATCTCTCCTGTCTCTGTCAAAATATCTTTCGGGATGTTGACCACAAAATTGGTTAACAAAAACCAATGGTGATAAGGTCAATTGAGTAAGAGCTTATCAAAAGTTGCTGCTCCATCAGAGAGCGATAATTCTCCGCCAAGTCTGGAGTGAAAGAGGGTGGACAAGAAGAAGTGAAGGATTCAGAATGCAAGATGAGCTCGATCATTTCCTCAAAACTTGTAGATGGAGGAGTAGGAGATGATGACTTCGGAGGAATTTTTTAATGGGAGGAGTCGTTAATAAAGCTAGCTGCATCTTCTCAAGTGCAGTTGGAGAATCATAAATTGAGATGCGGAAAAAAGGATCAGGAATAGGCGGAATTCGCTCTGGTTTATCTATAGGAGCTTCAACAATGAGGCTTTTTGGGGCTTGTTCAAGAGATAAGTGCTTTTCCTCTTCCTCCAGATCTATGATTTTAGCCACTTTCTCATGGGGAGCGCCTTCAATAGACTTCATTAGTTTTCTTTTAAAGGTATTCTTGGATTTGGCAAAGGCTACCATAATTGATGTCACGCCAGAAGTTGATGGAGGAGGGGCAGCGCCGCTAGAAGACACTATAACTTGAGAAGAAACTGAAACAAATTTGAGGAAATGTAAAATCAGTCAAAGTAATTCATAGAATGCTAGGGACAAAAAAGAAAATACTAGACCAATGATGTACTAGTAGGATCAATACAAATTGGTGACATTGGACAGAAGTTTTCAGCATCTCCCAAGGAGAGGAAGTGCCACACAAAGTGTGCAACACAAAGGGAGGAGTCCCTAAGATCCTCTGGCCTGGTAGCAGCATTGAGTGCTTTCTTAAGTTTGAGGGAGTTAGAAGCGTCAATCTGCTCCCAATCTGTTTTAAAGCCATAGTTAGAGAATCAATTGTCCTCATGTTTACCTCATTAAGCTTCTTGGAAGAGACACCTGATAAAGTACGAGATTAGTTAACAGAAAACAAAAAGTAGGGGAAAGACAACATAAGACCAGACTTACGGGGAGAGTCAAAAGTCCCGCGAATATTAGCAAAACATCTGACAAAGAAGAACTGGTTCTCCCAGTCCCTGAATTTGTTGACCACATCTGATATTAATTTATTGTAGGGGTTGAATCTGTATATTTGATTATTGAGATTGCTCAGCCTTGTCAACCTGGTTAAGAAATGTAGCACTTTAGCGTTGAGAGAGGGGAGCCCAGATTCCAGTGCCAACATCTCTAAAGATAGAAGATGAGTGTAGATGTTTGTAGATAGTTGGATCGGGGCAATTCCAACATAAGATAGATATGAAGATAAAAACTCCGGGAAAGGTAAGAATCCGCCATGTTATATGTGAATGGCAGTGTAAGCAAAATATCCTTTAGGAGGATTGTCAATGATGTCAGTTTCCTAGGGAGGGATAGCTTCAATTCCAGTAATACCAAAATCACTAAGGATGGCATTGACTTCAACCTGAGATGCAATGGCAAAATACTTTGAAATGGCTTTAGCTTTCTTAGGAGAGCTCATGATCCTGCCAGGTGAAAACATTTTAGTTAAAAAATTTAATTGTTTATGAATTTAAAATGCATTCGAAAATTAAACAAAGATATATACTTAGATAATTTAAACATGAAAACAGACATAAAGTTTTAAAATTATGCAAATAGTTTGAGTCAAAAACCAAATAGCTTAGCTTGAGCTTTCGATAACGTCGAAAGGACCAAAGCTTAAGCTTTCAACAATGTCGAAGGAACAATAGCCTGAGCTTTCAACAATGTCGAAAGGACAATAGCTTGAGCTTTCGACAAAGTCGAAAGGACAATAGCATCAACTTTGAACCAGTATATCTTAACATTGTTGAAAACCTAAAGAATAAATAAGTTATAATATATGTTCTTTGATCCATCAACAAGGTCGAAAGGATGAGACATAGCTTTAATCCATTCAACTATTTTCGACAATGTCGAAAGCTCAATGGGAACCTGAATACCCTATGAGTGAAACATAAAGCTAAGCAATAAGCCCTTTCGGCATGGTCAGAATCGATAACTTAAAGTTCCTGAGAAAAAATATAAAGTTGTCAACGTTGTCGAAAGGTCTGGTTAATGTTGTCGACGTTATCGAAAGGACTGATCAATGTGGTCGAAACCTATCTTACCCATTGAAGTCAAAAGGTTTAAAAGGTTTCGACCTTGTCGAAAGGTTGCTGTCGAAGGGGTTGAAGGGTTCGACTAGATCGAAACATTTGACTATCGAAGGGGTAGATCCACTCCACTCACCTAACTATCATTTCGGCAACGCAGATCAAATTGGCATCACCACACATTTCGACCCCATTGAAAGGTGCTAAGAAGGCAAATCCAATATTGCCATTTCAATCTCTTTCGAAGGGGTAGAAAGGTCATTTTGTGCAGCCAAATTTATCATTTGTACACAAGAGGGTTTTAGGTAATTGAATTGGGTTTAACTAACCCAAAACATGATTGTAAATACAGATTTCAAAAATTTCTTGAAGGACAAGCAAATCAAACTTTTAACCAAACGAACTCAAGCAGAAATTCAAACTATCTCAATTCCAAAAAAGCTATAAAAATAATCAAAAATCCAGGTCACAAACAAAAAGCAAAAGTTAAAAATTTTTGAAATAAAATCCAAACCCGATAAGAGAATGGGTCCAAGAATCATCCACTGTAAATTTCAAAACCATAAACAAGTAAAGAAAATAATAATAATAATAAAACTTTAAAAATCCTTGAAACAAGATTAATGAAAGTTCTCCAGTAAATCAATTAGAACCCGCCTTTAGAAAAATCAAATTTCGAATGATTTCAAATATAAATTTCAATTTTAAAATCTGAGGGATGGAGTCCGATTGAAGTTAATCAAATAGAGTTAAATTTCAAACTTATGTATTGGATTTGCTGGTGATTTTGATTTCTGGAAGTGAGATGAAAGTTTGAAGGTCTATAGAATTTTTTTACTTGTGTTTTAAATTTTAATTGAAGAAAGAATGAAAGAGGAAGAAGAAGAAGAGCGCATTATATAAGTATAGTCTCCCAAAATTGTCGGCCATTGGATCAGATTTGAATGGACGACCCAGATCTACGCAGGAAGGCCAAGAGGCAGGAAATTTCTAGGTTTCGACAAAGATGACTTGAAAAGCCAAGAGCATCCCTTCGCAAGGGGGGGGGGCAAATGTTACTCCAAAAAATCCACCTTTCGACTAAGTCAAAAGGTCCTTAAACAAATACCAAGAGAGAAGCATTCAGATCAAACCTTTCGAAGGAGTCGAAGGGATGCTGCCATTAAAGTTTAAGAGCTTCAAGACCTTTCGAAGAAGGTGAAGAAGTTGAAGCAAGTATTAGCAACCCCTTAAAATGCTATAGTAAGCCTTTCGAACCGGTCAAATATCTATCCAGGACACCTTTCGACGATGTCGAAAGGTGCTATGAAGAAAGCAATACTTCGAACACAGAAAGGTGGAAGAATAATAAGACCCAAGGGGACACGTTTTGGGGATCCGATTTCTCTCATTCCAAACTTGTATTTTCTTTAACAAAGCATTGTAACCCTAATTTGGAGATTGTGGATTTGGAGCTTTAATGAAATAAAATCTCTTTGGATGGAAAAAGGGAAGTCTTGTACATTGCTGATCTCTTTAATGTTTACTAACGCTCTTGTTGGATTAACCTTTGTGTTTCAGGTTTAACCCCATCGAAAGGAACCTGTCGACAAGGTAGACACCTCTTCAGGCTCAAACGACTTTTGTAACTCTTTGAAACCATCAACTCTATGATTTAAAGCTTTCGACAAGGTCAAAAGCTATTCTTTGAACACCAAAACCTAGACTTACAGACTTAATCCAAAGGAAGTCGTTCCCATAGCTTTCGACAAGATCAAGACTTACTTTAAAAGGGACTTAACTCAAGGAAATTTCAATCTAATCGAAAGGAAGGCTTTCGATGGAGATCTCACTCTAACTCAATTGGATCGAAAGGTTACTTCTTCCAAAGACCATACCTTTCGACATCGTCGAAAGGTCTGACTTGAGGAATATTAAATAATAAAGCCAAATTGGAAGGCGATTCCTAAGGAATTCACACTCACCACTCATGCAAAAGGTTATCCATCTTCATTAACATTACTTTAGGGTGTTAACAAGAAATCTTGTTTACATTTTTGGCACTAGAAGAAGGGCTTGAACCTCCAACTTGGATAAACCCCCAACACCACTATTCTCTAACCCTACTTAAGTTGATTCTACTTCAAGTTTATCTGCATTGGTGAATCATGGCTACAAGAATTAAGAGATCGGAACAAGGGTCCTATGAACCATATTTGACAAGGTTCCCCTAAATACTTATCAAGAATTCCAATCAAGATGAAGAACAAAGGCTAAGGCTCGAAGCTCTAAGAATTATAAACAAGAAGAAAGCAGAGTCTTATGATCCGGAGAAATGGAGTCTAAATCCTTTTCATATTGGTCCTAGCCTTATCTTTGCACTCGAAAAAAGGACAAATGGAAGTGGCAATGTCTTTAATCAAATGAGAAGAACCACTCAACATTATTCAAAAGGCATAATCTTTTTGAAAGAAATAATGGCCGATTATAATGCCTTTGCAAATAAATGGCAACAACCAATTGTAAAGAGAACACTTCCTACACAAGATGTACAAAGAGTGCTAAAAATAAAAGCAATTGAGGGGCATGAGAACACAGAGCCAAGGAACAAAATTCAAGAGGCCATCCGCAAGAATCAAGATTCAAGTCTAGACTTCCAAAGGAGTGCAACTTACCAACATGGATTGAAAACATCTATTTGCTTACAAAGGATGAGCTCAACCATTGGCCATCATAGAAAAAGAAGCCAAAACATGAAAGGAATTTGGGAGGATCTTACTGCCACTATCATATGATGAATGGTCATGAAACCAAACATTATAGAGCCCTAGAGGGGATGATCATAAACTTCTTTCGTCAAGGGAAAATCCATGAGTTTGTAAAAGGAATTTGAGATAAAGTCAATAAAGAACAACTTTCTATAAAGAGAAAATCTACATGGTTGAGAGTGAAATGCTCCTTATATTTGGATACTACCTAAGATGGTAGTCTACCTAAGATGTTAGAAAAGCCTCTGTCCGCGCCGAGATGGCCAGGGCAGAGCACCACATGTAGGGAGGGCGGATAAGCCTTTAGCCACACCATAAGATGGCCAGGTTAAAGCATCGGACAAGCCCTTGGTCGCGCCTCTGGTCAGGTCAAGGCACCTCCTAGAGGGAGAACGGAGTAAGCCTTTATCCGCGCCATAAGATGGCCAAGTTAAATCACCGAACATGCCCTTAACTGCGCCGTGCTATGGCCAGGTTAAAGAACACCTTGGAGGGAGGATGGAGTAAGCCTTTATCCGTGCCATAAGATGGTCAGGGTAAAGCACCGAACAAGCCCCTGTCCGCGCCACAAAAGGGCCAGGGCAGGGTGCCTTCTAGAGGGAGGTCGGGTAAGTCCTTGGTTATAGCCTCTAAGATGAGCTAACCAAGAGCACCAGACAACAATGGACTAAGACGTCCAGGACAAGAAGAGGCTCATCAAATAATGGACTAAGATGTCCAAGCCCAATGGGAGGCTCATTCAATAAAGGACTGAGATGTCCAAGCCCGAGAAGAGGCTCATCAAATCATGAACTGAGATGTTCAAGCTTGAGAAAAAGCATATCTGATCATGGACTAAGACGTCCTAGCTCAAGAGGCAGCCAATCGGATTATTTCTATATATATTCAAAACTTGAAGGGTTCATATATGTCAAAGAAGACAGGAGTAAAGGAGGGGGACAGAACTCCGCTTATTATTACCCGAATCTGGGTTTCGGGACTCCCATTCCTAAACATCAGTATTAATACCCAAATGAGGATTTTGGGTCTTTCATATACAAATTCCATCATCTAACGCCCGAATCTGGGCTTCAGGTCTTTATCAATCATTGACTTATTAAACCAGAATCTGGGTATCAAGACTGTTGCTTATGTAAACCCTAATCTGGGTGCAAGATCACTGGATTTCTATTCATCCAAATGCCCGAATCTAGGCCAAAGAATATCATCATAAAGATCGCTGTTAAGAGTTTCTGAATGGGAACTTCGGATTTCTAAACTTTTAAATCCCATTAATGTTGAGGAATGGGTCGAATAGTTACTGCTTCAAAATTTCAAACACTGATTTCTAAATCAGGTTCTTTATTAAATAAAGGTTACATTCTAATATTTATACCCTTATGATAAAGCGGAATTTTTTATCAGCAAATTTCAAACTTTCCAGCCAAGTGGAAGGAATTACATACTTGATCATCTCCCATCGTGGTTAAAGATGAGATTTTAACATTTAGTATAAGCTATTTATCATACAATTAACATAATGATTTGTTAATCTAAGCAATTGACATACATAGACAAATATGTCGATTTCAAGCTAAAAATTAGAAATATTGTTTGCTACATGCTTTTTAGGAAAATCAAAACAATAAGGAATAGCGAAAGATTCAACAAGTCCAAAAAATCAATGAAGGAGCAATTCAAAGGCATTTCAAAAGTGACATCATAGAAAAGGATTGCAAATCAGGTGCTACTTTCCAATTTATATAAGTCATGAGATAATTTACAAGTCTATAAACCTTTTACATATATATATACTCACAAAATAAGTTCATTCAAGTCAGACTTACAAATAAATTACAAGTCTTGAGCGGCTTTGTTAAGAGTTTCTACGACTGAAGGGTCCACGACATTGCGAATGGCCACGCAGAGAACTTCCTTGAGTTTCTTTTCTTCTTATTCTGCTCTCATCATCAATTGCATCAATATTGGTCTTCAGAGCACGATTAAAAGCTCTATTAGCTGCCCTAAGGGTTTTGTTTTCCCTTTCTAACTCTGCAACGCGCTTCTCAAGCAGATAGTTATAACATTCGAGCTTTTGATTCTTGGCAGCGTAATAGTTAATAGTTTGGGAATATTTGACCTTTTATTACTCATCGAAATATTTGGCTATTTCAAATTTTACTCTCCTGCACCAGTTTCCCATGGCATTCTCATCTAAGCCCGGGGGAGGGTTAAGCATAGTAGGGAATTTTTCGACTGCAAGAAGTTTCGACATGGTGGGTTTAGTAACCGTAGGAGTAAAGTGAGGGACCGACAAGACAATACTCGAGATCTTGTCCCCCATAATGATCTCTAAGGAGGCACACTGAGCCTGGCTATCTTTTAATTTCAACTCTAAATCACTTATTTTCTGAATAAGTTCAGACATCTTTTGGTCGAAGTCGATCGTGGGATTTGTCTTCACTTGTCATTTAAGCATGGTGATCATCTCAACTTTCTTCCTAATATCAGCCTTGAGATAGGCAATATGGTCTTTGTGACCACTGGCGATGGGTTTTTGGAGAAAGTATCTCTTTTTCCATTTCATAGCTTCAACGTTGCCACCAAAACGCTCTAGTAAGACTTCATCGTGGACCACGATCCCTCCGTTTGCTGTCAGCAGTCTCTCAGCGATAGCATCGACACGTGACAATAAGTTTTGAGAAAGAGGAGTCGTAGATAATTGTAGCTCCTATTTAAACAAAAGAAATGGAATAAAAATCAAGATAGAGATAAAAAGATATCTTTATTATTATCACCACGGATTACAACTAAAACAACGACAAAGTTAAAAGATACAACATGCAATTTGATCACATTTAAAGTTTAGAAACTACTTTCATAACTTTATCTAGAGAATTAGTTGAAAGCATAACTGTCGAATCAAAGGGCATAGTAACTCCTTCAGGGGTTATTACTGGTGGGCATTGGCTATAGTCCCATTTCCCAACTGGGAACTATCGCGACCACAAATTAATTTAGAGTGAAATGTTCTGATCTCTTTAAAGAATGCTTCCTTCTCAGTACCGAGGAAGTCAAAACTGAGGCGAGCGTATTCTAAGTACAATTTTTGTAAATCTCGAAGAAAGCAATATCTCGCTAATTTTGAAGTCTTTAAAATTGGTGCATTTTCATAGTAAAACCTTCTTAATTTAACATATTGGCTTAAATGGTTTCTAGGGACGAGTCGACCTAAAGAACTGTCATTCTAAAATAATATAGTAAAGAGAAGCTAAGCATAAAGGAAATAGAGAAAAAACATATATTCATACATCAATTAATTGTTACATATTCAATCATTCATCTAGTTCATACAAAATAGACTTGGAGAAAAACTCAGAAACAAATTTACCTTTATAGTACTTATGCTTTTCGACGGGGGAGGGGGGAGGGGAGATCTTGAGGAATCGACCTGATTGCGGTAAGTTCCAGCAAGCTCCAGGATGCGGGTCAGATCCGAATTCATCCAAGTATCTTTTATGGAGACGTCTAAGTAAACCCCCGCTGAATTCACCTAAGTACGAAAAATCTATAATCGAATGTCTGCAATAAGATTTACACAAGAAATTAACTAAAATATCCCTTTCTTTAGTCATCATCCAAAATAAAGTAAGCAACTCCCGATTCTCCTTTAAGAGAGCGTCATATCAGAGATGTGCTCTCTTTAATAACGGGGCAGCCCTATGATTTTTAAAAGATGCTAGGACAGAAGCACTCCGGTCAAGACTGTGATACTTTTCAGAGAGGATGTTATGCTCCTTTATCTATTTGTCTAATTACCTATATAACTTGTTAATTTCTGCTTGTTTCCTTTCAAGTTTTATTTTATAGGGAAATTGAGGCTTTCTCCTTATCTAAAATGAATGATTTTACACTAATTATTAGTTTCGAAGAGAAAGATGTTTAAACAGGGAATTCCATACCTGAGAAACTAGAATGGAAGCCTGAGGGGCCTGCTCCTTTCTTTTTGGATCCTCATTATGAATGGGAGCATATTCTTCCTCATGAGGAGCAGAAGGCCTGGGAGATGCAGGTGGCATATCTTTCTAGGGGGATGGTTCTTTTCCAAGAAATTCAGCTTGGTCGCCCCCATCCTTTTCTGAAACTCTGGAAAGACACCCTATCTCCACCAAGGCCCTGGCCTCCAGCTGGGTCGTCGTCGTCATCATCATTGTCACTACCTTCACCACCATTATCATCCTTTTCTTCATCAGCGTCATCTGTGTCACCCTTCTCCTCAGAGTCAAATTCGATTTTGAAGGAGGGTACATCAAAAGAAAGGATTTCAGCTGCATTAACTTCCTCCTCGCCCTCAGGTTACATACCCTGCTTAATCTGGTTGATTTTGCCCATCACTCTTTTGGCTAAGGCAGGGTCAAGTGAAGGAAAGCCAAAGTTAGGACAATTCTTATAGTTGTCAGTGTATGCGAGCATAAGGGCGTCTTCATAGTTCTTCAGCATCATTGGCCCGAGGGAGACGTCGATAAATTGTGATACTTGCCCTTGACATCAGAGAGGGTGTGAACAGCAAGTTTGAGTGAAGCCCTGGTCTTCTTGAATTTATCTTTCAGAGAAGAGTTCTTGGCAACCAAGCGAGCTTTTTCATCATCCGTATCTTTCAGAGTAAGCTCCATGGCAAGTTTTTCATCATTGGTAAGTTGGTGGTTGTTATCCCACCTTTTGGTCAAGGTCGGGATATCAACAAATTGGCTGGAAAGGATGGATATCAGGATTGGAGATCGATTGGAAACAAGGCTATGATCGATATCATCAAAATTTGGCCGAGCTCCAACCAAGACATGATCAATTGGGAACGATGAACATGGCTAGAAAAGGCTATATCTCAAGTTTCAAGTCGAATGGAGTTCGTTTGGCCAAGATATTGATGGATGCATGCTTAAGGGAACCCTGTTCGTATCGATACCTATGGATACAAACAGGATGTTCGTATCGATCAGGGAGAGAGAGATTAAGTGGATTTCGACTAGATGGCTGTGGACTTTGATTGAACAGATAAGCGCATGATGATTTGTTTGACTCGATGATTTCGTATCGATCGGGATGGAACGCAGTAGTATACTTTGAATCGATATTGTTCATATCGATCAACATGGACTACTCGAATCGATACAGTTCGTATCGATCAACATTGGATACTTCGAATCGATACTGTTCGTATCGATCAACATTGGATACTTCGAGTCGATACGAAGAAGCATGGATAGGAACAAGGCAGCACCAATAGCATGGAGTCAACACGAAACGAGCGGCAGGCATATGTAGGTCGATGCGAACTGCGAGTGATAATGGATACGAAGGCATGCGCTTTCGGAGTGCTTAAGGATCAATACGAAGAGGATAGTGGCCTATCGATGCGAAGAGGGGAATAGGTTGATGGACACGAAGGTGATGGTTACGAACTCATGGATACGAACTCTTCAGCCTTCATGAAAGCTACAACTTGCACCGATCGTAACCCATAATCTACAAGTCCAAATGCCACCAAATTTTCACAGGAGCTTGCGTACAACCTAAAGAATGTTCACGATCGATCTCGACTCGATTGGACAAGATCTTGATCGATACGAATTTCGTTCGTATCGATCACGGATCGAGTCAAAATCACCTGGGATCGATCGCGTGGGCCCACTCGCGTGCCAGAAGAGGTCTCCCAAAATCTGAGCGAGATATTTGCAACCTACGCCTATAAATATCATCCTAAAACCTACAGAAAGGGGAGTTTTTTTTTATTCTCCAACATCCTAACTCTGCTGAAATCGCCATTATACTAAAACTTCACTGTTGTACTCGAGAATTACTCCAGTAATCCGTTGTAACCAGCGAGCAAAGTCAATAAAAGATTAACTTTTGAAGTGGACGTAGGCTGGAGATAGCCGAACCACTATAAATCTTGTGTCTCTATCTATTTATTTCTGTTTTAAGTGTGCTATTCTTCATTTTTATCCTCTACATTACCTAGATCTGTGATTTGTGATCATATACTGCTGATCTGTGTTCATACATTGGTGCTTTCGTGATATTATGGGTTTGTGACCAATTTTGGCGCAAACACTTTGGTGCTTTCAATGAGAATGACTAGCGCCCGCTAGACCGGATTTGAAGTTCAGATTTGAAAGGCTAAAGGGTCAGATCTAAAAGGAACCATGACAAAGAAATCGACAAGGAGACAAAGAGCGGAGAGAAGTCAGCATGAAGGAAGCCAGGAGGCATCTTCAGGAGCTAATCAGACTTCAGCTTTCATTACCAAACACGAGATGGAGATGATGATGGGAGCAATGCATGAAGAGTTTCTAAAGAGACATGAGGAAATGATGCAAAACCTTCTCAAACAGTTTGGACAGGCAGGAACAGCTGGAATTGATGGAGTTCAGATCCACGGAGCTGGAACGGAAGGACCCAACAGGAAATCAGATGGAGCAGCTCAACAGGGCGCAGCCCCTAATCAGCACACGACTGTTAATCAGGATGGATCCAGGCATGGGGGCACACCAGCCGACAACGATGTACCTACCCATGGAAGGACTTTAGGTGACATCACACAACAAGATGCCGGCAGGAATGCAGGAGCGCGTGATGAAGAGTACGCACCAGAATTCCCTTGGGGACTCGGAGGGCAACCCTTGATGGACAACGCTGGGTTGGCTGAGATTATCAGACGAACTATGCACGGAGGTTTAACAAACAGAGATCTGAAAGGAGTAAACAGGAGTCTGTTTACCGTGACATCAGAAATGCTCGGAACTGACCAGAGTTCAAGCTACCTACACTGGAGGTGTACAATGGCAAGGCTGATCCTACCGATCACTTGATGAGGTACACGAGACACATGGAAGTGCTGGGGGCATTGGAGGAGGTTATGGCCCGATGTTTCCCCCTGTACTTGACGGATATAGCTGCTATGTGGTTCAGGCAGTTGGAAGAGGGATCTATCAGGACATGGACGGAATTGGTGGATAAGTTTTTAAGGCAGTTTTAGGTTCATATCAAAAGGCCAAAGAATGTAATGACACTAACATCGGTGAAGCAAAGGATAGGAGAATCGCTCAGAACTTTCTTAACTCGGTTCAATGCAGCGGTTGCTTTGGTGGATCGGCCGGACCCATCAATGGTTTTAATGGCAGCAGTGTCAGGAGTCAGGGATAACTCGGATTTCAAAGTGTCATTGATACGGGACCCACCAATGGATCTCGGGGAATTCTTTCACGAGGCCGAGAGATTCCTTCGACAGGAGGATGCATGTTCAGATATGAAGTTAAAGGAAGTGAACGCGGCCGAGGATGGAGAGTCATCCGGCTGAAGCTCGGGTAAGGATAAGGATAAAGGAAAACGGAAGTCGGATGACAACTTTGGCAGGGCAAGGAAACGTTCGGGAGAGCCAAAATTCTCCACTTACACAGGGTTGAATGAAACGTTGGAGCGGATATTCATGGAAACTCGGGATCATCTTCCCTACCAAAGGCCAGCAAGGAGAGAACCATCGGAACGTGAAAAGGCATCAGGAAGGCATTGTCTCTTTCATGATCTGGACAGACATGATACCAACAGCTATAGACATATAAAGGATATAATCGAGGAGCATGTAAGGAGTGGCCAGTTGCGACAATACATCGGGACTCGGAATGCGATGGTGGAACAGGAGCAGCACCGTCTACCTCAAACGATGATGGCGCGAGGCCCAGGAATGATGGTCGATTAGTTATCGACTGACAGGGATATGGAATAAGTAGCAAACTACAGGCAAACGGCCAGGTCATTTACTCATGTACGGGGATGGAGATGGCCCCTAGGCATGCTCTGAGATGATGATAAACCGCGACGCTATGGTTTGTGAAATTTGTTTTTTCTTTTTTGGTTTGGACATTTGCTTTTTTCTGGTTTAGTTTTGGAGTTTGGTTTGAATTCTTGGTTTTGTTTGTTTTTTGATTTGGACTTTAGTTTGGATGCTTGTTTTCTGGTATGGATTTGTGGTTTTCCGATTTTATTTGGATTTTGGATTGGATTTTGATTGGATTTTTTATCTGGCTTTTAGTAAATGGCCGCCGGGTATGGATTATGCCTGGCAAGGGATAAGTCGCTTCGTCCGAGCGTGGCGAATCGACTTATTCAGGTCGTCGAGTATAGACTATACTCGGCAAGGGTCCGGAGAGACCAGGATTTGGCCTAGGACTTAGGCCCTATATTATCGGTTACTATTTCAGGTCGTCGAATATGGACTATGCTTGGCAAGGGTCCGGAGAGACCAGGATTTGGCTTAGGATTTAAGCCATGGCATTACTCAGCATTCAGGGACACTGAACCAAGAACCCCAAGGCATTATTCAATATGCATCGTCGAGTGTAGGCTACGCTTGGGAAGAACCAGGAGAGGTTATGGATTCAGATATCGGCTATGAATAGCTAAGGATTTTGATATCGACCCGAAGAGGTCTTGGATTAGATTATTGGTTATTGGATACGGATGGATTAGAACTCGGTTGTCGGGTTCAGATGGATATGAAATTGGCTGAGGATTTGATTACTGAATTCGGAATCAGACATCGACTCGGAGCAGTCATGAATTTGGATCAGGTTATGGCTATGGAACTCGGACGGGATGGCTTGGTAATGGATTGGATTATGATTGGATGGTATGGCTACGGATGGAATATGGACTTCGGATGTCGGAATTAGAGCGTTTCAAAACACACCTTCTTACCACAAGACATGTTTTGGGGGGCAAATGTTATCCCACATTTTGGTCAAGGCCGGGATATCAACAAATTGGCTGGAAAGGATGGATATCAGGATTGGAGACCGATTGGAAACAAGGCTATGATCGATATCGTCAAAATTTGGCCGAGCTCCAATCAAGACAAGATCAATTTGGAACGATGAACACGGATAGAAAAGGTTATATCTCAAGTTTCAAGTCGAATGGAGTTCGTTTGGCCGAGATATTTATGGATGCATGCTTAAGGAAACCATGTTCGTATCGATACCTATGGATACGAACAGGATGTTCGTATCGATCAGGGAGAGAGATATTAAGTGAATTTCGACTCGATGGCTGTGGACCTGGATTGAACTGATAGGTGCATGAAGATTTGTTCGACTCGATGATTTCGTATCGATCGGGATGGAGCGCAGCAGTATACTTCGAATCGATATTGTTCGTATCGATCGACATGGACTACTTCGAATCGATACAGTTCATATCGATCAACATTGGATACACAACATTGGATACTTCGAATCGATACAGTTTGGATCGATCAACATTGGATACTTCGAGTCGATACGAAGAAGCATGGATACAAACAAGGCAGCACCAATAGCAGGGAGTCGACACGAAACGAGCGGCAGGCATATGTGGGTCGATGCGAACTGCGAGTGATAATGGATACGAAGGTATGCGCTTTCGAAGTGCTCAAGGATCGATACGAAGAGGACAATGGCCTATCGATGCGTAGAGGGGAATAGATTGATGGACATGAAGGTGATGGTTACGAACTCACGGATACGAACACTTCAGCCTTCACGAAAGCTACAACTTGCATCGATCGTAACTCACAATCTACAAGTCCAAATGCCACCAAATTTTCACAGGAGCTTGCATACAACCTAAAGAATGTTCACGATCGATCTCGACTCGATTGGACAAGATCTTGATTGATACGAATTTTGTTTGTATCGATCACGGATCGAGTCAAAATCACCTGGGACCGATCGCGTGGGCCCACTCGCATGCCAGAAGAGGTCTCTCGAAATCTGAGCGAGATATTTGCAACCTACGCCTATAAATAGCATCCCAAAGCCTATAGAAAGGGGAGTTTTTTTTGGATTCTCCAACGTCCTAATTCTACCGAAATCACCATTATACTAAAACTTCACTGTTGTACTCGAGAATTACTGCAGTAATCCGTTGTAACCAGCGAGAAAAGTCAATAAAAGATTAAATTTTGAAGTGGACGTAGGCCGGAGATAGCCGAACCACTATAAATCTTGTGTCTCTGTCTATTTCTTTCTGTTTTAAGTGTGCTATTCTTCATTTTTATCGTCTACATTACCTAGATCTGTGATTTGTGATCATATACTGCTGATCTGTGTTCATACATTGGTGCTTTCACGATATTTGAGGTTTGTGACCAATTTTTGCGTAAACAGTGGGCCTGCTTCTCTTCCTTTAAATTATCCTCGACCTTGGCAAGGGAAGCCTTTAATCGGTCCAACTCTGTGGAGGCGTCGTTTTTGGCAGTGGTGAAGGAAGATACTTGATTTTTAAGCTCGGATTTTTCTTCCTACAGCTTGGAGGATCCAGCTGAAGAATTTAAAACATGTTCATTCAAAGCTATCCAACTCCTAGAAATCTGGAGCGAGAAGTGTAACACAAGTTAGCGATTAGAGAAAACCAACGTTGATAAGGTCAATTGAATAAGAGCTTATCAAAATTTGCTGCTTCAGCAGAGAGCAATAATTCTCCACCAATTCTAGAGTGAAAGAGGGCGGACAAGAAGAAGCGAATGATTTAGAATGCAAGATGAGCTCGATCATTTCCTCAAAACTTGTAGATGGAGGAGTAGGAGATGATGACTTCGGAGGAATTTGTTTCATGGGAGGAGTCGTTAGTAAAGCTAGCTGCATCAAGTGCAGTTGGAGAATCAGAAATTGAGATGGGGAAAGATGATCGGGGATAGGCGGAGTTCGCTTCGGTTTATCTATAGGAGCTTAAACAATGGGGCTCTTTGGGGCTTGTTGAGGAGATAGGCGCTTTTCCTCTTCCTCCACATCTATGATTTTAGCCACTTTCTCCGGGGCCACGCCTTCAGGAGACTCCATTAGCTTTCTTTTAAAGGTTTTCTTGGATTTGGTAAAGGCTGTCATGATTGATGTCACTCCAGAAGTTGATGGAGGAGGGGCAGCGCCGCTAGAAGACACTATAACTTGAGACGAAACTGAAACAAATTCGAGCAAATGTAAAGTCAATCAAAGTAATTCAGAGAATGCCAGGGACAAAAAAGAAAATACTAGACCAATGATGTACTAAAAGGATCAACACAAATTGGTGACATTAGAGAGAAGTTTTTAGCATCTCCCGGGGAGAGGAAGCATTTGCCACGCGAAGTGTGTAAGACAGAGGGAGGAGTCCCTAAGATCCTCTAGCCCGGTAGCAGTAGTGAGTGCTTTCTTAAGTTCGAGGGAGTTAGAAGCGTCAATCTGCTCCCAATCTGTTTTGAAGCCACAGTTAGAGAATCAACTATCCTCATGTTTACCTCATTAAGCTTCTTGGAAGAGACACCTAATAAAGTACGATATTAGTTAACAAAAAACATAAAGTAAGGGAAAGACAACATAAGACCAGACTTACGGGGAGAGGCAAAAGTCCCGCGAATATTAGCAAAACATCTGACAAAGAAGAACTGGTTCTCCCAGTCCCTGAATTTGTTGACCCCATCTGATATTAATTTCTTGTAGGGGTTGACACTGTATATTTGATTATTGAGATTTCTCAGCCCTGCCAACCTGGTTAAGAAATGTAGCACTTTAGCGTTGAGAGACGGGAGCCCAGATTCCAGTGCCAACTCTCTAAAGACAGGAGATGAGTGTAGACGTTTGGAGATAGTTAGATCGAGGCAACTCCAATTAAGATAGATATGAAGATAAAAACTCTGAGAAAGGTAAGAATCCTCCATGCCATATGTGAATGGCAGTGTAAGCAAAATACCCTTCAGGAGGGTTGTCAATGGTTTCAGTTTCCTGGGGAAGGATAGCTTCAATTCCAGTAATACCAAAATCCCTAAGGATGGCATTGACTTCATCTTGAGATGCAATGGCAGAATGCTTTGAAATGGCTTCAGCTTTCTTAGGAGAGCTCATGATCTTGCTAGGTGAAAAGGTTTTATTAAAAATCTTTGATTGTTTATGAATTTAAAATGCATTCGAAAATTAAACAAAGAAATCTACTTAGATAATTTAAACATGAAAACAAACATAAAGTTTTAAAATTATGCAAATAGTTTGAGTCAAAAACCAAATAGCTTAGCTTGAGCTTTCGACAATATCGAAAGGACAAAGCTTGAGCTTTCGACAATGTCGAAGGAACAATAGCCTGAGCTTTCGACAATGTCGAAAGGACAATAGCTTGAGCTTTCGAAAAAGTCGAAAGGACAATAGCATCAACTTTGAACCAGTATATCTTAACATTGTCGAAAACCTAAAGAATAAGTAATAATATATGTTCTTTGAGCCATCGACAAGGTCGAAAGGATGAGACATAGCATCAATCCATTCAACTCTTTTCGACAACGTCGAAAGCTAAATGTGAACATGAATATCCTACAAGTGTAACATAAAACTAAGCAATAAGACCTTTCGATATGGTCGGAACCGATAACTTAAAGTTCCTGAGATAAAATATTAAAGTTTTCGATGTTGTCGAAAGGTCTGGTCAATGTTGTCGACGTTGTCGAAAGGACTGATCAATGTGGTCGAAACCTATCCTACCCATTGAAGTCAAAAGGTTTAAAAGGTTTCGACCTTGTTTAAAGGTTGTTATTGAAGGGGTTGAAGGGTTCGACTAGGTCGAAACGTTTGACTATCGAAGGGGTAGATCCACTCCACTCAGCTACCTATCCTTTCGGCAACGTTGATCAAATTGGCATCACAACACCTTTCGACCCCATCGAAAGGTGCTAAGAAGGAAAATCAAATATTGGCGTATCAATCTCTTTCGAAGGGATAGAAAGGTCATTTTGTGCCACCAAATGTATCATTTGTACACGAGAGGGTTCCAGGTAATCGAATCGGGTTTAACTAACCCCAAACCCGATTGTAAATACACGTTTCAAAAATTTCTTGAAGAATAAGCAAATCAAATCTTTTAACCAAACGAACTATAGCAGAAATTCAAACTATCTCAATTCCAAAAAAGGTATAAAGATAATCAAAAACCCAGGTCATGAACAAAAAGCAAAAGTTAACAAATTGTGAAATAAAATCCAAACCTGATAAGAGAATGGGTCCAAGAATCATCCACTGTAAATTTCAAAACCATAAACAAGTAAAGAAAATAATAATAATAAAACTTTAAAAATCCTTGAAACAAGATTGAAGAAAGTTTTCCAGTAAATCAATTAGAACCCTCCTTTAGAAAAATCAAATTTCGAATGATTTCAAATATAAATTTCAATTTTAAAATCTGAGGGATGGAGTCAGATTGAAGTTAATCAAATAGAGTTAAATTTAAAACTTATGTATTGGATTTGCTGGTGATTTTGATTTCTGGAAGTGAGATGAAAGTTTGAAGAATTCTTTGACTTGTGTTTTAAATTTTAATTGCGGGAAGAATGAAAGAGGAGGAAGAAGAAGAGCATATTATATAAGAAAAGTCTCCCAAAATTATCAGCCATTGGATCAGATTTGAATGGATGACCCAGATCTACGCGGGAAGGACAAGAGGTTGGAAATTTCTGTGTTTCGACTAAGATGACTTGGAAAGTCAAGAGCATCCCTTCATAGGGGGGGCAAATGTTACTCCAAAAAATCCACTTTTCGACTAAGTCGAAAGGTCGTTAAACAAATACCAAGAGAGAAGAGTTCGGACCAATCCTTTCGAAGGAGTCGAAGGAATGTTGCCATCAAAGTTTAACAACTTCAAGACCTTTCAAATAAGGTGAAGAAGTTGAAGCAAGTATTAGCAACCCCTTCGAAAGCTATAGTAAGCCTTTCGAACCGGTCAAAGTTCCATCTAGGGCACCTTTCGACAATGTCGAAAGGTGCTATGAAGACAGCAATACTCAGAAAACAGAAAGGCGGAAGAATAATAAAAGACTTTTCGACAACTTCAAAAGGAGGCATAGCTCTCGACCATGTCGAAAGGTTCACAACAGCATATAATATGAGGACCTTCCGACATTGTCGAAAGAAAGGGTGTGGAAGGTTGGCCGCCTACATCTATAAATAAGACCCAAGGGGTCATGTTTTGGGGATCCGATTTCTCTCATTCCAAACTTGTATTTTCTTTAACAAAGCATTGTAACCCTAATTTAGAGATTGTGAATTTGGGAATTTAATGAAATAAAATCTTTTTGGATGGAAAAATTGAAGTCTTGTACATTGCTGATCTCTTTGCTATTTACTAACGCTCTTGTTGGATTAACCTTTGTGTTTCAGGTTTAACCTTATCGCAAGGAACCTATCGACAAGGTCAACACCTCTTCAGGCTCAAACAACTTTTGTAACCCTTCGAAACCATCAACTCTGTGATTTAAAGTTGTCGATAAGGTCGAAATCTATTCTCTAAACACCAAAACCTAGACTTACAGACTTAATCCAAAGGAAGTTGTTCCCATAGCTTTCGACAAGATTGAAACTTACTTTAAAAAGGACTTAACTCAAGGAAATTTCAATCTAATCGAAAGGAAGGCAATCAAAGGAGATATCACTTTAACTCAATTGGATTGAAAGGTAACTTCATCCAAAGACCATACCTTTCGACGTCGTGGAAAAGTCTTACATGAGGAATATTAAATAATAAAGCCAAATTGGAAGGTGATTCCTAAGGGATTCACACTCATCACTCATGCAAAAGATTATCCATCTTTATTAACATTACTTTGGGGGTGTTAACAAGAAATCTTATTAACATTTACTTAAAAAAACCCATTTTAAATAAATGTTATAAAGAAAACCTTTTACTTTAAAAATCCATATATATTTATTAAAAAACATATTTATAATTGAAATTACTTTTAAAATACCCTTAAATATGTTATTAGACATCCCTAAAACGATCTCACAAAAATAATCAATTTAACTATTATTTTTAAACTCATTTAAATCACTAAAATTGTTAAAATCAACACAATAGCCAGTGCTATAGAAAGTTAGAAATGCTGCCATAGGTTTAAAATCTGCTACCATCAAGTATTATAAAAGAGTTTTGGCCGAGAACAGTTTGAAATACTTGAAAGTTTGGCTTCTTTTCTCTTTGCTAACAAATGATTTAAGTTAAATTTTTCTACAGTAAGTAATATAGTTTGAGTAAAAAATACTATAAAAGGAAACCCTTAAGGATATGTTTCTAAATCATATTAAAAATCACCAAAAACAAGGCATTTCAAAGTGCTCATATAACGACCTTTTCGCCTTCTAACATTTTAAACTTTTGTTCTTCAAGTTTTACACTTTTGCAAACCTTTGCTTTGCTATCACATATACTACTCTAATGTAGAGCACAACCCAAATTTATTCTATCAAGATAAACTTACAAATTACCACTTAAAGAAGTTAAACACAAGGGATATTAAAGTGTGTTTATAGCGACTTTTCTTGCTTCAAACAGTTAGCACGCACTTCAACTCCACACACAAACATACCAATAATGTAAACATCAACTCTAGGCCATGTTACATGTGTAGAGGGTAACAGAAGTGATTGTACTACATATAAAGTTATTATTTGCTTTCCAAAGCAAGAGGGGTCCAAAGTTATAATTTTAATTAGTTAATGTCATTACTTTATATTTACACACAAATATATTTACACAATATATGCTTTTGAATGGTGTTTTAACTCACCCAAATCCTAGCTAACTCCAAGCAAAAGTCTCTAGATCTCAAGAACACATTCTACCTCAACCAAACAAGCCAACAACCTTGCCTTTACTTCAAAATAGCTCACGGCCACCACTCTACACTTGCAATGCTCATGGCCAGATCTAGTTCCCTCCTTGTGTATCCTTCCTTCAATATTTGAGTTGATATTACTTGCTCATATGTTGCCTAAGACCCTTGGCCAAAATTTGGTAAAGTTTGGAGTTGATTTACTGTGGTTTTGGAATGTTAAAGAGAAGAGAGAAGAACATGAAAACATAGTTTTTGTGCATTAGCCTTTCTAAATGAATTTTTTGTACAACATAGACAAGAGGTCACCCGACCCCCTAAAACTCCTATGGAAGGTCACCATGCACCCTCATTTCCATGTGCTTCTTTCCACCTCACCCTTTAAAAAAGAATCTTCCTTTACATAAATTATCTGCCATGATATTATGCATGACATCACTAAATACATTTAGTTAGCCATAACACTAAAAATAATTTTAGTTAATAAAAGTGACCACATTAGTTTATTAACCAAGTCCAAAAAGTTCAAACAACTTATAACAAGTAAAAAGCCATATATCGATAAAACGATTTTCGATATTTCTTTGAAATATTTATTTTTGTAAACACATTTCAAAAACAAGTTTATCATCATGTGTTATTAACTAAAAAGGGATAATCAAGGTTATAAATCAAATTTTTAACATATTTAACCTAGATTTAAATATTTAAATAATTTAGATATTTAAATATGAAGTATTTTAAAATTATTGGTTGCTACATGAGTCCTGAATATACAATAGTTTGAGAAGCCGAGTCATCAATATACGATAGTCTAAGGAGTTGAGCTCTTAATATTTGATTTAGTGTTACAACACCGATAGAGGATTTGAGTCCTAAGTATACGATTTGGCGATAACGGGTTGAGACTTTAGGATCCATCGTGGGCATGTGATTAGGCATGTAATGCATTTTAGTGATTAGTATATGCTATCACTATAGTATTATATTATGTTTACCCAACTTGTTGGGTGTTGATGACACAATTTAATGTATGGTTTTCGAGCATAAGTGTTGTTTTTGTTTTACTATCTTATTAGTATTATACACTTATATGATGCATTTCACTCACCAAATATATGTTTGACTCCCTCTATCATTTTCTTCTTTTTAATTATACTTTTATAGGTCAATAGAGAGAACTGTGGTGACATGGAGGCATGATGGTAAGATGGAGATGGGCATTTATTTATCAACAATCTCTATTGTATTTCATTTATTCCCAGACATTATACATTGTTGTTACTAGTAGAGAGATGTTGTAGTTGGATTTATTTGATACTATATTGTTTTGTTCATTTGGGATTGTATTACTAATTACTATTATTTTTCTTCCTTTCCTTGTAAGTTTCATATAGAATACTGTAGATAGTCGTTATCCTGCCTTTTGGCAAGGCCGTGACACCAAGAACTTGACTGGAAACCAAGGAAAGTCCGTCCCGAAGATCGGTTATGCATAGGTTCACTATGGATACTAGTAAATTTTGTCCGAGTTTGGATCGAGTTACAATCGATATGATATGACAAGCAAAGCTATGCAAGCCAACGTTCCAAATTTCAAGTCAAATGGAGTTGGTATGCCCAAGATATGGATCGATCAAAATCAAGAAAGACAGCCACGTTCGTATCCATACAGTACCGTATCCATCCCTTTAAAATACTTCCTTCGTGTCCATCAAGCGGTCATCAGTTCATATCCATCATGCCTGCATTACTTCGTATCCACCTCGCTTCTTTGTTTCGTACCCATTAACTAAAGCCGCTTCGTGTCGATTCCATCTACATAGCTCGTACCGATCAACCTACAATCGATACGAATGAGCCGTAAATGGTCGATACGATGTAATATCTCCTATCGATACAAAATGAGGTTGAGGGCATCGATACGAATGGGATAATTTGGAACGATATGAAAAATATTGCCTCAGATCAATATGAAGAACATGGGAATGCGTCGACACGAAATACATGAATTCGTATCAATACAGAGCAGTTACAAACTGTCGGCACGAACAAGACACGTTCAAGAGGGAGACTCGGTCACTCGGCATGAAAAGGGGGTCGATCCTAGAATATAGCGCCATGTCATCTGATCGGCACGTGCAAACCATCGATACGAAGCCACCGACACGAAATAGTATTCGATACGAAGACGACAATGTCCTATGCATACTTGTATCAATCATAACTCAAAATCTACAGGTCCAAATCCCATAAAATTTTCATAAGAGCTTGTGTACCATCCCAAGAATGCCCATGAACGATCTCAGCCCAAAAGAAGGTGTTTTGGATCGATACGAATTGCGTGTGTATCGATCATGGATCGATTCCAAATGGCCAGGGATCGATCAGGTGGACCCACCCACGTGAGAGAAAGGTCTTCCGGGACCTGAGCGAGATATTTGCAGCCTACACCTACAAATAGCAGTCCTAGGCCTTCAGAAAATGGACTTTTGACTCTAGAACGTCGATACTCTGCCGAAATCTTCATTGTACCTTGAGTGTTCTGTTGTAAACAATTGTAATCAGTGAGGGTTATTAAGAAACAGCCAACTTTCTATAGTGGACGTAGGCTACAACGCCGAACCACTCTAAATCTATGTGTTTTCATACTTCTGTTTGTCTATTTTTGGTGTGTTTGTTAGATCTACCTCATTTTTCATTTATATTCTTCGCTTTAATCTCTTCAAACACGCCCGAAGAGTGTTGTGCCCAATTTTGGTACAAACACTTTGGTGCTTTCATTGAGAAAACCTAGCTTTTCTCTCCTGCTCATTGGATCTACTACCGTCGTTGGATTGCAAGAATCTAAGGAGAAGATCCAGATCTCACATCTAGTAGTTCTTCTACCCTATTCAGATTGCATCGAATCTAAGAGAGAGCTACATCATTCATCATGGTTACTACTAGGACCGCCTCAACTGCTGTAGGTCAGGAAGGACGAGATAGATAAAACCCCGCACAGCTTCCCGCCACAGGTCAAAATTCAGCCGGACCTTCACATCCACTAGGCCCTTTCACCAGGGAGGAGTTCCAGATGTTGATGCAAGAACTGACCCAAAGCCACCAGCAACTTACCCAGCAGATCCATGCCAATATGGATTTAACCAACAGACTGAATCAGGAAAGACGAAGGAGACCCAGAAGGGATCAAGCTTCCTACTCATCCACTAAGAGCTCAGCTTCCTCTGATTACCATCACAGATCCACACGTCCACAACTGGATGGAAGCTACGCGCAAGCTCCCGGGCATCAACGCACTCTGAATCTTGGACAAGCAGGACCTGGTCCATCTGCGAGTCACCAGGCAGGACCCTCCTCCCGAGGAGGGACGATTCCTTATCACATTACTGATAACCATGCCGCCGCCGCCGCCGTCGTCGACTTGGAAGCTAACATTCGAGACCGAACAGATTCGAACCCTCGTCAATGTAATCGTACTTCTAAACCCTTTGTGCCGAAAACCTGGAGCCAAGGAGGCGAGGTATGGACCGTTGACCGTGCTCGGGCCATCCTCGCATTGTGGAACCCGACCACACCATGGCCTAGCATGCTCAGAATGTCTAGATGCCAGACATCCCGACCATGATTCGTCAAATGATTCGTGAAAGTCAGGGCCTCTCCACTAACAACTGGGGAATCTCCCGGAGTCATACGCCCTTCACTAATGACATCCTTTATGCTAAACCACCCCGTCGATTTAGAATGCCAACTTTACCTGTTTATGAAGGGAGTTTGGACCCTAACCAACACATGTAGTGTGAATGGCCGATGAATGCCGCACGAGCTGACAATGCAGTCAAATGTAGAAGTTTTCCTATCTCCCTCGGGGGTATCGCAACCATGTGGTTTACTCGCCTACTGCCCCGATCCGTTTCATTCTTTTATCAGTTAGCAAAGAAATTCATTGAACAGTTTCGTATGCACATCACAAGACCTAAGGATGTTAACACCTTATCCAGCATCACTCAGGCTCCAAGAGAGACGCTCAGGCGTTATCTGGAAAGATTCCATGCCGCTTGTGCGGAGATTAGTAACCCTAATGATAATTCCATATTGATGGCGCTGACTAAAGGAATCGATCTTGGTTCTAAATTTGGCAACTAGTTGGCTGGGAAACCCCCCGCGTCGCTGGACCGTTTCTACTCTAAAGTGACCCAGTTCTTAAGAAGAGACGATGCTAAACAATCCAGGAAGAAGGATGACACAGGGCTAAGTGTGGAAGGCAGTCATAGTAACGTCGCTGTGAAGCAAACCGGTGAGAGTTCTGGTAAAGTATAGTTAAATATACAGAATAAGCAGAATCAGCAGAAAGACGATGGAAGTCAGGGTAAGAAGCGGGATCAAAATCGCGGACTGCGACGCAAAGCTCCCATGTTTGACACCTATACTCCTTTGAATACATCCCTGGAGAATGTGTACTTGCAGATCTGTAATACTGGCCAATATAAGAAGCCTACTCCGAAGCTATCGTCTGAAAAGCAAATTCAATCTAGAAAAGTTTGTAGATTCCATGATTGCTATGGTCACAATACCAACGAATGTCGCCATTTACAGGACATTATTAAGAAGCTAATCTATGAGAGGAAGTTGGAACAATTCATCCGGGCGCCACAGGCTGGAGGTGTGGGCCCCTCGAATCAGAATCAAGTACCGAATCAGGGTACACCGGAGGAACCCGCGCGTACTAGCGAGAGGTTAGTTATTAACATGGTAAGTGGTGGTCCTCATTCAGCTGACCGGAGCTGGAAGGAAATGGAGTCGTATGCTAGCTTAGTTAGGCATGCAAGCTTCGACTGTTGCAATAATCTTTACGATGGGGCTCCGACTAAACAATAAAAGACGATGACAGACGACATCGTTTTTCGAGATAGGGATGCCGATAGAGTCGAAGCCTCCACCATTGATCCACTAGTCATATCAGCTCAAATAGGTCCTGCTTGGGTGAAGAGGATCCTAGTGGACGGTGGGAGCTCCATGAATATTCTTTTTAAGCGAGCGTATGATCAAATGAAAATGGAAGCAAAGGACTTGAAGTCGTGTCTGTCTCGTATACATGGCTTCAAGGGAAGTGCAACTATACCCACTAGGATGGTGAAATTACCGGTGGAGTTGGGAATTGGAGAGCGTCGGAGAGTCCAGATGTTATAGTTCATTGTGTTGAATATCAATTCAACGTATAATGCTTTGTTAGGCCGACCGGCCCTGGCTGAATTCAGGGCAGCTATTGCCCCTTGGTGTTTAACTCTTAAGTTCCTCACTGACAATGGGGTTGGAGTTGTTTGGGGAGATCAGGCGGTTGGATGCGCCTATTATGTTGCTGAGCTGCGGGAGGCACAGCGGAAAGAGAAGGGCAAGGACGTAGAGGAATCTCCCTGCGTCTGTTTTACCGATAATTGATAGCTAACGCCTGGGCCTAGGCCCGGGCGCCACAACCAGTTCCTAAAGGATCTAGATCCACGAGATGATGATAATGAAGAGGAAGTCAAAGATAGTTAGGCTTCCCCGGCAGAGCTGACGATTGATGTTCCGATCAGTGATGATGACGACTCCAGAATGATAAAGGTCGGGTCTCAGCTAAGCCAACAGATGAGTGAGGAATTGGTTGAATTTCTCCAAGCAAACCTTGATGTGTTTGCCTAGATGCACTCAGAAATGTGTGGGATCTCGCCGAACATCGCGAGCCATACATTGAATATTGACCCGTGGCATGTCCCGGTCAAGCAGAAAAGGCGCGGTATGGATCCAGAGAGAACTGCCGCCCTAAAAGAAAAGGTGGATAAACTCAAGACGAACGGGTTCATCCGAGATGCATTATATCCAGAATGGGTATCCAACCCGGTACTTGTCAGGAAATCCAACGGAAAGTGGAGGACTTGTGTGGACTACTCGGATTTAAATAAAGCATGCCCAAGGACAATTTTCCGCTTCCCAGAATTGATCAGCTTGTAGATTCAATGGCCGGACACGAGCTCTTATCCTTCATGGATGCATACTCTGGCTACAATTAGATACCGATGCACCTACCCGATCAGGAGCACACCAACTTTGTCACCGATCTGGGACTCTATTGATATAAAGTGATGTCGTTCGGACTCAAAAATGCTGGAGCAACTTATCAATGGCTAGTCTACCGGATGTTCGCCAACCAGATCGGGAAAACTATGGAGGTGTACGTGGACGATATGCTTGTAAAGTCGCGACTCTCCATCAATCATGTCAAAGACTTAGAAATAGTGTTCAACATCCTCCAAGAGTACCGAATGAAGCTCAACCCGCTGAAGTGTCACTTTGGGGTCGCGTCCAGAAAGTTCCTTGGATTCATGGTCAATGCTCGAGGAATTGAAGCCAATCTTGAAAAGATCTGGGCGATTCGGAATCTCGCAACTCCTAGAACTATAAAGCAAGTACAAAGCCTCAACGGGAAGATAGCAGCATTGAGCAGATTCAGCTCCAAATCCACCGACAAATGCATTCCCTTCTTCAATCTGATCAGGAAAGGAAAGCAGAACTTTGAATGGACTGAGGAGTGTGAAAGGCGCATTCCGAGCACTGGTTCAACACCTAGCTATTCCACCTATTCTGTCAAAGCCAATTGATCATGAGAGACTATACATCTATTTAGCAGTTTCGGAAAATGCAATCAGTGTTGCATTAATTCGGGAGGAGGATAGGGTACAACGACCGGTCTATTACATTAGCAAACGATTGACCGGGGTGGAAAGGAACTATCCGAAGTTGGAAAAGTTGTCTTACTGCCTCGAGAAAGCTCCGTCCTTACTTTCAGACCCATCTGATCACAGTCTACACCGACCAGCCGTTACGACAGGTCCTCACGCGGCCTGAGTCGTCTGGTAGGTTACTCAAATAGAACATTGAACTGAGTCAGTTTGACATTACTTACACCCCAAGGCGAGCAATCCAAGGAAAAGTTCTGGCACACTTCATTGCTGAATTTACTATCCCAGAGGATTTGCCCAAAACCAGTGAATCTCCTAAATACATATGGAAGATATACACAGATGGCGCATCGAATGACCGTTGCTCAAGCGCTGGAGTTATACTTGAAACCCCAAAAGGTCGATCCGTATGTTATGCTTTGAAGTTTGATTTCCGTGCAACCAATAACGAGGTCGAATATGAAGCTTTACTTGTTGGACTCGGACTGGCCAAAGACTTGAGAATTATTGCTGTGGAGATTTACTGCGATTCGAAATTGGTCGTATATCAAGTTCGGGGAGAATACCAAGCTAGAGACCGGAGGTTGGCTGCTTATCTTGCTCGGGTCCAGGAAGTATTGAATCGGTTCGATTATTATGCCATCTATTGCATACCCCGAGAGCATAACCAGAAGGCCGATTCTCTGGCAAAACTGGCCAGCACCGGTGAAGCCCATCGAATGGGACTAGTCCCCGTCGAGATACTTACTTCTCCGAGTATCGATCAGATAGAGACCGACTGGGTTCAGGAAGCCATACCCGAGAAGGAGTCATGGATGACCCCGTTCAGAGATTATCTTGAGCATGGAACCCTACCTGAGCGTAGGAGTGAGAAAAGACAAGTTCTTTAGAAATCTTCACGATTCATTATCCAGAATGGAGTCATGTATAGAAGAGGATACTCTATTCCTTTACTCCGATGTATCGCCCACGACGAAATCAAACGAATGTTACATGATGTGCACGAGGGAGAATGTGGCGATCACACTGAGGGCAAGCCCTTGCTAAGAAGATACTCTGATACGAATACTATTGGCCAATAGTGAATCGTTATGCATTAGACTATGCCAAGAAGTGTAACAGATGTTAGAAACATGCTCGGATTCCGAGAGCTCCACCCACCAAAATTACTTAAATGGTCAGTCCATGGCCATTCGCAATATGGGGCATCGATATAATTGGGTCCCTTCCTCTGGCTAAAGGTGGCGCAAAATATGCCATCGTTGTAGTTGATTACTTCACTAAATGGGCGGAAGCTGAGCCCCTTGCTACTATTATGATTAAGAAAGTAATCAACTTTGTAGTACGCAACATCATCTATCGATTTGGCCTCCCACACACCATTATCACCGACAATGGAGCCCAATTCGATAGTGTCGAATTCAAGAACTTCTGTCAACGATTTCACATTTAGAAGAAGTTCTCGGCAGTTGCTCACCCTCAGGCAAATGGACAGGTCGAAGCTGTTAACAAAGTTATCAAATCCATTCTGAAAAAACGACTGGAAAAGACCGGAGGCAAATGGGTCGATGAGCTTCCCATGGCCCTATGGGCATATCGAACTACCCACAAGTCCATGTCAGTCACACTCCATTTTCACTTTCCTATGGCTCAGAAGCCATCATTCCAGTCGAATTAGAAGTACCCTCTCATCGTGTGACTTACTATGATCCAAAGACAAATGCTATATTGCTTGCCGAATCCCTGGACTTATTAGATGAGAAGCATGAAGAGGTTGATTTGAGGGCAGCCGTGCACCAGAGTCGAGTTGCCCGATTATACAATGCTAAGGTCCGACCCAGAACCTTTGAATTGGGAGACCTCGTGCTCAAGAGAATTTATCTTGTCCCTTCTCATATGAAGCCTACGTGGGAAGGACCGTATGTTATTGTATGAAGACTCGGAGACGGCACATTCAAATTATCGACTGTCGATGGTCTCACCTTGCCGAGAGCTTGGAACAGCGAGAGTCTTCGCCGCTACTACACATAACAGGCTTTGTTTATCCATTTAGTCTGCTTTTCATTTGCAATTTGTTTATGCATTTCGAAATGTGAACTTGTAATAAGGCAACTGACTTTGCCATACTTTCTTATTTCAACAATAAAATGCAATCCCTTCGAGCCAGATTAGTGATTCTTGAAATGCATCATGCGACCATCACAATGCACGGAGAGCTAAGTTACATCCTACGGTGGGACTTATTCAAATAGGGAGTGGTTCTGATACGACCGGTCACTCACTAAGTGAAACCCAAGCTTGGGGGCAAGCTATCACACTGAAGCCATAAAGGATTGATACACGATAATCCTCTAACTAACTCCGGCTCTCAGAGTGCGAGCTGGAGTATAAACTTAAAATCCAAAACGTAGGCTCGAAGAGGGTGGATTTGTCTGCCCACGACTTCGCCCATGTACAATCTAAACTCGAAGAGGATGGATACGTCCATCAAACGACCTCGCCTTCCATATTTACAAGCTCGAGGAGGATGGATCCGTCCATCTACGACTTCGCTTGTTTACTCAGGGTGGATGTGACCCCACCGTCCATGATCCTGATCAATTTATCGTTCTTAGAGTGCGAACGAGATCTCAAAATTCAAAACAGATGTGATCGACCATCGGTTAACTAACTCCAGATCCCCAGAGTGCGGACTGGAGTATAAACACAAGTTGGGTGTGATTGACCGCCCACAAACTAACTCTAAGTCCCCAGAGCGCGGACTGAAGTATAAACACAAGTTGGGTGTGACTAACTGTCCACAAATCAACCTAAGTCCCCAAAGTGTGGACTCGGTTCCAATTATTAAAATGGGTGTGACCGACCGCCCGTAAAACAACTTAAGTCCCGGGAACGTGGACATAACTTTAAACGTCAAGCAGGCGTGACCGATCGCCGGCACACCAGTTCGATCCCTAGAGTGTGGATGCGATTATCGATAAATGGGCGAGTGTGATCCGACCACCCGAACTCATCACTCTATAACTTAGTTCCGACTGAGTCAAATTAAAAGTGTTGAAGGTGAAAAGCAATCATCATCCGACCACTTCAATTCATCCCCAGGACTGGGGGCATAACTCCAGCACCAGATACTGATTGTGACAGTACAACATTAGGAATTGACTTAACGTTTGGTTACGGCCCGAAGCCATGACTTCGGGACTTAACAATCGAACACAAGTCCGATCCAGAGACTAAAGCTTCACAAGTATATTGAACAGAAATTCATGTGATGTAACACTTAAGCAAATAAACACAGAGTTGTGCCAAAAACAAAAGGAGACTTTATTTCAACTATTCTTTGGAAACAAAACAAGTACAAAAAACTTATTCCAAGAATTCCTATAAGCAGGGGCCGAACTCGCATCTATACACGGCCTACAGAAAGCAAAATAAAGTCCTATTCTACCTATCTACCAAAAGAAGAGACAAAAGGACACGCCTACTCCTTCGACTTCTTCTTCTTCTTCGGAGTCGATCTGCTCGAACTACCACTTTGATGTCTTTTTGAGCTTTTGCCTTTACCCGGTTGATCCCCGGCCGGGGGAAGTATGGTAGTCTCCTCCTTCGAACTCAAGGAAACTGGGATACTCTCAGAATGCGTGGTCAAAGGAACGGGGGCACTTTCTACATGGGAGGACACAGGGGTACACCTGTGACGATGATTGTACCGCCTGAAGAGATCATATGTAAAGGGGCCAGGCTAGGACCCTCCATACCACCTCCAATGCTACTGGCTTGTGCGGCTGCTTCCATTTCAGCATTGATCTCCTAATTGCTTGAGCGTCCACGGGAATGCTGCTACTTGGGTCCAAGGAGCTGGCTGTGAACGCGCCTTCACCCATGAAAAAAGGCAGGTTGGTAAGTGGATCGCTCTGATGACCGAGGAGTTCTTCATTCATTTGTTCGTTGAAGATAAAAGCACTCTCGTGAACTCCCACAGTCAAAGTGGCAGCTGTAGTGGTCGTCGCCTCCATCATGATGGCCTCCTGCTCTTGATGCTGCTCTTGGGTTGCAGGGGGCACGGCCGGTGAAGCTCCTATGACTGAATGAAGATAAGAAAAAATATTGGTGACATCTTCTGATAATGCTCCAGACTTTCAATAAATTCGAGAAGTGCTCAGAATACCTTCCTCAGATTGGCTCGCGGGTGGAGCCAGAGCGCCTTCAGAAGCATGCTCACGAATCGGAGTCAAGTGTGGTTGATCGGGATCATAAGCTGGGACAGCTGGAGGATCAACTATAGAAGTAGGCTCAGGTTGGGTTGACATGGGTATTTCAGAACTTGCTTCATGGTGGTCAACTCCAAACCCCTCTCCAACCTCTGGATGTTGAGCGGCAAGCTTCTCTTTCTCAGATATAACAATGGCCTCATGGAGAACTCTCCTCTCATCTTCGATTAACACTCGGTTCTCTAGTTCAAACTCATCAATAGATGTAGTGTGGTGTTTAGCCTTCTCATCATCCACCAAGAGGTGCCAGGCATCATGCAAATGAGTCGGATAGTCAATGAGCCAGCTCAAGCCATGGTATTTCACGACATTGGCGTTGTAATTGATCAGAAGCTCTTCTATATCGCCTTCCAACCTGGCTTCCACTGCTCCGACTTCGACTTCAGTTCTAGCCTCGGCTTCTTGGACCTTCAGAACTGCCGCATCCCTTTCACCCTTAAGCTCCACAGTCAGATCACGTGCCTCCTGAGCAGCCTTATTAGCATCGTCCCTTTCTTTGACGACCTCGGTGTACTTTGCTTTGAGCTTGTTAAGCTCTTTAAGCATGTTATCCCTCTCGGCTGTGACGATGGCATTCCTGTGGCCCATATCATCGACCAGTTTTATGTGCTCTTGCCTTATCTGCTCCATCTTCTTGTCAGCCTCATCGACTTTCTTGAAGGCCTCTGTTTCTGAATTCCTCAAAGTGTCGTTCTCATTGGTGAGCACTTGAACAATTCGATATTTGTGAGCAAGATCTTTTTGCAACTGTCCAATTGTTTTCGCTCGATCGAATGCCACCGCCGAGGCCTTTTCTATAGTTTTCTTCCATTCACGGTATTGGCTGTAAGTGTCATATACATAATCGTGCACCGTTTTCTCCGCCGCTACTGGAATCAACCTCAAGTTTGGGGGGAATTGAAAGCCGTCAAAGAAAATATTAGGGAAATCTTCCTTTAGCTTAGCTATTTGGGCGGCTCCCTCCCCTGTAAGCTCTGTAGCCGTTGATGTAGTGAAAATAGAAGCGTCCGCCCCAGTTCTATGGTGCTACTCGCTAGGCCTTGAAGTTTGTGGAGGCACTGGCCGGCGTGAAGTTTCAGTAGTATGTGTTCTGGAACTGGAGGGTGGCAAGGGAACTCTAGGTGGAGGAGAGCGCGATCGGGAGCGGCGCCTATCTCGCCACTCTCTTTCCCTCTCTATCTCTTTTCTCTCTCTCTCTCCCTGTCTCTCTCCCTATCATAGTGATCCCTATCTTGACTAGAGTAGCGGTGATCATAATCAGACTCGTGCTTGTAGGAATCTCGGTATGAACTGGAAGATTGACGTGTGGCATGAAGGCTACTGATCATGGATCCTTTCTTCGACATTGTATCTGTAAAGTGAAAAAAGAAACAGAGTTAGTTATCTCCGGAGATTGAACAGCTCATGAATATTAGTTATGTGGTCCCGTGAAGTGTGTGCATGCATGTGTAAACCCCTCAACCAACCGGATGTAGTAGCCGTACTCGAAGGGGTTGGCTCTCCTAAATCTAAGGCACTTTGAAGCCCCTCTAATCTGGTATCTTGGTGAAGATACACATCATCCGGAATGGGAATATCTGCAAGTCCCTTGAAAGGACTCTCTATTTTTGAAGAGGAAGCCTCTGAATTTACAATAGGCACTACTGGCAAAGACATTACAACAGAGTTGCATCTCGGAGCTTTGTGGGCAATGGCCTTGCCATTCCTTATCCTTTCTGAATGTTGATGACTTTGTGAAGGCCCGGGGGCAGGCTCGTCTCCAGCGGGCATATTCTCATTGTCACCTTGCTCAATGATTATGATTCTAGGAACTCTCCTTCTGACTTGCCTCGCTGGAACCATCCTGAGAAATCCTTTGAGCCTGATGCTTTGATCTCTATCAATTAGCCCAACGGCCCTCAAATTTTCTTCAGTGAGGACCTCATAGATCTCTCTGCACTCGGCAGACACCTCTTGAAGTAATCTTACAATATCCTTAAACTGAGCCCCTTCGGGTCATGGAATCGAAGCTGTGAAAGAAAGAAAGTGTTAGATCCGGAATTAGATTATCCAGTTAACCGACATATAAGTTGAAGCACTTACGTCTGACTAGCCATCGTCTGGCGAACCTCGGTGAGCACCGAACATAGAACCATTCGATCTTGAAGTAGCTCAGCTTGGGCTAGGCTCCGACCATGACCTGATAGTTCCTAACTGCCTCTAAGAAAGTGAAGGAAGGGTTATCTCCTCGACTCTTTATATTGAACAAGTATCTGATTTCCTCGGGAGTTAGAGGTCGAAAAAGATGCTCCATGAAGACGATGAATAAACTATCCAGTAAGGCAAACCCATTCGCGTGCAGAAGTGATGGGGCGATCTTTAAATAGAACAACACTTCTCGGATGTATTGATTGAATGGAGGGAATGCCCCAGCTACACATGAGAATCTATTGCAGGCCGTGTACCCTTCTGGGAAAGTATGGGCTTTATCTTCTGCCCCTAGCAGTAAGACATCATCCCTTGACAATCCATGCCTTATGCAAATCCTGCCTAGCATGTCTTCAGAGATATTAGAAGAAACAAAATCTTGCAGATGCACGATGAAAACTACTTCTGGTAGCTCATCCGGAGCAGGATTAACATCTTCGGCTGCGACGGCCGGCATCTCTATTAGGAAGTGGTGAACTCTGAACTTCCTACGATTGTGAACTTCCAGGTTCCATAGCTATTCAACTCAGCAAAAATCATCGTTAGATGACAATAAACCCGTGTTTACCCCAGTGTGAAGTGCGTGAATGTGTTGTGCAGTGCAGTGCTACATATTACTAAAGAGATTCTACATGATTTGAAAAATGTTCGAACAACGAGACTTCAAAATTCAACCGGAGTGACTGTCATCGCTGACCGTCACAACCATACCATCCAAACTTCGAAGACCGATCTAAGTTAAAGTTCATCAAAAAATTTCAAGTTATAGTTCCATCGACGAGCTTCGAAGGGCGGTCAAATATGCAGTGAAATAGTTAAGTCCAGTAATGCAAGGCAGAAGCTCGTCGGAGTCAAATGTTCAAGTATGCGAGAAGTTTCGTATCGATCAGGATTTAGACTTGGATCGATCACCAGAAGTGCACTACGTATCGGTCATAAAACATCACTTCGTATCGATCAACAGACGGTACTTCGCATCGATACAGAATCACTTACTTCATACCGATCGAGAAAATATCCTCTTCGTATCTATCGAGGGATCATGAATTCATATCGATCAAGGCAGATTGATACGAATGTCGTTGGTTATTAATCGATACGAATGCCTACGGTCCTATCGATGCAAAGAGTCCACCACCACCAATCAATACGAAACACTCTATTCATTTGATACGAAGTTTCACTATGCTCAGATCGATACAATTTCTCTCTTCATCCCAGATCGATACGAGCATTTTCTTCGTATCTCTACACTTCATCTTCTCAAAAGCTATGCATAGACCACCTCCTCAGTCCTCGATCTCGTTTCGACCATCTACGGCCTCCACTTCACTAGAACCGGTCACGGAAACAGATGGAATGGCAAGAATTTTCGAGTCTCATCGTTTTCGACACTAATTTATTGCCTAATTACCTAGATTTAATAGTTGATTTAAGGGATTGAAAGATTGATTCGGTTCGGAGGCGAAGGCAGTTACAATCTCCTCTAACTCGGAGTGATACGAAAGTAACAGAAGAATGAGCAAGTAAAGATTGTTCTAAGTACAAGGTCGAGTATATATAGATGGCAGATGATGATTCGTATCCCAGTACAAGTTGATCGGTTGAAGCAGTCAATGATATAATCGATATGAAAACCAATTCATATCCAATGTTCGATCGAGGCAGTTTTATCATCATCGACACGAAGCTTATCTCATATTCATCCAACAAGCGATACAAATCACAAGGCCGAAGCTTATTTGAACTGTTCGAACCCAGTAGAAATGCACCGATACAAGATGATGAGTTCGTATCCACCAACATAAAGCCCGCAGAGACTTGTATCCATCGATACGAAATGTTTTGGGAGGCCAACCAATTCGTGTCGATCGTCATCGATACGAATATGATTTTTCAACTTTTCACATCAATCAAGGAGAGGATCGATACCAAGAGAATATTAGAAAAACAACCATCAAGCATTGTTACATCTCGAATTTAACATCGATTCAGGAGAGGATCGATACGGAATTTGATACAAAAAAAAACTGACAACGACTCGTAGACGTGCAAACGGTAACGGGAGTCAGGTTAACATACATTTATGTGTGACGAGTTAACATTCAATTTTAAAAATTCACAGGAATTGGATGTTTACCTGGTGACGATTACAACGATGAACAACATATTTCTAACACGCAGCACTCGGTTAAAACAATGCACTGTACAATCATTGGCAGTCAACAATTCAGTATTTATATTACCAGGGAATCAATCGAAGGTTACATCTGTAACAACCCGCATATTTATCGATTTTATATTTAAATATTTTATTTAAATATTTCATCGTTCGTCGGATTGAAGTCCGAAAAGCTACTTTTTGCAAACAGTCGAATTAGGACTCGAGACCTCCTCCATTGAGTTCAAAACGTCGTTTGCGATCTTTTTGAGTGTAAGCTTCGATATATTTGGAGCTAGTCAAAAATTTGACCATTTGCACTTTGGGTTTGGTTTTGGGTTCAGCCCCTTTGCCAACTTAAACCCCAAACTGAACCATCCCTCCCCATTCACTCTCACTTCCTCCTCTTGCTCAGTTCTAAAGCAAAAATGGTGGGAGAGATGGGAAATTAAAACTCCCAAACCCTAGTTTCATCTTCAAATCAAGTTCTAGCTCCAAATTCTAAGAGAACCCATTGGTAAGCATCTCCTTCATCTTCTCCAACCCGTTCTCCTTTCAATTTCAGAAATCCTAAACCTAACTTTAGGAATGTTCTTCTTTTTGAGCATAGATTCAAGCTCATTTGGGTTGTGTTGAAGAGGAGTTGATCTTAGCTTGTTTTAAAAGCTTCGTCTTCATTTGTTTGGGTTCAAAGGTGAGATTTTTATCTCACATCTAAGTCTTTAATTATCTTCGATTGTTAGGTATGAATTCCTAACACTTATTCTTGTGCAATTGATTTTGGTTTGGATTGATTTGGTGTATATTCCAATTTTTGGTGTTTTGAAATCAAAATCTATGAAAATCCTTTTATGGATATTTGGACATTGGTATTTGAGGCGTGTCGAAGAGCCGTTAAGGCTGGGTTGTCGCTTGGCGTAAATCCTTAGTCGTTGTCGCTCGATCGATCGCTTCCGGTATTCATTTGGTCAATTTTGGTCTAGGTTCAGGGAATGCCCTGAACCCCAGTTTCAGACGTCTGAAACGTTAGATTCAGACGTCTGAATATTATATTGGGAAGATTTTTATTCCCAGATTCAGACGTCTGAATCTTTGGCTCCAGACGTCTGAATTGGCTCGATTTCAAACAGAAAGAAAATAGGCTTAAATTG
This sequence comes from Allium fistulosum, assembly GCA_030737815.1. NCBI lineage: Eukaryota > Viridiplantae > Streptophyta > Magnoliopsida > Asparagales > Amaryllidaceae > Allium > Allium fistulosum. Next base: position 1,272,869,652 of record CM060901.1, on the reverse strand, counting down.
CCTATTTCAGACGTCTGAAATATTTCGTTCAGACGTCTGAATCTGTGTTCTGGAAAATATTTATTTTTCCAGATTCAGACGGCTGAACCAATTATTTCAGACGTCTGAATCTGCAGTCTTTTGCCTACTTCCCTATTGTGCTTGAATATCCAACTCTAATCAAGTCGTGTTGATTCCCTTTTTGTTGTTATCATTTATTATCGGCCACTTTGTTAAGTCGCCCACCCTTTTAAACTTAGGTCGCTTGTCTTCACTAAGTCGTACCGTTTTGAAGGGGCGCTGCCCCGCACCCCGCCGTATTACTCTGCGTAGGCAATCTTATCTGAAAAACATTTATCAGAACTTCCTACTTTGATGGTTTTGGGAATTGATTTCTTTGGATTTTATTCACGTCTTCGAATGTGAACTTTTATAATTGATTGTTTCTACAATCACTTCTATGACTTGTCACTTTAAAAATATAAAGGTTTCAATACTAGAAGTAAATATCAAAACTCTTTCATCAAAAGGATTTCAACTCTATTTTCAATATCAAACTCGGTTATAAAACTGTTTTCCAATCTACTAGTATATACAAACCGTTACCTCATTCGTATGAGAAAATATAATTAAACGGCTTAGCAAAACAAGTGGTATGAAACGCTTGCGTTTACTTCGTCGGTTAATTTATGGACTTGTTCGATTGAAACTCTTGTGACAATTTTCTAGTGGAGATCTACAGTTTGTTCGTAAATATTTGAGTTAAGTAAGTGGTTATGGGACATGAAGCTAAACTCTTATATTTACTAGCTTAGTGTAATCGACACTTCCTTATGATCATGATGATCATTCTTGTGATTTAGACTAGCGATTGAGCGATGTCTCTTTGTTTGCGAGGTTAGACTAGACACCATTTGTGTGATTTCGATTCACACATATCTCTTTATCTTCAAGGTTAGTCTATACCTCATTGGTGTGATTTCGATTCACACATATTGAAACTCTTGTGACAATTTCCTAGTGCAGATCTACAATCTGTTCATAAATATTTGAGTTAAGCAAGTGGTTATGGGACATGAAGCTAAACTCTTATATTTACTAGCTTAGTGTAATCGACACTTCTTTATGATCGATGACGATCATTTTTATGATTTAGACTAGCAATGTGCGATGTTTCTCGTCCGTGTGTTTGGACTTGCCTTTCTCGTCCGTGTGTTCGGACTTGCCTTTCTCGTCCGTGTGTTCGGACTTGCCTTTCTCGTCCGTGTGTTCGGACTTGCCTTTCTCGTCCGTGTGTTCGGACTTGCCTTTCTCGTCCGTGTGTTCGGACTTGCCTTCGGGCCATCCGTGTGTTCGGAAAATTAAATGGATAGCTTCCATGAGATAGCTTCTCGTCCGTGTGCTCGGACTTCCCCCTTTTTGTGATTTCTAGATTTCGTGTGTTGATTTCTGAATTTAATGTTTCACCAACTTTTACAGTTGGCATTAATATGTATGTCATTTATTGTGGCTTGGTGAATTAAATAAAGAATATGACATTCTTTTTATGCTATGAGATTCTTGAGATTTTGTATGACTTTCGTGATTTTATAATGTATACTTATCACAGTATGACTTTATTGTTATCATACGTTTTATTATCATATCTCATATTCTATCTCATTTTATCTGATAATTATAGCTAGACTGATCCGTTTATTATTTTCTTCTTAAATAATACTCGGGTCAAACTGAGATTTTACAGGTGCTTCCTCATGACTTCCTATCTGGAGCCATCTTCTGACTTTTGGCTAACTACTCTAGTTTAGTAGTTTTTGTTTGTATACATTTGAGATTATACTCCTTGATGTATACATATTCTATTATCTTGCACTTGTATCTATTCATTTGTGTTATTGTGGATCTTATTTGACCACTACTCTGATGTACACTTTCATGTGTTATATTCATATCTATTTCCGCCTTTGTGATATGAATTGTCTGTGACTGATTTGTGTTACGTTTATTTCTATATTTGTTTCCGAAGATTATATATAGCCACCGTGTGATAGCTTTGAGTTTGTATCGGTATGTCATATTTCCTCCTTAAACGATATGCATTCTACACTATCTGACATATCGGTGCTCGCACAAAGAAGTTACATGGATGGTCGCTCCTCAACAGCCTTATTCTCCGCGCTAGTTGACAGCATTACTCCGTAGTGTTCTTGGCTAGCGTGGGTATAGAGGTGGGGCGTCACAGCATCTTTTGACAAAAAGACAACTACTCATCAAATCAGATAGAACTTTTCAAACAGAAGGTCGCAACTTTTCAAAGCACGTCATATTCACACATGACGTACTTTGGGGGGAAAATGTTATCCTGCCTTTTGGCAAGACTGTGACACCAAGAACTTGACTGGAAATCAAGGACGGTCCGTCACGAAGATCGGTTATGCACGGGTTCACTATGGATACTGGTAAAAATTTTCTGAGTTCGGATCGAGCTACAATCGATATGATATGACAAGCAAAGCTATGCATGCCAACGTTCCAAATTTCAAATCAATTGGAGTTCGTATGCAAAAGATATGGATCGATCAAAATGAAGAAAGCCAGCCACGTTCGTATCCATACAGTTTCGTATCCATCCCTTCAAAATACCTCCTTCATTTCCATCAAGCGGTCATCAGTTCGTATCCATCACACCTGCATTACTTCATATCCGCCTCGCTTCTTCGTTTCATACCCATCAACAAAAGCCGTTTCGTGTCGATTCCATCTACATAGTTTGTACCGATCAACCAAAAATCGATACGAATGAGCCATCAAATGGTCGATATGAGTTAACGTCTCCTATCGATACGAAATGAGGTTGAGGGAAACGATACGAATGAGATAATTTGGAACGATACGAAGAACATGGGAATGCATCGACACAAAATACATGAATTCGTATCAATACGGAGTAGTTACAAACTGTTGAAACGAACAAGACACGTTCAAGAGGGAGACTCGGTCACTCGGCATGAAAAGGTGGTTGATCCTAGAATATAGCGCCACATCATCTGATTGACACGTGCAAACCATCGATACGAAGCCACCGACACGAAATACTATCGATACGAAGACGACAATGTCCTATAAATGCAAATTTGTATCGATCAGAACTCAAAATCTACAGGTCCAAATGCCACAAAATTTTCACAGGAGCTTGCGTACCATCCTAAGAATGACCATGAGCGATCTCAGCCCAAAAGGAGGTGTTTTGGATCAATACGAATTGCATGCGTATCTATTATGGTTCGATTCCAAATGGCCAGGGATCGATTATGTGGGCCCATCCACGTGAGAGAAGGGGTCTTCCGGGATCTGAGCAAGATATTTACAGCCTACACCTATAAATAGCAGTCCTAGGCCTTCAGAAAATGGACTTTTGACTCTAGAACGCTGATACTCTGCCAAAATCTTCATTGTACCTTGAGTATTCTGTTGTAAAAAATTGTAATCAGCAATAGTTATTAATAAACAACAAACTTTCTATAGTGGACGTAGGCTATAATGCCGAACCACTCTAAATCTCTATGTTTTCATGTAACAACCCTGAATTTTTGTGATTTATTTTAATTGTTTATTTTGATTATTTTATTTGAATTTTGATTTAAAAACTTTATTTTATTTATTAAAAGGAATAATTAGGTTATTCTATATATAAATTTTTATTTTTATGTGAATTACAATTTCAAATATGTATAAATAGAATATTTTCTAGAAAAGTGGATTTTTGGTCAAAATGGTCAAACTTTGACTTTTAAATTTAAAATTTAAATATTTGAAATTTTATCTTTTATTTTGAAAATAGGTTAAAAATAATGAATACTACTTTTTTTCATTGAAATTGGATTTAAATTGCGAAAGTTATACTGTTTTCAATATTTTGTGTATATTGAGTTATTTAACAATTTTCTTTATTTTTAATTTATATAAATGACATTTTTATTTGATATATCTTACTTTAATTTGTATATTTAGGTTATATTATATATGTTTTGGCCTTTAAATATTTTTAAAGTGATAATAAGATTTTTCCAAAGTGTATTGAATTTGTTTCTAATTTTTAAACCCTAGTTTGCATTTTTAAGCTATTTTCTTAATTTAAATTCTATTTAATTAAAATTTAATTATTTATTTTATATATTTAACTTTCTTTTCTGAGTTGTTATCTTTATTTATCAGTTTTTATATGTATTTATAAATTTCAAAATAAATAATGGAAATATGAAGAGTTTAAAACCTTTCACATGCCTTTGACCTTTCACCTTCTTGCCTTTTCATTTTCTAACCACCACTTGCTTTGATTTTTGACCGACCCTATCCCTATCTTTAGCTGTATCATTTCCATCATTTTTTCACGAAAATAAAAGCTTCTCACTCCAAAAATTTCGGCCATTTCCTGAGCAAAATAGTTTGGTAAAGTTCATCTTCTTTTCTTCTCTTTTTCTTCTTGTTTTTCTTAATTCATTTGCACTTGCCTTCATCTATTTGCTTGGACATTCCTCCTCCATCACCTTGGCCACCTCCACCACCACCACATCTAGTCAACACCCCCACCAGCACCTTTGTCCTATCTGGCCATGGCCATCTATGATGAAGATTCCACCAAAAATGAACAAACTCTACCTAATTATGCCTAGCCGAGCACCTTAATGCATCACCACCTCCAAACCACCACCTTGGCCGCCACTTGCACCACCATCTCCAGCCCCTACCTGACCTGACACCTCTACCACATCACCCTCTGACCCCACCAGGCCTGGCCGTGACCATGCTTGCTTTGGCCATGACTTGTGTTGCATTGAAACTTAGTTTGGTTGCCTTGTCTTGTAATTTTCATGCATCACCATCTTTACACTATTACTTCCAAGCTATGGCCGACCCATATGAGCCCATGACCAGATCCAAATTCATACCTTTGCCATGTCTTTTAACATATGGCTGAGCCTAGAGGTGGTTGAAAGCAAGTGCAAGTGATTTGGTGACTTGTTGTGCATGTATCTCTTGAGCTGTTTGATTTTATTTAAGTGTATATTCATGTGTTGTATATTTGTTTTGTTTGAACGTGACAAGGCTATTAGCTTTGGCTCTTCCATACTCAAATTGTATTCGTGTTGTCGTGCCTTCGAAGATCTCTGTTTTGTGTATTTGGTGGCTATCTCCAGCTTGAAACATGTGAGTAATTCTCACCAAACAATATATACTTATATAACTAGTAAGCTGACACAATTTGATCTGTAAACTATATCATCATGTTATAACTGCCTATGCTATGATCATATGATGCTCATCCCTATTTATACACATGTTATATCATCAGATACTATTATATGATGCTGTTCTGTTTATTTATATCTGTTTATCACACTGCAAGTTCCCTATAGATTAGATCACTATGGGTTGAAATGATACATACCCGAACGGACTTTAGAATAGGGAAAAATCATTATGGGCTGAAATAATAGGCCTGAACGATTTTTATTTATTTCATTTAACTTGGGATTGCTGGTTTGAAATGATAAAACCCGGATTTTTCCTTTGAAAATTACGGATTGAAATGATATATTATCCGTATCATTTTATTTAAGTTAGAAATTTTATACAGACTGTGGTTAAAACATTTTTTAAATTTTAAAGTATATATAAAAAATGTAAATATTATGATATTTTGATTTAAATTTAATTAAAAATTATTTTTATAAAATATTAGTGATTTTCTATAAATTTAATAAGTGAATTAAGTAAATGGTGGAGTGGAATTTGAAATATAAGTTAATTTTGGAATTTATGATTTTGTTTATAAATAGAATTTATGTAAAGTAAGAAAATATGACAATTTTGATTTAAAATGAAATTAAATGATTTTTATAAAGTGTTAATGATTTTGTATAAATAAATATGAAATAAATGGATATTTAAGTTGAATTTTGAAATATAACTTAAATTGGAAATTTATGAATTTTGTAAAAATGTGAATTTTTAATTAAGTAAATAAAATGAAAATATGTTATATTTTGAAATATAAACTTAAATGTTAAGTTAAAATATTTAATTATAGAGAAAGGAAATTAATGCTGGAATTTAATAAGTAAAATTATTATTAAATTTGATTTTGAATGAAAATTTAACTTTATAAAATCATAAATATAACGGTATTTCAATGATGGTTTTAAAGTGTAAAATTATATGATTTTATAAGTTAAAATGATTTAAATTAAAATTTAATTGGTTATTAAATTGTATTTAAATTCTTGAATTTTAATTGGCAGCCTTTTTGAAATGCTATCATTTCTAATATAAAGGATATTTCAGCATTTTGTAAATGCTGTAATTGATATAAATGAGCTTAATGGCTAAAATGAACTAAGGGCTGTTACTGCACTTTGTAAGTGCTGTAGTTGTTGAATTTAACTAATGTTTTATTTGAAATCTAAACCTATTACAGCATTTTAAATGTTGTCTTTTGCTAACTGAATTGTTTTTAAACATAACTTTCTGTAGCATTTTCTAAGTGCTGCGAAAGTTGAAATTTCACTGTTCTAATAAATTTAAGTGAATAAATGAATTGTGAAAAGACTAAAATTTTGAGAATTGAATATTGGAATGGTTTAATAAATTTAATAATTTCATTTTTGAAATGGTTTAATTGGAATATTTTGATTTGAAAATATTTGGATATTGTGAAATGGATTTGAAATGATATTGAATTTTTGAAATGATATTTGATTTATAAGTATAAAATACCACTCTTGAAATTTTAACCACGGGATGTATTTAATTTATGGTTTAACTGATCCTTAGAGGATGGGCGATCCCAAGCATCCTTTAAGTTATTATGCATTACTGCTACAGTTCACTTGAGTTGGTTTACATTATATAAGTATATATTGTCCTGACTCGAGTGTTTTGTATTTTGTTTTACGCTCGGGTCAGCCTGAGTATTTACAGCTTAGCTTTGGATCTCTTTCTGGAGCTAAGAATTGCTGGAGATTCTGCTTATCTAGTTATCTATCCATTTCAGTTTCAGTTGTTCTATTTCAGCTCTAGTATTATAAACTTCTATGTATTTGAGATTTCTATTGTATATGTTTTCCAAACTGATATTATGTATTATGTTTTGAGAGTTTGTTATAGTAGCTTCATGAACTACTATGGTATTTTAATTTCCGCTGCGAGTTATTCTGATATTTCTATATTTGTGATTCTGTGATTGTATTTTATTTGCTCCAAATTTATTTACAATGCGGTATTTTAAGCAATTCAAGTCCGACATGTGTGGATGCGAATGGCTGAAAATATTGGGTTGTTACATTTCATACTTTTGTTTGTCTGTTTTTGGTGTGTTTATTAGATCTACCTCATTTTCCATTTATATTCTTCACTTTAATCTCTTCAAACACACCTGAAGAGTGTTGTGCCCAATTTTGGTACGAACAATGCTATGCGATCTATTTTATATTTTACCTCAAATTGATCTGCCGTTTGAAAGGTCTGTGATGTCTGCATCATTTTATGCATGAATCGGAACGTCATAGATGGTGGGTTGTTTCATTTGGTATTAGAGCTTAGGTAAGGTGATTTATATGAGAGAGTGTATATGCAATTTATATATATATAATTTATACACCACACCATATATATTTTGACTCATAGACATAGTTGTTGACTTACCCCTTAAAGAAGTAAACGACTATGAGTTAAATAAATGTTAAGAGCCGTTTTGGTGTGAAAATTAAATCCATCATATTTGTTACAATTTACTCTATAAATAATTTCTAATAAAGGGTCTTTATTTCAACTAGCAATAGGGTAAATTGTGGGACTAAGGATGAATAAGAAGAAGAGTGAATCCATATGATGTTGATACGGCATAATGAAGGAACTTAAAGCATTGTTTGATTGCATGACCTAGTTAGACTTGTGTAAGTTATGTTATCTACTCTAATCAAAGTATTTTAAATCATTTTAAATGTTTTCCTAAAAAGTTGAAAACATTAGTGTTTGAGATTTTTTGGGGAAAAATAAAGAAGTTAATTTTGGTTACTGTATTGAAATTATAACCTCTTATTTTTAGTTTTAAACGTGACTAAATTTAATAAGAAGAAATTTTCCTTGAATATTTTAAAGCTTTTATTGTTTTGAAATTTTTTTTTGTGTAAGGCGCCTTATTGCCATTATACTTTGTTGTGCGTTTTCCTTTTGATAAAGAAACTTTACTCAAGTAAATTGATAATTAAAAAATCACATCATTTTGAATGTCTTTTACGAATATTTAAGTCATATTTTGGAAAAAATTTAATTAAATTTATAATATATATTTTCATTTCACTTTGGTGAACATTTCTTAATTATAAAAGAAAATTTCAAAATGGTACGTTTTAAAAGTTTATTTTTCTAATTCAAATTTGAACCATTTTGTATGAAATTTAAATTAAAAAAAGATATAAAATTATTATTTTAACCTTGTGGAATTTTCCAAATGTATATTTAATTGGGAAGTGAAGAATTTGTGATATAAACTTATGAAAATATGTCTTATTAAATGATTTAAAAATTTTGGAAATTGTTTTCGAATTCGATATTTATATATATAGTGTGTTGCTAAAATTGGATTTTAAAATATATCTTTATGTATAAACATGTGTTCAAAGGTGTTGGAAATTTGATAATTATAAAATAAAATGATTTATACTTATATATATATATATAATAAAATGGTTATAAATTATATGGAATAATGTTATAAAAATGAAGTACGTATATTTCAGAAAATAATTGACGTCATTTTAGATAAAATTATATTTTGAGAAATTAATATTGAATTGGTAAAATAATAAAGAATTGTGTTTTAGAAGTTAAATGTTTTTAGGTGATGATATTTTTAAGAATTATTGAAAATAAATTAGCTTTGGAAATTAAAAGTGTAATAATTATTTATTTGAGGACATACAAACAAATATGAATTGATTAAATTGAAATAAATTTGAGTTATGATTTCTTATTAAATGATTTAATATGAAACGTCTAAAGTAAAATAAAATTAAAAATTTGTTTAAGTTAAATTTAAAGAATTTATTTCGATAAAAAGAAATGTGCGCTTGTCAAAATTAAACGTTGGTTAAAGTAAACAGTGAATTTTATGGTTTTCAAACCTTACTTGTTTTATGGAGAATAAGAATTGAGATCAAGGGTTTTGATTTATAAATCGAATTGAAAATTTATTTATATATTCAACTGAAATTTGATTGGAGTTAGAAAATAATTACTTAGCCTTTAAAGTTCGAATTGATTATGGTGAACTAGATAGGGTAGTCAATATGCTAGTGTGCTATGGATTTGTTATTTTGGGGATTTGTACTGAAAATTAATACGAGTATTATTTATGAATTTTAGGAAAATTCCAAAAAGTAACAAAAAACCTAACCGAGAATTCATTATTGTAATGTAAGGTGTAATTTAAATAAATACTAATATAATTTTTTTCCAAGGACTATCTAAATTTTGAGCAAACAATGATATGATTGTTAGTTTATGAAAAGTAATTATTATTAAGTAATAACAATAGGAGGTATTTTGAGAATAATAATAGTAATAAAGAGATATTTTCTATGAATTTTTTTAGGTTAAATTAGTATTATTATTGATATAAATAACAATGAAAAGAATTTTTGGGATTTAATGCAGAATATTGTTATTTTTAAACTAGATGATAACAAAGTAGTTGTGAAAAAAATGATTTAAATAAATATTATTGTTTTGATGTAAAGTTATAATAATATTATTGTTTTGAAGGAAATTTGATGAAATTATTATTTTTGGATTAAATAATGATGTTTGAGTATTTAAAATAATATAGTGAAAATAAATAATTTTTGAAGTATATTATCGATTTGTTAAAAATATACTATCTTGAGATAATAGAGAAAAAGTATTCTTATAATAAGCAACACTGAGATGATTTATACTTAAGAAGAAAATAACAAGTTTAAATTTATTATTTTGAATTGTTAAGACATAAGTGATTAAATGTTGTTTGAAATCAACACACACACACACACACACATATATATATATATATATATATATATATATATATGGTAAGGGCTAGGATATGCTTATATAAAATGTGAGAATCATGAGAGTGTGGTTAAGTAAAAAGTTTCCTAAAAGGTTAAATAATAGAAAATTGGTTGTATAAGTGTAACGACTCGCCTTTTTTACCCTCGAAAGTCGTCACCTAATACATCCACAATATTAGAATGTCAAACATCCAAGTTCCTAAAGGGTGGATTGTTAGGGTAAAAATAAAGACAAAGATCAGAGGGAAACAAAATCTCATAACGGAACGATAATATATAATATAACAAAGACAACAAAAGCTATCACTCTAAGATACATAGCATATTAGAGTTAAAAACAAACCTCATTAGCCTGAATAGTTATAACTTCCTGACCGTATAATTTCTAATAGGTAAACATAATAATACAACCGAAAATAAAAATACCACAGTAGGTGAACTTCCAGCTCTACTCCTTGATCTCCATATCCCACCAACGACAACTTGGAAAAAACTCAGTCTAACCCGAGCTTTATAATAAAATAACTCCCGAATCAGTCAGCAAAACCAGCGTGAGAAAACTCAAGAAATATAATGAACATATAATAATCTATGAGACCACGTCGCTAAACACGAAACAGGTTCTACCACATAGGCGCAAAATCCGTACATTAAAGAATGGAAAAAAATTAGGACAAAACCCAAACTTAAAAGAATAGGCATAAACGAGATCAAAATCCAAACTTAAAGAATGGACACAAATGATTAAACATCGGGAAGAGCTCCAGGCACTTCTCGATACAATTAAGAAAACAATTCAAAGATTTGAATTAAACAAGGAAAAGGAATTTTTCCAACAATGACTAGGAGGGTGCGCCCCCTTTACCGAAAGTATACCTCTAGAAAATATACTTGAGAACTACGAAGGAATTCGAAAAATGTCCAAGCAGGAACCTACCGATCTTATCAAGAATCCGAGTATTTCACATCTCTACGCATATACAACTGAATCCAATCTAGAGTAGATGTTAAACTACCCTAATTGGAGCAATCCTACATGGATTGACATCCGCTAGCTCTTTGGTTTTAGTCATTTTCGGCAAAGAATATCAACATTCAAATGAGTAACAAATCGTCTTACATTAACGAAACTCAAAGAAGATAGCAGAATCCATAGTCAATAAATCAACTATCGGGATGACAAAACGATCGTATATGGAAATTAAAATCTTATATACTTATCACAACTCGTCGATCTTGAATTAGCACTAACCAGGGAAAACAGTGAAGTTGAACAATTAAGGGCTGTGTTGCTTCCCACCTTGTCACGACAGCATTCTTAACTTTAAAAATAGCAAGAGTTCATTCAACGTTTAGTGCTAAGTGTAAGACTAAATATTTTCTATAAACGAATCAAACTTTTAAAACATTTGACTCGCACTTGTGCTTAATTGTCACATCACAAATATTTGTAAAGCACTTTTAAAAAAACACTCTTTAAAATATTCTTTTTAAAGAGAAAATTATATTTCTAAGTGTATTAAAAAGAAGGGTAAAAAAAATGTCATTAAAAGATCGTTTACTATAAACCCATTATAATTTACACTTAGCTTTATTTTTAAACGTTCCTTTTTAAATATTTTCTTATTTATAAACTATCATTTATAACTTTAAAATAAAATTTATTATCTCGGAAGAAAATAAACTAATTTAAATTAACTTTATAAATTTAAAACAAATTTAATCATCCCGAAAGCTAATTGATATAATTCTTTTATAAATTTAAACTATATAAATTATCCTAAAAGAAAATTAATCAAATTTATAATCTTTTTACAAATTTAAAACAATATTAAGTATCCTGAAAGATAATTAATCAAATTTATAATATTTTTATAAATTTAAAGCAACATTAATTATCCCGAAAGATAGTTAATCAAATTTATAATTCCTTTTATAAACAACACTTATGCTTTATTTCAAAATTCTCAAAAATACTTGAAAAAATAGTTTAAACAGCTTTCAAAGCGCAAAAATGCGCCCAAACATTTATTTTGTAAAATTACAAGCACAAGTTCAATACAAAAAAATGTTTAAGGAGATGATATTTCATAAGTGGTGGTATAGCGATGATCGCTATAATGACACTTACACAAATCAAACGGTATGTCATAAATATTTCTACCCAACATCAATACAAACAGCATAAGAATATAAGTAAATCAACATTGATGAGAAACCCCTTGGGTCTCTCTACAAAGGACCCTGTAAATCACACACACACACACACACAAATATATATATATATATATATATACGAGTAGTTTGGCACGTGCGATGCACGTGCGCAGAAGGAACTGGTGTTAAGAAACAATATGTGTGTGGTTTGTTGGATTTTATAAAACGACTGTGACATACACATAATGTTGAATGTTTTGAATACCGACTTTCAGAATGCATCCACATCCAACAGACATGTGCATGGAACGTTTGTATCAAACATGGGAAGAAGCTTTATATCCGACCGACCATATGTGGACAAAAAGAGAAGTAATAAACGTATGGAAGTATGAATTATTCTTGCTTGTTCATTCAAACCGTAGACGACAACATTGATTCGTAACGGAAATAGAATATGTTCTTCGTTACATGTAGTAGGTAGTCAGAAATAGATATGGTATCATTTTGTGATGAGAAGGAAACAAAATGACCTATTGTAGCTCACAAACTATTTGACAGTAAATTGTAAGTACTAAGTGTAGTTTTCGTAATTGTTTTCTCTCCTCCTTCTTCCGAGCTTGAGACCGACATCAGTAATAAGTTGATGGCGGAGTTAAAAATGTTTTATAAGGGATTTTTTATGTTAACTGAAAATGAGTTGTAGTAGTAAAGGTAGAAATTTTTGTTTGTACAAATGTACATAAAAAATTAACCCAGTGCTATATTTTGTAGAAGCTATAGTTGAATATATGACCAAAAAACAATAAAATGGAGAAAACGATTATAACTGCAGTTATTACTCATTTATGGTCGTATAAAAAATCCTTTATTTAAATATAGTAATAAAACAGTTGTGAAGAACATATGTGTACACATGGCGAAGAATAATATTTAGAGTAAAAGTACTGCATGTGAAGTGGAAAAATGAAGTGTAGTTAATTAAGTTCATGATTACATGTTAATAACACATCCTTATACACAACATTTCTAGTATGTGTACCCTTTCTATTTCGAATCTTTCCATTTTTCACCAAAACTTTTGTTGTTTTTTGTGAAACTCCTCTTGATAAAGCAACATACAGCTGACCATGGCTGAAAACATGTTCGGGAAGATAAATACCAACTCGAGGGATGGTTTGTCCATGTGATTTATTAATCGTTAAGGAAAAAGCTAATTTAACTGGAAATTGTTTACGTATTAGGTTGAAAGGCATGTTAGTACTCTTAGAAGGCTTTAGTGGTATACGTGGGATAAATACTCTTGTACCACGAAAATGTCCAAAAGTGATTTCTGCATCTATGAGATTTCTGTGAAAGGCACGACATATTAATCTGGTTCCATTACATAATCCAATTCTTCGATCAATATTACTAAGGACAGTTGGAAAGAAACAGGAACCATAAAGTCACCTAGGTAGAGGACTTCATGCTTTCAAAGCCAACATATGTACAGTATATATATGTAGAACTACTTTATAGTTAAAAACTAAATAGATTTTGGATTGTAAACCACATATATACGTGTACAGAAAAACTTGCATATTTAAAAATTGACAGTGGAAGTTCTAAAAATCCACTGTATTCAAATCTTTCATATACTTAACACGTGCAAAGCTATTATACCTAAAAGCTTTTGTGCATATACAAACCTAGTATATGTCTGAAAAGCCATGTATAAAACCTTTTGAATATCCAGAGCATTTACCCACAAAATCGCACATTGGACAAAATATGTTAAGTTTGTGAATAAAAGATAGGAGAGATGTACCGTTGTCATTTCGTATAAAAAGTAATATGAAGGTTTAAAAAGCTTGGATGGAATTTACAAAGACGGAAGAATTTATAGAGGTGAGTTGTTGGGGATAGGCAATGTTGTGTGTTGAGGCTGTTAATAGAGATGTGGTTATAATATGTAGTGTTGCACGTACTAAAAATTTTGAGTGGAAAAGTACGTATTAGCCTAGTCTGCAGCAAAATTTGAAGGGGTATTTATAGGGAACATGGTAACTAAGTGAACAGCGGAGGAAAAGGTAAATGTTTCACATGCTTGCATGCTAAGGAAATTAGTATATACAAAGTTAATGTCAGTTACATAATTTTTTTTGGCAGTTACGTAAAAATGTTGAGTTGTAGGGTTGTAGAGTATACAGTGAATGACAGTATACGAAGGTTGCAGAATATAAAGTTTCTGTCATGAAATACTGAGTGAATACACATATCAAAATGTGCATATAAAAAATATGCGCGTTAACTTTTTTATGTAAATACATAAAACACACAAAATTTTATTTCAATACCATTTCTGTACCGCCTAACCCTTCCTATATGAAATATGAAGATATCAAGATAATCAACCCGTTTCTTACATGGTATATTTTTTTCGAAATGAATATAATAATGGATTACGACTATAATGACTTATTTAACAAAATTAGTTTTTTTAATGGAACAAAGAACATTTAAGAACTTACAACGGAAACGGAAGCCCTCTTATAGGGCATTTATAAACAACTTCGGATAGGAGGTAGAGATTGGTTAGAGGTAGAGGTTTGGTAAAAGGTAGAGATTAATATCGTTTTATGAAGATAATTTTATTAGATGTTGGTTAGAGGTTGAATGGTGACTAAAGATTGTTGTGTACTATTTCATCTAAGTAGTTTGATATTTGATATTTAATATTTAATAATTTTTATTTATTTAATCATATTTAATATTTAATAATTAATATTTTATATATTTTATATTTTATATATTTAACCCATGTTAAATTCAAATATAAATTCAAATATGTCCAACTTATTTTTGCTAATTAGGTCTGATGTATTATTTGAGCATAAAAATTTCAGCTTTCATTCACTCCGAGTAGACCATCGATGTAAAAAAATATGTCTGATTTAACTTTTTAACATTGAATATCTTATTTTTACCTCCAAAGCGGAAATATGGTCTGCGAATGCAGCCTTAAAGAGAATCAAAAGGTGTACAACACTGCTTTTTCTTTTTTCCTTTAAGCATGCTCCAACTGTCAAATCCAACTTCTTAGCATGATAACCAACAAAGAGCTATTATTTTGTTAAAAATCAAAAGGAAGTACAATTATGATAGGCTTCATGGCCTATATAAAGTAGCATAATTAAAAGTGGTTTGAATGAATATTTCGTAAAATTAATTACATAATAATAAAAAATGGTTAAAATTATCGGATCATGTAAATAAGACAACAGTGCATTCACGCTTCATACAATAGTAAAGGTTAAACTATACAAAACAAACTATCTAATTCAAACAATAGTAAAACCACATATCATTTTTTTCCTATGGAACTATTGTCGATCGCAACTCCATATATTACACCTCCAAACAAATGCTTTAACTCCCACTAATAATAAAATTAAAATCTTAATCCCTAATAATAATAACAACCACATATCAAAGGAAAAAAGTCAAGGTTACAAATGAGAAAAAAAATATCCACAATAATAAAACAAATGCCAATAGGCATATGACAGAACGATCAATCTACTCCCACACTCCATTTAAGAAATTATTATTGACTTTCCAACTTTCTCTGATACTACAAATAAACATTATTTATTGACTGTCAAGTTAGACATTAATATCCATGGCATGCATAGCTGGATTTATAATAGTTTGATAGTTTGATAAATGGGGTGTAATTCGAAACTTGGAGCACGCTCCAACTCAAACTATCAACATATAATTTATCAAAATAGGAAACCATCAAACTTTATAATATCAAACATATAATATATAGTTCGAATTAGAATTATATGCTCCAACTGTATCCATATAATTTATCCACTCAAACTATCAAAACATCTTGGGGATTTCAAATGTCCTGTAGGTCTATTTTGTCCACTCAAAATACCAACTATCAATTTGAAAGTTGGAGCATTTTCAACTTAGGCATTAATATCCATGGCATGCACAGTTGTAGAATTGAATACACTATTTTTTCACTCAAACTATCAAAACTATAGACCACACAATAACATGGCTAACGAACTATTAACAAAGTTAACAATTAATATGTATACAAACATAGAGAAACCAAAATATTGTACAGTTGCAGTAAAGAAAGAATCTTGTACAGTTCTATTATCGTCTTTAGTATCCTCAGGTAGTTGCGACAATTTACTGCCAACAATAATAGGACGACGTTCTAGTAAATTTTCGATTTCGTTCTCATATTCAGCAATTTGAGGACCTACATGCAAATTTTCATCACTGCTGTTTCTAGCCATAGAGTCTTCTCGTATGGCAACGATACCATCTTCAATACCAGGTGACATTTCATTGTTATTTTCATTAGCAGAAGGAACAGATGCCCGAGAAGGAATACCAAAAAGTCCTTGTATGGAGGAAGTGATTCGTTTAAGAAAGTTGAATTTAGGGGTAAGAGAACCTTCACGTGAAATCAAATAGTCATTTTCACTATCTGAATCACCTTTCCAATCATCTTCATCATTTTTAGTATATGGAGAGCATTCATGCAAGCTATCATCTTCACTTGCAGTAAGTGTAGCATTTTCAGTAGGTAGATGGGATTGTTCCATGATTCTTTTGCTATTTTCACCAACTATGGTACCATCATGCAATGTATCATTGTCGGTAAGTGTTTTACTTTCATGCAGTTCATCAGTTTTGCTATCGGTAGTTGAGGAGATTTCTTCAAATATTTTTTCACCAATTACAGTACCTGAAAGAACCTCTAGTGGGGATATTTTATCATTGCCTAAAGGACCTTGGGAGATAAGTATGCCAGTGTCAGCAATGAAAGTGGTGGCTATTTGTTTAAGTAGCTCATTCTCTTTGCAATTACGTGCAGCCTATTGTTCTGTACGCATAGCATCATATTCTAATAACAACACATTGCCATTCTCACTTGCAACAGAATCTGAAGCATCTACTTGTGCCTCGACATTACCATCAATTGTATATAAACACTTATGAACAACTGTAATCTGTTTGGTTCCCAAGACTGAAATTTTATCCGTAAAATATGGCAATAGTTCTCTAGCCTTTTTGCAAACGGATTCCTTTAAAAAAGCATAAAATTAGTATTTAATGTAAAATCAGAATTGTGTAATTAATTGAACCTTGTAAAGTATAACATACCAGGTCGGAAACAGAGTTCGGTAGAGTCTCTCTTTTTTTATTTATGAATTGGTGGATATAATGCCGTAGATGCTCTACTCCACCATCAATTTGATCATCTCGTGATGTCATTTCTTCCTTTAAAAAATATCATACGAAAGGAGTAGAACATTATATTTATACATTATACTTTTGTCAATAATAGAGTTAGAAAATAAAGTTACCAAATTAGGATCAAACATTGAAGTTTCAGCCGCAATGAAATTTTTTTCTAAACTCATACATACACGATCTCCAATGTTGATAGTTTCGCCCGATCCAATTTCTACAAACAATAATATTCATGTTAATAGTATACAATCTTTTAACATGACAGTGAAGTACATCGAACTTACAGTTCAACAGTTACTATATAATATTAATGAAATATCAAGCTAAGAAGAGTAAAGGTTTTTGAAAAAGGAAACAAATAAAACTACCAAAAAGCCTTACCAAGCAAAGTGCTTTAAGCTTGGATCTAACCTTGGTTTGATAATTATTCCATTTGCAAATTGAAGCCTGTAATAGATGGATAAGATACCACTCCCAAATTAACCTTAAAAGGGATTGGATCCTTACCAAGAGCAATTATTGCCTACAGGAAACCAAATTTATAAAATAAAAATTAAATAGAAATTATAGATTGTTAAGAATCATTAACTAACCTGAAGATAGTAAAATACAGTTGTGCTCAAAATTTGCACTACCTACGGATCTGCCACTGAGGTGGACTCATCATTCTTGCTCTACTCCTTTCTCACCACTTACCTGCAATATATTACAGAATTTTCTTGTCACAATATGATGAAAACATGTTCTGTTGAATAAATATTAATGAACTTTCAATTGTATCATATTCTTTTTATGTTTGAACTTTTGGAATAATGTGGTTCCATATATACAGATGTCAAGTATACAGTAGTTTTATATATATGTCTAATTTCAAAACTGTCTGCTTTGTATAAATATGATCTTGAGAATATAAGAGCACTGAACGTATATAATAGATTCCAAGTATATAACAGTTTGAATATTAAAGTTTAGGATTCACGCAGTCTATAATGATGTATATCTTTATAAATAAGTGAGCTTCTAATAGTGACAGTATGAAGAATGTCATTCATGCATAATTAAGGATATATAAATTATATGTATATGGTTGTGAAAACTGTATCAAATTTCTATAAATTCTTTCGTAATATATAAAGTTTTAAGAACATATAAGGTTTCATACCCCCTAGTTTTATACATACGCCATGTTTGATTTAATTTTGCAGTACGTGAGCAAAATCTTTGGTCAATTGCATTTACAGCTGGGCATAATGCTCAGTTTCAAACTGCAACTGGGCTGGGTACTAAGTTGCAAACTGCAACTAAGCAGCAAGCTCAAGTGATGTATACTAAAACAGAGCAGCAAGCTCGAGTTTACATGAAGTTGTGTGTACAAAAACAGTTAGTTTTTTTCATAATGGAAGCCTATTAAAAAAATTAGTAAGTTTAAATTACCAAAAGGGATACGAACTCATTAGTGGAGTGTCCTCTTTGAGAGAAGCTTTGTTTCAGTTGAGTGAAGTTGAACACTGGAGCTGGCAAAAATCTAGTTTCACTCGCCTTTGAAATTCTACCATCTAATTTACCATTAGGAACAACCAATGTTGGATCATGGCTGTAAAAAATCATAAAATCGAGTCATGTGCATGTTTCTATTAACATAAGTTCTAAGATAAAGAAATTTGGCAACTTTTACTTACTGCAACCGCATCTCTTGCAACAATAGCCAAAATATCAGCACATGACACAACACTGGGACAAATAGATTCTTTTGCTTTCACTGCATTGTCAGTCACATAAAAAGCATGCAAAGGCTTGTAGGTCTATCCCTCTCCGCTGCGTTGCTCCCAGTAGACTTTTGGTAAGATTAAACCATCAAGGCCCTTTCAAAATAGAGAGGAAACCGACTAAGAAAGATGCATACATATGATTTAGGAAAGTAGAAAAACTGACACAGTAATTTCAATTGTATCATATTCTTTTTATGTTTGAACTTTTGGATTAATGTGGTTCCATATATACAGGTGTCGAGTATATAGTAGTTGTATATATGCGTCTAATTTCAAAACCATATGCTTTGTATAAATATGATCTTGAGAATATAAGAGCACTGAACGTATATAATAGATTCCAAGTACATACCAGTTTGAATATTAAAGTTTAGGATCCACGCAGTCTATAATGATGTATATCTTTATAAATAAGTGAGCTTCTAATAGTGACAGTATAAAGAATGTCATTCATGCATAATTAAGGATATATAAATTATATGTATATGGTTGTGAAAACTGTATCAAATTTCTATAAATGCTTTTGACATATATAAAGTTTTAAGAACAGATAAGGTTTCATACCCCCAGTTGTATACATACGCCAAGCCTTCAAAGATAAACCGCTTTGAGTGTATATACAGTTTCATCTGCATATGATTTCTAGCATATACGTTGTTCTGACTCAAGTTTACATGATCTAATAATATCTCTAGCTTTTGAAAGCATATCAATTTCATACAAATATTTAGTTTTAAAAACATATGTTTAATTGCAAGGGTGTGAGGTTCCACATACATATGATGTCAAGATTTGGAATATACTTACAGTTTTGAATGTATATAGCAGCAGGTTTAGAAAGATGAATTCAAAAAAGGGGTTTCAAATACATATTCAGAAAGCATATTGGATTTAAAGGTATAAAGTTTATTATACATATGACTTCAAATATGTGACCTCTTATTTATCAAAAGATTTTACTTACATTAAATTTTATCAGTAGACTCCATATATATGTGTGGATTCTTAAACATATTAGCATGGCAAAGATAGATTTCAAACATAAAGATAGATTTTACTTACAGTTGCAACACCTTGTACGCACCAACTTGATTTGTTTGATATACAAATCAAAACTAAAATTCCATTCACAATTGCCACCAAATTAGGTATAAAACGCAACTATTTGAATAACCAATGTTTAAAGTAGTTATAATCCCATTTCCACACATTCTTAATTTAAAATAAAATGATAAATTACAATTTCTTGATAAATATTGGACAGTGGACCAAATTATACCTTCTCAAAAAGACAAATTGAAATCTATAATCATACCCAACATTTTGAAAACCTTTTTCAACATGAAAACCTACTTGATTTTGATCTAGCACCTATAGTGGTTGTGATGCTCTATAAGACATTTCATGCAACTAATGATACTATGATGAATACACTTTTGAAGAATTTTTCAACCTGCTACCTGTTGAAAAACATTTATATTCTTTACGTAGGTGTCTTTATATACATGAATGATAACCATACTTGATATAAACTACGACATGCTAGGCAACAATATTATACCTTTTTTGGAAAATCATGGGCCAATATGTCAACACCGAAGCATCCATCTGTTAGTAACTTCAAATAAATGAAGAAGAATGAACTTAGTATTTAGATTCAAAATTGATGGCAATAATATAGTAATATAATTATCAGAGGCAAAAATAGTTCTTCACCGTATTCAAAGAGGTAGATTGCTTCATATATCATTTTATTGATAAAAAAGGTTATGTGTGACCGTATGATTAGAGATAGGGAAACGCAGAAGCGCCATACGACGAAGGATGTCAGGGAACGATGGGAGCAGCCAACGTTGATAAGCAGATATAACAGTGTAGATATGTTTATGAAGAAGGTAAAAAGAAAAAGTATTAAACTATCCAAATATATCTCAGTTAATTATTTACTGTACTAATAAGAACATGAACAGTTAATTATTTACTGTACTAATAAGAACATGAATAGTGTAGGAAACAAATGAAAACTTAGCCAAGTAAATGAATTGTCAAAAGAGTCTGAACTACTTCAGTGAGAAATGGCTGCTTACTTTTATGAACTAATCGTATTGTTAAGTCATAAACAACAGCTCTCCCATTCATCTTGTATGAAAACTGACCTAATACCTACAAAAAACATAGGCGAAAAACCACAAAACATGACAGTCAGAAATTAGATTTTACCAAATTGAACCATTTCAGATCTACATGTTCTGTACCTTTTTGCATTCTTTCTCGAACTATATTACTTTGAATATTTCAGATCCAAATGCTTTGTATCTTTTTGCTTTCTTTCTCGAACTCTAATACTTTGACTATCAACCTGGACAATAAAATTCGAAACTGATTACACATTATCAGAAAATTTGAATCGCGATTTCACGTCGAACATTGAATTGAAACAAAACCAAAAGAGATTCAGTTCAACATCACGATCCCAAATCAGCAATCAAAAAGGAAAAAGAAGAGGAATGAGAAGAAGCGGCGGCAACATACCTGACTAAAAGAATCTAGGATTCAGAAGCGAGATTGATTTCCTTTTCTCTCTTATTTTCTGATTTTTTTTTTGTTCTGTCCTCCGATTTCTTAGTTTTTTCGCTGGTATTATAAGCCGTAAGATTTATGGAGGAAGAACGATGATATTGGAGTGGGGAAACAAATGCGGATAACTGGGTATTGCAGTTATTAGCGAACATGGTCAGGGAGTTACCAGTATACCCACTGAGTACGTGCAATAGTTTTACTGCCTTATGATTGAATAAAGGGCAGTTTCGTCTGTCTGGAAAAGGCTTCATCAGGGGAAGTATTTGCTTTATATATAAGATATATATATATATATATATATATATATATATTTGTGTGTGTGTACTTCGAAGTGTTTATAGCGACCTATTCGCTACGTACACTTTGACTTCCTCTTGCTTTTGTTCCTTGCAAAACAATGGTTATTTATGCCATCCACTTCCAAGAGGGAATCAAATCCGAACAAAACAATCAAACAACAATATATAAACTACCACTCAAGCATTCAATAATAATCTATAGCAACATAAATATCATATAGTTTATTTAGAGGTGAGTTAACTCACAAAAATTCCAGTTAATGCATGCGCGTTCCCTAATAGTCTAAAATTGAATGTCATTCGATTTTAGCACAAAATTCCACTAGCTCCAAATTAGACGAATCCAACTCCAATGTATAGATAACATTGATACGAGTCCGACGCTAAAGTCCGCGTCCTAATCCGACCTCGTATGGAGAAGATCTTGATTTTATAATTTTTCGAATAAATTATATTAATTAAATAACATAATTACTCAACTTAATCACCTTCCTCCCCTAATTATCTTCTTCCCAAACAAACGTGCACATATACATATACACGCATCAAACCCAAATCACTGAACTCTCTCCCCTCCATTCTCCACACACACAACGAAACGCAACGTCATCGATTACTACGCGCTCCACTACATGCAAGCTTCCTCCCCGACACCATAACTTTGAACTTGATCGTGCAATTGCGAACGTGACCAGACGCTTGTCACTGCCAAACCCTAGAATCACATTTTGCATCCCACAACCGAACGAGCTCCAATCAACGCCAAACTTCCTCTCTTCGAACCAATCTTACAACGGTGGCCTCCGATCGACCAACCGTGACCCCAATCTTTGACCAAGCTAAACCTTAGGTCGGCCAAAACTATCGATCAAGGGAAATCTCGACCGCATGCCAAAAAACTCCATAGATTTGAAGCTCATGTCAATAAAACTTAACGGATCCAACGGTTTAATTTACCATTGAGTAAATCATTAGATTTTGAATTTAAAAGTGGAGGCTTGATGTTTTTCTTTTATTATAAAATGAAAATAAGAGAGAGAGGTGGAAAAATGAAAAAAAAGGAGAGGGAAAAGAAAATGAGGAAATGTCTAAGGGTTGGGGTTGGTTTATTTTGTGATTTTCGACACTTCGCTACATAAAATTTCATTCGTGTACGAACCACGAATGATTAAAATAAAATTATAATCGCGCATACATTGCGACATGATCTCAGAACAACAATAAAATACACTTGTTATCTTATTTTGTGAAATATAAAAAATATCAACATTTGCTAAAAAATACATCAAATGATAATTTAAATATTTTTCAAATTAAAAAATGGAAAAATCTTATAAATTCATTTAAAACACATCGTTAAAAATCAAGTCATTTTTATTAACAATTGATTTTTTTGTTATTTATTCGAACTATTTATTATTGTAAATAAATTTTCAAAATGAGTTCACCATTATTATTTATTAATTAAAAGGGGTTAATAAGGCTATTAAATCCATTTAATTCACAAATTCAAATATTTAAATAATCCCTATATTTGAATATAAGTTATTTATATTTTTCCTGGATGTTACATTCTTCCCCCTTTAAAGAATTTCGTTCCCGAAATTCCCAAAGGAAGAAAATGTCCTCACACCCTTAGGTTTTTTTTGAAGTTTCTTATGTTGAAGAAAATTTCAGCAACACCTCCTTTACGCGGGTAGATCCAGAAAAACTATAACTCGTCACAACTAGCCCAAATCAACAAAGAAAACCAAAGCCCTAAAGTGGCCACCCATATCTGGGACATAAAATCATCAATCAATCACCAATTTCTAAATCTACTACATACCTTTTTTGCATTTGATTTCTAGCAAGCAACTTACTATGTCGATGCGAATGCAGGTGCGCAAGCAATCAAATAGTGATCTCTTGCTTCCCTATACCTATCTTGTAATAACGAAATTCAAAATAGAATTATGCTGTCAAAAGAGCAATTCCCTAGCCATTTCTATCATAAGCATAAGCAACATAAACAATATAACAACCATATGCAACAAGGCAATATGATGCAACTAACAATAATGATGTGTAACGAACGATATTTTCGACCCTTAAAAATCGACACTAATACATCCTTGGTATTCATGTGCCTCAAATCCAAGTGCCGGAAAGCCCGATTGTTAGGGAAAAAGAAAATAAAGATAGAACAGAATCTCACACGAACGGAATAACATATATCATTTCAATAATAATCTTTACAGTGGAAAATTTTGAATATTTATCAGAGTTAAACATGGACAGTTATAAATATCTGTCCTTACAAATGCAGAATACAATAATACACTAGTATGGTGGAAACGGATAACAGTCTTCGGAAGAATCTTCTAACTCCATGCTTCGAGCTCTTCCATATTTCTTCTAACTAAACCTGACTACTAGGCTACCCGGGAAACTTTGGGCATCCAGAGTTTAAGGAAAAATGAAAATAAACTCTGGGTCAATCATGAGACTGGTGTGAGAAACTCAAAATACGCGTTTTGAAAATAATGGGTATCCCATAAGACCATGCCGCACATAAACACAGAACGGGTTTTACCTTATGGTAACAAAAACATTTGCTACGCAAAATCAATTGATATTATTTTTAATGACATTCTTTTGAAAACATTTGCAAGTAAACTTATTAATCTTAGCCGAAATTGTTACCATTATTAAATTCCGGATATGTTAGGCTCTACAAACAATAATCTTACAAGGCTCATTCGGAGAATGGATTTCATACAATGGTAGGTAAGGGACAACCTTCCATACAGTACACCTCTAGAGGGATGTACTAAGGATCAACGTCTTCGAAACCTCTGCACCTGGCAAGGCCGACCTACCCACGGACCCACATGGTGGTGGATAGAACCAAATATGACATCACCCAGGTCGTTACCGACCTATTCGAGAGCTCTCTTAGCATACACAACATACCCAAAATATAGAGGGTTATATAGAAAGGTGATGACCATACCCTAATAGGTGCGACCCACTTAGCCTCATGGCATGCCCTGTTTAAGCTATTTTCGGTTGATAAGGCCTGAGGTAGGGATTACCTTTCACATAGCACATTCCACTTTTGAATGTCACACTGCCATTCCATGATCACACAACTGATCTCTACAAACATATAACTTATGAGCTCGTACGTCTCAGGAAAGGATGTTAAGCTAAGAGAAGTTGCCTCCTCCGCTACCAAACAGATGATACGTTCATAGAGATCAATCAATGTGATTAGAAATGCAACGTCAGACATTCGTCCATACAAGTTGTCTAGGAACAGGACAAACCAAAGTACTCTACTACCACATCCTATCATGATTACTCCTAGGATTAGTAGCGAGAAGTCCTTGCATTGAAGATCTCAAATGAAGAACTACCGCCATATAATATGATATGGGAATTTTTCCCTCGAGGGTCAGTGAAAAATAGCCCTACATTCTATCTTCCAAATCATTTCCATGTCTTAACTTCGAATACGTAAATTGGTTCGAAGTGTTTTCCAAATAAGAATCACTTCAAATACGACCTCGGTTCCTTCGAACCAATCATCGATAAAGAAATGTTAAATAATTAGGAATTATTCTTTTGATTTATTACTTCCTTTTTATCAAAAATATCTTCAAGAGATATATATATCTTTTAAAACATTTCTTTCCGGTATATATGGAATCATTAGACCTCTCTTATCAAATCCTTTGATTACTTAAAACCTTTTTAAATCTTGGAATAATTCTAAATCATTTCATTTTTCAATTAGGAAAATATTTCCAAATCATTTCATTTAAATCTTAACAAAAATTCCTTAATTCAAAACTCAAAATTTTGATTAAGTTAAAATTATGTTATCTAGGTTGTTAATCCAAAACCAGTAAATATTAAGTGAGAAGAATCTATAGAAATCGTCTAATTCTACTTAATATCAATTCTCGTATTCAACAAGTACTATGGGCGGAATAACGGCGAAATCACCTTTTAAATTCCATGAATAATACGAGTTCCCTCTTCGAGCTTTAATGCCAAGTATAAGAAGATTATCTCCATAAAATCTAAGTTGTTTATATTTGGAAAATTATATCCTTTATATTTTAGAAAATTTTGATCCGAGTAAATCAAATTTACTATTCCCTCCGTTGGGTCAGCCCCGATTGCCAGGGAGAGCAGGAAACTGGTTTTCCAAACTCAAGCCTAGACACTATCTCTCTACACCCATAAGGTGGTTAAGTTATTTGATCGACTCCAAATCCTTTAACATACACTGCTAACTTTTAATCATTTATTTAACCACTCCATAAATCCATCAAATGACCTTTAAAATACTTTTATTAATCATTTAAAAACATTTACAAAAGATTTGAAAAAGAATGGTTTCGTTTAAAACTATATCTCAAAAGCTATAGAAAAGTGTTTTTTAAGCTATACTGATTAAAATGAAATTTCTATCATATGGAAATTCATTATTATAGCTCAAGTCACTTTGGAAACATTTTACAAGATTTTTATAATTTATTTCATACATTTAAACAATTTTAAATATCATTTTTAAAGAAATCCCTTTATGGTTTCCGAATTGCAAAACCATGATTTTTCCAAAAACTTGTTTTACTCATATTTCATAATCTACTTATTGAAATCTCGATTTTCTTTCTTTGTTTGAAAACTATGGATATAATAGTTCGAGAAATTCTTATCTCGAAGGATTCCAAGCTATATTCCATTCTACATGTCCATTTGACATTTACGTCGCGAAATCGCGAGCTGCCATTACGCGACGCGCCTATTTTTGACTCAATTTTCAATATTCATTTAAACTATACCAAAACACTTTTAAATATTTATAAAACATTTCTAAATCATATTAAACCATTTTTAAGAGGATTAAACATTACATATACACCATTTCATTCGGTAAAGGAAAGTGATTTCCTTTGTGCTTATCCATGTGACTTACATATATATTCAACAACCATATTAAACAACCAAACTTGATGATCAAAGCATATTAAACATCGATTGCAAACATTATATCATCATTCAAAAATATAATATAAGTAAGAGTTTCTCACCATAATCCAAACCGATACCTCCTACCAACATTCAAACAAATCAACACTACACTAAACATCTCCTAAACACTCAAAACTCACGGCCATGCCCCTCCACCGTGCCTTTTCTCTCGGCCAGACCTCCTTTTCCTTGCTAATCATGCTTCTATGATGACTTAGGCTCAAAACTAGAGTTTAGAAGGGATTAGAGAAGATTTGGTTAACTTTTGAAAAAGTTAGAGAGTAATTAGTGGGTTAGTGCTTAAGCACTTCCACTATTTTTAACCCTCCTACTCTTTCTCAAGTATTGAGATTAAAGAAGAGAGGCCTCCATTGGAAGCCATGAGAGAGCATTAAAGAGCTCAAGAATGGTGAGGAAGAAGAAGAATGAATTTGTGAAGAATGAAGGAGGATATGGGTGTGTGTATATAGGGAAAAAATGGTAGAAACTATCAAAAAGTGAATGGACAAAACTACCCTTAGCCCACTCCTCTCCCTTCCCATCACCTTTACATGTTCCCCCTCCTTGTCCTCTCCTAAATGTGCAATGATGATGGTGAGTTGATGTGAGGGTAACTTTTCTTTTTGGTTGCTTAAAGATGAAGAAAGGTGAAAATATCATGATATTTCTAAGGTTTATGTATTTATACATGTATGTATGTCATATGTATGTATATAAGGGTATATATGTATGTATGGACATGTATGTGCATGTGTATGTGTCATCTACAATGTTGAAACCATTTTAACAACTTCCGTTCGTTAAACCGTTGAAACTTGAGAAGCTGATTCCCAATCACATTTTCACTTATAGTTTAAATTAAATATATATGTAAACAAAATTAGATAATAAATTTCTAATCATTTTTAATTAATAAAAATGATCTCATTTGAATTATAAAATCATATAAATCAATATTAACAATTATTTACAAAATTGCTATTATACTGATAAAGCGCTATCAACTTTCCTTATATTTTCAAACCATTATATATCTTTATAAAATATTATAAATGATTTATTATCACTTTATAACTATTTAAAATGAATTATTATCATTTAAAAAAATTATTTAAATAATTATAATAATCACTAAATCATTAAATCTCAATTTAAATTCATAAATCAATATTTAAATATATGGCATCACCGATGATGTCGTAAACACATTTTATTTTCAAATATAAAATAACTGATTTTATTTCATATTCCTATTCAATTATAAAAACAAGTGTATATATCCAGCTCCGTGCGTGATGTTTTATGATTATAGAGTTGTTTACCGATAAAACGGTTTTCGGCCATTTTATCGATATATTTCCAAAGGAATTTTTTTGTAAATATCTATTCAAAATAAGATTCCTATTATTTATTATCAATCAAAAAATATTATTTTTATTATCAACCTTTTATTTGAATAATTTTTAAAAATAAATATAATTTATTAAAGTGATAAATTTGCGGGTCATTACATGATGCAACTCCACATATCAAAAACTGCATGATATAAATCTACATGCAACTCTAGTATGGCATAAAGCTGCATGCAACCAAAATTAATATAACAACCATATGCAACAAAATGACAAAGAATACTCTGTAATAAAATACTAAGCATCCAATCTTTTCAAAAGATAAGTTTAGAACTAAATGCCTAGGTTTTCATAT
Source organism: Allium fistulosum (assembly GCA_030737815.1). Lineage (NCBI taxonomy): Eukaryota > Viridiplantae > Streptophyta > Magnoliopsida > Asparagales > Amaryllidaceae > Allium > Allium fistulosum. The sequence continues at coordinate 1,272,840,750 of CM060901.1, read as the reverse complement.
TCAAAATATATTTTCAGATTTCTTTAAAGAAAAATATATCAAAACCAAAATTAATTATGACAAGGATAGGGCTCCTTCTACAAAAGAATGGTATAACTCTAGAATCAAAATAACATGGAGCATCCAGTGGTATTTCGATTCCTCCTAAAATAATAACTATAGGAAACAAATATACCTAGCAAGTCTTCCAAATCAAAAAACCCCCAATCGTAAAACTTTAGTCATAACCAAAAATATTTGAAAAACCACTTCACAAAAAATCTTTTTAAATATCCAAAGAATAATACTTCACTAAAGTTTTCAAAATAATAATATTATTAGTTCTTTCACAAATTCTTTCAAAATCACTTTTCCAAAAGCACTGGGATTTAAGTCCTAATAAATAACAACTTTAAAATCATTTGCTTATAAAATTATACTTTATAAACTACAGTGTATAAAATCACACTATCATTCAAATCAAATTCCATAAAGGAGTAAACTAATACTTAACATTATTTAAAATGTTAAATGATTAACTAACAAGATTTAGAATTTATTTTTGTCATAACTTTCTTGATCATCCAAGGATATTGATAATTTCCTAAGTGTACCATTACGCTCATCAACCTTTGGTTATTGCTTAGAAGATTACCTAAGCTCTCTCAAACAAAATTGAAAGTCACTCCCCAAACTTTCCTAAGCCAAACAACAAAGGTACAAATATACTTAAGCCCGCATGATGTACATAAATCATCTGTACGCAATATCTGATCCGACCACTTGCTCGAATACATAAACTTTACTTCTGAATGAGTATCTCTCAATCGACCTCCCTAGTGTGGACTCCGATCAGGTTCCTTGATTAGTCGGCAAATTTATGTACTTGAATCCTAGATCAAGAACCCAAAAGTTATGTACTCGAATCATAGATCAAGAATCATGCGAATAAAAATGATCTACGTATAACTTACGTATATAATCTTACTACTTTTTTAACTCCACCAATATTTTTCTAAATCACTTTCATTTTCATTTATAGTATTTCATTCAATACTAAAATTATTTATGAATTACTTCATAAATTTTCACTTAAGTTTGTAAACATTTTATCATGACACGTCTTTATAAAACATTAAATTAAAAACTTACTCCACATTTATTTACTTGTGTTGACGCCAAAAATGGGCATCAACACCCAATAGAATCTAGTAGAGATTAAATGAAGTATGAAATTGAAAACATAGCACAAAAAGTAAAAGAACACACAGATTTTTATAGTGGTTCGGCAATCTTGGCCTACGTCCAGTTCATATTTTTATTGATCTTCCACTTGATTATGATTACAATACGTTTTGGATCAGCTGGGATCCATTATTACAAAAGTGAAGAACAAAAATGGCAGAGCCTCAGCAGAGAAAGCCAGATACCTTTTCTGATGCCATGTTTATTGTATTTATAGGGGAAGCCATGCACGAATCGGACTGAAATTCTGCCAGAAGGTTCGGGAGACCAAGACGAGGCTACCCAAAAATTTACAGGCCCATCAGGGCCCATAATAGAGATTGGTATCGATCCCTATTAATGCATCCAAATGAGTTGCGATGCTTTTGAGGGATACCTCATGATGTTAACTACTTGCTGCCCAAATTTCATGTAATTCTGACGTACGGTTTGTAAGATATTGCATTTTCCGTGAAGTAGTGTTGCTTGAATTCTGATTTCTACTGATCCCTCCAATCTCTTCCAAATGCAATGCGATCCCTATAGGGTGTTCCACATGTTCTAATTAGCTTATACTCCAAGTTTCATGTTGATAGCATATGTGGATTTTGTGTTATTGATCGATCATTGTAGCAATATGTAGTGAAAGCTGAATATGGACGATCCTTTTGATACCGATCCCTTTTATACCGATCCATTTTAATAGGTGAAGTAATTTGCCCATAACTTGAGCATACGAACTCCAAATGACTTGAAACTTCAAATGCAGCCTCATGGGACCTTCCTTGTCACTCAATAACGATCTTACCAAGTTTGGGACAAAAATTGAGGATATGTACCGATCCTCTAGGGAAAGGGATAGGCACTGATCCCCCGCCTAGGGGAGGCATTATTCCATACTTAGAATATTCTAGAGAGCCTATCTCTTAGTCGGTTGATCGTCGCTTCATATCATTGCCTACGCTTGATCTCTGAGTCTAATAATCATCTCTCCGGACTGTCTTACTCGATGATCGCCTAGTCTAACTTGTCTAGTCGGTCTGAATATAGCCGGGCCAAAAGGCCGGATAACAACTTTTATAATACTCTGCTACATCCTAAGAGTATATACAAAATGTCAATTTTTATTTATTTTTCAAAATTCAAATGGAGTTCCAAACAAAATATGGGTCTTAAAACTGAGTTGATTCCTCCGATCTCTTTACCTATCTGGTTCAGTAAGTAGGTAAGAAGAGTAGAATGCTGGTATCCTAACTCAATTCTAGAATCTACTTTCCTTGGACATCGCTAGAGTAAAGATGTTCATTAGTCGGCCCAATAACATCAAATAGTTTATATGACTTAGATGTTTTAAACAAAACTATGGCTTTAATAAAAACAATGCTTATTAAAACCTTCCTATCCAATTTAACCTATTTAAAAACTTGAGTTAAATTATCTCTTTTCTATCCAAGAGTCTAAAAAATGTCGTGTGTCAAAACATTCTTTTATCAAAATACCGTTTATTTTAAATCAATTTCCTTCAAAGGAACTTAAGAACTAAATCCTTAGTTTTTATTTCAAAACCCTTTTGGAAATCATACTGCATATATTTCTATATATAGATAAAATAATATTAATAATTTATTCACCACCACTCGCTTTGGGTTCGTTCGGATTCAAACTCATTTTGATCACACAATGATAAATAGAATAATTTACTAAGTGCACTACAATGTTCGCCTAAGCAACATTCAATCGTCATGTAGAAGATTATTCAGATTACCACAAAATGAATCGAGATGTTTTCCCCGAACTATAAAAGAAAATGTATTTTCTTAAAAATTCTCTTCGAAATATTCATACTTATGAATTCTTTCCAAGTAATACAATTATTACTTTTCTCAAAATCTTTTTGAAATCATTTCAAGCAATACCAGGATTTAAATTCTCAAAAACCCTTTTTACTTATAAATTACCCTTTATAAACCATATAAATTATTTTATAAAACATACTCATATAAAATGTACCTTTAAAATCATCTTATATTATAATAATTTTCCTTTATTATAATAAACTTTTCACAAATATTTATCCTCTAAATGTCTTATCTTCCCATTTAGATTACATTAAACAACTTTATTAAAAGATGATTTTTAACTTGACATTTTCTCCAAATGCCTTATAGTCAAACTATGAAACTAACTCATCAAGGGTTCGTTCTAATGCACTCAAAATTATCAAAACAATAAATGCTTATCAACTGATCGAGCATAAATCAACAATCACTAAATAATAGTCAGTGCTTTTAAGTACACGAGCATGACAAATCAAACAACAATGATAATAAAGAAATATTATCATTTTCTAACAAACAAATACACCATAAATAACTATATGAATTTGAAAATTATTTCTTATATATAAAATATATAATCCTACGCAAAATATTTCATTTACCAAATTTTCAAAAATTAATATCATGTCTATTTGCCTTGTTCAAGTGTATTGAAATCCCTATCGACATCGTGGGGTCCCACGTCTTGACCAGAATTCAAAATTCAAACTTAACAGACCAATTAACACGATACATTTTAATAGCAATAACAAATATGCTCTCGTATATATAATACTCTCAACTCATTCTAGGATGTCACTTACCCTATCTCTAATGAGTTTATCCCACTAAAGCCAAGGTTCTCACTTAACCTTCGGTTTTGATACCAAATGTAACGACCCACATTTTCGACCCTCGAAAGTCGATGTTCTAATACTATGGATGTATTAAGTGCCGACTTTCGACCGTCGAAAAGGTGAGTCGTTACACTAAGATAATTGTGATAGAGGATGACTATACTTGTCTATGTAAAGTGTTTTTAAAGTACAACGATGTACATAAAGGTTCTCTACTCGTATGTTAGTTTATAGGACTTCACAAGTATGTGGTGTTAATATTATTTTTCAAGTATCTAGTGTAACATGATTTCAACACATGAGCTACATGTCTTGACTTGCACGTACTAAGGTACGAAAGCAATTTTAAGGAAGGTGGGATTGTATGGTTTGGAAAGAAAATTCACGAAGAGGTAAGGTTAGTTCTTTTCGTTCATCACTTGGATTGAAAGAAGTATCTTACCAAGTCAATTTTTTGAAATAGCGACCTTTTGTGCATAACTTATTTTAGTGCCAAAAGCACATGAAAAGTTAGTGAGAATGCACAAACTGGTTTAAATGGTTTTGGAGTACGGGGTTCACCCAAGAATCCTAAATGTTAGTCCACTTAGAGGGAAGACACCGTCCGTTATTGTATTGTCATGCATATGGACTTAAAGAAAGAGTTCAGTGAGGTGAGTCAAAGAACACGAAGAGGGTTTTCTATTAGCCGATGATGACGAAGTAACTGGTGGACTATATTGCAAGGTATTTGACGATTGAGATGTTCAATTAGTGAAGTCTATTTAATAAAAGCCATACTTGGATAGTATATGACTAGAGGCACCTTAGTAAAAGTTGAAGTAGTGCGCGAAAGAATGGAAATCCCATGGGATATGTATACATAGAGAGTTCGCAGTGGGCGGCATGGTGTTAGTAAAGGACTCTTTATTGAGATATGTTATATGGGAAAGCTAGCACCATCGATAGTTGAGCCTTCCCAATTGTATATAGAGTAGAGAAGTCAGAAGTTTTAGTAGGCTTCTTGTAGAGTTGGTCGGTATTCACATGTTTTCTGTTTATCTCATCTGCAAACATAAGTTAATGATTTAGTGGTTATGGTAGAGACTAGTCGGCTTATGAGGTGAATGTAGAGATGGAGTTTAGAATACTCTGTAGATGTATTCACATCATGGGACTTGATGTGATAACATAAAAATAAGGAAACGAAGTTGATCCAAGTACGACGAGGAAAAGTTTTGGATAGGAGTATGATAGAGCTTGAGGATAGAATTTGAGTTTTCCATCATAAGCTATCTTCCCATAAGTTTCTCCCTTAGTTGATTTGTAGGTTAGTTTACTCATTATGTCGTTGTTTTTTGCATGGTTGCTTTAGATAGCTAATTGACATAAATATGGATGTATGGATACTAGGATTGGTTGAATGAACATCCTTATGATGTGTTTTGGTTGCTATGGTTGCTTTGTTTGGGTTATACTAGTTTAGTTTATACCGTGTTTGTTTATATGTATATACATCCCAACCTACGATAGATGCCTATATTTTGTGTCCTAATTTATGCTGGATGATTATATATACTATTTATTGTTCCTTTATATATACGAATGGATGAGCATACATGTAGAATTTTATATATATTTACATATATTAGGATGTTTGCATACATTTTTGGTTGTCACTACATGTGCATTCATATAGGATGCTGATTTAATTGGATATACACTCATCTCACATCATATCATTCTATATTTATCTATTATATGTATTTCATACTCTTAGGTGTGTTTTTACTTGTGCTGTATGATGAATGCTAGATGAATGTAATTATGTTTATTTTGTATATTTGTACATTGTAAAGCGAGTAGCATTTTCCGTCTCTTGGAATTTCGAAGATGAAATTCTACGGAGGGGAGAATGTAACATCCCATAATTTTTTACTTAATTAAATAATTATTATTAAAAGGATAAATCGTAATTTTACATAAAGGCAAAATAGTTAATTTCTACAGGAGCTGAAATTAGGCTTCGGGACATGTTATATTGCATTCGAAACGCCGTTTATAGTATAACTTGCTTAATTTGGTTAAATGGGTTAGAAATTATAAGCAGTCAAACAAGGTGACATTTTCGTAATATATTAATTTTGAGATTTTAGGTTAAACATGTGTATTTTAGCCTATAAATAGAAGTGTAAACCTTATTTTATGATCCTATTTTAATATAAACACCTTACCACTAATATTCATCAAATCCTAATCATATTTAAAACAAAATTCTCTTTTTTATAACTGTTTCATTTCTTCTTCCTTTTCCATCTTCTCTGCAAAACTTTGAAAATTCATAACTTCTCCATTTCTCAACGGATTTCGACGAAACTAGTGCTAAATCGAAGGATACAAAGAGAAATATGATCTCATATCATTTTAGACGAAGAATTTTTAGGATTGGAGGCATAGTAGATCCAAACAGTGCAGAACAATGATGAAATCTCATACACCATTTTCATCCTTCTTTGTCGAACTTCAAAATAGCATACTCTCTCGTTTCTTTACATATATTGATGACATACCCATCGAAACGACCGTGATGATGAGTACTACGATTTGGAAAAGGAATATTGGCAAATTTTTGGGGTTCCTAAGTGAAAAAGGTACATGACAACAGAGGTAGTGTTGAGTTCCTCTTCATTGGAGAGTTTCAGTGAGTGGGACCCTTCCTATTTTTTATATATTGATAAGGCACAGTAATTTATCCCTTATAGTCGTAAAGCAAATTATAAATGATGAACCTAAAAGTAAAAAAGTGATTTTCTATATACATAACTAGGATGTAGTATGCTATTGCTAGATAATTAAAAAAAGTGATTTTTTATTGTAGATTGGCAATGTTTTATCTCTCTCTAATTAAAAAGTGTAAAACACAAAAGTACACTAAATTTCACATATTATATATCAAAATTGTATTCCTTGATGACACGAATCCATTACTAGTGTTCATTTGATGATATACAGTAATAATATTTAACTAATTTATAAAATTATGTAAATGCCCCTAAATTTTAAATGCTTGTAACTTTCGTACAAGGTCTCCTTTCACGTATGGTTCACGGCATGAGAATCGTGGCTGAATGAGGAATGTCTTAGTATGATGGTTTTAAGATACTTTAGAAAATTTCCTTAGTGGACAAGTTCATTATACGGTTTTGAGTTTATGGATTGGGGCTTCATCCAGTAGCTTTGTAAATGGGAGGTGGGCGAATGTAACACCCCAGATTTTTGATAACATTATTTAGGAGATTTAGTTAGATAAACTAAATAAAATAATGTGTTGATAAGGGGATTGAGATTTGATTTAATTAAGGTAGTCGTGCCTTTTAACTAATAAATTAAAAGAAGGGTTTAAAATGAATTAGAGGAGGGGTATTATGAGAAAGAGGCCATTCCTATATTGTCTTCCTTAGGCCATTTATTTCAAAACACACATTCCTTCTCATTTTCAAAAATTTAAAAGCTTGGTCGACCACCATTAACAAAGGAAGAAGAAGAGGAAACAAAAGAAAAGCTTAAGGAAAGCAAATTCAAATCAAACTCATTCAAATCTCAGGCTCCTTAATCATTGAAGCAAAAGGTGAATATTGTTTACATCTCTAAATAATTTTGGTTTCAGTTTTAAGGTTAATTCCGAATGATTTTGCAAAGATTTGTCATGTGTTTGAATGATAAAAAGATTACATATACATGTTGATGATTTATATATGTCCATATAGATTACATGACAAGTTTTGAGATAAAACCCTATAAAATGACATTCGTTAGCCTTGCGAATTTTTATAGTGATCTAAAAAGTTATTTTAGAGATGGGTTATGATTTTCAGAATTTTCATGAATTATTGTGGAATTGTTATGAACTTTCTAAGGAAGAAAAGGTTAATTTGGATTATACAATTATTTATAGGAAAAATATTTATAGTTTGGATCCGAAAATTTTATATGTTGAAGAGAATATATTATTTGATTTTCTGTAATTTTTCCAGAATTTTTCAAGGTGTTTTAATAGTTGTATAAAATTATTTAGGGTATGAGAGTTAAATGTTTAATATAATTATAAAGGAGAAAGGGGCTTTTTCAAAACTATTCAAATTTCCAATTAAGGAAAGTCGACAGCACTTTTGAATATAAAATTCTGGCAACCAATCAAATTTAGACAAACAAGGCAGGTGGGGTACAAAAGAACTGTTTTAAAGTACAAAAAATAGTCTTTCTTCTATTTCAACCCTTTCGGCAGAGCTTCCGACAAGGTCGAAAGGTATTAAACCATTCGGCTAGGTCAAATACCAATGCACAAGGTATCAGGAAACTGGTACGTAGTGAATTGGATGGAGTCAAAAGGTTTAAGAATGAAAGGTTATAGCTTTCGAAAGAGATGAAGTTTTGTTTTGGTTTAAAGAAAATACGTCTGCTAGCTTTTTGACAAAGAGCTTTCGAAATTGTCAAAAGGTTTAAAAAAGGTTTCGATTGGTTTGCTTTCTTGTTTTAAATGAAACCTTCCGACAAAGTCGAAAGGTATAGCTTTCGACCAGGCCGAAAGCATAGTTGCCGCTTCCTAACCTTTCGACATAGATGGAGTCAAAGGTTATCTTTTATTTTCTAAAACTTGCCGCCTCTCTCCATTAATTTCGAAAGGTTGGTTCCAACACCAACAATTCATTGTTTTTGGAAGGTTTTATACAGGTTTCGAAGCAGTTGCTTTTGACTCCAAGGTTATTCTGATCCTTTTGCATAATCCAAATGTTTTAAGTCGAAACGTTTTAAAGGTTTCAAAGTAGTTAACTTTGATTGGTTTCAAAAGGTTTTCCACCTGTTTTAAATTGAACCCAATGTCTTCGAAAGGTTTTGGGTTACATTGCTTTCGAAAGGTTTATTATATAGGGGAGGTACCCCAGGCTTTCGACAAAGTCAAAAAGTGAAACCTTTTGACTAGGTCGAAAAGAAACCTCCCGACAAGGTCGAAAGGTATGGTTTTGGAAATGCTTTCGAAAGGCTAAGGGTTAAAGGATTTAAAAGGCAGATGTCATATGTTTTAAAGCCTGTAGAAGGAAGGCTTTTAAAAGGTTTGGAAGGAGTTACCTTCAATGATTTCGAATAGTTTATTAAAGGATATGAAGGAGTTACTTTCAATACTTTCGAGGGGTTTTATGAATGGTATTGAGGGAGTTACCTTCTATGTTTTCTAAAGGTTGTTTAAGGGTTTTAAATAAAGGTTTCAAATATAAGAACTAGGCAGATAGCCTAAGTGTTTTAAGTTATAAAGGACTTTAATTTATTTTAAAGGATGGACAATCCTTATTGAACATCATCAACATTATTTTGAGTATGGTATATATAACATGGCAAAATAGCTTAGAGTAAAGCTAAAGATATATTTTCCTTTTGTATATATGATTTGACGGATTAAATCATTTTGAAAAGGTTTCAAGGAAAATTTAAAGAGCAGTTAGCTCAGATATTGTAGAGCAGTTAGCTCAGATATTTTGAAGGGTGGTTAACCCAAAAGAAAATTCGACTAGTCAGCTCATTTTAAATTTAGATAGTTAGTCCATTTTAAGGGTGGTCAACCCAGAGGATAGTTAGTCTAGGATAGTTAGTCCAGAAAGAGCGGTCAGCTCTAATATGAATAGATAGTTCATTTATTAGCATAACGGATCTTGCTAAATTTTTAAGGACAGTTAGTCCACCCTTTTTACCTGTTTTGGGAAGATAGCCCATTATCTAGCATAAAAGATATTGCTATAATCAACTTTAGGACAGATAGTCCAGAAAAGAGCAGATAGCTCAGAATTTAGAAGATTTTAGACAGATAGTCTATTTCATTTCCTATTTTAGCATAATGGATATTGTATATTATTATAATAAGTTGATTAACCAGTTTGGTTGCAGGAAAGAATTTGCAAAATATATGTTTTGAAAAGAGATATTAGTGAGGGGAAACCCGTTCCGCTAAGCGGCATGGTCTCACTCTTTATCAGTATACTGAATTGTAACAGAAATTTTTCATACCAGGCTTTAAGTCTGACTCGAAGTTTTTGTTTACCCTTAAACTCTCGGGTGCTCAAAATTTGATTTAAGTAGGCTGAGGGTTTAGGTTTTCAGGTTTTAGCAGATTTTGGTGAATAAAACATCCGAAGACGAGCAGGTGGCTGACGGATAGCTTATTTAGGAAATTTATGTTTTAAAATTATTTCCGCTGTGTATTTAGACAGTTATGTCTATATTGCTTTGATCATCCAAGGGAATCTTCACATGTCGCTCTTGGCATATTATTGTAAATTTATATTTGATCAATGCCTGGGATTACGTTTGGGATTTTTGTAACTTGGATATGAATTATTTAAAATATAATCACTGAAATTATTGTTTTTGTAAATTTGTGATTTTTCTCATATTCAAGTGCTTCTGATATTATGGATAGAATTAACATTGTCGTATTTCGTCACCAGAAGTTAATACTGTGGATGACTGGAGCATCCATAGCGCTTAGCTTTTGGCCTCCAGATACGGGACGTTACAACTTGGTATCAGAGCATATGTTTATGAAAATTTAACTAAAAATTGGTTTTGAAAACAAAAATCCGAAGAAATTAGAGTAAGATTTGGGGTTGGGTTAATGCTATAGTAACGTACTTGTATTTGTTATATAATTATGCGCTTTGTCTCCTTTCATCTGTCTTTGATTAGGTTATCTTTATGTATCTCATGCGGTTTGAATACAGATATGGATGGTAGAAGAAGTAGAGTTAACCAGGGAGGGAGAAGCATCGAAAGGAACGCCGGACCTAATGTTGGGAGAGGCCAAGGTCAGGTAGAGAATGTTGGTGTCGAAGTCTCGCAGGTTAGAATGGAAGCCATGTATCAGTTGTTCAGGAATATGATGCTGCAGCCGGAGTGGTAGGAGGAAATGCTGCAGGAGCAGGGGTTCCAGAAGCTCCATTAGTTAATCATTTTGCTAAGATGAGCGGTTATTATGTAAAGCTAGAAGGGAAGCCGTTTATGGGTACAGAGGATGCCATTGAAGTTGAGAATTGGTTGTTGCACTACGAAAGGAATTTTGCAAATTTAGGGCTCAATAAAGAGCAGAAGAGGAGGTCGGCGTCCAGGCAGCTTCAGCGGACCACATTATTCTAGTGGAACAGTGTAACAGCGACAGTTGGTGAGGAGACAGTAACCTAGGAGGATTTCAAGAGGAGATTTTAGGAGAGGTTTATGTCAGTAATGGCATAGTCAGCTTTGATTAGGCAGTTTGCTGAGCTGGTGCAGGGAGAGATGTATGTTGCTGGTTAGTCTAGAAAGTTTGAAGAGTTGGCCCGGTATGGGTATGCTTCTGTAGATACCGTGTTGAAGCGAAATGAGAAGTTTATCAGAGGAATGAAGCCAGAATTGGCCAATGCTACTTTGTTACATCTTAGAGATCCTTCTGATATTGTTATAGAGATAGCTTTGAGGCAGGAAGAAATCCTTGAGTCTTTGGAGAAGAGCAAGGCAAAAGTGGTCCAGGTTGGGCAGAGCCAGAAGAGGAATTTCTTTCCCAAGAAAGGCACTCAAAAGGGTGGAGCAGTCAAGAAAGCGAAGTCTGAAGTTGTCTGCTATAAATTCGATAAGAAAGGGAACTTTGCTAATGAGTGTCGCTCAGGGAAAGCGAAGGATGTGGCTAAGAGGAAGAATATCACGTGTTTTAACTGTGACCAAATAGGCCATTATAAGAACTAGTGCAAGGAGCCCATTAGAGATGGTAAGGGCAAGGTGTATGCATCGGAGCCTGCCGCTTCCAAGCTAACAGCCCAGGAGAAGGGAAAGTCGGTTCTCGGGGGAATGCTTCAGATTCATGGTATGTCTGTTAGCATTTTATTTGATACCGGTGCATCACATTCTTTAATATCTAGATGTTTGATAGATAAGCTTAACCTTGAACCCACATATTTAGTTACTTCCTTACGGGTTGCGAATCCAATAGGAGGGTATGCAACTCTAGGGTTGAGGTGTGACCAGTTTGAGTTTGACCCGTTAGGTCATACTTTTTTGTGTAGTTTGCATGTGTTTGTTTTTGTGGGATTTGAGATCATCCTAGGTATTGATTGTTTAAGTGAGTACGATGCTAAGATATTTTGCCAGGGTAGGAAGATATCTCTTAGTCACCCGGAGTGTAGCGATCAGATTGTTTTCACTATAGAAGGTTCTAGTGGTACAATGTTTACTTTATTGGGTACTGAAAGCGAAGTTTTCGAAGTGTCACTTTTAGAAGAAGAAGGTGAAGTTTCTTGGTCATGTAGTCTCAAAGGAAGTGTTATCAGTAGATCCGACTAAGATCGAGGCAGTGAATAGTTGGAAGAGACCCGAGACAGTAACCGAGATTAAGAGTTTCCTTGGGTTGGATGGTTATTATCGGAGATTCATTAAGGATTTCTTGAGGATAGCAGCACCGATGACCAGGCCGACGAGGAAGGATATGAGTTTGTGTGGACCAATAAGTGCAAGGAAGCATTCCAGGGTTTGAAACACTTATTGACCCATGCACCTATGTTGGTTGTTCCAGAGGGGAATTAGGATTTGGTAGTCTATACTGATGCATGTGGAACAGGATTAGGAGTTGTGCCGATGCAGAGAGGTAAAGTGATTGCCTATGCTTCTAGACAGCTTAGACCGCATCAGGTCAGATATCTAACGCATGATTTGGAGCTTGATGCTGTGATATTTGCTTTGAAGTTGTGGAGACATTACCTTTTAGGAGAAAGGTTTGAGCTGTTTACCGATCATAAGTCGTTGAAGTATTTGTTCTCTCAGAAGGAGTTGAATATGAGATAGAAGAGATGGTTAGAATTCATAGCTGCTTCTGATTTTGGGATTGAGTACACATCAGGGAAAGGCAACCGGGTTGCAAATGCACTTAGCAGGAAACATCAGAATGCAGTGTTGGCAATGATGGTTGAGTGGAAAGATTTAGAAGCATTAGCAAATTGCAGAGTGCTGTGGAGATCCGAGGCAGGGTCTCGTGGTGATACCATTGTATTGTCTTGTTTAGAAGTTCGACCAGTTTTGATCGATTGGATTGCTTCTAAGCAGATAGAGGATCCAGTGTTAGCTGAACAGATCAGTAAGCTAAAGGAAGGAACCAAGAGCGATGACTAGAAAGATTTCAATCTTGACTAGAATGGGTGGTTGAGAAATAAAGGAAGATTATGTGTTTCGAGTGTAGGAAACATAAGAAAGGAATTCTTGGATGAATTCCATCGTTCGAAGTTCACTATACATCCCGGAGGTACCAAGATGTATCTGGATATAAAGAGAAGTTTCTACTGGGAAGGAATGAAGCGGGATGTTGGTTTGTGTGTAAGGCAGTGCTTGAATTGCCAGCAGGCAAAGGCCAAACACCATAAACCAAGTGGTTTGCTTCAGCCGTTAGATATTCCAATGTGGAAGTGGGATTTTATTTCTATGGACTTCATAGACGGGTTGCCAAGGTCGAACAGGGGAAACGAAAGTATATGGGTTATAGTGGATAGATTGACCAAGAGTGCCCATTTTATTCCAGTTAAGTCAACCATGACGGCACCTGTTTTAGCGAGGTTGTTCATGAAGAATGTGGTTAGACTGCATGGAGTTCCTAGCAGCATAGTTAGTGATAGTTTTTCCTTGTTCACTAGCGAGTTTTGGAAGAGTCTGCAGGATGTTTTAGGAACCAAGCTTATGATGAGTATTGCTTACCATCCGCAGACAGATGGGCAAACAGAAAGAGTTAACAAGATCTATTGAGAGCTTGTGTTCTAGACTTTGGGGTATCAAGGGAGGACCATCTGCATCTAGTTGAGTTTTCGTATAACAACAGTTATCAGACTAGTATTGGGATGGCACCATTTGAAGCTTTGTATGGAAGACCATGCAAATCTCCTGTTTGTTGGTTGGAGACCGGGGTTAGGTTTATTCTTTGTTCAGATTTGGTTAGAGAAGCTGCAGAAAAGATTGAGGTCATCCGAGATAGGATGTAGGAGGCTCAGTCTAGCCAGAAAAGTTATGCAAATAAAAGACGAAAATATTTAGAGTTCTCAGTTGGGGACCAGGTTTTCGTCAAAGTATCACCGATGAATGGTGTGCTTAGATTTGGAAAGTCGGGGAAGTTATCTACTAGGTTCATAGGACCTTTTTCCTATTTTTGAGAGGATCGGGAAGCTCGCATATAGACTTGAGTTACAGAGAAGTTTGACAGGTGTCCATGATGTTTTTCATATTTCTCATCTCAGAAAGTGTGTTAGAGACCCGGAGACTACTATTGCACCGACAGTGCTATATGATATAGTAGTAGAACCGAACTTGACCATAGTGAGGAAGCCAGTTCGCATTGTTGCGAGAGATGAGAAGAGGCTTAGAACTAAGACGGTCATATTAGTCAAAGTCCAGTGGAGTGACGATGACTGTACTTGGGAAGTTGAGAGCAGGATTAGAGATACTTATCCTGACTTGTTTTGATGGTATGTTTTACCTTCTTGTTTGTTTTGAGCCTTATTGTAATTTCGAGGACGAAATTCTTTAAGGAGGGGAGTTTGTAACACCCCAGATATTTGATAACATTATTTAGGAGATTTAGTTAGATAAACTAAATAAAATAATATGTTGATAAGAGGATTGAGATTTGATTTAATTAAGGTAGTCATGCCTTTTAACTAATAAATTAAATGAAGGGTATAAAATGAATTAAAGGAGGGGTATTATGGGAAAGAGGCCATTCCTATATTGTCTTCCTGAGGCCGTGTATTTCAAAACACACGTTCATTCTCATTTTCAAAAATTTAAAAGCTTGGCCGGCCACCATTAACAAATGATGAAGAAGAGGAAACAAAAGCTTAAGGAAAGCAAATTCAAATCAAACTCATTCAAATCTCAAGCTCCTTAAACATTAAAGAAAAAGGTGAATAATGTTTACATCTCTAAATAATTTTGTTTTCAGTTTTAAGGTTAATTCTGAATGATTTTGCAAAGATTTGCCATGTGTTTGAATGATAAAAAGATTATATATACATGTTGATGATTTATATATGTCCATATAGATTTTATGACATGTTTTGAGATAAATTCCTATAAAATGACATCCGTTAGCCTTGCGAATTTTTATGGTGATCTAGAAAGTTATTTTAGAGATGGGTTTTGATTATTAGAATTTTCTGAATTTTTGTGGAATTGTTAGGAATTTTCTAAGGAAGAAAAGGTTAATTTGGATTATACAATTATTTACGGGAAAAATAATTATAGTTTTGATTCGAAAATTTTATATGTTGAAGAGAACATATTATTTGATTTTTTGGAATATTTCCAAAAAATTTCAAGGTGTTTTAATAGTTATATAAAATTATTTAAGGTATGGGACTTAAATGTTTTATATAATTATAATGGAGAAACGGGCTTTTTCAAAACTATTCAAATTTCCAAATAAGGAAAGTCGGCAGCACTTTTGAATATAAAATTCTAGCAACCAATCAAATCTAGACAAACAAGGCAGGTGGGGTACAAAAGAACTGTTTTAAAGTACAAATAAATAATCTTTTTTCTATTTCAACCCTTTCGGCAGAGCTTCCGCCTTCATTCCAGACCTTCCGACAAGGTCGAAAGGTACCAAACCTTTCGGCTAGGTTAAATACCAATGCACAAGGTATCAGACAACTGGTACGTAGTGAATTGGATGGAGTCGAAAGGTTTAGGAACGAAAGGTTATAGCTTTCGAAAGAGATGAAGTTTGGTTTTGGTTTAAAGAAAATACGCATGCTAGCATTCGACATAGAGCTTTCGAAATTGTCAAAAGGTTTAAAAAAGGTTTCGATTGGTTTGCTTTCTTGTTCTAAATAAAACCTTCCGACAAAGTCGAAAGGTACAGCTTTTGACAAGGCCGAAAGCATAGTTGCCGCTTCCTAACCTTTCGACACAGATAGATCCAAAGGTTATCTTTTGTTTTCTAAAACTTGCCGCCTCTCTCCATTGATTTCGAAAGGTTGGTTCCAACACCAAGAGTTCATTGTTTTCGAAAGGCTTTCTAAAGGTTTCAAAGTAGTTGCTTTCGACTCCAAGGTTTTTCTGATCCTTTTGCATAATCCAAATGTTTTAAGTCGAAACGTTTTAAAGGTTTCAAAGTAGTTAACTTTGATTGGTTTCGAAAGGTTTTCCACCTATTTTAAATTGAACCCAATGTTTTCGAAAGGTTTTGAGTTACATTGCTCTCGAAAGGTTTATTATATAGGGGAGTTACCCCAGGCTTTCGACAAAGTCGAAAGGTTAAACCTTTCGACTAGGTCGAAAAGAAACCCTCCGACAAGGTCGAAAAGAAACCCTCCGACAAGGTCGAAAGATGGGACCTTTCGACAAGGTCGAAAGGTATGGTTTTGGAAATGCTTTTGAAAGGCTAGGGTTTGAAGGATTTAAAAGGCAGATGTCATATGTTTTAAAGCTTGTAAAAGGAAGGCTTTTAAAAGGTTTAGAAGGAGTTACCTTCAATGATTTCGAAAGGTTTATTAAAGGATATGAAGGAGTTACTTTCAATACTTTCGAGGGGTTTTATGAATGGTTTTGAGGGAGTAACCTTCTATGTTTTTGAAAGGTTGTTTAAGGGGTTTAAACAAAGGTTTCGGATATAAGAACTAGGCAGATAGCCTAAGTGTTAAGTTTTAAAGGACTTTAAATTATTTTAAAGGATAGACAATCCTTATTGAACATCATCAACATTATTTTGAGTAAAGTATATATAACATGGCAAAATAGCTTAGAGTAAAGCTAAAGATATATTTCCCTTGTATATATATGATTTGACGGATTAAATCATTTTGAAAAGGTTTCAATGAAAATTTAAAGAGCAGTTAGCTCAGATATTGTAGAGCAGTTAGCTCAGATATTTTGATGGGTAGTTAACCCAAAAGAAAATTCTGCTAGTCAACTCATTTTAAATTCGGACAGTTAGTCCATTTTGAGGGCAGTCAGCCCAGAGGACAGTTAGTCCAGAAAGAGCAGTTAGCTCTGATATGAACAGATAGTTCATTTATTAACATAACTGATCTTGCTAAATTTTTAAGGACAGTTAGTCTACCCTTTTTACCTGTTTTGGGCAGATAGCCCATTATCTAACATAAAAGATATTGTTATAATCAATTTTAGGACACATAGTCCAGAAAAGAGCAGATAGCTTAGAATTTAGAACAGATAATTCAGATTTTAGACAGATAGTCTATTTCATTTCTTGTTTTAGCATAATGGATATTGCTATATTATTATTATAATCAGTTGATTAACCAGTTTGGTTGCAGGAAAGGATTTGCAAAATATATGTTTTGAAAAGAGCTATTAGTGAGGGGAAACCCGTTCCGCTAAGCGGTGTGGTCTCACTATTTATCAGTAAACCGAGTTGTAACAGAAATTATTCATACCAGGCTTTAAGTCTGACTCGAAGTTTTTGTTTCCCCTTAAACTCTCGGGTGCTCAAAATTTGATTTGAGTAGGCTGAGGGTTTAGGTTTTCAGGTTTTAGCAGATTTTGGCGAATAAAGCGTCCGAAGACGAGCAGGTGGCTAACGGATAGCTGATTTAGGAAATTTCTGTTTTAAAATTGTTTCCGCTGTGTATTAAGATAGTTATGTCTATATTGCTTTGATCATCCAATGGGCATCTTCATGAAAGGGACGCGGAAGATGATCTTAAGGCTATTTAACACTAGAGGGGGGGTGAATAGTGTTTTAAGAATTTCTTTAAAACTTCTTTGATTTAAATTGATTTAACTAATTTAATGCAAATACACAATCACAGATCAAATCACAGAATCACAAACAGATGCAAATATAAATAAAAAGCAAGTAAAGGAAAGAACACACCAGGAATTTTATACTGGTTCGGTGTTACCCTACATCCAGTCCCGCACAACTCGTACGGCTTTCTATTCAATAATAATCTAGATTACAATCCCTCGATTCCAAGGCAACGAGGTACACCCTCCAGATTCTCAGGTCTCTGGGTAGAACCACTTGATTCACAGGACACAAGTTCACCCGATCGATTTCCAAGGACACGATCACACCTTTATAACCCTAAACAAGTTTCTTTGAGTACAAATGTATCTATAACTCTGATAAGCACTGAGATTCTTTGAAGAGAGTGGCAGAGAATCAAACTAGAGATATTCTGGTTTGATTCACTTAAGATTTCGGCAGAATATGGATAGGATGATTAGAGAATAAGATAAGAGAATAAAGAGGAGAGAAAATAAAGAAAGTAGTTACTGGAAAACGTCCATAACAGTCTCTATTTATAGAGAATGAATGGATGTGTCCATTCGAAGAGGTTTAAGCGAATAGACACTTCTTTTGAAAACAACCTTTGCTGTAACGGGAAGTATGTCGACATGACAAGTAAAGAGGATGTCGACATGGTCTAGTAAAAATGATGATTTGCTTTACTTTGAAAATGATGATTTAAAACATATGCAACTTTATTCAAATGGACTCTATGTATTTGTAGAAGGTATTTTAGAAGTAGAAATACTTATGAATGTATATATGTATATATACTAAAATATATTTAAAATCAAAGTAAATAAACTAAAGTAAATATAATATTAAAATAGATTTTGAGGCTAAAATATCAAGGACAATTTTGAAATCAAAATATAACAAAATGATAAATATGATTTTGAGGCTAAAACATTTTTGGAAATGTGAACGAAGGTTTTTCTTTTGAAAAGGAATATTTGAAAATCATTTTATAAAACAAGAGATAATTTTGAAAATCATTTTGAATTAAAATTAGTGGATAACAAAATAGGGCTACTATCCGTTCCACTAGATATTTCGTGAGTTCCATCTCACTAGGGTTCCATCCCTTTAACAAGAACGAAGTGGATTCCATTCCACGAGTAAATTGGATAAAAAAGAATGATAATGCTTTCAAGGAGTTTTAACAAATATCTAACCTAACTATATTATTTGTCTTGAACTCTTGAATATCTTGAATCTCATGAGTCTTCAATCTTGAACTCTTGATCTTTGTCTTCTTTACTGTACAGTCTTCTTTTGTTGATACCTACATATAGATTTCCTGCACATATATATTTTATAACACTTCTATAGTTGTTGTCATCAAAACCACTATCCTATGGACTAACATTCTCCCCCTTTTTGATGATGACAACCTTTGTTTATAAAATATTTATATTCTCCTTATAACTCCCCCTAAATCTAATAACTCCCCCTTAATCTATGCCTAACTAACCTATTTTATACTTCTCCCCCTTTGTCATCAACAAAAAAAATGACACTAACTCTAAACTATATAACTCCCCCTAAAACTTATCACTCTATGACGTGTGATTATAATGATAGTGTTATCATAAATAATAAACACTTAGATCTAAAACTAAAACTTAGTCCTAAACCACTAACTATAAAACTCCCCCTTAAACTTAATACTAGAACAAAGTATAGTAAATGAATTGTGAAAGATATTAACTTAATTATACTATAATTATTCAATAAATATGTATAAATATATTTCAGACAATATAATCAACACATACATCAAAACCAATCATGTCAGACAAGTCAAACAAATCAATCAATTCAAACAAGTTAAACAAGTCAATCAAGTCAATAAATTAAACAAGTCAATCAAGTCAAACAATTCAAACAAGTCAATCAAATCAATCAAATCAACCAAAAACTAATAATCCTATATTATAAGACAATACTACAAACTCCTCCTAAATAAGATACACTTGTTATGTATACATGTATGCAATATGTAGTTTGTAAAGCAGTATGAAGTGTATAACATATGCAATGTAGCATGAGATAATATGCGAAATGAAGTGCGACTTGTGATGCAAATGATTATGATATGCATTGTAATTTATGATGTAATATGCAATAAAATGTGATATGAAATATGATGCATAATGATATGTAATAAAATGATAATGAAGTAAAATAATTTGCACAATGATATGATGATATATATATACTATGGTAAGAGATATTCAGACTATAAGGTAAACATGAGTGATAAATAATATCTAATTGGCAAGCATATATATATATATGTGTGTGTGTGTGTGTGTGTGTCTATATATGTATGTATTCATATATCAAACTATTTATTATACTTCAACCAAACAAAGGTAAAACACACCAATTACTAAACCTAAGTTAAGGAAACTAATGAATGGGATAGAAAGAGTTGTAAAGTAAGAGTTTAAAGGTAATAAATGGTATTAAAACTATAACATATTCATGAAAGGTAGTAATCAAACTCAATATCAAAATTAAATTGCTAAGAGATATGGACCTAAACTATATATATATATATATGATCAAATATAAAAATTAATAGCCTACTTAAATAATTATTTTAACTTGATTGTTTTTATTTTATTTTTATTTTTAAGAATCCAAACTTCCATGTTTATAAAATACTTAACTTACTAATTAAAACCTTTATATTAAATTTTTATTGACTAAAATATTTAGAAACATGTTTAAACATTTTTTTTTTAAATATCATAATGAAATATTAAAAACAACAAAGATTAAAAAACTAAAATAAACATATGTTATATTAATGCCTCTTTCATTTAAATTTTAATTAATTACTAAAGAATATCTAAACATTAATTTTAAATATTCTAATATAAGTTAGAAAATAATTTCTAAAAAGAATAGAGAAAAATACTTAGTTTAAATATCGTTATTTTATAATTTAAAGTTTTAAGTAGAAGAGACAGCATTTACAGAATGCTATAAAAAGTTTTTGCATTAAAATATATATTCAAAGCATTATAAAACAGAAACTGCGGTATTTACCAAATGCTGTGAAAAGTTTCAAAAATACTACAGTGTTTTAAAGCACAGAAATGCTATAAAAACGTATTTGCAGTGTAACAAAAGCAAAGACAACATTTCAGAAATGCTATCTAAAGTTCTGGGCAAAAATGGTGATTTTTGGCCCAATTTTTATAGTAGTTAATATAATTAAAGTACAAAAAAAAATAATGAGAATACATGTGTAAAGATACTTGGCATTATGCATGTAAAAAATGCTTTTATTAAAATGTATGTCACTATCTACTTATATGATAAGTATCATGTGATGTGATGCAATCTTATTAATTGAAGAAATCTATAAGTAAAGCCTTATTCTAACAATCTAAATTCCTTTTACTAATTTCTTAAAAATATAAAATTAGTATCTTAAAAGAAATATAGTACGAGAAATAAAAACAACATTAGATAAGTTAAAACTACGAATGAAGGTATGCTTACTTTCTTAATATAGTTGTAATAAATTAGTTGTAAGATTTTATTAGAAAGAAAACACATTTTAAAAGACTTTTAAAACATTAGACTTGTATATTGATATTTATACTATGGTGTGTCAATATATGGACCAAAATATCAAAACTTATAAAAGTGATAAATTTCTAAACCTAACTAAATGCATAGATATATATTCCTAAATGCAACAATAAAGATGAAATAATAGTAAAGCGTACCAATTTTTGCATTCCATCTTTCTAACTTTGTCGTTCCTCCATTGTCGTGATCCACACATTTATATCTTTCCGAATTTGACGACGAAATCTGTTCTATTGCGACGGGCTCGTTTTTCTGATCAGCGTAGTATATTCATTTGCTGAATTTGAAGACCATATGAGAAAGATACAGATGATTTAGTAGATTGACCAACTTGGCGCCAAAACTTTGAATTCGAATTTTGAATGAATGGACACTTCAACCACTATAAATAAGCCCAACGGTCACCACTTTTCATAAAAATTCCTCCTCTTCAACTTCTTCCCGTTTTTCTATATACTATCAAACTTCTAGAAGGCATATCTCCTTCGTTTCTTAACGGAATTGGATGAAACCAGCGGCAAGTCGAAGAGGGAGGCAAGGGTTACGATCTAGTTATAGTTTGGTGTCGAATTTGGATGGTATTGTGATGCAACAGGCCGAACAGTAGAAGAAATGTTGAAGATCCCGTACACAGTTTTTCAGTTTTGGATAGCCAACTTCAAACTTTCATATCTCACTCAATTTTGATCGGAATTTGATGATCCACCCATCAAAATGACCACGAGAACAAGAACTACAATCTAAAAAGGAGTGGGAACAAAATATTCAAATCTCTGGATGAATTTTGAAGAATATCTTTGACGGATTTGCCTTCTTTTTCTCTTTGTTCACCAAAACTTCATTTGACCATAACTTGGTCATTTCTTGACGGATTCTCACGAAACCAGTGACATTGCGAAGCAGATAGAGAGAAGTACAGTATCAAATCAAGTTGTAGATGAGAACCCAAGGTTTTGAATTGATCTGGTACCCATTTCTTTGTCGATTTCCATTATATATCCATTTGTACATAACACTTCTCCTGCAAAACAAGATAACAATTTTTAAAGAATCAAGTGACTTTTCAAAATAACTAAATATAATTTTAAACAACAATATCATGATGATTCTGTGACATATTCAAATGAAAACAGTGTTAATAATTTTATAAAAAATTGCCATTTTAAAAATTTTCAAAATTCAGATTATGAAACTTTTGAAAACCTTGCTCTGATACCAAATGAAAGGGACGCGGAAGATGATCTTAAGGCTATTTAACACTAGAGGGGGGGTGAATAGTGTTTTAAGAATTTCTTTAAAACTTCTTTGATTTAAATTGATTTAACTAACTTAATGCAAATACACAATCACAGATCAAATCACAGAATCACAAACAGATGCAAATATAAATAAAAAGCAAGTAAAGGAAAGAACACACCAGGAATTTTATACTGGTTCGGTGTTACCCTACATCCAGTCCCGCACAACTCGTACGGCTTTCTATTCAATAATAATCTAGATTACAATCCCTCGATTCCAAGGCAACGAGGTACACCCTCCAGATTCTCAGGTCTCTGGGTAGAACCACTTGATTCACAGGACACAAGTTCACCCGATCGATTTCCAAGGACACGATCACACCTTTATAACCCTAAACAAGTTTCTTTGAGTACAAATGTATCTATAACTCTGATAAGCACTGAGATTCTTTGAAGAGAGTGGCAGAGAATCAAACTAGAGATATTCTGGTTTGATTCACTTAAGATTTCGGCAGAATATGAATCAGATGATTAGAGAATAAGATAAGAGAATAAAGAGGAGAGAAAATAAAGAAAGTAGTTACTGGAAAACGTCCATAACAGTCTCTATTTATAGAGAATGAATGGATGTGTCCATTCGAAGAGGTTTAAGCGAATAGACACTTCTTTTGAAAACAACCTTTGCTGTAACGGGAAGTATGTCGACATGACAAGTAAAGAGGATGTCGACATGGTCTAGTAAAAATGATGATTTGCTTTACTTTGAAAATGATGATTTAAAACATATGCAACTTTATTCAAATGGACTCTATGTATTTGTAGAAGGTATTTTAGAAGTAGAAATACTTATGAATGTATATATGTATATATACTAAAATATATTTAAAATCAAAGTAAATAAACTAAAGTAAATATAATATTAAAATAGATTTTGAGGCTAAAATATCAAGGACAATTTTGAAATCAAAATATAACAAAATGATAAATATGATTTTGAGGCTAAAACATTTTTGGAAATGTGAACGAAGGTTTTTCTTTTGAAAAGGAATATTTGAAAATCATTTTATAAAACAAGAGATAATTTTGAAAATCATTTTGAATTAAAATTAGTGGATAACAAAATAGGGCTACTATCCGTTCCACTAGATATTTCGTGAGTTCCATCTCACTAGGGTTCCATCCCTTTAACAAGAACGAAGTGGATTCCATTCCACGAGTAAATTGGATAAAAAAGAATGATAGTGCTTTCAAGGAGTTTTAACAAATATCTAACCTAACTATATTATTTGTCTTGAACTCTTGAATATCTTGAATCTCATGAGTCTTCAATCTTGAACTCTTGATCTTTGTCTTCTTTACTGTACAGTCTTCTTTTGTTGATACCTGCATATAGATTTCCTGCACATATATATTTTATAACACTTCTATAGTTGTTGTCATCAAAACCACTATCCTATGGACTAACACTTCACATGTCGCTCTTGGTGTATTGTTGTAAATTTATATTTGATCAATGTCTGGGATTACGTTTGGGATTTTTGTAATTTGGATATGAATTATTTGAAATATAATCACTGAAATTATTGTTTTTGGAAATTTGTGATTTTGCTCATATTCAAGTGCTTTTGATATTATGGATACCATTAACATTGCCGTATTTCGTCAATAGAAGTTAATACTGTAGATGACTGCAGCATCCATAGCGCTTAGCTTTTGGCCTCCAAATACGGGATGTTACAGCGAAATGACGAGTTTTGGGGTTGCTTTCAATACTGTCGCAGACCATTAAACGAATGACTAGCTTGGACTTGACCTCAATATATGATAGTCCGTGGACTGAGTCTTCAATATAGTCAGAGGATTCGAGTACTCAATATACCATAGTCCGAGGAACTGAGTCCTCAATATAGTCTAAGGAGCCGAGTCCTCAATATAACATAGTCCAAGAAGCCGTGTCCTCAATATACCATAGTCCGAGGAGCCGAGTCCTCAATTACGACAGTCTAAGAAATTGAGTTCTTGGTATTCGATTTGGCATTATGACATGCTTAGTGGAGCCGAGTCCTCAGTATACGATTTGACGATAGCGGGGACTTGGGGTCAGTCATGGACATATGATTAGGCATGGAATAGATTCTAGTGAGATTTTAGCATATGATGTCAATATAGTATTTATTATATTTAGCTGACTTGTTAGGTGCTGATGACACAGGTTAAGGTATGATTTTCGAGCAAAAGTGTTGTTTTACTATCTTATTAGTATTTTACACTTATCTAATGTGTTCCACTCACCAGACGTATGTCTGGCCCCTCTATCATTTTCTTCTTTTTAGTTATACTCTGATAGGTCGATAGAGAGGACTGGTGGTAACATGGAGGCGTGATGGTACGATGGAGATAAGCATTTATTTATTAGCTATCTACTATTGTATTTCATTTATATCCAAACATTGTACAATGTCTGTTACCATTAAAGATATGTTGTGGTTGTATTTATTTGATACTGTATTGTTTTGTTCGTTTGGGATTGTATTACTGATTACTATTTTATTTTATTTCTTCCGCTGTAAGTTTCAAAAAGTGTAGAGTATCATAGGTAGTTTTGTGATCTATTTTATATTTTAACTCAAAATGATCCGCCGTCTGTGAGGTTTGCGATGCCCGCATCATTTTGTGCTTAAATTGGAACATCGTAAATGGTGAGTTGTTTCAATGTATGATAAATTTATTGAGATAAATGAATTGCAAGTAAAATTTTATTATTGTTTTATATGAGATATATATCATGATCGAATAAAACAAATTAGTTTTGCTATTTTGGTTAATACATTAGCGATATACATGTTGAAATTGTCACTATTTAGTATTTATTAGAAATATTAATAATATTGGTTAACAAAATTTATTTAAATAATTTAAATTCTCGATAGTGTAAATAACCTGAATAAATGGACTTGAATATAAAATGTTATGACTTAATTGACGAATTATTTATGAGTAATTTTATAAATTTTTAAATGTACGTACCAAAATGTAACATGATAGAATAGATTTAGTAAAATAAAAATACAAATAAGTTAGTTAAAAGATTTGAAAATAAAATATCAATAAAGAATTAAAAAGAAGGGAGACAACTATTAGAACCAATAAAAGGGCCAGAAATTCTTCCATTTTACTATTTTTTAATAGGTTTTAACATACGTATAAAATAATATGAGCTTCTAATTTGTACCAGAAGTAGGTTATTATGTAGATCAATCTAGAGAATCCTAAACACAATGAAGCCTTTACATAGTGACTTAATACCTAACACAAATTAGAGTTACGTTTCCTACTTATGATGAGAATGTATCTACTGTAATCGCATATTATGTTATACTAGTAACTAGTGTATAACCCGTGCGTTGCACACGGTAATGTTGTTAAAAATAGTATTTATATTTTAATTATTGCTAAAATATATTTTATTATGCAATATAAGATAAATTTATCGCGATATTAATCATAAATTAAAATTACATGCGATGCTCGACTATAAGGTTGATGGTTCAATCCTCGCTAATTAAATATCTTTGTAGAAATAAATGTCCCAACTCAAAAAAAATTATAAACTAAAATAGTTAAAATTGTATATGTAAATAATTTATGTTTTTTCTTGACGATATAAATAATTTATGTTATGTGATATACATATACATATACATACATGTATGTATGCATGCATGCATGAATAATTAACTTTACCATTTTATTAGTATGATTGTCGTATATATATTGAATTCCCATCTTTTTTAAAGATTTATAAATAGATTAATAAACATTAAATAATTTGAATTAGTGATCAACATAACTAATCAAATATAAGGAGTCGAATTTAAACAAAATTGGAGAAAACTAAAAAGACTTTTGTACGTATTTTTAATTGAGAAGAGCATCGGTCTTATGGTTAATTTATCTATGTGTGAACTTTTATTCATTATTTAGTTTTCATTTTTAAACAATTTTATACTTGTAATTAGCCATAGGTTTCATATTGTTGTAGAAGGGTTATGCTTACAACTTTGATAATTGTAAAATAATGTTATGTAACATTTAGTTAAGTTATGAGTTGAGTATGTTTGATAACATGTTGAAAGTGAGAATATTTATATAATCTAATATCGGTGTAATCTACGCATTCATATTGTGATGTTGTAAAATATAAATTTATCTTTTAAAAGTTGTTCAAAATGGAATTATATTATGTAATGTACGATAATTTTAAATGAAATAGAAATTAAAAGAGTTATTATTATTTATGTATACATTTTATGTTATATGATTTAAATATCTTTATATATCTGAATAAAGAAGAAATAATTTTATCATTTTTTCCACATATATGAATATTGTACATATTGAAATTCTCTTATTTTTAGGATTTATTAGATGGATTAATGAATATTAGTTGATCATATTTATTTAAATAGTTTAACTTTACGAATTCGAATTAGTTAAATATATGAACTTGAATGTAAAATATTAGAAGATAATTGAGAAGAGTTTCTACGTAATTGTAAAAAAATTAAAGTTCAGGTATTTGAAGTTATTAAAATTTTACAGTGCAATGTATGATAAATTCATTTATTAAATAAATTGTAAAATAAATTTATTATTGTCATCAACATATATAATTTATGTTATGCGATCTATATATATTTGCATCTAAATGATTTTTCTGACCAATTTGTTGTAGCGCCTGTAGTACACATATTGAAACTTTCATTTTTTAGGTTTATTAATAAATATTAATTGACTAAGTTTAACAATTAGTTTAAATTTTGCATTATGTAATTAATTTAAATGTGTGGACTTTAATGTGAAATTTTGTGAGAGAAACGTGGAAAATTTGTAAATAGTTAAAAAGTAGGTATTTGAATGTAAATAGTGTGATAAATTATGTAGAATAATTGTAAAGTAGTAACTTATACGATTTTGAAAATAAAATATCTAAGCTTGGAAAGAATTAAGGAAAATAGAGATAGCTCCTAGAATTAATAAGAGAGCTTCAAATTTTTCTACTGTACTATTATTTAATAGATTAGATGTGTCTACTATCAACTCCTACACTTAGCATGTCATGCCATTAATTTCTGAGGTTGTTTTCACTCTTCTTAAACCACGTTCAGACAATAATGTGGTATACGAACCACGCTCGTCCGAGCGAGATTATTATACAAACCACGCTCGATTAGAGCGAGATTATTACATGAACCTCGCTCGGGCCAAACGTGGTTCTGTAAGAATCTTGTTCCGTTGAAGTTTATTTTTGTGATTGTTTCGCTTGAATGTGAACCTATCGTGATTTGGAGATATAAGCAGTTTTAAAACATTTTAAAACTAATAAAGCAACAAAGTGGGAGAAAAAAAAAACAGGAGAAAATAAAGCTAGCCAATTTCTTATCTTGTATTTCCAGATTTTTGCTTATATATTGTACATACCGGATGGGGTGGACGGTCCAATAAAAAATACCATGAACTACCATGAACCAGCCATGTCGACAGTCCAAGCAAAAAACCCATGAAGCAGCCAGTTCAAAGTAAGTTAAACCTTTAATTACATTGACCCATTCCAAAACCGTCAAAACCTTAAAAAACCACTGTTCAGCAAACCAAACCCGGTTTTATTTGGCAAGTAAAATACAGCTAATTAAAAAGATTTGTTAAAACCAGGCCAACATTTATGAAGCCCAGCTGGAAGGCTTAGGACGGGAAGCCATTTATGTTGTCTGACATGGAAAGGCAATGTTATTACTGGGGAAAACAAATGTATGTTTTTTATTTCCAGGAGATGTGGTATTTTTATCAGTAGTGTTTATAAACTTGAATTAATCTATCAGTTGTTATGAAACAGTGTTGGTTTTATACATACTGTCAATCTTTTGAAAACATGTTTATTCAACATATTTCAGAAATGTAAACTTTCTATTATTAATAATTCTAATAGGCTAAACTTTAAATTCCACTTATAATAGAAAATTTAGTGATTAAAATTTGCATGGTTTTAACGATCCAACCGTAGAGTGCTACGATTCAGTTCACGGCTCAACCTTTAATACTATGCGTAGAGCTTATATTTCCTGACATCATAAGAATCTAGTATGCTCATGCACCCTGCTGTCGGTGATTTTTTCCTTTTTAAATTCTTCATCTTTACTTGATGGTCTTATGAACTAGAACCCAGTTACAGAAATGACATGCACTACTCTACATAAGAAAGACTGTCCTTAGTTCTATCTAGCAACATGATGGATCATGGTAGGAGAATTATTTTATCCATCGTTCTATAGTTTCTTCCTTGAGGATTTTATTATTCCATTATGTTTTATTCTGTATTGAGTGGAAATGTTACTAATACATAGTGCACCTAATTGTTGCCTCATTTTGTACGGTCTTACAGTGTTGAGCATCATTAATTAAAACCGTGTAACTAGTGTGCATGTGTAACATGTTGAATTTCTTCATTAACCTCAGTATAACAATGATTTGGAGATCTCCGACCACAGTGTGAATTACAGGAAATTTACCTGGAGCAATTCTGAACAATGAAAGTAAAAAATGCATAAATAGATCATACTAAGATTTAGAGTGATTTGATTTCGAAGACGTTTAGCATGATGGCTGTGCTATTTTGTTGTTTGAATGATTATAATCATAGTGCATAAAAGTCAAAAGTCACTTTTTCCAAGAATTATATTTATAGAAGAAAAAGGGATTATGTGGCCGACATGGTGGATGCGATGCTAACGTGGTTGGTTTGGGTTCAGTGGTGGAGCTATTACGGATTGTGAACTGTCTCTTGGATCATGCTGTAGAAGCATCCGAGTCAATGAATCTGATCAACTGAGCTTAATTGGGGTGTTAACCACTGTGGTTAATTGGATATAATTAAGTTTGTAATAGTAAGTTAATAGTACATTAAGTGGTTTTATTTAAACATTGTTCATTAATGCTAATAAATGTTGATCTGGAGAGTCGAACTCATGATTTTTAATCTCTTAATCTAAACTATAAACCAACTGAGTCAATCCTGTTGACGTAACTGATGGTTGTTAATTACAAGAATTGAATTGGTAAGGACATGAGCCTGGTTTTAGGTGGTAATCAGGGAATTAGCCATTGCGTGCTGGTGGAATGGTCCAATGTCGACTAGGTTCTGCCCGGCACTGCTTAGATAGCTTACGGAAGCATAAATATGTTGTTTGGTACTGATGACTGGTCCTGACCAACTTGTGGATGATAACATGGTGAGCGCCATGTCTATTTCAAGATAATGGGCTTGCAACTTTGACATATTTGAAAGGTGGATTAGGTGAAATGAACATGCTTGGTCTGAATGCGTGGACAGAGTGAGTGTAGGATGTTTTTCTACTGAAGGTGTATTCTTTGAGCTGCTGGAGTTAAATTGGATGAGGAGCATGAGCTAGGTCAGGTATCCCGTAGTCCTTATAGCTCACTAAATTCTCTTCCTTGTACCATACTTACTAGATCAAATCCCCTATTCTCAACTTATCTGTTCTGTATGCCCATTTAATTTCGATTATTGATGAATAAATCATTCATTTTCCATATGATACAGTGAGTTCTACTTCATAATAAAATTATGGTGATGAGTAAATAAAATCATCAATGGTACACAGAAACAAAGAATTTAGGGATAGAGAATTTGATCTTCATACTTGACATACTAGGCTGTACTATTCCTACACGTACCATATTTATTTTCCTAGCATGTCCCTGTGTGTGCATTAAGGTAAACTTGGGCTTCACTACAAAAGGCATTGTCATTAGCGATGGCTAAAAAGCGACGCTAGCCGTCGTCGGCCGTTGCAAGCCGTTGCTAAAAGGCGATGCAAAAACTGTCGACAATAACAGGTTTAGCGACGGCATCGTCGCAAGTTTAGCGACGGTTAGCGTCGTCAAATTAAACACATGGCAAATCCAGGGGATTGGCAGGGTGTCGCTGACCGACGCCAGCCGTCGCAAAACTGGGTAATTAAGCCGTCGCAAACCATCACAAATCGACGCAAGCCTGAACAAATAGGCCGTCGCTAGCCGTGGCAAGCCGTCATAAAACTGGACATTTTTTTACCCTGCCGCTTCTTTTTTGAGTCATCCAACCGCGCAAATATCATCATATCTTTATACATCTTATCTACAACACATATAAATCCAATTTCGCAAATACAACCATCACATATCACTCATAAGCAAGTATATAACGCAAAAATCAGTATGTACATCAACATTCCTTCAAACGTCTATATTCCATTAAATAACACATCCACAAATCCTTCAAACAACACAACTGTTTCCTGGAGATTTGTCCAGGCAACTAGTACTCGGCATCCAGTTCAACTCAGCATCAGAGAGTGACCGGCATCAGAGAGTGACCGGCATCAGAGAGTGTCCGGCATCAGAGAGTGACCGGCATCAGAGAGTGTCCGGCATCAGAGAGTGGCCGGCATCCAGGAGTGTTCGGCGAAGCGTTTGACATCCAGGAGCACTCGGCATCCCAATGGAACTCGGCGTCAACTGGCACTCGGCGACAACCAATGCTCGGCGCTAGCGTTCGGCATACAATGGTGCTCGGCATCGAGACTACTCAGCACGCAAGGGTGCTCGGCATCAAGGCTGCTCGGCATACAAGAACGATCGGCATCGAGACTACTCGGCATCAAGGCTGCTCGGCATACAAGAACGCTCGGCATCGAGACTACTCGGCGTCAAGACTGCTCGGCATAACAGGGTACTCGGCGTCAAGACTGCTCGGCATAGCAAGCTACTTGGCGTCAAGGAGAGCACTCGGCAACAACCTATGCTCGGCGTCAACTAGTGTCCGGCATCCCACGGTACTCGGCGTCAGTGGAGCTCGGCGGTAGGATAACTCGGCAACGAGAACGTTCGAACTACATACATTGGTTGGTCAAAAGCTTCAAAGGGAGATACGCTCGGCTTCACTGCAATCACCCCACACTTCCCATACACCAGGAGCACCGTTCGGCATGGGAAGGACCGTTCGGCATGGGAAGGACTGTTCGGCATGGGAAGGACCGTTCGGCACAGAAGCGTTCGGCGTACCTGGTTCGGCACACAGCACCTGGGCTCGAACGTTCGGCTAACAAGCCCGCTTGGGAAGTCCAGCCCATATTTGCCTATAAATAGAGGGGCAGGGTCATAGTGAAAGGGGGGCTTTTTTGGAGAGAAAATACGGGGAGACTCTGCCATTTTCAAGACTCATCTTCTCTACTTAAACAACTTCATTCAAGCATTTGATTCACGAATTGTATTTGTAATCAACCATAAAGGAAATCAATAAAGTTGAGCAAAGTGGACGTAGGCAATTACGCCGAACCACTATAAATTTGGTATTCTTACTTTCTGCATTTAAATTAGCATTGCCTTCTCTGTTTAATTTGCTTTCATCACTTATATCTCTACACAATCTTTCTGAACGAGGTTAGTGACCAATTTTGGTGCTAACACTTTGGTGCTTTCACCGAGAATCGAATTCTCAGACCTCAAGGATCTGCTTTGAAGCTACTGGGTTGAGCAAATCCCCCAAAGAAGATCCGACTTACTGATAGAACATCCGCTGATTCTACTCAGAGTTCATACCAATAACTCTACAATGGCAAGACCACGTACCAGGTCAGCTTCTCTTAATGCGGATGCCCGAGAGACTGCTAGCGTGCAACAAGCAGGACCTAGCAATCAACCAGCGATCCCGAGTGCAGGGATTGCCGCTCAAGAACAGACTCCAGTTGTCACCAGAGTGGAGTTCAACGACTTGATGAGAGAACTTAGGGAAAGCAGGAGACAACTGGGAGAACAGATGCAAACTAATGCCAACCTGATGGCACAACTCACTCAACAGCAGCAACAGAATGCTGGGGGCAATCCAACTGCTTATTCCTCTTCTGACAGCTCAACTTCTTCTGATGAGCCACCCAGGCGCAGACGCCGTAAGACTGAAGCTGCAAGGGCAGATGCTGCTGCTCGAACAGCGGGAGACCGCGACCAAGCCAGAACTGGAAACTTCCGAACCGGAGTACAGATGGAGGAGGGAGCTCCAGATCATCAAGATGTAAACAATGTTGAACCTCATGACGCACGATTGGCAGATCGCCAGGAAAGGAGGCATCAGCATGGACAGGCACGTAGAACTGACTCCAACCTCCCAGCTTCCATACAGACGCCCGATCTGACAGCCATGATCAGGCAACTGATGAAAGAAAATCAGGGCTTATCAAATGACGATTGGGTAGTGTCAAGAAGTCATACTCCGTTCACGGATGTTGTGCTGCAAGCGGCCTACCCCAAGAAGTTTAGCATGCCCACCATTCCCGCATACGAAGGAAAGACTGACCCCAGACAACATGTAATGAGGTATGAATGGATGATGGATTCAGCCAGAGCAAATGATGCCACCAAGTGTAGGTGCTTTCCGATTACTCTATCTGGGATCGCTACTATGTGGTTCACCCGACTTCCTCCGCGATCCGTATCAAATTTCGAGGAGTTGGCAAAGAAGTTTATTGAGCAATTCAGGATACACACTACACGCCCGAAGGACGTGATGTCTCTGTCAAGTGTAATCCAAAATCCCGGAGAGTCGCTGAAGGAGTACTTACAAAGATTCCACGTTGCGGCAACTGAAGTCAGTAATCCCAACGACCATGCAATTCTAATGGCTGTAATGAGAGGTGTAGATCCGAATTCTGAATTCGGAGATTGGCTGGCAGGAAAACCTCCGACTACGCTAGAGCGTTTCTACTCCAAGGCACACCAGTTCATAAGAAGAGAGGAAGCTAGGTGGGTACGACGAGACAAGGCACCGGGACCTGCCCAAGAGTCAATTAAGAGCAACATTGCTGTGAAGCAATCTGGAGACAATTCAGGAAAGGTCCAAGTCAACGTCCAGAGTAAGCCTGTGCAGCCCAAAGAGTCCGGAGGAAGAAGTCAAGGAAAGAGGAAAGAAGCGGGAAAGTGGAAGTCGAGAATTCCAAGCTACAGCGAGTACACTCCGCTAAACGCCCCGCTTGAGAACATTTACCTATCCACATGCAATACTTTTCAATACAGAAAACCACGTCCGAAAGAATCAACTGAAGAACAGAAACGGACTGGGAAATATTGCCGCTTCCATGAAACCTATGGACACAACACGGAAGAATGCAGACACCTGCATGACGCTATCGAGAAATTGATCAGACAAAATAAGTTGCAAGAATTTGTAAAGGATCCACAGGAAGGAGGACATGGAACGTCCGACCCAGGTCGTGCACCGGCCCCACGTCATCCAGAGGAACCTGCCCGGACTGTTGGAAGACTGGTTATAAATACAATTATCGGCGGACCTCATCCCGCAGATTAGAACTGGCAAGAGATGGAACGATATGCGAGCTCCTTGAAGCATGCAGATTTTGAGTGCTGTTCGAACGTAGAGGACGGGGCCCCTGCTAAGCAGCAGCGCGTGATGACAGATGATATTGTGTTCAGAAACAGAGACGCTGATCAGGTAGAGGCTCCGACCATCGATCCCATGGTCATATCTGCGACAATCGGACCAGCATATGTAAAAAGAATTTTGATTGATTGTGGAAGTTCAGTCAACATCATCTTCAAGAAGGCCTATGATCAGATGAAGCTAGAGACAAAAGACTTGAAACCATCCAAAGCTCGTATCCACGGCTTTAACGGCGCTGCGACTGATGCAGTAGGATATGTCGAGTTACCAGTTGAACTGGGACAAGGCGAACGTCGGAGGGTACGAATTCTACCCTTTGTAGTTTTGGATGTGGACTCTCCGTATAATGTTTTCTTGGGCCGGCCGGCCCTGGCTGAATTTAGGGCGGCACTAGCCCCGTGGTGCTTGACTTTGAAGTTTCCGACCGACAAAAGAGTAGGCATTGTTCACGGTGACCAAGCAGCTGGTCGTTCTTGTTATGTGGCCGACCTCCGAGAAGCCCACCGGAGGGAGAAAGGAAAGGTTGCGGACAATCCCGTCCGCATCCTCAATACGAATAATTGACAAGTAGTGCCCGAGCCCTGGCTCGGGCATAGTTCTCGGATCTACGGAGATATAGATCCGAGAGACGACGATGAGAAACCCAGGGAAGAGAAGGCGGCACCGGCTGAATTAACAATTGACATTTCAGTTAGCCGTGACGACCCTTCGCGAATACTGAAGATCGGATCACAGTTAGGCCCCGCAATGACAGAAGACCTTAGCGACTTCCTCCGGGCAAACCTTGATGTTTTTGCCTGGACACATTCTGATATGTGTGGGATTTCTCCCGCCATCACAAGTCATATGTTGAACGTAGACCCGAAATACGTCCCAGTCAAGCAAAAAAGGAGAGGAATGGATCCAGAGAGATCCGCCGCTCTTGGAGAGGAGGTGGACAAACTCAAAGCAAATGGGTTCGTCCGCGACGCCCTCTACCCGGAGTGGGTCTCCAACCCCGTGCTAGTAAAGAAGGCAAATGGGAAATGGAGGACTTGCATAGATTATTCCGACTTGAACAAAGCATGCCCTAAGGACAGTTTCCCGTTGCCTAGGATCGATCGGTTGGTCGATTCCACAGCAGGACACGAATTGTTGTCATTCATGGATGCATACTCGGGATACAACCAAATCCCAATGCATATTCCGAACCAAGAACACACCAGCTTCGTTACAAATGTCGGGCTGTATTGCTATGTAGTGATGCCCTTTGGATTAAAGAATGCTGGAGCAACTTACCAACGTCTGGTGAATCGAATGTTCAAGGACCAGCTGGGCAAGACCATGGAAGTCTATGTGGATGACATGCTCGTGAAGTCACGGCAGTCAGACGACCACATTCAAGACTTAGCTGAAATGTTTAACATACTCAGGTCCTATGGAATGAAGATCAACCCGCTGAAGTGTTCTTTCGGCGTTGCATCAGGGAAGTTTTTAGGATTCATCGTCAACGCTAGGGGAATCGAAGCCAACCCAGAAAAGATCCAAGCCATTCGAGATGTACAAGCGCCCAGGACTATAAAGCAGGTACAGAGCTTGAACGGAAAAGTGGCTGCGCTGAGTCGATTTATATCCAAGGCAACTGACAAGTGCATCCCGTTCTTCGACATAATAAAGAAAGGAAAGAGGAATTTTGAATGGACGTCTAGCTGCGAGGAAGCTTTCCAGAACCTGGTAAGGCATCTGGAGAGCCCACCAATGCTATCTAAACCAGTTGACCATGAGATGCTGTACGTTTACTTGGCTATATCCCCTCATGTGATAAGCGCAGCTTTGGTCCGTGAGGAGGATCGAGTCCAGAAGCCGGTATATTATGTTAGCAAGCGTTTAACGGGGGCAGAGAAGAATTATCCTAAAATTGAGAAATTGGCTTATTGCTTGGTGATTGCATCACGCAAGCTACGCCCGTACTTTCAAGCGCATTCAATCGGCGTTTATACCGATCAACCCCTGAGGCAGGTACTTCAACGACCGGAAACTTCTGGAAGATTGCTAAAATGGAACATCGAGTTGAGCCAATTCGATATCGCGTACTTACCACGGAGAGCTATCCGAGGGCAAGCGTTAGCAGACTTCATCGCTGAATTTACCATACCCATCAAACCGGACGATCACGACATCATTCCCCCCATTCGATGGAAATTATACATTGACGGTGCATCAAACGACCGTTGCTCCGGCGCGGGCGTAGTTCTTATAACTCCGGAAAACCGATCAATCTGTTATGCCCTGAAGCTCGATTTTCCGGCTACGAACAACGAAGCTGAATATGAAGCATTGATCGCTGGCTTGAAGCTTATCAAAGAACTCGGAATCAAATCAGTCGAAATCTTTTGTGACTCGCAGTTAGTGGTTTACCAAGTATGAGGAGACTACCAAGCAAAAGGACGAAAGCTTGCTCCGTACCTCGTTCAGGTCCAGGAACTACTATCAAATCTTGAGCGTTATGACATTTCACATATCCCGCGAGAACAAAACAAAGAAGCCGACTTGTTGGCTAAG
Source organism: Allium fistulosum (assembly GCA_030737815.1). Taxonomy (NCBI): domain Eukaryota; kingdom Viridiplantae; phylum Streptophyta; class Magnoliopsida; order Asparagales; family Amaryllidaceae; genus Allium; species Allium fistulosum. The sequence continues at coordinate 1,272,804,184 of CM060901.1, read as the reverse complement.
TTCGCAAGTACCAACGATGTTCAACAAATGGGATTGTATCCCGTGGAAGTCTTGCATGCCCCGAGTGCGGATGAGATGAAAATCGATCTTGTGTTGGAAACAGAGATCGAGAAGGACTCGTGGATAACCCCATTCAAACTGTACCTGACAACCGGGGCTTTACCAGAAAGGAGAAGCGAAAGACGACAGGTCCTTCGAAAGGCTGCGCGGTACGTAATGCAGGATGGATCCGTGTACCGGAAAGGATTCTCAGTCCCATTGTTACGGTGCATCGCTCATGATGAAACAAAGCGAGTCTTGAGGGAAGTCCACGAAGGGGAATGCGGCGACCATACTGGGGGGCAAATGCTAGCAAAGAAGATCCTCCGCTATGGGTATTACTGGCCCACCGTAAACCGGGATGCCGCGGACTACGCAAGAAAATGCGACAAGTGTCAAAGATATGCAAAAATCCCGAGGGCTCCGTCAACGGAACTCACACAAATGATCAGCCCTTGGCCATTCGCGATCTGGGGAATCGACATAATCGGCTCTTTGCCTCTATCCAAAGGTGGTGCGAAATACGCGATAGTGGCAGTCGACTATTTCACGAAATGGGCTGAGGCAGAACCTTTGGCCACTATCACCTCTAAGAAAGTCATTAACTTCGTTGTACGAAACATTATATGCCGCTTTGGCCTTCCACGCACCATCATTACAGACAACGGAACGCAATTCGAAAGTAGAGAGTTCAAAGAGTTCTGTTTAAAGTACGGCATCGAGAAAAAGTTCGCTGCCGTTGCACACCCAAAAGCTAACGGACAAGTCGAGGCCGTTAACAAAATAATCAAGTCCATACTAAAGAAGCGTCTAGAGAAGGTTGGAGGCAAGTGGGTAGATGAACTCCCGACAGCATTATGGGCATATAGAACTACCCACAAGTCCGCGACCGGCCACACTCCGTTCGCCTTGGCATACGGCTCTGAAGCCGTAATACCCGTGGAACTTGAAGTTCCATCGCACCGAGTGACATACTATGACCCCAAGACGAACCAAAACCTCTTGCTGGAATCACTGGACTGCATCGACGAAAAGCGTGAAGAAGCTGAGTTAAGGGCGGCGGCGCACAGACATCGAGTCAAGCGCTACTACGATGGCAGAGTCCGCCCAAGAATCTTTGATGTGGGTGATCTCGTTCTGAAACGAGTCTTCCCAGTACCATCACGCATGAATCCCAGCTGGGAAGGTCCATACGCCATTGAACGGAAGCTTGGAGAAGGAACATTCAAGCTAGCGGCCGTTGATGGCGCGACACTCCCCCGAGCATGGAACAGTGAACATTTGCGGCACTATTACATTTAGCATGTTTCCCTTTCTTGTTATAGGCACTATTGTTTTCTGCATGTTTCCATTCAATAATGACTTAGTTTCCTTTTGAAGTTGTAATCGAGCAATTTAGTTGATTTTCATTAATAAAGGCTTGAAGCCACATTTTCTATGAAGTTTCTGTATCTCTTAATTGGATGATAAATTACATTATTCTGTGCGGCGTACAGACTCATACGAACGATTCCAATCTCCAAATCCCCAGAGTGCGGAGCGGAGTACTCTAAGTCCCCAGAGCGCGGACTAGAGCATAAACGATTTCCAATCTCCGAATCCCCAGAGTGCGGAGCGGAGTACTCTAAGTCCCCAGAGCGCGGACTAGAGTATAAACGATTTCCAATCTCCGAATCCCCAGAGTGCGGAGCGGAGTACTCTAAGTCCCCAGAGCGCGGACTAGAGTATAAACGATTTCCAATCTCCGAATCCCCAGAGTGCGGAGCGGAGTACTCTAAGTCCCCAGAGCGCGGACTAGAGTATAAACGATTTCCAAACTCCGAATCCCCAGAGTGCGGAGCGGAGTACTCTAAGTCCCCAGAGCGCGGACTAGAGTATAAACGATTTCCAATCTCCGAATCCCCAGAGTGCGGAGCGGAGTACTCTAAGTCCCCAGAGCGCGGACTAGAGTATAAACGATTTCCAATCTCCGAATCCCCAGAGTGCGGAGCGGAGTACTCTAAGTCCCCAGAGCGCGGACTAGAGTATAAACGATTTCCAATCTCCGAATCCCCAGAGTGCGGAGCGGAGTACTCTAAGTCCCCAAAGCACGGACTAGAGTATAAACGATTTCCAAACTCCGAATCCCCAGAGTGCGGAGCGGAGTACTCTAAGTCCCCAGAGCGCGGACTAGAGTATAAACGATTTCCAATCTCCGAATCCCCAGAGTGCGGAGCGGAGTACTCTAAGTCCCCAGAGCGCGGACTAGAGTATAAACGATTTCCAATCTCCGAATCCCCAGAGTGCGGAGCGGAGTACTCTAAGTCCCCAGAGCGCGGACTAGAGTATAAATGATTTCCAATCTCCGAATCCCCAGAGTGCGGAGCGGAGTACTCTAAGTCCCCAGAGCACGGACTAGAGTATAAACGACTTCTAATCTCCGAATCCCCAGAGTGCGGAGCGAAGTACTCTAAGTCCCTAGAGCGCGGACTAGAGTATAAACAATTTCCAATCTCCGAACCCCCAGAGTGCGGAGCGGAGTACTCTAAGTCCCCAGAGCGCGGACTAGAGCATGGACAGTCTCAAGTCCCCAAGTCCTCGGAGCACAGTGTCAGCAAACCAAATAAAGACAAAAGAATCATTCGAACAAGAAGAAACTAAAATTTTATTCGATAAGTCCAAAATGGGGATACAAGATCACTCCTACAAAATTCGGGCCTATACAAACTACAAGTTATGGAAGATAGAAACTGTTACAAACTTAAGCAAAAACTTGTTGAACAAGTGCATCGATCATTTCTTCGACTTCTTCTTCTTGTCTGCCTTTGGTGTTTCCGACGACTCCTCTCCCTCACGTTTCTTCTTGGACTTTTTGCTTGCTAGAGAGACGGAGTCAGGAATAGGAGACGGAACATCTAATGGTTTGGACCTGCCCGGGAGAATGATTTTCAAAGGTCTATTCCGCGGGTCAGTGAGTTCCAGGACTTCAGATTCAACTTTGACTTTGACCTTTCTCTTCTCCTCGTCGGCAAGACGATCCTTCATGCTCATCTCTGAAGTATGTTCAGAGGCGCCAGTGATTTTAACTTCGTCGCTTCCTTCGGCAGGAGACGAGGTATCAAGTTTGTCATCGTCAAGCGCCCCGATCACTTGAGCGTCTGGGCCGGGAGTTACCCCTGCGTGAGCAACGTCGCTTGTTTTCCCCGCTTCCTCCTTGGCGTCATCGCTCCTCGGAGTTAGCTCAGTGTCAGAACAACCTGTGAGAAAATACAAGAAGTGGGCATTAGAACGAATAACCACTGCTAAAAAATGACGGGATCACTTCGACTTCTAGAGAAAGAAGAATCTCCTACCAGGATCAGGTTGACTGTCGGTGGCGCGCGGGGTTTCACCCTCCAGGATAGGTGACAGCACATGAACGCCAAGCCCGGGATCTTCGGGATCATAACTGGCATGTTGCTCGAATGGATCAAGCGTCGACCGACCAGCCGATTGAGCAGCATAAGGAGCGGCAATGTGAGGAGTAGTAGTGTCGGCCTCTGACGGGCCAGCCTCGTTATTTTTCTCTTTCGAAGGGGAAGAGCCTTTGCCATAGAGAGCCAATGCTACGGATAAATCCGATGGCTCATTCCCCCTCAGGAACTCCTTCACCAGTGCATCCTCGTCGATTTCTTCGGAGCCTGATTCGACTTTCTTGATCTTTATCAGAGTCTCCCATGCCTCAGCCAGGGATTCATGGTAGCCGTCGCCCAAGAATGTTAGGTCGCGGTGCATAAGGACGCGGGCTCCGTACTCGGCGATCAACGGGTCAAACATACTTTTGACTTCTTCCCTGCCAGTCTCTGCGGCCGCCTCAAGGCGAGAATCAAGCTCCTCCTCAGCCATTCTTTTGCCCTCCTCACGGGCCTCATCCTTCATTTTCTCGACCCCGGCAAGTTCACCGTCGAGCTTTGCCTTCAGGAGCCGGGTAGCAACAATCTCATCGCAATACCGCTGTGATTCTTCTTGAGCAGCTATTTTGTCTTCTTTCTCCTTGGAGAGTTGTTCTTTCAGCTCTTTGACTTGAGTAGCGAGCGCGTCCCTTTCTTTTTGGACAGAGTCTTTTTCTAGGGCAAGGGCGCCGCTGCGCTGAACTGCTTCGTCAAGCTCCTTTTTGTGAGCCACCTCTAAGCGAGTAACTGCCTCGGCAGTATCTTTTGCGCCTTGTTCAGCGGCTTCTAGCTTTAACTTATAAGAGGCGAGTTCTTTGTCTTGGAGTTTGATGATTTTCTTATCGCTGTCAGCCTCCAGATTCAGACGGTCAATCTCGTGTTGACGCTCAATAGATACTTCTGAGATCTTCTCCACCAAGTGCACGAATGCGTCATGTTGAACATATACGTCATTGTTGCAGGCAATGGCACTTTGCTTCACGTGCCCAGGAATGTGATGGATGGCCGGGAGGAATTTCAACCCGTCAAAACAAATTTTCGGAAACTTGGCCTTAAGGTCGACCATCTTTTCCGCAACAGTTGGGTCCACGGCAGGAGCAGGAGGAGGAGGCTTAGAGAATTCCGTTCTTTTACGCGGCTCTCGAACTTGCCTCGTACTCGATGAACTGGAATGTTGTTCTCGAGCAGCATCAGACTGATACCCCTTCTGCAGAGACTTCTCTTTATCCGGCTCAGTTGTAGGAGGAAGATCACGGGACTGAGAAGATTGATAGTGCGCTTTCTTGCGGTGAGACGACTCGCGCGGACGATTGTCCCTATCTTCATAATCACCTCGGTCCCGGCGCCTGCCTGAACCGGAATCCCGTCCGGAGTGATGAAATATTGAAGACCCCTGAAGGCGATCAAGTCCGTGGGAGCGGCCCATATCACCTGCAAAGAAGGAAGATAACAACGAATTAAGGAGAATTCACGAATTAAAAAGACTTGAAGTATGTTATGGAATGCGCATGTGCGTGTGTGTCCTAAGTGTTCCCCCCGACGGACCCGTTCGTTTATCTTTGCTAATCGGAGTATTGTCTCTGTGAGCCGGGAGTTGAACTCCTACATTGCCTCTAGCGGGCGAGGAGAATTTGAGAGCTTCAGGATCATCGAACCCGTAATTAAGTATGTCTTCGGGAATAGAGAGGTTCGAGAGACCCCTCAGAGAACTCTCCAGATGCTGCGAAGAAGCCTCTTTCTCGGGAGGGATAGGCGTAGATTTTGAGGTGTCGCCAACTTTCTCTTTCTGAACCGTATATTTCAGCTTTTTCTTTCCCTTCGAAGGGGAGGATGACGTCTCAATATCCTGAACTTCGATTGCCGGATTCCAAGCAGGACCCACGTTCTCGCCCTGAGTGTCGGGTGCATCATCCTCTCTACGCTCGCCTTCTTCGTGCGCGTCGGGAGCGCGACGCGACGACGGGCCGGCAAGTTTTTTCCCTTTACCAGATGGAGGTTTGGGAATTGTAACACCTTCTGGAAGGCTGACCCGACGGTCAGGAGCTAGCAAGCCGAACCCCGACAGCGATTCATTTGAAATGATAGCTCGAATATCTCGATCCTCGGCCGGAAGAGCTCTAATCGCGTCGACAGCGTCAGAATATCCTCGGCCATCCGGACGCGGGTTAATACCTGAAAAGATGAAATGAAGAGTTAGGAAAAACATGACTCCCATTAGGTACGAATAACGGTTCAGCAGAGAGACTTACTGCCTTCAACCCATCTCCTAGCAAAACCAGACGGGCATCGCACATAGAACCATTCCTGTTTGTACAGGGCGAACTTGCTACAGGCCCCTGTCAAGATCTGGCACTTGTGATATGGCTCGAGGAAAATGAAGGAAGGGCTATCTTTCCGTCTCTTGAACATATAAATGTATCGAATATCACCGGGGGTTGGAGGTCTGGAGAAGACAGCCATGAAGAGTAAATAAGTCCCATATAGGAACGCATGACCATTCGGGTGCAGCTGCGACGGAGCGATGTCTATATACTGCAGCACATCCCGGAGAAATAGGTTAAACGGAGGCACGCTGCCCATCCAGCACATGAACTTGTTGCAGGCCGTGTACCCGACTGGGGGCAAATGAGGACGGTCGTGTCTCGAAGGAACTAACACGTCAGCAAAGGGAATTCCGTGAATGGAACATATCCGTCGCAGAGCGGCCTCATTGATCCTCGAGGCTTGAGAATCGACCGGATTGTCCAGTAAGATGGTTGACTCCAGAGCATCGGGCGCCAAATTATGAGCGGGAGAGATTGACGGGTTGGAAGCATCTGCGGCTCCTTGCTTTGCTGACGGCCCAGGCCTGTCAGATATGGTGGCAGAACTAGATTTTCCTGACATCCCGAATAAATAATGAACCTGGCTAAATGCTTGAGAAAGCTATACTTGAAAAACGTTGAGCGTTAGAATTAGCAACACGAGTTTTCCCCCCACGTGGTGTGTGAACTAGTGCAAGCAATTGTGTACAGACAATAAGAAGGTTTTAAAGATATAATAATTAGCTTCGAATCATCGCCTTCGAAGACCGTCATCGCTGACCGTCTCAAAAAGCTTGCCTTGAGGTGATTACAGTTCAAGATTCAGAAAACATGTAATTTATGAAGTATCCGGCTTAAGTCTAATTTGACATTTATATCGTTCGGCATTTAAATGTCGTTCGGCAGTTACATTGTTCGTCCTGAGAAGAGTTCGGCGTGTATCTTGGTTCGGTTAAGTCATTGTCAAGTGTTCGGCATTGAAATTGTTCGGCATATATATATTGTTCGGCCTAGGTATTTATATTGTTCGGCATTTTTGATGTTCGGCGAATATAATGTTCGGCAGTTATATTGTTCGGCAGGTATGTAACTGTTCGGCATTTTTGATGTTCGGCGAATATAATGTTCGGCAGTTATATTGTTCGGCAGGTATGTAACTGTTCGGCATGACAGTTGTTAGGTAATTATGTCGTTCGGTCTAAATGCTATTCGGCATATATGTCTATTCGGCATAAGGGTAGTGTTCGGCCTTAGTTCGTTTGGCTAAGGCAGTGCTCCGCCCTCGATCATAACTCCGCCCTGCTCGCTCTCCATTTACGACGAACGACAGAGACAAGATCGCCCGGCGAAGGTTACGCCGTTCGACACCCCATCTCCCTTTTTCTTCCAATCTTGATCAGCACAAAGGAGCTAGGTCTAACTACCATGCACCGTTCGGCGACTCCGAACGTGCGAACCACTTCTACTAGCCACACATTGTACAACCGTAGAAGTACCCCGTTCCCATGTGATGAACCTAAAGTTGAAGTAATGTAATCGTGGAGGGAATGATACCTAGTTCGACGATCGAGGTTGAGGAAGGATCAACTAGACTTTATATCTGATAGAGTGGCAAGAATTGCAAATCTCTGGGAATAACGGAAGAGAAAGCGTAAAGGGAAAATGGAGGAAGGGCGCCTGGTTATATAGAGGGAGGTAGAAGTCGAAAAGGCCATGACCGGTAGAACCGGTCAAGGTCATAGCGTTCGGCGCATAACGGTTCGGCACTGAAGCATCACTCGGCAAGGAAGCACCGTTCGAACGCGCATGTCTCGTTCGGCATTTGGAACACGTCCGGCACACATCGATCCCACAAAAGGGGCGTCTCCGTTCGAGGTTAGCCAAGGGTTTAAGACGTGACGAAAAGGTTGCACGGTTCAAAGCGTACCACGTTCGGCCACGCGATACACTTTGGGGGGCAAGTGTTTCCTGGAGACTTGTCCAGGCAACTAGTACTCGGCATCCAGTTCAACTCAGCATCAGAGAGTGACCGGCATCAGAGAGTGTCCGGCATCAGAGAGTGACCGGCATCAGAGAGTGTCCGGCATCAGAGAGTGACCAGCATCAGAGAGTGTCCGGCATCAGAGAGTGGCCGGCATCCAGGAGTGTTCGGCGAAGCGTTTGACATCCAGGAGCACTCGGCATCCCAATGGAACTCGGCGTCAACTGGCACTCGGCGACAACCAATGCTCGGCGCTAGCGTTCGGCATACAATGGTGCTCGGCATCGAGACTACTCAGCACGCAAGGGTGCTCGGCATCAAGGCTGCTCGGCATACAAGAACGATCGGCATCGAGACTACTCGGCATCAAGGCTGCTCGGCATACAAGAACGCTCGGCATCGAGACTACTCGGCGTCAAGACTGCTCGGCATAACAGGGTACTCGGCGTCAAGACTGCTCGGCATAGCAAGCTACTTGGCGTCAAGGAGAGCACTCGGCAACAACCTATGCTCGGCGTCAACTAGTGTCCGGCATCCCACGGTACTCGGCGTCAGTGGAGCTCGGCGGTAGGATAACTCGGCAACGAGAACGTTCGAACTACATACATTGGTTGGTCAAAAGCTTCAAAGGGAGATACGCTCGGCTTCACTGCAATCACCCCACACTTCCCATACACCAGGAGCACCGTTCGGCATGGGAAGGACCGTTCGGCATGGGAAGGACTGTTCGGCATGGGAAGGACCGTTCGGCACAGAAGCGTTCGGCGTACCTGGTTCGGCACACAGCACCTGGGCTCGAACGTTCGGCTAACAAGCCCGCTTGGGAAGTCCAGCCCATATTTGCCTATAAATAGAGGGGCAGGGTCACAGTGAAAGGGGGGCTTTTTTGGAGAGAAAATACGGGGAGACTCTGCCATTTTCAAGACTCATCTTCTCTACTTAAACAACTTCATTCAAGCATTTGATTCACGAATTGTATTTGTAATCAACCATAAAGGAAATCAATAAAGTTGAGCAAAGTGGACGTAGGCAATTACGCCGAACCACTATAAATTTGGTGTTCTTACTTTCTGCATTTAAATTAGCATTGCCTTCTCTGTTTAATTTGCTTTCATCACTTATATCTCTACACAATCTTTCTGAACGAGGTTAGTGACCAATTTTGGTGCTAACAACAACTATATTGACAAATACTCATGTCCATCAAACAAAACATCACCAAAACCATCAAGCAACACAATCGTCAAACAAGTATCAAATCAATCAACACATGTTAAATATAGACAAAAGAAAACGAACAAAATCAATCAAATACCATAGTCATACCTAAATGCAATGGCTTTAGTGCATAATTATGGCAAACCCGATTTATTCATTACAATGACATGCACTTTGGGATGAAATTGTTAGCGAATTACTACCTAGTCAAGACCCCCAAGACAGACCGGATTTGACGACAAAGATATTTCGTGCAAAATACAAGAAATTAAAAAAAGATATTTTTACTGAATGAGCACTTGGAAAAGTAGCTGCTCACGTCCATGTGACTGAATTTCAAAAAAGAGGTTTACCGCATGTTCATATGCTAATTATCTTCGAAGACGAAGACAAATTGACTAATCCATATGAATATGATGGAATTGTTAGAGCAGAAATACAGGATTCTAACGAAGAATCGGAGTTACATATGGCAGTAATGAAGTGGATGATTCATGGATCATGTGGCACTCAAAATCGAAATTGTCCTTGCATGAAAAATGGTAGTTGCAAAAGAGAGTATCCAAAACAATTTTCAAATGTGACTATTCAAGACATAGATGGGACACTGGAACATCTATTCCTATTGATAGAAATGAAAAGTTGATGGTAGATAACAAATGGATTGTACCTTACAATCCTTGGTTACTATGTAAATATAACTGTCACATTAATGTAGAGATATGTAGTTGTATAAAAAGCGTTGAATATCTTTACAAATATGTCCACAAAGGTCTAGATCGCGTTTCAATGCAAGTTCGACCTAGACCTAACTATGATGAGATACAACAATTTATAGATGCAAGGTGGATTTCTGCTCCAAAAGCATTTTGGAAAATATTAGGTTCTCTCTTAGAATGATATATCCATCAATTGAACGTCTTCAAATACATCTTCAAAATAAATAAAGTGTTATGTTTTCCAATGATCAAACTATCAATGAAGTTTTGGCCGATGAAAGAAACCTACTCACAATGCTAACAAAGTTCTTCTACACAAATTCAATTGATGAACTTGCATGGAAACTTTTATATCGTGAATTTCCAGAGCACTATCGTTGGATTAAATATGGACAAAATGGAAAAGAAGAGTATCTAATGTAAGGGTGATTGGTAGAATATACACAGTCCTACCTACAGAAGGAGAACGTTTTTTCTTGAGAATACTTTTGGATCATATTAGATGACCGACTTCTTTTAATGATTTACTTATAGTTGACGAAGTTAGGAGTCGAACATTTAAAGAAGCTACTGAGAAAAGAGGGCTTTTAGAAAACGATGATAGTATTAAAGATTGTTTGATCGAAGCCTCAAGTACAAAGATGCCAATTTCTTTAAGAGCATTATTTGTTACTATCTTGGTTTTCTGCAATCCATCAGGTGTGCGAAGGTTATAGGATGAGTTATTTGATCATATGGTAGAAGATTACCGAAATTCAAGTACTACTAACCAAATGCTTCTAACAAATCGTCTTTTGAAAGATTTAAACATGTTACTTCTCCAGCACAACAAAAGCACAACTGATTATGATTTTCCAAATATCTCAAGAGCATATGGTTGTGATGCATGTGAAGATATTTTAGAGCTAATTGAAGAAGAGCTAGCGGTTCCTATTTCCGAGGATGATTTACTCGCTGTTGAAAAATTGAATGAAGATCAATTGAGGGCCTATAATACAATTATGGATGCAATTGTAAAAAAAGAAAAAGTTTGTTTTTTATAGATGGTCCTGGAGGGATGCCACGACCCGGATTTTTTCGAAGTTTGATTTGGAATATTTAAATGGTTTTAAATATTGGATTTGAATTATAAATTAATTTTGAATATTAAAATTTGGATTTTATTTATAATATAAAACTCGGGATTTAAAAATATAACGATTTATCGGATAATTTAGTTATTGAATTATATAATTGAATATTGGTTAAATTTATTGTATCTTGAGTTTAAGCTCGATAAAAATAATTTAAAGGCTTGTAAAATTTATATTGATAATAATGAAGATAACAAAAGTTTTAAATTTGAATTTAAAAGTAATTTGTTCAATTTTAAAAATATATCGTTTAAATCAACGTTTAAAAATAGCCTTCCGAGGCACAGCCTCGGAATTCTACGAAACTAGTTCCATTGGATCCGTAATAGTATATTATTGTCGAATTTCAAATTTCGTAATATTTAGAGTTATCGTTTGATCGTACGAGATATACACACGCTGAAAATAATATCGAAATTCAATATAATAATTGGGTCCAAAAAGCTATCTTCTCCATACGATCGAATTAGGACTCGAAACCTTTTCCATTGCGTTCGGAATAGGGGTATAATATTATAAATGCCTAGCGGCACGCCTCGATAGGGGTTCGAGATTTTGATAGTGTAAATCGAGACGTTTAAATTTAAATGATATAATATATTTGTGTGTATATATATAATTGACTGACCCTTTTAATTCACATCAAAACTTTTCTCCTTCATTTCAGGACTACTGTAGCCATCTTCAAACACGAAAATGTTGTTTCCTCCTCACTTTTTTTAAAAAGACGCAACCTCCCTTTAAAATCAACTTCTCATCTCCTTTCTAACGAAACAGATTCGTTTATATAAAAAAACAAAAGAAAAAATCCCTCTCCGTTCCAAATTTCGAATTCACAAATCATCTTAGAGAAAAAAAATTATGAAGTCGCGTTCGCAATCGATATGGCGAAGCTCGATGATTGTTTCAGTCGCGATTGTGTAGGCACGTACTCGAGCAAGGCTGGAGGGGGCGCGCATGTACGAGGATCACGACGGAGCAGTGGAGGAGGTGCTGATAATGGCAGCGTAAGGTCGGGGGAGGGGGGTTCGAGCAACTCCAGGCGGCGACCTGGGGTTTGATGTGTGGATGGGCGTGGCAATGAGGGGTGCTCGTCGTTCGATGTAGGGTTAGAGGGGAGGGTCGTGCTTTCATATGCACCGCATTTCGCGATTAGGATGGAGGAGGTGAAGTGTTTTTCGCGAAGGCAAATAGGTCGAGGTGAAGGGTGAAGGTTGGGGACGTTGGTGAATGCGAGTTTTAAAGTCGGATTCGTGGGGCTGTTGGGGTTTTGTGACCGATGTTCATCGCGATGGAGTTGTCGTCGTGCGACAGTTTTTGTTCTGCGTTGATTAAGGGTAATTAAAAATTTAATCTGTGATTAATTTTAATTATGTAATTAGTAAATTTAATTATGGTAATTAGGAGAGTAATGTTACTTTATAGAATCCAACTCTCATAAATATTTTACCTATTTATTCCGAGGTCATAATCGAACAAGAAACTAAAAATTGGATTGGAACGATTACCAGACTCGAAAATCAAGGTGAGAATTTCTCACTCATTTGGATTACCATTTTTAAATTTAAACACTTAAATTTAAAAATGTCGAACACTTAATTGATTGATAAATTTCTAATTATCCATGAATGACTATAGTATATATATATATAGTAGTATGTATATTAAAATTAGAGTGATATTCCCGCATATTATAGCGGATGAGACCCTATGCGTCCCGCATAATAGCGGATGACCCTATATACCGCGATATCCCCCTCGAAGTGGGATTGGTATTTATTGTATGTTGTATTAACATCTATGGATGCAGGGAAACAGGTTGGAGGGATCCAACTGGATTTCTCAAATTTATTGTTTATTTTTCGTATATAGTGATATATGATTTGTTTATAATAATCTATTATAGATTATTGTGGTGATTGGATTATTGGATGCTATTGTAGCACTGGCCTAAATTTTGGTAATTTAAATACTATAAATTTTTTTTAAAATTTATGGAATTAAAGGGGTTTGATATAAATATATATATATTGGAACTGGAGTTATTTTAAAGAATTAAATTAGAAAAATATATTGATTTTTAGTTATAGCTAACTATTGTGAATTATTAAATGGGACTTTAAAAAATGAATTATACAAGAGAATTTTATAAGTGATATTCTGGAAATATAAAAAGGAGTTAAAAACAATATTGAAAATAGATTTGAAGTGTAAATGGAATTTATAAGAAAATAATGTATATAATGGAGTTAAATAAATAAGATTTGTTTATAAGTAGATAAAAGCCAAAAAGGGTTATAAAATTTATAAGCAATGTTTATAATAAAGGAATTCGATGGCAGATGATAATTGAAAATATAAATTCATAGGGTAAGTTTATATTGGAATATCGAAAAATAGGGTTGAGGAAAAATGGAAAATTCTATTTTTGAAATGAGAATGGTTAGGGAATTGAAAATAAATCGAGATGTTGTGAAATCGAGAGAAAGTTATAAATCAAAATTGGTTATTGAGATTTTAAAAATATATTTTAAATTATAAGAGGTGAGATTGTTTAAAAGGGGAAATTTTATTATTTTAAAACTATGGGATTTTAAAGCAGTTGAGATTTAAATATTGGGTAAGTAGATTTTTAAACATGAAGTATTTATTTTAGTAAATTCTAACTTTTAAAAATCAGCTTTGAAAATTATTTATTTAACTAAAGGTGAGTTATTAATGTTATGAAAGTATTTTTGATATTTTAATAATTACTTGAACATATTTTCAAAATAAATTATTAATCTTTTAAATACTTATTATATATATAGTTTTAAAGAAATTTGAAAAAAAATTATTTTATAAACTCTCTCGAGATTCGAAAAGGGGCTTATAAAAGGATATGATTTTAAGGAGAGGAAATTAATTGATATTTCCAGGGATTTTTGGATTAAGTTACAGAATAATCTCCTGGGGCGTTAATATTGAAAGATTTGGAAAATAAGACTGGTAATATTTTCCTAAGTATAGAAAATAGAAATTTGGAAATATTTCTAAGTGTTGAGGTATTGGGAGTATTCTATTACGGATTTGAGTATTTGAAAAATTGTTTTCAAATGTTGGGAGGAATTTATATATCTTTTAAAGATATTTTGAAGGCAAATATTTTGGGAAAATTTGTAATAAGGCTAGATGATTGCTTATGGATGTTTTATTGATAGTTAAATAACCGACTGTCAATATTGGCCAAATTCGTTAATCATTTCGAAGAGACCAGGATCAGATTTAATTATCCGAAAACCACTTCGATCCGGTTTGAACGTAACGAATGAATACCGTAATGATGATGAAGACAGTAATTCGGTTTGTCCAGACCCAGGACAACTTGTATGGATGAATGCTATCAGCACATTGTCATTGGAGGACGATGAGCATTTTAAGTAAAATCGTTCTTGAAATGGTAACGCTTAGCCTCGAGCCTCATCAACCGGGAATGATTGAAAATCAGGGGAGATGCAGCAGAGCTAAGTGGGTCGCACCCAAGTAGGGTAAGGTTACCCCTATCTAGAGATCTAAAGTCCCTTTTTATTCGGCTGTGTGGTGCGGTTGCTGATCCCAACTGCGGGGTAATCTTACTCGGACAATCCAGGTTAGGGGTAGTACAGTCTTGTGTAGTAGGGGATCCTGGAGTGGTCCTCGGTACATTTTTCTAGAGGTGTACTGTGACAGGTGGTACCCCAGTGCCTAATCATTCAGTTGGAATCCATTCTCCAATACGAGCTTACGGTTTTGTTTGTAGAGCCTAGTATGCTGGAATTTAATTAATGTAACACTTTTAGCTATTTGAATAAGTATTTGTATTTAGACACTATTATAATACACTGGATTTTCGATAAAAATGTTTTGGTTATCGTACGGTAAAAACCAGTCATGTTTATGTGTGACGCGGTCTTACGAGATACCTGTGTTTTTCAAAGGATTTTGATAACTCTAATAATTCAAATTGAGTTTGTTTTCTCACGCTGGTTTTCCAGACTGATTCGGGTGTTATTATATTATAATGCTCGGGTCAGACCGAGTATTACAGATTCAGGAAAAAAGCTATGGAGCTCAAGAGACGTGCTGGATGATTTCAGACGTATTTCCGTACTTGACTTATATTCCGCTGTACAACGACAAGTTATATAACTGTCCGGTTTGATGTATTGATTGTTGTACTCTGATGATTGTAAGTATATAAACTATTACAGATTCTTTTGTATTAAAAATCTATTGTTAAATATTATATTTTGTTCTGCTGCGATTGTGAGATTCTGTTGTTGTTGTTCCATTTTCTTCTATCTCCTTCTTCTTCACCCCTAATGAGCTGGTATTTCCGGCATTCGACTGATCGGCACTTTATACATTGGACGTATAAATGTTGATTTTCGAGGTTCAAAAATCCTGTTTGTTACAAGGGATGGGAAAAACATATTTATACCGTGCTATTTTGTCAATGGTTAGAAAAGATGGTGGTATTGCAATTGCAACAGCTACATCTAGTATCGCCGCAACTATACTACCCGGTGGAAGAATTGCACATTCAAGGTTTAAACTCCCATTACAACCAAAAGCGACATCAACATGCTCAATAAGCAAACAATCAAAATTAGCAAAACTTTTAAAAAAATCAACCGTTCTTATATGGGTTGAAGCTACAATGGTACATCGTTAAGCTTTTGAGACATTTGATAAAACTATGAGAGATATTATGGATGTAGATGAAACATTTGGTGGTAAAATCCTTATTATGGTCGGATATTTTCAACAAGTATTGCCGGTTGTGCCTAAAGCTACAAGAAATGAAGCGAGTAATGCATGCATCATTAAATCACTTCTATGGGAAAAAATTAAAATTTTGCATATAAAGAAAAACATGCGAGCGACAAATGATATCACATATTCAAAAAATTTAATTCAAATTGGAGATGGTACCGGGCCTTCAACCAATGAAGAAATGATTCAAGTACCAACAAATATGGTCATAACGTCAAAAAATGATGTTAATCCACTATCAAAGTTGATAGATACAATTTTTACAATTTTTCCCAACTTATCAAAAAATGCATTCGACAAAGAGTACATAGTTAATAGAGCATTAATTACACAACTAAATGAATATGTCGACAAGCTCAATGAACATGTACTCAATATATATCTTGGAAATGAAATCATTTACTATTCATATGATACAGTAGAAGACGATTCTCGCAATTTATATCAACAAGAATTTCTAAACTCAATCACTCCTGGCGGGTTACCTCCATATTGTCTAAAATTGAACCTTGGAGAACCAATAATGTTATTAGGAAATTTGAATCCGAAAATTGGATTATGCAATGGAACGAGCTTATATGTAAACAACTCAATAAGAATTGCATTGATACTGAAATCATCACTGGACATTATGTTGGTACTAGAGTTTTCATTCCAAGAATCCCACTAAAGCCACCTGAAAATTTGAATTTACCATTTGTATTAATATGGAAACAATTTCCAATTCGTTTGTGTTTTGCCTTCACTATAAATAAGGCACAAGGGCAAACGATAAAAAATACTGGTATTTTTCTACCTAAGCATGTATTTGGTCATGGACAACTATATGTGGCACTTTCAAGAGGAGTTTGAAGTGCTAATACCACGGTGTTGGTAGAAAAGGGACATATTATTGGATGAACTGGAACTTTCACTAAAAATGTCGTCTATAAAGATGTTTTACTGACTAGTTAGGAATAAAGGTACTTAATTTGACTTCATCTACATATATCATCAACTTGCCAAGGTACATCCTCGTTGTATTTACCTCTTCTTCTACGCTACCTATAGGTGAATCTAGTATATGGAATGGAGAAGTTTCATTTAAACATTTCCATGGCTTCTACGATTTTTTTTGTGCCTTTTGAATCTATAGTATATGCAATGGAGAAGTTATGGGCATGTCATCAATTTTCCTTTATGATTATAGTAAAAGGTTCATTCATGATCATAGTAAAATGTTTTATCTTCATTGTTTCAGATACTCTTATGGGGTCCTTATTGAGTTTTATCATTAATTACTTCTTATATTGGATCCTCTAAACATAGGTTTCCAGAATATTTAAATAGATACAATATATTTTAAGCCATTGCTGTTTTAACTTCATTAACAAGAACCAATTGCTGAGTTGCCTTGCAGAATTTTAAAATAATGAAAAACCCCTCAATTGCTAAGTTTCCCCCTATCGGAAAAAAAACCCAAAACTTAAATTAGACGAGACACTACAGAAAAACTATTTGTGGCACCGAATTATGGTGGTAGGATCTATATGAAATTATGATTTTATAATAAAAAAACAAAGTTTTAATTGACACACACACATGTGTGTGTGTATAAGCTAGCTCTAAAAGCTTCTAGTTCTGACCATGCATCTCAATTTACATGTTAGAATATGCTTATTAGTATCATCAATAATATATTTTATTTTAAATTCACTATGTTCTCAAATTCTTAAAGGATATCACATATATGTATTTTTTTTCCCGTTTGTTATGCATTCAAAATATAATGTTAGTGAACTATTGAGGATAATTTTTTTATTTGAGTTGCATTATTTTTGTATTTCTTGGTTAGTGCTGCTCATTTTGTTTATGAATAGCAAATGCAAAACCCTACGAATATATCAACTGACAATTATCTTAAAATATAATAAATGTGATACATGAGTTTTGGGGCAATGTATTAATATCATCACTTTTGTGTTATATTGTCAAGGTAAATAACGTAACTTCAATGCATAGGTTTCGTATTGTAATATTTGTAAATTACCATGACTGGGTGCTACTTCACTACCCTACGAGAAGATTATTACTATGCATGAATTAAGCTTATGATAAGAAATATACATCTAGAGATTTATTTTTCTACAATCAACCTTATTTGATTATCATCCATAATTTTCAGGTAATGGCCCTACTTTTGCTTTTGTAACAGTTTCCCTACATATAACATAGATAGTTGAAAACTAGTACATTGCTATTCCTTTCGTTGAAGGACCTAGTGTAAAAAGCCTTTAGTACATTTTTCCCTTATCATGTTCACACTTTTTAACCGACACTCTATATATTTTACTTGGTTAGTCATAATATGAGGTCATTTATGTAATTGCAACAATCCTTAATTTTTCATGGATGCTTTTTCTACAGGATGAATCACCAGGAGATCAAGTTCATTATCATTTATCATAATGCAAGCGATAGTTGTTTTTCTGGCTTCGATGTAAATAAGAAATAATTTTTCTATAAAGTAGTACTTTTGCAAATCAACTCCTTTCTTATTGGACATAACACGCCAAGAGCGTATTTAAAATTTTAATATACATGGGTGTTGCTTCTCTATATTCAGGGTTGTAAACTTACTATATTTTAGACTTCACAAACTTAAACCGTACAATAGCAGCATTTGCTACCTTATGGATATTTATATTTGATATCGGTTCTTATTTTATTAGTAGAAAAAGGTGTACTTGCAAATTATTTATGCATACATAATTATTGATCACTATGTTTGATTTTTTTTCTTAATTAATAATTTGTACAAAATTCATCCATTGAATGTGAACAAAATTTAAAACTTTCCTATAGATTTTTTCATAATGTATGACATGATGATTTTGAGTGTATGTGCCACATTTTTTTTGATGAAAGAGTGGTCCTCTTATGAGGAGAGCACTCAGTATTTTATTAAACAAAAATTACAAACCATACAAAAGTTTGTTGGGTTTTAGCTATTACAAGAATGCACATCATCACTATAAAGATCAACGAAATGAGATAGAAATAAATAAGATAATACGATTACAATTAATAGCAATGCGAGGCTCAGCTACAGAATGATACTACTCTATAATAGAGAGTGGAGATATCGGAGGTAAGTGCATCAGGACCGTTGAGTAATGTGCTGGAGCAAGGAATGAAATGAAAACAATGAGTGGTGATGTGTGTGAATAAGTGGCTGAGACAAGTAGTGAAGCTTTAGAGGTTGCTACTATGCAAGAAGTGGTACTGGGGATGCTTCAAATCAAGGAGATGTTGTTGATGAATATTGAGCTACAACAGCGACCATATGATGCACTATAGTCCAACAGTAGCAATGATGCTAGGCAGAGTATGGTTGGACTGCAAGTAGAAATGAAGAGATCCACCTAACAGTTGATGAAAGTCACAGTGAGGTTGCATGTTGTTGCGTGGTAGGGTTTACTGCATATACATGTTACTGTCTGTTGGAGAATGTGATGCAAGGAGGTATTCTATGAAACTGCAGTTTGCTGGGCTGAGTATGTGAGCTGCAATTAGTGAGCTAGGGGAGGTCAAGCCTGTAATGTTTTAGAGATTGTGAGTTGTGATTGGTGAGCTAGGATGGTGAAGCCTATAATGGATCTGAGGTGAAGAGTCAACTCGGTTTATGATTGTTGACGCTCTAATGTTCCTGAAAAAAGAGAGAAGAAACACCAGATTGTGTATACATTTATATGTATATGCAAGTATATACATATCTATGGTTATAAGACCCATTTGAGTATAATAAGATTAAAGGTATATTAAGTTTATGGTGATTTAGCAGAAATGGGGATTAAATCTTAAAGTCCAAACGCTTTGAATTCTCTGTATTTATCAATGTTTACACACACATATGTAAGTGTAGATACATAGTCATTAGTTAATGCTTTATATAAAAGTACAGAAAAATCTTTAACCAATTTATTAGTCAATTTGTATTAGAAAGTTAAGGTACATGTACACCCACACCCATATATATATACAACTATATACATACATACATACATACATATATATACATATACACACATATATATACATATATATACATACATATATACATACACACACATACATATATACACACACACATATGTATGTATATATGTTACATCTCTATTAATAATAATTTTTCATTGAATAGGTTGTCTTTTCAAACTACCGAAAATACCCTTTCGTTATGTTCGCCTCTTTATCCTCATTTCATATATAAAATTATAGTACACAATGACTGTAATATATTTGTACGCAATGATTGTACGCGATGACTAAAACTTGGATAACATATTATAGCTTGTGATGACCAAGCATAACTCAAGGCGACAACATGCAGCGTGTGAATAACAAATAAGTGTTAATTTAAAGTACATGAAATATATGTGAACACGTGCATGAAAATATAGTGGAAATTGCAAGATACGTGAAAGCTAAGAATGATATACGAAAGGAAGGCTTCAGCATAAATACACTAATACATGAAATATAAATATAGCATCAAATATATACATACATACACACACACATTATATGTATATATGTGTGTGTGTGTATGTATGTATGTATATGTATATGTATATCTCGCGATGGTTGTACAACTAAACAACACGTTGATCATGAAGCACCAAAGCTCCATTATAAAGGCACGCAAATAAACTTACATGCGAATCGAAAAAAATGAAAAGAAAAAAGCAATAAAGAAGAAGAAAAGATTATGTTTTATGTTCAATTGCAATGTATATATGAAGCGCTTGGAATATAAAGGATAAACGGGACACGGAAGATATCCAAACATATATGACTCACGCAGCATGCACACATGAATAAATACCGAACATAAATATACATGCCAGCTCACATGCATGATTCATAAACAAAGTACATATACTTGGCCTTAAATAGTTCAAGGCATGGGTAAAATCAGTGTTTTAAAGACCCAACCCAACCTCGGTTTGACCACGGTTAACCTTCGATCTTGAAGTGTTACGGTTTGAAAAGGAAATAACCCTGCGTGTGCATGAACTCACGGTTTAACCTCAAAACCATGAAAACACCTCTAGACCGACCTCTTTTAACCTTACAGCTCTTCAAATTTGAGAAAAAATTATCGCTTCATTCTTCATTTTTTCACATAATTAATTTAACAAATAATTTCATAACCTTAGCTATTAAATTATTGGACTATCATATTAATTTTGGACAGCATAATACATTGTTAGTATACATTTTATGAATTATTGTTGAATTGAACCCTTTTCATCTTAGAAAATAAGAAAATTTATAATTTTACGCTGAAAAGGTGTTATAGAATTATTCCAATTAATATTTGTGATGAAATATTTAAAATAATTGTTTTAAATTTCAATATATTGGTTATAATTGGATAAATTTTAACATAATTGAAATAATTTACATTTAAATCTATAAAATGAAAATTAACGATCAACGCGGTTCTCACGGTCTGGCCGGTTAAACCACTAGAGCCTTTAACCTTGCACCAACACAGTTTGACATACAGTTCAGTCTTCGAAACTATGGGTAAAATAATATATGATGAGGTAGGGACACGTCTAAGCATGATATAGGCATAAACATATAACACGAGGGTATGTATATAATTAAACGCAAAGGCATGTTACAGTATGTGTATTAATCATAGAGGCATTAAATTTCTGCAATGCTAAGGTAATCTGTTTTTGTATTTGCATCCTTTATTTAAGTCAGTATTTCAGTGCATTCTCTTAAGTCTAAAATCCTAAGTGCTAAGGAAAAACCATTAAGGAATCAAGAATAAACAGTATATGATAAGTTGTGAGCCTATAGTCAACAAATATTGTTGTCTTACATAGATAGAATCATGTAGTAGTAGAAAAGATATCTTGGTTATTTTAGAAGCAAAGAAAGAGCTGCCCTACTTAATATTATAAAATAAGCACATTTTTATGTTTCTTTAATTCAATATAAAGAGGTTGCACTTTACATGAAAAAATGTTGGCAACTGTAATTTTATGTGAATTAAATATTGTATATCATGTTTTTGAATTTTGAGGTGCTTAATTGTAAAATAGTCGAAGAATTGAAGAGCAATGAAAATGCAAATGCAAATGTTTAAATATTATTCAGTAAATTCATGGATCTAATTAATATGGCGATATATTCATTGACGATGAGTGAATATTACCATTCGAAATGAAAAAATTATATGAACTCGATGCAAATAGTAAAAAAGAAAGGGAGAAGCTTGATATTATTCATTATATGTATTTGAATGTTAAACCTGAGCATGAATTAAGGAGAAACCGAAGAAAAATTAGAATTAGTGAGAGGATAATAAATTTTATGCAAAAGGGAGTTATACTTGGCATAAATGGCTTTTATTTAGTAAAGGAAAACTTTAAAACGTAATTTAATTGAGATGAATGTTTTGTTGAGAATAAATGAGAAAGATATATAAGTATAGTTGAAAATATATGATAAGTGATATTTCCTGAGAAGGAAAGAGGAATTGACACTTTACATCACAAGTTTATGAGAGAAAAGTGACTGAATTTTTAGAAAATATATTAATGCTCTACCAAAAAATTTCATTGCTATAAATGAAATAAATATGCACCTAAGTAACTTTCCTTATAACAGGTCTAATTTTATAAAATTATTCATGTCGGCTCTAAAAATTAAAAGCTACAACAGGTCTTATTGACTTAGAAAACCCCATATATATACACACATAGTAGAAACTTCTCTTCAATTCACTCAAGTCAGAATTCAAGGGTACCATTTGTCTTCCTTCCTGTCTTCATATAGGTTTTCTATTATCTGTCTTTAATTTCAGCTTTTTTCACTTTAGGGCAAATTTTTTTATTTCTTTGCTCTTGAATATTCATTTGTTTCAACTGTACAAAATTATTGATATTTTGTTAATATTTATTTGTTCCAACCATACAAAATTATTTGATATTTTCTCCTCTTGCATTGGCCCTTGAACTACTTAAAATTATAGTATTGGTGTACAATAATAATTCAGCATATATATAAATTGGTATTATATTAAAGTTCAACCTTAAAGGAAAAGTTAAAAATATATTCACTAATAATGTGACGACCCACATTTCGGAAGGTTTAAATTGGCAATAATTCACACGTGTCCAACTTAAACAATCCGGAATATAGATAATCAATGGGGTTAATTAAGAAAAATAAGAAAGAAGAAGAAATCAAATATAGAATCTCGCAGCAGAATGACAAAATATAATAACCAAATAAATAGTTCATGAAGATGTTTACTATACGTTTGATTATAATTTATACAACATTTATCAAAGTTATATATATACAATAGAACCAAAATATAATGCAGCAGAACAACATGATGTTGGGAATAATATTAGTAATAATAATATACCAAATCTTCGTCTTCGTCCTCCAGAGAATAATCTTCGATAAGCTGAAAACTCAGGGCTGACCCGAGCGTAATGAAAAAACAAAAAAACTCGAGTCAGGACTAAAATATCCTTATGTGAGTCAAATCGATATCGCATATAACATGAGTGTCGTGGCGTCAGAGATGTTTACGGGGTTTCACATCTCCTATCCAGTGTATAACGTGTGTGCAATAACTTAAGGGATGTTACAGGATTTTCCATCTCTTAAGGATCCGTTAAAATATTTATACGTAGTAGATTATACTACATATATAATGTCTAATCAATAAAATAAATATTTTTCTTAGCGTTAAGGCTTTATATTAATCCCCCTTAACGCGTTTTTAAGCATTGGCGTATAGTTTGTATTTGACACAACTAGTAGCACGTCGGTAGTCAGTGATGCGCCATGATACAACCACACTAAACCAAAATCGTAGAGGTCTCGTATAGGGATAAAAGTATGACAAGGCACGTGAGGCAATGCCCAAGGTAGGATACTACTAGTTTACCCTTCCCGGCTGGTGGTAACCCCTAACGGCCCACCGCGTCCAACACTCCCAAAATCAGAGGGTGCGCACCAATCGATAATAATGTCATGATAGTAATATGAAGAAGTGTGTCCGCTAGAGGTAGCTAATCTCATTGGCCGGTACAGCTCCTGTTTTAGTCATTTCAAATTGACATAAGTGTAAAGCCAATCCATCATCGTTCTCTTTCTTCAAATCCAGCAAACGATGCTAAATCCAACAACTTCGTTATGGAGTCTCCTCCGCGTACACAATTGTTAAAGTGGTTCCAATATTGACAGAGAGTATGCCAATAAGAGGCCCCGATCTCTTTAACAACCAAACGTCGTTTTACACACCAATTAGTACTTTTATATTTCGAAAACAATTTGTACTTGATATCAAAATATCATATTCGCTTCAAAATCAAATCCATTTTGAAATCATCATATTTACTCAAAATATACCATTTAATTTCAAAATCATTTTCGCCTTAATATCCCAATTTCGCTTCCAAAATTGTTTCGAATTTCAGTTTAGGTTATAACTTCATTTTAACCCAATTCGTATTTAAATCCAAGATCTAAATATAAACATTCCAACCTTTTGACCAGTTTGAATTTTTAGAAAATAGTTTAAATAGTCTTAAAATAGTTACATGGTTAAAATAGTTTAATAAAAAATAGTTTGAGTATTGAAAATGGTTTATATAGTAAAATAGTTTGGAAAATCAATATTTAAAAAGATAGATTTTTAATAATTTATTTGAAAATAGTTCCAAAGTCAAACCGATTCAATTCCAATTTCAAGTCGAATTTTACTTCGATTCCAAATTAATTTCACTTCCAATTCCAAATTAATTGCAATTCCAGTTCCAAATTAATTTCAATTCCAATTCCAATTCTAAATTAATTTCAACCTAATTCCCAAATTTAAACCATTTCGATTTATATCAATTCCATGTTCGATTTTCAAAATATCGATTCAAAACACTTAAATCAAATTTACCTTCAAAACCCAATTTAAAATCCAAATTTTCAAATATAATTCAATTTCGAGCTCAATTTTGAAATATCATTTTATATCACTTTTACTTAGTAATATTCAAAATTCGAATAAAAGTCCAATCCTTTAAATCAAATCAATTTCTGAAATTTAAATCATATTTCGATTATGACTTAAAATATCTCAAGTTCAATTATTTAAAACATTTCGTTTACCAAATTTAAATTTGAACATTTCGAGCTCGAGTTTGAAAACAATTCGATTTCCATAAATTCGATTTTCATTTTCTTAAAATCAAATCATTTAAATAAATTTCAAATCAAAAATTTTAAAATAATTTAAGTTAACCAATCCGGTGTCCGTATATAATTTTCTACCCTATGGCTAAGTGAATAGTTATTTCGATTTAATTTCAGGGATGGATATATATCATTTCAATCCAAAATAAATTTCACAGGTATATATCATTTCAACATATTTCTTAATTTATTCAAAATAATTCAATTTACAGTTTATATACTGTAAATAATATACATGATGATTGCAGGATATATCAAAATAAATAAACATCCAAAACATCAATCAATAGCATCCATCACAATCAACATCCAAATCAGCCAATGATTCACAACAATTTCATAGTTATCAATATTAGATAATTTACTGACAATTAAATTCCAATTTCAAATTTAACTGGCAATTTTAATACCTATAGTCAATTCATATGACAATTTCATTTTCAAATAACAGTCAATAAAATTAGATAACTTCACGATTCAACTTTAACGAACATAAAAATATTATAGTACGTCATGAGCGTTAAAAACACTCACCTTTTATTTTCTGTTGTCGCTTTCGCGTCTTGGTTTCAATTAAATTCGACGGCGTTTGAATTTAACTGAAAATTCTGCAAGCTCTAAATTCAGCCAATTTGATTCCGTTGCAAAGATCTTGTAAATACGAACCCAACGCAACTGACCGCATTGGATTTGGACCTAAAACGAATGAGTTATGTAATTTATAAGAATTGAAATTTATTAAATCAATTTATATCACTTAATTTCTCAAAAAAATTCATTACCCAGAAGAACTCGACCCAAAGCCCACGACCCAATATCATCTTCTTCCTTCAAAACACACTTTTCCTCCCTGTGCACGAAAATGAAAACACTCGCCTGGCCGTGTACGTGCACGAACCTCCCACGCCACCAACGACCAACCCGAAAACATCAACACAATCGCCTCGTCATTCTCGTCCCAGCTACCCTCTCTATTTCCACTCCGGTCAATCGAAACGAAAAGTGACAGTAGCCACGAATTTCCATGCCGACCTTCAGGTCGCGATCTACAAATCGCCACCGCAACCCACGAAATTTCCCCTAACGACGCGCCTCCGACCCTAAAATCCTAATCCACTCTCCATTCCTCGAATCAATGGCCGAATCTCAATATTTTTCTAACCCTAGTGAATACTGCAGCTCAATTAACTATCGAGTTCAATAATAGGCGCCGCACCATCAAATACGAATGCCAGGCCGAAGATAATCTCAAAATATGAATTTTAAAACTTGTTTCATATTTTTATATTGAGTATAATTGGAGAAATAAATTTTTGAAGCCTCCATTTTTTTCCTTGCTCAGTTATGTTTTAAAAAACAAAGGGAAAAGAACAGCTTTTTTAAAAAGAAGGTGGGTACATCGTAGAGTGGCTGATGTAGGGGATAGGGTGGCTGAGATATTGACTAAAAAGGCTGCGCAATCAAATCGATTAAAATATATTATTAAAATTTCAAAATATCCAGATATTTTATTCGAACTCTGATCGAGGCGTGCCGCCAGGCATTTCTAATGTTATAACTCTATTCCAAATGCAATGGAACAAGTCTCGAGTCTCAATTCGATCATATGGAGAAGATAGCTTTTTGAACCCAATTATAATATTAAATTTTCAATATCAACTTCGACGCGTTTTTATCCCGTACGACCAAACGATAACTCCAAATGCTATGAAATATGAAATTCGATAATAATACACTATTACAGATCCAATGGAACTAGTTTCGTCGAAATCCGAGACTGTGCCCCGGAAGGCTATTTTATATGCTAATTTAAACGAGTTATTTTTAAAATCGAGTAAATCGCTTTTAAATCCAATTTAAAATTTTATTTACCTTCATTCTTATTAATAGAAATTTAATAAGCCTTTAAAATTATTTTTGTCCAGCTTAAAACTCAAGATTCCACTATTTAACCAAATTTTCAATTATTAAATTCCACAATTGAATTACCCAATAAATCGTTATAATTGAAATTCAAGTTATTAAATTTATAAAATTAACTTTTCAAATATTTAAAATCAATTAATATTCCAGTTCCCAATAACCAAAATTCTGGGTCGTTACAGATAAACACATAGAATTTAATTTTTAAATGTTGGTTTTTTATTTCTTATATTTGGAAAGTTATGTGGTTCTTACCAAGTGCAGAATTTAATTCTCATATGCAGCTACTATGTTAACATTATTTGCGCCTGCATAAATATTTCTGTTATTTCCAAAAGTACATTTATGCAAATAAGTTACGCTTTTCAACTTCAGCTGCTACGTGAATTTCATTGTTCAACTATGGTAGAGTAATTTTATTAGATTCATAATTAACTAACTACAGCTGAACTCGATATCGTTTATTTTGATGAAAAGTATATCATGTTTATATGCAAAAGTTTATATTCATGGTTTACTATGCGTGAAAGTTTATATCATGTATAGTGAAATCTGCTTGATGTATTTCTTTTGTTTGATAGTTGATGGTTTTTGGATTACTTTCAAACTTACTGAATAAAAATTGTCAATCGCTCTTTCAAGATTGTTGACAGCTGCACGTAATTCACAAATAGTAGTGTCCCTATCTGCCCCACATATCAATAATACTTTTTAATAGCTTGCTCAAAATTATTCTCTACTACTAGATTTAATGCTGCCTAACCATTTATGTCCGCTTCTATCATATATGTACGAAAACAAAATTAGGCAAATAGATATAAAGCGATGTTTACAAATAATAAAGTTCCACAATATAATAACAGGATAACTTCACTTAAAATGTTAAAATTGTTACATTCATACATTATCATTATACAGAGGGAACCCATACAATACAATGTAATTTGTCAACTAGATTTCAGACCAGTGCTAGGTTTTTATGATATGTATGATAGAATTTGTATTGAGTTTTGAACATATAAAAGTGGGTAAATGTCATATATCAGCTGCGTGGACTAGCCAGGCCCCTCAATTGCATTTTGAACGTTGATAAATTTAACTTATACTAATGGACTTACATCAAGTTTTAGAACTATATTTTCCCAATAGATACCTACCTGTGTGGATTAGGAGTATGGAATGCGCTTTTTATTAAGCTAATTGGAATTTGGAAAATGATGCATGTAGTATTTAAACAGAAATTAATATTTGATTCTTAATTATGAATCAAACAATGAAAATTCTGACAAAGAATTAATAGATTTGAAATAAGTTATAAAGAAGGAAATTAAACAAATTTCAATGTGCTATTTGAAAATGATAGTATAAATGTTATGATATAAAGTTCAAATATTCAAGTAACTTAATGTAGGTCCACGTGGACGTGCATATACACTCGTACTTATTAGGTCAAATCCTCTATTCTCAACTTACCTATCCTATGTGCCCATTTAATTTCAGTCACCGATGAATAAATCATTCACCTTTCATGTGAAACAGTGAATCTTACATGATAATAAAATTATGGTGATGAGTGAATGAGATCACCAATGGCACACAAAAATAGAGAATTTAGGGATAGAGAATTTGATCTCCATACTTGGCATACTATGCTGTACTATTCCTATATGTACCATATTTATTTTCCTAGCCCGTCCCTGTGTGTGCATTAAGATAAACTTAGGCTTCACTGCAAAAGGCATTTCCATTAGCGATGGCTAAAAAGCGACGCTAGCCATCGCCGACCATCGCAAGTCGTTGCTAAAAGATGATGCAAAAACTATCGACACCAACAGGTTTAGCGATGGCCTCGTAGCAAGTTTAGCGACGGCTAGCGTCGTCAAATTAAACACGTGGCAAATCCAGGGGATTGGTAGTGTGTTGCTGACCGACGCCAACCGATGCAAAACTGGGTAAATAGGCCGTCGCAAACCGTCGCAAGCCAACGCAAGCCTGGATAAATAGGCCGTCGCTAGCCGTGGCAAGCCATTGTAAAACTGGACATTTTTTTACCCTACGGCTTCTTTTTGAGCCATCGAACCGCCAAAATATCATCATATCTCTATACATCTCATCTACAACACATATAAATCCAATTCCGCAACTACATCAACATTATATATTCCATTAAACAAATCAGTATCTACATCAACATTCCTTCAAACATTATATATTCCATTAAACAACACATCCACAAATCCTTCAAACAACACAACCATATTGACAAATACTCATGTCCATCAAACAAAACATCCCTAAAACCATCCAGCAATACAATCGTCAAACAAGTATCAAATCCATTAACACATGTCAAATATATACAAAACAAAAGGAACAAAATCCATCAAACACCATAGTCATACCTACTGATCGTCATCTCCCGGCCCATCCTCCTCAGGCATTCTCCCGTGCTCTGCTAAATATGTCGCAATCCGCTCATCTAGCAACTGCGCCAATCCTTCGCTCTTCTACCAATCATTGAACTCTGCCATCTGCTGTTTCAGTTGAGCAATCTTCTCCTCTACCTAGGATCTCCTATAAGCCGTCTGGGTCATTATCGCCTGTAAAATAGTTAATAGCGAGTTATAATTTATGCTAAATATTAAATAAAATTTGTATATTAGTTAATGAAGTAGTTTACCTCCTGATTTATGTAACTATAACGCCTATTTCACAAAGGAGGGTCAATCAGCGCATCCCATATACGGTTTGACTCCTCCAAGGTCAACTCACGGCCAATGGACTGCGACACTCGAGCTTGCTCCACTTCATAACATTCCTGCGATGACGAATAGAAGTTGACTACATTAAATATTCAATTTAAAACTTATGAAATGTGAATTTAAAAAAATTAAGCATGTTTACCATTACAGATTGAGATTCATTATCCGTCCACACATATGAAACATTGTCATCCTCATTTGTCTGCTCAACGGCATGCATGTGAGTGAAGACCTCAGCCATTGTAGGCTCACGATTATACTTCTTATTCTGAAATTGCATATATGAGTAAACAATATTACCAATATGATTAACTATCAATAATATATTTACAATTGCAATCTATACATTTACCAATTCCTTTCGATGTTGTTGGAAAGATTTAGAGCCACCGTGGTGTACAGCAGGATTTTTATTCCTATTTGCATGGTTCCTCGATGATATTTCCTGTAAATTAAAATATATTATTGACTAAAGTAATGCAACTAATATACTAAATCTAAACAAATTATAATAACAATATACGATTGAATAACTTACTTTAAGTTCAGGAGTATCCCAGAGTTGGAGAAATTCAGCCTAAACATTAGTGCTCATTCAGGCGGATTTTTTATTTGCATTCTTTGCTTTGAGAGAATGTCCCTATAATTTTTCCGCATCGTTTTGTTTCAGTGATTTCTAAAAATATCCATATTTTCCAAATCAACATCGACCGCAGCCTGCATACTGAAATTAATTTGAATTATATATATATATACTATATTAACTTTCAAATGAATTATAAATTTATACTTACCATCAAATCGGCGTATATAGCAGTCAAAACATGCTCAGAGATGTCGTCCCAATAAGCCCAATATCCCAACATTTGACTGTTGAATGCCTTCTTGGAGACTTGAAGAATGTATTCTGAAGGCTCCACCTCAAAACCTCTATATATATTTTTATGTAGCCATTTAATAAATTTTAAATAATATACATACAATAAATTTGAGACTTACCCTGCACTCCTTGGAACAACCTCCACTACTAGTCGTAAATCCGGCACCATGCCGTTGGCACCCGCTTCAGGAGAAGGAGAAGGCCGAGATCCGCTAGAATGTCTCCTGTAAGAAATATATATCTGCAATAAACATATCATTTCATATAATGTAAAAACAAACATATCATTTCATATAATGTAAAAACATATGAATTTATTATTAGAAAACATGTTTGATCAATCATCACATAAAACTTCCACTAAAACATTATAAATGACACAAGATCTTCTAAATACATATATAGAATTAATAAAATAGAATAATACGTATCCCACAACATAGTCATCATTATTAATAACATCGAAAACATAGAATATACATTTTACAACAAGCGATACGGATATTCAGAATTATCAGTCTTCGTCGTTTTCTGATTCAGACTCGGTCTCGTACTCTATATCATTTTACTCTGTACTCTCAAATGCTTCTATTAAAACATTTGATTAATCATTCAACAACCCTAAATCAATATCATTAGTTATTATTATTTCATTATTTGACTCAAGATCCGCTTGATATGATGCTTCGTCTGGAATATTATTTTCATCAAACGTAAATCTTGCTTTTGTTTTAAAAATAGCTGACCAATCCGCTTTATCTCTTTTTAAGGATGGATACGGAGCAAAATAAACTTGTAATGCTTGCTTGGCTTATACGAAAGGATCATACTTATAGTAATGTGAGGTATGCTTTATTTCAATAACCTTATAATCTCTGTGCATGTTGATTGCAGAACCAAGAATATTGCTGAACCAATTGCATTTGAATAAAAAAAATTCTGCAGGTTATATATAATATGTCAATTCTAAAATCTGTGTTAATGCGATGTAAAAATATTTTATATGGTCATCTGTATCATCGCTACCTTTGACAAATACACCACTGTTGTATGTTAATTTTTCAGCACCATAATCATTGGTGTTGAATTTAAATCCATTGATGAAGAATGTTGGATAATTCTTAACATTTCTTTTTGGTCCGAGAAAAAGATGTTGTAATCATTCATCAACGACACAATTTCTTTGATCATAAACGTAGTTCGAAAACCATTTAGCAAATCCTTTACTAAGATCGCCAGATGGATGTTGTGATTCGTAAATACTGTAAATATATATATTATGTTCCATTAAAATTAATACGTAAGTATACTTGATGTAACGATCCAGAATTTTAATTATTTGAAATTGGAATATTTAATTAATTTTAAATATTGACAAGTTAATTTTATAGGTTAAATAACTTAAATTTCAAATATAGTGATTTATTGGATAATTTAATTGTTGAATTTAATAATTGAAAATCGTTTAAATAATTGAATCTTGGGTTTTAAGTTGGATAAAAAATGATTTAAAGGCTTATTTAATTTCTATTTAATAAGAATGAAGATAAAAAACTTTTAAATTGGATGTAAAAGTGATTTACTCGATTTTGAAAATAACTCGTTCTAATTAACATATAGAAATAGCCTTCCGAGGCACTGTCTCGGATTTTGAAAAAACCAGTGTCATTGGGTCCGTAATAATGAATTATAATACGCCGTCAAATTTTATGGCGATCAGATGTATCGTTTGGACATGCGAGATCGAAACGCGTAGAAATTAATATTGAAATTTTAATATAATAATTGGATTCAAAAAGCTATCTTCTACATATGATCGAATTAGGCCTCAAAAATAGTTCCATTGCATTCGGAATAGGGGTATAACATATAAAATGCCAGGCGGCACATCTCGATCGGGGATCGAAATTATATAGCTAGATATTTTGAATTTAAATAATATATATTTACTTGCATTTGACCATACACTACATTGACCTATCAATATCAGCCCACACTTAACCTATACAAGCCCACATAACCTTCACGCGTCTCCCCTGTTATATAATCATCTCTAGAATGAAGAAAGAAAAGATCGCGTTCAAAAATTCAAAACAAAATTTATACTTAATGAAAAGATTTAAAATTTGGTTCTTTGGCCTTGTTCTGGCTTGAGCTTCACGATGGCCATTTTCGATTTGAGTGCGATGAGGGTTGGGTGTGTTCGACTTGTGCAGCTACGAGTTATGGTTAGGGGTAGTCGGTAATGGAAGCAGAGTTGGCTGAGGCGCCGATGTCTTTTGGACTTTTGGAGTGTAGGCGAGCAAGTAGAGGTGCTTATGGGTGGTGCGGCTTCACCTTTGAAATCGCGACTTCTACTATCGTACGTGGAAGCTTCCAGGTCGTGGCAAGGCACACGGGATCGAAGACAAAATCAGTGACGTGGGTGTGCTCGTAGCGATAAAAAAAGTTGATCGGTGGTGGTTTGAGGATTACTTGAGGTCGAATGACGATCGCAACTTAGGCTAGGAAGATTGGGGCAAATACTAGCGATCTGCAGTGGAGGGATCGAACATGCAATAGCCGGGTCGAGCGCGTCGAGCACGCGGAGAGGAGATCAATGGAGAAGACGGCGTCAGATTTAGCGGAGCGTAGCTCCGTATCACTTGATTTTTGCACGCGAGTTGGGTGCGTATCAACGTGCATTCGATCAAGGGAATGAGGGAGGGAAGGAGATGAGGAGCTTTTAAGAAGGTTAAATATATCAATAATGGTTGTAATTAGTTAACTAATTTAAATTAATAATCGATGATTTTAAAAATTGAATAACTTTTGCATATGAGGTCGAATCGAGGCACGGATATTTGCGTTGCGCCTGTAAAGCCGAAAGCTTCGAGATGCAGCTGGTTTTGTCTAGTTTGGAGACTACTGAAATTGGGCTAAAATCGGACGTCGTTCGATTTTAGTTCCTAACCAGAATGCCTCGGCGACTACGGATAATTTCGGTGAGTTAAACTCACCTTTTTGGTTAACTAGTATAATATATAGTTGAATAATTGTTTGGATGAATTACTATATTTATTTGTTGGTTTGGATATATCCCAGCCAGTTTGAGCGGATGAGACCCTATTACGTTCTCGTGTAAGAGCGGATGACCCTTTGTATACAAATCCCGCCTCGAAGCGGTTGATTTATATTTTATAATTATATAACATTTGTGATGCTGGGGGAAATAGGTTGGAGGGATCCAACGGGATTTCTCGCTATTATTGTATATTGTTTCAATAATATTTCCTTTATATGGATTATTAAATAATAAATATGATTGTGGATATTGTGGTTATAACATCGTTATATGTTTCAAAATAAAACCTAGTAGTGATAGAAAAGCAATATCCATATTGGTTATGTGTTGGGTGGCTATTGGCCTCAGATTAGTATTTTTAAAAATACTGTAAATAGTCGTTCAAGTTGAAATTGGTTTTTGTGACAAGAAACGATTTTTAAATCCAAAAATATGGTTTCGGAAATATTTTGTTTTAAGGATTATCTATTTAGTTATATTAATATTGTTTCAAAGTTATTTAATTTTAATAATATTATATTAAGATTATTTAATTATATTAATGTTGTTTTAATGATATTTTATTATAGTAATATTGTTTTAAAGTGTTTAATTAAATTGATATTGTTTTTAAAGCTAATTAATTATAGTAATATTATTTTTAAGTTATTTCAATTAATTTAACATTGTTTAAAAAGTATTTAATTATATTAATATGGTTCTAAAGTGAATTAATTATAGTAATATTAATTTAAGGTTATTTAATTGTATTGGTATTGTTTTAATGTTAATTGTTTATAGTAATATGGATTTAAAGAATTATCAAAATGGGATAAGGTTAATTATTTAAGAATAATTATGGTTTGGAATTAATAATAAGGATTAATAATAAGGTTTTAAAATAAATTATTATTATTTATAAAAATGGTAAAGATTAATTATTATTGTTCTTAAATAATATTTTGAAATTATTAATTATTATTTTTAAGATGATTTAAAATTAATAAATTTCATTTATTTATAATGTTTATTATTAATAACCATTATTATATAATGGTGTTTTGAAGTAAAATATTTTCAGTTATCTATTATTTATATTGGAAAGGAGAATCCACACACTGCTTATTCGACGCATGTCCTTTCTTACCATCCGACAAATGGCAAAATTAGCTACCACGTTGATTTCCTTTCTTTTTTGCATACTCCATTTGGTAGTTATTATTTCTCAGAATGCCCTACCAAAAAAAAACCTAACATTGTGACAAATCCCAAATTACATTCTCAGCTAGCCCGACGAACCATATCTCCCCGAAAACAACGCCGTGATGTCCGTAGTATCGCCTAAATCTCAATATCTCCAGTGACGACGACTTCACCAACATCCATCGTTTTGATTCTGACATTGAGGCTTCTCATGAGGTAATTGAATCCAAAATCTATAAATTTCATGCGATTAAATTCTAACAATGAACCTGTCGTCATATGCTTTTGCGAATGTTTATCCTGTCAGATTAGGACAGGAGAATATGTTGTCTATGAAGTAATAGAAGAAACATTCCATTCTCAAATGATGCTTTACCAAAGCTTAAAGAAATTGATTATAATACATAATTTATTGCGTACAGTTGTGGTCATATGGAAAATTATAAGTAATTAAAGCCTTAATATTGGTACTATTAAGCGTATTTTACATTTTTGGAACTGACTTCTTATATTGATGGTACTTTTGATTTAATAGATTAGCAATTTGAATTTAATAAATAAACAATCACAACAATACTTTTTAATGTATTTCAACAAAGGAATCAATGTCTCATGCTGGTGGCAGCAAGTTCATTAGGACACTTCTTCTTGGATCATTTACAGACGGTCAGAATTTATTATTGATAAGTAGTTTATTTTTTATGATTCATAGCAAATATGCGATATACAATTGTGAGAAAACTTAATGAATGTATTATTTGGAGCTCTCTTTTCAGTAAGTAAAAATTTAAATACTACCTTTTATTTTAGCAATAGGTTGTTTCAGGCTTTGATGTGCATATAACAAGTTTAGATGGAATGCAGGTTTGTGCTTCAACGATGAACTAAATCCAACTTTTGATACAGTAATCCAAAATTTGCACTATGCTAATGTCTATAATATAAAAAACTTTTGTTATTATTATAAGCTTGGAGTTGAAATTATTTGGAAAGAAGACAAACTACTATAGGGATCAACTTCGAGTGATATTTACTCGCATCTCTTCGATAATCACTATCTTTAAACCACATATTTTTTTCAGGATAAAAAGCTACCTAATCTCATGAATTCACTTGGATTGAAAACATGTGGAAATGATAAAGGTAACCCATATGCTAAAGGATGTGAAATATTTATATATAAGGGATTCATAATGATCAAAGAAATTAATATATGAGTGGGTAGTTATTATTGAAATTGTTCTTTTTTATCACTGGCTAATCTCATAGTTAAATGGGAAAGTTGAAACCGCAATTTGCTTGCTGACTTGACAAGTGTCTCCATATGGTGTGGCATAAGTTTGATAAATGCTGATATAAGGCCCTCCATGTTATTTCATTTTGTTTGACCCCATTATATCTAAATTGAGGAGCGATTAATTTGCAAGGTTTTAGCTCCTCCAAATAGGATTCAGACCTCTTTGTTTAATTTTTTACATCAAATCAAACATGAGTAACAGGAGTAAATATTATCTCTTCATATTCAGTTAGCTTCTTTCATAAGCCCTAATTCTGAAAAGTGTAACTTGAATGGTTTATTCTTATCTTATTCAACCAACATGACTATCTCAAAAAGGTATAACCATATAAGAGAATATAGCTTTAGTTAGACAATGATTTCTCAATGTTATGACCATAAAGTGCACTTATATCTTATGTATAGTTAGGATTGGTGTTAAAAAACAGGTTCTATAGAGAAATGGGATGGGGATGATGATAAAATGCAATGCACCATTATCACCTTTATTAGGATTACAGTAGAACCTAAATGTCGTCTTCCTGAATTTTACTTGATTCCTTGCCTTCCATACATGATTCAAAGTCAAGATGTAGTTCATATCCATTATGTCCTTTCACATTCATTCATAATAGATGAGAAACATGTACCAAAGGACATTCCAAATTAAAAAAAGGTGATGTTTTTTCACTTCCATGTCAGTAAAGCTTGCTAGACAAATGACATATTTGTGTTGAATAGATAGAAACCACATAAAGCAATTTTCAAGGTTACATAGACGAAGGTAAATAAGTTTTCTATGTGCGTTTACATACAAATTGTATTAAAGGTTAAAGGTTAGAGTGTTTACGGACAAATTGTTTTATTAGAGGTTGGGTAAGATGTAAAAAATTTAGTTTCAGAAAAACTGATATAACAATTTTAAAGTCCAACGTATTGGAGATAAGTCGTATTTAAAAGTTATGTTTTAGAAAAACTTTGGAAATCAAACCATTGAATTGCTTCTTTTCCCGCCGCTGACTTAATTTCTAAGTTTGACGTAAAAAACTGCTGCCGCTTTTCGTCCCAATCGTTTTTCCATGAATGCACCCTATGAATTGATGTATACAAAGGTTATAGAGAATTTATAGAATTGATTTATATAATCATATAACTTTCTTAATGAAATAATCCTATAATTTTTTTGCCTACTGCATGTGAAAGGTTTTTAACTATATCTTAACAGTGCTCTGTGCTACTAAGCAAACGACGACATCTCAAGTTCCAAGATTGGATTCATGTACTTTGATGCTATGTTTGGTGATAGTTGTTTCAATAACCGTAGCTATACTAATTTCAGTTTTCAAATTTCTTTTCCATAATAATATAACTTTTGCTTAATTAATAAGAAACTGGATAGATTGTAGGTTGAGACTTGAGATCTCTCGCAAACTGTATGCTCCTAACTTTGTTGACTCCTTCATGATGCAGAGGCTTAAAATAGATGAGAATAATTGTTAACATTTATATGAGTCCCACATGAAGAATTTACTCCCTGAAAGGTGTATTTTGTTTGGAATAAGAGGTGTAATTTTTGAATTTTGATTAGTTTTAAATACCTTATTTAAAAATAGATTCTTATGATTATCAATTGCGTTAATAATGTAATGTATATCAACTTTGGAATGGACAAGATACTGTTTAATTCATAATAAATAGAAATAATATCAAAATTGCAACTGTTCTAACAACTAAATGACATCCGCACTTTTTCATATTACTGACTAAGTTTATGCCTTTTATTAAGGCATATTTTAGTAATTGTTTTCTCATTGATATTGAAGCTAATTATTTTCCTGGCAAAATAATGATGAACCATACGTTGATTCTGCATGTGTCAATACTTCTATGTCTTAATTTGTAATGATAGTATAAACCTGTCGCAACGAAAACAAGTTTAATTTGCAAATGCATATAAGACAACATAACAAATTCATACCTTTTTTAGTTGTGTAGAAAATTCCATAACCGATCATTTGTTATGCGTGCTACCTTATCCACTTTTCTTTCATGCATCAAGTAGTAAAATATTCCTCTCATCTTTATCCACCTACCTCTTTTACCCTTGATGGGCTGTTAATTTTCAAACCTTAATAGGTAATTATTTCAGAAGGTAATTATTTTCCATAAATATCTGTTAATTTCCACAAATATCTTTTTGAGAAATAAAAATTTAAGGAAAGTTGAGGGCGAAGGGCTAATAAACAATTGTTCATGCGGCCGAAGAAATTCAAAATTTTTTTAATGTGTGTTCCTGTTTACACCTGTTTTTTATTCTGGCCATCAAAACTAAAGATCACCTTAAACATTTTATTTTTCTCTAATTTTTTTACATAAACATACATTCAAAATTCAAAATGCTTATTTTTCTTTTCCTTTCAGAACGAACGTCGCCGTCGAAGGAAAAATGAAAAAATCAAGTGGTTTGTCAGCAAGTCAAAAGCTTACCGCCTCACAATAACCTACATAGTCGTCCAGTAAGCATTCCTTCTTCAGTGTTTTTTTTAACCTTGAATTTTCAAATCATGATTGAATTGGTCACGGTTGATTGATTTGTTGAAAAATCAAAAAACTCTAAATAATGTATATATCATTGATTTGTTGAAGAACAATAGACTTTAAGACATAAAAAAGAAATTAATCTTTTGTGATCATAAAAACTGGGATTATCCACTAAATCTTTACCTTCCATCATTTATTAGGCAAAAGGAGATTTTTTTTAGGGTTTAGGTTTTGAGTTTTTTGAGAAATATGTAAAATTTGTTGAGAAGAGATGAAAGTTACAGCTTTGTGGGGTTAAATGAAAGAATAAAATATGATAGACAGAAGTACATAAAAAATATTAACGTCTTCTAAAATTATTATGGTGGTCCGAAGAAATAAACTAGGTGCTAATAGTAGTACACTTTTTAAATAATATTGTAGATATACAAATGTTTTGCATAAGCGATGATAGCAGGTTCTTAAAGTGAGTTTTGTTTTATTTTAATAAGTTTTTAAATGTTAGTCTGGAGTGTTTTAGTGAGTGTGTGTAGTAACACTATTTTCTACAATTATTGCTAAATTTTATTTCGTACAAAGTTGTATACATCCCTTTTTTCATACTTAATACACAAAAAGTACTAAAGAATATGTATTAAATTAAACCCAATATTATTTTTGATGATCTATTTTTTTTTCATAAATCAAATCTGAATAATCGCATGTTTCCATGAACAAACTGTCTTTTTTTTTCAAAGGTATTCTTTTGTTATTACACTATATTCATCCAATGGTGTAGTTCATAGAACTAAATATTTTGAAGTAACATTCTGCTTTGTGAAAGTGACGTACATAATCAAATATAGTTTTGCAATGTTTTTATCATGTGTTCTTTCCGAAGTATGTACTGTCCACAGTTTGTTGAAATAAATATGATTTCAAATATTTAATGACCATGCGTAATTTTTTGATTTCCGGTAACCTGATAAAATCATTTCTCCAGGGTTAACAGTATATGGTGGGAAAATAACCCATTTTCAGACTTATTTTTCAAACTTAAAATGCAGATTTACAGAAAATAAACCTGAACTTAAACTCGAACAGAGATGCTCTCTATCCTTCTTTCTACGA
Source organism: Allium fistulosum (assembly GCA_030737815.1). Taxonomy (NCBI): domain Eukaryota; kingdom Viridiplantae; phylum Streptophyta; class Magnoliopsida; order Asparagales; family Amaryllidaceae; genus Allium; species Allium fistulosum. The sequence continues at coordinate 1,272,764,579 of CM060901.1, read as the reverse complement.
ACTACTAGGTAAATGATGTAAATACGATAAGCCATGTTGTCACTTCTTCTGTTTTGGATTATAAAAGGGTGTTGGATATTGATGTCAGTTGGAATGTATGACGAATATATTATAAATATGGATGGATATATATTAGCTCATTATGTGTAGAAATGTAACAATGTACACAATCATGGTTTTTATATTAAAGGTTAATTTTTTGTTTAATTAGTATTCACATAATAGTTGGACATAATTCCATACTCCTTTATTTTTGGATATATATAAAATGCATAAAGAGTGATTAATATGTTAATTTCCCTGTATTTTTCTTTCAAATCTTAACTTTCTTTCAACGGTAGAAGTGTTTCTGTATATTATGATACATAAGTTTTATAACTCAAATGGGATATTGGTTTTCAATGGTGAATTAAAGCACAGATAGCGACATTAGTTTTCTACCATTAACTGTTTCATACTATATCTAACTTAGGAAATTCAACATGCCCATATGTATATATTATATGATTTAGGAGTTTTTAAATAGTTTATATTACTTCATTGTCATATATTTCAGAAATTATTGTATAATTATTTGCAGTACCGGTTTTATTTTCATTGGTATAAAAATTTTGAAGGTAATCTTGAGTCAGAAAAATCAATCATGGTAGTGAACTTTCTATTATATATAAAATGTTTTACACGTGGCAGCTGATCCATACATGACTAAAAAAGCATGACATATATAATGTTAAAGACAAACCGCGATAGTCACAGAAGTTAATAAGTTGAAACATCAATTCATATTAATAAACACTATGATATAGTGTTTCCCAAATTACTACTACATAGTATTTCATCATTTCCTCATTTTGTACTATGCAAAATGAATGCCAAATTAAGCAACCCCTTAGACAATACCATTTTATCATAAGTTGGCTAAATGGTCCATGGCCACCTGCTCTTCAAGAGAAACATATCGAAACTGTATGCTTCACGTACAGTTTCACGTCACCACTATTTTTCTACAAGATTTTTATAAAAGAGAAAAAATGATACAATGTTCAGTTTGAAATTCTCATTTTTCGAATACACACACATGTGTATGTGTGTATAGCATCGTAATTTAGCATTAGATATTGGAAAATGTTGCTAAAAGTACAATAGTTGTAGAGAATGATATCTTTGCCACTGAAATTTCAATGGTTGTGCATATTCATTTTGTTAAAATATATTTGACAGCCCATAGTGAAAATAAAAACGATAGTTGCAATATGTTGGATTCTCTCAAGCAGTGTTCATGATATGGTCTTATGTTCAGTGTTACTAACAGCCACACTGTATTTTCATATTTAAAATACATATATTACCAAAATTATTTGTAAATGTCAGGCTAAAAAAATGCTTTAGTTCCCTGCTGGTTTCGAAAGAGGAGTGCTCACATCATGATGAGTATGCAACTTGACAAAGACAAACAAATAGAAGATATAGTAATAGACATAGCAAAGCAAGAGTGAGCCATGCATTATACAGTAATATGAGAAGCTCATCCAAATATGGCACAGGGAAGAACAAATGATAAGTAAAGAGAGACGAAGTTATGAAGACAAAGTACTATAATGACGTACTGCTTATTTCGACTCAAGGGTTGATTTCGACCCCCTTCCCATCCCTTGCTGTCTGTTTTGTATTTTTATTATAGCATGTAATTTTTATTTCAGTAAGTACGGTTCTTTACTCTTTTTACTGTCTGTCGTGTTTGTACCTTTTTAATGGTTTGTAAATTTATTTTAGTTTGGTTGTCATTGTTGTAAAAAATAGCCGCTACAATGTACTTTCCTATTTTCTATTTTGACTTTCAGTTTGGTCAACGTACATCTGTACCATTGTATGTTAGTGCTAAAGCATTTCCCCAAAATGCTACTATGACCGAGCTACATATTCTTCTGTCTTTATAACACACGGAACTGACGTTATTATCATACCCAGTTAGGTTGTTTCCTAACGAATATCTACTACCTTGCAAGTATGTGGTAACCAACAACTTTGGTAGAATAATTCGATTGGGCAGGCTGATTCATATGTGCAAATATGTGAACTGCTTACTCCTTTCTTTCTGAAATCAAATTTTACCCACCATCGTGTTTTATAGAAATTTCGATCCATTCAAGATCAACTATTTGAACTAATTACTATACAACGTTATTCATTGCTTTCAAATTAATTACTTTCCTATTATTCTCCAATACATACCTGGTCCAAATAAAACTTTAACTAAGACAAATTTACAAGATTGCTTTGATTGCGCAAAATGAAAAATCCTACAATACTTTGAGCAAATATAACATTACAAAAATAACAGTAACAACAATTACATATAAATTTTACTAATGGAAGAATGAGGTAAATTAATCATACAATGGACACAAACTTCGAACTTCCGCATTACCCGTGTGCGTAGCACGGGCCACGCATTAGTTTATAATTATTTCTGAGACCGACGAATATAGTTGAAACTCTTAGATTTTATAAAGGAGTTATAAAGTGGCTTGAAGAGTTAAGGAAAGGTCATTTGCAAGGTGAAGAGTTTATAAATGGTTAAATATTTATAAACGAATTTTAGAAATGGGTTATAGATTTATAAAAGAAGTTTTATAAAAGATTTATGGATTCATAAAGGGTTATTAGTGATCTTTGAAATGTACAAGAAGCTTATAAGTGATTGAATTTTTATAAAAGGATTATAAATGGTTTATGGAGATTTATAAAATGGTTTGTAAATGTTTTGGAGGTTTGTAAGGGAATTTATAAATGATTTGAGAATTGAATGAAAGGAACATCTTTTTCAATCTTGGGTATATACTTATATCGTTGATATAACTATGGTGATATTTCCTAAGTATTTAAAATATACGAATTGGTGGATATATCTTTGTAAAAGTATTTTTATACAAGTAATTTATAAATGGTTTTATTTATGAAAAATTTATAAAAGGAGGCTAGTGATTGCTTATGTGCTTAACCAATATTGGTTTTTCCTTATGAAATAAAATCTTGATTGAATGTCTGTTATTCGATAGTTAAATAACCAACTATCGAAAATGGACCTAATGTAACTTTGAAAATATCTTGGATAAACACGTGAGTTATATGGCATAGTCATCTCCGATGATGTTGTACTGTGCATATAAATCCCATTTTGTTCTTCTAGGACAATGATAAAGAAATCCATCTACTAACGGTTAGGAGGTGATCTCCGATCTTATTTTTGACTGTCATTTCCTTAAGAATCGAGGTTGAGTTTATCGAAAATTATCGAAAGTTGTTTCAAAGAGACCGGGATCAGATACATTATCCAAAAACACTTTGATCCAACTCAAGCGTTGCGAACTGAAGACATCATGAAGAGTATGGAATCGAAGATAGAGAGGTGAAGTGCAAGGGCTAATCGCTACTAATCCTAAGGGTGATTCCAAAATGGATGTAGTAGGAATAGCGCCTTCGGTTTTGTTCGGACCCAGAACGGACTTGTATGGATGAATGTTAACAGCACATTGTGATTGAAGGGCAATGAGCATTCTAAGTGTAAATGTTCTTGAAAGGTAATCATAGCCTCAGGCCTCATAAATCGAAAATGACTAAAACAGGGGAGATGCAGCAGGGCTAAGTGGGTCGCTCCCAAGTAGGGAATGATCATTCCTATCTAGAGTCGCTATTATCTCTCATTTGTATGCTTCGAGGCTCATTAATAGAGGTGTGATCATATTCGGTACTATCCAGCAAGGGGTATGCCTGTCCTGTGTTGGCAGGGGATCCAAGCAAGGTTCTCGGTATTATTTTATCTAGAGATGCACCGTGACGGGTGGTACCCCAGTAGCCCAGTCATTGTATGGAATTCATTCTCCAATAAGCGTCGTACGGACTTAGTTGTGCCCAACTATGCTAAAACGTAAGATGCAAGCATTTCAACTATATTCATATTTTACTTTGACCTCTGGACATTGTTATAATATAAAGGGATTTTATATAGAAAATGTTTTGGTTATCGTAAGGTAAAAACCCGTCCATGTTTATGTGAAGTGTGGTCTTACAAGATACCTTTTGATTTCAAAGACTTTTATATAACTTTAAAATTTAGTTGAGTGTGTTTTCTCACACTGGTTTTCTAGACTGACTTGGGTGTTATTTTATTATAATGCTCGGGTAAAACCGAGCAAATTACAGATTGGTTTGGATGCTTGGAGTTTCAGAAGATGAGTTGGAGGCCCAGAGACGTATTCACGTAGATGGTTATTTTTCCGCTGTATTCGTTATTGTATTTATCAGCAATTGTAATGACATGCTGTTATAACTATCCAGAATGAAATAGGTTAGTATACTTTGATTGATGTTTGTATATACACATATTCCAGTTTTGCTTTTGTGTAAAGATTCGTTGTATATTATAGATTATTCGTTCCGCTGTAAGATTCTATGTTGTTTAGTTTCCCTTCTTATCTCCTTCCTTCTTTCTTTTTCCTTAACAATAAAGTTTTCCGGCATTTGATTCCCGGCATGTAATACAGTGAATGTATTAGTGTCGATTTTCGAGGGCTGAAAATTCGGTTCGTTGCACTTGAAATAAATATGAATTTATTACTACCTCACAAATGGTGCAACTTCCGCACAGTTAAGATGGACATGTGTATGCTATATGGTAATCTCTATCGTCTAACCATATTTCCACACATTTTCCAGTAGGTCGGCCATGTTGTCTAAAAATAGATGACATTGTTTGAGAAGAAACTTGTTCAACGGCTTCATCATTACGAGGAACACTTACAAATGATAACTTCACATGGTCACTGAAGTAATGAGAGAAAAAATGAAGCTTCTTCTTCAAGATATGATTTGCAAATCGAACCTTTAACTCGTGCTTTTTGTCTAACTTTTTTATTTAGATGATTCAAGTACCTATTACAAAATTAATTCAATTTAAATTTACTTATGTAAATATGAATTTTATCTGAATTTTGAACTAAAATTAATATTAAGGATATTCAATATTACCTCTCAAATGGATACATCCATTCATATTGCACAGGACCTTGAAGAAGTGCTTCAGATGGAAGATGAATAGGTAAATGCTCCATTATATTAAAGAAACCCGGTGAAAATTCTAGCGTTGAGTACCGACGGCTAGCATTGGCCGCTTATTCTAGCCGTCGCCGGCCGACGCAAAAGGCTAGCGTCGATTTTAGTAGAATATTTGTTTTAAAAAAGTTTATTATTTCAAACTAAAATTTATTATTTCTTAATTTATTATTTCGCTTCACTTCATTTCTTAATTTTATAATTCACTCAACTATTTAAATATTTTATTAACTAAATTTGATTTTTTAAAACATATTTTACAATTCAGTTAACTATTTAAAATTTTAATTTGCCGATTTTGTAAACTAAAATTTGAAGTTTGCAGTTATAATAAATTAAAATAAATTTCTTTTATACTAACCACTAACAATTATAATTAACACACGCTATTTAGTTAAAAAATATTACTTATGTTTAACCGTAACAATATACCAGCATATTAATCAATAATTATACACTAATTTTCGTATAAACTGAACAAACATTGTTCTAAACTACAACGAACATTCGTGTAAACTTACCAATAAGCATGTTAATAAATAATTATACACTAAATGTTGGATATTAAATCAACTTTAATTTTTAATTACAAACTAAATAATCAAACCAGTAATTAATATCCCCAAATCAACTAATACACTATTATCATAAACTAATATGCAATAATCATCAATTTCAAACCAATAAACAATTAATTTTCGAAATTAGGGTTTTGATTTTATTTTCAAATCAACGAATACATTATTATCATCAACTAATACTGAATAATCAACAATTTCTAACACATAATTAACCAATTTTCGAAATCATTTTTTTAATCGTACCTAGATTAAGCTAAAATTGGAGAGAAAGGAGTTATCGGGGAGCTTTGGTGGGTTTAGGCAGCTCGAGGCGACTTGCGGCGGTTGGGGAGGGGAATCGTTCATCATTTTAGGGTGATGGGAAATAATGATTTTGTTGTTCGCGGGTCGAGCTGTATATTCGTAGCTTGCGTCGACTTGCGATGGCTAGCGACGACCGCTTATTTTAGCCATCGCAAGCCGACGCAAATGGCTAGCCAGCTTTCTTGTAGTGCTTGTGCCGAGATTTGCCAAATCATCCACATTTAATGTTAGAAAACGTATCAAAATCCGGTGCAGCGCTCTTTTTCTTTTCGAGATGGATTTGAAGTGTTATTATGAGACTAATGATTTAATGGAGCACTTAAGCGTAAAAGAACGACCCAAATTTTCTCACATTTGTTCAAATCCATGAGATTAATATTGCTCTCATGTATAACCTCTATCACCTTCGGTGTTTCTCCTTTTGGATATAGTTAAAGGTTGTGCTCTATGGATAAACCTATAATTAGGTTGTGCTCTATGGATAAACCTATAATTAGGTTGTATAACTTAACTCTTTTGATGTATCCTTTTCAAAATAATATAGTTCTTTTTAATTTTTTTCTTGTTATTAGATATTAGTTATGTTTTAAATACAATAGATATATACAAATAGAATTATTTTAGAAAAAATATTTAATCGGTTGTAGATACAAATGCGTTCGTTGTTGGAATGACCAAATTCACCGTAAGTGAAATGAGTAAATTTTAGAAAAAAATCCCTAATTTAATCTTAATCTGCCTATGAGATCTACTAATAACATTAGGTTATGAGATCAACCGATAAGATTAAATTCAATCTAGTAGTATTAATAAAATCATAATTTGTTTGAATATTTTGTTTTATGTAATCACTCTTATCAATTAAATATGTATTTAATGTATGCATGTGTAAAGATATCTAATATATATTTACACATGTAACAATGATGTACAGAGTATAACATAATGATATAACAAATAATAGCATGGTTAATATGTGTGTGTGTAGACACACATGCAAAAAAATAAATATTAGGATTTATAATTATGCATATATCGATTATAGCGCTCCACTATTTTCAACATCTCAAATCAATTACAAATGCCACAAAATACAATTGCAACTAATTTCTAATATTAAGAGCAATGGATCATTTGTTTTAACGATCAAAATTTATATAACTAAGAAAGGGAAAAAAACCTCACAGCATAATCAATCTTCAATATAAATGAACATTAATTCATTTAATATAATTATTTTACAATATCATCACATTAATTTACATTTGATTATGTCCATCATTAACTCATAATGTTATAAGCACGGTATAAAAGAATATTCCAAATCAGCTATCCGCGATATAATCTAATAATCTATACTTCCATTTCCTCTTCTGCTCCTACTAGTAACTCCGTATTTTTTTGTGTGTGTGTAAAGAAAAGGCATCAACTATTTTAGGGGATGTGCCAATTTCTATACATCCCACCTTAAGGTAATCGGTGATTGTTGTATAGAAAAAATCTGCCTATGTACACCTTTTGGAGGATCAAGTCCCCATAGTTTTATTTCCAGCTCTTCTCCTATGTCTAAATAGTCATAAGCATATAACAAACACAACATCCATGCTACTACTACAACCAATGCAACCATGAAAAACTACTTCTACTAACCAGTATAATCAATCATTGTTAAATAGGGTAGCAAAAATAATAGCACACTTAGTCATTAAACATTACCAATATTTGACAACACACAATATAAATCCCAAACATGAAATAAACAAATCATAACATATATACTCACATTTACACTAATAATCAACTATTAGTGATACACCATCAACGTATGTAGAGATCAATCAAATATGTACTAACCCACTATATTAGTAACACAAACACTAAATCACCAAATGTGTACTAAACCACTAAACAACAGCAACACAATAAAAACATATTAACTACACACAACGCAGTAACAATGGCAAAATATTGCACACACGTTCAAATGTGATCTCATCATTATGAAAGAACATATGTGGTAAATAAAATCAACCAGCAATCGCATATTACTTTCACCCAAAACATGGTATTTTTACCATTGTTTTGCCTTAAGTATAAAACCATTTTTAGTATTATTTATTATAAAAGTCTCCTTTATTTATCTTAAAACAACGATATTCTATCAAAATGATAAGATACTTCAAAATCCTTAAAATATTGCATTTCCAATCAAAATTAGTACTTTACATCAAATTACTTTTCAAATCAATTATATTACTATTTTAAGTCAAAATAATAACATATTAAACCTCTTTAGTATTTCCCAAAATCAATTTGATAACTATTTATCTCAAAAGTAACAATAATTAATATTAAACTTCAAAACTCTTTTTATTTCTATTTACCTCAACACAGTAATAAATGAACCCAAACTACTTTTGGAAACTTACCTTTCCTATTATTATTTCAAAAAATTTATTGTATTACTCAAACAATAATAGCAATAATTTTCCAATAAATTCTACAAAATCCATTACTTTATTGCTTATTCAAAACACCATAATTTTTACAAAAACCATATTATTGCTTATGAAAACTCATTTTATATTAAATAATAAAATAAACTTTACAAACTTAGTTTAAGATATCTCCAAATTCAATTTAAGTCCATAAACATACTTGTTCAACTTGCAAACTCAATGTTATTTCCCACTTACAACAAAGCCGTATGACTGCTTCATTCAAATGGTCTCCTCTCACTCGTCATACAAGAAAGCGGTCCTCACATCAAGTTGCCCCAATTACAAGTCATGAGTAGCCACCGTGGAAGGCAACATCTAGATGAAGTATGTCCCACTACAGGAGTAAAAATATCATCATACTCCATTTCTTTTCTTTAAGAAAACTCCTTGCAACTAATCTAGCCTTGATCTCCCATCATACTCCACCTTAAACAACCGCTTGCAACCTATGACATGGCTTCCTTGAGGAGGTAATACCTACTCCTAGGTCTTATTCTTCTTCAATGAATCTAACTTCTCTTCCATAGCATAGATCCACTTCGAGCTAACACTTGGCTTTATAGCTTTTTCAATATCAAATGGCTCATCATAAACCACTTATAGGGCATAGTCAAACTGATTAACAAGACCGAGGCTTGCATACTACCAATCACCATACCTACTAGGTGACCTAATAGTCCTATGATTGCCCGCGTAGGTACATCTTCTAACTTCTTTCAGGTCCATCTTAAACTGAACTTTCTATAGTTTCATGTACATCACCAACACTACTAGAAAGCACATGTGATCTACTCTGTGGCGTCTCATCAACTTCATCTTCACCTCTTTCAACAATAACTACAACTCTAATACTAGGTTAAAATATAAGGGCATCTTCTGTCACCTTAGGCCTATCAGAATCAATTGATGTGGTGGGTAAATCTTCTTTATATTAGGACATTATAGACTCACCAAATCTAACATGTTTGGAATGCATAATCTTCCTATCAACAAGGTTCCAAATGTGATACCTTTTAACTCCAACTTATCATCATCCGTATAGTGCACATACACAAGACAAAAAAAATGAAAATAACCAAGATACGATGCTTTACCTCTCCACTTTACTTAAGGATTCTTCCCATCTATGGCTGAGCATGGAATTCGATATATGATTGATAAAGCCTCAACCCAAAAGCCTCTAGACAAGCCCACAGTTAATCTCAAGTAACATGCCTTCTCAAGTAGAGTTTGATTCATCCTCTCAGCAGCCACATTGAATTATAGGTCACTAAGTGTAGTGAAATGTCTCCGAATACCATGTTGCTTATAGAAATTGATGAACTCCCTAGATATTTCACCGCCATTATTAAATCTAAACACTATCAACTTGCAACCTGATTGGTTCTCAACTATTGCCTCCTAGCATTAAATTTATAAAAAATTTCTGATTCGGTCTTCATCACATGCACCCAAACATTCTGAGAAATGTCATTAACGAAGGAAATAAGATACTTCGCTCCCCAATTGAAGCGGTGGCTACTGGTCCCTAAACATCTGTATGCACATTATCAAGCACTCTCTCTGATCTGTGAAGTCCAACTTCGAAAGATGCATTCGTCTGCTTTTCCAACATGCACTTTTGGTAGAAATCTAACTTATCGAAGATTTCTTCATTGATCATCTTCAATCTGCGAAGCAACTCCAAGTCCTTCTTCGAAATATGACCCAATCTAAGATTACAAAATCCAAGGGCATCTAAATCATGAGAACAATCTACTCCGTTATAAGGCACTCTAAGGACAATGGTTCCTTTTAGCAGATATAGATTCCTGAACACATCACTCTTCATCAAAACTAGCGCACCTTAGAAACCTTTAGAGTATCATTATCTATAGTCACCTTCCATCCCATGAATGCCAGGTATCAAAGACTTCCGAAGGGCTTGAACATAGTGGACATCTATCAAAGTGTGAATCACTCCATCAAATGTGTGAATCCGTATTGTACCCTCTTCTATGGCTCTACAATAAGCATCATTTCCCATAGAATTACACTTCTCTCCTTTCTAACAAAAGAGCTAAAGTAATCCATATTTAGTGTCATGTGGAATGATGCCCCTGAATCAAGCACCTAATGGGCTTAAACATCCGATGCTACTGCAATCAACACATCATTAGATATAGTCATTTCCGCGGTAATCGATAAAGATCCATCCTCAGTCTTCCTCTTTATGTCCGGACAATCTCTCATTGACCTAGTTTCTTACAATGGTGACACTTCTCATTTTTGGACTTTCCTCTCTAGTTATTTTCAGGCTTCCTTAATCTGGAACGTCCCATAAGATTCCAACTCTTCTCGTCTTGTACTCTCTGAATTAATAGACCCCGACTACTACTTATGACGACCCATTATTTTTAACATCTGAATTCAATTATAAACAACGTTAGAATATGCTTGTAATAAATCCAGACATTAGGGACAGTGGACCGTGTATATATAAAATTAAAATTTTAAAGTAATGAACAAAAATGGAAAACCTCATAGCGAAATCAAACATCAATATAGATGAATATCAACTCAATTATATAATTATTTTACAACATTATCACATCAATTTTACATTTCAATAATACAATGATCATTAACTTATAAACAATATAATAATTGTATAAAAGAATATACCAAATCAGCTACCCACATATAGAATACATCGTCTTTTCCATTTCCTTTTCTGCTCTTACTTGCAACTTCTTAAATGTACAAATATATATAAAATAAAAGGTAAAAGGTTTCAACTATGTTTGAACTATGCCTAACCCTGTACGCTATGATCATAGGATCGATAGCTATTGCAAAGGAAAAGACTACTTATGGAACCCCTTTTGAGGGATCAAACCCATGTAGTTTTATATCCTTCTCTTCTCCTGCATTAAAATACTTGTTAGTACATTGAAATCATATCATCCATGAAACCATTGCAACTATCATAATCAATGCAATTAATGCAACTAATGCAACCGTTGCAACCATCGCAACTAATGCAACCAATGAAACCAGTAAAAGTAGAAAATGGTATTACTACTCATCCATCTCAACAAATCATTATATGGGGCAACCACAACAATAATAGTACATAGTCATCAAACAACAAAAATATCAGATGACAACTCCAATCCATCACATAAGAAAATCACAATGCGCAAATATACTTACATACATCATCATTAATGTAAATATAATCCATCAAATGTGTACTAGTCCAATCAACATTAGTGGCACAACATCAATCATCAAATAACCATAATTAATTACCCATCATCTAATGGCAATAATGATAAAATATCATATCTAGATCATAATGCGATACCGTCATCAAACAATTAAGTATTTGTGAAAATTAACAACAGATAATGAATTGCAAATTTAACAACCATCCAAATAATATATTTGCATCAATTATCCTTTTAAGTATGAAATCATTTCATTATTATTTATCGCAAGGCTTTCATTTATTTATCGCATATCAAAATAATAACACTTCTTTAAAAACTATAATAGACTCTCGTTTTCCTTATAGTACTCCATTTTTCAAATACCCCAAAACATCGTATTTTAAATAAAAATTAATAATCTTCACCAAATCACTTTTTAAAACTATATTATTATTTGAAACCTTATTCTAAATAATAAACTTTCCAAATATAAATTAAATATAATTTTTGTTATTATTTATGAATTTCTCCAGAAATTTATAAACAATATCCTTATTTAATTCCATACTTTAGTTTTGGTAAAATTTATTAAATCATCGTTATTTATAGAAACCACCTAAAATATGTATATTACCATACCTATCTTTATTTTTTATTTAATTTTTTCATCATTATTCATTTCATTTCAATAATCACTTTCCAATTCAAATCGATAATTAATTATAATTAAATGCTAAAAAGTACTACAATCAAGAATAATTACCCAACCAAGGCATAATACATTCAAAATATTGTAATAATTAAACAGCCTTCCATAGAATATAACATGCATCAACGAATATGATTTTTCACCAATAGTTACGGGTTTTATAATTTAAATCACTTAATTAAACTAAAAATTTATACCAACGTGCCTTTTCCAATAGTCTCCAAACTCAGCATAAAAAGTGCCAAAACATCTGAAATTTTGTTATAAGTCCAATTGAAGAAACAACGCGTGAATCAGATTTCGTATGCACAAGATATGGATGTTAGAGGTTTCAGTGGCTAATTTGTAAAGTTGAAAATCATAGGGACTAAATTGAAAATTTAACCTTCTTCCACAAATTTGCACAGCTACCATGTCTCGCCTTTGGCCACCAAATTCATTCGACCCTAGCCATAATAGAGCAAACGTCGGCCACCACCATCTTCCTCACCTCAGCCGCTACCTGAAGCTACCTCCATTGGGCCACCGCATCTTTAAATCGCTCCCACCCAATAGCCCAACCGCAACCCTTGTTTGCTAATATTCGCCACCATAGACCAAACTGGCCAGCAACACCATGGCCAATCGACTCCAAATGATCAGTGCTATCAGTTCCAGCCTTTAATTTCAAGTCTTACCATCGAAATTGCAAACCCGCAATTTGCCTCCTTGAACCTCGCTGATGATGACTTTGACTATAAATTTGGGCCATCCTAATCATTTTTTAGTAAACAAACATCGCCCGTTGTAACATCTCCCACTTGAAGACCTAAAAATGAATGTGAATGATATTGCAATCATCACTAGAATTATTTCCACAATGTAGGATAATATAAATTTTATTTCCACAACATTAAGTAAACAGAGCATCTCAAATTTCATTACATTAAATGTTATATGAAAGTGAGTACATCATTTATACCCCATCTCATTTCCACGTAGGGGTGAATATATAATAAGATATAAATAGGGTGTCATGCCCAACATATGAGGATGCCGTCATGGACACTTAACTAGTTATAGAATCTGGTATTATACAGTGGAATTTCAAAATAACTTTTAATTGAAAAAATAAGACTTATGTTTTGTCTATGGAGTCTTTATTCGTCTTTTCAAAAAGCTAACTATCTATACCATAAACTCAGCAAACTCGAATGAGAACATGCAATTTTATGGAGAATAATAAAAGCACGGATCAGACATAAAGCCTGGTATGAGTAAACTTTACCTTAAGCACACAAAAAAAAACTGAAACCACGCCATTAGAGCACATAATGGATTTTCCGCTCACTATTCCAACTTCATCAGTTACATAATATAATGTAACGACCCGCTATTTTGGACCATTCAAATCGACAATAATCCACACATGTCTGACTTGAATTGCTCAAAATATCAGATTGTTAATTTAAATTGGGAAAAACTCAGCATATACAATAAATAAATCAATCACAGAATCACAGACACAGAGTTATATAATAATACGCAGCGGAAAAGATAAAATAGTAGTTCATGAAGCTGCTATATAAACATTAGAGTTAAAAATAAAATACAACAGAATATCTCAAATACAGTGAAGTCTCCAGTACAACAAATGACTTCTCTGAACGAATCAACTAGAAGAGCTGAAAGCTGAAGCGATAGTTGGATCTCCAAAGGAAGCTCCAAACTCCAAAGGTAAGTCTCAAATGCTGTATCACTCGGTCTGACCCGAGCGTAAAGCAAACACAAAACACTCGAGTCAGGATTAACATTCTTATATCAATAAATCCAACTCAAGTGAAATATCAACTGAAATACAAGTAACTTAAAGGATGTTTGGGATAACCATCCTCTAAGGATCTGCGGAACTATCTACAAGGTGGAAATATACACTATAACACCGTGGTCATTCCAAATTAATTTATACTTCAAAACCCAAATATCATTTCATTTCAAATATAACTATTTTTCTAAGATAGTATATATATGTTAAATAATTTAAAAAGTTAAGTATTTAATTTCCTCAAGTCTCACAAATCGATTCAAATCAACTTCAAATTCCAAATTCAAATTTATTCAAAGCTCAATTCATCAATTCAATTCAGTTCTAAATATACCATTTAAATTTTCAATATATTTCAAAGCTTTACTATTCAACATTTTTAAAGTTAAATTTAACAGTTCATATAACTCTTGATCTAACTTCATTTATTATTTAATAAGGGAATATTCACTTAATAAATTCAATATCATTTAACTAGCCTAGAATTGCCTTTTTTACTAAATATTTCCTTAAATTTATTTAAACAAGAAATATTTATTAGATTACTTAAATCAAACCCAAGTTTTAAATCATATCTTAAATCTCAATTTCAATAAGTTTCAAATCGGTTTAATTAAATAAAATTATCTTCCCAATCTTAACTTATTCAAATTATTGCCAAAATCTATTTTGAAATAATTTTTTTTTTCTTAACATATTATATGTATTAAATCCATCTTAATTAAATTAAATATCATTATTAAATCTATATATATCATTACCATTTATATATAAAAATTTATGAATCAACATTTATTAAAACCACATATTTCTTTCCAAAACCATATAATTTATTTTCAAAATATTTATATATGGACCAACGGTGTCTGTATAAAATTTCCTATCTATGGTCAAGTGATACAGATATTTATCATTTCAATCCATAAATTTAAATACATACGGGTAGATATCATTTCGACCCGTAGTCCCAAATTCAATTCAAATAAAAATCGCTTGGGTCTATCATTTCAACCCATAACAAAATTCTCCTATTCTAAAGTCCGTTCGGGTATGTATCATTTCAACCCACAGTGAATTCTATACTAACAGGGAACTTGCAGAGTGATAACAGATATAATAATAGTATAACAGGCATATGTCATCAATAACAATATAATATAAACAATAGGATATGATGTCATATCCCACAAGTGAACAGTTACAGATAATAATATATATAACAATTTAAATAACTAACAACAACATATTTCAATTGTCGTTTTAATTGAAATCAAATTTAATAAATACAAGAACATTAATCGTGAGTGATTGCTCACCTTTCGAGGCTAGAGAAATTTGACAAGGAAATGGGTTACGAATCCAAGCACGAATTCCAAAACGAAGCAAGAATGACACGATTCAACGAATAAAGCTGATAAATAGGAATAGACGAAATCAAATCAGAACTGGATCGATGAAAATAATTGGTATCAGTGAGCTTATATATATATGACTATATATATAAAGTCATATTCTAAATCCAGACATATACTAAAATAATATATATATTATATATTGTTTACAAATCAAATTTAATTTAAACACATATTAAATTATATATATATATATATATATTTCAAAATAATAACATGACTTATATATATATACTTATACATCATTTAAACAAACACTGTCATACATATATATACACACAAAACAATATGCTATAACTTATAAAATTAACATATAATATAGTTTATATGAACAAACACTGATGATATAATAACATTTAACTTAATAGATCATGTACAATCTTCAATATATACACTGATGTTATTATAAAACGCAGATAAACAAACCAGACATATATTGATACATATTGTACTAAATTTTTTTTTCAACGAACCCACAACATACACGACATAAACACCACTATATGATCTACTATAACTTTTAAACAGAGAATAATCTAACATATAATACAATTATATAGAGACACACATATAAGTAATAAGTTACATATACTTAAACTAACATACTATACTATATATACATGTAACTGGGTAAAACTTACACATGATAAAATATGATACTGAAATCTCAATATATACTTTTAAATGGTACTAATATATAAACTTGAGCTGTAACAAAGAACCCGCAAACAAAATATATAGACCATATATATTTTAAGATCAAATAAAACTTAACAGCTGATTATGTTTAAACCAGTAAAACATATATATGAAAACAAATACATAAACAATTACGTTACTTCTTTAAACTAACATATATAGGCATAAATATATAAACTTTTACAAACAAAACTGATATATATAAACTATAAAACTTATAATATAAAACATATAACTTAACTATATGGATAGGTATAAAACAACCAGTACCATATATTTTTACTAACAAATAATATAATTCTTTATACTTATCTATATCAGAGACATGCTACATATAAGCTAATAGGTACGTTATGTACTACGATAACTTATATAATATGTGCCAACCAACAAATCTTCTGTATAGGTTAAACAAATACACTAATATATAATACAAATACAAACCAGACACATGCAATATAGTATAGCCTATACCTATACTAATACATAAACTTCCACCAACAGTACTTACAAATATATAAACTATACATACTAACATATATATATATATATATATATTTATATATATAACTCATACAGCAATTATACATATACTAAAATCTATTAAACTAGGATCAATACATATAAAATATGCAGAATTAAAAAAAATACAATATATATAGACTTATAGAAAAAATATATACAACTATAGATATATATACGGTAACCCATATATATACTTACATCGAAGCTTCGATCAGAGCTAAGTGAATGGAGGAAGGCGGCGTGCCAGGGGAAGGTGATGGGCAAATCTGGCATAGTTTCGGCTTGAGTGGACTGCATACGATTGAAGCATGGTGCTTGGTCGAGATTTGAGGGCGGTGAGAGGAAGGGCAGTGGGAAGGTCGGTGCTTTGGTGGGTGAGGACCGGGGAACGGTTGGATCTGGGTGGAGGCGGAATCAGTTCAAGCGGAGCAGCGGCCGAGCATGCTAGGCAAGAGAAGGTGAATGGTGAGAGCATAGGTTGCGTGCGTGCTTTGGGTTGTAACAGGGGAAGCATGGCAGTTTGCAAGGGAAGGGCTCGCAAATAAATTAAAAGGAAAATGAAGAATTCGAAAGGGAAGAGAAGAAGAAAATGTGAGCGTACCCTTTTCTCTTCTTGGTTGAACAGTGATTAAATGTGCAGTGAGTAAATGTAAAGGCTGAGCGAATATATAAAAATAGAGGTAAATTTCAACGGTCGGCCTTTGATTCAGGTGGAATTATTAAAGCAATTAATAGTTGTTTGGGCTGCACGTTTCAAAGTTGAAAAGGAAAAGGAAAGCTAACAGTCATAATTGATGGTACCGATACGACGTACCGTTTCATCGTTTCCGTCGCGTACTGGACCTCAAAATACAGAATTAAATATACCATAGAGATCAGCCCGACAAGACGATCAAAACGGTATACAGATATTAGTGGTACGATCATCCTATCAAAAGTCGATAATCGGTACCGAAAATGCTGCTAATTTGCCAGAAATAAGATAAACGGGGCATAACAGTCCAAATTTGGCGAAACGAAATATGACGTCTCACTCAGAAGATGATTCACAAATTTTCTATATAAAAATATTTAGGTTTGGAAAACATTTTATTATCATCAAATATTAACTGATTTGAATTGAAATAAAATTAAACAAGAAAATTTACTTTCATATTTTCAGATGAAAAATTTACCATTCGCTATGTTAAAATAGACGTACACCAAATATTAAATTTTTATTTCCAATATTATTATTTTAAAATTTCACAAAATTCGGTTAATTACGTTATTAAAACCAAATTAAAATTTACGGGTCGTTACACTCTCCCCCACTCAAAACTTTTCATCCCCGAAAAGGAACAAAGTAGGAGAAATAGAAACAACCTGATGAAAAATTAGACTTTGGAAAACAATTTAAACAATTTATTTAACCATATACTTTTTTTTAAATTAATTAATATTTAACAGATTACTTACTTTATTAAATCCATTCAATTAATTATGAGATCAATTATTTATAAAACACTAAATTTTTTCTATTAAACTAGGTAGTATATAAATAAACAATATTTTAAAGGATATATTCAAAAGAAGGAAAGAAAGAAAGAAGATAGATTCGGAAAAGAGAATATAGGTGAATAAATAAAGCTGAGCAGATAAGGTAGATTCAAAAGAATAGAATCGGGCATGAATAATTAATTCAAACCATAAGAATTTCAATTTCAAGTATTAATACAGAATTTCTTTGTTGGAAATACTTTTATAATAAAATACTTTTATATCTCGATGTTTCAACAAGTTTATCCTTGTTCCTGTAGACTCTGGTAGTGTGTTGATCAGGCGCAAAACTAGAATTCTCCAGGTACTTAGTAGACCTGTTTCAACACCCAGTGAAAATACTGGAAAACGTTAAAAAAACAGATATGGAAAGTACAATCCAAACAAAAAAATAAACAAATCATGGATCGCAGACACACAATGGTTACGCCTGGGTCCCCCAGGAAATATCCGTACCTTTTAAGCATTCACTGCCTTGCGAATTTCGCCATGATAACAAAATTGTGGACCGCGGGATACATAACAATGGTTACGCCTGATCCCCCAGGAAACATCCATACCCCTTAAGCAATCTCTTCCTTGCGGATTACGCCACTAACACGACCATAGATCGCAGATACACAATGGTTACGCCTGGATCCCCCAGGAAACATCCGTACCTTTTAAGCAATCACTGCCTTGCGAATTACGCTATGCAGTCGAGTTCGTAAGACCATGGGTAACGCCATGGAATTCGAAGGACACTCGAGTATCATATCCGGAAAACCAAAAATCAGAAAATATCGATAGAATGAATCCACAATGTGGCCACAAAGAGGATATCAAGCAGAAGGCACTTTCCATATCTTTACTTCGAAAATATGTATCATATAGTACCTTTCAAATTAATTTCAAATATCATACTTATATAAAGTCCATTATATATAAGATTTCATTTTCAAATCGAATAATTTCCAAAATAAATAGTATATCAAATCACACTTATATAGACTTCAATTATATAAGATTTCACTTTTCAAATTGAGTACCTTTTCAAATCCATATTTTTCGAATCAACATCATACTTATACAAATCAATTTTATATAAGTTCGATAACTTCCAAATCAGGTATTTAGTAAAAATAAGGTTCTCAAATTTCAATTTGTTTCAATATCAGTTCAGTTTCAAAATCATATACAATCCCACCAAATTATTTCTTCTCAATTTAAATATCTTTAGTTTTAAAGTTTCCAACATAATAAATTTAGAAAATAAATCCAAATTTCCAAATCAATATAATTTAAGTCGACCAATTCATTTCCAAAATCAAATGTTTTCAAAATCATCTTATACTTACATAAGGTCCATCTTATATAAGGATCAAAATTTTCAAAATAAATTTCGTTGTATGAAGAGCCATATGGGATTGAATATCTTTGCTTTTATGGGTTATATATCTTTGTAATTTAAATTGGAAATTTCTTTTAGCAAGCAAAGATATTCTAACCCGACAGCTTTCAATTTCAGCGTCAAAATATGTCACTGATATTAGAATATAAGATGTACTTACGTCATTATTTCGCAAAATCACATTTGATCGCTCGCTCGATCACACAAGTTCGCTTTCGAACTAGTATTGTCCATTTGACTTCCCTAATGCAGATTTCGATATGGTTTCTCGACTAGAAGCCATCAGTCTCCTTGCATAGCCATATACTATGATAGAGAATTCTAGAATCGAGCCTAAAATCTATATCAAATATTCGCCATCAAGAATCGAATGAAAAATCCTAACATGAAATGGTGTAATTCACCTCGAACTTGTGTACTCAAACCTAGATCAAATTTATTATGCGAATAAAATAGCATACGTACAACCTATATATTTATTCCAACTTGTTAAATATATAGTTTCATAAAGATGTTACTAAGTTAAAACATTTAGACTAAATTTTATTCAAAATATTTTGAAGACCAAATTCTTTTCAAAACATTTCAAATCTAAATTTCACATTAGAAATTCAAAATAGCCTTATTCATTTATTTAACAAAACAGTTTCAACTTATTTAAACCATATTACTACATACTTTAACATACATACCAAACTTATATACTCTATACTTTTCAAAATTTCTTAGCTTTGAAAAGTTAACCTTGATTTGGAAGTGCTCGAACCTTCAAAATAGTTGAAGAAATCATTTTCAAATTCAAGAGTTGGAAATCAACAACCAATCAGTAAATCAATTTCAAAAGATAGGTTTCAAATCCGAAACTCAAGGACTGAACACCGGCTCATTTCAAATCGTTTCAAATACATATACATTTATATTTCGAATATCAAATCATACTTCAAAATTTTGAAATAAAAATAAGTTTCGCAAAATCACTCGCGTAGTAATGCTACTAAAGTGGCCTATCCCCCACTCTAAAACTCGAAAATCAATGTCGATGATGCGTGCACTCATCACCGAAATTATTTTCCAGCGACATAAGTGAGTTCTGGACTTCTATTTTCTCAAACTTCTTTTGAAATTTTTCCGAAATCATTCGAAACTCATTAAAATCATTTGAAATACTTCTTATTCGGAAAAATACTTTTAAATCATATTATTATTATATATCTTAAACCAATTTCAAAATACCGGAGTTCAATTCTCGAATTTCAAATTTCAAATCCTTCAGTTATAAATCATTTTTAGATAAATCAAATTTCTTTTATAATTTTTTCAAAATTACAAATCCTTTCGAAGACTCAAATTCTCATTTTAAAAAGGGTATATAATCTTTATCGAAAACATTTCACTTTTATATGTATAATATAATCATACTTGTCAAAATAATAATTTCGATATATAAAACAAATTCAAAATACAAACAAACCCGACTTTTCAAAAGATGATTTAAGAATGGATTTCAAAACAAAGATAGAGATTCAATTTAAAGGAACTCAAATCAAATAAAATTCTGATTCGAAGATAGGCTTGAACGAAGATGAGATAATTAACTTACAAAATAGAAGATGGATATACTTATACAAGTCACAGGCGACCTTAACCGGGTCAACCGTGACTTCAGGAATATGATCGATGCAGAATTCCAGGAAAAATCAACATTCGATCGCAAGAGATAGCGGCATCTAAACCAAAGATATAGAAATCTCCGGTGAATCAATGCCAATTGTGAAGGAGTTTCACCCCTTCACAAATCATTCAAAGATTGGTGGTATCCTATTCTTATAGAGATCATTCGAAGTGGAGTTATGGGATACTCCAGAATCAAAAGAATACAAATAGGGAGAGACAAGAATGAATTTTTGGAACCGCAAGAAACGTTCCAAAGTTCAAAGGAAATCGAGTCAAACGGAAGAGATTCAAACTCGAACGAAAGTTTTTCTGTAAATAAATTTACTATATATGCTAAGTTTTGCCTAGAGCCAAAGCTCTAATACCAACTGTAACGACCCGCTATTTTGGACCATTCAAATCGACAATAATCCACACATGTCTGACTTGAATTGCTCAAAATATCAGATTGTTAATTTAAATTTGGCAAAACTCAGCATATACAATAAATAAATCAATCACAGAATCACAGACACAGAGTTATACAATAATACGCAGCGGAAAAGATAAAATAGTAGTTCATGAAGCTACTATATAAACATTAGAGTTAAAAATAAAATACAACAGAATATCTCAAATACAGTGAAGTCTCCAGTACAACAGATGACTTCTCTGAACGAATCAACTAGAAGAGCTGAAAGCTGAAGCGATAGTTGGATCTCCAAAGGAAGCTCCAAACTCCAAAGGTGAGTCTCAAATGCTGTATCACTCGGTTTGACCTGAGCGTAAAGCAAAACACAAAACACTCGAGTCAGGATTAACATTCTTATATCAATAAATCCAACTCAAGTGAAATATCAACTGAAATACAAGTAACTTAAAGGATGTTTGGGATAACCATCCTCTAAGGATCTGCGGAACTATCTACAAGGTGGAAATATACACTATAACACCGTGGTCATTCCAAATTAATTTATACTTCAAAACCCAAATATTATTTCATTTCAAATATAACTATTTTTCCAAGATAGTATATATATGTTAAATAATTTAAAAAGTTAAGTATTTAATTTCCTCAATTCTCACAAATCGATTCAAATCAACTTCAAATTCCAAATTCAAATTTATTCAAAGCTCAATTCATCAATTCAATTCAGTTCTAAATATACCATTTAAATTTTCAATATATTTCAAAGCTTTACTATTCAACATTTTTAAAGTTAAATTTAACAGTTCATATAACTCTTGATCTAACTTCATTTATTATTTAATCAGGGAATATTCACTTAATAAATTCAATATCATTTAACTAGCCTAGAATTGCCATTTTTACTAAATATTTCCTTAAATTTATTTAAACAAGAAATATTTATTAGATTACTTAAATCAAACCCAAGTTTTAAATCATATCTTAAATCTCAATTTCAATAAGTTTCAAATCGGTTTAATTAAATAAAATTATCTTCCCAATCTTAACTTATTCAAATTATTGCCAAAATCTATTTTGAAATAATTTTTTTTTCTTAACATATTATATGTATTAAATCCATCTTAATTAAATTAAATATCATTATTAAATCTATATATATCATTACCATTTATATATAAAAATTTAAGAATCAACATTTATTAAAACCATATATTTCTTTCCAAAACCATAGAATTTATTTTCAAAATATTTATGTATGGACCAACGGTGTCTGTATAAAATTTCCTATCTATGGTCAAGTGATATGGATATTTATCATTTCAATCCATAAATTTAAATACATACGGGTAGATATCATTTCGACCCGTAGTCCCAAATTCAATTCAAATAAAAATCGCTTGGGTCTATCATTTCAACCCATAACGAAATTCTCCTATTTTAAAGTCCGTTCGGGTATGTATCATTTCAACCCATAGTGAATTCTATACTAACAGCGAACTTGCAGAGTGATAACAGATATAATAATAGTATAACAGGCATATGTCATCAATAACAATATAATATAAACAATAGGATATGGTGTTATATCCCACAGGTGAACAGTTACAGATAATAATATATATAACAATTTAAATAACTAACAACACCATATTTCAATTGTCGTTTCAATTGAAATCAAATTTAATAAATACAAGAACATTAATCGTGAGTGATTGCTCACCTTTCGAGGCTAGAGAAATTTGACAAGGAAATGGGTTACGAATCCAAGCACGAATTCCAAAACGAAGCAAGAATGACACGATTCAATGAATAAAGCTGATAAATAGGAATAGACGAAATCAAATCAGAACTGGATCGAGGAAAATAATTGGTATCAGTGAGCTTATATATATATATGACTATATATATAAAGTCATATTCTAAATCCAAACATATACTAAAATAATATATATATATTATATATTGTTTACAAATCAAATTTAATTTATACACATATTAAATTAAATATATATATATATATTTCAAAATAATAACATGACTTATATATATACTTATACATCATTTAAACAAACACTGTCATACATATATATACACACAAAACAATATGCTATAACTTATAAAATTAACATATAATATAGTTTATATGAACAAACACTGATGATATAATAACATTTAACTTAACAGATCATGTACAATCTTCAATATATACACTGATGTTATTATAAAACACAGATAAACAAACCAGACATATATTGATACATATTGTACTAAATTTTTTTTTTCAACGAACCCACAACATACACGACATAAACACCACTATATGATCTACTATAACTTTTAAACAGAGAATAAACTAACATATAATACAATTATATAGAGACACGCATATAAGCAATAAGTTACATATACTTAAACTAACATACTATACTATATATACATGTAACTGGGTAAAACTTACACATGATAAAATATGATACTGAAATCTCAATATATACTTTTAAATGGTACTAATATATAAACTTGAGCTGTAACAAAGAACCCGCAAACAAAATATATAGACCATATATATTTTAAGATCAAATAAAACTTAACAGCTGATTATGTTTAAACCAGTAAAACATATATATGAAAACAAATACATAAACAATTACGTGACTTCTTTAAACTAACATATATAGGCATAAATATATAAACTTTTACAATCAAAACTGATATATATAAACTATAAAACTTATAATATAAAACATATAACTTAACTATATGGATAGGTATAAAACAACCAGTACCATATATTTTTACTAACAAATAATATAACTCTTTATACTTATCTATATCAGAGACATGCTACATATAAGCTAATAGGTACGTTATGTACTACGATAACTTATATAATATGTGCCAACCAACAAATCTTCTGTATAGGGTAAACAAATACACTAATATATAATACTAATACAAACCAAACGCATGCAATATAGTATAGCCTATACCTATACTAATACATAAACTTCCACCAACAGTACTTACAAATATATAAACTATACATACTAATATATATATATATATATATTTATATATATAACTCATACAGCAATTATACATATACTAAAATCTATTAAACTAGGATCAATACATATAAAATATGCAGAATTAAAAAAAATATATATATATATAGACTTATAGAAAAAAATATACAACTATAGATATATATACGGTAACTCATATATATACTTACATCAAAGCTTCGATCGGAGCTAAGTGAATGGAGATAGGCGGCGTACCAGGGGAAGGTGATGGGCAAATCTGGCATAGGCTCGGCTTGAGTGGACTGCATACGATTGAAGCATGGTGCTTGGTCGAGATTTGATGGCGGTGAGAGGAAGGGCAGTGGGAAGGTCGGTGCTTCGATGGGTGAGGACCGGGTAACGGTTGGATCTGGGTGGAGGCGAAATCAGTTCAAGCGGAGCAGTGGCCGAGCATGCTAGGTAAGAGAAGGTGAATGGTGAGAGCAGAGGTTGCGTGCGTGCTTTGGGTTGTAACAGGGGAAGCAAGGCAGTTTGCAAGTGAAGGGCTCGGTAAATAAATTGAAAGGAAAATGAAGAATTCGAAGGGGAAGAGAAGAAGAAAATGTGAGCGTACCCTTTTCTCTTCTGGGTTGAACAGTGATTAAATGTGCAGTGAGTAAATGTAAAGGCTGAGCGAATATATAAAAATAGAGGTAAATTTCAACGGTCGGCCTTTGATTCAGGTGGAATTATTAAAGCAATTAATAGTTGTTTGGGCTGCACGTTTCAAAGTTGAAAAGGCAAAGGAAAGCTAACAGTCATAATTGAGGGTACCGATACGACGTACCGTTTCATCGTTTCCATCGCATACCAGACCTCAAAATACAGAATTAAATATACCGCAGAGATCAGCCCGACAAGACGATCAAAACGGTATACAGATATTAGTGGTACGATCATCCTATCAAAAGTCGATAATCGGTACCGAAAATGCTGCTAATTTGCCAGAAATAAGATAAACGGGGCATAGCATTCCAAATTTGGCGAAACAAAATATGACGTCTCACTCAGAAGATGATTCACAAATTTTCTATATAAAAATATTTAGGTTTGGAAAACATTTTATTATCATCAAATATTAACTGATTTGAATTGAAATAAAATTACACAAGAAAATTTACTTTCATATTTTCAGATGAAAAATTTACCATTCGCTATGTTAAAATAGACGTACACCAAATATAAAATTTTTATTTCCAATATTATTATTTTAAAATTTCACAAAATTCGGTTAATTACGTTATTAAAACCAAATTAAAATTTACGGGTCATTACATATAATGCGATGATATCTAGCTATGATCAAACACAAATCATCATTGTCAACATAATGGTGAGATTCCCATCATAACATTTACGACTAATTTTATAGTCAATTCATATTTTCTGATTTGCCTCTCAAGCCTTACGCTTATTAGTTTAATGAAGTACTAGACACTTAAGGTTATCACTTAGGTGTTTTATCTGACTTACCCTCACATGTATCACGAACAGTTTATTAGATTGCCACTAAGGCCTTACACCATCCATCATCAGATATAATTGCGTTTATTAAAACAGTCGTCAGAAATGCCTTACAACACCAATCATCAATTATAAAATTTAAACAAACGGTTGCCACAAAGGCCTTACATCAGCATTCATCAAGTATGATGTCATGTTTAGGCAAATGGTCGCCACATAAGCCTTACAATCATCAAAAATAAGATCGTGTTTAGACAAACGATTGCCGCACCGGCTATACGCCAACTATCATCAAATATAATGTTATGAGTAGATGTATTAGTGCCACAAAGGCCCTGTTATTACCTTTTCACTCATTAAATAAACTAATTCATTCCTACCAATTATTCCTTATGATCATTCTAAAGCTAACATTTCTTGGTAAGAATTAACTATTGCACGTTGATAATTTGAACCATTTTTTGTTGAGAAATAACCATCGCACGCTGATGATTTAAGTCATTTCCTAGTGAGAAGATAATTTGGTAATTAATTGTTAAGTTATAGCAAGTTGATATTTTGAGCCATTTTTTGCTGATATGGCAATTTCATAATTAATTGTTAAGCTATTTCTTGTTGATAATTTGAGTCATTTCCTAGTGGCATAGTATTTTCGTAATTAAGTGGAAAACTTTCTCTTGTAATAATTTGAGCCATTTCCAAGTGGCATGACATTTTCATAATTAAGTGAAAGGTTTTCTCCTGTAATAATTTAAGTCATTTCCTAATGGCAAGAAAATTTTGTAATTAAGTGAAAAATTGTTTTACTTCTGTTAAACAAAAAACTGGCTAAACACTCAAAATGTTGTATAAAGTAATATTATTCAAAATGGTCCCAAGTACCCATGGGCTTTAATATAGTCATGAAGTTATTCAAAAAGCCTGAGTCATATGTCCAAAGGTAGAATAGGCGAGTCGCATAAATGTGCAATAGTCCATTACTTGTTCGTTAATGGGCAAAATAGGCAATTCACGTATACCACAATCCTTTGTTTATATGTCAATGGGCATAATAGTCATAGTGCTAAGTAAACTTCAATTTACGCAAGGGCTTAAGAGACCTTGTTCAAATTGTCAATATGCAAGTCCAAATTCAAGAACACGTCCAAACTAAGTCATATGCACGTCCATTATTCAATAATATTTAAAGATACACATTTGAGGGAATTATGTTTTACAATGTTTGTTATCCAAGTCCTTATATGCAAAAAGTTACAAGAACAATAAATCAGCTCTAATAATCCCCAATTTGATTTAGGGTTTACAACTTATAATTTGAGAAGTAGGAAAGAAATCATTCGCCCCCACTATGTGGCGGAGGGGGGCTATTTACAGGAGTGTCAATCATGCGGGATGATTGACATGTGTCATGGCTTGGAATACGGTGGTTCCGATGGCTTTATTTGGTAGAGATTCGACAACACTTGCCCCTTGTAGACACTCGACATCCTTCGTATGGTAAACACTCAACATCCTTCCAATCTTTTAGGGTTCGACATCCCTTACCACTTATCAAAGCTCATCATTCTTCGTTACTGTTAAAGCTCATCATTGGCAATATTTCTGCATATAAGTTTGATATCATCAATTGTTTGTAGATTCTCGACAACATTTACTATTGTATAGGCTTAATGTAACAATCTACCCCAAAACATGCGTAAATTTCGACCCAGAAAAGGCCCATCGAAACTTAGATCCATTCTAAGGTAAGTTGTTGGTAGTATAAAGAAATAATATTGCAGAGCCATAACTAAACTTTTAGAACTCACAACGGATGGAACAAAATATAATAGTAAAGTGTACCCATTTATTCGAAACCATAAAAATGTCATAACACAAAATCCCATAAAAACCGTAATATATTATCTGTTACAACAATTGTTTAAATCCATAGGTATACATGAAAGCAAATAATAATAAATACTGCCACTTGCCAAGCTTCTTCACCTTTAAGCATCGTCACCGCCATCACTCTATCCTTAACCTGTGTTGTAACGAGGAGGAAGTCGGAGCAACGAGCGTCTGATGAATAAAAACCTCGAGTCTTACCTTTTCAGTACTCGGGCAATATATTTCAAAATAAGAATATGTCTACGAACATATAATCATTAAAAGCATTTAATACTTCTTCATAAGAAAAGGAGGTGGATCCAATCACTTAATACCTTCCATTCCAGAAGTATATCCCAATCATATGTCATAAATAGCTAATAGTGTAAGAGACGGTACCCACCTAGTGGAAAATAGGCAGACCCCATCATTTAAGGCCTAATTCCAGAAGCATGCTCCTCAATGGTACTATCTAGCTGACATCATATAGAATCTCTTCGGCCACTTAATACTTCCAAGTGGAAAATATGTAGACCCCATCATTTAAGGCCTAATTCCAAAAGTGGGCCCCTATAGACATACCACCTAACATAACCCCTTGGCCATTTAATACTTCATCTTGGGAAAAAGGAGGGTCCAACCACTATATACCTCAAACTCTGAAGCAGGCCCTTCGTCTTATGACCCATACCTATAATGACGTCTCACATCAGTCCACTATTTGTACGAACTGGTAGCTAGATTAGCTAGCCACATTTCCCCTACTAGATTTGGAACTAACCTCGTGTCATTATAAATATCCATCATAAGGATATTTTACATCAATAAAAGTACACAAAACTGCTTGTAGCCTTAAAGTGAAGGGCAAACTTATGTTATGCAATTCTATTGACCTCGCATTCCTATGACTTAGCCATAAATTAATTACTCTATATATACATACACACACACACACTTCTCACCGTTTCATAAATAAGGCCTTATAAGGAATCTTCCTTATTACGCCTTAAAATAGCAATTAGGCTACATAAGAGTTTCCTCTTATTTTCTTCGCAAAATCAATTACCTTCCTAATGGGGGAAAAATATAAATAAAGCCTAATTAACTACGCCATATACGCAATAGTTATACGTTAATTACGTAGATAGAAATAAATAAATATTCACGCTTAATAATTTCTAACCGCACGGATTTCACACCCTAAACTAGCATTTATTGTCAATTCCCTAACCAATTATTATTACAAGTCCTTTTTCTTCAATTTCCTAAGATTTCATGGAATTTAAATGTCCAAAATAGGGAATAAATATTCGTAATCAAAACTGTAATAATAGACTTGTAAATAAAATAGAAACTCCATTTATTACACTAATTCAATGGAATATCTAAAACAATAAGAATTGCAATCTAAAGCCCATATTCTATTCAACTCTTCTTTTACAAAGAAACAGATGAGAATAGGTGGTGTAACTATGAATAGAATTCGTAACCTAAACCCCTTATTATATTGAAGAATCACAATTTAACCCAAAGAAGAAGGAGAAGTGGAATAGACTATGAAATTATCATAAATTGCAAAATGAAACAAATTCCACCAAATTAATGTAAAGAATTGAGAATCTCAACATAGAATTGACATTTCAAAATAAAAAGCAATTTTGGGAATTTTATCTATCGTATTTTCAAAATCCCAAAATCCCTAAGGCATATCCAAATCCAAAGAAATATACTAAACAATTGCTAAAAAGAAATACTAAGATTTCCACTCACAGATTAGCCTTAGCTTTAATCAAATGGATTTGCAGCCTTCCGATCTCTTCCAGAATCTCTCTCTTTCGATATATATACGCACACAGTAGGTAAGGGCATATATATTCATTAGATTCAGAACAATTGGAGAAGAGTAGGATAAGAATAGATTAGAGAAAGAAATAAGTTAAATCATTACCTGAATTTTCTATGGAGTTATTAAATTTGTTAGAGAGATAGCAATGGCAGAGTTTCGTCGTATTCCCCAAAATAA
The DNA here is from genome assembly GCA_030737815.1 of Allium fistulosum. Lineage (NCBI taxonomy): Eukaryota > Viridiplantae > Streptophyta > Magnoliopsida > Asparagales > Amaryllidaceae > Allium > Allium fistulosum. Next base: position 1,272,734,306 of record CM060901.1, on the reverse strand, counting down.
TATGAATAAAAGTGGAGTGGATAGAGTTCTATTTATAGGAGTTAAAATGCACCAAAATCGTAGGATGGAAGTAGGTAGGAGATGGGTAAATCTAGAGCGCAACCGAATATAATATAGCATAAAACCCTATCCGCTAGTGGTAACTTTCATTGCCAAGCAGTCAACCGCCTTTCGGCGACCGGTCGACCGTTACGGTCGGCTAGTTGACCTATTCAGGTTGACCGCTCTCTTTTTTTCGGGGACGTTTGCCGTATTATTTTATTCCTTAATTACATTTTTAACGTTAATGTTAATTAAATGTTTATTTAGCCCCAAGCTAATTTTTGAGATTTAAATGCTAAATTTAATTTCTTATTTGAATTTGAATTCAAACTAAATTAATTTAATTCTAAAAAATTCAAATGATTATAACTTCTTTATTTTCAGCATATTATGTGGAAACAGATCAGAATTTTGCCACAAATGCAATGGAATAACTTTCATGATCGAATTCCAAATTTTATAAAATTTGCATATCCAACCATGTCATACTTAATTTAATTTACTTTATTATTTATGGTTCATTTTACGGGGTGTTACATTCTTCCCCCCTTAAAAAGGATTTCATCACGAAATCTTCCAAGGGGCGAATAGCATAACTCGCCATACGTCCATGTTATACAGCCAAGTTCTCTACACAGCCATCTAAACCATTAGTGCTAAAATGAGCTCAATCCTAGTGTGAGTGTGTAATCGTGTCATGTAAGTATGTATGCAAATACCCTAAACATGCATAAGAATTTCTATATGAGTGTAAAGTGATTGTTAAAAAGTGTAACAACCATCTCCTACCATCCAATCTAGCAACTGCAATGCAACTAAAATCCTAATTATGGAGAGAAAAATTACAAGTGAAAAACTCTAGTTGAGTTTTCTTCATCTTCTCCTCGGTCTCTCATGTGATTTGTAACATCCCCTATCTAGAGGCCCAAAACTAAGCGCTACAGATGCTGCAGTCATCTATAGTATTCGCTTCGGCGACTAAATACGGCTTTGTTAATGGTATCAATAATATCTGAATCACTTGAATATGAAACAAAACACAAATTTCAAAAAACCACATTTACTTCATTACATTTCAAAATCAAATGTTTCACATTCACAACGCATAATCCCTAAATCGTTCCCAGGCACAAATCAAATATAACCATTACAAATTATGCCAAGAGCGGTATACGAAGATACCCCCTTGGTTGATCAGACTCATATGGTCAAAATAGACCTAATACAAACAACACAGCAGAATATCCATCAAAACATAACAAGAACTGCAAATTCTAAGTAGCTATCCGTTGCCTCTTGCATGCCTCCGGTAGCTTATTTTTCAACATTCTAAAACCTGAAAAAGAACCTTAACCCCTTAGCCTACTCAAATCAATTTTGAGCAACCGAGAGTTTAAGGAGAAAACATAAACTTCGAGTCAGACATAATGCCTAGTGTGAATAATATTATACATCCCGAAATAATTATGTTAAGTGAGACCACGCCGCTTAGCCGAACGGGTTTCCATTCACTAACATCCTTTTAAAACATATCTTTGCAAAACCTTTCATAAAACCATATACTGTGCTCCAACATCCACAATGGTTAAATATTGTAAAGCAATCTTTATGTAAAAATACATAAATATCAGGTAATAATGAACTATCTGTTCAAACACACAAGTTTTGTTGTGATACCTTTTAACCTTTGGCTGACTCAGGCCTACTCGACAATATAATCAAAATTAACCTAACACATGTTAGATATTCTTCTTCTGGATTATCTATCCTTAATTATCTATTAAACATTTCCCATCTGGATGGTCTGTCCTTAACTATCTGTTAAATACTTCATTTTTGGATGGTCTATCCCTAACTTAATCATCTCCCAGGTCTTCCTGATCCTAACGGTTTTTCGGGCTCACCAATAACCTATCTGTATACAAACATATAATCCTTTCGGTGTGTAACCATAATTTTAGTTTACCTGTGACAAAGCCCTACACACTGGATTTTTGGACAACAATTAGCTAGGGCTATAAGCTAATGTATAGGGCGCGACCCCATACTAGTCAAATTTGGTTTTCTAATATCTGATTCATTTTCACTTAACGATCCCCTCCTATAGTTTTCCTTGAAAACAATTTCAAAATGATTTAAAACCTTTGAATCAAACTTAAACAAGGAGAAGTATATAATCTTTATGCTTTACTCAAAATCATATCATCATGCCATATATATATATTCTTTACTTAATACTTAGTTGATGAAAATGTTTAAACACTTGAAAGAACCTCTTCCTAAACCGTTGAAATCATCTCTTTCAAAACTAATAGCAAACCTTTCAAAATCATTCCTCAAACCTTTTAAAATCATACATCAAACCTTTCGAAACCATTCTCTAAACCTTTCGAACCCATTGAAAAGCAAACCTTTCGAAAGCTATAAAACTTTGGACATCCTTCTTTAAAACCACTTTAAAACATTGCCTTAGAAAAACCTTGGAAAACTTCCATTTAAACCTTTCGAATCCATTGAATTAAACCTTTCGAAATCATTCAAGTAAAACCTTTCGAAACCATTTAATAAACCTTTCGAAACCATTGAACTAAACTTTTCGAAATCATTCAACTAAAACCTTTCGAAACCATTCAATAAACCTTTCGAAATCAATCAATTAAAACCTTTCGAAACCATTCAATAAACCTTTCGAAACCGTTGAACTAAACCTTTTGAAATAGTTCAACTAAAACCTTTCGAAACCATTCAATTAACCTTTCGAAACCATTGAACTAAACCTTTCAAAATATTTCAACTAAAACCTTTCGAAACCATTCAATTAACCTTTCGAAACCATTGAACCAAACCTTTCGAAATCATTCAACTAAAACCTTTCGAAACCATTCAATTAACCTTTCGAAACCATTGAACTAAACCTTTCGAAATCATTCAACTAAAACCTTTTGAAACCATTGGAAGCAACCTTTTGACTTTGTCGAAAGCTCTGCTTCGAAAGCTTTAAACATATCCTCTAAAATAACTCTTTCGAATGCTTTGGGTTTTTCTTCAAATTATAAAACAAGGGTAAATCTCCTAAGTCGAAAGCTTTGTTTCGAAAGCATGGAGAAGCGGCCAGTTTTTTTTAAAACAAGTAAACCTTTCGCCTTTGTCGAAAGGTTCAAAACAAACATTTATAAAGCGGTAGTAACCCTTCGACTGTGTCGAAAGGTTTCAAAATATAATAGTGTTAAAACAGTAGTAACCCTTCGACTGTGTCGAAAGGTTTCAAAATATAATAGTGTTAAAACAGTAGTAACCTTTCGACTGTGTCGAAAGGTTTAAAACCCTTACTTTAAACATTTGACCTGGTCGAAAGCAACCAAGTCGAAAGCTCTTATTCGAAAGAAAAGCAGGTGAAAGCTTTTGGTTTATAAAACAAACATACCCCAACCTCTTTGGCCATCAACCCTTCGACTTAGAACCCTTCGACTCTGTCCAATTCATTACGTACCAAGTAGCTTGATACCATATGCATCAGTTTGACCTTGTCGAAAGCTTTGAACCTCTCGACCTTGTCGGAAGGTCTGGTTCGGAAGGTTTATTGCCGTAAAGGTTGTAACATGTAAAAAATATGATTTCTTTGTTTTTAATTTAAAAAGGAAATCTTTTCAACTAACATGCCTTTGTTTATCAAATTCTCATTGGTTAACAATTACTTTTCAGAAATGTGCTCCCACTATTTTTAAAATTAAATAATAATTTTATTTTACAAAATGCCCCTTCTCCTTAATTAAATATATAAACCATTTAAGTATCATATCTTAAATAATTTATATATTCATCAAAACACTTAGGAAAAATCTGGAAAAATTCCAGAAAATCTATTTAATATGTTTTCCAACATATAAAAATTTCAAACCCAAATAATCATTATTTTAGCCATAAATAATTTATAACCCAATAAACAATTTCCTTCGCTAGAAAATTAATATAAAATCCATATTAATTCAGAAAATTATGAAATTCGAAAATCATCTCTAAAATATCATTTCTGACCTATATTTAAATTTTCAAGTCATTTGGATGTCATTAAATAGGGTTTTCATGTCAAACATATCATAAAACTAACATGAACATATATAATCTATCAACAATATATATATATATATATAATTTTAATCATCAAAACATGGCATATACTTGCAAAATCATTTCGGGTATAATCTTAAAATCGAAAACTAAATGAAATTGGGATGTAGTAATTATTCACCTTAACTTTGAGATTATAGATGTGAGATTTTATGTTGATTTAGTTGATTGTTCCCTTCCCTTGAATCCTAGCTTTAATATTCTTCTTGAGAATGATAATGGTGGCTGGCCTTAGTATTTTTAGTTTGAGTAAAATGAAATGAACGTGAGCATTCTATCTCCTAAGGGTTTAGGGTATAAGCTCCACCTATTTCCCATATTGCCCTTCTCATCTCCTTACACATTTGCTTAAGTTATTTCAATTTAGTTTGCACATTAACATGGCACGGCTGCCCTTAGCTAATCAATTATCAACATATTAATCTCCACATTATTTATTTAATTTACCCAATTAATTATTCTAAATGTTATAAAAATATGGGGTTTTACAGACTCCCCACCTTAAAGAATTTCATCCTCGAAATTACGCTAAGGTACACAACAAAACAATAAAAGGTAGAACATACCATCAAACAAATTAGGGTAAAAGTCTCTAATCCTACTCTCCGTCTCCCAAGTACAGTCTTTAGCATCGTCACTCCGCTGAACCTTTACTAACTTGACTGTCTTGTTCCTCAACTTCTTCTCATCTCTAGCCACAATCTGAATCGGCTTTCTAACTATGGTCAAATCTGGTTCTATTACTAAATTGTCTAACACTATAGGTGCTATGGTAGTCTCCGGGTCTCTAACACATTTCCTAAGATGAGAAACACGGAAAACATCATGGACTCCAGCCAAACTACTCGGTAACTCTACTCTATAAGAGAGTTTTCCAATCCTCTCAACAATATGGAAAGGTCCAACGAATCTAGGTGCTAACTTCCTTGACTTCTCGAATCTCATCACACCCTTCATAGGTGAAACCTTAATAAACACATAGTCTTGGACAAAAAATTCCAAATCTTTCCTTCTTCTATCAGCATAACTCTTCTGCCTAGATTGAGCTTCCTTTATCCTAACTCGGATCAACTCAATCTCCTCCGCAGCTTCCTTCACCAAATCCGGACCAAGAACCAATCTATCCCCGGTCTCTAACCAACATACGGGAGACTTGCATGGTCCTCCATATAGAGCTTCAAACGGTGCCATCTCAATACTAGTCTGATAACTATTGTTATACGAGAACTCGACTAGATGAAGATGGTCCTCCCATGATCCCCCGAAATCCAATACACATGCTCTTATCAAATCCTCCAAGACTATGTTAACTCTTTCTGTTTGCCCATCAGTCTGTGGATGGTAAGCGGTACTCATGTTGAGCTTGGTTCCTAATGCTTACTGTAGACTTTTCCAGAACTCACTAATAAACAAAGAATCTCTATCACTGACAATACTACTAGGAATCCCGTGCAGTCTAACTATATTCTTCATAAATATCTTCGCCAAAATAGGTGCCGTCCTAGTTGACTTTACTGGAATGAAATGAGCACTCTTAGTCAATCTATCTACTATGACACATATGCTTTCATTTCCTCTTCTAGACCTTGGCAACCCATCAATAAAATCCATAGAGATGGAATCCCATTTCCACAGTGGAAATTCTAACGGTTGAAGCAATCCATTAGGCTTCTAGTGTTCAGCCTTTGCCTGTTGGCAATTCAAGCACTACTTAACACACAAACCAATGTCATGTTCCATACCTTCCGAGAAGAAACTTCTCTTCATATCCTGATACATCTTCGTTCCTTCTAGATGGATAGTTAACTTCGAATCATGGCACTCATCCAAAACTTTCTTCCTCATGTCTCCTACATTCGGAACACACAACCTTCCTTTCTTCCTCAACCACCCATTTTAGTTAAGACTGAAATCCTTTAGCTCATCGCTCTCCGTTCCTTCCCTCAACCTTCTGATCCCTTTAGCCAAAACTGGATCCTCTTCCTGTTTAGAGGCTATCTTCTCAATCATTACTGGTCGAACTTCTAAACAAGACAACATAGCACTTCCTGCACTTGAACCTACCTCGGATCTAAACTGCACACTACAAGCTGATAATGCTTCCAAATCTTTCCACCCAGCAATCATAGCTAATACTGCATTCTGATGTTTCCGGCTGAGTGCATCCGCCACCTTGTTTCCTTTTCTGGGTGTGTACTCAATTCCAAAATCATAAGCAGCAATAAACTCCAACCATCTCTGTTGTCTCATGTTCAGCCCCGTCTGAGAAAACAAGTACTTCAATGACTTATGATCAGTGTAAAGCTCAAATCGCTTTCCCAAAATATAATGTCTCCACACCTTCAAAGCAAATATAACAGCAGCTAACTCCAAATCATACATAGGATACCTAACTTCATGTGGTCTAAGCTGTCTAGAAGCATAAGCAATCACTTTACCTCTTTGCATCAACACAGTTCCCAATCCAATTCCACACACATCCGTATAAACAACCAAATCTTGATTCCCCTCCGGAACCACTAATACCGGTGCATGGGTCAATAAGTGTTTCAAGCTCTGGAATGCTTCCTCACACTTATCACATACGAACTTCACATCTTTTCGTGTAAGCTTAGTCATCGATAACGCTATCCACAAAAAATCATTTATAAACCTCCGATAATATCTATCCAATCCAAGAAAGCTCTTAATCTCGGTTACTGTATCGGGTCTCTTCCAATTATTCACCGCCTCAATCTTAGTCGGATCTACAGATTTCCCTTTCTCTGAGATGACATAACCAAGGAACTTCACTTCCTTCTTCCAAAAATGACACTTCGAAAACTTAGCCTTCAACTGATGCTCCCTCAACATTTCGAGCACAAACCTAAGATGAACTTCATACTCCTCATCCTTAGAGCATATCAAAATGTCATCTATGAAGACCAACACAAATCTATCCAAGTGCTCTCAGAAAATTCTATTCAGCAGATCCACAAAGAATGCCGGCACATTAGTTAGTCCGAACGGAATAACTAACCATTCGTACGATCCATACCTTGTCCTAAACGTCGTCAAAGGAATACTATCCTCTACCACTCTAAGCTGATGAAATACCTTCACCAAATCCACCTGAGAGAATACCTTGAATCCACTTAACCGATCGAACAAATCATCAATTCTCGACAATGGATATCGGTTCTTTATCGTCTTCTCATTCAACTTACGATAATCAATACATAGCCTCAACGATCCGTCCGACTTCTTAGCAAATACTACGGCATCCCCATATGGTGAACTACTTGGTCGGATAAAACTCTTGCCTTCCAAATCCACCAACTGCACCTTCAACTCTCTCATCTCAGTGGGTGTCATCCTGCTCGGCGGCCTACTCACCGGCTCTGCTCCAGGCACCAAATCAATCAGATACTATATGGCTCGTTTTGGTAGCAGTCCAACTACTGGCTCAAATACATCAGCAAATTCTCTAACTACAAAGACTCGATGCAACTCATCCTCCAACCCTATAATACCCAATAAAGCATTCACTTCACAACTAGGGTTCTCTATTGTATAAACTATCCGATCACTACAATCCGGGTGACTAAGTGATATTTTCCTATCATGGCAAAATATCCTAGCATCATATTTACTTAACCAATCCATCCCAAGGATAATCCCAAATCCCACAAAGTCAAACACATGCAAATAGTAATCAAAAGTATGGCCTAGCAAATCAAACTCTAAATGGTCACTCCTCATCCCAAGTGTTGCATACCCTCCTATCGGATTTGCATCCCTTAAGGAAGTAACTAAGTATGATGGTTCTAGGTTAAGCCTATCTACTAAACATCGAGAGATAAAAGAATGAGATGCTCCAGTATAAAATAGAACGCTAACAGACATACCGTGAATCTACAGCGAGCCTTCCAAAATAGCTTTCCCTTTGTCCTGCACAACTGGCCTTGAGGTTGTGGGCTCCAAAGCATAAACTTGCCCCCTTCCTTCTCTTGAAGGCTCCGGGCACTTGTTCCTGTAATGACCGATCTGATCACAATTAAAAAATCTAACATTCTTCTTTTCACTAGCCTCTTTTCCTTTTCCTTTACCAGTTCGACACTCTTTAGCATAGTGTCCCTTCTTATCGCATTTGTAGCAAACCACTTCAGCCTTTCCTTTCTTCTATGCTCCCCCTTTCTGCGCATTCTTTTTCTGGAAAAACATCCTTTTCTGGCCCTATCCCATCCGGGCCTCCTTCATCTTCTTCCTCAAGCAAGCCATCGCCTCTTCTTGCCTTAATGCCATTTCAACCACTACATCACAGGGATCTCTCAAATGCGGCAAAGTGGCACTTATCAACTCTGGCCTCAAGCCCTTTATAAAATTTTCATTCCTTCTGATCACGGTGTCTACCAATGCATACCCATATTGAGCTAACTCCTCAAACTTCCTCGCATACTCCAAGATGGACATACCTCCTTGTTCCAACTCTGCAAACTTCCTCACCAATGCCGACTACGCCATTACAGACAAAAACCTTTCTGAAAACCTTCTCCTAAACTCCTTCCAGGTTATGGTTTCCTCATCAACTCCAGCAGTAACAGTATTCCACCAAAATAGAGCAGCTTCCTGTAGCTGCCTCGAAGCCAATCTCCTATTTTGTGCATCATTCAATTTTAAGTCAGTAAAAATTCTCTCACAATGCAGTAGCCAATTTTCCACCTCGATCGCATCTTAAGTACCAATAAACGGCTTCCCTCCAAGCCTGATGTAATCCCTACTCAACTTAGCATACTGATTGACCATCGGAACTTCCTGAGCTCCACCTCCAGTAGCATTACCCCCGACAACTCCAGTTGTTATTCCGGCTTGCATCATGTTTACAAAGAACTGATATATTGCTCCCATGTCCATCTGAGGAACTCTTGCACCAACAGTTTCAGCTTGTGCTTAACCGAGACCTCTCCTAGTATTTGGTCAGGCATTTCCATTAGTGGTGGTGCTATCTCCACCGAGATTTAGTCTGCCTCTTCTTCCCTCCATATCTGTATTCAAACCTCGTGAGATACAGGTGAATAGCCCAACTAAGATAGGAGTCTAGAGATATTGTGTATACTTATATATATAGCAAATACAAGTACGTTACTATAACGTTATCCCATACCCCGATCTTAACTCTAATTTCTAAGGATTATGTTTTCAAAAATCATTTTCAGTTAAAGTATTTCATAAACCATGCTCTGATACCAAGCTGTAACATCCCCTATCTAGAGTCCCAAAACTAAGCGTTACAAATGCTGCAGACATCTACAGTATTAGCTTCCGACGACTAAATATAGCTATGTTAATGGTATCAATAATATCAGAAGCACTTGAATATGAAACAAAACACAGATTTCAAAAAGACCACATTTACTTCATTACATTTCAAAATCAAGTGTTTCACATTCACAACGCATAATCCCCAAATCGTTCCCAAGCACAGATCAAATATAATTATTACAAATTACGCCAAGAACGGTATATGAAGATACCCCCTTGGTTGATCGGAGTCATATGGTCATAATAGACCTAATACAAACAACACAACAGAAAATCCATCAAAACATAATAAGAACTGCAAATCCTAAGTAGCTATCTGTTGCCTCCTGCATGCCTCCAATAGCTTATACTTCAACGTTCTAAAACTTGAAAAAGAACCTTAACACCTCAGCCTACTCAAATCAATTTTGAGCAACCGAGAGTTTAAGGAGAAAACATAAACTTCGAGTCAGACATAAAGCCAGGTGTGAATAATATTATACATCCCGAAATAATTATGTTAAGTGAGACCATGCCGCTTAGCCGAACAGGTTTCCATTCACTAACATCCTTTTAAAACATGTCTTTGCAAAACCTTTCATAAAACCATATACTGTGCTCCTGCATCCACAATGGTTAAATACTGTAAAGCAATCTTTATGTAAACATACATAAATATCAGGTAATAATGAACTATCTGTTCAAACACACAAGTTTTGTTGGGATACCGTTTAACCTTTGGCCGACTCGGGCCTACATGACAATATAATCAAAATTAACCTAACACATGTTAGATATTCTTCTTCTGGATTCTCTATCCTTAATTATCTGTTAAACATTTCCCATCTGGATGGTCTGTCCTTAACTATCTGTTAAATACTTCACTTTTGGTCGGTCTGTTCCTAACTTAATCATCTCCCAGGTCTTCCCGATCCTAATGGTTTTTCGGGCTCACCAATAACCTATCTGTATACAAACATATATTCCTTTCGGTGTGTAACCATAATTTTAGTCTACCTATGATAAAGCCCTACACATTGGATTTTTGGACAACAATTAGCTGGTGCTATTAGCTAATGTATAGGGCGCTACCCTATACTAGTCCCATCTGGTTTTCTAATATCTAAGTCATTTTCACTTATGGATCCCCTCCCATAATTTTCCTTGAAAACAATTTCAAAATGATTTAAAACCTTTGAATCAAACTTAAACAAGGAGAAGTACATAATCTTTATGCTTTACTCAAAATCATATCATCATGCCATATATATATATATATTCTTTACTTGATTCTTAGTTGATGAAAATGTTTAAACACTTGAAAGAACCTCTTTCTAAACCCTTGAAATCAACTCTTTCAAAAACAATAGCAAACCTTTTGAAATCATTCCTCAAATCTTTCGAAATCATACATCAAACCTTTCGAAACCATTCTCCAAACCTTTTGAACCCATTGAAAATAAAACCTTTCGAAAGCTATAAAACTTTGGACATCCTTCTTTAAAACCACTTTAAAACATTGCCTTAGAAAACCTTGGAAAACTTGCATTTAAACATTTCGAATCCATTGAATTAAACCTTTCGAAATTATTCAAGTAAAACCTTTCCAAACAATTGAACTAAACCTTTCAAAATCATTTAAATAAAACCTTTCGAAACCATTCGATTAACCTTTCCAAACTATTGAACTAAACCTTTCGAAACTGTTGAACTAAAACCTTTCAAAACCATTGGAAGCAACCTTTCGACTTTGCCGAAAGCTCTGCTTCGAAAGCTTTAAACAAATCCTTTAAAACAACTTTTTCGAAAGCTTTGGGTTTTACTTCAATTTGTAAAACAAGGGTAAATCACGTAAGTCGAAAGCTTCCTTTCGAAAGCATGGAAAAGTGGCCCATTTTTTTAAAACAAGTAAACCTTTCGCCTTTGTCGAAAGGTTAAAAACAAAACATTTATAAAGCGGTAGTAACCCTTCGACTGTGTCGAAAGGTTTCAAAAAATAATAGTGTTATAACAGTAGTAACCTTTCGACTGTGTCGAAAGGTTTAAAACCCTTACTTTAAGCATTTGACCTGGTCGAAAGCAACCAAGTCGGAAGCTCTTATTCGAAAGCAAAGCAAGTGAAAGCTTTTGGTTTATAAAACAAACATACCCCAACCTCTTTGGTCATCAACTCTTTGACTTAGAACCCTTCGACTCTGTCCAATTCATTACGTACCAAGTAATTTGATACCATTTGCATTGGTTTGATCTTGTCAAAAGCTTTGAACCTCTCGACCCTGTCGGAAGGTCTGGGTCGGAAGGTCTATTGCCGTAAAGGCTTAAACACGTAAAAAATGTGATTTCTTTATTTTTAATTTAAAAAGGAAATCTTTTCAACTAACCTGCCTTTGTTTGTCAAATTCTCATTGGTTAACAATTACTTTTCAGAAATGTGCTGCCACTATTTTTAAAATTAAATAATCATTTAATTTTAAAAACTGCCCATTCTCCTTAGTTAAATATATAAAAAATTTAAGTCCCATACATTAAATAATTTTATATATTCATCAAAACACTTAGAAAAAATCTGGAAAAATTTCAAAAAGTCAATTTTAATATGTTTTCTAACATATAAAAATTTCAAACCCAAATGATCATTATTTTAGCCGTAAATAATTTATAACCTAATAAACAATTTCCTTTGCTAGAAAATTAATATAAAATCCATATTAATTCAGAAAATTATGAAAATCGAAACCAATCTCTAAAATATCATATCTGACGTATATTTAAATTTTCAAGGCATTTGGATGTCATTAAATAGGGTTTTCATGTCAAACATATCATAAAACTAACATGAACATATATAATCCATCAACAATATATAAATATGATTTTTAATCATCAAAACATGGCATATACTTGCAAAATCATTTCGGGTCTAATCTTAAAACCAAAAACTAAAAGAAATTGGGATGTAGTAATTATTTACCTTAGCTTTGAGATTATATATGTTAGATTTGATGTTGATTTAGTTGATTGTTTCCCTTCCCTTGAATCCTAGTTTTAATCTTCTTCTTGAGAATGATAATGGTGACCGGCCATAGTATTTTTAGTTCGAATAAAATGAAATGAACGTGAGCATTCTACCTCCTAAGGGTTTAGGGTATAAGCTCCTCCTCTTTCCCATATTGCCCTTCTCATCTCCTAACACATTAGCTTAGATTATTTCATTTTAGTTTACACATTAACATGGCACGGCTACCCTTAGATAATCAATTATCAACTTATTAATGTCCACATTATTTATTTAATTTACCCAATTAATTATTCTAATTAATGTTTTAAAAATATGGGGTGTTACATGCTTTCCTCCGGATTGTCCCTCCATTGTACTTGGACCAACTTAATTATTTTATTGCGGAGTCTCCTAGTAACGTGCTCCACAATGCGTGCGGTCGCACGGGGCACTGTCGGCTCCATCTCAAAATCCCCCAACTGATTAGGCTCTACTCTTCTACCGTTGATATAAAGGTATTTCCTAAGGTGAGAAACGTGGAAAACATTGTGGACTCCTGCTAACTTGTCAGGAAGCTCCACACGATATGCCAATTTTCCTATTCTTTCTAGAATTCTGAATGACCCAATAATCTAGGTGCCAATTTTCCAGACTTTTCAAATCCAGACTTGCCAAATCTAACAAATTCCTAAGAGGAGAGATTTTAACAATTACCATATCTCCATCCTCAAATTCAAGCTCTTTCCTTCTTTTATCTGCATAAGATTTTTGACGGTCTTGTGCTACCTTTATCCTTTGCCTAACCAAATCTACTTTCTCTGTGGTATCATGGATCAAATTGGGTATAAGCAACACTTTGTCGCTGGTTTCCACCATCAACTAGGTGATTTGCATGGCTGCCTATACAGTGCTTCAAAAGGGGCCATACCAATCGAAATTTCATAGCTATTATTATATGCAAACTCAACCAAAGGTAGATGCTGCTCCCTATGTCCTTCGAAATCCAAAACACAAACTCTCAACAAGTCTTCCAAAATTCTATTCACCCTCTCTGTTTGTTCGTCGGTTTGCAGGTGATATGTTGTGCTAAGGTTCAAAGAAGTTCCCAAAGCTGTTTGTAGGCTCCTCCAAAATTCTGTAGTGAACAAGTGATCTCTATCACTGAATATGCTTACTGGAATTCCATATAGACGAACTACCTCTTTAGTATAAATCTGGACAAGAGAGGCACTAGTCGTATTTCTTTTAATCGGAACAAAGTGAGCAATCTTGGTGAGTCTATCAACAACAACCCAAATAGCCTCATCGCCCTTCTAACTTTTAGGCAATCCTTCCACAAAATCTATTGAAATATGCTCCCACTTCCAAGTCAAAATTTCCAAAGGTAATAATAATCCACCGGGCTTCCCTTGCTCAACTGTTATGTTTTGGTATGTCAAACACTTAGCAAAAAACTTAGCTATGCTCCTCTTCATCCCATTCCAAAAGAAAATTCTCTTCATATATTTGTACATCTTATCTCTTCTGGGATGAAAGGTCATCCTTGAGTGATGACACTCCATAATCACATCTCTCATCATGTCATCAATCATTAAGATGCAAAGACGTCCATCTCTTCTTAAATATCCTTTCTCATCAATTGAGTATCTCTTAGAGCATGGGGAAATGCTATCCTTTTCTTAATTTTTCCAAAATCTCTACTAACTCCTTGTATTTTACTTGCTCATGCCTTATACAATCCATCATGGCTGGTCTAACCTTCATGACTAAGAAAAACATTGGATGGATTCCGTTGACGGTTGGAGGTTAAAATTCGAGAGAAACTCCAACTGTCTCTATTAATATGTAGCACCTAGGGTAGCATGTCTCCTACTAAGAGCGTCAACGACTACATTCCCTTTTTCGAAGGTATATTGAATACCAAAGTCGAAGGGTGCTATATACTCCATCCACCTCTGCTGCTTAAGATTCAAATATTTTTGGAATAATAGGTATTTAAGTGATTTATGATCAGTGAATAGCTCAAACCTTTCCCCCAAGAGATAATGTTTCCGCATCTTCAAGGCATAAACAATGGTTGCCAATTCTAAATCATGTAGTGGATACCTCTTCTCATGATCTTTTAGCTATCTACTAGTATAGGCAACTACCTTCACATCTTGCATAAGAACTGCTCCTAACCATGTGCCACATGCATCCGTGAAAATCGTAAACGGCTTGGTTCCGTCCGGAATAGTGAGCACGGGTGCACTAGTCAATAACTCCTTAAGCTTTACAAATGCCTTAGTGCACTGATCATCCCAAACAAAGATTAGATTCTTCTTAGTTAATTGGGTTAAAGAGGATACTGTTTGTGCAAAGCTCTTGATGAACTTCCTATAGTAGCCTATTAATCTTAGAAAGCTTCTAACCTCCGATCCAATACTAGGAACCTTCCATCCTTAGACAGCTTCCACTTTAGTAGGGTCCACTGCAAATCCTTTCTTCAAAATAATATGCCAAAGGAACCTAACTTCATTTTTCCAAAAAGTGTCATTTAGAAAAATTAGCTTTGAGGTTGTTTCTTCTCAAGGTCTCCAATACCTCCCTAAGGCAGTCCTCATGCTCCTTCTTGCCTTTGGAGAAAACCAAGATGTCATCAAAAAACATCATGGAAATTTTATTAAGTTCCCTCTAAATATTCCACTCATCAAACCCACAAAGTCTGCTTGGTCATTTGTCAGTCCAAAAGGCATTACTTCTCACTCATAGAGTCCATCTTGTGTACGGAATGCAGTCTTCGGCTTGCTTTCCTCTACAATCCTTAACCGATGGAATCCCATTGCTAAGTCTAATTGGGAAAGATTTAGCTCCTACAAGTTGGTCGAACAAGTCATCTATTCTAGGTACTGGGTACCTATTTTTCCTTGTTAACTTGTTCAACTCCCTATAATCGATGCAAAGTCTTAAGGAACCATCTGCCTTAGTAGCAAAAACGACACGGGCTCTCCACTCAGAAGTACTCCTGTGGATGAATCCTTTCTTCAATAGCTCTGAGATTTGCTTGTTCAATTCCCTTCTTTCTTTGAGGGCCATATGTCTCAAAGGCAGAGCGATGGGTCATGCGTCTTTCTGCAAATCGATTCAAAAGTTGATCTCCCTATGGGGTGGGAGACCCAAGACCTCCTGGAAGACAATAAGAAATTCACAAACTACGGGTGCAGATAATGGTTCTCGATCAACAGATAGATTTAGCGAGTATAAATGGCTTAACTCAACCAAAGCTTTGGGTGTACAAAGAACTTCTAGGTCACGACCTCGAGGACACCTTAATCATACTACCCTTTTGTCACAGTCAAGAATGGCTCTATAATATGACAACCAATCCATACCCAAGATAAGTCCATACCCCTTGAAATTTAGAACATATGCTATACATATGAAATCAACATCGCATATGTCTAATATTAGGTTTTTGCAAACAAGAGAAAGGTGGATCGAACCCCAATGGGATGGGAAACCACTATTGGGCTATTGACCATCTAGGTTTTAAGTTTTAAGGAATTTACTACATCCCTAGCTATAAAGGAATGTGATGTCCCCTAATCAAATACGGTACGGATAGTAACCCCAAAAATAAGAGTTATACCTTCTAAAGCTGCTTTTCCTTGGTCCCTTGGTAGGCTACTGGCAATAGGAATAGCTTTAATAGCGTAGGTCTGTCGCTTGGTCCTTCCTTAGCCATCTTGGGATATTGAATCTTGTGATGCCCTTCCTTGTGGTAGTTAAAGCACTTTCCTTTAAAGGCTTCCTTTATCAGACTCACCCTACAATCTTTGGCTTCGTGGCCCATCCTTTGGCATCTCTTACACACCTTTACTTCCTTCTTAAACTTCCCCTTCGACTTCTTGTTGGCCCAAAAGCTCCAATTCATAGACCCTCCTTACTTTTGGGTATGTGCAGACTTCTCTTTTTCTCTCTTATCTTCCTCATTGGCCACATGCAGCATTGCCGTTTCTACCAACATCTCATACGTGGCCCCCATAGATACTTGGGTCAAAAATATTTTTCTTAGCGGGAAATTTAAGCCCTTCACGAACTTCATAGCCTTTTTCATAGGTGTGTCTATCAGGTTCATCCTGAATTTAAACAATTCAGTAAACTTAGCTATGTACTCCTTAAGGGTAGAATCTTCTTCTCTCAGCTGAACGAACTTTTCCAATTGCAAGCTAACCTCTGCTCTAGACATGAATCTCATCTCGAATCAGTCCTTGAATTCAACCAAGAGAATATCCTGCCCAGGTGCTTATTAGTCATAAAGTTCCACCAATTTAAATCTTCTTCCCTAAGGTGCCAAGCTGCCATTCTTCTTCTTATATGATCATCCCAACCCAGCTCTCTAAATATCTTCTCGCAGTTACCAATCCATGCTTTAGCCTTAAAATATCCTTCAGTCCTAGGTTATGTCTTTCCTTCTATATTGAGAAAGTCTTTACATAGCTTAAGAAAGTTGGTAGGATGTGGTGCTACATCAGCGGTTAGGGCATTGGGTGCTACTAGTGGGGCTGGAGGAATAAGAATCTGCCCGATAATTCTAAGATATTGTTTAAACCATTCGGACATTTCTACGAATGGGTGGTCTACCATGGATAGGGTTGCCTTGTTCGAAAGAAGATTGTTTATCAGCCACAACAACAATATGTAGGTTAAACCTTTAGTGACAATTTCCTAAGATAGTATTTACATGCTGAAAAAAAAGAAAAGTTTGCCTAGTGTATGTGCGTATGTTCAAGAAGAGGGGGTACATGTGTGTGTGTGTGTATATATATATAGTAAGAATTCTTTCGAAAATTCTTTTTGAAAAACCTTTTTCAAAATAACAAATATGTCTCTCATACTTATAGTTTTTCCCTGCTGATCGGGTAACCTAGAGCTCTGATACCAAATCTAACAATCTATCCCGGAAGAGGGCTGCATTTCAACCCAGAAAAGGCCCATCGAAACTTAGATCCATTCTAAGGTAAGCTATTTATAGTAAATAGAAATAATATTGCAAATCCATAACTAAACTTTTAGAACTAACAGCAGATGGAACATAATATAATAGTAAAGTGTACACATTCATTTCAAAACCATAAAAATGTTATAACACAAAATCCCATAAAACCCTTAATAAACTATCCGTTACAACAATTGTTTAAATCCATGGATACACATGAAAGCAAATAATAATAAATACTACCACTTGCCAAGCTTCTTCACCTTTAAGCATCGTCAATGCCATCACTCCATCCTTAACCTATGTTATAATGAGGAGGGAGTCACAACGACAAGTGTCTGGTGAATAAAAACCTCGAGTCTTACCTTTTTAGTACTTGGGCAGTATATTTCAAAATAAGAATATGTCTACGAACATAAAATCATTAAAATCATTTAATACTTCATTATAAGGAAAGGAGGCAGGTCCAACCACTTAATATTTTCCATTCTAGAAGTATATCCCATATCTCAATCATGCGTTATAAATAGCTAATAATGTAAGAGATGGTACCCAAGCCACTTAATACTTCCCAGTGGAAAATAGATAGACCCCGTCATTTAAGGCCTAATTCTAGAAGCATGCTCCTCAATGGTACCATCTAGTTGACATCATATGCAATGTCATAGGCCACTTAGTACTTACAAGTGGAAAATAGGCAGACATGTCATTTAAGGCCTAATTTCTGAAGCGGACCCCTATAAAGATACCACCTATCATAACCCCTTGGCCATTTAATACTTCATATGGGAAAAAAGGCAGGTTCAACCACGTAATACCTCAAACCTCGAAGTAGGCCCTTCCTTTTATGGCCCATACCTATAATGATGTCTCACATTGATCAACTATTCATAGGAACTGTTAGCCAGATTAGCTGGACAAATTTCTCGTACTAGATTTGGAACTAACCTCGTGTCATTACAAATATTTATCATAAGGATATCTCACATCAACAAAAGTATACACAACTACTGGTAAACTTATTATATTGAGAATAAGTGGTGTAAACTACGAGTAGAATTTGTAATCTAAACCCCTTATTATATTGAAGAATCACATTTTAACCCCAAAAAGAAGGAGAAGTGTTGTAGACTATGAAATTATCATAAATTGCATAACGAAACAAATTCCACCAAATTAATTTAAAGAATTGAGAATCTCAACATAGTATTGGCATTTCAAAATAAAAAGGAATTTTGGGGCATTTTATCTATCATATATTCGAAATCCCAAAATCCTTAAGGCATATTCAAATCCAAAGAAACACACTAAACAATTGCTAAAAAGAAATACTAAGGTTTCCACCCATAGATTATCCATAGCTTTAATCAAATGGATTTGCAGCCTTTCGATCTCTTTTAGAATCTCTCTCTTTTAATACACACACACACACAATAGGGAAGGGGTATATATATTCATTAGATTCAGAACTATTAGAGAAGAATAGGATACGAATAGATTAAAGAAAGAAATATGTTAAATCCTTACCTGAATTTTCTATAGAGTTTCTGAATCTTCTTAGAGAGATAGCAATGAAAGAGTTTCGTCATATTCCCCAAAATAATATGAATAAAAGTGGAGAGGATAGGGTCATATTTATAGGAGTTAAAATGCACCAGAACTATAGGATGGAAGTAGGTAGGAAACGGGTAAATCTGGAGCGCACAACCAAATAGAACATAGCATAAAACCCTAGCTTCCACTAGCAACGTTCATTGCCAACCGGTCGACCACCCATGGGTGACCGGTCGACCTCCACGGTCGACCGGTTGATCTATTCAGGTCGACCGCTCCCTTTATTCTAGGTATTTATTTCTGTTGCCGTATTTTTTTATTCCCTAATTACCTTTTTAACGATAAACGTTAATTAAATGTTTACTTAGCCCCCAAGCTAATTTTTGAAATTTAAACCCTAATTTTATTTCTTATTTGAATTTGAATTCAAACTAAATTAGTATAATTTTCAAAACTTCAAATGCTCTTTACTTTTTTGTTTGAGCTCTATTTTTAGCATATTATATATGGAAAAAGATCATAATTTTTCCACGAACGCAACGGAAAACTTTCATGGTCGAATTCCAACTTTTATAAAATTCCCATATCCAACCCTTATCATATTTAATTTAATTTACTTTATTTATTTACGGCCCATTTTACGGGGTGTTTCACTTAATTAACAATTGCTGTAGCAAAGGCAGGCTGTCTCCCAAAAGCTCGATATCCTCCTTTAATATTAGATGCTTGGTATCCCCCTTTTTGTTATATGATTGATAATGTTCTGTGTTGTAAGGACTCGACATCCCATCTGCATTATAGAGGCTTGCTATCTCTGTCTATATGCTCGGTATGTCTAATCATTATAGAAGCTCGCCATCCTTATTTATTTATAAGCTCGAGACATCTTCTATTTACATGTTTGGTAGCTTTATTATTTTATAGACCCGACATCGCCTCCGTATAAGTTCAAAGCTACTTCGACGTTTATAGGCACGATACCGTTTCTTATGGTTATAAAGACTTGATATCTTTTCTACTTTCAAGTTTAACAACCCTGGTGGCTCGATAACTCCAATAATTCGCTGATTCCTTTAAGCTATTTAACTCTTGAGTTGGAGCTCTGGTACTACCTTTATATTAGATGCTCGTTACCTAATTGTGTTTGCTAGAGGCTTGCTTCATCATTGAATTGGAAGCTCAATATACAATTATGGATTTATTGACCCACCACGCATTTATAGGCTTGTTATGCTCTCTTCATATGTTCAATATATCATTGTCTTGGAAGCTTAATATATCACCATGAATCTATTGGCTCTATACCTACTTTTCCCAATGTTGCCATATCTTCCTACGGACTTAGCTGCTTTTTTCCCCTTGATGACTTCTCAAGCATGTTTGATGACTGAAAAATATGTGGATAACATTTTTCCTCCCTCCTTATATAAAAGAAGTTTTTTACACTTTAGTGTAAAACCAAGATCAACACCCAAAATAAATCAATCCAATAGGAGAGATTGGATATATATTTGTCCCAAGGAATCACACTAATTTCCATGCTTGGAATGGTGAGTTTGGATTACAAGAGCCAACCTTTTGATAATAAGGAAACTAGAGATCTAAAGAAAATTTATTGCCGCATAAAGGATAATCGGTATTCATGCCTTGTGATTGAAGATTTGGCAATTAAGAGCAAGGATTCCACAAATTTCATTTCAAGGGCAATGTTCATAATCTAGAAACTCGTCTGATAAGGAAACCATAAATTTAACTGATAAGAAGTCCAAAAATTCATTCGATAAGAAAACTAGGGATTCATTGGGTAAGAAGACCAGAAATCCATCTGATAAGAAGAACAAAAATCCATCTGATCAGAAAATCAGAAATTCATCTATAAGAAGACCAGAAATCCACCTGGTAAGAAAATTTGAAATCCATATACAAGAAGTCAGAAACCGATCTATAAGAAGACCAAAAATCCATTTATACAAAAACCAGAAATCCATTGGGAAGCTTTCATTCTCATTCCAGCTTAATGGAAGACCAAAAATCTAACTAACTAGGAAGATTCCCATTATCTGATAGAAAATTTGGGTTCCAATCCAAAAATAAATTTTGAGAGGAAATTTCACTCAACATTTCAGAGAATAATACCCTTGGCTCTAATAGTAATTTATGCTTTTGATAAGAAAGATTTAGAATTTCCTTCGCAACCATTGTCTTTAAAAATATTTCATCGTAGTAGCGGTCTGACCTTTCCTTTGAAGGTTGCATAAGATTGGTCATGTTTGATATCTCTTCCTCTAGAAGATTGCTTTGGCCCAACCATAAGTTGGAATTAGATTTGTTGGATTGATTTCTATTCCCCTCCTTACCTTTTAGGTAAGAATTTAGGCTTTGATTTATTTCTTTCGCCCTTTCTTATCTTTTAGATAAGGATTTAGGCTTCGACTTATTTCATTCGCCCCTTCTTACCTTTTAGGTAAGGATTTTGGGTTTGATTGATTTCTTTCACCCCCTTCTTACATTTTAGGTAAGGATTTAGGCTGGTCAATGCATTTGGGTAGCCACCTTAGGCAGAATCAATGTTTTACCCGTCTTTCCTCTAGGAGGCGCTCCGATCAGGCCTTATAGATGGAATTGAAGGCTGGTTTGTGCTCCGACCAGGCCACATAGGCAGGACCGAAGGCTTGCGATGCTCTAGGCAGGCCTTATAGGCAGGACCAAAGGCTTACTCTGACCTCCCTTTAGGAGGTACTGCAGTTAAGCCTTATAGGCGGGATCGAAGGCTTATATTGCTTTGACTAGGTCCTTGTGGCGAGATCAAAGGTTTTTCCCTTATTTTATGAGTTTCTATCTCTTTATCGGTTATCGATTCTGAAGATATACTTATCTAAATTTTTCTATTTATCCATTATAGGAAAATAAGGCCTTAGATGCTTAGTATTCCAAGTTCTTACTATTACATTACCTTCAGGTCGGCTTAGTCGATAAATTTCTGGTGGGATTACTTCACGGATAAAAAGTGGTCCATGGTGTTTGTCATGACTTTTCAAAGCACTAAATCTCCATTTTGAATAATCTCCCTTTGACTTTGGAGTTGTAGTCCCTAGATATCCTTTGTTGATATTCGGCCATTCGTATGGTTGCCTCATCTCTTAGTTCATTGATCAAATCTAGGGATTCTTTTATTTGCTCTTGATTAGCGTCAAAAGCATATGCAATCCTTATATGGGATGTTATCTCAACTTCGACTGGAAACATTAATTTACATCCATATGTCAAAGAAAATGGAGTATGTCCTGTTGTAGTCCTGGTAGAAGTTCGACATGCCCAGAGCACAAGGTAGTTCTTTTACCCAATTTCCTTTTGCTTTGTCTAGCCCTTTTTTGAGGATAGTCTTAGTGGTTTTGTTGGCGGATTCAATGGCTCCAATAGCCTTGGGATGGGCTACTAATGATTTTTTTTATTATTCCATTCTTATCGCAGAATCTTATGAATTCTTTACTTTCAAATTTGGTCTCATTGTTGAAGATTATCTTGTTCGGTATTCCAAAACGAGTCATTATGTTCTTGATCATAAACTTTAAAACTTTTCTTGATGTTATATTTGGAAATGGTTCCGCCTCTACCCATTTGGTAAAGTAGTCGATGGATACTACTACAAATTTGGCTTTGCCTTTTGATATAGGTACATAAAAGGGTCATGAACTTAAGATTGGGGTTATCTCATTTGATAGCATATGTGGGATTGTTGAAATTTTTTGACATTTTTCACATCTCTTTACATAATTCACAGTGTCATGCATATGATGCCAATAAATACCTAACCTAATGACTTTTTTTGCCCACTTTGTGCCATTAGAATGATCCCTGTAGAACCCTTCATGGGCTTCTCTTAACAATTTTGAGCCATTTTCCGGGATAATACACCTCAAGTATCGAAGCGAATATCCCTTTTTATAAAGTATTCCATTCAACGTAGTAAATGTTGTAGCTCGTTGTCTAATCCTTCTAGCTTCTATGTTGCCTATTAGTAGTTTTCCTACTACTAAGTATTCAACAATGGGTGTCATCCAATTATCCTCATATTCACTATTTATTTCCGTACAATTTTTTCTTTCTTGGTTTTCACCATTATCGCCTCTTAATTCATTTTCCTTTTCCGCATGTATAAAAGCTTAGGATCTAGTCAACACCATTGTTTCATTTTCTGGTTTAGGGTTTTTTCCACAATACTGGGTTTTTGTTGGAAGCCTACTGGCATAATTTGAGTTTCTGGTGCTTCTCGCGAGCTAGCTAATTTAGCCAAAGAGTCTGCTTGTGAATTCTTTCCTCGGGGTACTTGATGTACCGAAAAATCTTCAAACTGAGCTCACATTTTCAATATCTTCTTAACATAAAGGACCAATCTCGTATCCTTTGTTTGATAGTTTGATTTAGTTAATTGAGAATCACTAAAGATTTCAATCCTCAGGATCTTTAGTTGAAGAGCTAAGGTAAGTCCTGCTACCATTGATTCATATTTAGCTACATTATTGGTAGTGGGGAAACCAAACTTTATTGCATTATGTAATCGGTGTCCATCAAGGGTAATGATTACATATCCCGCACTATCCCCTTGCTCATTCGAGGCTCCATCAATTATAATTGCCATTTAGGTTTCAGATCCTTTTCCTTTCTCGATTGTTCTTCAATAAGTCATGTACATTCATTAATAAAATCAGCCAGAGCTTGTCCTTTGACCGCCACTAAGGGGTGGAACTCAATCTCATACCGACTCAGCTCTATTCCCTATTTTACCACACTCCTTGACATTTTGGGTTTACTGAAGATTTCTTAAGTAGAAACTTTGTTAAGACCTAGATGGGGTGTACCCGAAAGTACGCTATTAGTTTTCGAGTAGTGAGAATTAGATAGTATGTCAACTTCTCTATAAGTGGATATCTAGCATTTGCATCTTTAAGCCTTTTACTAGTATAGTACACCGAAAGTTGAGTTTTATTTTCTTATCTTACTAGAACCAAACTTACTGCATGTACGGAGACTTCCATGTAACGGTATAAATTCTCTCCTTTTATGGGACTAGATAAGATCAAAGGTTTTTCAAGATGGTCTTTTAATCCTTCAAAGGCTATTTTGCAATCTTCTCCCCACTGAAAGTTCCTTTTTTCCTTGATCACATCAAAGAAAGAGATGCACTTATCGGTAGCCTAAGAGATAAATCTATTCAAAGCTGCCACCCATTTAAGCTCATCACATCTTTACTTTTTTTGGCTCTGCCATATCCTTAATTTCTTTGATTTGGTCAGGGCTAGCCTTAGATCCTTGAGCACCGACGATATATCCTAGAAATTTTCTAGATTATATTTCGAAAGAACATTTTTGCGGATTCAACTTCATTTTATACTTTCTTAGTACTCCAAATATTTCCACATGATCCTTCAAATAATTAATCTCTTCCTAGGAATTAACTAGCATATAGTCCACATATACTTCCATGTTTCATCCAATTTGTTCCTTAAACATTCTGTTTACTACTTTGATATGCAACCACTGCATTCTTCGGACCAAAAGGCATAACTTTATAGCAGAAAGTCTCTTTATCCATTATAAAACTAGTGTTTTCTTTATCTAGTTTGAACATGAGGATTTGTTTATATCCTGAGCATGCATTTATAAAAGACAGCAACTTATGTCCACTTAAGGCATCAAAAAATTAATCCGTTCTAGGTAAATGATAGCAATCTTTAGGGCATGCCTAATTTAGGTCAGTATAATCAACGAATGTTCTTAATTTTACGTTAGGCTTTTAAACTAATATGAGATTAGCCAACCAATTGAACTAGAATACTTCTCTTATGAACCCACTCTTGAGTAATCTTTTAACCTCTTCCTTTAATGCATTAGCTTGAATTTTTTCAAAATGCCTTTTCTTTTGTCGAACAGGAAAAATATTTGGATTTATATTTAGAGCATGGCTCATAATTTTTGGATCTATCCCGACCATATCTAAGTGAGTCCAAGCAATCAAATCTTTGCTAGATTGGAGGAATCAGATAAGCTCTCTTTGAAGATTGTCGTCTGGTTCTTTTCCAATTTTTACTGTTTTAATTGGGTCAAGCAAATCTAAGTTTACCTCTTCTAGATCTTCGACGGATTTCATTCTTTCTTGCTCACTTCTGTAATCTAATTTGGTAATGATTTCTTCACCTTCTATCTCATCTATTGTCTACTTGCTTCTCTTTGTTTTCTTTTTCTCTTGAAGAAGTTGAATCTTTTCAGCACATTTGTAGGCTTTCAAATGCCTTCCGTCTGTTTACTTGCCTTAAATAGTAAGTTCAATAAGCTTCCATTCAAGGACTTCTCAGTTTTTATTTTATTCATTTACTTTTTATTCGAGTTATAACAAGAAGTGCCATCTTTATAAAATTGCTTGAGCATAAGAAAGTATAGTTCTCGGGACCTAAGCTCTCCCCTCTTATAGTTCCCCAACCATTCTTAGTTAAGAACCTCACCACTAGATGTTTAAGTGAGACAAAAGCATCCATCTCGTCTAGAGAAGGCCTCCCAAAGAAAGAATTATAATATGTGGGCTGGCCTATGATTACGAAAAGAGTTTCAAAGGTTTTGGAGCATGGTGGAATTCCAACTTGTACAAAGAGCTTTATCTATCCTATTAGAGTTGACCCTTTATTATTGTATCTGAAAATGGGCTTAAAGCTTGGTTCCAATTCTATATAGTTAAAGCCCCGCTAAAGCATCGCAAAATCCCACTATAGCGCACAGTGCTCTTCACCACTACACTATTTCAATTTAGCACTATTAAATGGTAGATTCGCTTTAGGCTCCACTATTTTCCACTATGTTTGCCAAATCAAGGCTATGTAGCACCCGCTTTAGCAACATCAATATACAAAGGTCAATTTGACTAGTTCTCTTTTAAATCAAATCAACAAAGTTAAGGTTAAGACCTAATTAGAAAGCATAAGTGCTCAATATAAGTTAGAAATCTATTACTGTCATCAAATCTAGTCTACATAAATCATAATATTCTTTGGTTTTATTGTATAAGATTAAACAATATTTCTTTTACCTACACAAATGATGTGAGAATGAGAATAATTAACTTTAAATATTTTGTTTTATGTCAAATGAAGCATTTTACACCTCTGCTATTTTCTGCTATATCCCCGCTTTATCCACTTTATAAGTTTGTGCACCTCCACCGCTAAAGAACAGCTAAGTGCTTTAACTATACAGTTTCAGTTTCCCTTCCAGAATATTTGTTTGGTCAAAAGCGTGTTTGAAAATGACATTTACTGCACTTCCAGTGTCCACTAATATCTTTGTCACGATATAGAGTCCAATTTGAGCAGTTATCATTAGCAGGTCATTATATGGGTGATGCACTCACTTTAATTCTTGTTGAGTTATTGTAAAGTTAGGAATCTACAGTTGAGATCTGCAATTCTTGAATGGTGGTTCTTCTTGGATCGAGAAGATTCTATCCTTTGCTTTCCTTACATACCTGCTTTTAGCTCCTTTGCTATTCTTAGCAATGTGGGGACCTCCATAAATGACATCTATGAAATTAACAAGTGAAATAAAATCTTGTTGGGAATCATTTTCTACAAAATTAGCAGTGTGGTTCATGGGCCTCTGATTATTCTCTTCGGGACTGGAAGAAGTTTGAGTTTCTTTTACGAACTCTATGAGAATATACCAGCCAGGATATGACATTCGTTAGTCTTATGTCCATTTGCTTTATGATAAGCACAATAATCCCTCCTCTCTTGGGCTCAAGATTGTTCCTTACTTTATAAGAAGTGGGAAAATTTCCACCTTCTTTGGCCATAGCAAAAATGTAGAAGATAGGTTTGTTTAATTCTACATAATTAGTATTGGAGGTCTTATCCCACCTTCCTCTTCTACTTTGTTCCACTTTGGCTTTTTGTTAGGATGATCAAATTGAACGTTCCTTACTCTTTCTTTGGTTGAGACTTTTTTTTGCATGGTACATTCGTCCATGTATCAGCTTGAAAATGAAAGTCTTGCAAATCTCTACACCCATGAACGTAAAGCTCTTTCCAGAAAGGAGTCTGCTCAATGTCCTCGAGCGCACGGCCATTAATTTTTCCCTATCAGTTGCATTTTCTCCTTTTAGTACTTCTGGATTGAATCTTCTTAGATACTCGCCAAGCAATACACCTGGCCTTTGCCTGACATTAGCTAGCATAGTGAAATCGATAGTAGGGTCTTTGCATAGGCAAAACTGTGCCGACAATTCATAAGAAAACCGCTCCAAAGAATAGATAGTCTTTTCTTGATAGCGCCTATACCATTTGGCAGCTGCTCCGAGAAAAGTTATAGGGAAAAGCCTGCAACAAACTTCCCTAGAGGCATTATGCAAATTCATTTAGCTTTTGAAAGCCAATAAATTGTCATCAAGATCTGTGGTTCTATCATACTATAGTGAAGGGAACTTAATGCAGGATGAGATTCTGATGGACATTATTTTCTCTATAAAAGGAGCCTCACGAAAATTATTATTAACCCTTTGGTCAAGGGTCCTCTTCCGTTTAAGGTCAAGCATGTCTTTTACCGTAACATCCCACTATTTTGGACCATTCAAGTCGACAATAAATCCACACATGTTGGACTTGAATACTTCAAAACAGTGGATTGTCAAGATAATTTGGAGCAAATAAAATCAAACACAGAATCACAGACACAGAATATCAGAATAACTCGCAGCGGAAATAAAATACCATAGTAGTTCATGAAGCTACTATAAACAACTCTCAAAACATATACAAAATCTCATAGTCAAAATAAATATAATAGAAGTCAGGCTACATAAGACAATAATACGGAGACAATACCGAATAGGAAATAACTGGGATAAAAGTCGATGAACCGATAGACAAACAAGCTCCAACAAATCTCTAGCTCCAGAAGGTGAATCCAAAGCTGTGATTCTCAGGCTGACCCGAGCGTAAAGTAAAACACAAACACTCGAGTCAGGACATCATACTTATACAATGTAAACCAACTCAAGTGAACTGTAAAAGCAATACACAATAACTCAAAGGATGCCTAGGATCGGCCATCCTTTAAGGATCAATCAAACCATCAATTAAGTAGTAATAAACACTATCATAAAAATATCCATATTAAGGTAAACAAAGCAAATAACAGTGTTAATGTGACTAGGGTAGCGCAGAGCTGCAGTAATCGCTCACCACTAGCCACACTCTCAAATCAAAGGTGTACATCTAAATAAATCACAAGGAAATAAAATAGCATACAGAGAAGTGTTCCCGTGGTTAACATTTCAAATGGTTTATAATTCCGAATTAAAATACTTTATTTAAACCATTTAAAAGTAAAGTCATTATACCTTTAAATCAAATATTCAATTACCAAGAATTTAGCCTTTTCTGAGTTCATTTATTTACTTAAATACATTAAAACATTAAAATTCCAACTTTCACAGCATTTAGAAAGTGCTGCGGTAAGTTCTATTTGAAAACAATTCAATTCAGCAAAGACAGCATTTATAAACTGCTTTAATAGTTCAGTTTTAGTGGGAAAATAGTTCAATTCTGAAAAGACAGCATTTAGAAAACTGTTGTAATAGTTTAGAGTCCAATTTAAAGATTTTAGTTCAATTCAGCAAAGACAGCACTTGCAAAGTGCTGTGATAGCCCTTAGTTAGATTTTAGCCTTTTAGTTCACTTCTACAACTACAGCACTTGCAAAGTGCTGCAGATTCTATTAGTTCATTTTTAGTTCATTTTCAAAAACGATAGCATTTCTAAAGTGCTACTAAAAGAATTTCCAGATTTTAAATAGAATTTCAGCAACAAATAAACTTCAATTTAAACAATTTTAATTATAAAAATCATAATTTTCCACTTTAAAATGGTCATTTAATTTCCCTTTAACTTATGATTTTTATAAAGTAAATTCCACAAATAAATATCAAATTTTCATCACTTCACTTATTAAATTCAAATGTACAATTTTACTATTCTTTACATTCACTTAACACTTTAATTTAATTTATCATTTCACAAATAAAACTTAATTTCCATTTTATTTTCTTAACTTAACTTTTATTTTTAAACCAAATTCACATTTCCAAGTCAAGTTATATTTCAAATTTCACTTTTATGCATCCATTTGTTTAACATTTTATATTCATAGAAAAATCAATAACACTTTGATAAATCATTTTAAATTCAAATTTAATCAAAATGTCATAATTTACATTTTTGAAATACTTAAAAATACCCAGAGAAATATATAAAATAACCACGGGTCTGTATACTATTTTCTAACCTGTCAAGTGATACGGATAATATATCATTTCAATCCATAATTTACAAAGAAAAATCCAGGTTCTATCATTTCAAACCCGCAATCCCAAGTAAATAAAAATAAAGAAAAATCACTCGAGCCTATCATTTCAGCCCATAATGATTTTTCCTATTCTAAGTCCGTTCGGGTATGTATCATTTCAACCCATAGTGATTCTATTCTACAGGGAACTTGTAGTGTGAGAAACAGAAAAAAATAAACAATATAATAGAGTAGGATATAACAAATGATGTGACAAATTAATAACAGGGTTTAACATCGTATAAATGATATCACAGGCATGTATAACATAATATAAAAGTTTCTACACATTCACTTGGTGTCACTTCACAATTATATAGGTATATATGTCATGTGTGAATTACTCACCTCTTTACGCTGGAGTTCACAAACAACACGCACAAAAGAGAATCCGGAAAGCACGATAGCACGATTTGATTCAAGTGTAGAGAGAGCCAAGATGTATATCTTGTATATAACAATAAACAAAACCATATATAAATATATATACAATACCAAAATTTATTTTGAAACAAATTGAAATAGAGATAAACAAAGACATCACCAAGTTTCAAACAAGTTTTGCTTGCTCTTGACTCAACATGTGCTCGGCCTTAAGGCTAAATTGGTTCATCCATGACATGTTTCAGGTGGTAAAGGATCGGGTTTGGACTGAAAATAACAAGGCTTGGTCAAGAATAGGAAGGTTTGGAAGTTACAAAGTGTGGAAGGTTAAAAGGTAAGGCTAGAAAGGGTTTTGGTTCAACTTGGGCTCCGTCAAAGGCATATTTGGGCTCAGCCAGAGGCTGCTACAGGTCAGGTCAGAGGTTAGTAATGGTGTTCAGAGGTGGTGCTTGCTGGTGGTGGTGGCTAAGGAGGTGGCCGTGGCAAGCAATGAAGGTGGTGTTGCATATAGGGCTCGGTTAGCATGGTTTTGTGGAGTTTTTCATAGTTTTTGTGCAGTTTTGTTCAAGGGGAGGCCATGGCACTTTCAGATCAGAGGAGTATGGTGGTTAGGCCGTGGATTATGTGGGGAAGAAGTGG
The DNA here is from genome assembly GCA_030737815.1 of Allium fistulosum. Classification (NCBI taxonomy): domain Eukaryota; kingdom Viridiplantae; phylum Streptophyta; class Magnoliopsida; order Asparagales; family Amaryllidaceae; genus Allium; species Allium fistulosum. The sequence goes on along the minus strand of CM060901.1, from coordinate 1,272,703,914 downwards.
TGGTGGTCGGTGGAGGTGATGGTGAAGGGGTTAGGCCGAGAACCATATGTGAAGATCAAGCAAAATCAAGTGAAAAACAAGGCAAAACAAAGAAGAAAAGTGGAGAAAAGAGAAGGAAGCCATTACCAATTTTTTCTCAGATGTTTGGCTGTAAATTGTTGAGAAAAAGGGAAGTTTTTCACGTGAAAATGTGTTCGAGGCGGCTATGGTTTAGGATGTATTGGAGTAGTTATGGTAGGAAATCAAAAGGGTGGAAAATATAAAGGCAAGAAATCAAATGAAACGTATGCCTATAATTAAAACAAGTAACGTATCTTAATTGATTCGTTTCCTATAAATTAAAGAAATATGTATGCAAAAGAAGCCTTCACAAAACAAATAAATACAAGAACGTTTAATAAATAAATTTTAAAAGATATGCATTTAAGTCAATAACGTATATCTATTTGAAATTTCTTTCCAAGAAATAAATAATGGATATAAACCCATAACCATTGAATTAATAAATGAATGTCTAAATAAATAAAATAGAAAGATAAGTTAGAGATAGATATTATGAAGAATATGTAAATAGTTTTAGGAAAAATAGAAAATAAATAAAGAAAATACTTTATTTAATTGAAACTAGAATTAAAATTTGTAAACAAAATACAACTAACATTGGAAAATTTCAACTACACTTATAAAATGTTTTAAAATAAAATATATATCCATAACATGTCATGTTACACATGTGAACATAAATTAGTACATGACATGACAAACAAAATATTATTTATATAAATTAAAATAAACACTTTTTTAAATACAACGATTTACATACAATAGTGTAAAAAGCATAACTTTCACAATATTAATCAGATTTCAACGAAACGAAAAGCAGTATACTTGAAATTTTATTTATTTTCAAAATATAAGATAAAATTAAAAAATTCAAACTTTTAAATTTTTTAAATTTTAAAGTCAAAGTTTGACCATATTGACCAAAATTCACATTTCTGGAAAATATTTTATTTACTTATGTTTGGAATTATAATTTACATCAAAATCAAAATCTATATTTAAAATAACAAAAATTATTCATTTTAATAAATAAAATAAAGTTTTTTAATCAGGAAATCAATTAAAAAAATCAAAATATACAATTAAAAAAATCACAAAATACAGGGTTGTTACACTCTCCCCTACTAAAACCTTTTCGTCCTCGAAAAGGAATGAGGTACGGAAACACAGAAAAAGATGGATTGAAATAAGATTAAGACAAGATGACAAGAAGATTAAAATTATACCTGATAATTGTTGTTGTAGGTAAGTTTAACAAGGTGGAGAATAGGAATAGCTAGAAGGGAAAATAGGTTGAAAGACAAGGATGAACCATTATTTTAAAACTATATAGATTTCAATTTGAATTTTTTTAAACAATTTAAACATTTTATAATATTTAGAGAGGTAAAATAAATGATCAAAATATCCTTTATATAATACTTTATCAAAATACTTTTATAACTCGATGTCTTAACAAGTTTATCCTCGTTCCTGCAGACTCTGGCAAGGCATTGATCAGGCGCAAAGCTAGAATTCTCCAAGTACTTAGTAGACTTGTTTCAACACCCAGTGAAAATACTGGAATTTTTTTTTAAAAACAGATATGGAAAGTACAATCCAAACAAAAAAAACAAAACATGTCGATCATGGATCGCAGATACACAATGGTTACGCCTGGATCCCCCAGGAAACAATCCGTACCCGTAGCCCCCCGCCCCCCCAGCCCTGCGATTACGCCATGAAGACTGGTAGTACTGCAGATAAACAATGGTTACGCCTGGATCCCCCAGGAAACATCCGTACCCTAGGCTCTCGCAGCCCCTGCTGATTACGCTACCAAGCGTCCCAATAGATCGCAGATACACAATGGTTACGCCTGGATCTCCCAGGAAACATCCGTACCCTAGGCTCTTGCAGCCCCTGCGAATTACGCTATGCAGCCGCGCTCATCAGACCATGGGTAACGCCATGGAATTCGATGGAAAATCGAGTATCATATCCGGAAAACCAAAAATCAGAGAAATATCGATAGAATGAATCCACAATGTGGCCACAAAGCGGATATCAAGCAGAAGGCACTTTCCATATCTTTACTTCGAAAATATGTATCATATAGTACCTTTTCAAATCACTTTCAAATATCGTACTTATATAAAGTCCATTATATATAAGATTTCATTTTCAAATCAAATACCTTTCCAAAATAAAAAGTATATCAAATCACACTTATATAGATTTCAATTATATCACTTTTCAAATTGAGTACCTTTTCAAATCAATAGTTTTCGAATCAACACTTATACAAACCACTTTTATATAAGTTCGATAACTCCCAAATCAAGTATTTAAAATAATGTTCTCAATTCAATTCGTTTCAATATCCATATAATTTTCCAAATCATATACGCTTTCACCAAATTATTCTTCCAAATCAAATATCTTCAGTTTCAAAGTTTCCAAAATAATAAATTTAGAAAATAATCCAAGTTTCTAAATCAATATAATTTAAGTCAACCAATTCATTTCCAAAATCAAGGGTTTTCAAAATCATCTTATACTAACATAAGGTCCATCTTATATAAGGATCAAAATTTTTCAAAAATAAATTTCACTGCATGAAGAGCCATATGGGATTGAACATCTTTGCTTACTAAAAGATTTTTAATTTAGAATAGTTTTGTATATAAAAATAGTTTGTAAAATAGTTTTGTATAAAAAAATAGTTTTGTAAAATAGTTTGTAAATAAAATAGTTTTGTAAAACAGTTTTATTTTAAGAAGAATAAAAGAAAAATAGTTTGAAAATGGTTTTAAATTGATAGTAGTTTTGCATAAAAGAAAAATTCCAATTAAATTACAAAGATATCCAACCCAACAACTTCCAATTTCAATGTCAAGTATATTAATGATATTAGAACATAAGATGTACATACGTCACCATTTCACAAAATCACATTCGATCGCTTGCTCGATCACACAAGTTTGCTTTCGAACTAGTATTGTCCATTCGACTTCCCTAATGCGGATTTCGATATGGTTTCTTGACGAGAAACCATCAGTCTCCTTGCATAGCCATATACTATGATAGAGAAATCTAGAATCAAGTCCAAAATCCATATTAAATATTCGCCATTAAGAATCAAATGAAAAGTCCTAACACGAAATGGTGAAATTCACCTCTAACTTGTGTACTCAAACTTGGATAAAATTAATTATGCGAATAAAAAAGCATACGTACAACTTATGTATCTATTCCAACTTGTTAAATATATAGTTTTATAAAGATGTTACTAAGTTAAAACATTTAAACTAAATTTTATTCAAAATATTTTGAAGACCAAATTCTTCTCAAAACATTTCAAAACTAAATTTAATATTAGAAAAATTCAAAATATCCTTATTCATTTACTTAACAAAACAGTTTCAACTTATTTAAATCATATTACTACATACTTTAAACATACATACCAAACTTATATACTTTGTACTTTTCAAAATTACTTAGCTTTGAAAAGTTAACCTTGATTTGGAAGTGCTCGAACCTTCAAAATAGTCGAAGAAATCATATTTCAATCCAAGAGTTGGAAATCACCAACAAATCAGTAAATCAATTCCAAAAGATAGGGTTATATCAATCAAATCCGAAACTCAAGGACTGAAAACCGGCTTATTTCAAACTGTTCAAATATATACATATATCTTTTGAATATCAAATCATACTTTGGAATTTGAAATCAAAATTGGTTTCACAAATCAATCGCATAGCAATGCTACCGAAGTGGCCTCTCCCCCACTCAGAAACTCGAAAATCAATGTCGATGATGCATGCATTCATCACAGAAATTATTTTCCAGCGACATTAGTGGGTTCTGGACTTCTATTTTCTCAAACTTCTTTTGAAATTTTTTCGAAATCATTTGAAACATTTCGTATTCGGAAAATACTTTCAAATCATGTTATTTATTATTTCAAATCTTAAAACCAATTTCATAGAAAAATGCTGGAGTTCAATCACTCAAATTCAGATTCAAAAACTTCAGTTATAAATCATTTTATATAAATCAATTTTCTTATATAATTTTCGAAATTTCAAATCCTTTCGAAACTTCAAATTCCCATTTTAAAAGGGTATATAATCCTTATCGAAAACATTTCTCTTTTATATAAAATATGGTCATCCTTATCAAAATAACAATTCCGATGTATACGCAATTTTCAAAAGACAATCAACCACCAATTTTCCAAGGGATGATTCAAGGATGGATTTCAAAACAAAACAGAGATTCAAATTTAGAGGAACTCCAATTAAATAGAATTCTGATTCGAAGATAAGCTCGAACGAAGATGAGGCAATTAAATTACCAAATAGAAGATGGATAAACTCATATAAATCACGGGCGACCTTAACAGGGTCAACCATGACTTCAGGAATATAATCGATGCGTAATCTAAGGCAAATCGACATTCGATCGCCGGAGATAGAATCTAGGTATAGCAGAAGATAGAAAACATCGTAACCGATGATACAGACATCTCCGGTGAATCAATGTCAATTGTAAGGGAGTTTCACCTTTTTTAAAATCATTCAAAGATTGGTGGAATCGCCACTTTATAAAGGTCATTCAAAGTGGGATTATGCCATTCTCCAAAATCAAAAGAATATAGGTAGGAGAGACAGGAATGGATTTCAGAACAAGTGGGAGCATTCCAAAGTTCAAAGGAATCCAAATCGATAAAAATCCAAACCAAGATTAGAGATATATAACCTATATTAATACAAAAGAATTCCCATTCATAATTTGGAAAAACTCAAATTCATACCATACGAAAACAGAAGCATAAATATCTCTAGTTGGACAACTTCAGCTAAGCAAAAGATACAATAGAGTTCACTTAAAGCAACCTAACATATTACTGATTTTTCCATACCCAAAATAGATTCTTTTCAATGATGAATCTAGATCAACAAGCTAGAAGTTCAAAATTTAAGGGGATCCTACTCAAAGAAATTACTAACAAGGTGGATACGAAAGGAATGAAGTTTAGAAAAAATTACTTTCGAAGCAAGAAAATTTATATCAAAATAATCTTTGAAAATTCTTTAAAATCATTTGAAAATCATTTTATACTTCGGAAATATGTTCTCTCACAAAGAAATGATTCTGAGATTGATTTCACTCATTCTAGGGTATTTCTACCCTATCTCTAATGAGTTTTTGCTCCGTAGGCTAAGGTTTGCCTAAAACCTAAGCTCTGATACCAAATGTAACATCCCACAATTTTCGACCACTCAAATCGGCAATAAATCCACACATGTCGGACTTGAATACTTCAAAACAGTGGATTGTCAAGAAAATTTGGAGCAAATAAAATCAAACACAGTATCACAGACACAATATCAGAATAACTCGCAGCGGAAATAAAATACCATAGTAGATCATGAAGCTACTATAAACAACTCTTAAAACATATACAAAATCTCATAGTCAAAATAAATATAATAGAAGTCAGGATACATAAGACAATAATACAGAGACAATACTGAACAGGAAATAACTGGGATAGAAGTCGATGAACCGATAGACAAATAAGTTCCAACAAATCTCTAGCTCCAGAAGGTGAATCCAAAGCTGTGATTCTCAGGCTGACCCGAGCATAAAGTAAAACACAAACACTCGAGTCAGGACATCATACTTATACAATGTAAACCAACTCAAGTGAACTGTAAAAGAAATACACAATAACTCAAACGATGCCTGGGATCGCCCATCCTTTAAGGATCAATCAAACCATCAATTAAGTAGTACTAAACACTATCATAGAAATATCCATATTAAGGTAAACAATGCAAATAACAGTGTTAATGTGACTAGGGTAGCGTAGAGCTGCAGTAATCGCTCACCACTAGCCACACTCTCAAATCAAAGGTGTACATCTAAATAAATCACAAGGAAATAAAATAGCATACAGAGAAGTGTTCCCGTGGTTAACATTTCAAATGGTTTATAATTCCGAATTAAAATACTTCATTTAAACCATTTAAAAGTAAAGTCATTATACCTTTAAATCAAATATTCAATTCCCAAGAATTTACCCTTTTCTGAGTTCATTTATTTACTTAAATACATTAAAACATTAAAATTCCAACTTTCACAGCATTTAGAAAGTGCTGCGGTAAGTTATATTTGAAAACAATTCAATTCAGCAAAGACAACATTTATAAACTGCTGTAATAGTTCAGTTTTAGTGGAAAAATAGTTCAATTCCGAAAAGACAGCAATTACAAAACTGCTGTAATAGTTCAGAGTTCAATTTAAAGATTTTAGTTCAATTCAGCAAAGACAGCAATTGCAAAGTGCTGTGATAGCCCTTAGTTAGATTTTAGCCTTTTAGTTCACTTCTGCAACTACAGCACTTACAAAGTGCTGCAGATTCTATAAGTTCAGTTTTTAGTTCATTTTCAGAAATAACATTTCTGAAGTGCTACTAAAAGAATTTCCAGATTTTAAATAGAATTTCAGCAACAAATAAACTTCAATTTAAACCATTTTAATTATAAAAATCATAATTTTCCACTTTAAAATGGTCATTTAATTTCCTTTTAACTTATGATTTTTATAAATTAAATTCCACAAATAAATATCAAATTTTCATCATTTCACTTATTAAATTCAAGTGTACAATTCTACTATTCTTTACATTCACTTAACACTTTAATTTAATTTATCATTTCACAAATAAAACTTAATTTCCATTTTATTTTCTTAACTTAACTTTTATTTTTAAACCAAGTTCACATTTCCAAGTCAAGTTATATTTCAAATTTCACTTTTAAGCATCCATTTGCTTAACATTTTATATTCATAGAAAAATCAATAACACTTTGATAAATCATTTTAAATTCAAATTGAATCAAAATGTCATAATTTACATTTTTGAAATACTTAAAAATATCCAGAGAAATATATAAAAGAACCACGGGTCTGTATACTATTTTCTAACCTGTCAAGTGATACATATAATATATCATTTCAATCCGTAATTTACAAAGAAAAATCCGGGTTCTATCATTTCAAACCCACAATCTCAAGTAAATAAAAATCACTCGAGCCTATCATTTCAACCCATAATGATTTTTCCTATTCTAAGTCCGTTCGGGTATGTATCATTTAAACCCAAAGTGATTCTATTCTACAAGGAACTTGCAGTGTGAGAAACAGAAATAAATAAACAATATAACAGAATAAGATATAACAGATGATGTGACAAATTAATAACAGGGTTTAACATCATATAAATGATATCACAGGCATGTATAACATGATATAAAAGTTTCTACACATTCACTTGGTGTCACTTCACAATTATATAGGTATATATGTCATGTGTGAATTACTCACCTCTTTACGCTGGTGTTCGTAAACAACACGCACAAAAGAGAATCCGGAAAGCACGATAGCACGATTTGATTCAAGTGGAGAGAGAGCCAAGATGTATATCTTGTATATAACAATAAACAAAACCTTATATAAATATATATACAATACCAAAATTTATTTTGAAACAAATTGAAATAGAGATAAACAAAGACATCACCAAGTTTCAAACAAGTTTTGCTTGCTCTTGACTCAACATGTGCTCGGCCTTAAGGCTAAATTGGTTCAGCCATGACATTTTTCAGGTGGTAAAGGATCAGGTTTGGACTGAAAATAACAAGGCTTGGTCAAGAATAGGAAGGGTTTTGTGATAACCCAGATTTTTGAACACTGGTTAATTGATAATTAACTGGATTAATTAATAGGAATACTGATTTATAGATATAAATATTTCTTGGACGGGATCATCGTAGGCAAGGCGTTTTCCAGTGTTTGGTTTTTGGTTCAGATGTTTCATCCTGCTCGATTTTGATTTCAGGCGAAGTGAGGGGTTCTGGGTGGTCTGAAGATTTGGGGTGATCATCTGAGACATGCGGGTGATTTCGGCGATGGTCGGAGACGCTCCGACTATGTGTGCACGTACACACGTGTACGTCTGGTTTTGGGTTCGTGTGACATCGGAGAAGAAAGAAGTTGCTCGGGTCGAATTCGCGTTTTTGCGTGGGTTTCTCGAAGTGGAAGAAGATCGCGAGTGTCTCGGGGGTTTTCAAATTTTACTCGGGTATTTTTATGTTTTGGCTCGGGTTTCGTCTTCAAGTTGTACGAGAGAAATTTAAAGTCTAAACTGTTAAGGTTTTAACAGTTTTTTTTAATTTTAACTAAACTAGTTTTTCTTTTAATATATATATAAAGAAGGAAGAAGAATACTCGGGTTTTGATTCGAATACATACCGGTTGAACCCAAAGTAAATGTTTTATAACGGTTTTAAATTTAAATAAAGCAAGTTTTTAAATCAATTTCTTTAAATAATAAATGTTTTAATGATTGGTTTAAGAAAGTTATGTGATTATTTAACTTAAACTTGTTAAAGTTAAATTCTGTAGTTATTTTTAAAACCTAATTTAGAAATGTAATTAACTGTTGATTAAAAGAATAAAATGTTTTAAATTATATGTTAATGATAATTTAGTAGTTAATAAGGTAAATGTTTTATCTTAAAATTTATTAGGGATTAATTAATTAAATAATTAAAGATTGATTAGCAAATAATTAAGGATTAATTAATTTGTAATTAAGTTTATTAATTGATAATTAAGGTTTATAAATTAATGATTAAGGAATAATTAAGTACTGAATCAGATTAATTAAGGTAAATTAATGAATGTGATTAATTTAAAATTACTTGTTAAATGTAATTAATTAAAAGAATAATTAATTACTAGAAGTGATTAAAGGATCATAAATGAATGTCATTAATTAATTAAAGATTAATTAATGTGAATGGTTAAGGATAATTAATCTATGTGATTAATTAAAGGTTAATTACATGTAATTAAAGAATAATTAGTCAAGGAGGATTAATTAAGATGGATGATTAAAGAATGATTAATTAATTGAGTTATAATTAATTAATGTTAAGTAAGCAGGATTAAGGTGATCCAAGTGATTTAAGTAATCCAAGTGATTTAAGTTGGTGATTAAATTAATTGGAGATTAATTAAATTAATTAAGAATTATATATCTTATAAATCTTGCTTATGGATGGTTGAATGATATTGGATGACTTGAATTGGTTGATATCTCTGATATGTGATGCTTTGAGATATGAGATATTTTGGTTGAACTGTGATATTATGGTTTATCTATCTGAGATAAATTGTTGTGTGAATATGAAATCCTGAATATAAATTCTATTGTTTAATTTACACACTTGGTTTAATGAATAACTTTGGATTCGAAGAGGCCGGGATCGGGTTTGCTACATTACAGCATGATAGGGGGTTCTCGCTTCGCGGTTTGGTGGCGAACGGGAGACTCTTACCCCTACATGTCCCTGAGAGGTAAAGGCCTTGTGAGGGTTGGTTGCGAGTCGAGAGGCTGGCTGTAAAAGCAAATTCGAGGTATCACTGTGTGCCACGGTGGGTCTGGGATGGTTGCAAAGCCTACCGGTCGCCGCTACCGACGGTTGAAAAGCCTAGGTTGTCACATTTGGTCAATTTCAAATCATTTCATTATTATCTTTATTTCTACAAATTTAATTTCAGTTTGGATCTGGGTTATTTTCAAAAATAAATTGTTTTAATACAAATATATTTTTCCAAACTATTTACTATACAATCTTTCTTCTTAAACCCCAAACTATCCTATACTTATTTTACAATTATTTTGGAACTATTTAACTATTTTGAAACTATCTTATAAACTAATTACTATTTTTCAGTTACTTATATCTAATCGCTATTTTAAAAACTATTTTGCAATTATCTAACTATTTTATACCTACTTAACTATTTTACAGCTATTTTACAAACTAACAACTATTTTCAACTACTTATCTATTTTAAACTTTTTCAAGCTATTTTTAAATTTAAATTGGTCAGAGTTCAAACTGTTTGTAATTGAAGTAATAACTCAATTGGAAATGGAAGCAATTGAGAATAAGTGAATGGAATTAAAAGAAATATGAATAGAAAAGAGAATTGATTTGGCTAATAACCAATAAAGATAAATACGTAGGATATACGTATATTATTCTATTCGCATAGTGATTTGATCCAGATTCGAACACAGAATTTCGAGATAGTATTATCGATCCGAGTTGGGATTTTTCGCTCGATTTTCGACGGCGAACCTGGATATGGATTGTTGATTGGTTCTGGATATTCTCTATCATAGTTGTGACTATGCAAGGAGAATGAAGGTTTCTGATCAGGAAACCAGATCTGAGTCCGCACTAGGAAGTCGGGAGGACGATACTAGTTCGGAAGAGAAATTGTGTGATCGAGTGAGCGATCAGATTGGTATTGCGTACGAATGATATGAGTACATCGTACGAGTTTGAATGAAATTGGCATTGAAAATGGATAATAAATTAGAATCTGAAATTTAATTGTTTTTGAACTCTAATTTGAACTTTGAAATAAGCTAAGTAAAGATATTTTAAAATGGAATTTTGGAATTTGGATTCAGAATTAAATGGTTTAAGATTTAAGTTATAAAAAAAAAATTAACTCGAATTTATATAATTCGAGATGGTTTTAGGTTGAGATTTGGAAATTGAAAATGGATAAGCATAATTTTAAATGGTAAATTAGAATTGAAATGATTTTGGAAAAGGTTTTGGGAACCTATATAATTTGGAAAAGGCTTTTGATTTTGGGAAAATCAATTTTGGGAATTTGGAAAGCCTAGTTTGAGAATTATCGATTTTGGATATCGATTTGTGTGAAGGAGATTTTGATATAAATCATAAAGGGTATGATTTGAAGATACTATAAATGTATAGTATAAAATGTTTTGAGTATAGCTCTGGGGAAAAAGGCGCTTCCTTGAAATGAACTTCTCAGGAGTGCCACTGGGTGGTACTGCCTTGAACCCCAAGGGGGGATTCTAAAGTTGATCCTGAGAGGAGTCCGGACAAAACTAGTTCCTGAGGATTATTTGTGCAGCGAAAGTCGAGGGGCTGGTGCCCACAGAGGCATTTGAGTTATGCTGTGACAACAATTTAACTCAATGTCACTGCGATCTACTGCAGACCATAGCGAAAGTCATGTGTGCCGCTGAGAGCCAACTGTCTACGTTTGATTTTATATCGGTAGACTGTGACACTATGGTAACATAGCGAAAGTCGTTTGTGCCGCTGAGAGCCAACAGTCTGCGTTTGATTTTATATCGGTAGACTGCGACCTATGTGGGAGAAGTTTCATTTTGACAGCGAAATCGTGTGTGCCGCTGAGAGCCAACAGTTACATGGACTTTTGCTGCGACGGCAACGTAACCCTGGAATGTAACTGCGATCTGTTGTGGGTTCCATGCTGTCATCAGTTACATGGACTTTTGCTGCGATGGCAACGTAACCCGTGATGTAACTGTGACCATGGATGGGGGTGATGATTTCCAGAGCATTCTCACCAAAGATATTTCCTCTATTTTCAAAACTGTTTTCGATATTTTCATAAATTATTTTCCAAGTATTTTCACTGGGTGTTGAAACGGGTCTGCTAAGATCTTATAGATTTTCAGTTCTACGCCTGATCAACGTATGACCGAATTTCTGTAAGAACAAGGATTGACTTGTTAAGACATCGAGTTATAAAAGTATTTTTATAAAAACAAATTTAGTAATATTATAAAGATTTTTAAAATATTTTAAAAATGGTTCAAAGAGAAAATTTAACTGATATTAAGAATTTTAAATAAATTCTGGCTTCGTTCCTTTTCGAGGACGAAAAGTTTTAAAGGGGGGAGGAATGTGATAACCCAGATTTTTGAACATTAACTGGATTAATTAATAGGAATACTGATTTATGATAATATCCTGATATAAATATTTATTATTGGCAAAAATTATCTTTTCAAAATCAAATAAATATATTTATATATAAGTAGATTGTAAATAGAACTCGGGTTTGAAATTCAAAATAATATCTTAAAAATAAATTTTACAACTAGTATACATATATGATTATTAATTTGTGAGTAATTAGGTTTTATATCATTTTTCTCTAAAATTATATAAATATAAGCAAAAAGAAAATCTATTAATAAAATAGAAATAATAAATAAAACATAAGGAAATAAATTGTTTTGACAATTGTAGCTTTTATATAACATGCAAAAGACAAGTGGCAATGAATCTCTTTAATTAAAATATATACATGATACTTAAGATAAATAAATAAAAATAGGCTATACATATTTCTCAAACCTCCTCTCATCTTCTTAAAAATCGAAACCCTGTAAACATTACAAATCAGAAGCCAAAATCCTGTAAAGAAAAACATTTTACAAATCACAAGAAACTCAAAGCCTGTATACAACTATAACCAGAAATTCATAAACAATCAACTATTTGAATCATCAAAGCTTCAGATTTCAAAGCATTTTCAAGCTTCAGTCCAGATTCTTGTCAAAACAAAGTAGATTCAACTCAAATTATAACAGCAAGCAATCTCCAGTTTTCAAAGTAAAAGATCAACTAAGTTTCCAGTTTTAAATCAAAGAAACAGGCTGCTCTGATACCAAATGTAACGACCCGGGATTTCTACTCTGAAAATCCCAGATAGTTAGGAAAAGAAAAGGAAAGAGATAGAAGAAGAGGAAGAAACAGAAACACTAAATCACATATTCTCACATTCGCAGCGGATCAAAATATAATATCACATAAATAACAGTTTTACAAAAAGAACTGTATCAATACACTTTTACATTTTATATCAGAGTTACGCTATTACACAACACAGGACAATTTGAAAACATGTCTTAGATAATCAACAATAATATATACAACAGATATCACTCCATACGTTCCTGCCATCCAGCTAGCCTCCTGAGCTCCAGAACGTCCTTACCTGAAAATCTGTAATACTCGGTCTGACCCGAGCATTACATCAAAGTAACACCCGGGTCAGGCTGGAAACCAGCGTGAGTAAACCCATATAACATGAAATACTAAGTTATAAACTTATTTGCAATCCAGGGTAACTCGTACCTTTCTACGAGTTCCCAAAGTCCACCACTTATTACAACAATGTCCACGAATCATTACTCAGTTAAAGGCCAAGTTACTTAATTTATTCCAATTCCAGCCTGTTGGTTCTAAACTCAATTTGATAAAGAATCGAAGTGGTTTCGGGTATTTGCTGATACCCGACCCCGGCCTCTTCGAATCCAAAGTTATTCATTAAACCAAGTGTGTAAATTAAACAATAGAATTTATATTCAGGATTTCATATTCACACAACAATTTATCTCAGATAGATAAACCATAATATCATAGTTCAACCAAAATATCTCATATCTCAAAGCATCACATATCAGAGATATCAACCAATTCAAGTCATCCAATATCATTCAACCATCCATAAGCAAGATTTATAAGATATATAATTCTTAATTAATTTAATTAATCTCCAATTAATTTAATCACCAACTTAAATCACTTGGATTACTTAAATCACTTGGATCACCTTAATCCTGCTTACTTAACATTAATTAATTATAACTCAATTAATTAATCATTCTTTAATCATCCATCTTAATTAATCCTCCTTGACTAATTATTCTTTAATTACATGTAATTAACCTTTAATTAATCACATAGATTAATTATCCTTAACCATTCACATTAATTAATCTTTAATTAATTAATGACATTCATTTATGATCCTTTAATCACTTCTAGTAATTAATTATTCTTTTAATTAATTACATTTAACAAGTAATTTTAAATTAATCACATTCATTAATTTACCTTAATTAATCTCATTCAGTAATTAATTATTCCTTAATCATTAATTTATAAACCTTAATTATCAATTAATAAACTTAATTACAAATTAATTAATCCTTAATTATTTGCTAATCAATCTTTAATTATTTAATTAATTAATCCCTAATAAATTTTAAGATAAAACATTTACCTTATTAACTACTAAATTATCATTAACATATAATTTAAAACATTTTATTCTTTTAATCAACAGTTAATTACATTTCTAAATTAGGTTTTAAAAATAACTACAGAATTTAACTTTAACAAGTTTAAGTTAAATAATCACATAACTTTCTTAAACCAATCATTAAAACATTTATTATTTAAAGAAATTGATTTAAAAACTTGCTTTATTTAAATTTAAAACCGTTATAAAACATTTACTTTGGGTTCAACCGGTATGTATTCGAATCAAAACCCGAGTATTCTTCTTCCTTCTTTATATATATATATTAAAAGAAAAACTAGTTTAGTTAAAATTAAAAAAAACTGTTAAAACCTTAACAGTTTAGACTTTAAATTTCTCTCGTACAACTTGAAGACGAAACCCGAGCCAAAACATAAAAATACCCGAGTAAAATTTGAAAACCCCCGAGACACTCGCGATCTTCTGCCACTTCGAGAAACCCACGCAAAAACGCGAATTCGACCCGAGCAACTTCTTTCTTCTCCGATGTCACACGAACCCAAAACCAGACGTACACGTGTGTACGTGCACACATAGTCGGAGCGTCTCCGACCATCGCCGAAATCACCCGCATGTCTCAGATGATCACCCCAAATCTTCAGACCACCCAGAACCCCTCACTTCGCCTGAAATCAAAATCGAGCAGGATGAAACATCTGAACCAAAAACCAAACACTGGAAAACGCCTTGCCTACGATGATCCCGTCCAAGATCATCCACGCCATCCCGAACGAAACTTCATCACCATCCCACGCATCGATCCCCCCCATCGCGATCGTCCACGATCCCCCATGGCCATCGCGAAAGCTTCGAGAACATCATCGTTCCCAATTGTCCCTGGAACCCTAGATCATCGAATTCCGACCACCACGTTCCATAATAAAATACCACCCCATTTTTCTCGTGATCGTCCACCCTCCAGCCATCTTCGACCACGAACCCGATGACGTCCATCGTACCGATCGCCAGAAAATGCCAGAGAGCCCAATTCCGTTCAAATCAAGATAACTTGATAATTCAAAACTTAAAAATCTTGAAATTACTATCAAAATTCTTAATTTTCTAGTACGAATTCATATATGAAATCCAAACATGAAATCATAATCATTGATTTTTGACTTATATATCATTTTACTGTTATTTATAAATTTTCGAAGTAAATGCTCCACATATACACTTGAAATAAATTTTAGAATTGATATTAAGTTCATACAATCATTTGCTCTTCAGGGATCTTAAACTAATCTTGAATCTTTGGGAAGATATGAATTATTTTGTGTTGTTTAAAGACTGTGAGTACAACAGAGGCAAGAATATATAGACTCACAAACATGCACACCAATATTCAGTATAATTTACCTAAAATCTAGTTAAATTATCAATGCAAACTAAATTTACAACTTTACTATACCTATTCTTCACATGCATCAAGTAATAAGGAATTTAGTTTTTTTTTTACAAATATTAAATTTACTTGATAATAAAAACCAGAGAACAGAGGAATACAGATACCAGCCATTTCATACATCCACATATATTCTTATGCAAACATCATTTACTTTAACATTCTTATAAATTAATTTAAGATAATGATTTGGAAATTTGATTATTACTTAAATGTAATTAGTGAAAGTATAATTACTTAGGAAAGTAATTAAAGGTAATTACTGGATGTAAATAACTGAAGATGATTTAATAATAAAAGTAATTTGAGTTAATTACTTTTGAATAATTAATCAAGGGATTAATTAAAGGATAATTAATTAAGGAGTAATTAATTTATGAAGTGGAGTAATTAAGGGAAGTTAATTACTAAATGAGATTAATCAAAGGTGATTAATAAATGTGACTAATTAATTATTAAATGTAATTAATTTAAATAAGATAATTAATTAAGAGTAATTAAGGATCATTAATTAATAAAATTAATGATGTAATTAAGAATTGATTAATTAAGATTAATTAATAAATAATAAGTTATTAAAGTAATTAATTAATTGTAATTAATTAAGGATTAAGATAATTAAGTATAATTAATTAATTAATGAAGTAATTAAAGATTAATTACTGAATGGTTTAAGATAATTAATTTGTGAAATTAATTAAGTATTAATTACTTAAAGTAATTAAAGGATTATTAATCAGGAATGATTAATTAAGATGGATACTTAGAGTAATGATTAATTAATTGGTTTAATTAATAATTAAGTAAGCAGGATTTATAGAATGAAGTAATTAGTTTAATTCACTTTAAATTAATTAGATGATATAAATCATTGCTTAAGGATGGATGAATGAGATTGAATGTATTTCATTGTTTGATATCTCTGATGAGATATGATTGATATATGATATGGATGTTTGGTTGAATTATAATGATAATGTGAATTATCTGTTTGGGATGATAATGTAGATTATCTATTGAATTATCTATCTTTGTGTATATAGATAAGAATTGAATTGTTTTAACCTTAAAACAACTTGGCCCTTAAAAGATACGTTTTGGATTTCGATGAGACCGGGATCGGGTTTCCGTATACCGGGATTCCAGGTCTGGAGACCCGAATACCACATCGATCCAAATTAACGATAGGTCGTGAATCTCAAGTGAAGACGAAGAAGTCTGGGTTTGGCTCGAAGTTTTAGCGTGAGAGACTCGAAGCAGAGAGGATTTCGACTCGGAGCAATTTAGTTAAGGCTTGAGTAGATTTTGGTGATTTCAGTTTTAACCTGACAGTGTTTTAAAAATTTAAAATGAGTTTTAAAATTTAAAGGCAGGATTTAAACTAAGTTTTAAATCAAGTTTCCATATGGGTTTAAGTTTAAATTTGTATTCTAAATTTGAGATAAATAAAGTTTATAAAATTTATAATGTTTTATCAAATTTAAAATATTTCAATTATATTTTTAAAAAAGGGTTTGAATAAATGAATTTGTTCAAAAATCTTAATTTTCTTTATAAATGTTAAGTGTTTCTTAACATTTGGATTTAAAAAGATTTTGTAAATTGGATTTAAAATTGGTTAAAGCTAAATTGTAATTTATTTAAAATCCTTAATTTGAAATGAATTAAGGTAAGATTTTAAAGTAAAATGTTTTAAAGTCTTTGTTAATAATAATTAAAGTAGTTAAAGGTTAATACTTTAATTTAAAGGTTAATTAAGAAATTAATTTAGTAATAGAGATAAATAAATTGGTAATTAAGAATTTATTAAGTTGTAATTAATAATAGATGATTAAAGTTTAATTACTTAAAGAAGTAATTAAAGGATGGTTAATAATTAATGAGGGATCATTAATTAAGAATTATTAAATAATTAATTAATGGGATTTATTTTGATAATCAATTAGATTAATTAATTAATAATAATCATTTATAAATTGGTTAAGTATAGCACCCACTGAGAGCAAGATAGATCCCTGTCTAGAGGTCCCTTTTCTTTTTATTCGGCTTAGTGTGTGGTTGGTCGCGCCAACTACGGGGTTATCTTGTTCGGGATTATCCAGTAAGGGATGGTTCCGGCTTTGTGTTGCAGGGGAGCGGGCGTACTCCTCGGTACGGTGATCTAGGCCACGTACTGTGACGGGCGGTACCCCAGTAGCCCTGCCATTGTATGGAAACCCATTCTTCCTACGTGCCCTTACGGTTTTGATTGTATAACCCACTTTGTGGCTAGTATGCTGGAATTTAATAATGTAACAATTTCAGCTATTTCATATTTATTTGAAAACCCTAGACCCTATTATAATATAACTGGATTTCCTATCAAATGTTTTGGTTAGCGTAAGGTAAAAACTTTTCCATGTTTATGTGTGGGAAGTCTTACGTGATACCTTTGTTTTCAAAAGGTTTTGAAGTTAAACAATTTTAACCCGTTTACTCACACCAGACCCATGTCTGACCCAAGTGTTTATTTCTGTTTTATAAACTCTTGGGTACTCAAATTTTTACGAGTAGCCAAGGGATTCAGGTTTAGCTTTGACGAATATTCTGGAGGAGCAATGGAGCAGGAGGCTTCGGCGTTCGTAGATATAGTATTCCGCTGTGTTGATATCTGTGATAGTGTCTTGTCTTGTATTTGAGTTGTAATGTCTAGACAGATGTTTATAACTGTCTAGTAAGTGATGTATATGCTGTGTAACTCTGTAAATTGTTGTATACTATGTAATAGTTTATGTTATTAATATAATTTATTCGTTACGCTATGAGATCGTTGTTGTTGTTTCTTTCTTTCTTCTTTTCTTTTCTATTTTCTACCCCTTTCTTTCTTCATAATGATGCGACTTTCTGGGCATAGAAAGTCGGGTTGTGACAGTGGTATCAGAGCATAGGTTGAGCGAATACCTAAGCTATTGATTAAGTGAATATCAGAACACTAGGTTGAGTGAATACCTAGGTTCGGAAGGATTGTTCATTAGAAATAGGATCTGTAGCAACCTGTTTGAGTCCGAGTGTATATATATATATGAGAGCGCGTATTTGTTAGTTATATAAAATGGTTTTATATTGTGTTAATTGATCGGTTGAGTGGTATATGGATTCTGGTCAATACGAGTAGCTAACGTTATTGATAGGGATCTCTAAACACTTAGACCAGGCCAACGGACACAATATTGTTTTTAAAAAAAAAAGTAGATGAAATAATTTTACCCAGATATAATTTCTATATAAAAAAATATCATTTTAAATGTATATGGTATTTATAATGATTGGTTGGGATGATAATAATTTATCATCTAGGATTAGGAGTCTGAGTGTTGAGGTTGGAAGTGTATTTGTCGAGACTGTAGACCTAATACCGTCTCAAGTGAACTTTACAGTTGTGTAAGGATTTCACAATCTCTGAAGGAAACCTGTTAAGGTTCGGAGTTCATCTTAGGAGTTGGATGAGTAGAGTTGGATCTGTCGGAGAACAGAAGCGAGTGATGGTATCTCAGGTAATAGTAGCTGTGTGATGAGATGCAGTGACTATGGATGTTCCCGAAGATGTTTTCTTTGGAACAAGTTAATGAAGTGTGTCTGCTTCGGTGTTGTGGTTGAGTTCAACATGGTGTTTGTGTTGGTTTGGGTCCGAGTTTCTCGAAGAGCTTTGGTTAGGAAATCTTTGGCATCGGTGGCAGCAGTACAGCTCGGAGTATTTTGTGCATTGGCAGGAAGTTCTTCCGGCTTAGCAGTTTTTCTGGAGGTGGAGTTCAGAAGCAACAGAGTGGATCCATTTCTTCGATAGATAGGATAGATAAGTATAAGCTGTTCTGATTGGTAAAGAGAGAACAGTTTTCTTTGCAGTTAGGCTGGGTTGATCGCAAAAAGTGACTTGCGATTGTTTGAGTGTTCTCTTGAGTTATCTGAGATTTTCTGGGATGTGTTGTCCAGTTAGTGCTTGTGTTCTTCATCAGCATTCTTATCTACTCCAGATCAGAGTGGTGTAGCGGAAGCAGTTTGGCGAGTGCTCCTGTTTGTCTTTTCCAGATAGGAGAAGTTAGTTCAGTCTACTGATGGTAGTAGAGTTGTGTTTTGGATTGGGTAGATCTTGAGAGGATCATTGGTTGAGTTATTTTTGGTCCTGTTTGTTTCTAGAAGCATCGGCGAAGGTTGAGTTGATCAGGAAGGATTTGTAGGTAGCCCGAGATCGTCTGAAGATTTTGTGGATAAGAGACGAAGTGAAACGACCCAACTTCCTACTACCGGAAAGTTGCATCATTCTTAAGAAAGAAAGGGATGAGAAATAGAAAAGATAAAGAAGAGAGAAGAAACAACATCAGAATCTCAACAGCGGAACGAATAAATATAATATATCACATAAGAGAATACATAGTATACAATATCAATCAGAGTTACACAGAATATACATCACATAATAGACAGTTATAAACATCTGTCTAGTTATTACAACTCGATACATCTCAATACAACACAGAGACACAACACAGCGGAAACACAGATAACACTAACACAGCGGAACCAATATATAACTATATCGCTGAAGCCTCCTGCTCCATTGCTCCTCCACAAATCGTCAAAGCTAAACCTGAATCCCTTGGCTACCCGTAAAAATTTGGGTACCCGAGAGTTTAGGAAAAACAGAAATAAACTCCGGGTCAGACATGGGTCTGGTATGAGTAACAGGTTAAAGTTGCTTAACTTTGAAAATCCTTTGAAAACAAAGGGTATCACGTAAGACTTCCCACACATAAACATGGAAAAGTTTTTACCTTACGCTAACCAAACATTTGATAGGAAATCCAGTTATATTATAATAGTGTCTAGGGTTTTCAAGTAAATATGAAATAGCTGAAATTGTTACATGATTAAATTCCAGCATACTAGCCACAAAGTGGGTAATACAATCAAAACCGTAAGGTCACGTAGGGAAAATGGGTTTCCATCAATGGCAGGGCTACTGGGGTACCGCCCGTGACAGTACGTGGCCTAGATCACCGTACCGAGGAGTACGCCCGCTCCCCTACAACACAAGGCCGGAACCATTCCTTACTGAACAGTTCCGAACGAAACAACCCCAGCAGTTGTGGCCACAACTGCCCACACAGCCGAATATAAAGGGACATCTAGACAGAGGAAAATCTCGCTCTCAAGTGGGGGCTACCCACGAAGCCTTGCTGCACATCCCCTGTTTTAGCCATTCCCGGTTGATGAGGCTTGAGGTCACGATTACCTTAATAAAACTCATCACTTAGAATGCTCATCGTCCACCTGACGATGTGCTGAAAGCATTCAATCCATACAAGTTCGTTCCGGGTTCGAACGAAACCGAAGGCATTATCTCGTTACCCTCATTTTGGAATCACCCTCAGAGTTAACGACGATAACCCTTACACTCTGAATCTTCGTCTTCACTTGAGATTCACGACCTATCGTTAATTTGGATCAATGTGGTATTCGGGTCTCCAGACCTAGAATCCCGGTATACGGAAACCCGATCCCGGTCTCATCGAAATCCAAACCGTATCTTTTAAGGCCAAGTTGTTTTAAAGTTAAAACAGTTCATTTCAATTATCTATATACACACAGATAGATAAATCACAATATAACAATGGATAATCAGATCATCATCATAAACAGATAACCCATATCACCAACTCAAACAGATAATCAATATCATCATACTTAAACAAGCATCCATATCACATATATATTATTCATCTCATATCTGAGATCAAAATCAATCAAGGAAATCAATATCATCCATCATAAGCAACGATTAATAATCACACCATTTATAATTAATTTAAAATGAATTAAATTAATTACTTATCTCTAATTAATTTAAAGTAAATTAAATTAATTATTTCATCCTTATAAATCTTGCTTACATAACCATTAATTAATTACAAATCAATTAATTAATCATTCTCAAATTTCCTTTTTAATTAACCATCCTGGATTAATTATCCTTCAATTACATTCAAGTAATTATTCTTAATTAATTTCACAAATTAATTATCCATAACCAAATATAGAAATTAACCTTTAATTACTTCTTTTATTAATTAACTATAATTAATTACATTAATCCTTAATTGATTATATTAATTAATTACCCAAAACACTTATTATTGATTAATTTATCTTAATGAATCAATCCTTTAATTATATCATTAATTGTATAATTAAATGATTCTTCATTACAATTTAATAAATTATTTTATTTAAATTAATCTCATTAAGAAATTAATCCTTACTCAAACCACAATTATTAATCACTCTTGATTAATCTCATTTTAGTAATTAATTACCCTTAATTACTTCATCAAATAAATTAATTACTTCTTAATTAATTTTCTTAATTAATTCCTCGATTAATTTAACAAAGTAATTTAATCCAAATTACTATCATATTTAAATCATCTTTAATTAATTACATAGTAATTCCATTAATTTCTTCATTAAGTAATTTCTCTTCATTAATTACATTTGAGTAATTATACTCATCAAACCATTCCATGATTAATTTAAATTAATTAAACTAAATTAATTAACTTAAATAAATCAAATTAAACTTGATTAATTTCATTAAGCAATTAATCCCTTAATTACTTCCATTTAGTAATTACACTTAACATTTTTAATAACCGATTATCTTTAACTAACCAATCTAATTATTAAATAAAATTATCGCATTGATTGATTATTAAACAAATCTTAAGTTAATGATCTATATTAATTATTAACAATCTTTAATTTCCTTTCTTAAGAAATTTAACTTTGATAAATCAATATTAATTACAAGTTAATTTATTCTTAATAACCAATTTATTAACCACTAATTATTTAATTAATTAAAGTTATAACTGTAACTTAATTAACTCTTAATTACTTGATTAATTAATCTTTAATCATAAATTTAAAATCTATCTTATTTAATTAACAAATTAAATCTTAAATCATTTAAAATAAATTACTTTAAGATCAATAACTTATCCCATTCATTTTTAATTACCGAAATCATCTATATTTAACATCTCATCTTAATTTACATTTAATTTATATCACTAAATTAAGTTTAAATTACATAAAATAGTTTTAGCTTAACAATTTTAAGTTAACTAAATTACATAACTTATTAAATCAATGTTTAAGGAATTCATTTACACTTGGATTTTATTTTAAGAAAAGTCTTAAAACTAATTTATTTAAATTTTAAAAACTGGGCGTTTAAAAACTTATAAAAGAAAACAGGCTTGAGAGAATACTTCGGGTCCTACCCCTTCTTCACTCGACTCCTGCTTCGAGCTAACCCATCTTCCTACTCGACTCTGTTCCCAAATTCCCTTCTTCTACAATCCCCTTTAACTAAGTTATATACTAAGTTTTAAATAAACAGCCACGAAGAAACTCACGAAATCTCGAGTTCTAACTCGAGACAAACGACCACCTACTCGAGAATTTGCTTCGAGTATCTCGATTCGAAAACCCAGGCAAGCATCGATACACCATCGCCGTGCACGTGCACAACTTTTCTGGTGAACTCCGACCAACCCCATCGCCTCCCACATATCGAGCAACCCATCATCATCGAATTTAACACACTCGAGAACCCCCATTCGTCCTTAGTCGAAATCAAGCACCACGATCCAGATTTCAACGAAACCAGGCTTCCAACATCGTCTCGTCCCCCCTTCTCTGACCACCAGAGGCGGAGCAACTCCGGCTACACCACGACAACATGCCAACCTTCCATTTCCCAAAGCATCACTACACTCGATCAAGCGAGGACCACGAACGAAGCAAAAATCTATGGCATACTAAAATTAGGTTTAGAAATTTCGATTGATCGCCGCCGACGCCACCGTGGACGATGCCACCCCCGGCTATTTTTCCCACCACCGTAGCAGGGTCCTATATTCCCACCAGCAACCCCGAACCCTCCAGTTCCTCTCGTTGCCGGAAATTGGCCAAAATGTCAATTCCGATCATCCCCGATCTACTCTTAAACCACACAACTAAAATTTATAATTTTTGTATTAAAAATCATGTTTAAGTATGATGATTCCATTTATAAACCTGAATTCATAAAAGGTCAAGTTCGAATTTTTGCATATTTAAGTGTTTCACTATAATTTCTAACTTTCCAGTAGAACATTTACCAATTGCACTTATAAATATTTTTAAAGGTAAGATTTAGTTAATACTAACAATTTTTCTTTTAAAGATCATAGCCTGAAAGAGCTTGAAGGAGGAGAGTTGAATTTCTTTAACTTATTTAAGTCTGTTGAAAACAAAACAGAGGCATGCATATTAGACTCAGGCAAGCTCACAGTAGTTCATACATATATACACCAGGCAAACACAACCATATATGTCCATGCAAACATTTTAACAACACTACCACTATGATTTATCACATACATCAATTTATAAAGCAGATTTGGTTTTAAAGGGTGAATGTTTACTCGCAGATAAGGGTTCAGCAGATTCGCACTTTCAAGTTTTAAGACAAAAGATACTTGCAAATTAACCCATACATTAAACAATTCAAGACTTTAGTTTAAAAGCTTTTGTTTACTCAAATACTTAAACTTTTATAGTTAAATGTTACTCACCAGGAAGAAGAAGAACGGAGCACTTAAATTTGAAAATAGCCTGAGCTTATAAAACTGGAAATGTATTGCTTTAAAACTTCAAAACTTTGAGTTGCCTGCCCTGGGTTTAAATACTTGAGTTGCTAATGCTTTTGTTAGAAAAGATGCAGACTTGCTCTTCTTTAAATCTTCTTGTTTTTACTTGAGGAAGTTATATAATGTTTTCAGTTTTAATGTATTTACTGGAAAGGCTGAGTTTTTCTTTTGCAAACGAAAATGAATTGAGACAAGTGGATATATAGATCAAATGTTTAACAGGATCGTTTAATTGCCTGGTACAAGCTTCTTTTAATATTTGGTCAGAGATTTTTATTTTCTCTACTATGGCTGATATGGTCTTGCCTGTACTAGAGGTATGTTAGCATTTATGAAGTGTCCTTAAGTCTACACTTATCTTATTTTTAAAATTTTCGTATGGTACTTAATATAGTTTCTTTATTTTCTAAATGTACATAGCCATTTCCTGTACAAGCATAAAGGTGAGTATTTTTTTTTACTTTGTTTATATACTTGCTTGCATACTTAATTATATAGCTACAAATATACAAAGCTTGGCACATCTTCCTTTATTTTATAAACATATTTTATTTGCCTTAGTCCTTATACTTTACAGGCCTACACATTTTTACTTGCCTGCCTAAATTTTATTTACAGGCAACATTTCTATTTATACAAAGCCTAGCAGCTTTTAACTTCATGTACAAATTATAAAGTGTACCTAAATTATTTACAATTCTACCTTCCTTTTATTTTTAAATTTAAAATATTAAACACTCCATTTACTTATTATTTATTTATACTTATGCTTAATATTTATAAAGTTTATTTTATCTTAAACATTTTTGAAAGACTTCATTTTGAATTTTCAAATCACAACTTCCCTTTATAAATAGATTTGAAATAACAATTTCCATTAAATTTCATTTGTAAAAACATTACATTATTAATATTGTTTAAATACAACTCATTATTAAATTAAAATAAATTTACAAAAGAAACTATCTCTTCAAAGTATAAATTACTCATTTAAACAAACTATATTTAAAAAGAACAAAACAACCTTTTTTGTTAATCTTATTTAAATTCAAACTTAAACTAAAATAATTTTAAACAATTAATATTTCTCCTAAGTATTTTAAACCATATAGTTATTTATCTAATATTAACTTAAATCAATTTCCCAAATTACCAAAATATATTAAAATTAGGAAACAAGATTTATTTATTAAATTTAAAACAAAGCTTATCTATTCATAATATATATACAAATATATATATATATATACATTATAAATAGAAGACAATTTATTAGCTTTTAAAAGCTAAATTATGAGTTAAATGTTTATTTAAAAGAAGATTATTGAATCAAATTCAGATCTTATTAACAAATATTAACAAATCAATTTAATATTAAATGCAGATTATTAAATTGATATTGTCAAAAATTCCGGGATGTCACATTCCTCCCCTCTTAAAAAGAATTTCGTCCCCGAAATTTAAAACAAAGGTAATTTAGTAATCTAGTTAATGATTTAATTTTAAAAACACAAGCATATATTAATTATATGCTAACAACCATAGCAACCAACTCATCCAATCAAACAAATCTAACTATCCAGACAAAAATAAGGATAGAACTATCTAGAGTTTCCCAAGTATAAACACCGGGATACTCGCTCTACAGAATCCAAACAAAACTATACCACTAAACTATAGAGCTCCTACTCCTCTAGATCTACCAAACTAGACAAGATATCAGACTATAGATAAGTCTGACTCAACATCCAAATCTCCCAGAACAGCTGGCTCTACTACCAGAGATAGATCTTACACGTACTCCCTCAGAGATACGCGAAACACATCGAATCTCAGTTGCCAAACTGACAATTCACTCCAGAAGATCAAACACTCAACCTCAGAAGAACAATAGAAAAGATCCAAAATATCTCGGAGCTGGCTTCCCAATCTTACCCAATCTATACAGCTCCTTTGACTGGAGAAAACTTTCTCAAAATCAAATCTCCATCTTCGAAATCCAAATTCTTCCGTCTCTTATCCACAAACTCACCTGACGATCCTGGGCTGACTTCATCCCTACTGAACAGCTCAACCTTCGCTGAAACTTCTCGAAACAACTCATCAAGATGATCCACTCAAAATTAGTCCAAGAACACAAACTCTACTCCTCACACCAGAAGACTGAACTTACTCTTCCTATCCGGAAAGATACAACAGATGCATTTCCAACTGCTTCCGCTGCACAACTCTGATCTGAGAAGACGAGAATGCTAATGATGCCCACGAGCACAAACTGGACAACACATCCCAGAAATATGGTTCAACAAATCCGTAGAGAGAAAACTCAGAAATACCGAAAGATCTCTGACAAACCAAGAGAACACTCAACTATCGCAAGTCACTTTTGCGATCAACTCAATTTAATATCCAAAGAAAAACTGCTCTCTCTTTACCAATCAGAACAGCCTATGCTTAACCAGCCAATCCACCGAAGAAATGGATCCACACTGCTGCTTCTGAACTTCACCTCTAGAAAACTGCTGACAGCAGACTTCCTTGCCTACTCACAGAACAATCTGGACTGCAACGCTGCACTGATGACAAAGATTCCCTAATCCAAACTCCTCGAGAAACTCAGGCCTCAAAGCCAAACACAGACACCCAGCTGAACTCAGCCTCAGCACCGAAGCAGACACGCTTCTTTATACTAGTTCCAAAGAAACATCTTCGGAAACATCCATAGTCACTGTGTCTCATCACACAGCTACTAATTCCTGAGATATCAAGATACCATCACTAGCTTCCATCCAACCGATATATCCAAACTCTACTCAAAGATAGACTCCAAACCTTAACAGATTCCTCCAGAGATTTGGTGAAATCCTTACACCTCAACAAAAATTCACTCGAGACGGTACCGGGTCTACAGTCTCGGCAGATACACTTCCAACCACAACAAACTCCAACTATGGGTAGTCGTGTTACACACACTACTACCCTATCTACCTTTATAACTTATATTGGAAAACCCGAACAGGTAGCCCAACAGATAGGTAGAAATATATATATATATATATATATATATATATATATCAAAATTACAAATACGCTCTCTCAAGATAGACACCACTCCAGAGCCTAGGTATTCACTTAACCTATGCTCTGATACCAACTGAAACGACCCAACTTCCTACTACCGGAAAGTTGCATCATTCTTAAGAAAGAAAGGGATGAGAAATAGAAAAGATAAAGAAGAGAGAAGAAACAACATCAGAATCTCAACAGCGGAACGAATAAATATAATATATCACATAAGAGAATACATAGTATACAATATCAATCAGAGTTACACAGAATATACATCACATAATAGACAGTTATAAACATCTGTCTAGTTATTACAACTCGATACATCTCAATACAACACAGAGACACAACACAGCGGAAACACAGATAACACTAACACAGCGGAACCAATATATAACTATATCGTTGAAGCCTCCTGCTCCATTGCTCCTCCACAAATCGTCAAAGCTAAACCTGAATCCCTTGGCTACCCGTAAAAATTTGGGTACCCGAGAGTTTAGGAAAAACAGAAATAAACTCCGGGTCAGACATGGGTCTGGTATGAGTAACAGGTTAAAGTTGCTTAACTTTGAAAATCCTTTGAAAACAAAGGGTATCACGTAAGACTTCCCACACATAAACATGGAAAAGTTTTTACCTTACGCTAACCAAACATTTGATAGGAAATCCAGTTATATTATAATAGTGTCTAGGGTTTTCAAGTAAATATGAAATAGCTGAAATTGTTACATGATTAAATTCCAGCATACTAGCCACAAAGTGGGTAATACAATCAAAACCGTAAGGTCACGTAGGGAAAATGGGTTTCCATCAATGGCAGGGCTACTGGGGTACCGCCCGTCACAGTACGTGGCCTAGATCACCGTACCGAGGAGTACGCCCGCTCCCCTGCAACACAAGGCCGGAACCATTCCTTACTGAACAGTTCCGAACGAAACAACCCCAGCAGTTGTGGCCACAACTGCCCACACAGCCGAATATAAAGGGACATCTAGACAAAGGAAAATCTCGCTCTCAAGTGGGGGCTACCCACGAAGCCTTGCTGCACATCCCCTGTTTTAGCCATTCCCGGTTGATGAGGCTTGAGGTCACGATTACCTTAATAAAACTCATCACTTAGAATGCTCATCGTCCACCTGACGATGTGCTGAAAGCATTCAATCCATACAAGTTCGTTCCGGGTTCGAACGAAACCGAAGGCATTATCTCGTTACCCTCATTTTGGAATCACCCTCAGAGTTAACGACGATAACCCTTGCACTCTGAATCTTCGTCTTCACTTGAGATTCACGACCTATCGTTAATTTGGATCAATGTGGTATTCGGGTCTCCAGACCTAGAATCCCGGTATACGGAAACCCGATCCCGGTCTCATCGAAATCCAAACCGTATCTTTTAAGGCCAAGTTGTTTTAAAGTTAAAACAGTTCATTTCAATTATCTATATACACAGATAGATAAATCACAATATAACAATGGATAATCAGATCATCATCATAAACAGATAACCCATATCACCAACTCAAACAGATAATCAATATCATCATACTTAAACAAGCATCCATATCACATATATATTATTCATCTCATATCTGAGACCAAAATCAATCAAGGAAATCAATATCATCCATCATAAGCAACGATTAATAATCACACCATTTATAATTAATTTAAAATGAATTAAATTAATTACATATCTCTAATTAATTTAAAGTAAATTAAATTAATTATTTCATCCTTATAAATCTTGCTTACATAACCATTAATTAATTACAAATCAATTAATTAATCATTCTCAAATTTCCTTTTTAATTAACCATCCTGGATTAATTATCCTTCAATTACATTCAAGTAATTATTCTTAATTAATTTCACAAATTAATTATCCATAACCAAATATAGAAATTAACCTTTAATTACTTCTTTTATTAATTAACTATAATTAATTACATTAATCCTTAATTGATTATATTAATTAATTACCCAAAACACTTATTATTGATTAATTTATCTTAATGAATCAATCCTTTAATTATATCATTAATTGTATAATTAAATGATTCTTCATTACAATTTAATAAATTATTTTATTTAAATTAATCTCATTAAGAAATTAATCCTTACTCAAACCACAATTATTAATCACTCTTGATTAATCTCATTTCAGTAATTAATTACCCTTAATTACTTCATCAAATAAATTAATTACTTCTTAATTAATTTTCTTAATTAATTCCTCGATTAATTTAACAAAGTAATTTAATCCAAATTACTATCATATTTAAATCATCTTTAATTAATTACATAGTAATTCCATTAATTTCTTCATTAAGTAATTTCTCTTCATTAATTACATTTGAGTAATTATACTCATCAAACCATTCCATGATTAATTTAAATTAATTAAACTAAATTAATTAACTTAAATAAATCAAATTAAACTTGATTAATTTCATTAAGCAATTAATCCCTTAATTACTTCCATTTAGTAATTACACTTAACATTTTTAATAACCGATTATCTTTAACTAACCAATCTAATTATTAAATAAAATTATCGCATTGATTGATTATTAAACAAATCTTAAGTTAATGATCTATATTAATTATTAACAATCCTTAATTTCCTTTCTTAAGAAATTTAACTTTGATAAATCAATATTAATTACAAGTTAATTTATTCTTAATAACCAATTTATTAACCACTAATTATTTAATTAATTAAAGTTATAACTGTAACTTAATTAACTCTTAATTACTTGATTAATTAATCTTTAATCATAAATTTAAAATCTATCTTATTTAATTAACCAATTAAATCTTAAATCATTTAAAATAAATTACTTTAAGATCAATAACTTATCCCATTCATTTTTAATTACCGAAATCATCTATATTTAACATCTCATCTTAATTTACATTTAATTTATATCACTAAATTAAGTTTAAATTACATAAAATAGTTTTAGCTTAACAATTTTAAGTTAACTAAATTACATAACTTATTAAATCAATGTTTAAGGAATTCATTTAAACTTGGATTTTATTTTAAGAAAAGTCTTAAAACTAATTTATTTAAATTTTAAAAACTGGGCGTTTAAAAACTTATAAAAGAAAACAGGCTTGAGAGAATACTTCGGGTCCTACCCCTTCTTCACTCGACTCCTGCTTCGAGCTAACCCATCTTCCTACTCGACTCTGTTCCCAAATTCCCTTCTTCTACAATCCCCTTTAACTAAGTTATATACTAAGTTTTAAATAAACAGCCACGAAGAAACTCACGAAATCTCGAGTTCTAACTCGAGACAAACGACCACCTACTCGAGAATTTGCTTCGAGTATCTCGATTCGAAAACCCAGGCAAGCATCGATACACCATCGCCGTGCACGTGCACAAATTTTCTGGTGAACTCCGACCAACCCCATCGCCTCCCACATATCGAGCAACCCATCATCATCGAATTTAACACACTCGAGAACCCCCATTCGTCCTTAGTCGAAATCAAGCACCACGATCCAGATTTCAACGAAACCAGGCTTCCAACATCGTCTCGTCCCCCCTTCTCTGACCACCAGAGGCGGAGCAACTCCGGCTACACCACGACAACATGCCAACCTTCCATTTCCCAAAGCATCACTACACTCGATCAAGCGAGGACCACGAACGAAGCAAAAATCTATGGCATACTAAAATTAGGTTTAGAAATTTCGATTGATCGCCGCCGACGCCACCGTGGACGATGCCACCCCCGGCTATTTTTCCCACCACCGTAGCAGGGTCCTATATTCCCACCAGCAACCCCGAACCCTCCAGTTCCTCTCGTTGCCGGAAATTGGCCAAAATGTCAATTCCGATCTTCCCCGATCTACTCTTAAACCACACAACTAAAATTTATAATTTTTGTATTAAAAATCATGTTTAAGTATGATGATTCCATTTATAAACCTGAATTCATAAAAGGTCAAGTTCGAATTTTTGCATATTTAAGTGTTTCACTATAATTTCTAACTTTCCAGTAGAACATTTACCAATTGCACTTATAAATATTTTTAAAGGTAAGATTTAGTTAATACTAACAATTTTTCTTTTAAAGATCATAGCCTGAAAGAGCTTGAAGGAGGAGAGTTGAATTTCTTTAACTTATTTAAGTCTGTTGAAAACAAAACAGAGGCATGCATATTAGACTCAGGCAAGCTCACAGTAGTTCATACATATATACACCAGGCAAACACAACCATATATGTCCATGCAAACATTTTAACAACACTACCACTATGATTTATCACATACATCAATTTATAAAGCAGATTTGGTTTTAAAGGGTGAATGTTTACTCGCAGATAAGGGTTCAGCAGATTCGCACTTTCAAGTTTTAAGACAAAAGATACTTGCAAATTAACCCATACATTAAACAATTCAAGACTTTAGTTTAAAAGCTTTTGTTTACTCAAATACTTAAACTTTTATAGTTAAATGTTACTCACCAGGAAGAAGAAGAACGGAGCACTTAAATTTGAAAATAGCCTGAGCTTATAAAACTGGAAATGTATTGCTTTAAAACTTCAAAACTTTGAGTTGCCTGCCCTGGGTTTAAATACTTGAGTTGCTAATGCTTTTGTTAGAAAAGATGCAGACTTGCTCTTCTTTAAATCTTCTTGTTTTTACTTGAGGAAGTTATATAATGTTTTCAGTTTTAATGTATTTACTGGAAAGGCTGAGTTTTTCTTTTGCAAACGAAAATGAATTGAGACAAGTGGATATATAGATCAAATGTTTAACAGGATCGTTTAATTGCCTGGTACAAGCTTCTTTTAATATTTGGTCAGAGATTTTTATTTTCTCTACTATGGCTGATATGGTCTTGCCTGTACTAGAGGTATGTTAGCATTTATGAAGTGTCCTTAAGTCTACACTTATCTTATTTTTAAAATTTTCGTATGGTACTTAATATAGTTTCTTTATTTTCTAAATGTACATAGCCATTTCCTGTACAAGCATAAAGGTGAGTATTTTTTTTTACTTTGTTTATATACTTGCTTGCATACTTAATTATATAGCTACAAATATACAAAGCCTGGCACATCTTCCTTTATTTTATAAACATATTTTATTTGCCTTAGTCCTTATACTTTACAGGCCTACACATTTTTACTTGCCTGCCTAAATTTTATTTACAGGCAACATTTCTATTTATACAAAGCCTAGCAGCTTTTAACTTCATGTACAAATTATAAAGTGTACCTAAATTATTTACAATTCTACCTTCCTTTTATTTTTAAATTTAAAATATTAAACACTCCATTTACTTATTATTTATTTATACTTATGCTTAATATTTATAAAGTTTATTTTATCTTAAACATTTTTGAAAGACTTCATTTTGAATTTTCAAATCACAACTTCCCTTTATAAATAGATTTGAAATAACAATTTCCATTAAATTTCATTTGTAAAAACATTACATTATTAATATTGTTTAAATACAACTCATTATTAAATTAAAATAAATTTACAAAAGAAACTATCTCTTCAAAGTATAAATTACTCATTTAAACAAACTATATTTAAAAAGAACAAAACAACCTTTTTTGTTAATCTTATTTAAATTCAAACTTAAACTAAAATAATTTTAAACAATTAATATTTCTCCTAAGTATTTTAAACCATATAGTTATTTATCTAATATTAACTTAAATCAATTTCCCAAATTACCAAAATATATTAAAATTAGGAAACAAGATTTATTTATTAAATTTAAAACAAAGCCTATCTATTCATAATATATATACAAATATATATATATATACATTATAAATAGAAGACAATTTATTAGCTTTTAAAAGCTAAATTATGAGTTAAATGTTTATTTAAAAGAAGATTATTGAATCAAATTCAGATCTTATTAACAAATATTAACAAATCAATTTAATATTAAATGCAGATTATTAAATTGATAATGTCAAAAATTCCGGGATGTCACACGAAGGAATTTGAAATTCGAAATTGGAGACTTCGTTGTTGTTGAAGTTTTTCTCTGGTTAAAGGGAGCTATAAGATTTGGTAAGTCTGGGAAGTTAGCTCCGAGTTATTTTGGATCTCTTCTGTGATCTAATTTGGATAAGTACTTTGATCTACTAGATTGAATTGTCAGTTTGGATAACTGGAAGTCAATGTATTTTACGTATCTCTGAGGGAGTACGTGTTTGATCTATCTCTGGTTTTGGAACCAGCAGTTCTGGAAGATTTAGTTGTTGAGTCAGACTCGTCTGTAGTCTGATATCTTGTTTAGTTCTATAGATCTAGATGAGTAAGAACTCTATAGCTTAGTATTGTTGATTGTTTGGATTTTGTAGAGTGAGTATCCCGGTATATTTATACTTGGGGAAACTCGAGGAGATTGTATTCAGAATTTTGTTTGGATAATTAGAATTGTTTGATTGGATGAATTGGTTGCTTTGGTTGTTAGTAACTGGATGATAGGTATGATTTGCTGTTTGAGATTGAAATCTTTGCTGGATTATTAAATTATCTTTGCTTTTAATTTCGGGGACGAAATTATTTTAAGGGGGGAGGAATGTGATATCCCGGGTTTTAGGCAATATAAATTTAATAATCTTTATTAATAATTAAATTGGACTGATAATTATCCTATATAATTTTAATTTAAAATTGGTAATTTAATCTTTTAAAGGATAATAAATACTTAATTTGGCAATATTAATAAGATTTGTTTGTTAAAGCTAATAAAATCTTATTCTATTTATAATATATATATTTGATATATATTGTGAATGGAAATATCTTTTGTTTTGTTTTAAAGATGAATTTTCAAATTTGTAATATATATGTATGAATTGTGATTTAAAGCTTTGTTTTAAAATTAATATTTTTCAAAAGATAATTTAAGTTTAATTCAATTGTTTTCAAAATATAAGATAATTGTTTATTTTAAATATGATAGTTTAAAAAAAAAGGGTTTAATCAAAGTTTTATTCTAGTTTTCTTTAAAGTGTTAAATTTTAAATGGTTATATAAATGTTCTAGATTTTAAAATACATGTATAAGGAATTTATTTATATTTATAATTAGTTTTAACATATATTCTTTTAAAGGTAAACTAACATTTATTAATTAAGTAACTTAAAAGGTAAGTTTATATTTACATTTAAA
Source organism: Allium fistulosum (assembly GCA_030737815.1). Classification (NCBI taxonomy): domain Eukaryota; kingdom Viridiplantae; phylum Streptophyta; class Magnoliopsida; order Asparagales; family Amaryllidaceae; genus Allium; species Allium fistulosum. The sequence goes on along the minus strand of CM060901.1, from coordinate 1,272,669,437 downwards.
TTAAATAAAATTTATTTAAAAACACTTAAGTAATATGTGTAAACATATTAACATGATTAAAGACACTTGTAAGCTAAATGGATGTACATGGACATTTGTCCAATTTATAAATCAACAAGTGGCATTTTTCTTTTTCTTTTATTTTTAATAAAATTTTGTAACAAAAGGATGAAGAAACCTGGCATTTGATTTCAGTTCAAATCGTTCAAAACATTTTTACTGTCTCTATTCTTTTCTTCTTATAAACTAAAAAACTGAAAACAAAAGAAAGTAAAATAGCCTGATTTAATCTTCAACCTGAGATCAAGCAAGCTAGCAACTCAAGTAGCAGTTTCTAATTCAACTTCAACTAAACAAGGTTCCAGATTTCAACTATTAACAAGCATGCAAGTATTCAAATTTCAACAGCAAGAAATTTAAAACAATTCAGATATTCAAAGCCTGGAACATGCTCTGTTTTGGTCTCTGGAATTCAAATGGTGAGTAAATTTATTTTAAAAACTGTTTAACCTGATGATTATACTTGATTTCTGTGATAGATTAAATTGTTTATATGGATCTGATATGAATGCATATATATATATATATGAAGGGCTTTGTGTATATGAATATATTTGCCTGTAAGTATATGTTCTCTTCTCTGTTATGATTACAGTTCCCAAACAACAAACAAAAACTCCTAATACACTAAAATTTAAACTTGGATCCGTGAATACAAATTGATTATAGTAGTGTATTGTTAATTTTAAAAGTAGTTCTAAGTATAAATAGTTTAAAGATTTCTGGAAAATTGAAATATGTAGTAAAAACCCAAAGTTTGGCAAAATTCGATTTCAACAATTTAGTGTTCCATGTATATAATCTAAATTGTCTTTGAAAACTAGGATTTTTAAAAGAAAAATCACAAATTTTAAGTTTGTATTTGGGTAGAAATTGAGAGATGAACGGAAATTGAACTTTGTTTGATTTCTCGGCAATCGATGATGGATGGAGCCGCGGGTAGATACTGGAGGTAGTGTGAAGGTCAGGGGTCAAGAGAAAAATAGTCAGTGATTTTTTATATCACCGTGGTGGCTTGTCAACGGTGATCTAGGGTTCTAAAGCCTGTTTTGGTCGACGTTGATTTCTAGGGCGATACATCGTCGTGGTCGCAATTGAGTCAATCGCGATGGGTGGAAAAGCTTGCTGGAGTCGTGACGAAGCTTCGGTTAAGTCTACGTGAACTCTAGTCGTTCTGATCGTCGGCGGCGAGGTCATTTGCATCGATGTGGGTTCCAGATTTTTGATCGTTTGGCTCGATTTCGATTCGTGTGGCATATGGATGATCTGGAGTCGCGTATGGGTTCGCGAGGTTGAAGTTGATCGTCGAGGATCGCTGCGATGACCTACGGTGGTCGGAGACGCCGGTGTACGTGCACCACGTGCACGTTGTTTCTGGGTTTGCTGGTGTTATTGGGGAAGAAGGAAGAGACTTGGGGAAGTCTCGTGAAGTTTGCAGATTGACTCGAAGCTGGAAGACGAACGCGAGTGGTACCGTGTTTTGTTCGGGGAGAGTATGAGTTTTACTCGAGAAAGTGGTGTTGCAAACTGTTTTAAATTTTTAGAAGAAGTGATGTCAGATTTTTTAGTTATTAAGCATGAACATTTGAAGTTTCAAAGTTTAAGATATCTTTGTTTCCAATGATAATGTTTCTAAGTTTTAAAGTATAAAAATAATGAATATGGTTTTAAAGAAATGTAAAACAAGTTTCCAATGTAAATCATTAAAACAAGTTTTAAACAAGTTTCAAAGATTTTAAATGATTAAATTTGTTTCTTAAAAGTAATTATATATATATATAGTTTAATTATGTAATTAATTTCGAAATATTTTTCAAAGATGATTTAATAAGGTTTAGAAGGTAATTACTTAGTGAAAGTAATTAAGAGATAGTTAATTACCAAATGAAATTAATTAATGATGAGATTAATTAAAGATAATTACTTAGAGTAAGTAATTAAAGGGTAGTTAATAATGGAACATTATCTAGTGATTAAGAAGTAATTAATTTAGGAAATTAAATTAAGTTAATTAATTAATGTAATTAATTGAGTAAATTACTTATTGTAAGTAATTAATTTATAATTACTAAATGTAATTAATTAAAGGGGATAATTACTTTATGGAAGTAATTAAATGTAATTGATTAAGGGTTAATCACTTGATATTATTAATTAAAGGATTAATTAATATAATTGATTTGAAGTTAATTAATTATAGAGTAATTAATTAATTAAAGGATTAAAGTTAATTAATAATGTGATTAATTACTAGTTAAGGTAATTAATTTAAAGAGAGTAATTAATTTAGGATCATTAATTTATATAATAAATAATGTAATTAAGGGTTGATTAATTAATTAATAATAAGTGATCAAAGAGTAATTAATAAATATAATTGATTAAGGAGAAATTAATTAAGGTTAAGTAATTACAAGATGGTTAATTGCTGTTTATAATTAATTAAAGTTAATTAAGGAATGTAGTTAATTAAAGATTTATTATTTAATTTACTAGAAGGTAATTAATTAATGAAATAATTAGAGGGTTATTAATTAATCAAGGTTGATTAATAAAAGTAATTAATTAAAGTAAGATTAATTAATTATGATTAATTAAGGATTAATTTATTAATAAATTAATGAAGGATCATTAATTTTTGTAATTAATGATAGTAATTAAAGGTTAATTACTGTATATGGTTAAGGATAATTACTTGAATGTAATTAAAGTATAATTAATCAAGGAAGATTAATTAAGGAAGATCATTAAGATGTTTAATTAATTAATTAATGATAGTAAGCAGGATTATAGTAATCCAAGTAATTAAAGGGTAGTAATTAATTTAATTAAAGGTTAATTAAATTGATTTGGAGTTAATCAATTTTGCTTATAGATGATTGATATTGGGTGATTGGTTGATATTGGATGATTTGTATGTCTCTGATATACATATGATATATGCTGCTTTGTGAGATGAATGTTGATATGAATTATCTATTGTGATAATGTTATTTATCTATCTTTTTATATCATTATGTATATAAGTTTAAATGTTTAAACCTTTAAACAACTTGGCCTTAAAAGATACGTTTTGGATTTCGATGAGACCGGGATCGGGTTTCCGTATACCGGTATTCCAGGTCTGGAGACCCGAATACCACATCGATCCAAATTAACGATAGGTCGTGAATCTCAAGTGAAGATGAAGATTTAGAGTGCAAGGGTTATTGTCGTTAACTCTGAGGGTGATTCCAAAACGAGTGTAACGAGATAATGCCTTCGGTTTCGTTCGAACCCGGAACGAACTTGTATGGATTGAATGCTTTCAGCACATCGTCAGGCGGACGATGAGCATTCTAAGTGATATATTCTGATTAAAGGTAATCGTAACCTCAAGCCTCATCAACCGGGAATGGCTAAAACAGGGGAGGTGCAGCAAGGCTTCGTGGGTAGCACCCACTGAGAGCAAGATAGATCCCTGTCTAGAGGTCCCTTTTCTTTTTATTCGGCTTAGTGTGTGGTTGGTCGCGCCAACTACGGGGTTATCTTGTTCGGGATTATCCAGTAAGGGATGGTTCCGGCTTTGTGTTGCAGGGGAGCGGGCGTACTCCTCGGTACGGTGATCTAGGCCACGTACTGTGACGGGCGGTACCCCAGTAGCCCTGCCATTGTATGGAAACCCATTCTTCCTACGTGCCCTTACGGTTTTGATTGTATAACCCACTTTGTGGCTAGTATGCTGGAATTTAATAATGTAACAATTTCAGCTATTTCATATTTATTTGAAAACCCTAGACCCTATTATAATATAACTGGATTTCCTATCAAATGTTTTGGTTAGCGTAAGGTAAAAACTTTTCCATGTTTATGTGTGGGAAGTCTTACGTGATACCTTTGTTTTCAAAAGGTTTTGAAGTTAAACAATTTTAACCCGTTTACTCACACCAGACCCATGTCTGACCCAAGTGTTTATTTCTGTTTTATAAACTCTTGGGTACTCAAATTTTTACGAGTAGCCAAGGGATTCAGGTTTAGCTTTGACGAATATTCTGGAGGAGCAATGGAGCAGGAGGCTTCGGCGTTCGTAGATATAGTATTCCGCTGTGTTGATATCTGTGATAGTGTCTTGTCTTGTATTTGAGTTGTAATGTCTAGACAGATGTTTATAACTGTCTAGTAAGTGATGTATATGCTGTGTAACTCTGTAAATTGTTGTATACTATGTAATAGTTTATGTTATTAATATAATTTATTCGTTCCGCTGTGAGATCGTTGTTGTTGTTTCTTTCTTTCTTCTTTTCTTTTCTATTTTCTACCCCTTTCTTTCTTCATAATGATGCGACTTTCTGGGCATAGAAAGTCGGGTTGTGACATATAACTTTGAAAATCTTTGGATCACTTCAACTTGTATAAAACCTCTTTTATACTTCAAATACTTCCAAAATCCCTTTTTATTCTGACTAGATTCAATAAGGGAAGTTTATCATATTACAAAATATAACTTTATTTATTGCCAAATCAAATATTCAAGTTTGATTTCTTTATAAAGTTATTTACCATATTACTTACCTCCATAAAGTAAATTTCAACCAAAGAAATATCCAATATTTTAACAACCAATTACCTTAATATTTATTAGAAAGAAATATCATTTTATATATCAAAATATGTTCTTATATAAAATCATTTAAAACCCTTATATATGAGAGCGTAATTGTTATTTTCCTATATAAGGGTTTTAAATGATTTTATATAAGAACATATTTTGATATATAAAATGATATTTCTTTCTAATAAATATTAAGGTAATTGGTTGTTAAAATATTGGATATTTCTTTGGTTGAAATTTACTTTATGGAGGTAAGTAATATGGTAAATAACTTTATAAAGAAATCAAACTTGAATATTTGATTTGGCAATAAATAAAGTTATATTTTGTAATATGATAAACTTCCCTTATTGAATCTAGTCAGAATAAAAAGGGATTTTGGAAGTATTTGAAGTATAAAAGAGGTTTTATACAAGTTGAAGTGATCCAAAGATTTTCAAAGTTATATATATCTATATATATATAAAGGGTTTTATAAGAATGTTAAAGTAAATGATGTTTGCATAAGAATATATGTGGATGTATGAAATGGGTGGTATCTGTATTCCTCTGTTCTCTGGTTTTTATTATCAAGTAAATTTAATATTTGTAAAAAAAAAACTAAATTCCTTATTACTTGATGCATGTGAAGAATAGGTATAGTAAAGTTGTAAATTTAGTTTGCATTGATAATTTAACTAGATTTTAGGTAAATTATACTGAATATTGGTGTGCATGTTTGTGAGTCTATATATTCTTGCCTCTGTTGTACTCACAGTCTTTAAACAACACAAAATAATTCATATCTTCCCAAAGATTCAAGATTAGTTTAAGATCCCTGAAGAGCAAATGTTTGTATGAACTTAATATCAATTCTAAAATTTATTTCAAGTGTATATGTGGAGCATTTACTTCGAAAATTTATAAATAACAGTAAAATGATATATAAGTCAAAAATCAATGATTATGATTTCATGTTTGGATTTCATATATGAATTCGTACTAGAAAATTAAGAATTTTGATAGTAATTTCAAGATTTTTAAGTTTTGAATTATCAAGTTATCTTGATTTGAACGGAATTGGGCTCTCTGGCATTTTCTGGCGATCGGTACGATGGACGTCATCGGGTTCGTGGTCGAAGATGGCTGGAGGGTGGACGATCACGAGAAAAATGGGGTGGTATTTTATTATGGAACGTGGTGGTCGGAATTCGATGATCTAGGGTTCCAAGGACAATTGGGAACGATGATGTTCTCGAAGCTTTCGCGATGGCCATGGGGGATCGTGGACGATCGCGATGGGGGGGATCGATGCGTGGGATGGTGATGAAGTTTCGTTCGGGATGGCGTGGATGATCTTGGACGGGATCATCGTAGGCAAGGCGTTTTCCAGTGTTTGGTTTTTGGTTCAGATGTTTCATCCTGCTCGATTTTGATTTCAGGCGAAGTGAGGGGTTCTGGGTGGTCTGAAGATTTGGGGTGATCATCTGAGACATGCGGGTGATTTCGGCGATGGTCGAAGACGCTCCGACTATGTGTGCACGTACACACGTGTACGTCTGGTTTTGGGTTCGTGTGACATCGGAGAAGAAAGAAGTTGCTCGGGTCGAATTCGCGTTTTTGCGTGGGTTTCTCGAAGTGGCAGAAGATCGCGAGTGTCTCGGGGGTTTTCAAATTTTACTCGGGTATTTTTATGTTTTGGCTCGGGTTTCGTCTTCAAGTTGTACGAGAGAAATTTAAAGTCTAAACTGTTAAGGTTTTAACAGTTTTTTTTAATTTTAACTAAACTAGTTTTTCTTTTAATATATATATATAAAGAAGGAAGAAGAATACTCGGGTTTTGATTCGAATACATACCGGTTGAACCCAAAGTAAATGTTTTATAACGGTTTTAAATTTAAATAAAGCAAGTTTTTAAATCAATTTCTTTAAATAATAAATGTTTTAATGATTGGTTTAAGAAAGTTATGTGATTATTTAACTTAAACTTGTTAAAGTTAAATTCTGTAGTTATTTTTAAAACCTAATTTAGAAATGTAATTAACTGTTGATTAAAAGAATAAAATGTTTTAAATTATATGTTAATGATAATTTAGTAGTTAATAAGGTAAATGTTTTATCTTAAAATTTATTAGGGATTAATTAATTAAATAATTAAAGATTGATTAGCAAATAATTAAGGATTAATTAATTTGTAATTAAGTTTATTAATTGATAATTAAGGTTTATAAATTAATGATTAAGGAATAATTAATTACTGAATGAGATTAATTAAGGTAAATTAATGAATGTGATTAATTTAAAATTACTTGTTAAATGTAATTAATTAAAAGAATAATTAATTACTAGAAGTGATTAAAGGATCATAAATGAATGTCATTAATTAATTAAAGATTAATTAATGTGAATGGTTAAGGATAATTAATCTATGTGATTAATTAAAGGTTAATTACATGTAATTAAAGAATAATTAGTCAAGGAGGATTAATTAAGATGGATGATTAAAGAATGATTAATTAATTGAGTTATAATTAATTAATGTTAAGTAAGCAGGATTAAGGTGATCCAAGTGATTTAAGTAATCCAAGTGATTTAAGTTGGTGATTAAATTAATTGGAGATTAATTAAATTAATTAAGAATTATATATCTTATAAATCTTGCTTATGGATGGTTGAATGATATTGGATGACTTGAATTGGTTGATATCTCTGATATGTGATGCTTTGAGATATGAGATATTTTGGTTGAACTGTGATATTATGGTTTATCTATCTGAGATAAATTGTTGTGTGAATATGAAATCCTAAATATAAATTCTATTGTTTAATTTACACACTTGGTTTAATGAATAACTTTGGATTCGAAGAGGCCGGGGTCGGGTATCAGCAAATACCCGAAACCACTTCGATTCTTTATCAAATTGAGTTTAGAACCAACAGGCTGGAATTGGAATAAATTAAGTAACTTGGCCTTTAACTGAGTAATGGTTCGTGGACATTGTTGTAATAAGTGGTGGACTTTGGGAACTCGTAGAAAGGTACGAGTTACCCTGGATTGCAAATAAGTTTATAACTTAGTATTTCATGTTATATGGGTTTACTCACGCTGGTTTCCAGCCTGACCCGGGTGTTACTTTGATGTAATGCTCGGGTCAGACCGAGTATTACAGATTTTCAGGTAAGGACGTTCTGGAGCTCAGGAGGCTAGCTGGATGGCAGGAACGTATGGAGTGATATCTGTTGTATATATTATTGTTGATTATTTAAGACATGTTTTCAAATTGTCGTGTGTTGTGTAATAGCGTAACTCTGATATAAAATGTAAAAGTGTATTGATACAGTTCTTTTTGTAAAACTGTTATTTATGTGATATTATATTTTGATCCGCTGCGAATGTGAGAATATGTGATTTGGTGTTTCTGTTTCTTCCTCTTCTTCTATCTCTTTCTTTTTCTTTTCCTAACTATCAGGGATTTTCAGAGTAGAAATCCCGGGTCGTTACAGGTTTGGAAGTTACAAAGTGTGGAAGGTCAAAAGGCAAGGCTAGAAAGGGTTTTGGTTCAACTTGGGCTCCGTCAAAGGCATATTTGGGCTCAGCCACAGGCTGCTATAGGTTAGGTCAGAGGTTAGTAATGGTGTTCAGAGGTGGTGCTTGCTGGTGGTGGTGGCTAAATAGGTGGCCGTGGCAAGCAATGAAGGTGGTGTTGCATATAGGGCTCGGTTAGCATGGTTTTGTGGAGTTTTTCATAGTTTTTGTGCAGTTTTGTTCAAGGGGAGGCCATGGCACTTTCTGTCACGACCCTGAAATTTAAATTTATTTAAATTAATAATTTAATGAATTTATGAATTAAATTGATGATTAAATAAATTTTTGAATAAAAATTGTGAAATTTAATTGATTAAATAGAGCGAGTTTCCCCGCTTATCCAAGTATATTCTGTATAAACCATTTGAGATTAAGATATTGTAAATAGTGTATATGAGTATATATTGAATGTATATATATATTTAGGTATATACGAGCAAATTTAATATATATATTTGAATTGATGGTTATAGATGGTTTGAGTTTATAAAATAAATATATAGATATATTTGGCTTGAGTTTAAAATTTTAAATAAATGTAATATTTGAAAATCACACTATAAATAGAAATAAAGATCTATAGTCAAAGCAAAGGAAGTTTAAATATATGGATATTGAATTCGAGTTTGAATCTAAGTCTAAGTGGTTTAATAAATAATTTAAGTTAAATTAGAAGTTAATGTTTGAAATAGAATAAACCTTATAAATATTAAAGCGTAAGTATAAGATAAATTATAACAACGTATTTTTTTTAGAATGTCATTTGAATTTCAAGTAAATGGATTTAAAATAAATATATAGAGAAATACAATAAAATTTGTATTAAAGTAAAATAAATAAGTTAAGATAGAAAATATAGTTATAACAATATATTAATGAACTTAGTAGAAACATAAACGAATAAGTAAAAACATCTCAAACTTAAGAACAAAAGCATATCAAAGGAAAAAAATAAACAAACAATGTAAGTGGTTATGCTAAACAACAAAGGCAAGCATAAACAAAGGGGAACACATGCATTTAATACAAGCATAAATGCAATTCATCTCAGCCAAAAGTAAGGGAACAAAGTAAACAAATCAATGCAAGATATTTCTAGCCCATAATAAATTATATATCATTGCAGCCACAAACTGTTGTAAATCAACAAGGAGTAAACAAAACAAAGTATGGTATAAGTGTTGATTGTACCAAGCATTAAATGCAGGCATGGCCGAACAAAGAAAAGAAAATATATCACTATATTGTACAAAATAAAACCCTATCTTAACCTGTACAAAACAATATCAACTAGTAGCTTCTTCTCTTTTATATATATCAATCATCTTCATATATCAGTCTCGTTCAAAATCCAAGCCAGTGTAGAAGCAAATTAAAAATCTGAAGCACTTCAGATCTGAAAACAAATCAAACAACAAGCTTGAAGACAACTGAAAACAAAGTTGTTCAAATACTCAAATGCCTGGAAATTCAAGCTTGGGCTTAGTTAAAGAAGATTTCTGTTTTGGAAGCAAAACAACTCAGGAAATTATTTACAGGTGAGCAAACTTCATTTTTGAAACCATTCTCATGATTCTAATATCTGTGGTGATGAATGCCAAGACAAATGATAAATGTATGTGTACATCAGCAAGTATAACTGTATCTATATGGGAGAATCTGTCTGTGCATATCTGTATAAACAGATACATATGTCTCTGTTTAGTCCACAGGCTTTAATTTGATTTAGAAATTCAAATTTCTTCCTCTAATTCTCTATAGACTTTGATGTCTAAACCAAACTTGATTGTTTTACCTTAAGCTTTAATTTAAAATTTCATTTAAGTTAAAAACACTTTAAATTTTATCTGGAAACCCAAATTATCAGGATAAACTTAAGATGAGCAAATTTTCGAATCTCTTCATTTTTAAGTTCAGGTATACGAATGGAATCTATATGCTAAAACTTGATTTTTAAAATAAGAATCGTAAATTTTAATAGAGGGAGTAGGGTGCAGTTCGTGTTCGACTGCTTTAGGCGTTTTGGGTTGCCGTGGACGATCTCGTCGTCTGGAGTTGTGGAGTTTTGGTCTGGAGATGGAGTGATGATCGTAGTCTATGGGAAAAATGGTGCGGTGGTGGTTCGTCAACGGTGGAGGCGACGGCGTCAAATTTGTTTTCGTAGACCTAGTTTTAGGCGCAGTGATGTTTTCGTCTCGTACGACGTCAGGGGTTGATCGAGTGCAGCGAGCCTATGGGGTTTGGTAGAGGGGTTGTAGACGTAGCGGTGGCTGGAATTTCGTGGGCTCCGGTGGACGAGGCAGTGGGGACGGCGGTGTTCCCAGGGATGGTGGTGTTCCTGGTTTACGTTCCAGGTTTAGTGATCGAACTCGAATTCGATCTCGAGTTGGAGTTGTTGATAGGAGGCTGGGGATAGGGTGTCGAGGTGGTCGTCGTGATGTAGGGATGGTCGTGGTCGACCGGAGAGGGCTGATGGAAGCGTGCACGTGCACGCGAGGGACCGGTATCAGTTGCTGGATTGGGGAAGATGAAGTACAGGGGCTCGAGTTATCTCGTGATATACTCGGGGAAAATGCGTGAGTAACTCGAAGGAATGAAGGGTTTGGCTCGAAGCATACTAGGGGGATTCGAGTAGGTTTCTGGGACTTAGAAAAAATAAAGCAAAATATTTTACCTCGGGTTAAATTTCTGAGTAACCCGAAGCAAAGACAAGTTTGTCTCGGGGGCGACTCGAAGCAGTTACAGGAGCCACTCAAAACAGTTGGTATTTCGAAGTTTTTTCCTACTTTTCAACAATTTTAAATATAAAACCCAAGTTTTAAAAATAAGGAGATGATTAAAGTTTTAAATGAATAAAAGTTAAATAAAGGATTTTGAAAATGATTAAGTTTTAAATTTATTTAATCAAGATACATTATTTTACAAAATTGTTTAATAAATAAATAATGTAGTTTTAAAATGGAAGTTAAGATAAAAGGTTGTTTAAAATAAAATCTTAACCTTTTAAGGTATCTAATGTGATAAAGGTGGTTTATTAAACAAGGTTTAAAAGGATAATCAAAATAATTAATTAAAGATAATTAATTAAATAGTGAATTAAATAATTAAAGGTTAATTTTTTTTAGTAATTAAAGATTGATGAATTATAATTAAAGGTTAATTAGTTATTATTAATAGATAATTAATAACTGATTAAAGAATGATTAATCAAAAATGCTTTATAATTTATTAACAATTAATTAACCAGGATTAGGAATAAATTCATAAGAAATTAATCTGATTTAAATAAATCAGACAATCAACTGACCTTACTTATGAATATTTGGATTCTATTGATTTGATTGTTGATATCCCTGATATATGATGCTTTGTGATACCCCCTGATTTACGTTGTGATCTGTGATTTATTATCTGTGATATATATCTGCGATCTGAAAGATAAGCGATATAGTTTATATCGTTTATCAACTATATTTCTGTATTTGATCTGTGATGATTCATCGTGTTGCACTATTGTGTTAAAACCCTGGACCACACTTTTACACACACAAATATGGATTTCACGTGGAAATCGGTTAAGTCACAGATAATTTAAATTTGATTGTTTTTGAAATTAATTTTTTTTTTTTATTTCAATTGATTTTGAAATTTGAAATTCGGGTTTAAAGTGAAAAGCTTTTGAAATGGAATTTCAAAGATAAAAGTTATTTTAAATAACTTAACCGAGTTTTGAAAATTTAAATAGTTAGATTTAAATTTGAATTCAAGTTTGAAATTTAATCTATGATTTGGAAACTAGGGATAAAAGATGATATAAATGTGTTTGTAGGAATTAAACCATTTTAAAAAAATATTAATTAGGAATTTGAATTTAAACCAAGGTTTTCAACTCGTATGAATGAGTCGGATTTCCAAATTGAAAACTGTTGTTTTCGAATGATAAAAGCTTTTAGGTAAGAAAAGAAATTCCAGTTTAAATTAAAGGAATTTCAAGTGAATTGAAAAATGGATTTTCCAAGTTATGAATGAATTCTTTTTGAAAGCTATGAATTAAATCTGTTTATTTTTAACAGATCTAAAATGATGTTTTGTTAAACCATTCGAAATGGAATTGTTTTGAAAGCTATGAGTTAAATCTTTGATTTAAAGATTTAACGAGTTAATAAAATTGAAATAGAAATCGATTTGGAAAATCTGTGAATGAATCTTTGTGAAATTAAGTGAACTTTGTGAATTGAATCTTTTTGTTTAAAAAGATTAAAATGGTAATTTGATAAACCATTTGTAAAGAAAGTTTGGGTAATAAGTTGTGACTTAATTGAAATCCCAATATCCGTATGTTTTTAAATATTGCGCTCACTATTCGGGTTAGCCGGGAAAAGACAATTGTGTCATATAACTCATTCCGAATAGTGATACGTCGTATATGGATAGCATTTGAAGACCGGTGTTGAAGACCGGATATTTTTCGAAAATGAAAGGACAACCTGTCGAATGTCTCTGCACTGAGTCGCGCCGGTATAGAGATTTATATTACTCTTTTGTGACGGGAAGTCCGGACGTGATTGGAAATTATCCGGAATTGCAAGGGCTTCGTGAGAAGTGCCTTCGGTTCTGTTCGAACCCGGAACAGACTTGTATGGATACATGTCTGACATTACACTTTGAGATATAAAGCCGACTTCTTTCAAATACATTTCTGTTGGTGGCGGAGAATTTATTCTCTTAGCTTAACACCCTTCTCTGAGACGTACGAGCTCAGAGGTTATGTAGTTGAAATTTATCAGCGATATATCCCAATTTGGTAATGTGGCATGCTGAGTGTTGCTGTGTGATGATCAGTGTTTGATCATTTGCGATATGATCATTTGTTTGATTTTATATCTTTGTGATCATAGGTTGATCATTTGTTTGACCCGAAGCATGGCTTTGTGACAAAGCGTAGCTTTGTGGACGAGACTTCGTCGGACCTCACATCCCGGAAATGGTCAAAACAGGAAAGATGCAGCAAGGTTCTAGGGAGTAGCGCCCCTTAGTGTATGTCATTCCTTCTGGATAAAGGTGGTATCATGGTATGGAGCCCAGATACTTAACCTCTGTGGTTACTGCATTATTACTTTGTGGTTGTTGGAAATCGGGGATCCTCGGGAAGATCGGTGACGATCGGGGGATGGCATACGCGTGTCAGTAGTTACCTATTTTTGCAGAGGTAACCCGGCCTTGTGTTGGCAGAGATCCGGTTAGGTTCTCGGGTCGTCTATTCCAGGGACGTACCCATCGTGGATAGGAAGTTCCTTAGCCTGACCATTTGTTGGAAATCCATCTTCCAATACGAACTTTGTACGGTATTAGTTGTAGAACCTGCCATTTACGTATGGTGGTCACCACTGTTTAGATGGTAGCTATAGTAGGCATACGATACTGGTCGTATGTTGGCTAAGATTTATATTCTATTTTCGAAATGTTTTCTACACTATGCACTAATAATAATATCAAATGATTTGATTTGCGTAGTAAGCATCTTTGACTATCATAAGAAGAAATCTCCTCCAATTCTGCGTTTGCATTGTGTGTGTGGTGGGAGGTCTTATGGTAGTTTCATTTTCTAAAAGCATTGCGGATTTAAATGTTTAAAATTCTTTTGCTGTCGTTTAAAGATAAACTGTTTTTGTTGCTCACACCAGTCCCATGACTGATCCGGAGTTTATTGTTTCTTTCCTAAACTCTGGATGCTCAAAATTTTTCTACACGAGCAGTCTAGAGTTTGGTTTTTCAGATAGTCAGGATTAGTAGATTTTCTGGAGCTAGTTCAGTCTTTGGATCGGACTGCACTTGCTTATTCTTGGTGTATCGTTATTGAGAGTTCGAGCTACTGCTGGAGTTCTCTCTTGAAGACTATCTTAGAGTTATTTGTTCCGCTGCTGATATTATCGTTTTTCTTTTCCGCTGCTATTTGTTGTATCATATCTCTGATGTATATTGATATCCATTGTATCATTCTGTTGTATCAGATATTGTATATTAATGTATTATTCTTTTATTCCGCTGTGTTGTTATACTTAACTGTGTTATAAGCTCCCGAGAACCAGATTCGGCATTTGAATCTACGGCATTTTGAGTACAAGGGAAGTACGGATGCCGATTTTCGAAGGTCGATTTTTGGGTCTTGACAAGTGGTATCAGAGCTAAGGTTGAACTTTAGCTCAGGAGTATAACACGTTAAGTAGCTCATTAGAGATAGAGTGAAGTAAACTCTAGAATGAGTAATTCCTAAGATATCCGTCTGAACGTCTCAGTAAATTCTCTTACTATCCACTGATAGTGAGTATGAGTGCAAGAAGAGGACGAGATAGGGGACAGGGAGTACGACTATAAATGGTCAATACCCTGCAACAGTGGAAACAATCTTTCTCTATCAATTTTCTTTGATTCGTTTCCAAATTCTTTTGATTTCTTCGTACCAGCTACAAGTAGTTTCGGTGTGATGATGGCTCTACGAACCGTTGTAGGAAATTCTTACTTCGTATTTTCATCGACTTCTTATCAGCCTTTTGGATTTAAACCTTAATGAATTTGAAATTGGAATTTTAAATTGAATTAAATTGACTAATAAAATATGAGGGTAAATTGAATTGAATCAATTAAAACGATATCGTTTAAAACCGAATTTGAAATTCTATTGTAATTTCTTGTGAATACCAAAGTCCGAAGAGGGACAAATTGGTACGTGTTCTGGGATATTCCGACTTGAGTTTGGAATTCATATCGTTAGTTTGAGGAATTATAGGAGATCGAATCTGTCTATCTCTGTCTTTGTTTCGTGCCTGCGAATTTCGAGGACGAAATTCTTTTAAGGGAGGAAATTTGTCACGACCCTGAAATTTAAATTTATTTAAATTAATAATTTAATGAATTTATGAATTAAATTGATGATTAAATAAATTTTTGAATAAAAATTGTGAAATTTAATTGATTAAATAGAGCGAGTTTCCCCGCTTATCCAAGTATATTCTGTATAAACCATTTGAGATTAAGATATTGTAAATAGTGTATATGAGTATATATTGAATGTATATATATATTTAGGTATATACGAGCAAATTTAATATATATATTTGAATTGATGGTTATAGATGGTTTGAGTTTATAAAATAAATATATAGATATATTTGGCTTGAGTTTAAAATTTTAAATAAATGTAATATTTGAAAATCACACTATAAATAGAAATAAAGATCTATAGTCAAAGCAAAGGAAGTTTAAATATATGGATATTGAATTCGAGTTTGAATCTAAGTCTAAGTGGTTTAATAAATAATTTAAGTTAAATTAGAAGTTAATGTTTGAAATAGAATAAACCTTATAAATATTAAAGCGTAAGTATAAGATAAATTATAACAACGTATTTTTTTTAGAATGTCATTTGAATTTCAAGTAAATGGATTTAAAATAAATATATAGAGAAATACAATAAAATTTGTATTAAAGTAAAATAAATAAGTTAAGATAGAAAATATAGTTATAACAATATATTAATGAACTTAGTAGAAACATAAACGAATAAGTAAAAACATCTCAAACTTAAGAACAAAAGCATATCAAAGGAAAAAAATAAACAAACAATGTAAGTGGTTATGCTAAACAACAAAGGCAAGCATAAACAAAGGGGAACACATGCATTTAATACAAGCATAAATGCAATTCATCTCAGCCAAAAGTAAGGGAACAAAGTAAACAAATCAATGCAAGATATTTCTAGCCCATAATAAATTATATATCATTGCAGCCACAAACTGTTGTAAATCAACAAGGAGTAAACAAAACAAAGTATGGTATAAGTGTTGATTGTACCAAGCATTAAATGCAGGCATGGCCGAACAAAGAAAAGAAAATATATCACTATATTGTACAAAATAAAACCCTATCTTAACCTGTACAAAACAATATCAACTAGTAGCTTCTTCTCTTTTATATATATCAATCATCTTCATATATCAGTCTCGTTCAAAATCCAAGCCAGTGTAGAAGCAAATTAAAAATCTGAAGCACTTCAGATCTGAAAACAAATCAAACAACAAGCTTGAAGACAACTGAAAACAAAGTTGTTCAAATACTCAAATGCCTGGAAATTCAAGCCTGGGCTTAGTTAAAGAAGATTTCTGTTTTGGAAGCAAAACAACTCAGGAAATTATTTACAGGTGAGCAAACTTCATTTTTGAAACCATTCTCATGATTCTAATATCTGTGGTGATGAATGCCAAGACAAATGATAAATGTATGTGTACATCAGCAAGTATAACTGTATCTATATGGGAGAATCTGTCTGTGCATATCTGTATAAACAGATACATATGTCTCTGTTTAGTCCACAGGCTTTAATTTGATTTAGAAATTCAAATTTCTTCCTCTAATTCTCTATAGACTTTGATGTCTAAACCAAACTTGATTGTTTTACCTTAAGCTTTAATTTAAAATTTCATTTAAGTTAAAAACACTTTAAATTTTATCTGGAAACCCAAATTATCAGGATAAACTTAAGATGAGCAAATTTTCGAATCTCTTCATTTTTAAGTTCAGGTATACGAATGGAATCTATATGCTAAAACTTGATTTTTAAAATAAGAATCGTAAATTTTAATAGAGGGAGTAGGGTGCAGTTCGTGTTCGACTGCTTTAGGCGTTTTGGGTTGCCGTGGACGATCTCGTCGTCTGGAGTTGTGGAGTTTTGGTCTGGAGATGGAGTGATGATCGTAGTCTATGGGAAAAATGGTGCGGTGGTGGTTCGTCAACGGTGGAGGCGACGGCGTCAAATTTGTTTTCGTAGACCTAGTTTTAGGCGCAGTGATGTTTTCGTCTCGTACGACGTCAGGGGTTGATCGAGTGCAGCGAGCCTATGGGGTTTGGTAGAGGGGTTGTAGACGTAGCGGTGGCTGGAATTTCGTGGGCTCCGGTGGACGAGGCAGTGGGGACGGCGGTGTTCCCAGGGATGGTGGTGTTCCTGGTTTACGTTCCAGGTTTAGTGATCGAACTCGAATTCGATCTCGAGTTGGAGTTGTTGATAGGAGGCTGGGGATAGGGTGTCGAGGTGGTCGTCGTGATGTAGGGATGGTCGTGGTCGACCGGAGAGGGCTGATGGAAGCGTGCACGTGCACGCGAGGGACCGGTATCAGTTGCTGGATTGGGGAAGATGAAGTACAGGGGCTCGAGTTATCTCGTGATATACTCGGGGAAAATGCGTGAGTAACTCGAAGGAATGAAGGGTTTGGCTCGAAGCATACTAGGGGGATTCGAGTAGGTTTCTGGGACTTAGAAAAAATAAAGCAAAATATTTTACCTCGGGTTAAATTTCTGAGTAACCCGAAGCAAAGACAAGTTTGTCTCGGGGGCGACTCGAAGCAGTTACAGGAGCCACTCAAAACAGTTGGTATTTCGAAGTTTTTTCCTACTTTTCAACAATTTTAAATATAAAACCCAAGTTTTAAAAATAAGGAGATGATTAAAGTTTTAAATGAATAAAAGTTAAATAAAGGATTTTGAAAATGATTAAGTTTTAAATTTATTTAATCAAGATACATTATTTTACAAAATTGTTTAATAAATAAATAATGTAGTTTTAAAATGGAAGTTAAGATAAAAGGTTGTTTAAAATAAAATCTTAACCTTTTAAGGTATCTAATGTGATAAAGGTGGTTTATTAAACAAGGTTTAAAAGGATAATCAAAATAATTAATTAAAGATAATTAATTAAATAGTGAATTAAATAATTAAAGGTTAATTTTTTTTAGTAATTAAAGATTGATGAATTATAATTAAAGGTTAATTAGTTATTATTAATAGATAATTAATAACTGATTAAAGAATGATTAATCAAAAATGCTTTATAATTTATTAACAATTAATTAACCAGGATTAGGAATAAATTCATAAGAAATTAATCTGATTTAAATAAATCAGACAATCAACTGACCTTACTTATGAATATTTGGATTCTATTGATTTGATTGTTGATATCCCTGATATATGATGCTTTGTGATACCCCCTGATTTACGTTGTGATCTGTGATTTATTATCTGTGATATATATCTGCGATCTGAAAGATAAGCGATATAGTTTATATCGTTTATCAACTATATTTCTGTATTTGATCTGTGATGATTCATCGTGTTGCACTATTGTGTTAAAACCCTGGACCACACTTTTACACACACAAATATGGATTTCACGTGGAAATCGGTTAAGTCACAGATAATTTAAATTTGATTGTTTTTGAAATTAATTTTTTTTTTTATTTCAATTGATTTTGAAATTTGAAATTCGGGTTTAAAGTGAAAAGCTTTTGAAATGGAATTTCAAAGATAAAAGTTATTTTAAATAACTTAACCGAGTTTTGAAAATTTAAATAGTTAGATTTAAATTTGAATTCAAGTTTGAAATTTAATCTATGATTTGGAAACTAGGGATAAAAGATGATATAAATGTGTTTGTAGGAATTAAACCATTTTAAAAAAATATTAATTAGGAATTTGAATTTAAACCAAGGTTTTCAACTCGTATGAATGAGTCGGATTTCCAAATTGAAAACTGTTGTTTTCGAATGATAAAAGCTTTTAGGTAAGAAAAGAAATTCCAGTTTAAATTAAAGGAATTTCAAGTGAATTGAAAAATGGATTTTCCAAGTTATGAATGAATTCTTTTTGAAAGCTATGAATTAAATCTGTTTATTTTTAACAGATCTAAAATGATGTTTTGTTAAACCATTCGAAATGGAATTGTTTTGAAAGCTATGAGTTAAATCTTTGATTTAAAGATTTAACGAGTTAATAAAATTGAAATAGAAATCGATTTGGAAAATCTGTGAATGAATCTTTGTGAAATTAAGTGAACTTTGTGAATTGAATCTTTTTGTTTAAAAAGATTAAAATGGTAATTTGATAAACCATTTGTAAAGAAAGTTTGGGTAATAAGTTGTGACTTAATTGAAATCCCAATATCCGTATGTTTTTAAATATTGCGCTCACTATTCGGGTTAGCCGGGAAAAGACAATTGTGTCATATAACTCATTCCGAATAGTGATACGTCGTATATGGATAGCATTTGAAGACCGGTGTTGAAGACCGGATATTTTTCGAAAATGAAAGGACAACCTGTCGAATGTCTCTGCACTGAGTCGCGCCGGTATAGAGATTTATATCACTCTTTTGTGACGGGAAGTCCGGACGTGATTGGAAATTATCCGGAATTGCAAGGGCTTCGTGAGAAGTGCCTTCGGTTCTGTTCGAACCCGGAACAGACTTGTATGGATACATGTCTGACATTACACTTTGAGATATAAAGCCGACTTCTTTCA
Source organism: Allium fistulosum (assembly GCA_030737815.1). Taxonomy (NCBI): domain Eukaryota; kingdom Viridiplantae; phylum Streptophyta; class Magnoliopsida; order Asparagales; family Amaryllidaceae; genus Allium; species Allium fistulosum. Next base: position 1,272,649,872 of record CM060901.1, on the reverse strand, counting down.
AATACATTTCTGTTGGTGGCGGAGAATTTATTCTCTTAGCTTAACACCCTTCTCTGAGACGTACGAGCTCAGAGGTTATGTAGTTGAAATTTATCAGCGATATATCCCAATTTGGTAATGTGGCATGCTGAGTGTTGCTGTGTGATGATCAGTGTTTGATCATTTGCGATATGATCATTTGTTTGATTTTATATCTTTGTGATCATAGGTTGATCATTTGTTTGACCCGAAGCATGGCTTTGTGACAAAGCGTAGCTTTGTGGACGAGACTTCGTCGGACCTCACATCCCGGAAATGGTCAAAACAGGAAAGATGCAGCAAGGTTCTAGGGAGTAGCGCCCCTTAGTGTATGTCATTCCTTCTGGATAAAGGTGGTATCATGGTATGGAGCCCAGATACTTAACCTCTGTGGTTACTGCATTATTACTTTGTGGTTGTTGGAAATCGGGGATCCTCGGGAAGATCGGTGACGATCGGGGGATGGCATACGCGTGTCAGTAGTTACCTATTTTTGCAGAGGTAACCCGGCCTTGTGTTGGCAGAGATCCGGTTAGGTTCTCGGGTCGTCTATTCCAGGGACGTACCCATCGTGGATAGGAAGTTCCTTAGCCTGACCATTTGTTGGAAATCCATCTTCCAATACGAACTTTGTACGGTATTAGTTGTAGAACCTGCCATTTACGTACGGTGGTCACCACTGTTTAGATGGTAGCTATAGTAGGCATACGATACTGGTCGTATGTTGGCTAAGATTTATATTCTATTTTCGAAATGTTTTCTACACTATGCACTAATAATAATATCAAATGATTTGATTTGCGTAGTAAGCATCTTTGACTATCATAAGAAGAAATCTCCTCCAATTCTGCGTTTGCATTGTGTGTGTGGTGGGAGGTCTTATGGTAGTTTCATTTTCTAAAAGCATTGCGGATTTAAATGTTTAAAATTCTTTTGCTGTCGTTTAAAGATAAACTGTTTTTGTTGCTCACACCAGTCCCATGACTGATCCGGAGTTTATTGTTTCTTTCCTAAACTCTGGATGCTCAAAATTTTTCTACACGAGCAGTCTAGAGTTTGGTTTTTCAGATAGTCAGGATTAGTAGATTTTCTGGAGCTAGTTCAGTCTTTGGATCGGACTGCACTTGCTTATTCTTGGTGTATCGTTATTGAGAGTTCGAGCTACTGCTGGAGTTCTCTCTTGAAGACTATCTTAGAGTTATTTGTTCCGCTGCTGATATTATCGTTTTTCTTTTCCGCTGCTATTTGTTGTATCATATCTCTGATGTATATTGATATCCATTGTATCATTCTGTTGTATCAGATATTGTATATTAATGTATTATTCTTTTATTCCGCTGTGTTGTTATACTTAACTGTGTTATAAGCTCCCGAGAACCAGATTCGGCATTTGAATCTACGGCATTTTGAGTACAAGGGAAGTACGGATGCCGATTTTCGAAGGTCGATTTTTGGGTCTTGACACTTTCAGATCAGAGGAGTATGGTGGTTAGGCCATGGATTATGTGGGGAAGAAGTGGTGGTGGTCGGTGGAGGTGATGGTGAAGGGGTTAGGCCGAGAACCATATGTGAAGATCAAGCAAAATCAAGTGAAAAACAAGGCAAAACAAAGAAGAAAAGTGGAGAAAAGAGAAGGAAGCCATTACCAATTTTTTCTCAGATGTTTGGCCATGAATTGCTGAGGAAAAGAGAAGTTTTTCACGTGAAAATGTGTTCGAGGCAGCTAGGGTTTAGTATATATTGGAGTAATTATGGTAGGAAATCAAAAAGGTGGAAAATATAAAGGCAAGAAATCAAATGAAACGTATGCCTATAATTAAAACAAGTAACGTTTCTTAATTGATTCATTTCCTATAAATTAAAGAAAGATGTATACAAAAGAAGCCTTCACAAAACAAATAAATACAAGAACATTTAATAAATAAATTTTAAAAGATATGCATTTAAGTCAATAACGTATATCTATTTGAAATTTCTTTCCAAGAAATAAATAACGGATCTAAACCCATAACCATTCAATTAATAAATGAATGTCTAAATAAATAAAATAGAAATATAATGTAGAGATAGATATTTTGAAGAATAAGTAAATAGTTTTAGGAAAAATAGAAAATAAATAAATAAAATACTCTATTTAATTGAAACTAGAATTAAAATTTGTAAACAAAATACAACTAACATTGGAAAATTTCAACTACACTTATAAAATGTTTTAAAATAAAATATATATCCATAACATGTCATGTTACACATGTGAACATAAATTAGAACATGACATGACAAACAAAATATTATTTATATAAATTAAAATAAACACTTTTGTTAAATACAACGATTTACATACAATAGTGTAAAAAGCATAACTTTCACAATATTAATCAGATTTCAACGAAACGAAAAGTAGTATACTTGAAATTTTATTTATTTTCAAAATAAAAGATAACATTCAAAAATTCAAATTTTAAATTTTTTAAATTTAAAAGTCAAAGTTTGACCATATTGACCAAAATTCACATTTCTGGAAAATATTTTATTTACTTATGTTTGGAATTATAATTTACATCAAAATCAAAATTTATATTTAAAATAACAAAAATTATTCATTTTAATAAATAAAATAAAGTTTTTAAATCAGGAAATCAATTAAAAAAATCAAAATATACAATTAAAAAAATCACAAAATACAGGGTTGTTACATTTACCATCTTGTTAGACATATCCTTTGGGTAGGCTTCATCATCATGATAGCCCCTCTATACGACTTATATTCTTTTTATGAGATTGTGACGACCTGCCTTTTCGACCCTCGAAAATCAACATAAATACGCTCATTGTATAACATGTCGAACGATCGAGTGCCGGAAGGACAGATTGTTGAGGGGGAAAGAAATTAGGTAGAAGAAAGAAGAAACTAAACAAAACAGAATCTCACAGCAGACTAAATAACATATATTATAAATAGTTCTTTACACAAATCAAAACTTTAATATACATATTTCACATCATAGTACATAAATCAATAATTACCAGCCTGGACAGTTATAACAACCTTCCCTCACAATTGCTGGTAATTTCATCAAACACTGTAGAGGAATAAATAAGTACGAGAATACGTCTCGGTCTCCAACTCATCTCCTGAGCTCCATAGCAATCCTAACCTAGACCTGTAATACTCGGTCTGACCCGAGCATTATAATAAAATAACACCCGAGTCAGTTTGAAAAACCAGCGTGAGAAAACACACTCAATTTGAATTATTAAAGTTATCAAAATCCTTTAAAAATCTAAGGTATCTCGTAAGACCCCGCCACACATAAACATGACTGGTGTTTACCTTACGATAACCAAAACATTTCATATCAAATCCTCTGATATTATAATAGTGTCTAAGTACAAATACTTAATCAAATAGCTAAAATTGTTACATTAATTAAATTCCAACATACTAGGCTCTACAACCAAAACCGTAAAGGCAGGTATTGGAGAACGGATTCCATACGAAAGACTAGGCACTGGGGTACCACCTGTCACAGTACACGTCTAGAAACAACGTACCAAGGACCACCCCGGGATCCCCTGCAACACAAGACCAGACTACCCCTAACCTGGATAGACAGAATATGCTATCACCACGGGTGTTTCCACCCTCTTTCCAGCTCCTTCCATGTATCGTAGTAATAAAATAATATCCGAGGGTATCTAGAAAGGTGATAAACATACCCAAATTGGGTGCAACCCACTTATCCTTGCTGCATCTCCTCTGCTTTTTAGTCATTCTCGGTTGATGAGGCTAGAGGCTACGATTATCTTTTAAGGAATTTTCAATCAGAATGCTCATTGTCCTACAATGACATGTACCGATAGCATTCATCCATACAAGTCTGTTCTGGGTCCGAACGTAACCGAACACACTATTCCTACTACATCCATTTTGGAATAATCCTCAGGATTAGTAGCGATTAGCCCTTCCACTTCACTGCTCCATCTTCGACTCCATGCTCTTGTTTTTCTTTCGAAAACGTATGCGTTGGATCGAAGTGGTTTTCGGATAATTTATCCGATCCCGGTCTCTTCGAAACAACGTTCGATATTTTCCGATAAACTCAATCCCGGTTCATTAGGAAATAACAGACGAAAATAAGATCGGAGATCACCCCCTAACAGTAAGTGGACGGATTTCCTTATCAACGTCCTAGAAGAACGAAACAAGTTTATATGTACAGTATAGCACCTCGAACGGTAACTGTACTATATAATTCCCGTGTTTCTTCTAGATATTCCCAAAGTTATATTTTGGGTCCAGATTTTTGATAGTCGATTATTTAACTACCAAATAACAATCATTCAAGCAAATATTTCATTTTCCACTGAAAACACTAAATCTCTTTTTAATTTAATTTTAATAAATTAAATCTCTTATCAAAAGTCATGTACTTATCTTATCGAATTTAGTATATTCACAAAATATCCTTTTAAAAATATTGAAACCCTTGAAAATAATAAGAAAAGTACCACTGCGGTATCAACCATGGATTCACAGCTCAATGGTTACGTCCTTATCCTAGAGAAATCCAAAACTTAACTGCAAGCACTCACTGCCTCCGATTTCGCCAAGAAAGTATACCATTACTTTCCAAAAACTTTATTTAATAATTATCTTAAAATAATGCTTATAAGTTTCTAAAATAAATTTCCAAGTTTTATCTAGGCAAATATACTTAAATAAAAGTTATTATACAAAGGCATATTAATATTTAATAATTTATCTTTTAAAATAATAATGCTGACTAATTCTTAAATAATAATAAATCTTTAACAATCATTATAAGGTAACTAATTAATAATTAAATATACTTTAAACAATTTAAAATAATTAAATAACTAATTTCTAGAATATTTTTAACACTTTTAAAATTGCCTAGTTAATAAATTAAAATCCTCTTTTTAAAACAAGCCCAATTTCTCAATTCTAATTTCATTTCGTAAGTTTGGAAATCTTACTTGAGCTCCAGTATAACCAATTTTATACTTATTTCCAAATTCACTTCTATCCTTCCAATCTATTAAAAATCTCGATATTTAAACCTTTTATATTTAAACAAGTACCACTTAAGAATTTATTATTTAAAATCCTTTTATATTCTTTATCCCAAAATCTCTATTTACGATATCCCGAATTAGTTAAGTACAAAACTCAAAACCAATTATTTTATCAAAACTCTATATAAATATTTTACTTCAAAATCCCTTTTAAATTTCTTTTAAAAATCAAATATATATTTATGGTATATTAAAATACCAAAAAATCTTGGTAAATGCTACCGTAGCATCCAACCATTTCAAATCACACTATAATCTGCCACAGATTATTTCAACAAAACATATATCACCATATATGAAATTAAAATTCAACATTTTGAGGAATCCAGTTGGATCCCTCCAACCTGTTTTCCTTGCATCCACAGATGTTAAATCAACATAAAAATACCAATTCCGCTTTGAGGCGGAATATCGTGGTATATAGGGTCATCCGCTATTATATGGGGCGCATAGGGTCTCATCCACCCCAAACGGCAGGAATAATCAATCCAACTACTAATATATAATACTATATATATTATAACATGCAACTGATAATAATAATTTATCCATCCAATCAAGCATCAAATAATTTAAATTTAAACATTTAAATTTAAATGTGGCAATCCAAATGAGTGAGAAATTCTCACCTTGAGTTTTAAATTTTCAAAACGTTCCAATTTTAAATTAAATCGAACACGTTCGATTTAACCTAAAATTTTAGCTACCTCCGATCGACTTCAAATCTGCTCCAGCATGTAGTATTCATCGCCACGATTTCGTCGCTGCTTGTTTAGCTACCTCCGACCTCGCATGTGAAAGATATACATTTTTAAAAATCGGATACAAATTTATATAAATAAATTTCTTTTTTTTAAACCTAAAATCAGATCTGCCGCATGTTTTGCTTCAGGAAAATCAAGGCCGCCCATCCTCTCTTCTTCCCCACTCACGTACGTTGCTGAACGAAACCCATCATCACGTTCAAACCCTAGATTGTTATACTCACCACAATCACCGAGATGAAGATCAAACGACGCCATCACGAAGCCCATCACGAACTCCCCTCCCGGCCACGATTTCGTTGAACTCGGCTGTGCATAGGCCTCGAAATTTGCACGCGAACGGCCGGCCTTTGAGAGACATTCGCCGACAATTTACTCAACTACACTCGATCGCCGCCGTTGGATTGAGAGATCTCGGCACGCTCTACGACTTTCTTTTAGGAAGTTTTCGACAATATTGCATAGATCGAGAGGAATGGAGGGGGAAAGGTTTGATGATTTCGGCCATTGAAGTGTAAGATGGCGGCTACATTAAGAAACTAGGGTTTCTACCGTTTCACGCGTATATATACGGATATACATATTATTTTAATATTATTTCCACAATTTACATGCTTTTCCGGACAAACACCAAACGAAGCGTGCCACTGGTGTTTATAATATTTTACCCCTATTTCGAACACAATGGAACATGTTTCGAGGCCTAGTTCGATCATATGTGGAAGATAGCTTTTCGAATCGAATTAAAATATTAAATTTTCGATATTTATTTCAACGCGTTTCTATCCCGCACGACCAATCGGTAACTCCAAACGCTACGAAATTTGAAATCCAATAATAATAAACTATTACGGATCCAATGGAACTAGTTTCATCGAATTCCGAGACTGTGCCCCGGAAGACTATTTTAATGCGTCGATTAAATCGAGCGATTTTCAAAATTGATGGAATTGCTTGAAATTTCAATTTTAAAAACTTACCAACTCAATTATAATTCAAATAGAATTTATATCCATATTAGAAATCATTTTGATTTATACTAAATCAAAATTCTGTTATTTACACTATTACCATATATTAAATTTCACTATTAAAATTAATATATAAATTTCAACTTTTAACTTATCGATTTTTAATTCCATCTAAAAGTCCAATATCATCTCTCTAATTCAAATAGATTTTAAAACAACTTAGAAATCATTTCCATTCACATTTAACACCAAATTCACATATTTACCCAATTTCAAATATTAAATTTACTATTTACTGAATCCGTTAATCGCTATGTTTGAAATTCTAAACCATTTCACTAATTCAACCGAAATTTCGATATTCAAAATCAATTAATATTTCAAATTCAACACTTAAAATTGAATTAAACGTTCAAGATCAAACGACCAAAATTCCGGGTCGTTATAGAGATCGAGTACTTGATTGCTCGGGAGACCTTCTTACTAGCCTTTCTTGGTTTTCCTTCTGACGATTCATCTTAACCTTATTATCTTGTTTCTCTTATGATTTTGGAGAGGCCAGTCCTTCATCTTGGGTTCCTTACTTTCTTTATAGGCCCATGATACTTTTGCCCCTATCTATCCTTCTGAGTATTGAAGTGTCTTGGTTTTTCCTTGGAGATTACATTCTCCTCCTCCTTTAGTAAGCTTTGTTGTTTTAGAAGATTTTTGAGAAAGGACTTTCTCAAGAAGCTCTTGTATCACAGTAAGTCGTTGTCTCAAATCTTGGATTTTAGCTTCGCTACATGTTGGCATTGCTGAATTTAAAGGTTGTCCAATCTCCGTATTCTCCAAATTAAAGTTCGGGGTGATATTATCCTCCAGGTTTGTTGTTTGTATAATTTCTTCATTATTAACATTGACTTTCTTAGCTCTTACCATTTTCATGCAAATTTTTTTTACATAATTAGTTTCTAAGTAAGAAAATTATGAGATGGAGGTTTGAGGCCCTCCTACTAGTGCCAAAACGTTAAAAAGGACTGGCTCAACACCTGAAATGTTGTACAAAGTAATATTATTAAAAATGGTCACAATAGGACCCATGGGCTTTAATATACTCATGAAGTTATTCAAAAAGCTCGAGTCATATGTCCAAGGATAAAATAGGTGAGTTGCATAAATGTGCAATAGTCCATTACTTGTTCGTTAATGGGAAAAATAGTCAATTCACATATATCATGATTCTTTATTTATATGTTAATGGGCATAATAGGCATTATGAAAAGTAAACTTTAATTTAGTCAATGGGCATAATAGTCATAATATTTCTTCGTATAACCTTGATATCATCTGTTGTTTGTAGATGCTCGATGACATTTACTATTATAGAGGCTAAATTAACAGTTGTTGTGTAACGATCCAAAATTTTGTTCATTTGAATTTAGAATATTTAATTTATTTTAAGTATTAAAAAGTTATTTTTATAAGTTAAATAACTTAAATTTCAAATATAGCGATTTATTTGATAATTAAATTATTGAATTTAATATTGGAATTGTTTAAATAATTAAATCTTGGATTTAATATGAACGAAAATGATTTCAAAAGTTGATTTAAATCCTATTTGAATAAGAAGGAGGTTAGTGGACTTTTAAATTTGATTTAAAAGTGAATTAATTGATTTTGGGAATTACTCGTTTTAATTAACGTGTAAAAATAGCCTTTCGAGGCACTGTCTCGGATTACGACGAAATCAGTTCCATTGGATCCGTAATAGTATATTATAACATGCCGTCGAGTTTTGTGACGATTGGACATACTATTTGGACGTGCTAGTTCGAAACGCGTAGAAATCAATTTCAGAAAATTTAATATAATAATTGGGTTTGAAAAGTTATCTTCTGCATATGATCGAATTAGGGCTCGGGACTAGTCCCATTGTGTTCAGGGTAGGGGTATAACATATAGGACGGCAGGCGGCACGTATCGATAGGGGTTCAGAATTTTTGTACGTCTAAAAGCATGATATTTTAAATTTAAAAACAATATAAATAATATATATGCTCCATATCATCCTACCTCAGCCCATACTTAACCATACTTTCCCATACCTTCCCCACGTTTTAACCATACCTCTTCAGCCATTTAACCGCGTTTACATAAAAAGCTCCATATTCAAAAAAGAATTTCAAAAAAAGACGCACACGCGAGCGCGCTTGGTAGCACGGCAGCGGAGCTGGGTGCGGCGCGACGAGCGACAATCGACTACAGCATCTTGGATCGAGGAAGTCACGATTATTGGGTTAGGTCATGGTTTTTGGTCGTGCGTACTTGCATGCAAGAGGTTGGGCAGGAGCGGTGGCGCGTTGGCATGGGAAGGTGTGGTCAGCGGTGGCCTGGGTTGAGCGAGGTCGTGGTTTATTTCAGGGCTTCGGGCAGGCGGCTTGGCAGTAGGCACGGCGTTGGTGGACGAATGGCAGCGAGGAGAGCGGGCGCCGTGGCAGTAGGCACGACGTAGGTAGGCGAATGGCGGTGGCGAAATCGCGATAGAGGAAAAAAAAAAGATATCGCGATGCCTGGTTTGAGTTGAGAGAGAAGAGAGGTGATTAAATTTTTAATAGTTGTTGTTAATTTTAAGTTAATTAAATTTTTAATTATTTCAAAAGTTCGTTCATTCATATTAAATTCATGCTAGGTCCAAATTGAACGTGGCAAGTCGCATTACGATAGTATCTTCGAAGGCTAAACTATGGAGTTGGATTGGACGAATTCGGAGCTAGTTGGAATTTTGGAGTAAAATTGGACGTTCATTCAATTTTAATTCAAAACGAAGCGTTTTGACGAGTGAAAATCAATGTGAGTTAATCTCACCTTTTTGGTTAATCATAAAATTTATATAGTCAATAAAATTTTTTTTGGATACATGGATATTTATTTATTGATTATTGTTGACTTTTTGGATGGATTACTAGTTTATTATTATTGGTTTGGATATATTCCCGCCTATTGGAGCAGATGAGACCCTATTATGTTCCCGTGCATGAGCGGATGACCCTTTGTATATGAATCCCGCCTCAAAGCGGTTGGTTTATATTTTTATGATTATATATTTTATGTGATGTAGAGGGACAGGTTGGAGGGATCCAACAGAATTCCTCACACAGTTGATTTATTTTCATATAAATTGATATATGATATGTTGGATGTTATAAATGATGACATTGACACGATTTTGTTTATTTAGTGCTTTGGTAGCACTAGGCCTCAATTTTGGTATTTTAAAAAACTATAAAATAGTGATTTGATTTAAAAATAAATTTCAAGTGTTTTGAAAATTATTCATGTTTAAATAATTTTTCTAAAATAAAAATATGATTTTTGTGGATATTATAATTTAATAGTTTTATAAAACATTTTAAATAGAGTTTTAAAACTAAGAGTAAAGATATTAGAATTTAGGAAAATAAGCCGGCCTTTTATAATAAAGGGATATGTTCTTAAAAAGAAAACAGAAATATTTTTATGTAAATATTATTAACCGTTTTATATATATATAAATATAAATATTGTAATTTATTTATAAAGGTGAAATTTATAAATGTGCTAAATTTATAAAAGTGATATTTTTCAAATGAAGAAGGTTTGTAAAATTATATTTTGTTAATAAAAGTATGGATTTATGAACCATGTTATAAATCAAAGGAAATTATTATCATTTAACAAATTGGTGAAATAAATCAAGTGGTGGATTCTTTATATGATGAGGAATAATATTTTAGAAATAATTGATTCTATTTTGGAAATTTAAGGTGAAGGTAAGAATTGGAATTGTTAAACGATATTTCATAAATAAAGGAATTTTTACGAAAGGAAGTTTTATAAAATGGAAAGAGATTTATAAACATGGTTTATAAGTATGGAAATGGTTTTGTTGAATTAAGTATGGATTTTCATTAAGGAAATATATTTATATTTTAAAGGTTGTTTATTTGTATTAATATTGTCAAAAATTGTTTATCGATATTTTAAATACCTTGAAAGGTTAATTATTCAAAAAAAATATTAATATGGTTTGAAATTGATTATAATTATTTATTAGTGAAGTTTTGGAAATTAATTATTAGAATTTATAAAAATGTTGAAGATAAATTATTATTGTTACGTAAGGATGTTTTGAAAATTTTTAAGTATTATTTTAAGATGTTTAAAATAAGTATTTATTTATTTATAATGTTATTAATATAGTAGTATTTTAAAAGTTAGTGATTAGAATTTATTTATAATTGTTTCCGAGATTTATAAAAGGAGTTTTGTAAACCGATGGGCTTTTTATAAGAGGAATCTTATAATATGTGTTGGAAAACGAAAAGGGAAGATTGGTTAAAAGATAAAAGGATTTTTATAAATGATTTTAGATATTTATAAAAGAAATTTTTAGAAATGGGATTATAGATTTATAAAGGAGTTTATAAATGGTTTTGTGGATTATAATAGGGTTTATAAATGGTTTTTGAATTGAATAAAAAGGGGAATCTTCCAAATTGTTGGTGAATATACTTATAACATTGAGATAAGTATATAGATATTTTTCCAAGTATGGGGAAATAGGGATTTTGAGTTTGTATCAACCTTTGTAAAGAGAATTTTTGATTCAAGTTTTACAAAGTGAATTTAACTAATAAAATATTAATTAATAGAGGCTTAGTGTTGCTTAGTGCTTAACCAATGTTAGGTTTTCCCTATGAAATAAATCCCTGACGGAATTTTTGTTATTCGATAGTTAAATAACCGACTATCGAAATTGGACCCAAAGTAACTTTGGTAATATCTAGAAGAAACACGTGAGTTATATGGCACAGTCATCTCCGATGATGCTGCACTATGCGTATAAATCTTGTTTCGTTCTTCTAGGACAATGATAAGGAAATCTGTCTACTAACGGTTAGGATGTGATCTCCGCTCTTATCTTTGATTGTTTATTTCCTAAAGAACCGAAGTTGAGTTCACCGGTAATTATCGAATGTTGTTTTGAAGAGACCGGGATCGAGTATGTTATCCGAAAACCACTTCGATCCAATGAATGCGTTTTGAAGTGAAGATATCTTGAAATGATGGAATTTGGAGATGGAGCTCTCAAGTGTTTCGCTTAGTCCCAGAATGAACTTGTATGAATGAATGCTGATATCGCATTTTTGGCTGGAGGGCAGTGTTAGCATTCCAAGTGGGAAGTGTTGTATAAAGGTAAAACGTAGCCTCGAGCCTCATCAACTGGGAAATGACAAAAATCAGGCATGCGGAAGGGCCAAGTGGGTCGCTCCCATCAGGGTATGGTCATTCCAAATCTTGATCGGTTACTATCTATTCTTGTATGCTTCAGGGCCCAAAGCGAGGTAATAATATTCTGTACTACTAGTCAAGTGGTAGGCTAGTCCTGTGTGGCAGGGGTACAAGATGTTCTTGTCAGACCCCGATGCATTTCATAATGAGATGTACCTTCGGAAGGTAGTTCCTTACCTTGTCATAGTATGGAATCCATTCTCCAATACGAGCTTTACGGATTTAGTTGTGCCCAACTATGTTGAAACGTGAGATGCAAGCATTTAAGCTATATTCATATTTTACTTTGACCCCTAGACATTATTATAATATAAATGGATTTTCTATAGAAATTGTTTTGGGTTATTGTAAGGTAAAAACCCGTCCGTGTTTATGTGCAGTGTGGTCTTATGAGATACTATTGATTTTAAAGGTTTTATAACTTTAGAAGTCCAATTGGTTGTGTTTTTCTCACGTTGGTTTTCTAGACTTGCTCGGGTTTTATTTTATTACAATGCTTGGGTTAGACCGAGTATATTACAGATTGCTTTGGACGCATTGGAGCTCAGGAGATGAGTCTGAGGTCGTCAAGTCGTATTCATGTATGTATTATTTTTCCGTTGCTTTGTTGTTGAAATCATCAGCAATTATGAGGGCAAATTATTACAGGCTGATGGTTGTGATTATTGTTGTACTCTGATGGATGTATGTATATAACAGTTTCCCCTTTGTAAAGATTATTTATTTTATATTATCTGCGATTGTGAGATCCTATGTAGTTTTTAGTTTCTTTTATCTTCTTCTTCTTCCCTCTTCTTCTTTCCTCTTTCTTTCCCATAACTATCTGTCTTTCCGTTCGATTTGGGTTGGATATGTGTGGTTTATTGTCATCTTGAATTATACGAATTGGTGGGTCATTACATGTTGCAGCAAAGGCTCGCCGTTTTCTAGAAACTCGGTATCCTCCTTTAATGTTCGATGTTCGGTATCCCCCTTTTTGCTACATGCTTGGAAATGTTCTATGTTGTAGTGACTCGATGTCCCTTCTGCCATTGTAGAAGCTTGCCATCTTTGACTATATGCTCGCTATGTCTGATCATTTTAGAAGCTCGCCATCCTTATTTCTTTATAAGCTCGAGACGTCTTCTATTTATAAGTTTGGCAGCTTTATCATTTTATAAACCCGACATCACCTTTGTAAAAGTTTGTAGCTACTTTTACGTTAATGCTCAATACCATTTCTTATGGCTATAAAGACTCGATATCTTTTCTACTTTTAAGTTCGACAACCCTTATAGCTCAATAACTCTAATTATTCAGTGATTCCTTTATGCTAATTAACTCTTGAGTAGGAGCTCAGTAACTACCTTTATATTAGATGCTCGATACCTCCTTGTGGTTGTTAGAGGCTTGCTTCATCATTGAAATGGAAGCTCAATATACAATCATGGATTTATTGACGCGTCATGCATTTATAGGTTCAATATGCTTTCTTTAGAGGTTCGATATATCGTTGACTTGGAAGCTTAATATATCACCATGAATTTGTTGGCTTGATAACTACTTTTTCCAATGTTTTCATATCTTCCTATGGACTCTATTATTTCTTTTTCCCTTGATGACTTCTTAAGCATATTTGATGAGTGGAAAATATATGGATAACAGCTTCTATTTAAAGTAATTAGTTTTTACCTAACTTAGTTACATGTCGGATTATTTTTGGTTATCAGGGCTTTATGCAATTTTCATTTTAGAAATTATTAATTACCTTCTTAGTTAGTTAGTTAACTAACCTCTTTGTAATTAGCACTCCTCTTTGCCAATTAATTCATACGAATTCGAAAATGCATAAGAAAAATCCAAAAAATTAACCAAAAAATCCTAATCATCATATTTTGGCTCATAAAAAATTTTCAAGCCAAAATAATTATATTTAATATTTTAACTAATTAATTTCTGAAATCTGGTTTTTCTCAAATTAGAAAATTCATATAATTCCAAATATTTTTAGAAAAATATGAAATTAAAAATCCACCTCCATACTATTATAATACACATCATATAAAAATTTCAAGTGATATAGAGAATGTTTAGTTCACATTTTTCCTTAAACACATCATATATTATCATCTTTAAATTCCCAAACATGAACATATATCTTGTAATCTTACCAAACTTGATAATTAACATTCAACAGATCACAAATACAAACAATCTAACCATATGGATTTAGAAGGTTTTAGAGAAAGAATTACTCACCTTTGATTATGAAAACCTTGATTAATTTTCCTTTTTCTTAAAGTTGAAAACTTGATCTTCTAGCTTGATTATCCTCCTCTCTCTTGCAAAATGGTGGAAACTTTTGTTCCTTTTTGTTTTCATGAAACAAGAGGAGAATGAATGAAAGTGGAGGGTTCAGATGGTTAGTATTTTGGGCTTTAGGCTAAAACCTCATTCTAGCCTATTCTTATTAATCCTCTAACTTCTCATTCTACGTTCATTTCTTATTAAATAACTTGTCTTTATTTCTATCTTTATAAATTAATTTGATTAATTCATTATTTAATTAATTGTCCCCATATTATGATACTCTAAAATATGGTGTGTTAGAGCCTTCCCTCCTTATAAGAATTTCATCCTCGAAATTCAGACAAGGTAGATAAATACCACCATCGTCAAAACAATGTTAACATTGTATGATAGTTATATATGTTCCTCACTAGCGCAAATAATCAATTATCAATAATAATTTATTTGTGTTATTGCTAACACATACTAACATCACATCATATCATTATACTAGTGTCTCTGCTATTATGCAACAAAACATACATATCCCAATCATATATGTCAAAACAAATCATGATAATTATTTCTAATCATATCCTTTACCTTCTAGGTATAATCATCAATATCGTCACTCAACTAGATGCAAATTAGTTTGATAACCTTGCCCCTTAGCTCATTCATATCACGACTTACTATCTCCTTCGATCATCTAGCATAAGTCAGATTTGGTTCTAAAGATAAATCTTCAACTGCCTCGGTTTCACTATCGAATTCGGATCGTGCACACACTTCCTTAAATGTGATACGTAGAAAACATTATGCACACCCACTAAACAACTTGGCAACACAACTCGATATGCAAATGTACCTATCCTCTCAATCATTGGAAACGGTCCTATAAATCTAGGAGCTAATTTCCCAGCCTTCCCAAAGCGCATGACTCTTTACATCAGAGAAATCTTCACAAACACATAATCGCCTGTGAGTCAGTGGAATAGGGATCTTAAGACTAAATTAACACTAGAGGAGAGTAAATAGTGTTTAATTGATTATATTAATATTTTTCAAATTCTTTAAGATTCTACTTGGAATGATGTAACTAACAGTCACAGAAACAATCATAGAATCAAAGTGTAGATAAAAGTAAATGAAGTAAAAGTAAAAAAGGAAAGAAAACATGAGGATTTTATACTAGTTCGGAGTTACCTTACATCCAGTCCCGCACAATTCCTTTTACGAATTTCTTTTCAGTTAGTACATGCAAATACAATCTCGATTTCATGGCTACGAAACACATCCTCTAGAATTCCGACTTCTGGGTAGAGTCACTTAATTTCCTGGCTACAAGCACACCCACTATATTTATAGGCTACTAAGTGCACCCAATTGATTTTATGAGCGGCAATCACACCCATAAGTATAGCAGTATGATTTGATAGAGTTTTACAGACTCAGATCTTCGATCTTGATTACAATTGATCCTATTACCCTTGAATAGCACTTTGATCTTGGTTTGAGTGAGGGAGATGAGAGAAATCAGATAGTAGATGAAGGAGAATCAAACTAGAAATGATTGAATTTGATTATGGTTGAATTTCGATAGAGTTTGGGTATATTTTGATTTGGAAAATGAGAGAGTGGAAGGAGGAGAGATGAATAAGAAAATGATGATTAAAAATTAGTTTGGAAGTCAGTTATTTATAGAGGAACAATGGTCATATCCATTCGTGAAAAGATACGACAAAAAGAAACTTTTTTGAAATTTAAATTTTGAAAAAATCGGCCACTATGTCGACATACATACATAGAGTACGTCGACACCCTCTTTTTAAAAATTGGAAATACTTTGAAACATTATTTTGAAAACTCAATGTTTTGTAAAATAGTTTGATACTTTGTAAAATCATTTAAGCATAGTTTATAGATATTTTAATCATAATAAAACTTAATAAAAGTTTATATAATAATTTTGAAAATTTTAATATAATGTAAATAATATATATATATATATATATGTGTGTGTGTGTGTGTGTGTGTATGTGTATGTGTATGTGTATATATATAAAATCAATATAGTTATAACTTATTAAAGTATAAACAAAAATTCAATATATATAAAAACTTAAAACACTAAAATAATATCTTTATAAATATAATAAATTTAAAATCATTTTGATAAATATTTTGGAAAGATTATTTTAAAAGCAGGATATTTGAAAAATAGTTTAAAACAAAATTAGAGAAGAAGAGAGAGATCAAGAAAGTGCTATCAAGATTTTTATATAAAATTTACGACTCTATAACTTATTTGGAATACCTTCAAATCTTAAACTTTTCAATACTCATGAGTCTTCATTCTCCACCTCTTGAAACTCTATATCAGCATATTGTATCTACTCTTGATATTGTACAGTCCTCTTAATCAACTCCTGTCTAATATCCTGCATTATATACTATATATAACTTGATAAACATTAGTTTCTATGTTTTATATAATATCCTAGAGTTGTTATCATCAAAACCAATACTTAAGGTACTAACAATCTCCCCCTTTTGGATGACAACTCTATATATAATATAACTCCCCCCGGGTTGCAAAACTCCCCATTAATCTATGCCTACACTTTATATTTTTCTCCCTCTTTGTCAATAAAAATAACCAACTAAAACTCTAACACTAACTCTTACTCTAAGTCTAAGTCTAACTCCCTTAAATAAAATATTAAGTGATATATATATATATATGTAAGAATTATATATAATGATGATAAGAATGACTGTATAGAAACAATAAGTGATATGTAAAATGAAATAATCATAATCAGTCTAAATTTTCATCCAATCCAACAAAGTTAATGTTACACACCATTCAAAAAAATACACACAAATCAAATAAATCAAACCAAATCAAGTATTTTTATTTATATACAATCAAACCTATTTAAGCTAGACATTTCGAGAAACTTCAACCCATACATTAGTGCTAAAGATTGGATCTGCTTTGATAGTATCCCAATCTTCATCATCTGTATTGATGGTACACTCTGGATTGGTGGTGGGTTCTTCTTTCTTCAAGGCAGAAATCATCCACTGAATCACATCGAAATGCCTTTCTTGCTCCTTCATCATCTGCATTTGACTTAATTCAAAGTGCTTCTGGTTTCTTAGGATGAAAGAAATAATTGTCTTAAATGATTCAAGAGTTTGTTCGAGGTTTTTGGTTAGTATTGGGATAGGAGAAGCCATTAATTTTTATTAGAGTTTAGGAATGAAAAGGAAGAAAACAAATTATTCTCTGGCCTTAACAGGTATTTAAATGGGTGAAAATTCATTGGAAATGAATAGACACTTGCTGTCTATTTCATTTCCAAAATTAAAAAATTTGAAAAATTACATTGTATGTCGACATACATAAGGTATGTCGACATAAAAAGAAATTTTCAAAACAATTTTGTTTTGATATTCTAAAGTATTTAGCTTATACTTTTATACTTATATGTTTTCCAGAGATGATAAATAATGTATAACATCAAGGAAACAAATTTTTCATTAATATTAGATGATGATTACATAGATCATACACTAAAATAATGAAAAGATACATACGATTAAACCAAATTCAAAATAAAATGACCAAATACAACACATTCATAAGCAATTTAGATAGACAGTAAACAAGAAAGATGTAGATGAAGAAGATGATGAATATATCCCAAGCTTGAGTTTCACTTTTCCAAAGAATTTGTCCATTTTGTTGGAAATAGTGGTTAATTTCTTACTAATGGAACGCTTGAGAATCTTTTGGTTTTCAACAATCTTCTTTTGATTATTGAGAAGGTCATTGTTGGTTGGTCGAAGAGGAAAATCAATGCTTTCTAAGGAGGTTTCGTCCTCCTCCTCTTCTTCAATATGTTCTCCTTCTTCCTCTTCCTCCTCTTCTCTAATTTCTTCCTCCTCTTCATAAGCTAACCTTTCCTTTTTCTCTGCAAGAGTTTCATATGGCTCGAAAAAGAGTGGAATTTTCATAAGAGTGATGTTGGATTGATTAAAGACTTTACAAGAGACAAATTCCTCTCCTTTAAAGTTAACACCAAAGTAATTGAAGATTCGAGTAAGATACACACTGTCACGACCGAGATTTTCAACCTCCGAAATTCGACATCAATACCTCCATAGTATTGAATGCCGAGCAATCGAATGTCGGAAATACCAAATCGTTAGGAAAAAGAAGAAAGAGGTAGAAGAAGAAAATAGAAACAACATCATAGAATCTCACCATCACAGCAGAACAATATATAATAGATAACAACTGGTCTTTATACAAAAAAAACTATAACAGTTATTTATACGTTACATCATCAGAGTACAATAAATCAACAACTCAATACTGGACAGTTATATAACTTGTCCTCAGAAGTGCTGAATATACAGGCTACAATACACAGCGGAATATAATCAGATACGTGAAATACGTCTCCGTCATCCAGCTCGTCCCTTGAGCTCCATAGCATCCTATCATGTATCTATAATACTCGGTCTGACCCTAGCATTATAGTAAAATAACACCCTAGTCAGTCTGGAAAACTAGCATGAGAAACACACTCAAATTTGAATTGTTAAAGTTGTCAAATATTCTTTGAAAATCAAAGATATCTCGTAAGACCACGCCACACATAAACACGATGGGTTTTTACCTTACGATAACCAAAACATTTCATATCAAATCCTCTGATATTATAGTAGTGTCTAAATACAAATACTTATTCAAATAGCTGAAATGCTTGCATCTCACGTTCCAGCATAGTTGGGCACAATCAAAATCGTACGACACTTATTGGAGAATGGGTTCCATATGAATGACTAGGCACTGGAGTACCACCTGTCACAATACACGTCTAGAACAGCGTACTAAGGACCACGCCAGGATCCCCTACAACACAAGACCGGACTATCCCTAACCTAGATAGACCGAATATGCTATCACCCTGGGTGTTCCCACCCTTTTCCGAGCTCCTTCCATGAATCGTAGTAATAGTATCCGAGGGTATCTAGAAAGGTGATAAACATACCCTAATTGGGTGCTACCCACTTAGCCTTGCTGCATCTCCCCTGCTTTTCAGTTATTCCCGATTGATGAGGCTAGAGGCGATGATTAACCTTTTAAGGAAATTTTCACTTAGAATGCTCATTGTCCTCCAATGACAATGTACCGATAGCATTCATCCATAAAAGTCCCTTTTGGGTCGGAATGAAACCGAAGGCACTATTCCTACTACATCCATTTTGAAAAAATCCTCAGGATTAGTAGCGATTAGCTCTTGCACTTCACTGCTCCATCTTCGACTCCATGCTCTTATTTTCACATCGAAAACGTACTCGTTGGATCGAAGTGGTTTTCGGATAACAAATCTGATCCCGGTCTCTTTGAAACAACGTTCGATATTTTCGGTAAACTCAACCCCAGTTCTCTGGGAAATAAACAGACGAAAATAAGATCGGAGATCACCTCCTAACCGTTAGTGGATGGATTTCCTTATCAACGTCCTAAAAGAACGAAACGAGTCTATACGTGCAGTATAGAACCTCAAACGGTAACTGTACCATATAATTCTTGTAATTCTCCTAGATATTCCTAAGGTTATATTTTTGGGTCCAGATTTGATAATGGTTATTTAACTATCAAATAAACAATTATTCGACCAACTACTTCATTTTCACTGAAAACACCAAGTCTCACTTTAATTTAATTTTATATAGATTAAAACTCTTTATCCAAAAATATGTACTTATCTTATTGAATTTAGTATATTTGCAAACTATCCTTTTTCAAAAATATTCGAAAACCCTTTTTAAAAATAATATGGAAAGTACCACTACGGTATCATGGATTCACAGGTCAATGACTACGTCTCTATCCCAGAGAAATCCAAGACTGAAATCCAAGACTTAACTGCAGGCACTCACTGCCTCCGATTTCACCATGCGGGTATACCATTACTTCCCGAAAACTTTATTTAAAAATTTTCAAAATAATACTTATAAAATTCCCATAATAATTTTCCAAGTTAAACCTTAGAAAAATACTCTTTTCAATAAAAGGTATTTTATAATATTGAATATTGAATAATTTATCCCTTTAAAATAATAATACTGATTAATCTTTAAATAATAATTAACATACTATGACTAACTTGATTAATATTTAAATATACTTTAAACAATTTTAAAACAACTAAAAATTTATTTTCTGAAATATTCTTTAAGCACTTTTTAAAATTACCCAGTTAATAATTAAAAATTCTTCATTTAAAAAAAAAAACTCCATACGTCGATAATTTTTTTTTAAATTTCCAATATAACCAGTCTAACATTTATAAATCTCTCTCGATTTATTCCCAATTTAATTTACGTCCCAATTCCGTAAATTCCCTTTCCACATTTCTAAAAATAAATCTACCATTTATTTTTAAATCGATTTACCCATCTTCTTATAAATCCTCACCATGAATTTATAATTTCAATTTATCCACTGATAATTACTTCACTTTATTTATAAACTTCGTTTATAAATTCCATAGTCTCATTTCCCGTTTAGACGGTTTCACAACACTTAATCGATTTCTAATTTAAATTTCATTTTTAAATTAATTTCTCAAATAACACAAAATATCCCACCCACTAAATTCAGATTTCTCTTTGTTTCCATAATCTTATTAAAGATTTCGTATAACAATTTCATATCTTCATTCCAAATTTCCTTTTTATCTTCCCAAACTATTTTAAATCTCGATTTAAAAAATAAATTCTTTTTACACTTAAAAAATATTGCTTAAGTTCTATTATAAAAATCCTTTTATTTACATTATTCAGAAATCCCTATTTACAATACTCCAAGATCTCTATTTACAATATTCTAAAATTATTAAACACGAATTTGAATCAAACTATTTATTTTTCCCCAAATTCATTTCTTTAATTTATCCAAATTTCACAATAATTATTTTACCTTCAATTTTCCTTTTTTTCTTTTAAAAATTCAATATTCATATTTATGGTATTTTAAAATACCAGAATCTATCCAGTAATACCATAGCATCCAATAAATTCAAATTGCACTATAATCCACCATAGATTATTTAAACAGATCATATATTAATATATATGGAATTAAATTCAACATTTTTTTGGAATCCAGTTGGATCCCTCTAACCTGTTTGCCTGCATCCACAGAAGTTAGCATAATATAAAAATACCAATCCCACTTCGAGGGGGATATCGCGGTATATAGGGTCATCCTCTATTATGCGAGGCATATAGGGTCTCATATGCTATATATATGAGGGAATATCAATCACTCCAATATATATACTACTATATATAATATCACATCAACTGATAAAAATATATCAATTCAACCAATCAATCAATAATTAATTTTAACTATTTAAAATTAACAGTAGTAATCAAAAACTGAGTGAGATTAACTCACTTTGATTTTCTATCGCTTTCGCGTTCCGGTTCCGATTAAAATTGAACGCATTTGAAATTGTCTGAAAACTTCAGAAGCTCCAATTTCGTCCAAAACAGTTCCTATGTGTAGACGATGACGATACGATCCCAACGCAACATGAATCGTCTGAATCAGATCTCGTATGTAGAAGTTATACATTTTATAAGTTCATTGGTATTTAACTTAAAATATAAGTTCAATTTCACAAAGAAAAAGAAGAAAAAACCCATACTCAAAATGTCGAACCCTTATCGAGGCATGCCGCTAGGCATTTATAATGTTATACCCTTATTCTGAACGCAATGAAAAAGGTTTCGAGTCCTAATTCGATCGTATGGAGAAGATAGCTTTTTGGACCCAAATATTATATTGAATTTTCGATATAAATTTCAGGGCGTTTATATCCCGTACGACCAAACGATAACCCCAAACTTTACAAAATTTGAAATCCAATAATAATACACTATTATGGATCCAATGGAACGGGTTTTGTCGGAATCTGAGACTGTGCCCCGAAAGGCTATCTTTAAATGTAAATTTAAACGATATATTTTTAAAACTGAACAAATCACTTTCAAATTAAATTTCAAAACTTTTATTATCTTCATTATTATCAATATAAATTTTATAAGCCTTTAAACTATTTTTAACAAGCTTAAAACTTAAGATTTTCTATTTTAACCAATTTCCAATTATTAAATTCGATAACTAAATTATCCAATCAAAAGTTATATTTGAAATTCAAGTTAAAAATTAACTTTTAAATATTAAAAATCAATTAAATATTCCAATTTCAAATAACCAACGTTACACACACCATAAAATAATATGTTTTCATGATTAGAAAGATTTTTGGGATAAAATTCATCTAAAATAACTTGAGCCCCATTTATCTCATATTGACCATAAATGAAAAAAGAGCTTTGCACACTTTTAGAGTTGGATTGCTGAAATTTCCCGATCGATGAGTGATACTTTGTTGTAAGAGAAGATTAAAAATTCTTGCTTTTGGAAGAAAGTTTGGGTTATTGAATTCAAAATCATTATTAACTTCAAAAATGTTGTGAAATACTTCACGATTTTATTTTGATCATCAATTTTAAATGACGTAAGGTCCAATCTGGTAGATTTACATCCAAGAATGGTGCCTAAAGCTCACAATTTAGAACTGTTAAAGTTTTTTTGACACTACTCCACACTTCTCCTTTATTTTCCTCATGAAATTTTCCTTTCAAGTTTGCATAAATTTTTTTGACCAAGTGTGGATAACAAACATAATCATTTTGAGAAGCATCAATTAAATCGAGAATTCCATGTTGTAAATAAAGAGAATCAAGTTCATAAGTAGAAAAATCGTTGAAAATTGAAAATCTTCTTGTATAAACCTTTCCAAAATTCATATAACTAATATAGGCTTTCATAGCCTCTTAATCATTGAAGAGAAAATTCTTGATATTTTTGGAAAGTCTCATAGATGAAGGAGTGATTGAGAAAGCCGTTGATGAAGAGTTTTGCGAGATAAGAGAGTTAATGAAATTTCGAAATTTAAAAGTGAAATGAATGGATAGAGATAAAGATAATAAATAGAGAATCAAATGCATATTCTCTGGTTAAAGGACACCTTTTCAGAACATAGGGGTAGGTGAAAAGGTGGAAGGAAAATTAAAATTTTAAAATTGAAATTGAAATTCAAATCTGCCTAAGTGTGTCGACATATGCTAGGAGTGTATGTCGACATACATGTCGAATTTTTCTAAAATGATTTTTGTTTAACTATAACCTATTTTATTACACACACACACACACACACACACACATATATATATATATATAATTATAATTATTCTATTTACAAAAAACTAATTTTAAAACTAATTTTAAATATATTTTACATTGTTGTTATATTATTAAAATATATAAAATATCTAAATTTAAAATATAATCATACAATATTCAAACAATATTATTATTAATTTATAGGATATTCCTAACAACCAATAAAGCAACCAAAAAAATTCATTCAAAAAATTAAAACTTTTGATATATTAAAAGCGTACCTTTTTGTGATCCATTTCACCATTTTGTTCTGAATTATGTATTACTGTAAAGCACATGTTAGCAATTTCTGTATCAGATTCATCATCGCTTGAGGATGTATCTGAATCGTCTAATGTTGTAGTATAGGCTCTTCTCCATTTTCTGGATGAACCGGTGTTTGGTGTAGTTTTCAGTTTATCGAGATGTGGACAGTCTTGTTTTAAATGGCCAGGTTCATCACAGTTATAACTTATAATGCCATTTCAGCTTCCACTTCCACTTCCTGGAGTTTTATTGTGATTTCTTTTGAAATTGTTCATCTTCCTATATTTTAGAAATTTTTTTAAATTCCTTTTCATGAAAGCAATTTCTTCATCATCATTGCTATCTAAATCCTGATTATCCGTCATTGCTTTAAAATCTATAGATTTCTTCTCTATTGCTTTGCTTTCTCTCCTGCCGTACATTTGTGCTTCAAAAGACATTAAATTGCCAATTTACTCTTCAATTTTTAGAGTGTTAGTGTCATTAGTCTCTTTGATTGCAAGAGTGTTTTGATCCCATTCAAGAGCAAGTGAATTTAGGATTTTTCTTACTTGATCTTCCTCAGATATTTTTTACCCAGTGCAATAAGTGAGTGTAC
The DNA here is from genome assembly GCA_030737815.1 of Allium fistulosum. Lineage (NCBI taxonomy): Eukaryota > Viridiplantae > Streptophyta > Magnoliopsida > Asparagales > Amaryllidaceae > Allium > Allium fistulosum. The sequence continues at coordinate 1,272,625,245 of CM060901.1, read as the reverse complement.
TATATCTTGGAATCTACTATACATATCAGATATGGACTTATTTGCACTCATTTTGAATAATTGAAACATGGAAATTTTGATCTGTTTAAACTTACATGCGCCTTCATGTGTAACTTGCAAAGTTCTCCAAATTTCAAATGTAGATTTACATATAGATACTCTATTAAACTCATTTCTATCTAGTGAACAAAATAATATATTCACAGCCTTAGAGTTATTTTGTGCAACTGCTTTTTGGTCTGCAGTCCACTATGCAAAATTAGTGTCGGGTTTGGTGTACTCAGTTTGTGTGATATTCCAAGTATCTAAACAATTGATTTTAAATAAATGTTCATTCTACATGACCAAATAAAAAGTGGAGGTCTAGCAGCAGATTGTCCTTTGCAAATGAGTTACTAACAAATGTATTAATAGTACTACTAATAGTACTATTATCAGTGTTGGTAGCTTTTTAGACTTTTTCATAAATCAGACGATGAATACTCTGAAAACCAATGCTCTAATACCAAATGTGAGTCAGCGGAATGCAGATCTTAAGGCTAAATTAACACTAAAAGGGGGTGAAAAGTGTTTAATTGATTATATGAATATTTTTAGATTCTTTAAGATTCTACTTGGAATGATGTAATTAAAAATCACAGAATCAAAGTGCAGATAAAAGTAAATGTAGTAAAAGTAAAAAAGGAAAGAACACACCAGGATTTTATAGTGGTTCGTGTTACCCTACATCTAGTCCCGCATAATTCCTTGTACTCCTTTTCAGCTTGTAAATGCAAATACAATCTCGATTTCAAGGCTACAAGACACACCCTCCAGAATCCCAATCTCTGGATAAAGTCACTTGATTTCTAGGCTACAAGCACACCCACCAGATTTATGGGCTACTAAGCATACCTAATTGATTTTACGCGCTATAGTCACACCCACAAGTATAACAGTATGATTTGATAGAGTTTTACATACTCAGATCTTCTATCTTGATTACAATTGTAGCACTTTGATCTTGGTTTGAGTGAGAGAGGTGAGAGATATCAAAGAGTGGATGAAAGAGAATCAAACTAGAGATGATTTAATTTGATTCTGGTTGAATTTCAACAGAGTTTTGGGTATATTTTGAATTAGAAAATGAGAAAGTGGAAGGAAGAGAGATGAATACGAAAATGATGATTAAAAATTCATTTGGAAGTCTGATGTTTATAGAGGAACAACGGTCATATCCATTCGTGAAGAGATACGATAAAAAGACACTTCCTTTGAAATTTAAATTTTGAAAAAATCGGCCACTATGTCGACATACTCCTTTTAAAAATTGAAAATACTTCAAAACATTATTTTGAAAACTGGTTGTTTTGTAAAATAGTATGATACTCTTAAAATCATTTAAGCATAGTTTATACATATTTTAATCATAATAAAACTTTATATAATAATTTTGAAAATTTTAATATAATGTAAATAATATAAATATATATAATCAATATAATTATAACCTATTAAAGTATAAAAAATTCAGTGTATATATAAACTTAAAAACACTAAAATAATATCTTTATAAGTATAAGATATTGAAATTCATTTTGAGAAGTATTTTAAAAAGATTATTTGAAGACCAAGATATTTGAAAAACAATTTAAAACAAAATTAGAGAAAGAGAGAGAGATTAGGAAAGTGCTTTTAGGGTTTTAACATAAATACTATGAATCTATAACTTATCCGGAATATCTTGCACTCTTGAATACTCACGAGTCTTCATTCTCCAACTCTTGAAACTCTATATCAGCATTTTAAATCTACTCTGGATACTGTACAGTCTTCCTAATCAACACCTATCTAATATCCTACACTATATACTATATATAACTTGATAAAACATTAGTATCTATATTTTATATAATGTCCTATAGTTGTTATCATCACAACTAATACTTAATGTACTATCATAGCCTACCGCGAACTCAAGATCTCTTCTCTTCCTATCGACATAACTTTTCTGCCTTGATTGCATCGCTTTCATTCTAGCAAGAATCAATTCTACCTTCTCAATGGCCTCTCTTACCAAATCGGGTCCTAACATGAGATTATCTCCCATGTCTATCTAGCATATAGGTGACTTACACGGTCTACCATAAAGCGCCTCAAATGGGGCTATCTTGATACTTGACTAGTATCTGTTGTTATATGTAAACTCTACCAAATATAAATGGTCCTCCCAAGATCCTCCAAATCAAGAACACAAGCCCTAAGTAAATCCTCGACCACACGGTTCACGCTTTCTATTTGACCATCAGTCAATGGGTGGTAAGCTGTACTCATGCTCAAATTTGTACCTAATGCACTCTACAAACTTTTCGAGAACTCATTGGTGTACAAACGATCTCTATCACTCACTATACTTCTTAGAATCCCATGCAATCTCACTACATTCTTCATGTATAGTCTTGCTAAACCAACTCCTATTTTTGTCGACCTCATCGGGATAAAGTTGGCACTCTTAGCTAGTATATCGACTACCACCCAAATGCTTTCATTTCCCGTTCTTGGCCTATTGCCGCCCATCGATAAAATTCATGGATACAGAGTCCCACTTCCAAGTCAGTACTTCCTAAGGTTGAAGTAATCCGCTTGGTTTCTGATGGTCATCTTTTACTTGCTGACAAATGAAACATCTCTTCACTAGTTCATCGATATACCTTTTCATCCTTTCCCAAAAGAATACTCTATTTACGACCAGATACATCTTCGCACCCTCGGGGTAAATGGTAAACTTAGACAGATGGTTTCTTCTAAGACATTGTTCTAAAGGTCTCCTTCATCCAGAACACACAGTCTTCCTTTCGATCTAAGCCATCCCTTTAAATCTACTCGAATCCTTTCAGATCCTCAACATCTGCCCCATCTCTAATCGTCTAATTTTTTTGGATAATTAATGGGTTCTCTCTTTTGCTTGTAGTAATTCTATCCATAAGTGTTGCACGTACCTCCAAACTTGCTAACAAGCCCAGATCCTTACTCGATCTAGTGATCTTCCTGTAATGCACTCCGCAAGAGGCTAACGTTTCTAATGCCTTTCATTCTTTAATCATGGCCAACACTCCATTTTAATGCTTCCTACTCAATGCATCAACAACCTTGTTTCCTTTTCCTAACATATATTTTATCCATAGTCGTATACTTCCAAAAACTCCAACCATCTCTATTGCCTCATGTTCAACTCCTTCTAAGAGTATAAGTACTTAAGGGACTTGTGGTCCATATGTAACTCGAGCCACCCTCCCAAAAGATGATGTCTCTAGATCTTCAGTGCGAAAACTACTACAGCCAACTTCATATCATGAGTTAGGTACCTAATTTCATGTAGTCTTAACTGATTGGATGCATAAGCTATCACTCGCCCTGTATGCATCAGCATCGCCTCCAAACCTGTTCCACATGCATCGTTATACACTGCCATCTCCTGATTTCCCTCAGGTATGATCAAGACATGAGCAGTTTTCAATAGCTCCTTCAACTCCTTAAATGATCCTTCATATCTATCTATCCATAAAAACTTCTCGTTCTTCCTAGTCAGCTTAGTGAGTGTGCTGCTATACACGAGCAATCCTTAATGAATCTATGGTGATAGCCAACTAAGCCCAAGAAACACCTTATCTGTATGACCATCCCTAATATCTTCCTACAGCTAATATCTCTATTTTGATGGATCTCCTGCCAATCCATTCTCCGATACTACATGACTAAAGAACTTAACCTCCTGCTTTCAAAAGTGGCACTTCGAAAACTTCGCCTTCAATTTGTGATGTCTCAACGCCTCCAATACTCTAAGATGGATTCATGGTCTTTCTCATTCATAGAATATACCATTATATCATCGATGAAGACTAACACAAATCTATCTAACTAATTGCAAAAGATTCGGTACATAAGATCTACAAAGAATGCTTGGGAGTTGGTCAGTCCAACAGACATAAGCAATCATTTATATGATCTATATCTAGTTCTAAACACGGTCAAAGGAACACTGTTCTCAGCTACCCTCAATTGGTGGAATCCCCTTGCCAAATCTAGCTGCGAGAATATTCTAGCTCCACCCAACTGGTCATATAAGTCGCCTATCATATGCAATGGATAACGATTTTTTGCTTTTACTTCATTTAACTTTCGGTAATCAATATACATTTGCAAAGTTCCATCCGACTTCTTTACGAACACCGCAGACGCTACCTACGGTGAACTGCTTAATTTAATGAAACTTTTATGTTCAAGTTTCACCAACCGCTTCTTCAATTCCTCTGTCTCATTGGGTGGCATTCTACTAGGTGGTTTGTAAATAGGTTATGCATCTGGCATCAAATCTATTCAAAATTCAATCGCTCCTCTCAATGGTAATCCTTTTACTGGTTCGAAAACATCTACGAACTCCTAGATTAGTAGTACTCTACATTTCTCTTCCTTCTGATCCTCCATTCCACACAATACCAATCCCACATTTTCGTCCATCACATCTAGCACCACCATGATCCATTCCCCATCATTTGGATTCTGTAAATAATAACTTTATCAGCACAAAAGATCCTAGCATCATTATGCACTAACCGGTCCATACCCAATATTGCCCCATACCCCGCGGAGTCAAACACATATGGATTGAAACCAAACAAATGACTACACAAATCAAACATATAAGGTCATTGCACCTTATTCCAAGAGTAACATACCCACCGATCGGATTAACCATACGTAAAGATGTGACTATATAGGTAGTATCTAACCCCAACCTATCCACTACATCTTTCCAAATAAAAGAATGGTTAGCATCTATATTAAAAAGGCTCTAACGTAGGCACTAGTGATCGATATCTTACCTCCTAACACAACTTTCTTCCCCTTCTTTTCAGTTATCAGTCCAGCTGATAGTCCTTCTAAAGAAAACAATTTTGGCCGCTTTAGTTGGGACGGTCTTTCTTCTTATGCCTGAGTTTGTCACAGATAAAGCATTTGACCTTCACCACCCCAACAGGTTCTAGACACATATTTTCATAGTGCCCCTTTTGTCTACAATTGTAACATGTTATATCAGCAGCATCCTTCTGCTCACCTCCACTCTTTTCCATCCTTTTCTATTGTTGGCCTTTCTTGGCTTTTTGATATGGTGCAAACTTCATTTTTTTTATCAATCTGAACCATCTGCCCTATGCCTGGCTTTTAAGCATACATCAGCTCATACCTACTCGCCATATTTACTACTTCATTGAATGGAAGCGCTAAATATGCCATTTTCCACTCAATCCCAAGTTGAACTTCTCTACCTTCTTCTTTGAAGTCCTAACCGTATTAGCTCCATACTTAGACAATGCATTAAACTTCTACACATACAGCAACATTGTCAAATTACTTTAATGTAGCTCCACAAACTCCGGGAAACATTACCGAGGGCTCTGATCTGGGATTATATTGTTCTTCAAACATCACCCTAAACCTTTCCCAAGTGATTTCTTGCTTAGGAATCTCTGCTCTCAAAATTCCCTACCAAATACTTGACAACCCCTTGTATTGTTTAGATACAAGCTTCACCTTTTGAGCATTTGTCAACTCTATGTCTTCACAAATCCCTTTACACGTCACTGGCCAATCACTAGCCTCCAATGACTGTTTTGTCCCATCGAACATTTATCCACCCAAACTCATGAAAGCCTTATTCATTTTGGTGAAATCCTCTCTAACTGGCTACACCGGGCCCCTTGGTACATTTTGGGCCTGTGGAGGTACTTGTAGCTGCACCAAGTTTGCTAAAAACTTCTAAAATAGTGCATTCATATCCATTATCCCAGTAGTTTGGACAAACATTTCATTACCAGCTTAAGCATGAACTTCTGGGTCTGCATCCCCTCCATGGCCATTAGTCTGAGTATTAATAGTTCTTCTACTAGCATTTATCCTTCCTCTTTCTAAAGTCAAACGTCCACTTTGTAGGTCCATTCTCTTTCTTTATAAGCACACGTTCGTAAGAGGCGGAAGTAAAAGAGAGTGAAAATAATATTAGAGGGGTAGATATATCCATCTATATATCAATATCAAAATACTAATATCTTATATATATATAGCATATACCCTCCCCATGGTGTTTGTATTCAAGTTATCTAACTTATACTCGGCTTTTATTTCACTTAGGTGTAACCTAACGTAAGCTCTGATACCAAGTTGTAACATTTCCTACTTCGAGACCCGAAATTGAATGTTGATGATGCTACAATCATCACCAGAATAATTGCCAAGTGACAAAGTGAGATCAGTATAAAAAAATTTCCACAACATTAAGTAAAAAGAGAAGCTAAATGGTTTATTACATCAAAACATTTTACAAAAGTTAGTACATCATTTTAACCCATATCGTTCCCACATTGGGGTCAATATATAATACGATATAAATAGGGTGCTATACCCTATGTATGAGGATGCCGACAATTAACCAGTTATAGAATCTGGTTTTATATAGCGCAATTTCAAATAACTTTTAAGTCTTCTACTTCGTCTTTGATGTTTTTATATGTCTTTCCCAAAAGCTACCTATCTATGTCATAAATTCAACCTACTTGAAAGAGTACACATGAGTTTATAGGAAATAATAAAAACACGAGAAAAATATAAATCCTTGTATGAGTAATACTTTACCTAAGCACACAGTCACATAGTGAGACCACGCCACTGGAGAATGGAAGAGATTTCCCACTTACTATTCCAACTTCATTAATTACAACATATAATGCAATAATATCTAACTATGATCAAACACAAATCAGCAATGTCAACATAAGGGTTAGATTCCCTTCACAACATTTTCGACTAATTTTATAGTCAATTCATATTTTTTTTGATTTTCCACTCAGGCGTTACTCTTAATAGTTTAATAAGGGTACTAGACACTTAAGGTTATTACTTTGGTGTTTTATCTGACTTTCCCTCAAATGTATCATAAACAGTTTATTAGGTTTCCACCAAGGCCTTACACCACCCTTCATCGAATATAGTTGCGTTAGACAAACGGTCGCCACAAAGGCCTTACAACGCCAATCTTCAAATGTAAAGTTTAGAAAAAATGTTGCCATACAGGCCTTACATCAACATTCATCAAGTATAATGTCGTGTTTAGCAAAATAGCTACCACATGGGCCTTACGTCACCGATCATAAAAAATAAGGCCATGTTTAGAACAACGATTGCCATACAGGACATACGCCAACAATCATCAAATATAATGTTGTGAGTAGACATATTAGTGCCAGAAAAACCATGATATTACATTTTCATTCTTTAAATAAGCTATTACATCCCTACCTACTATTCCTTATGGTCATTCTCAAGTTGACATTTCCTGGTAAGAATGAGCTATCGCGCATTTATAATTTAAACCATTTTCTAGTGAGAAATAGCTAAAACACGTTGATAATTTGAGTCATTTGCTAGTGAGATGGCAACTTGATAGTTAATTATTAAGCTATAGAAAGCTGATATTTTTAGTCATTTCATGTTGATATGACAATTTTGTAATTAATTGTTAAGCTATTTCCCGTTGATAGTTTGAGCCATTTCTTGTGGCATGGCATTTTCGTAATCAAATGGAAAGCTTTCCATGTACCAATTTGAGTAGTTGCATAGTATTTTCGTAATTAAGTGAAAAAATTTCTCTTGCAATAATTTGAGTCATTTCCTAGTGGTATGACATTATCGTAATTAGTTAAAAGGCTTTCTACTATAATAAGTTGAGTCATTGCCTAGTGGCATGACGTGCTCATAATAAAGTGAAAGGCTTTCTCCTATGATTATTTGAGCCATTTCCTAGTGGCATTACATTCTCATAATTAATGAAAGGCTTTCTCCAGAAATAATTTGAGTCATTCCTAGTGGCATGGCATTTTCGTAATTAAGTGAAAAACTATTTTGTTTCTATTCAAAGAAACTACTTTTTACCTTACTCAATTACATGTCGGATTATCATTGGTTACTTGGGTTTTATGAAGTTTTCTTTCCAGAAATTATTAATTACCTTCTTAATCAATTTATTAATTACCCACTTTGTAATTAGTCTCCCCCTTTGCCAACTAACTCATATAAATTCGAAAATGCATGGAAACAAATACATAAAATTCACCAAAAATCCTAATATTTTGCATCATTTAAAATTTCAAGCCAAAATAATTATTTTTAATATTTTAATTAATTAATTTTGAAATTAGGCTTTTTCTCAAATTAGAAAATTCATATAAATTCCAAATAATTTCATAAAATTATAAAATTAAAATATCACCTCCACATCAATGTTATATACAAATCACATAAAAATTTCAAGTGATTTAGAGGAGGTTTGATTCACATTTTTCCTAGAACACTTGAGAAATTATAATTTTTAAATTCCCAAACATGAATAAATATCTTCTAATCTTTCTAAACTTGATAATTACCATTCAAAACATCACACATACGTACAATCTAAATCCATATGGGTTTAGAATGTTTTGGTAAAAGAATTACTCAACTTTGATTATGAAAACCTTGACTAGTCTACATTTTTCTTAAAGTTGAAAATTTGATCTTGTGGCTTGATTTTCCTCGTCTCTCCTGCAAAATGGTGGAAGCTTTTATTTCTTTTTTTGAAATAAGAGGAGAACGAATGAAAGTGGAGGGATTAAATGGGTTAGTATGTAGGGCTTTGGGCTAAAACCCTATTTTGTCATATTTTTATTAGTTCCCTGATTTCTTATTAATTAATCTGTTTTCATTTTTATCTTAATAAATTAATTTGATTAATTCATTATTTAATTAATTTTCTCTATATTACGGTACTTTAAAATATGGGTGTTACACCAGTCAACACCATTCGTCGAGTGCTTCACAATGATATACAATTCGATATAGTTTGGATGCTTTGAATTTTAATCATTTTTTAATTAATTTGCTAATCACCATTGGAGAGCAATTAGGTTGAATCCGGATTAAGAAATAAAACCACAAATAGAGGTGACTGGTAGGGTTTTGTAGCCTCACATATATGGTTGTTAAGCTGGGTTATGGGCTTTGTATCCAGTTTGACCCAAAATAGCTATGTACGTTGTTTAAACACTTTAACGCCTCTATTTCGCAAACCCTAACTCCAAATGTATCAAAATTATATATCAAATTGATCATCTTGAAAAGACCTTCATAATGGCTATAAATACTACACCTAATTCAATATTTTATTAAAAATCCATTTTTAATTACTTTACTACTAAAAGCGTAAAATTTGTGGGTCGATACACCACTCCATCCTCTATCTTCACCCATCTCCTTCACTAATCCATAGGTTCTTCAAATAGAAGATCCGACTTCACATCTTATACTCTTAAAGCATCTCTCATATATATCAGACTATTAGCAAAACCTGTGTAATGCTTCAAAAGGAAACACAAAAATACCATCGTCTTCTGCTCTTCATCCACCTTCAAATGCACAGCCTTCATCTTCATCAAAAGATCATCGAAAAAACTAAAATGCACCTTCACTCAAGTACCATCTCTCATCTTCATGGTGAAAAATGTCTTCTACAAAATCAGATGGTTAGTGAGTGATTTCTTTAAGTAGAGATTCTCTAGCTTATTCTAAATTCCTCTAGGAGTGGTTTTACCGCTCATATTCAAGATAACATTCTTTCCTATGGCCACTATAGAGTAGTAAAATACCATTCTTCCATCTTCTCATTCTTCGTGGCTGAAATGTCAATGGGTAATTTCTTAATGTCAAACACCACTCGATGAACCCTATTCCTGTTTAGAATAGCTTTCATTCTTCATCGCCACTTCTTAAAATCACTATCCCCATTTCACTTCTCTATTGCCAACTATGATCTTGACGCCACATAAGATCCTCCAACATAGGATCTTACTTCAACTAAGATACCTTTTGTAACGACCCGCCAATCCATACAATCCAAGCTGACAATAAACCAAACATGTTCAACCCAAATTTAATGGAAATACGGATATAAGAAAGAAGAAGAGAAGAGAAAAGAAACTAAAAACAACACAGAATCTTACAATCGTAGTGGAAAAATATATAATATAATATCAATAATCTTTACAAAAGAGAAACTATTATATACACATCCATTATATTACAACAACAAATCATGATCATCGTCCTGGATAGTTATAACAACCTGTCCTCACAGATGTTGATGATTTCAACAACAAAACAGCGGAAATAAACATATACGTGAATACGTCATGCAGACCACTAACTCTCTCCTGATATATAATGCATCCAATGCGATCTGTAAATATGCTCAGTCTGACCCGAGCATTATAATAAAAAACACCCGAGTCTATCTAGAAAACCAGCATGAAAAAACGCACACAACTGGATTTTAAAGTTATAGAAAACCATTTGAAATCAAAAGTATCTCGATAAGACCACGCCGCATATAAACATGGATGGGTTTTTACCTTACGATAACCAAAACATTTTATATAAAATTCTCCAATATTATAATAATATCTAAGGGTTCAAGGTAAATATACAAAATAGCTTAAATGCATGCATCTCACATTCCAACATAGTTGGGCACAATAAAAATTGTAATGGCTCACATTGTAGATTGGATTCCATACTTTGACAAGGTATCGAGGTACCGCCTACCACAGTGCATCTCTAGATAAAACACACCGAGAGCCTCATATGGACTCCCTATGAGTCAAGACCGGCCCTACCCCTTAATGGATAGCGCTGAATAGGTTATCACCAACCTAAATGGCCCTCGAGCATACATGATCTATAATACCGATCTAGATTGGGTAATGCCCATACCCTAATGGTAGCGAACCACATAGCCTTGAAGCATATCCCCTGATTTTAGTCATTCCCAGGTTGATGAAGCTTGAGGCTACAATTACCTTTTACATAGCATATTTCACTTCGAATGTCACATTGCCATTTCCATAATCACACAACTAATTTCTACAAACGTATAACTCCTGAGCTCGTACGTCTCAGGAAAGGGCGTTAAGCTAAGAGAAGTTGAATTATCCACCACCAAACAGATGATACGTTCATAGAGATCAATTAATGTAATTAGAAATGCAACGTCAGACATTCATCCATACAAGTTATCCAGGAACAGGACAAACTGAAGGCACTTTTCTACCACATCCTGTCGGGAATGACCCTTAAAATTAGCAGTGAGAAGTCCTTGCATATCATAGGTTTTCATAACGAAGCACTACTACCATTGTATATATATATATATAATATGCATCGCGGGACTAGTGGCAAGTAGCCCTGCATCATGAAGATCTCTGTCTTCAAAATCATCAGTGCACTTCCAAACGCATACATTTGTCCGTAGTGGTTCTCGAATAAATTCGACCCCAGTCTCTCCGGACCAACAATGATAAAGAGGCCTTCAACCTCATACGAAAACCAAGTCTCGTAGACTTACCACGTTTCCAACTCTCAACCTGCTATCCTTCGACCAAGAAGGAAGCAAGGTCGATTAGAGTACCATAGACACTCCGCAGTACTCGAATTAACATTATTAATCCAAATGATAATCAAGCCTACTCAGTTGGCTTTGTGCTAAGTGCACGACTAATCAGATTCCGTATCAAATCAAGGAACAAAAACGGCCAAGTTTGCTAGTCGGTTATTTAACTATCAAAGCAACAAACAATATCTAGCATATAAGCAGTCCTTAGGCCCATTTAATTAATCCTTTATTAATTAAATCAATTTCTGAATATTTACTTCAAATTGTCTTTAAAAGATATTTTCTCAAACCATTTCAATTCTTTGATATTCGAAACATTTCCATATACTTATATCAACAGTATAAGTGTATTCACAAATCATTTCATTTCCATAGAAAATGTTTCCATATACTTAAACGGAAATAAGTATATATACAAATCTTTACGTCGAAACGCATTTTATTTGGGTCAAAATGAATGTTGCGTAAAACATCATTACGGCAACCCAAAAACACTATTATAAGGATTTCCTTAATTATAAATAAATAAATCCCATATATTATATAAAACATTTCCTTTTGGAAATCATTTACTATAACAACAGTGTTATAGTCCATGTCTTCCATACTTCCTCGAAAACGTCTATTACAACAATAAATATTGACATCCATGTTTTCGATACATATCACGTTTAAAATCAATTTTCAAAACCATTTAAAGTACCTTTGAAATTACTACTTCAAAACCTCACTTTTAAAGATTATCACTTTAAAAACCATTAACTTCATCAAAAAAATTACTTCCAAAACATTCCCTTAAAGGATTATTTAACTCTTAAAAACTTGGATATATTTCCTTTATATAAAAATCCATATTCAAATCTCAACATAAACCATTTCCTATTTATAAAACTATGTTTATAAATCCCCTTTCTATTTTATAAAACTTCTATTTTTATAAAATCTCTTTATTTATAAAATTCTATTTATAAATCATTCTTTTATAAAAACTCATTTTTCTATCAAAATCCACTTGTAATCCATTTCTTTATAAATAAATTTATTTATAAAATCCATTTATAAATCCATTTACAAATAAATTTCAAATCCATTTAGAAAATATTTATAAATTCCGATTATAATTCTATTTCATTATTTATAAAATATTACTTTTATAAATCCTTTTTATAAACTTATTCAAAAATCTCTATTTAAAAATATTTCACAAAACTATACTTTTATAGCATCAAAAATCATACTTTTATTTGTTTAAAAATAAAATCATTTTTTAAATATTAAAATCATTAAAACATATATACTTCTAAAATCACTTTGAAAATCATTTCAATTCAAAATCACTATTTATAGTATTTCAAAATACTAAAAATATGGCCCAGTGCTACCATAACACTAAATAAGAAAAACAATCCATGTCACCAAATATGGCATCCAACACATCATATATCAAAATATATGAAAAGTAAAATCAACAGTGTGAGGAATCCTATTGGATCCTTGCAACCTCTCCCTCTGCATCACATACAATATAAAATCAAATAATATAAATCAACCGCTTTGAGGCGAAATTCGTATACAATGGATCATCCGCTCTTACATAGGAATGTAATAGTGTAACAACCCGAGTTCCAGTGGGTCTGGATTTTTCGCAAAAATGCTAAAATCCAAGCCCACCGAAGCACGAGTTGGGTATCTGATATCCTGCAAATAGGCAAAGATAGATATATCAGAGCTTAAATAAATATCTCACAGCGGAACTGACTAAAATATAATAGTAAGTAAATACTCACCAAGGTTATAACACTTTCTAAACAAGTGTCACGAAGTTGGGAAATCTCATCCATCTATCTAACCTATGGGATGATATGAGGAAGGGGTTAGAACTAAAGTTCTGGTGAACGGACAAATTATACACTTCTAAGCATAATTCTACATATACCGTTCTATTTCCATTTTCTGTTATATTAGATTCATTGGGTTTATAATACTCTTGTCTCTGTGCATGAATCATGCCCATATACTCCCTAGTAAATTAAGACCTAATAATCGATATATATATATGTAGTTACATGCCCAAAGACAGCATCGGTCCTAGGTGAGTGGGAATTATAATTTTATATAATATTGGATTTATATCGTTGTAAATCTGTTGTTGTATGCAAAGTAATTTTGGAGTTATAGGCTTAAATATGTACATCTCATGATTTGATAAACCTTGCCTGCATATTCTGTGAATGATTAACTATAATTTAATATTGCATGTGTGCATATATATAACTTAAACCTAGAAAGTAAGGGGTGTAAGTTGTAGTTCCTAAATTAATAAGATTATATAGATATCCCAGATTTATAGATTTAAGTGGCATATGTTAGTTAATATAAAATAGAGATTATTATAAATTGCATTGGGATTCAAGTTGTATTTTAATTCATTAGAATGAAGTGCTGCAATATAAATTTCTATAAATTATCAAGTTTTATAGATAATTAAATGTGTAATGTTTGAAATAACAAGGAATATGCCTAAAAGAAAGAGATACATAAAATAGGGATATTTTCCATATTTTGTATCGTTTATTTAAATAAGCATAAAAATAATTCACTATAATTTCAAACGTAACACAAATTTCCTTCTTAGATAAGTTACAGAAATTTACAGTTTTAACTAGGAGTGTTACGGTTGCGGTAATCGTCGTTATTACCACCAACCTTAACCGTAACCGTTGTTGACGGGTATAAATTCTTATAACCGTTACCACAACCGTCTATGATGGATAACTGTCGTGTTTTCAATTTTGAAGCATGTGGTACATATATTTTCAATTATATGCATTATTGATGATAAATTGATATAGCTCTAACTGTTTTTTACAAATTTATTTATATGTTTATAAAACAACCAATATCCATGCACATGTTATTAGTTCATTAAGGCACATATTATTAATGTATAAGCTATTCCTTTAACTTAAATTACTAATTTTTATACTTTAATGTTAAATATTACATAAAAAAATCATGTATGGTTGGTACGGTTAACCGCAGTTTTCAAATTCTTCAACCGTTACCGTAACCGTTATAGATGGTAACCGCATGAACGGTTGGTACGGTTGAGCGGCTGAGTGATTCAACTGTAACAGCCTTAGTTTTAACATATCCTTTTGGGAAAAACATAATTCTAATGCATTACAATGCAGAAAATCCCTAAATAAGAATTAAAGAATTATAACAGTGGTAAAAATAACGGTCTAACTGTAAAATAAGAATATGCAATAATGAAAAGTTAGGAATTAAATAATATGCAATGAAATGTAGGTAAAATAATGAAATGAGTTAATAATAAGAATGCTGACCAAAGCAAGACAGTAAGGGATTAAAAAGGAACAATAAATAGATTTAATAATATAAAGTGAAGGTAAGCAGTAAAGGATATTTAAGTCTTTTAATTTAGAAGCAAGTGGTAAATGACACAAAATTTACATTAATGAAATAAGAAATAAACACATGAAAAAGTAAAGGAATATTATTAACAGTGAAAATTGGAGGCATGATAAATAAATAAATATGAACACGCACACATAATGTAAGTATGTCTCTATGACGGATGTGAATTATTAAAATTAGCTAATAGCTTAGATTAAATAATTATGACATAGTCATTATAATGGGTTGGAATGCGAGATTAGTAGAGTAAACAAAAAAAGTCTGCCCACCGCAAGGGGCTACCAACAGTTGTGTACACATTATACTGATGTGAGAGATATCCAACTATAGGACTCATGGGTTATACATTCGCGCATAGATGAAGTGAACACCAAGTAGGATGTTCGCCTCGGGTTGAAGTGTAAAGGACAAGTAAGGTCTGCTTCAACCATTTAGGGGTATTAAATAACATGGGATATTAAATAACAAGGGGCATTTCCTAGATTGCGTTAAGAAATCTATATGGGATGTTGAGCAAGGCTCGACACTATGATAGTTTGGTTGATACTAAATAGGTAGTGGGAGCTACTTCATAGGTCAAGAACATCATCGGTTGTGACGCCCCACCTCTATACTCACGCTAGCCAAGGACACTACGATGTAATGTCGTCGACTAGCATGAAGAATAAGGCTGTTAAGGAGCGACCATCTGTGTAATTGCTTTGTATGAGTCGATATGTCGGATAATATAACTTACATTTGATTTCAAGAGGAAATCCGACATATCAAATACAAACTCAAAGCTACCGCACAGTGGCTATGAGGCCTTCGGAAACAAATATAGAAATAAACATAACACAAATCAGTCACAGATATTCATATCACAAAGGCGGACTCAGATATGAATATAACACATAAAAGTGTACATCAAAGTAGTGGTCAAACAAGATCCACTACATCACAAAAGAATAGATACATGTGCTAGACAAAAGAATAATTATACATCAAAGAGTCTATATCTCAAATGTATAATAAATAAAACTACTAATCTAAAGTAGTTAGCCAAAGAATCAGATGATAATCCCTGATAGGAAGTCAAGCGGAAGCACCTGAAACATCTTGGTCTGACCCGAATATTATTTAAGAAGAAAATAATAAACGGATCATTCTAGCTATAATTATCATATATAAAATGAGATAGAAGATGAGATATAACAAAAACGTATGATAACAATAATATCATATGGTGACAAGTATACTTTAAACAACAACAAAATCATACAATATCTCAAGAATCTCAAAGCACCAAAAAGAATGTCATATTCTTTATTTTATTCACCAAACCACAAATATATTGACAAACATATCATTGCCAATCACGAAAAGAGGTGAAACACAAATTCTAGAAATTATCAACTAGAAATCCAGAAATCACAAAGGGGGAGGCCTATCACAAACGGGAGTATGAAAACTCACCAACACGTGTATCACAAATGGGTCACTATCCCATGGTCGCTAACCATAGAGCCGGTGCAACAACGTAGTACAATAACGGTACGCCCGATGAACCTGATACTCAAGTGATTCGAAACAACAACGTATTACAATAACGGTACGCCCGATGAACTTGATAAACCGAGACAACGACGTAGTACAATAACGGTACGCCCGATGAACCAAAAAGCCGGGACATCGATGTAGTACAATAACGGTATATCCGATGAACCAAAAAGCCGAGACATCGATGTAGTACAATAACGATGCATCCGATGAACCAAAAACCATAAAAGAACATGGGTCGCTAGCCCATAAAGGAATGAGACGAAGCTCAATCAAACGAGGTACAGTCCCCTACGTGGACAAAGAGACATCGCACATTGCTAGCTAAACCACAAAATGATCATTATAGATCAATAAAAAGTGTGAATTACACTAAGCTAGTAAATAGATGAGTTTAGCTTCATGTCCCATAACCACTGGCTTAACTTAAATATTTACGAACAAATTGTAGATTTCCACTCGAAAATTGTCACAAGAGTTTCAATCGAACAAGTCAAAGAATTAACCGACGAAGTAAACGTAAGCATTTCATACCACTTGTTATACCAAGCCGTTTAATTAGATTTTCTCATACGAATGAGGTAAAGGTTTGTATATACTAATACATTGGAAAACGGTTTTATAAACGAGATTTGTATTAAAAATAGAGTTGAAATCATCTTTGTAAAAGAATTTGAATATTTACTACTAGTATAGAAAACTTTGTATTTTAAAGTGACAAATCACAGAAATGATTGTAGAAACGATCAATCATCAAAAATTCACATACGAAGACGTGAATCAAATCAATATAAATCGATATCGAATCCATCAAAATGGATATTCCCAAAAATATCAAAGAAGAAGTCATCAAAGTCGATAATAAATGATAACAACAAATCGGATAATCACGAATCGATAAAAATTGGAACCTCAAGCAAAATAGTCAAAATAGGCTGAAACAAGCAGGTCAGTCGACTAGGCACTGAGTTCAGTCGACTGGCCCAATGCCTGGAAACTCTCGAGTTCCAGGTCAGTCGACTGCACTCAGAGAGCCAGTCGACTGGACAGAGCCTGGAAAACTCTCGTGTTTCAAGTCAGTCGACTGGACTCTGTTATCCAGTATTTCCAGCCAAGCCCAATGAGGGGCAAAACCTCAACAATTCGTGATCGGACGAGCAATGGGCGTTAGGGGTTTATGCCAATCGACAACCCAGCTCTATAGGCTCTTCGATACACCACCAAAAGCATGTTCATACATCAAAGCTAGGATTTTCTTTAAAGTTTTTTTTACTTCAAACACCAAAAATTGAAATGTTCACCAAATCAATCCAAATCAAAAGCAAATGAACATGAATAGATGTTAGGAATTCATACCTAACAACAATGATAGAAATAGACAAATATGTGAGTTCAAAAACTCACCTTTAAACCCAAAAACACAAGAGAGAAGCTATAGAGCAAGGCAAGAACTATCACTCTTCAATTTTAACCCAAGAAGCTTCAATCTAAGCTCAAAAGAAAAACATTTCCTAAGTTAGGGTTTAGGAAATTTCTTAAATTGAAGAGGAAATGAGATGGAGAAGATGAAGAGGATGCTTACCAAAGCTTCTCCTAGAGTTTGGAGCTAGAACTTGAGTTTGCAAATGAATCTAGGGCTTAGGAATTTCTAATTCCTTTTCTCTTCCCCCATTTTTCTAAAGCTTGAAGTGTTAGGAAATGAAATCAGTGAATGGAGATGAGAGGGGGCTGAGTTAGGGTATAGGATGAGTTGGGTGAAACCCAAACCCAAGCCCAAAGCCCTAAGTGAAAAATAGCAAAATTCACTCAACTCCAAACATATCGATGCTTATACTCAAAAAGGTCGCAAACGCCATTTTGGACTCAATGGAAGTGGTCTCGAGTCTCAATTCGACTGTATGCAAAAAGTAGCTTTTCAGCCTTTATTCCGACTAACGATGCTATATTTAAGTAAAATATTTAAATATACAATCGTAAAATATGCGGGTTGTTACAGACTCCCCTCCTTAAAGAAATTGCGTCCTCGTAATAATTAAGAGGAAAATAAAAAGTAACAACCATAAAAGCATATTGTTGAGCGAGATACTACCGGACCAGCTCCACCAAAGTCCCACTGCTGGACCAACTCCAAGTGTTGAGCGAGATACTACCGGACCAGCTCCACCAAAGTCCCACTGCCGGACCAACTCCAAGTGTTGAGCGAGATACTACTGGACCAGCTCCACCAAAGTCCCACTGCCGGACCAACTCCACTACTGGACCAGCCACCCTACAAACTACAACAAGCCAACCTTATTTCCATACCAGCCGAATCAAAGGCAAAGGAGGTACTGCCGAACCAAACACCCACTCACTCATCACCGGACCAAGCTATGCCCTCACCACCGAACCGAACACCCAATCGTCTCCTACCACTGCCGGACCAATCTACTCCTACCACTACCGGACGAAGACATTCCGAACCAACACTACCAGGACAGATCGCGTCAGCCCAGGCCCATCAGCAGCTGTATACATCCAAGACCCCTACCCCCAGCCTCACTCTATAAATAGAGGGGCAGGGGTACAACAATGGGGACAAGTTTGAGAGCTCAAGCACGGAAAGAACTTTCAAACAACTTTCTTTTACTTGTATCAAAGCTTTGTACTTGTAATCTAAACAAGAGAAGAGAAATAACATATAAAGTGGACGTAGGCACATTCTGGCTGAACCACTATAAATCTGCATGTCTTTTTACAGTTTAGCCCCTGCTTTTCATATATTTGCATAAATCACTCAAATCACTAAGAACAACATAAGATCTACCAAATCATACGACTTTGAGGTGTTTGTCCATTTTTTGTGCAAACATTTTTGGTGCTTTCATTGAGAGTTAGAAGCTCGAAGCTTCAGCTTCATCCACTTAACATTTTTCCTAACAGCTTTGTTCGCCACTTGGAAAACATGCCTCCCAAACCAAGGAAAGATGTTAACAAAGGAAAAACCATCGCATCCAGCAGTCTTCCAGATCCAGCTGTCACGAATCAAGTAAATCGTCCTCCTCCAGCAGCAGTAACAAATGAAGGACAGGCTAATCCGACCCCTCCTGCCACAGAACAGCCCACAGCAATTAGTAGGGCAGATTTAGACAGGGTTGTGGTCGAAGTAACTTACCGCTTCACGTCCCAGCAGGAAGCCTTTGTGGACCATCTCATGTCACGCTTAAGGGATGCTGAAGAGTCCAACCACAACACTGAATCATGGGGCGAGTCCCAGTCTGGAGGATCTCAGAGACAACAAAGGTCTTCCTTCTTCGAAGGAGCTAACGACAGAAGTAGCCATGGTAGGAGCCGAGATCGAGCACAACCCGAAGTTAGGCCTGAGGAAACGTTTGGTACCGAACCCAACAGGGGAGGTACCGGACGAAGGTCAACTGTAGCCGAGCCCGTCATACTGCCTAACCACGGAAACGCCAGTGAACGGGGCCGAGCTAGAGTCCAGCCCGAAGTTGGACCCGAGGAAGTGCTTAGATCAAAACCTAGCAGGGGAAGATTAAGGCAAGGGCCAACTGTAGCTGACCCTAGCATGCTCCCAGAAGATCAAAGGCAGCCACTAGAAAATATGAGGAATGATAGACGATACCATCCCTACAGGTCATCTGGACGAAATCAATCCCACAGAACAGAACCAAACTCATTTCTATCTGCCCCAAATTCTGATGAAAGGATGGCACGCTTATTCAGAGAGTGCGTCCAATGGGAGCAAAGAGATCGAGGGATAGGTGTTAGGTAACCAGCCCTTTCGCCCGCAATATCGAAATTGCTATCACTCCCCGAGAATGGAAGATGCCAACAATGGAACCTTACAAAGGAACCTCTGACCCAGTTGTACACTTACAGAGGTACACACAACATATGCTCATGAGTGGAACAACAGAGGGAGTACTGTGCAAATGTTTTCCGCTCTTCTTAGCAGATCTCGCTACCTCCTGGTTCTGTCATCTTCCCCAGGGATCCATCAGCTCGTGGGAAATGTTGAAAGAAAAGTTTATCAGTCAGTTCCGCATCCATGTGGAACAACCTAAGGACGCTTATTCCTTATTCAGCGTCAAACAGAAACCTGGAGAGAAACTACAACAATACCTAACCTGATTCAATGCCGCAGCAGCCGTGGTCCAAGATGCCGATGGGAAGCTTATCCTAATGGCCCTCTGTAGTGGTGTGCATCCGGACACTAAATTTGCTAGAAGGTTAACGAAAGAAAAACCAGCTACTTTACCCGATTTCTTCCATGAAGCCGGGAAATATATGAGGCTTGAGGATGCTGCCGTTGAGGGGCAGTCAGGACAGCAGAATAAGGCAACTCACAGCAACGCCCCTGCTGTAGCAAGGGACGTTCGAAGAAATGATTCCAGAGACAATGCTGGGGGCAAGAAGGGAGAAAAGCGCCTATATCGGCCTGGACCGAGATTCGACACTTACACTCCTTTGAACGAGACCGTCGAAAATATCTTCCTTGCCACCCAAGGCGAAGTTAGATACAAACGCCCACCATACAAGAAGGAATCAGATAACGCGCAGAAGTTTGGAAAGTTCTGCCGCTTCCACGAATCTCACGGGCATGATACCAATGAATGCCATCATCTCCAGGATCTGATTGAGGAACACATCAGAAGGAAGAAACTGGAACGTTATGTAAAAAGTCAGGACAGGACTCCAGCTCCTACCAATGAAAACCCAAGGCTACCCTCACCAGAGACCGGCAGAGGAAACCGCAACGCTAGCGGCTCTAGTCAAGAGAAGATAGTGGTCCATACCTTCTCAGGAGGACCGCACATCGCAGACAAGAGCTGGAAAGAGATGGAAAGATATGGAAAGTCGCTTAGAGACAGTAAAGACTATGTCAATTCGGTTATAGAAGAACGCCACCCGAAACGGAAAGAAAGTGATGACATCACATTCGGTAAGCGTGACCTGGAAGGAAGGCAGTATCCTCACATGGATCCCATGGTTATCTCTGCCCGGCTCGGTCCCGCCGAAGTTTACCGAATCTTAGTAGACACTGGAAGCTCAGTGAACATCCTGTTCAAACATGCATTCGACAAAATGAAATTATCAATGAAGGATGTAACTCCCTGCGATAAACCACTACACGGTTTCACTGGAGATGCAAAGATGCCCCTCGGGCAACTAGACCTCTTTGTTGAGATTGGAAGCCATCCCCGCTCTGTTGTACGAAAACAGACGTTTGTGCTAATAGAAAACCATTCGGCCTATAACGCCTTCTTAGGAAGGCCAGCCTTGTCTGACTTCCAAATTGTCCTAGCCCCATGGTGCCTAAAAATGAAATTTCCAACGGACAATGGAGTAGGGGAAGTAGAAGGAGACCAGGACGTTGCTCGAGACTGCTATGTGACTGAACTATGCAACAACCACAGGAAGGATAAAGGGAAGGGTGTAGAGGTTGCCCTCTGCACGAAAAGTCTAGAAGCGTAGCAACTAAAGAAAGCCCCTCCTCTTCGATATACCAGCGACCCTTTCAATGAATTAGACCCTAGGGACAAAGGGGAGGAGGCCACCGCCGAGCCTGCAGAGGCTATGGAGTTTGTACATGTAGACAAGCACGACTCAAGTAGACTATTGAAAATTGGGTCCCAACTAAAAGCAGAGTTGAAGGAACAACTCATCGATTTTCTCCGCCACAACTTGGATGTATTTGCATGGTCACACGCTGACATGACCGGAATCTCCCCCGACATAGCATGCCACGTATTAAACATTGATCCTACCAAGGCGCCCGTAAAACAAAAAAAGAGAAGTATGGGGGCAGAGCGGTCAGCAGCCCTCGACGAAGAAGTAAAGAATCTGCTCGCCAATGACTTCATACGAGAAGCCGTCTACCCGGAATGGATCGCTAACCCAGTACTGGTAAAGAAGGCTAATGGGAAGTGGCGAACATGCATTGACTTTTCCAACCTAAATGACGCTTGCCCAAAGGATTGCTTCCCACTTCCCCGAATCGACCAGCTTGTAAACAGCACAGCCGGGCACGAGATCTTATCTTTTATGGATGCATACTCAGGGTATAACCAAATTCCTATGCATGCTCCCGACCAAGACCACACTAGTTTCATCACCGACCGGGGTTTATACTGCTATAAGGTAATGCCCTTCGGACTAAAAATGCAGGTGCCACCTACCAGCGCCTCGTCAACAAGATGTTTGCGGGGCTAATAGGGCAAACTATGGAAGTATACGTGGATGACATGCTGGTAAAGTCAAGGAAAGCCGACGATCACGTAAGCCACCTAGGCGAGATGTTTCAAGTACTTCGACAGTATGGAATGAAGTTGAATCCTCTAAAATGCTCCTTCGGAGTGTCATCAGGAAAGTTCTTAGGATTCATCGTCCATGCCAGAGGGATTGAAGCAAACCCTGAACAAGTCTGAGCGCTAAGGGATATCAAGATACCTTCCACTCGGAAGGAAATGCAAAGCCTGAATGGAAAAGTGGCCGCCCTAAGCCGATTCATCTCCAAAGCAACGGACAAGTGTGTCCCCTTTTTCGAAGCTCTAAAGAAAGACAAAGGAAAGTTCGAATGGACCGACGAATGCCTGACCGCTTTCCTTAACTTAATCGAACACCTCCAGAAACCACCGGTACTCTCGACTCCAAGCGAAGGCGAAGAATTATACCTATACCTTGCTGTGTCATCACACTCCCTAAGCGCTGCCTTGGTAAGGGAAGACAACCGCACGCAGCGACAAGTTTACTTCGTCAGTAAGAGGTTTACGGGGGCAGAAGTCAGATATCCTAAACTTGAGAAGCTAGCATACTGTTTACTAATCACATCCCGGAAACTGCGTCACTACTTCCAATCCCATTCCATCAACGTTCTGACCGATCAGCCGCTGAGGCAGGTACTCCACCGTCCCGACACTTCTGGGCGACTACTTAAATGGTGCATCGAACTAAGTCAGTATGATATCACCTATCACCCTTGCACCGCCATCAAGGGACAAGCCATGGCTGATTTTATTGCAGAATTCACTACCAACGAAGATAAGGAGCAATTGGAAATAGCAGAAGACATCAAGTGGAATCTCTTTGTGGATGGTGCATCGAAAAAATAATGCTCGGGGGCAGGTGTGGTAATAATCACTCCCAGGGGAAAGAAACTGCACTATGCTATAAGGTTGGAGTTCGCTGCCACCAACAACGATGCAGAATATGAAGCAGTGATAGCCGGACTAGAACTTGCCGTAGAAATCGGAGCCAATTCTTTGTGTCTTCACAGCGATTCTCAACTTATTGTTAATCAAATACTAGGAGAATTCCAAGCTCGAGAAGAACGACTCATAGCATATTTAAAGAAGACCAAGTTACTTCTCAGCCGATTGGACCACTACTTAGTCAAACACATCTCTCGGGAAGAGAACCGAGAGGCCGACGAATTGGCAAAGCAAGCCAGTATGAGAGACACCGCCATCTTCGGAGCAGTAACCATCTCAAAGCAACTGACCCCAAGTTTTGAGCAAGTAAATCTGATAGCTGCAACTGAAGAAGCAACTTGGATGACTCCCATTCGAGACTATCTACAAAGTGGCACACTACCCAACGGGCGTAACGAAGTCAAGAAAATCTTGAGGAAAGCCTCCCGCTACACAATACAAGAAGACATCCTCTATCGGCGCGGATTCTCTAACCCGTTATTAAGGTGTGTCGCTGGGAGGGAAGCCAAGGAAATCTTATTCAACATTCATCAGGGAAGCTGCGGAGATTACACCGGAGGGCAAACATTAGCAAAAAAGATACTCCGGTATGGATATTTCTGGCCCACCTTAAGCAAGGACGCCTTAGATTTTGTCAAAAAGTGTGACAGATGCCAGAAGTTTGCTAAGATTCCGCGGCTGCCAACAACTGAGATTACTCAAATGACCAGCCCTTGGCCCTTCGCAATATGGGGAATTGACTTAATCGGCGAGCTACCAATGGGCCGAGGCGGGGCCAAATATGCTATAGTGGCAGTCGACTATTTCACCAAATGGGTGGAAGCGGAACCTCTGAATAAAGTTTCTTCAGCAAAAGTTATTAACTTCTTGATAAAAAATGTTCTGTGCAGGTATGGAGTTCCACTCAAAATCATATCAGACAATGGGCTTCAGTTTGACGGCGAGGAATTCGCCAACTGGTGCCAAGAGCACGGAATTCACAAAAGCTTCTCATCCGTAGCGTACCCCCAGGCAAACGGACAAGTCAAAGTCGTCAACAAAATTCTGAAAACTCTAATAAAAAAGAAGCTCGAAAAGTCAAAGGGCGCTTGGGTGGATGAACTTCCTACGGCACTATGGGCCTATCGCACATCTTTCAGAACATCGACGGGGCACACTCCTTTCTCTTTGGCATACGGATCGGAGGCTATGCTCCCAGTTGAAACCATTGTGCCTTCCCACCGTAGGATCCGCTATAACCCAGAAGAGAACGAAGAACTCCTTCACATGTCTTTGGATCTAGTTGAGGAGAGAAGAAATGATGCAGTCCTTAAAGCAGCAGCCCACAAACAAAAATTAGCGGCACAATACAACTCCAAAGTCAAGCATCGTACCTTACAAGAAGGGGATCTTGTCCTCAAGCGAATCTTCCCTCGCCCCGGAGCGCTAGACCCAATCTGGGATGGACCATATGTAATTCATAAAGATCTCCACAACGGAGCTTATATTTTGTCAACAGTGGACGGAGAGGTGTTCCAGAGGGCATGGAACATCCAACACCTCCGTCGATACTTTTCTTAACTTGTATTGCCCATATGAAGTGAATTAACAAAGAGAATCAGTGGACGTAGGCATTTTCGTGCCGAACCACTTTAAAAAACCTTGTCTCTTTTTTAACTTGTTCCTTTATATCTTGGCTGCTTGTTAACTTTATCCTTTTCTGTTGGACAAAATCCTGTGCATACAACATTTCAATTCGAGGCACTCCACAGCACAACTTCATCTGGACAAGACCTAACAGGTACTATGCGAATCTATGCCCTCGCCAATGAGACACTTTCGCTCCAGCATCCCTCTGCTGCGGGTTAACTCATTGCTCGCGACGGCCCTTAAAGCCAACTGTAATGAGCCGATTATAAGCCACCGAGAAGGCCGATTATAGCCGAGGCAGCTCATTACGGCGTTCGGCTCGCCGGCAACTGTGAACCGACTATAAGCCCCAACATAAGGTGTGGCCAGCCAGGGGCAGTTCACGGTTAACGATTGGCACTCATGCTAGCCGGCCACAGTAAATCGAATAATACCCACGAATACGGGCCATAATGGCCCGGGTAGTTACTGTGCGTGATCTCGGCTCCGATGTGTCTTAAGTGCGGCTGTGGTAAAAAAGAATTAACTCCCCGCGGAGGCGTAAGATGGGTGACAAATGTCTCCAAGACCCACAGCTAGGGAAAGTGACTACAAAGCCCGTTTGCCACGAACTTAAGCACATCGAAGGCCTTCCGTGATTGGAAGTTTTACTATTTCACATATTTCAATTTTACTTAAGAAACTTTTCTCCTATCCTCTGTAACAATCCCTGAAGTACAGGACACAGAACAAGAGACGCTCGCTAATAGAAGCAGATACTCACAGCAAGATACTGGACCGCATCCCTTACTCGGTCACACAGGATAGTCAAAGCTGCCATCTACAAGCAAAATATAAAGGGCGGTATTTCCTTCTTTCATATATGACTATAATTTATTCACACCTCACGCTAACATTGCAAGTCATGAAATCATGATATCAAACACAATTTAATTACAAGAATATGCATAGCTATATTTCTCATACGACATGTCAAAATAGCAAAAACATTCAAAAGACGACAAAATCAGCTTAAGTTAAAGGATTACACATCAAGAATAGAGCTATTTTTTACAAGTAGCAAAAATTACAACCTAAGAGTTACTCTACTGTTTTAAGACTAACATATACAACCATGTCAAGTCCACAAAAAGAATTTTCCAAGTCCAATCAAGGAGCCGGCTGCGTCGGAGTATTGACCTTATCCTGTTGCCCACCTGTTCGGTCAGAGAATGGAATCATTAGTGATGAGAAAACAGAATTAACAAAAGAAGAAACTAAAGAAGAAAAGGTTACCAGCAACTTCCCCTTGATCATCTTGGTCGTCATCCCCTACTTCCACGCCTGCCTCCTCAGCTGCAAACAACCGCATCCCCTCCTTCACCGCTATCTTCTCCTCCTTGGTGAACTGAGCGGTTACCGCATCCATCCTAAAGGCCGCTCCACCCTCCTTATCCGCCTCAGCCTTGGCCTCCTCTAAAGCCCTAAGGTAAATCCTAGCCATAACCCGGGGGTAGTCGTCCATCCAAGATAAGCTGCCTTGTTACCAAATGCGGAAGTACATATCCTGCAGCATATCATCCATCATCCCCTCATTTTCCTCAAACTCTCTCATACGAGCCTCAGAAACCGATAGCCTTGCAATGGCAGCATCCCTCTCCAGTCGGTATCGCGAGCAGTCAGCCTGAAGGGACCTCCTCATCACCTCCATCTCCTCCTTTAGCCTGACCTGAGCAAGCTCTACAGCTTCAAGCTTCCCCGACAGCTCCTCTACCTGCTCGAGATCCGCCCTCCGAACCTCGTCCACTGTCGAGATGGCCATATTTATCTGCTCCTTGCAGGCAGCCTCCATCTTCCGCAATTCCGCCTTACTAGCCTCCTCCATAGTCTTCATCAACCGCCCGGAGGCAGCCTCATGCTGAGAAATCTGAATGGCCTGATCAGCAAGTTGTTTGGCCTGGTCCGAAACCATCAATCGTAGTCGGATGTTGGCACTCCCAATCTCCTCTCCAGCCTTAACCAGCCGGGCATGATGCCCCATCATCTTCCTAGTCTCCTCCGCCACCCGATCAATGTTAGCCTTGGCCTCCTCTCCCATGGTAACTATCCGAGTAGTAAGTAAATAGAGATCTAAGGACTTGGCCTCATCAAGCACCCGTACCATGGGATTGCGGGGAAGAAGGTGCTCACCGGTAACCTCGTCAAAGGTAATATCATGGGAACTTGGATCCAGATCAGGATGACTCGCAAATGGATTACGAGCCAAGCCAGGACGATCAATCTGAGTAACGGTAGGATTTTCAGACGGGCACGGAGAGAGTGCGAACTCAGTATCCTCCTCCGTGATATCATGAAGAGGCTGAACTGGGGGCTGAGGACCAAGTGAAGGTTCGGATAAGGGATGACTCCTTTTTCTCTTTTGAATACCCTCTTCAATAACCCCGAGAAGAGGACGGTAGCCGACTACATCCCCGGAACGGTAGGTCGAAGGCTTCGGCTTGGCGGAAGCTTTGGAGAGCTCGTATTCAAGCCTGTGCCGAAGATCTGAGGCCTTGGCCGTTTTACCTGCTCCTGATATGAAGAACAAGTGTCACAAGCTTACATTGATCCATAATTCGAGAAACGCGGTAAATTAAAAGTTAAAAGAAGAAAGGAAACGCATTAGTTATACAAACCCTGGGGAGGAGTAGGATACTGCAATGAGTCCTGGATTTCATTCCAGGACGGGAGCGGATCATAAAATATTCCTAAGTCCCTATCATAAATGGAGCCTGCAGGAGTCAAAAGTTTACCTTGAGTCATCGGAGCCACCTTGACTGGAATAGTCTGAGAAGACTCGCTTGCACCGGTCCCGAACTCGTCAGCTTTCCCGGATTTCTCTACCAAAGCCGGTTCTCCGTCCAGCCCCTCGAAAGCTTGGTGGAATGCATCATCCGTCCACTCCTTAATCTCGCCTGCTTGCCCAGGAAGCAAGGCCCCGATGCCATCGCCACCATCACCACCTTCCCGGTCATCTCCACCCTCACCTCTCTCCTCCTCCACATCTTCCTTCCTCGGAGTAAGTGGACAAGTGCTGGGGGAAGGACCATCCGACTTCTTAAGCTTCTTACCTCCGACCATTGGAGATTTTGAGAAAGGTTTCCTCTTGCCACTCTCTACTGTGACACCTCCCTTAGCTTGAGCAGCCGCCCTCTCCTCCACCGTTTCCCTCTGCTTGACTACTGATTGTGGTGGAAGGATCAAATTATACTCCAGAAGAGTCGCATTTCTGATCAGGTAAGCAACCGATCTATCTCTCCCGGGGATAGCTTCTATCTCAGCCGCCATCTAAACCAGGCGATCAGTCTCCACAACCACAAAGCCACCTGTCGCTAGCAAAAATTGAAAACGTATGAGAAGAAGCATCGCAACCAGAATGGAAATTATAAATAAAGAATCTACTTACATCCAGAGGTGAAACGCCGAATAGAAACAGAGTCGTCCCTGGCGAAGAACCACTCCTTCTTGAACATGCTGTACTTAGAATACAGATCCAAGACCGGCTTGAAGGTTACACACTACGCCATAGATGACCTTCTGCAACATTTTTGCAAGGTGTTTCCAGCTCAAATGTTGCGATAGATATAAAAATTTGGTCCTACTGCAACATTGTATTTATGGTGTTACCTTAGCCATAAAAATGTGTTGCTCTAGCTAAACAAGTGTAACATGATGCAACATTTTTATATAGTGTTGCTATAGATGTATACAAATTAAAAAATAATAAAATTAGCAATCCGCGTGAATACGATCCAACGGTCTACATTTAATCCGACTGTTAAAATGGATCACCGCTGCACTTTTTACCAAATTTTCGTTTTCCCGCTTATGTTGGTTTAGATCCCCTTTCAGTTTACCATATTCACGAAATCCCCAAATTCATACTTCCAGCAAATTCACGAAATCCCCAAATCAAAAAGCAAATTCACGAAATCCAGCAAATTCACGAAATCCAGCAAATTCATACTTCCAATTCGCGATAAGAATCAATTCATAATTCTCAAATAAATTCGCGTGGAGATGGAAGATGATTTCAGGTGATTAGAATAAATCAAGTATCAAGTTCCAATTCGCGATTCATCTTCTTTGGGGATCCGCAAGTCTGATTGATGAAGTCACCTGCTGCTTCATGTTGCGTTCAGTGCTTGGAAAGTTTGCTGAAGATTGCCGAGATAGAGGCTTGGATACTACTGAGATTACGATGCCACTGACCGGTGATGCTGTGTTTCAGATCTAGAGTGGCTCGCAGCGCCATCATTCGGTCTAGAAGCGAAATTAACAACAGACAACGAATGTTGTGTTTCAGATCTAGAAGCAAAATCAAGGGCGTCATCTTCAAATTCAGTATCTCAGACTCAAGCGTCTTCACAGCAGCAATCTGTTTTGCATATGAAGGCTTCTGGTTTGTTTTTTTAATATTATTTGTGCTTTTTGATGATTTCTTCTTCAGTTTTTGAATCTTGGGAATATGTTAGCTTATTAACTTTGGATGTTTTGCAGCTCCTAAGAGAAAAATTCATTTTAGAAAATATGTATCCAAATGAGTTCAGATTCTTGATGGATACTAGTTCTGTTGTATAGTCAAATTTGGTATTCACGCTCAACTTATATATTTAGTTTGTTAGATATATATCTAACCTTAAGTTTGTTAACATGAACTGGTTCTCCAAGTCATGCTAACCTTATATATTTGGTCTGGACTGAACTGGTACCATGCTAACCTTGTTCTTTAACATGAACTGATGCTCCAAGTCCTTTGTATATCATACTACTGCCTATGTTTCTCTTGTACATGCCTGATGCATTCACTGTTTTTGCTTGATAGGCTGCCTATGTGTTGATGATGTAATTTGATGAGGCAGTGAGTGGGTGTTTTGTGAAAGAGGTTGGGAGTGTGGTCAGTGTTTGGTAGATGGTCAGTGTTTCAGGCAATTGTGTTTCAGGTAAGTGGTAGATGGGCAGTAGTTCCGATGGGTGATGAAGTTGCTAAGGATGGGGTTTTCTAAGTTCAGTCTTCATTTGTGCATCATTTTACGTCGTTTCAAAGAAGGCTCGGACCCCCGCCGGCACTGCGCCCGGACCCGCTTCTCGGCTCGCCTTCGGCTCGGCACTCGGCTCGCCTTCGACTCGGCATATATTTGTCAGTGTCGGTGTCTGTATAAATTGAAACTGCATATGTAATAAGTGAACTGAGTGATGTAGTGAGGAATATCTGTATATGTGAATATCAGTGTTATATATCATTGAATTGTAAAATAGTGGAGTCAGGAATTTGTACTATTTCAAATGTTTAAATAAAATATTTATTTAAATAAATTACTGTTTAAATATCAAATTCTGTGCAATAGCATTTTATTAAATAAATATTTATTTTTATTAAAAAATCAAATATGTTCTACATTGTGGGCCCCACAAATTCAGAAAGTTCATATCTATAGCAACATTTTGGAATGTTGCTACAGATACCTATGGGAGGTGCCATAGACCCAAATAGGGTTCTATTGCAACAATATTACTTATGTTGCCTTAGATAGTCAAAATGTTGCCTTTGAGGTCTAAGGCAACGGCAAAAATTGCATCACCCTAGGCCATTTATGGCGTAGTGACAGCTGACTCCAAGCTGATGTATGGGGACCCCTTCTTATAGCCCCTCCGATTATATAAGTATCGGATCTCCCGGTTGGAAGGAGCACGCCCATGCTTCCTCTGAAAGATGACAAAGAGGCTCACCAATATAGTATAAGAATTGGGTTGAAGCTGGAATGGGGCCACCTTTAGATATGTAAGAAAGCTGAGTACCCAAGCATTAAGAGGCGGGATGGCACGACACATACAGTGGTATCTGCTGTAGGCAAAGTACCCTTCGGGAGGGTCATATGGAATAACTTCTCTCCCTGGCAACAGCATGCGCGCCCTATCAATTCCAAAAGAACGGGAGATGACATCAAGCTGCTCTTCCTTAAGGGAGCTGGGAAAGCAATCGGGCGGGGAGTTCAGAAGCTCCTGAGGGCCGTACCCGTCCACTAGTGATCTCGAGGTAGATCCGTGACGTTCCGGTCCTGGCTGAGCAGGGGCATTGTGGAAGATTCTCCTTCGCCTTGGGACTTCTTTTTATCTGATCGAGTTTCTGCTTTTCGAGACATTTATCTGCAGACACAAGAAAGCACATCGTTAAAGAATACAGACAGTGTAGTTTGGAATCTCACTTGTAATTCGAAATACGAGTTTCATTTCGGTAATTCAAGTGCAAAATCTCCATTCGGCAATTCAAGTACGAAATCTCCATTCGGCATTTCTCAAATTTCATTCGGCATTTCTAGGTATCAGATTCATTCGGCTTCCTCAAGATAAGGTCCATTCGGTATTAAACTTTATGTTCATTCGGTAAAAAAAAAGGCCATCCGGTAGTCACCTGATTCGGCTACGCGTCTGGTTCGACGATATGATTAACTTAGCAATAAGAGCTGATTCGGCTGTCTCGTTCGGTAGTAGATGAAGGAAGCCCTAGGCCCTTACTTATAGGCGAAGGTGAACCCCCGAACAACTGGTTCGGTACTAGGAGCCGGATGAGGATGACCAAATCAGATAACCCAAAACAAAGCAGGACACGTGCATGCAAATGCCCTACTTTGGGGGGCAAGTGTTCAGCGAGATACTACCGGACCAGCTCCACCAAAGTCCCACTGCCGGACCAACTCCAAGTGTTGAGCGAGATACTACCGGACCAGCTCCACCAAAGTCCCACTGCCGGACCAACTCCAAGTGTTGAGCGAGATACTACCGGACCAGCTCCACCAAAGTCCCACTGCCGGACCAACTCCAAGTGTTGAGCGAGATACTACCGGACCAGCTCCACCAAAGTCCCACTGCCGGACCAACTCCACTACCGGACCAGCCACCCTCCAAACTACAACAAGCCAACCTTATTTCCATACTAGCCGAATCAAAGGCAAAGGAGGTACTGCGGAACCAAACACCCACTCACTCACCACCGGACCAAGCTACGCCCTCACCACCGAACCAAACACCCAATCGTCTCCTACCACTGTCGGACCAATCTACTCCTACCACTACCGGACCAAGACATTCCGAACCAACACTACCAGGCCAGATCGCGTCAGCCCAGGCCCATCAGCAGGTGTATACATCCAA
Organism: Allium fistulosum; assembly: GCA_030737815.1. NCBI lineage: Eukaryota > Viridiplantae > Streptophyta > Magnoliopsida > Asparagales > Amaryllidaceae > Allium > Allium fistulosum. The sequence continues at coordinate 1,272,592,740 of CM060901.1, read as the reverse complement.
GACCCCAACCCCCAGCCTCACTCTATAAATAGAGGGGCAGGGGTACAACAATGGGGACAAGTTTGAGAGCTCAAGCACGGAGAGAACTTTCAAACAACTTTCTTTTACTTGTATCAAAGCTTTGTACTTGTAATCTAAACAAGAGAAGAGAAATAACATATAAAGTGGACGTAGGCACATTCTGGCTGAACCACTATAAATCTGCATGTCTTTTTACAGTTTAGCCCCTGCTTTTCATATATTTGCATAAATCACTCAAATCACTAAGAACAACATAGGATCTACCAAATCATACGACTTTGAGGTGTTTGTCCATTTTTTGTGCAAACACATATCAACACAAAAGAAAATTTGAAATAAGAGGTTCACCATAAAGAGCACAAAAGAGTAAGTCCGGATGTGTTTGCTCGATGAATTCTCAAGATTCCCAAGAGAAATCCTTAGGATTTGAGGACCATTGAACTTTCACAAGAAGAACATCTTTATTTCGAAGGCGTTCAACCTCCGAAGTAATGATACTAATAGAATATTGCTCATAAGTCAAATTTGGTGAAACTTCAATTTCTTCAATTACACTAGGCTCAAGAATAAAAATCGGAATCCCTAAGGTATTTCCGTAGTAGAGAGACGTGGAAAACATCATAAATAGCAAAAGATTGAGCCGGTAATAAAAGGTGATAAGCCACAGAACAAATACGTTCGGTGATGGGAAATGGACCAACATATCGAGGTGCTAACTTTTCCCGATCGACTAAAACGCACAACACCCCTCAAAGGTGAAACACAAATGAACGCAAACAAAATCTGGACCTAAAACCAGCTTCTCACCGGCTTCAAGCCAACACGAAGGAAATCGGCACGGCCTTCCATAGAGTGCCTCGAAAGGTGCCATACCAATACAAGATTGGAAGCTATTATTGGAAAAAAAACTCAACAAGAGAAATATGATCTTCCCAACTTCCACCAAATTCAAGAACACATGCACGAAAGAGATCTTCAAGAATTTGATTCACACGCTCTATTTGTCCATCGGATTGAGGACGATAAGCGGTGCTAAAATTAAGCTTTGTTCCCAAAGCTTTTGAAGACCTTACCAAAATCCACTAGTAAAATAATGGATCACGATTGCTAACAATAGAAGTAGGAACTCTATGCAATTTAACAATTTCTTTGACATAGAGTTTAGCCAAAAGAGGAACGGTCCAAAAGAGAAGGACGAGCCTCAAGGCTACACAAATCAAGAGATGAACATGAATCGGATTCACGATCTCGAATCTCACAAGTGGATAAAGTCTCGAGATCATTCCATTCGGATATCATCATTGAAACAACTGCTTGTTGCTTTCGGCTGAGGGCATCGGCAACACGATTACCCTTTTCTGGAGTACAAAGAAGATCAAGATCATAAGATGCAAGGAACACGAGCCAATGTTGTTGACGCAAATTAAGTTCCTTTTTGAGAAAATAAATACTTCAAAGAATTATGATCGATGTAGAGAATAAATTTCTCTCCGAAAGATAACATCGCCAAATTCTAAGAGCGAAAACAATGGCCACGAGCACTAGATCATGAGTGGCATATCTAGTCTCGACAAGCTTTAATTGTCAAGAACCAAATGCGATAACACATTCCCTCTTGCATGAGAACGGCACCCAAACCAATACGACTAGTATCGGTAAAAACAATGAAGTCTTGATTCCCTTCGGGAATCGCAAGAATAAAGGCATCAGAAAAGAGTTCTCATCCTCTTTCCTGAAAAGCTAAGACATTCAAAATTACCATTAACTTTATGTAATCATCTTTTTAGAAAAACTTACTTTTTACAAGAATTTAGTGTGTTTGACTGTCTCATCATATCGTTTAGGAGATTCCTATCGATAACGTTGATCAAGCGCATCGACAAGAATTCTTAAAGCACTCAATGGGCAAAACAACACAAAATCATCTTCTATATGACAAACATGTCTCTTATAAAATTTTCAAACATTATTTGCTCGTTTTAAGAACAAAATCCAATCATACTTGTAAATATTTTATTAAAAAGATTTGCAAGTTTTAAATTTTTGTTTTCATTCATAATCAATAAATACAAGGATGGTCTCATCGAGATTTTCGCAGAATACTCGATTCATAAAATGGATGAAATAAGGTAGAAAGTTCGTCAAACCGAATGACATAACGAACCACACATAAGAATCATAACGAGTGCGGAATGCGGTAAGTGGAATGCTATCCTCTACAACTCGTAGCTGATGAAAACCGGTGGCAAGGTTGAGCTGAAAAACCTTAGCACCTCACAATAGATTGCTTAGGTGGTAATCCTAAGACAAGCTCAAATGGAAGATTTACAAATTACTTGAATGAGAGAAATAACATTCTCCACATCAAGTGGGTTTAAAGAATAAAATGATGCCACCGAATTTGGAAATCAAAATCATTAAAATCAATAGAAATTTGCTTAACAGATTGAGGATGTTGAAGATAGATAGTCCGCTCAGGACATAGGATATGGGCTTCATAATGATCAAGCCAATCCTTTCCCAAAAAATCAATTTCGAAGCCTAAGGAACGCATAACATGCAAATTGGCTCGAAAAGAATAATCACCTAAAATAATCTCAACATTTTCATAAAGTAAACTGAGTGTTGCGGATCCACCAACCGGATTTGCAATTCTCAGTGAAATCATCAAACCCAAAAAGAATTTAAAGAAAAAGTATCAACAAATTCTTTTGACATAAAAGAAGGAGATGCACTCGTACCAAAAGAATTCGAATAGGAAAATCACGAAACAAAATAATGTCATCAAGGATAGAAGGAGAAATACCTTGACCACTAGAAGTGTCACTAGGAGCTTGCGCAACATTTAGCTTTCCCTCTCTCTTGCTTGGAAGTTTGGGACATGAAGATAAAAGATGACCCGCACTTTTGCAATAATGACAGAAGAGAGGTTTTGGACACCTATTAGCATAATGGTCTGTGGAACCACAATTGTAGCATTGACCACGACTAGAGGTAGGAGTCTTTGCTACTAGAGTTTCTTGTTTCCCTTTCTTGTTGGGATTGGGGCCTTTGAACTTTATAGGCCTCTTCATGTTATTGTTGAAGTTCTGTTTGGCACCCACAACTTCAACATTACTTTCATTATCGGCCTCTTGAAGTCGAAGAGCGATATCAATAAGCTGATCAAAAGAAACTTCTAGTTTCAAAAGCAAAGGCTTTTTAAGGTTCTTATTCAACCTATAGACGAACTTCTGATTTTTCTTCAATGGTGTATTAATATACTCGACCCCATATTTAGAGAGAGATTCAGATGCGACGTAATCCGTCATAGAAGATTCACCTTGAACAAGGTCAATAAAGCATCGGGCTAAAGTTACTTTTTCAACCTCCAGTACAAACTTCAATTCGAATCTTTCCCGGAATTGCTCCCAAGTAAGATCCGCTTCGATAATTTCAGAAATCAAAAGCTCATACCAATCTAATGCTCTTTCTTGGAGCATGCTAGAAGCCACTTGGACTCGAAGTGAATCAATAAGATCCATGCGGGAAAAGATGCGATCGCATGATCTAAGCCAAGCTTGGATTTCTATAACGTTTTTGGATCCCTTGAATGGCCTTCCACCCAAAGCGGTATAATCTCTACACAATCGTGCAAACCCGGATTTAGGGTGAGTTGGCGCTGGAACGGGTCCAGCAGCTTGGGCATTATTTACAAGATCTAAAAGTTGTTGAGCTGACATAAATACACCATCCTGAGGAGTAGCACTAGATTGACCGGTGCTGGGACGGCCAGGTCTAACCATTTCTCTTCTCTAAGAAAGAAAGAAAGAAGAGGAAAAGGGTTATTCTCAAAATGAATATCAAACAAACTTGATTGATAAAACAAGGCATCATAAAAGAAATAGGATAGAACGGTACGAAGACTCGAAGTAAATCCTATGGCACGATTCCTAAGAAAGACTTAGGACAATGATCCTTGCTAGATTATTCTACATTGTTCCGAAGTTTGGCTCTGATACCATGCTATGACGCCCCACCTCTATACTCACGCTAGCCAAGGACACTACGATGTAATGCCGTCGACTAGCAGGAAGAATAAGGCTGTTGAGGACGACCATCTGTGTAATTGCTTTGTGCGAGTACCGATATGTCGGATAATATAACTTACATTTGATTTCAAGAGGAAATCCGACATATCAAATACAAACTCAAAGCTACCACACAGTGGCTATGAGGCCTTCAGAAACAAATATAGAAATAAACATAACACAAATCAGTCACAGATATTCATATCACAAAGGCGGAATCAGATATGAATATAACACATAAAAGTGTACATCAAAGTAGTGGTCAAACAAGATCCACTACATCACAAAAGAATAGATACATGTGCTAGACAAAATAATAATTATACATCAAAGAGTCTATATCTCAAATATATAATAACAAAAACTACTAATCTAAAGTAGTTAGCCAAAGAATCAGATGATAATCCCTATAGGAAGTCAAGCAGAAGCACCTGAAACATCTCGGTCTGACCCGAGTATTATTTAAGAAGAAAATAATAAACGGATTAGTCTAGCTATAATTATCATATATAAAATGAGATAGAAGATGAGATATAACAAAAAAGTATGATAACAATAATATCATATGGTGACAAGTATACTTTAAACAATAACAAAATCATACAATATCTCAAGAATCTCAAAGCACCAAAAAGAATGTCATATTATTTATTTTATTTACCAAACCACAAATATATTGACAAACATATCATTGCCAATCACAAAAAGAGGTGAAACACAAATTCTAGAAATCATCAACTAGAAATCCAGAAATCACAAAGGGGGAGGCCTATCACAAACGGGAGCATGAAAACTCACCAACACGTGTATCACAAATGGGTCACTATCCCATGGTCGCTAACCATAGAGCCGGTGCAACAACGTAGTACAATAACGGTACGTCCGATGAACCTGATACTCAAGTGATTCGGAACAACGACGTAGTACAATAACGGTACGCCCGATGAACCTGATATACCGAGACAACGACGTAGTACAATAACGGTACGCCTGATGAACCAAAAAGCCGAGACATCTATGTAGTACAATAACGGTAAATCCGATGAACCAAAAAGCCGAGACATCGATGTAGTACAATAACGGTGCATCCGATGAACCAAAAACCATAAAAGAACATGGGTCGCAAGCCCATAAAGGAATGAGACGAAGCTCAATAAAACGAGGTACAGTCCCCTACGTGGACAAAGAGACATCGTACATTGCTAGTCTAAACCACAAAATGATCATTATAGATCAATAAAAAGTGTGAATTACACTAAGCTAGTAAATAGATGAGTTTAGCTTCATGTCCCATAACTACTGGCTTAACTTAAATATTTACGAACAAATTGTAGATTTCCACTCGAAAATTGTCACAAGAGTTTCAATCGAACAAGTCAAAGAATTAACCGAAGAAGTAAACGCAAGCGTTTCATACCACTTGTTTTGCCAAGCCGTTTAATTAGATTTTCTCATACGAATGAGGTAAAGGTTTGTATATACTAATAGATTAGAAAACAGTTTTATAAATGAGCTTTGTATTAAAAATAGAGTTGAAATCATCTTTGTAAAAGAGTTTGAATATTTACTACTAGTATAGAAACCTTTGTATTTTAAAGTGACAAATCACAGAAATGATTGTAGAAACAATCAATCATCAAAAATTCACATACGAAGACGTGAATCAAATCCATATAAATCAATACCGAATCCATCAAAATGGATATTCCCAAAAATCCCTAAGAAGAAGTCATCAAAGTCGATAATAAATGATACCAACAAATCGGATAATCATGAATCGATAAAAATTGGAACCTCAAGCAAAATAGGCTGAAACAAGCAGGTCAGTCGACTGGGCATTGAGTTCAGTCGACTGGCCCAATGCCTGGAAACTCTCGGGTTCCAGGTCAGTCGACTGCACTCAGAGAGCCAATCGACTGGACAGAGCCTGGAAAACTCTCGGGTTTCCAGTCAGTCGACTGGACTCTGAGTCCAGTCGACTGGACCCTGTTATCCAGTATTTCCAGCCAAGCCCAATGAGGGGCAAAACCTCAACAATTCGCGATCGGACGAGCAATGGGCGTTAGGGGTTTATGCCAATCGACAACCCAGCCCTATAGGCTCTTCGATACACCACCAAAAGCATGTTCATACATCAAAGCTAGGATTTTCTTTAAAGTTTTTTTTTGACTTCAAACACCAAAAATTGAAATGTTCACCAAATCAATCCAAATCAAAAGCAAATGAAGATGAATAGATGTTAGGAATTCATACCTAACAACAATGATAGAAATAGACAAAGATGTGAGTTCAAAAACTCACCTTTAAACCAAAAAACACAAGAGAGAAGCCATAGAGCAAGGCAAGACCAATCACTCTTCAATTTTAACCCAAGAAGCTTCAATCTAAGCTCAAAAGAAAAACATTTCCTAAGTTAGGGTTTATGAAATTTCTGAAATTGAAGAGGAAATGAGATGGAGAAGATGAAGAGGATACTTACCAAAGCTTCTCCTAGAGTTTGGAGCTAGAACTTGAGTTTGCAAATGAATCTAGGGCTTAGGAATTTCTAATTCCTTTTCTCTTCCCCCATTTTTCTAAAGCTTGAAGTGTTAGAAAACGAAATGAGTGAATGGGGAGGAGAGGGGGCTGAGTTAGGATATAGGATGAGTTGGGTGAAACCCAAACCCAAGCCCAAAGCCCTAAGTGAAAAATAGCAAATTCACTCAACTCCAAACATATCGATGGTTATACTCAAAAAGGTCGCAAACGTCAATTTGGACTCAATGGAAGTGGTCTCGAGTCCCAGTTCGACTGTATGCAAAAAGTAGCTTTTCGGACTTTAATCCGACTAACAATGCTATATTGAAATAAAATATTTAAATATACAATCGTAGAATATGCGGGTTGTTACATCGGTCCTGAGCGGTTAGTGGAAAGATTGGGGATTATGCCTAAATGAACTGTGCCTCCTACTAGTGTAAATTCCATTAGGACATGCAACGCCTCACAGTTGTTTGCTAGTTTGTTTGTGATAGGAAGCAAGGCTAGATAAACCTTTGATGGAGTCTTTCAAATATGAATAGAATACAGCTAAACTATTGTGATGTCGTTCTTAGGCACTATGGGAGTTCATTAGTATGCATGGGCGACAAGGACGTGATACTGCATTGATGATGGATCCTTACGAGATGTTGGGTTATGAATACTAGCGGGCATAGTATCTAGTTCCAAAGGAGGTATGTGGTACTTACACGCACATACAAAAATAAACATATGTCGTTATTGTCTACTTCAAGTAGATTGGGTGTATCGTATGCATATGTAGAGCTGAGACAATTAAGTAAAATAAAAGACATAACATATAATAGAAGGCAATCGGCATAAACTAGTGTTATGTATAAAGTATGTAATTTATAATTCATCCAAACGTTGTTCTGATGCTCCCCTCATTACAACCCACATGATAGCTTTAAAGGGATAGGTACTCGTATAAGCTAGGAATGGTGGAAGGACGGATTTCCCTATGCATGCTCGACACTGACAAGGACACTAGATATCAGAAGTGTCAACCTTAGTCAGTAGCTATATGTTTTAATTTACTTCACTATTCCACCGTGAGTTTATATTGATAGTGCTCTGATATGCAATTTTTTATTTGCAGGATACCAAAACCAACAATCCGTACTTTAGTGGACTTGGGTTCTCGATTTAGCGAAAATTCGGGTCTATTAAGGTGTGGGTTATTACAGTCTTAAATTTTTTAAAGTGATAAAAGGTTTCTAACTTCTCCAAAAGAAAATAAATCCATGTCTTTCGAGAGGAATCATCAATAAAACATAATAAGTACCTTTTGTGGTTGCTAGAAGCAGGTGTGATTGGGCCATAAAGATTGCATGAACTAGTTGTATTCTCTATGTTGCTCTCCAGTGGCTCCTTTTGGGAATGGGAATCTGATGATGCTTGCCTTTCATAAATGCATCACAAGTATTTGTATCCCCAATTTGCGGTGAATCAACCACCATTCCTTTACTTTATAATGTATGCAGACCTTTGTGGCTAAGGTGACCATAACGATAATGCCAGAGCTTGGACTGATTCGTGGTACTGATTTGTAGACATTTTTCTTCCTTCACTGTGATGGGTTAATTGGCAATCAATTTAAACATCCTGTTTGCACTCATGATATATTCCGCCATTTTTCCTTCATGTGGATGATAGATGATTCACATACCATCATTGAATAACACCCGCAATCCTTTTTCTTGCAAATGGCCCATGCTCAAAAGATTGGTTTTGAGTTCTGGCACACAATACACATCACCAACAACATAACTTATACCTTTCAAAACTAGCTTTACAACTCCCTTTCCAATCACCTTCATTTTTGTATTATTTCCAAGTTTGATAGCATGAGAGAAAGCCGTATCCAAGTTTGAAAACATATCCTGATTCCCACATGTGGTTTGAGCATTCGAATCTATAAACCACGCATCGCTTCTCTTTTCTTCATGGAGCTCTTCATATGCCATTAATAGCAACTCGTCTTCATCTTCTTCTCCTACCCCTGCATAATTTTCCTCCTTATTCCATCTTGGACATTCATACTGAAAATGTCCTAAATTGTGACATTCATAACATTCAATAGTTGTCCTATTGAAGATTTTACTTCCTTTTCTTTGTCCCCTACCTCTAGGAGATGATCTTTCTCTAATCCTTGTTCCATACCATGAATCTACCTTCATAATTTGGTCCTCATCCTCATTGCACATCCTTCGGAACTTCTGCTCATGTACCACCAACGAACTGTGCAATTCATCAATGTAGATGTTATCAGTATCCATTGATTCTTCGTGGACACCACAACATCTGTGAACATCTTAGTTGGGGTTCGCAAAATTTTCTCAACAATCTTTAAATCAGGCATACCTTCTACATTGCTTCGCATCTTGTTAGAAATTGTCACCGCTTTTGCAAAATACTCAGTGCTGGTTTCATCTTTCCTTATTGATAGGGCCTCGAATTCCCTTCTTAGTGAATTAGGAAGATTTTTTTCACCATGTCATTTCCCCCAAATTTCCATTTCATCGAATCGTAAACACTCTTGGCGGTACTACAAGTTAGGACTTATTCAAAGACAGTACAATTAAGTGCTTGGAAAGGATAATGTTTGACTTGATAATCCTTGGTTTTGGCATTATCGAGCAATGCTTGCTACACCTCTGTCGGCCTCGTCCCTTCTACTAGCTTTTCGAATATGTTCCCTACCAAATTCCATAGACCATTTATCCTAAGCAAGTTCTCCATCAATTCATTGCATTGGTCTTAGTGACCGTCGAAGTTAGGGATCTTCGTCGGAGTCTTGTCATTGTACATTCTCTCGGTATCTGCTCACTGGAAGGCTGTTTCTTCTCTCTCTAGTTTCTACAAGCCCAGTGGAAGCTCTGCCACCAATTGTTAATTGTTAAGAATAATCGTACAAAACTAACACAATAAAAATTGAATCACTTTATTGAAGATAACTCTAAGCTTTTATAAAGTCTTGCAAAGAAAATTTAAAAGACATACGAAAATACAGTTGAATAGTCACTTATTTAATTTCCAAGATTAATTCAAACCATCTAAAATAACTCTAAAAACTCTAAAGAATAGGTCTTGAATCAACCAAAATCTTCCAACAATAGCTTCATTCACGACCAAGAGGATACTCAAGGCTCGACGGTTTAATCTGACGCTTCGACCTGAGCCGTCCGAAGTGGAGTTCAACTGCTATAAATATGGTTTTTCTTGCAGTTGTACAAGGATTGAATTTTCACTTTCTTATACACAATATTGTGTCTTGTAATCAAACTCTTATAACAAGTCAATGCAATAAAATCAATTATCAGACAATCTTGATCGAGCACTCTATATCTTGAGTCTCTTTTCTTTACTTGCATTATTACTCATTATCTCTTCATTTTTCATTTATTAAACACGGTATTAAAACGTTACCTTGGCTTTTAACTATCTCAATCTATGATTTCGAGGTTGATTAAAAATTTAATCAACAATAACAATTATGTATTCAATTGAAACCAATGAAAATTTATAGTAAATGTTTTATGCAATTATACAACCAAACGAACAACGGTTAGTTTCATTATGCGTATCACATGATTGATCTCCTTTGATAAACAAACATCCAATAACTTGTACAATTTTGACTATGTTTGAAACAACCAGGATCCGTGGATTCTAGGACTATTAATTTTGTATGAATGTCCGATATTCGTTCGAGTCCGTGGTCGAAAAACTTCTGTTTGAATCCATTAGATTTCCATTGAAGACATGAATTAACATAACAAAATTTATACAAGCAAAAATCTCGTTTGATCCATTTTCGTTCGAAATCGTCCGAATTTCTTAAAATTCGATGTACCCATTATGTTCTTCAAAATAGTAACGGCAACTACTTGGTTGGTTGGTTGAGTAAAGATTCATAAAATGCTTATACTTTAGTATATACATATAAAAATAATATAGCTGATAGCAACTCTATTAAAAAACATAAAATCTGATGTAAATAACAATGTCCGTCCGTGTCCGTTCGAGATTGTCGTCGAAATACGTCCGTCCGTACCCATCCGATTTCGTTTGGGACTTAGATAGCAGAATTTGTACGAGCATAAATCTCGTCCGATCCGATTTCATTTAGGACAGAAACGGAACACACCTTCGTACGGTCCGGTCCGATCAATTTACACCTCAGTGGATGCTGTCAAGCGATCTTCTTGGTTAATGATAGAAAAATAGGATCACAAATTATTAGGAGGTTAATACAAATGTTGATTCACCTTGGATATAGAACTATGACGTGCCCATTTAACAAAATCGTGAACATTGAAATCTGCTTTATGCATTATCTTCATATGTCTATATAATACTTAGATCTTTCAAAGGTGGACCTGTCGTACCATGGTGTTAATGTATGGACTCTTGCATGATGAAATGAATTTTGGTGGCAATAATAGTACTTTAAAGTGTGTTTTTCGAAATAGACATATGTAAAATGAGATCTTCAAATTAAGTGGCGTCAAAAGTTTAATACATCTTTATTGCTGAAATCTCTCTCTTATCCAAAGCTAATCCTTCATTTCTATATTGCGCACGGTCAAAAGTATAATTAAGAGTATCATATTCTCTCTTTGCACAACTAATATTTTTCTAATCTGGAGCTAATCCTATTGTCCATGATAATGCTTTGCAGATCACGATCAATGATGTTCTACACTTTCTTAGGTAGTATTATTAATTATTACATAATATAATTGTAATATATTTTTTCCCTCACAGTTATGTGCTTAGTTAAGTGATAGCTAAAAGTACTACTTTGTAATAAGGGACGTCATTCGTTAGACATAATACACTTTGTCCATACCAGATATCTGAGAACTAACAAGGTTTTACCTTCATGATCACAACTTGACACCTAGTGAATGTAAGATGCAGATAAGAAAGTACAGGTACAGGTTTTACTTTCTTATATTTTCTTATATATAAGTGGAGAGCTGCAGCACATTTCAATCGAATGCTTACATCTCCTTTTATTTCTACTGTTGTTAGTGTAGTGTGATGATAAAAATATAAAGGGTTAATTTGTTATGAATAATTTAGAGAAGAACTAAACAAATTGCTAGTGTACATGATAGAAATGACTACCAAAAGCCACATAGTTAGGCCACATAAACGAAAATCCTTGCAAATGAAGCAACAGTTTGTGGCTGCTTCATTAAATTATTATTTGATTGACGATAAAAGAGATCTGTGTGGCTGTGTTACCAATGACATGCATGCATTCAAAATTCCACGCATGCTGAGGAAGAGTATATAAAGTTTTATTTGGAGAGTGAGACTTGTTCTCTTATTTGATATCGATTTGTCGTTAGGTCCCTTTTCAATTTTTGAGCAAAGGATGCAAAGTATAAAATTTAGTATTAATGATTGAATGCTATATTAATATAGAATCAGATTGATAGATGTTGTATGAACTATGAAAACAAATGCTATATGAATTTAGTATTATATGTCAAAAGCTACATGAACTTTGTATTATATATGTGTAATTATATATTAATTTGACATTTCTTAATTGTAAACATGAATGCTATTTTAGTTCATTTAGTGTAGTTCATCTTATTTTAGTTTAATTTACCATTCTGTTAATCCAATGCTTGTTTAATATATCATTTTGTTTTATCTAATGTCATATTATATAGAATTCGGTATTATTTAGACTAAATTTTTAAGATTGTGTCGTTCATACTAAAATCGATCTCAAGTTTCTCCTTTAACTAATGCACTCTTCTTATACTAATACCTCACATACATATTATGTCGTTAAACGTTCAATCCTGTGCAATTTAATTATAATCTAAATATCTCTTCGAAAACTATAAATAGTTGTGAAATTAAAATTTAAAATAAGATAGCAAAAACCAAATAACATTCCAAGAAAATCAATTATAAACTTATGTTCGGGCAAGCCCATCGGCTAAATTAATCACAAGAAAAACTCAATTTTGCAGCAGCCAAATCTATCGCTAAACCATTTCTAAATTGCTTATAGCAATGAATTTACGATGGTTTAAAAAACCGATAAATTTATAGTCGGTATTATAGTGTCAGATTAGCGACGTAATATAGCATGAAATCATTGATGTTTTACAATGATGTAATAAAAAATTGAAAATAAGATACGAACATTTTTAATAACAGGCCATTGGTAAACCCTTTTCATATAGCGTGGGATTTGCGACAAATGATTTTATTATTATCGCTAATTGCACGTTGTTTTTCGTTGGATTAGGGAAGATTGTGTGATTTAATTGTTCCCACTTTCAATCGCCCAAAACTATCAGCAGTGCACCACATTCTGCGATGTATTAGCGACGGTTTGTTGGTAAATGTTGGAGAAAATCTAAATAATCAAATCCACTCCAAACACTGCGAAATGAACCAGATCGTGTTCAACATGAGATAGAACAAATAGAAAACTAATATTTCAAATCACATACCATAGATCCATTATGCAGAAAAGAAGAGACATCAGGTTTATAGTGGTTCTACTATTGTGTGATAGTTTACTTTCACTTTAGGAAGAGAAGATTCTATCACTTTAAAAAGGAAAAGAGTTAGAAGTTCGATAATGGAGGTTGACCATAGAGAAGAAGATACAAACAGAGCCCCTTCTTTTTTAATTAGATACATATAATAATCCCTAGCTAGGTCTATTTATAGTGCTCCGATCCATTCCTTGTCGTTTGATCAAATCTTTATAGAATTTTCCGGTGGAGACTCCAAAACACAAAGAAAAAGATGAAATCGCCTCTGGATTCACGAACAAAAAATTTCTTCAAAATTTTGCACATCAGTCGGTTGAAAATCTTGACCAATCCTCTGGTCCAGTTGAATGAAAAAGATTTCCCATCGACTTCGAGCATAGGAGTGTGCTCGAGTCTAGAATGTATCAATTTTCAATCGATTGGTAGAGCTACCGGTCGACTGGAAGGAGTTCAAGTCGATCGATAACTTCTAACTAGTAGTCTATAACTAATGTTTGCAGTCCTCTTCTCCTTCCTTCGCCTCTTCTCCGCTCCATCTCTGCTACTCCAATCGACTCCTTTCTTCCTATTTGGAAATATTGTATAAGCACTTTTAACTACCTACACCTTAATATTATATTTCCATAACAGCCATCCAGACTACACCAACATCTTCATACTGTAACGCCTTACCTCTTACTCATACTACCAAAGAATATTACATGGTAATATTATTTGGTAATATAGAGAATAATGCTGGTTTAGAGTGACCATCCATGTATATTCCTTTGGACTAACACTGAAACGTTAGACTTTTCCTCATATATAATAATAACTGATGTGTACAATTCGGCACAAAGTAATAAAATATTGACTAATTCAGAACAGAACAATATACAACATATTGTAGATAACAAAATCAAATATCGCAACAAGAAAATATAATACATGCCATAACTACGAATATAATGTGAGTCTACAAAATGGAAATACTAGACCCACATATAATACATACATAACAAGTACTAGATGAGTACCAAAATGAATATACATCATGAGTCATTCTATCTCATACAAAAACCATACAAATATATATACATAAGGACTAGTACAAAATGATATATATATATATCCCAAAAGCTTGACTAACATCCATGGTCAGCGAGTCTCGGTACCTGATATGTCTCGGTCTGACCCGAGTATTATAAAATAATAAATGGGTCAGACTATCTCTAATGTAGAAAGGGTGAGTACATAGAAATAAACAAACGTGGATCTCATTGAAATTGTCATAACTACATAATATGGCAAAAACTCAAATAATAAATGGCATAATCACAAAAATCACCATGTCATAAAATCATATGCCCACATAGGTAATCATCGCCAAAATATGGTGAAACAAGCAAATCCATAAGACACACATAAAGCGGGTCAGAACCTCATTGACATGCACTAGGTAAGTCAAATCTCAAAGACAAGCATGAGGTGAGTCAAACTCAATGACGAGTGTAAAGCAAGTCAAATCTCAAAGATGAGCATGAAGCAAGTCAGGTAGAAGTAACCGATCCTATATATATCTTTTTAGGGGAATTCTTTATGTAATTGTTCTCTTTCAATGGGAGACTGACATGTAATTCCCTGGGAGTTCCTTGAATAGTACCGAAAAGTGACACTCCTACATTCGTAATGTACCTGATCCTCATAACACGTGCCCCGCCCATTGAATGTACTTGTGAGTAGCCATTTCTAATAGAAAATGATGCAATTGTTATGGAATCGAATATTGCCCGAGGCACTAACTGCTGGCTTTGTTGTGTAGGGAAAATCACGAAACGAAGTCGAGCATAAAGCTAGGGCTATCAATGGGTCGGGTCGGGTTCGGATCGGATCAAGTCGGGTTCGGGTTGATTTTAAAGGGGTCGAGTCAACCCGTTTATTAAACAGGTCAGAAATAACTCAACCCGAACCCGACCCGATTATAAACGGGTTGACCTGACCCTACCCATGTAACCCGATTATAACCGGGTTGGGTTAGGTTGAAAACGGGTCGGGTCAACCCATAAAAGGTATAAATGGGTTATAAACGGGTCGTAAACGGGTTATAAACGGGCGAAATTCGGGTTCACGGGTCGGGTTAGGTTATAATCAGGCCGGGTCAACCCATATAAGTATAAATGGGTCAAATCTAGGTTCACGGGTCAACCCGAAACCCTCCCGTTTATAAACGGGTCAAATTCAGGTTGACCCGAAAATGACCCGCCAACTTAACCGGGTCAGGTTAACCTGCTAATTTTTGTATAATCTTCGGGTCGGTTTCAGGTCATGCTGGAAATTGACATCCCTACATGAAGCAAGATGAAATGATACCACGACTCGAGATGCGACCACCGTAGACAAGTTGCTAGGGCGAACAACTAGCCTACCAGGTCATGCTACGTAATGCTTTAACAAATATGGAAAGCTATAGAAATAACAAGCTTCCATAAGATTTTATCGATTAAAAAGTTTAATATACTTCTAAATAGTCATCACTCGAGTATTGTCTGTGTGTCCTATACCACTCGGTATTACTTGAGTATTTACTACAAGTTAGTGAATTCCACTCACTCGAAATACTCTACACAACATGTCATATAATTAATTGCTGAAATGATACTGAATTTTCCATACCACTTGGTACCACCAAACTGTTTAATCATAGTTGGCATTACCTAGAAGGATATTTAGTGTTAACCCAAAAAATGAATCAACACCCGGGAGTGTGATTTAAAAGCACCAGCCCGGTTAGAACGGAGCAAGTATAATAGAAAATTTGCAGAAAAGTAAATAAACACAAAGAATTTTATAATGGCTGGGCTATTAACTAAGTCTAAGTCCACTTTATAGCTTTGATTATTGGTTTGATATTGTTTGAATGAGATTACAAGGTGATTGACAAAGAATTAGTCATAAGTACAAGTGTTAGACAAATTCTAAGTCCTAGAATTGCCTAAAATTATTGCCTTAGTGATTGTGATATAGAGAAGAGAGTTGAAGAATCGATAGAGATCCCGGGTAGTGATAGCAGAATTCGGCCTCGATCTAAGTTGCTCTATTGATTGTATTTATAGTGGTAGGAGTCGTATTGGGCTGAACGGAGAGTTAGAGGCAAAGTTCAGAGGTCAGCCTTGGTGTGTTTGCAAAATCGCGGATCCATTTGGGTTGACATCAAAAGTTGGTACCGACTTCTCAAGTCGGTACCGACTTCTGTGGTTAAACCCATGTGGGTTGAATCTTCTTGCATCCTCTACGCCACATGATTTTGAGATATCCTATGTAATGTTTGGATATTTGGTTGATATTGGTGATGGTTCCTCCATCTCTTGGTTTATTCTGCTGTTATGATTGCTAACACTTCAATCTTGGCATTCAGTTGATCACAATCCTTTGATATTGCTTAAGCACGCATGAAATAGGTAAAGAAGAGCTTCTTCAAAGTTTGAGTGAGAAATATAGGAACATGAGATGTCTCCACCAAACTCTTCATGTTGGCACCAACTTACCATACTTGCTCTAATCATATTTAAATTTATCTGAGCTATTTCTATTCCCAATCTAAGTGTGCTTGTAAGATTTCAAGTCGCTTCGTCTTTGTCTTGATTTTCTAACTCCTATTGATTTTTGGTTGGTTAAAAATCCAGTTAACATTTGCCCCCGGGGTATGATTTCGTTGAAAACAAAGTATGCTCCGGAGTGAGACAAGTCCCGGATGGCTATCCTGTAAATCGTAGTTAACTATTTAAGTGGCGTCTTGAAATGATACTTTTATTTGGCTTTAGTTTACCGATCTCTGTTCATTGTTTGCTTCAACTTAGATTAGAACTTTCATTCTTGGTATTATCTACATAATTTGGATACTGTAATTCGTGTACAGCTTCATATTGTCGAATAGGTTTGACGTTGTAAGTTTAAGCAGTGTAGGTCAAGAAGTGTTATGTCGGTACCGACTTCTCATGTCAGAATCGACATCAACACTTAGGAAATTTGTAACTTTTTCCTACAAGTTAAATCTTTTAGCTCACATCCTTTCATTCCCTTGTCTTTGCCGCCATATTATAAAATCCTACAACCAAGATCTCTCATTTCCGAGTTGACCTATTCCAACCTCTCTACGCTGACGTCGACTACCTTAACTATTACCATAGATCACCATCGGTTTCCTATGCTAATCGCCTTCAACTAGCACCGCCTCGCTCTCCAGTTTCATCTCCTTGGATTTTCGGCTACGAATTCTCCAAAACCCTAGGCCTAGTTGTCGTTTGACTCAATTACAAGGTGGGTGATGGTATGTCTTGAGGCGGTGATGATGGAGGAGATAGCTGAGGTCTTGGTTGATATCAATTTGGCGGAGAAAAACCAAGTCGGTCGGGAGTGTATGTTCAAGGATGAACTAGGGGTTTGCTTGGATGGAACACATGCGATTACGAAGAAAACACAATTCCCCGGCTTTGACTGTATTGCCTATGAGATTGGTTTAGTCTCAATTATAGAACAAATCTCATCATAACAATTTGTTCTGAGTTTCTATGTGCTAGATTTTTTCTCCATGTCATCTTCAAATCACTACACTCCAGCGATCCTGAAAAGAAAAACTTCTCATGTCGCTTCAGACAAAGGATCTGTTATCGATCGTCGATCGATAATGGTTAAGTATAGAAAAGTAACTTCAAAAGACAATGCAGATTGTTTTTCAAATGCGAGCAAGCTATCTACACCCAATGGTTTGTTTGTAGTGTTTGGGACACTAGACTCATTTCATGTAGATAACATATTGCATTTGCCCCGGTTAACACTTAGAATTCAATTGGTCGACACATGTCGACTTCCTTCGAATTCCAAGCATTGGTCACATAGGTATTTCTCATTCTAAGTTAAATTCACCTGACCGTATTGAACGTCAAGTTACCCTGTCGAGAATGACTTGTCAATCAACTCATCGCAAATCTGGTGAAGGACCATCAACTCCTTCTGAG
Source organism: Allium fistulosum (assembly GCA_030737815.1). Classification (NCBI taxonomy): domain Eukaryota; kingdom Viridiplantae; phylum Streptophyta; class Magnoliopsida; order Asparagales; family Amaryllidaceae; genus Allium; species Allium fistulosum. Next base: position 1,272,574,575 of record CM060901.1, on the reverse strand, counting down.
GGTGCTTTTACCATTGCTTTTCTCCATCTATTCCAATCGAGACCAACCAACCTTCAACTTTTGGATATAAGGGTCAGATGGTGCATGTAGATCCCAATGTTCTGCCCTAGTTGCCACCAAGGCTAATTACAACCAACCCATCTGAGCAAGCGCCCACCATTATGACTGAAAAGATGCTTCACAGTGTCTGCTTACAGCACAGAATTATTGCCGAAGATGTTTGCTTACCGATAAGAAATGAACTTTCACATCGTCCCCCACTTGGTTTCACAACTTGCAACTGGTACATGTGTCTTAGCGGTGCCATTCCACCCTTCAACTTTTTCTTGGGATATTTCTTAGGGGATATTGGACTTGCACTGTTTCAGATTCAACCAAATGTTTATTGAGCTCACTATACGTCTTGTTCATGCAAAGATTTGAACGCCCCCCACGATTCCAAGAACTCATATATCTACTTAAGTTCAAAAGGAGAAAGGAGTGCCCATCTTTTGTGATCATTGAGGCCTGGACTAGATGCAAGCTCATCGGGAATCCTCAGAATAAGCATTCCATGTTCAAGAGTGAATATTTCTTCATCCAAGCTGTGACACCCCATATTCCATTTTAATCTCAAACTACATTTTCAAACATGCTTTTTGCTAAATCATTTACTAAATGATTTTCTTTTTCCCTGAAAAGCTAAGACATACAAAATTATGATCAACTTTATGTAATCATCATAAAACATTTTATTAAGTGGAAATATTTTCATTACTTTCCAAAATCTAACTTTAAAGTAATTTACTAAGAAAACTCATTTTGGAAGAGATAACTAATCTCTTCTATTATCAAAAGATGATTATTGATTATCCATACAATAAATTTTGGAATTTATATATATATATATATATATATATAAAGTTTAAAATCATTCTCACAATTTAAAATGATTATACTACATGAATTGTTCATTTATCAAAACAACCCAAATTCACATTTCCACCTGTCACAAAAATTAAATTCGCTGCCTAATAGGATTCAATTGCTTCTGGTTAAAAGGAAGTGAGTTCCTCTCCATTAGCTCTTCTCATATTGGAATTTCCATATTCCAAACTTAACTTGTGTTTCCATTAGGTACTCCACAGCAAGACAAGAGATCAAAGCACAAGAAAATGCTCGAGGCATTAAAGGTGAGCAAGCGTATGTTCCATCAAGTTCCTTTTGACGAATGAAAACTTGTCAGAATATGGCCTGCTTGCTCCGGGGAGGATAGCCGATATCGAAGCCTCAACACAGAGCAATTCTAGATCGCGTACCTGTTCCACTACACCCACTCGTGGCTCTGACGAGGGTCCTCAAGAGGAAGAGAAAGAATGTGGATTAGGTGATGGACGTGAGTCTGGTAATGATCAAGAGGAGGAAGCTGTTAAAATGGAGACTGACGAGCCACTGAGAGATAATGAAGAAGGAGAGGATGTTGAAACTAGGGTGGATGAGCCAGAGAAAGAGGATGCCCCCAATCGTAAGGGTGATAGCATGAGAATGTCTACCATCCCGGAGGAAGATGAGATGGTTAGAAGAAGAAAAAGGAAACGAGCTATGGTTGTGAGGAAGGAGAGATCTCCGATGAGGAGAACAATAGTGACCTTCAGGCCATTGGGGAAGGGGAAAGCGGATTCAAGGATGAATCACCGGGGATGAGCCCTGGACTTCCCAACCTTCCTTCTCCGAACCTTTTCGCCGATGAAACAATAAGTCCAGTTCCCGGTACTTCTCCTCCTTCCGAACGACCAACTGTCGAGACCCCACTTTCTACGGGAGATTAGGATGCAGGACTTCTGTTGAGACTACGTCAACTTTTGACTTCATGAAAGACGTTGCCATCCATATGAACGAGCATGGAGAAATCTCAATTACCAAAATGGTAGAAGAAATTGGCTCACAGATCGACATATCTTTCCAGGAATTTATAAGTGAAGGCAGTAGCACACCAACTCTAAAACCATACTCAACCAGTTTGTAAACTATAAAGGGGGTGATTGGTGTTATACACTTCACTCTAGGATCATGAACATTCATCTTCGCAGACACTCTGATTTGTGTAATTCTGGTATTTACACATTTTTCTTTGTTTCAGGTTCGATGACGTATAACAGATACGAAGCACTTCACTAGCGCGAGTGACTATAGAAGGAGAACTCCTGACCCTCATCCTCGTCGCTATGAAATAGATGAAGAGAGGTGAAGAAAGAAAAGAGCATGAGCGTATGAAGCTCGTAGAGTTGAGAGAGAACACCTCGATACTGAAGAAAAAAGTGAAGATAAAGAGGGATTTCGGGGGAGATTTCTCCTGTTAGACTCGCAAACACCAACGGAGAGATTCCTCTAAGCACCATGGAGCCACTATTTTTATTATTCCTCCACATTTCGTAGCTCAAACTACTATTATCCAAGACACCCCTTCATCACAAACCATTACAATTGCTGCTATCTCCGCTCCTTCTCAAAGCACCTCAATGCTTACGCTTCCGCCTGGTTTATCCCACCTCTAAGCTGCTTATCCATACTTATAATTGCATTGATTAAAATTCAACCCTGACATCAAAATCATTAATAGAGTGCGACAAAAAACTTGGAGGCAGTGCAAAGCGATGTTGACTTGATTTTCTGATGGCAGCAATTGTGCAAAGCTCTTTCTAAGATCAACTCAACTTCACACAACTTGATTCGCACGAGAAAGAGGGCATGGAACGTGAAGAGGAAATCAAAGAATGAGATGCTGACTTGTCAAAGTTACCAAGGAAAGAGATCGCACACTCGAATAGAAAGCGAGTGTAGATAGTTTGATGAAAGAGATGAAGCATGTCCATACCAACACAGAGATACTGATGAGGAATAATCTTCTGGTCATGTTAAAATTGAGAGCTATAAGAAACAAGCTGAAGAAAAAGTTGAAATTATAAAGGCAAAAGACCAAGCCCTTTCCAGATAGGTGTCCGAACATGAACACCTCAACGAAGAACTGCGGAAACATCGTTAGGAAAACCAAGGGTTGACTGGAAATTTGGACACTCTATCATCTGATAAGCTTTCAAATGACATAGAGCTTGCTATCTGCTAGAGTGAGTTGATTGATATCAAAAAAAGCCCAGGATGCCGAGAACGAGAAGAGGGCCAAAGAGAGGGAAGACCTCAACCAAGCTCTCCAACGTTTCTACGTGAGTGTGATTATGCATAGGGATCTAAAGTGGTTAGGAAACGATTATCCTGCCACCCTTGCTGACGCGTGGGAAAAAGTGTTGCACTGTGCTAGAGCCGATCACTCAAGACCGAGCTACCAGTGCGGTACATGAGCATCGAAGAGATAGATATGCTTGCTGTAGGGAAGGAAATTCCTGCTAAGGAGGATGCTAAGGCGGCTGCTGCCCATTCTAGCCCGAGCTCATCAGATCAGCATGAATTGCCTGTCTCGTAGTCTAGGGCACCAGTGAGGATCATCCCTTCTTTCCTTGTTCCAACAATTGAGCAATTCCCAGTAATAGGAGAGTACGAGATTAATGTCATGCTAAGGAGTCCCACTTTAGGTATTTCTTTTGTTTCCTCCATGCTCCAGTAGGTCGATCTCACTTCTGAATCTGTTACTGAGCTGTACCTTTCTATTTATGAACTCATAAGTCCACTCAACTTCCTAAATCTTGGTCTCCTATTTCCCAGAGCGCACGAACTGAAGAGATCTTCACTGCCTCCACTGTTGTTTTCACAAGTTCAACTGCTACATTCCAACCTTCCATCTCCGAGCCTGGATCCGGTGCCTAACAGATCACAACATTGGAAGGGTTGGAGGACATTACCATATCATAGGAGGAGGATGTTCAGATGGTTAGTGCTATTGATCCGACTGGGGACAAGACGATGGTGGAGTGGATTCAAGAGGAAGAGAGAAAGAAGGCAAAGCTTAAAGTGGAGCCAGATGCTACAAAGACAGGATCCTCCCATTCACCATCAAGACTAGCAAACTAAAATCTATAGGTGAGTTGGTCGGTTGGCTGAGGAAACTGACTCAAGCATGGTGGTGCTGAAGAAGAAGAAGAAGACCGCAACTCGACCGAGTAAGGGTGGCAAAGGTGGTAGTGAGAAGAAGTGATGGGCTCGATCATCAGTGGAGCCGGGTTTTGGTGGTTCTTTTAGTTTGTGTTTTTTGATTTTTTTAAGTCATTTTGTACAAGTGCAGAGTCTGTCCTCGGCGTCTTTTCTTTTGCTGTTGTGTCAGTAAAGTCTATACTTTTGCTTTTTAGTGTTCAAGCAGACCGACATTGTGCAGGAACGGGCCCCGCTATTTGATATTGTACATAAAGTGATATCAGCAATGAAAAGATTAGTATTTCTACTGTAATCTCCTCTGTGTATTTCTCTGCATTCTATGTACTATGGTTGTTTATATTCCACTGTATGTGTGCATAATACAATTGCTCATCTCGCAACTTCCATATTATACATTACTGTACATTTTACTTGGCCCTGTTGTAGATGCTAGAATTTTTGCTTGACATAACAAAACCATGGAGTGGCTTTTACTCTGACCAAGTGTTAGTATGTTGTGTGCCCCTAGTTCATGGGGCTGGTTACTGGAACAATTAATGCGAGACCGAGTGCTCTGGGATACTCTATGGTTGCCCCAAGTCAAGGATGTATTACAACCCCTATTTCTTCGAACTTGCAGTCTGAATGCTCAATTTCGAGCACCATGTGCTTTGGTCATAGTTGATTTTCTTCGAGTTAGGTATTGAGGTTCTATATGTACATCAGCCTCTGTTTCTTGAGACTTATGGACAGATCAATTCCTTGGATTTTCCTTCAACGTTTCCAATATTTGGGTGATGTTTAATTTTGTGTTCTGGGGATTCATTTCTACCAATCCTGCAACCGATAAATTTCCCGATAATGTCATAGAAACGTTGGTACTTTGGAGGTTTTGATAAACAGATGATTTTACCAGGGTAATAGCGATAATTCAGAGTACGCTAGAACACGGTTCCTTTGGTTCAAGCGACAAGGGAGTGGATGCTAGCTTGGATGCATTTCCATTGGTCCAATAAGCGAAGGAGTCAGGCACACATAAACATAGTCATGTCGGTTCAAGTGGCTAAGGAATGAAAGCTTACTTGGACGAGGTTTCGTCGGTCTAAGAAGCAAAAGAAATAGGGGTGCACTCGAACACAGTTCCATTTGTTCGAGTGGCTAAAGAAATGGGTACTTCATTGGACGCGGTTCCATCGGTCCAAGAAGCGAGGTATGGCTTATAGTTGGCCGCGAGGGTTTGGGCCTTCTCGATGTTGCTAGAGCAACACTGGTTCTTAAAGGCCGGGGATCGATTTATCCTATTGATTAGGCGGGTTGAGTCGATTTTTTTCCGTCGACTCGACGGGCTACTTATTTAAACGCTATTCCACCGGTCCAAGAAGCGAGTGAATGGTTATTGAGTCGATCTGACCCCATCGACTCAGTAGCTTTCCTACATGAACATGGTTCCATTAGTTCAAGAAGCGAAATAACTTTGTTGATAGAATAAAGAGAATGGCAAATCCTGCCTATTTACAATTCCCCCAGTATCCCTAGGTCGCTTATTTGTGAAAATAGGAAATACATAAACAAAAACTCAAACAAAATAGTGTTGTAGTGAATCGCTATTGCAAGCATGGGGAATCTGGATTCCGTCGACCGTTGTGAGCTTGAAAGTTCCATCTCTAAGTTTTTTCCGATAACGTAGGGTCCTTCCCAGTTTGGGCCAAGTGCCCCGTACCTGGGTAGATTCATTTCAGGATAAGATCTCTGACTTTGAAGGTGCGATTGCAAACTTTGGCATTGAAGTGTCATACCACTCTCTTTTGATAGGCAGCCGTCCTTAGCTAAGCTTCTTCTCGCTTCTCATTGGTTTGATCAAGCGATTCGAGTAGGACCTGCTCATTTTCACTTTGGTTGAAGTGTCATCTTCGATGAGAGGGGACTTCTAGTTCCACTGGAATCATTACTTCCAAACATATGCCAATGCAACAAGAGAGTGTCTGATCCCCAATTTGTGAGTCCTTTTGTAAGCCCACAACGCAAGTAGAAGTTCATCAACCATATTTCCTTTAGCTTTTGTCAGCCGTTTCTTGATAGTGGATTTGATGATTTTGTTCACTGCTTCCACTTGCCCATTTGCTTGCAGGTGTGCCACCACGGAGATGATCTTCTCGATCCGAAAATGCTCGAATAAGTTCTTGAATTCGGCACTCTCGAACTGATTTCCTTTATCGTGATGATTTACTGTGGTACTCCGAACCTATAGATAATATTTTTAGTAACAAATTTTATTTCTTCTTGGTAGTGATGGTGGCCAGCGGTTCCACTCCGGTCTATTTGGTGAAGTAATCAACTGTGAACATAGCATATTTGGCTCCCTCTTTAGATATTGGCAATATGCTAATAAGATCGATTACCCAGATTGCAAATGGTCATGGGCTAACCATTTGCGTTCGCTTTATGGATGAGGTTCTTGTAATTTTGGCAAATCTTTGGCACTGATCGCAATGTCTAGTATAGTCTGCTGCATCTCAGTTGATTGATAGCCAGAAATATCCAAATCGTGGTGCCTTTCGAAGAAGATTCTTCAGCATATTCCGACCCTTGGGGAGTGTCCCTCTAAGCAAGTAGTCTTTAATCGGTGTCATCCATGATTCCTCTTCCTTTGTAGTTTCTATAATCCAATCGACGTCCATCCGATCTACGCTAAGAGCCTTCAGTGTCTCAACTGAAACCAACCCCATTGGCAGTGCTTCTCCGGAACTGGCTAGTTTAGCTAGGTAATCTACTTTCATATTCTATTCTCTCGGAATATGACTTATGGTATAATGTTCAATGTCGTTCAGCAATTCACATGCCTTTGATAGATAAGGGGCAAGGTTTGCCCCCTTAACCCGATATTCCCCTTTCACCTGAAAAACAACTAGCTAAGAGTCGTTGTAAATGTGCAAAGCCCTTATTCCTATTTCGTTCATAATCTTCAGTCCAACTATCATTACCTCGTACTCCACATCGTTATTAGTAGCATGGAACTCTAACCTTAGAGCGTAGCAAACAGACCATCCTTTGAGAGTTTCGAGAACAACCCCCTCTCCTGAGAAAAAATCGTTTGATGCACCATCGATAAATAGTTTCCACTGTAACACTACTTTTGGAATGTTTTTTCTTTGCTTTCTGGTATTGTGAACTCGGCAATGAAATCTGCCAACGCTTGTCCATTGATTGCCCTTCGAGGGCGATAAGTGATGTCTTACGGACTCAACTCAATGTTCCATTTAAGAAGTCATCCTGATGTCTCTGGATGGTACATCACCTGCTTCAAAGGTTGATCCGTCAACACATTGGTTGGGTGAGCCTGGAAGTATGAGTGTAACTTCCTTGATGCGATCAATAGGCAATAGGCTAGTTTTTCAAACTTTGCTAAGTTCTTCTCGGCTCTAGTGAATCGCTTACTGATGTAGTAAATGGACCGCTAGATTCTAGCTTCCTTGCATACCAGTGCTACGCTTAGAGCATGAGTTAACATTGCTAGGTAGATGAATATGTCTTCCCCGTCCACTAGTTTAGATAGAACCAGTGGTGTCTCCATATGTCGCAATAATTCCTCAAAAGCGGTTTGGCAGGCCTGCTACATTCAAAAAATTTCTTACCCATCTTCTATGCGTCGAAGAATGGTATACGCTTGTCTGTTGCTTTGGAAATAAATCGGCTCGATGCTATGACTTTTCCATTTAGACTTTGTGATTCTTTTTTCATCGTTGGGGCTGTGACATTCTACAGGGTGGCAATTTGCTCAGGATTAGCTTCTATGCACCTAGCATTCACGATGAAACCTAGAAATTTCCATGAAGCCATGTCGAAAGAATATTTCAGCGAGTTAAGCATCATTCTGTACTTTCGAATAATCTCAAACATTTCCGAAAGGTTGTCCAAGTGATTTCCTGACACACGTAACTTGACTAGCATGTTGTCCATGTAGACTTCCATCGTCCGCCTGATTTGATCTTTACATTGTATTCACTAATCGTTAATAGGTTGCGCCAGCATTCTTCAAGCCGAATGATATCACTCGGTAATAATATAATCCAAGGTCGGTGATGAAGCCGCTGTTCTCCTGCTTGGGTTCGTGCATCATAATTTGGTTGTATCCTGAGTAGGCATCCATGAATGGGAGTAGTTCGTGGCTTGTAGTTCCGTCTACAAGCTAGTCGGTTTAGGGTAACGAGGAGCTATCTTTTGGATAGGCTTTGTTTAGGTCTGAGTAATCAACACAAGTTTGCCACTTCCCATTGGACATTTTAACTAGAACTGGATTCGATACCCACTCAGGATAGGTTGCATCGCGGATGATGTCGTTAGCTAGCAATTTATCCACTTCTTCCTTTAGCACAGCAGATCGCTCCGGACCTATGCTGCGTCTCTTCTGCTTCACTAGAGTGTACTTGGAATCGATATTGAGTGCGCGACATGCTATCTCTGACGATGTCCCACACATCTTAGAATGCATGCAAGCGAACACGTCCAGGTTGGCATGAAAATATTTAATCAATTCTTGTTGCATTTTGATCCCAAGTTGTGACCTTATTTTTAAGACTCGAGTTGGGTCGTCCATATCGACAAGGACGGAAACAATAATCTCTGCCGGTGCCGCCCATTCCTCCTTTGAACTCTTCTTCCTATGGTCCAAAGCCTTGTCGAAATGACTATGGTCCTCAAGCCAAGGGCAGCTCTATAATTGCTATGCTAACGGTTCGTGAATGTGGAGAGACTTCCCTACACTCTTTCCCTTTTCCTTCCATTTCAAATCACATAACTCAGCGACATAACATTCTCTACCAATGCTTTGATCTACCTTTATAAACCTGACTCCATTCTCTGTTGGAAATTCATGGTAAGGCACATGGAGCCGAAACGATCCTTAAATTAGCAAGGGCCAGTTGACCCAAGAAAGCATTGTAAGCTGATATTTTATCACGATCATAAAGGTTTAGATAAGGACTACCCTTCGTTCTCCCTCTCCGAGCTCGACAAGCAAGTCAATCATTCCAACTGGTTATCTTGGTTCTCATGTAAAGCCTTGGATTTTCATTCGGCAAGCAGACACATCCTTCATGCTATTCTTCATTTGATTGAATGTATGTCGAAATAAGATGTTGACATAACTTCCACTGTCCACCAGGACTCGTCGTACAACTACCAGCCCGATTCTGATGGTTACCACCATCGGGTCGGGAGTCGGTGCTTCTACTCCTTCAGTGTCTTAGTTTCGAAACAGTATATCATCATTGAGTGTCCTTTGTTGCTTGGTTGGGGAACCATCCTTAATTTCAAAATAAGTTTCTTTCGGAGCGTGCTTTAGTGAACTTGCGTATCGCTCCATTTTCCCCTAAATCTTCTGTGCTAGGTGAGGTCCTCTGGAAATAGTGCCGATAACTAGTCTCTTTTCCGTCCGTTTAGACACTTCTCCACTACGTCCAGGTTGGTTCCCTTGAGTACTTTGAACTTGTGGTCCAACTGGCTGGTTAGAAATTTGTGATTTCTTCATGTATTGCTGGAGCCTGTTGTTCGTAATCAATTCTTCAATCAGATCTTTCAAATATCGACACTCGTTCGTGTTATGTCCGTGAGTCTTGTGGAAGCGGTAGAACTTCCCCAATCGCTTCTGTCGTTTTGATTCTTCCTTACTAGAAGGCTTGTTGTATCACTTAGTTCCCTAAGTTGTAAGATGGCTATTCTCCAGGCTATGATTCAACGGTGTATACTTCTCGGGTCTTAGGTTCCTGATTTGCTTTCCATTCCCATCACACCTACTAGTGTTTTGGTTTTTACTTTTCTAATTTCCGTCTTTTCCAACATTTACTGTCGTGGCTCTAGAATTTTTTCCATCCTGGTTGACCGCTGCATTGCCCAAAAATATCTCCTTATGTTGCACACTGGTAGTCCTACCCTCTAATGCATCTGTCTCTTCCAATCTTGGATACTGACTCGCCTTTTGGTTGATCTCCTTTATGGTGGTCGGTAGTTTCATCTTAATTCATCTTCCAAAGTCTGTATCCATATAGATAGCTCAAACTAAAGTCATGGATACCATATCTTCATTAGGATTTCTCACTTCTATAACCGTAGTATTAGACTGGTTCATAAAGGTTTTAATGACTCATTTGGTCCCTCAAAAAGACCAGATAGAGACATCACATCTTTTGGCTGTGCCGTGTGAAGCCTGAACCATTCCAAGAATTTCCTTGCTAACTCGTTAAATATAGAAATTGATCTGGGCGGGAGTCTCTCAAACCACATAGAAGCAACACTTTCCAGGAAGATAGGGAAACATCTGTAGCACATTGCATCCATTGCCCTAGCTCCATCCACGTGCCAATGTACTTGTAGAAGCGTGGTTTAGAGTTTGTCGTCTCATTATAGGCTAGTATAGTGGGCATAGTAAACTTCTCTGGATATTCATCCCTTAGGATATTTTCATTGAATGGAGTCCGGCTTGGTGTAGAACCCAATCATCATCTTTTTTACCCTTACTTTCTTCCATTAAGTGTTTGACCATGTCCGCTATGTACGCCTCACTAGTACGATAGTCCACAGGTAGACTGTCAGGGGCTACACCAAGCGTTTGATTCCGTAAACGGCCTTGGTTTGCCAACTAAAGTCAAGGTTCTCCATTCTCTGGCTAAACCACTCCTTCAGGATTCCGTTGGCGCGTAGTTGGCTTTATAATGGTAGTTTGAACTTCTTTTCCTATGTTTCGCCTACTTATGTCAGTACTCAATTCCAGTTCTTTAGCATCGAGTTGCATGTCATCTTCAGAATCAGTGAGAAGCATTACAATATTCCCTTGTGGATCCTTCACTCTAAGGTTAGGGTTCGTGACAGGTTGTCCTTCGGCAGGATGAGTACTTCCATTACCTTCAATAACAATTCCAGCCGCCTCACAAGTTATCTTCTTTTTCTTTTGCTTGCCATCTCTCCTATTCAAGCCTGAGATGGAAGAATTTTCCTCTACCATAGCCTTTATAGTTTCCGCCCTAGTCCTCAAGGCAGTTGGTGGTTGCGGCACTAGCAAAGCATCTATTTTGTCCATAAGAGCCTTTTGGCTATTAGCCGTCTTTTGATTAAGTAAATCAACCATCGGATTAAATTCTACTTTCATCACAACTACATGATGAGCAGAAGATTCTAGTGCTTGATTTCTAGTATTAATTCCTGTTGGTAAGTTGGTGGTATTGTTGACTTCAACCTGCTGGCGGTTTGGTCCATCGCTACCAAACGTTGCACCGGTACATCTCCTAGAAGTTGTTCTCTTTCTTCCTACCGTTGATCTTCAACAACAATCCTTTAAATTCTTTTGGAAGTATCATTTGTGGATCTAACTTCTAGAACCATCCGATCCCAAGTGGAGAGCTAGATCTAAACCTGGATTCACTAGTTCTGAATGAAAGTGCCAAAATGTTAAGCCAAAAAATGGATCAACTTCCTAGAGTGTGATTGAAAGCACCGACCCTGTTAGAACAGAGCAAATATAATAGAAAAGTTGTAGAAAAGTAAATAGACACGGAGAATTTTATAGTGGTTCAGCTGTTAACTAAACCTACGTCCACTTTATAGCTTTGATTATTGGTTTAATCTTATTTGAATGAATTTACATGGTGATTGACAAAGGATTAGTCACAAGCACAAGTACTAGACATATTCTAAATCCAAGAATTACTTAAAGTTGCTGCCTTGGTGATTATGATGTAGAGGAGAGAGTTGAAGAATAGATAGTGATCCCGCATAGTGATAGCAGAATCCGACCCCTATCTAAGTCGCTCTATGGATTGTATTTATAGTGCCAATAGTTGGATTGGGCCAAACGAAAAGCTGGAACATAGTTCAGCGATCGGCTTTGATATGTGTGCAAAGTCGTGGATCCATCTGGGTTAACACCAGAAGTTGATACCGACATCTGTGGTTCAACCCATATGAGTTGAATCTTCTTGCATCCTCCATGCCACTTGATTTTGAGATGTCTTATGTAATTTGTTTGGATATTTGGTTGATATTGGTGATGGTTCCTCCATCACTTGGTTTATTTTGCCGTTCTGACTGCTAACCCTTCAATCTTGGTATTCAGTTGATCAAAATCCTTTGATATTGCTTGGGTACGCATGAAATAGGTAAAGAAGAGCTTCTACAAAGTTTGAGTGAGAAATATGGGAACATGAGATGTCTCCACCAAACTCTTCATGTTGGCACCGACTTCCCATACTTGTTCCAATCATGTTGAAATTTATCCAAGTTGTTTCTATTCCCACTCTATATGTGCTTGTAAGATTTCAAATCGCTTCGTCCTGATCCCGATGTTCTTACTCCTTTTGATTTTTGCTTGGTTAAAAATCCAGTTAACATTTAGCTTGTAATTTTTTTTTATCTGGATATTTGTATATTAATTTTTAAAAGCTAGTATACTTATAAAAATAAATATATATAATTTTTAAAAACAAAAATCAATTGATTTTGAATAAAACCCTTCATTGAAAATGTTTTAGATGCAATTTTTAAATTTCATAATTAGGAAAATCATATTATTTATTCATTTATATACAATAATTCAATACCCAAGATATATATATATACATAATTTCAATTTGCAATTTTAAATCCAAAATATTTACACACACGTGCACGCGCATACACACACACACACACACACACACACACACATATATATATATATATATATATCCATAAGTGATGCTTTAAAAGGCATATTTATATATAATCGGTAAAATAATTTATTTATAAATTAACTTTACCTAAGTACAATCTTTTAAACCAGTTTGTATAGCTAAAACGCAAGGAGAGATATCAAAATTCACATACAGGAAAATACAAGAAAATAGGAGAAAGGGTGAAGTAAAATAAAAAAACAATTCAGCTTATCGAATTTCCGTGACATCCTGGAGCAATTCAACTTATGGGATTTATATGATTCCGACAAGCATGCATACACTCAATACAGCTAAAATATCATTCAATATGCATACAAGCAAAGTTCCGTTTATAATTTAAGCTTTTTCAAGTTACAATAAATAGTAGTGCACAAATTCAAACAATATCACAGCACAAATCAATTAAAACTCGAAGCTAGGCATCTATTTTGACATACAACGCTGTTGAGATAGTGGTAAGTGAATAAATCACCTTTTATCCTTGCTCAAGCTTGCCAATTTAAAAGGAATTGCCTTCATCTTGCTTTTCAGCTCAAAACCAAGAATTCACAATCAAATAGAACAACTCTACTTAATTCAATTCAAAAACTAAATTTGATGCTTCCTAAGGATGTATTAAGGCTTGAGAAACATACTAGAATTTACCAGTATTTTTCTGGACTTTATTTGAATTGAAAAGAGGAGATTTTTCTTTAGGTTTATAAGGGAAAGAAGAAAAGAATGTCCTCTTTTTTTTACTGTAATTGCACTGAACATAAAGTGAAGTAGGAGAATAGAATTCTTTCTCTTCTGATTCCGATGGCCTAATAGGCTAAAGGGTTAGGCAAAATTAACCCTTTAACCCATTATCCAAATATTACTTTATTTGTTTATTCCTTATTTCCTTTCATTTTGTTTTCAAACAATGTTTTTAAAGCAAATTTCTAAGTGCATTTTGCAACCTTTATTTCTAATCAAACTTTTAAAAGCGCTCTCTTTTCTTTCTTCTTTTTATATTATAAAATAATCAATTTCTAATGCAATGTTTTAAAAAAAATTTCAAATTCACTTTTAAAATGATAATGTACATAATTAAACATTCCTTGAATTCTCTTGTACTTAATTAAATGATTGATAAATTGAAATTTTCACTTTTCTCATTAAAATGGATTAGGTCGTATAAATTTAAAATAACTAATTTCGCATTTTAATTTTTTTCCAATTTTGTCTAAAATTTTAGTTTCTTTACTTTAGAAATTTTAAATATCCCATTTTATACTTTACTTTTAATTTTACAAATGTCAAAATTTTGAACATTTTAAACTAATTAAATAACTCAAAAAAAATATTTCCACAATAATAATGTTAATTAATAAAAAAAATTCATCAAATTTTGATTAACAATTCTTTATCCTAGAAATTCTTTTAAATTTCTAATACCTTCAAAATCTAATACTTGGAAATTCTAATCTTTATTTAAAATCCTAACTTAAAATATCGCATATTTCTATTTAATAGGTAGTTCTCAAACCATGGTCGTTACAGACTCCTCCCTTAGGAAAATTGTGTCCATGCAATTCTCTTTTAAATAAAGTCCATAACGTGCTTATTACTTCTTGCAATACGTCTAACTAAAGCTTAAATAACCATACAATCAAGCATACATGCCTTGAGAAACAAAGAAACTCACCTGGCCTATGTGCCTTAGAAAACAATTCAAGATACATCCGCTGCATAGACTCTCTGGCCTCCCAAGTACAATATTTAGGATTCACTGACCACTACACTTTTATAAGAAGGATGTCTTTATTTTTAAGTCACTTGGTTTCATAAGGAACTATCTGTATTAGCTTATGCACATAAGTTAGATTATGAGAAATTTCAAGCTCTTCAACATGCTTTGGCTCTAGCACAATCTCGAGATCTCTCAAACACTTATGGAGTTGAGAGATATGGAATACATAGTGTATTCAAGAAAAATGAGTTGATAATTCGACATGGTATGCTACCCTACCAATATATCACTGATTGGGTATGATCCGATATAACGAGGAGTCATAGATTGATTAAAACGCATTACTCCCTTCAAAAACGAAACTCTAAGGAAAACCAAATCTCTAATAGAGAACTCTAAATTCTTTCGTAATGACCCCAATTTTGAGTAACATTATTTAGAATATTTAATTGGATGAATTAAGTAAAATAACGTTAATAGTTAAAGGATTGAGGTCTGTTAATTAATAAAGGTCGTGCCTTAATGAATGTATAAGCAAAAGAAAATTGAAAATAAGTAAGTAGAAGGAATATGGTAAGGGTAAAATGGGAACATCCTTTATTCTAATATCCTAAACCCTTCCATTCTTCATTCCCTATCCATTTTAACATTCACAAACAAAACTAAAACCTTATTAAGCTCGGCCAGCCACCATTAAGAAGATTCAAGAAGAAGAAAAGCTTGGATTCAAGTAGAAAGCTTAAGCAAATCAATCAAAAGGCAAATCTCAACGTTCTTAACACAAAGCTAAGGTGAATAATTGATTTACATCTCACTTTTGATAATGATCTCAGTTTCAAGATTTTATCCGAACAATTTTGCAAGTAATATGCCATGTTATGTTTGTTTAATGGATATATATGTATATATATATATATATATATATATATATTTGATGAATTATATTGTTTCATATAGATTTTATGATAAGTTTAGATTGGAAAACCAATTAAATGACATCCATATAAGTTACGTTTTTGATATATGATCAAAAACATTGTTTTAGAAGTGGGTTTCAAGTTTCATAATTTTCTACGTAATTGTGGATTTATTATGAATTTTCTATGAGGGAAAATAGTTAATATTGGTTTAAATTATTTAAGGAAATTATATAATGATTTCGGGTCTGAAATTTATATATGTTAGAAAACATATTAAAAGTGAATTAATATGATTTTTGAGGAATTTTCCTAAGTATTTTACTATGGTTATAAATTATTTAAGTTAAGGGACTTAAATGTTTTACATGTTTTGTCAAGGAGGAGGGCTTAATTGTTAAAATGTTTTTAATTGTAAATTTTGAATTCGACAGCCTTTTAAGAAAAGAATTTTGATAAAGAGTGTGTAACCAATCATATTTTGACAAATTGGGCAAGTTAGGTAAAAAGGAATTACTTTGAAAGGGCATAAACCAGTTTTGTTTTGAATTACAACTTCGCCATTACCTTAGCTTGCTTCTGTCACCATGCCCAGTTAGACCTTTCGCACCTATTCAAAATCAATGCACATGATATCAAGCAATTGGTATGTAGTGTATTGGAGAAAGGTGGAAGGAATGATGGTGTCGAAGCCATGCTTCCGAAGGAGTTGGCCACTCTAACTAACTTTTGAAACAATCAACTTACCTTTGTTTAAAAAGAGGCTTTCGAACAAGTTGCCGCTGGCCTTTGTTTTAGAAAGAAGCTTTTGAAAGAGTCGCCCATTACTTTTGTTTTAAAAGAAGATTTTGAATGGATAGCCGCTTCTGAACCTATTCGATACCCATGCTGCTGCATTCATACCTTTTGAATTAGTTAAGGCCGACTTATAGCCTTAAAACAATGTATTTGAAAGGGGTGCTTTCGACTTTTAACTTTGAAGCTGCCTTCTCAATTCTTTTGAAAGGGTCGTTTAGCTTCAAATGGTTTCAGAGGCAATGGTTTCGAAAGGTTGGGTTCCAAAACTATCCTCTTTCTTTTACTTGGGATTAATGATTTTTGGAGTAATGCTTTCGACTCTGTACTTTATGACCCTTTAGTTATATCAAATGATAAACCCAATGGTTTCGAAAGGAATAATTTTAAATGGTTTCGAAGCAATGTTTCCACAAACTCTTACTTGAACCCAATGCTTTCGAAAGGTAAGTTATAAGTGTTTCAAAGGGGAAGTCCCCTATGCTTTCGAAAGGTATATTTTAAGTGTTCCGAAAGGTTTGCTTGTAAGTGTTTTGAAAGGATGGTTTCCAATGCTTTCGAAAGACAAGTTTAAATGGTTTCGAAAAAGGATGTCTAAGGTTTTATATAATGGTTTCGAAAGGGATGCTTTCAATTATTTGGAACGGGATTGTTTAAAGGTTTTAAGAAAAGGTTTCAAAGGTATTGTTTTAGCCTTATAGCCTAAAGTTTTCTAAGTTAAAAAGAGGCTTTAACTTATTTGAAGGGATAGGAAATCCTTTAGATTTCATCAACATTGTTTTGTGTAAAGCATATATCATGGCATAAGTATTTTGAGTAAAGAAAAGAACATGATTTCCTTGTTTTATAAAGATATTATTTCAAGGGTAAATCATTTGTAAGGATTGTTTACAAGGAAATGAAATTTGAATAGGGTAGTTAACCCTAATGTTTGTCCATTTTTTGGCAAATGTTGGGCGAGCCATCGCCAACGATCCAAGGTCACCACCGAGCCAATTCATCACCGGACCGAGACCACCGGATCAATACCAAACCCCAACTCACCTACCACCAAACCATCTCCTTTCCATGCCCCTGCCGAACCAACTACAATGCAGCCTTACCGAACCAACCAACTACAAGGCATTCCTACCGAACCAACTACAATGAAGCCCTGCCGAACCAACTACAATGCAGCCCTGCCGAACCAACTTCAAAGGCATCCCTGCCGAACCAACCTCCGCCGATCCAAGGCTTCACCGGACCAGCCTTCGCCGAATCAAACTCCAACTCTTCCCACTCCATCCACCAAACTAACTCCTTCCACTCCATCCACCGAACCAACTCTTCCCACTCCATCCACCGAACCAACTCCTTCCACTCCTCCCACCGAACCAACTCCATCCACTCACAACCGGACCAAGGCGTACCGGATCAACACTGCCAGGCCAGATCGCATCAGCCCAGGCCCACCAGCAGCTATATACATCCAAGACCCCTGCCCCCAGCCTCACTCTATAAATAGAGGGGCAGGGGTACAACAATGGGGTACAAGTTTGAGACCTCAAGCATGGATAGAACTTTTAAACAACTTTCATATACTTGTATCAAAGCTTTGTACTTGTAATTTGAATAGAAAAAGGAGAATAACATATAAAGTGGACGTAGGCACATTCTGGCTGAACCACTATAAATCTACGTGTCTTTTACAATTTAGTCCCTGCTTTTCATATATTTGCATAAATAACCTAAATCACTACGAACAACATAAAATCAAGTAAACCATACGAATTGTAGGTGTTTGTCCATTTTTTGTGCAAACACCTAAGTATATGACTCATATATTAGAAGACCAGATGGGACTGGTATGGGGTCACGGAAATATATGAGGCTTGAAGATGCTACCACTGAGGGGCAGTCAGGACAACAAAATAAGGTAGCTCACGACAACACGCCCGCTGCAGCGAAGGACGTTCGAAGAAATGATTCTAGAGACAATGCTGGGGGCAAGAAGGGAGAAAAGCGCCTATATCGGCCAGGACCGAGATTCGACACTTACACTCCTTTGAATGTAACCATTGAAAACATCTTCCTTGCCACCCAAGACGAAGTTAGATACAAACACCCACCATACAAGAAAGAATCAGATAACGCACAAAAATCTGGAAAGTCCTACCGCTTCCACGAATCTCATGGGCATGACACCAATGAATGCCATCATCTCCGGGACTTGATTGAAGAACACATCAGAAGGAAGAGACTGGAACGCTATGTAAAAGGTCAGAACAGGACTCCAGCTCTTGCCAATGAGAACCCAAGGATACTTTCACCAGTGATAGGCAGAGGAAATCGCAACACTAGCGGCTCCAGTCAAGAGAAGATAGTGGTCCATACCATCTCGGGAGGACCGCACATCGCCGACAGAAGCTGGGCAGAAATGGAAAGATATGGAAAGTTTCTTAGAAACAATGAAGACTGTGTTAATTCTGTTATAGAAGAACGCCACCTGAAGCGGAAAGAGAGTGATGACATCACATTCAGTAGGCGTGACCTAGAGGGAAGGCAGTACCCTCACATGGATCCCATGGTTATCTCTGCCCGGCTCGGTCCAACCGAAGTTTTCCGAATTCTAGTAGACACTGGAAGCTCAGTAACTATCTTATTCAAGCATGCATTCGACAAAATGAAACTATCAATAAAGGACGTTTCTCCCTGCAATAAACCACTACACGGTTATACTGGAGATGCGAAGATGCCCCTCGGGCAACTGGACCTCTTTGTTGAAATTGGAAGTCATCCCCGCTCCGTTGTGCGGAAACAGACATTTGTGCTGATAGAAAACCACTCGGCCTACAACGCCTTCTTAGGAAGGCCAGCCTTGTCTGACATCCAAATTGTCCTGGCCCCATGGTGCCTAAAGATGAAATTTCCAACAGACAATGGAGTAGGGGAAGTAGAAGGAGACCAGGACGTTGCTCGAGACTGCTATATAACCAAACTTCGCAACAACCACAGGAAGGATAAAGGGAAGAGTGTAGAGGTTGCCCTCTGCACAAAAAGTTTGGAAGCATAGCAACTAAAGAAAGCCCCTCCTCTTCGATATACCAGCGACCCTTTCAATGAATTAGACCCTAGGGACAAAGAGGAGGAGGCCACCGCCGAGCCTGTAGAGGCTATGGAATTTGTACCTGTAGACAAACATGACTCGAGTAACTATTGAAAATCGGGTCCCAACTAAAAGCAGAGTTGAAGGAACAACTCATTGACTTTCTCCGCCACAACTTGGATGTATTTGCATGGTCACATGCTGACATGACCGGAATCTCCCCTGACATGGCATGCCACGTACTAAACATTGATCCTACCAAGGCGCCCGTAATACAAAGAAAGAGAAGCATGGGGGCAGAACAATCAGCAGCCCTCGATGAAGAAGTAAGGAATCTACTTGCCAATGACTTCATACGAGAAGCCATCTACCCAGAGTGGATCGCCAACCCGGTGTTGGTAAAGAAGGCTAATGGGAAGTGGCGAACATGCATTGACTTCTCCAACTTAAATGATGCCTGCCCGAAGGATTGCTTCCCACTTCCCCGAATCGATCAACTTGTAGACAGCACAGCCGGGCACGAACTCTTATCTTTCATGGACGCATACTCAGGATACAACCAAATTCCCATGCATGCTCCCGATCAAGACCACACTAGTTTCATCACTGAACGGGGATTGTACTGCTACAAGGTAATGCCTTTCGGACTTAAAAACGCAGGAGCCACCTACCAGCGCCTAGTCAACAAGATGTTTGCAGGGCTAATAGGACGAACTATGGAAGTGTATGTGGATGACATGCTGGTAAAGTCAAGGAAAGCCGACGATCACGTAAACCACCTGGGCGAGATGTTTCGAGTACTTCGCCAATATGGAATGAAACTTAATCCTCTAAAATGCTCCTTCGGAGTATCATCAGGAAAGTTCTTGGGATTCATCGTCCATGCCAGAGGGATTGAAGCAAACCCTGAACAGGTCCGAGCTCTAAAAGATATCAAAATACCCTCCACTCGAAAGGAAATGCAAAGCCTGAATGGGAAAGTGGCCGCCCTAAGCCGATTCATCTCCAAAGCTACAGACAAGTGCGTCCCCTTCTTCGAAGCTCTAAAGAAAGACAAAGGAAAGTTCGAATGGACTGCCGAATGCTTAACAGCTTTCCTTAACTTAATCGAACACCTCCAGAAACCGCCGGTACTCTCGACTCCAAACGAAGGCAAAGAGTTATACTTGTACCTTGCTGTATCATCTCATGCTCTAAGCGCTGCTTTGGTAAGAGAAGACGACCGCACGCAGCGGCCAATATACTTTGTAAGTAAGAAGTTTACAGGGGCAGAAGTCAGATATCCTAAACTTGAAAAACTAGCATACTGTTTACTAATCGCATCACGAAAACTGCGACACTATTTTCAATCCCATTCCATCAGAGTTCTGACCGATCAACCGCTGAGGCAGGTACTCCATCGTCCTGACACTTCTGGGCGACTACTTAAATGGTGCATTGAACTAAGTCAATATGACATTACCTACCATCCTCGCACCGCCATCAAGGGGCAAGCCATGGCCGATTTCATTGCCGAATTCACTACCAACGAAGGTAAGGAGCAATCAGAAATAGCAGAAGACATCAGGTGGAACCTCTTTGTGGATGGTGCATCAAACGAACAAGGTTCGGGGGCAGGTGTGGTAATAATCACTCCCAGGGGAAATAAGCTGCACTATGCTATAAGGTTGGAATTCGCTGCCACCAACAACGATGCAGAGTATGAAGCACTGATAGCTGGATTAGAACTTGCCTTAGAAATCGGAGCCAATTCTTTGTGTCTTCATAGCGATTCTTAACTTATTGTTAATCAAATACTAGGAGAATTCCAGGCTCGAGGAGAACGACTCATTGCATATTTAAAGAAGACCAAGTTACTTCTCAGTCGATTGGACCACTACTTAGTCAAGCACATCCCTCGGGAAGAGAACCAAGAGGCTGACGAATTGGCGAAGCAAGCTAGCATGAGAGATGGCGCTATTTCCGGAGCAGTAGCCATCTCAAAGCAACTGACCCCAAGTTTTGAGCAAGTGAATCTGACAGCTGCTACCGAAGAAGCAACTTGGATGACTCCCATCCGAGACTACTTACAAAGTGGCACACTACCCAACGGGCATAATGAAGTCAAGAAAATCTTGAGGAAAGCTTCCCGCTACACAATACAAGAGGACACCCTCTATCGGCGCGGCTTCTCTAACCCCTTATTAAGGTGTGTCGCTGGAAGGGAAGCCAAGGAAATCTTATCCAACATTCATCAAGGAAGCTGCGGAGATCACACCGGAGGGCAGACTTTGGCAAAAAAGATACTCCGATATGGATATTTCTGGCCCACCTTAAGCAAGGACGCCTTAGATTTCGTCAGAAAATGTGAAAGATGCCAGAAGTTTGCTAAGATTCTGCGGCTACCAACAACTGAGATTACTCAAATGACCAGCTCTTGGCCCTTCGCAGTATGGGGAATTGACTTAATCGGCGAACTGCCAATGGGCCGAGGCGGGGCCAAATATGCTATAGTGGCAGTCGACTATTTCACCAAATGGGTGGAAGCAGAACCCCTGAATAAAGTATCTTCAGCGAAAGTTATTAACTTCTTGATCAAAAATGTTCTATGCAGGTACGGAGTCCCATTCAAAATTATATCAGACAATGGACTTCAGTTTGACAGCGAGGAGTTCGCCAACTGGTGCCAAGAGCACAGAATTCACAAAAGCTTCTCATCCGTAGCTTATCCCTAGGCAAACGGACAAGTCAAAGCCGTCAACAAAATTCTGAAAACTCTAATAAAAAAGAAACTCGAAAAGTCAAAGGGCGCTTGGGTGGATGAACTCCCTACGGCACTATGGGCCTATCGCACATCTTTTAGAACATCAACGGGGCATACTCCTTTCTCTTTGGCATATGGATCGGAGGCTATGCTCCCAGTTGAAACCATCGTGCCTTCCCACCGTAGGATCCACTATAACCAAGAAGTGAACGAAGAACTCCTTCACATGTCTTTGGATCTAATTGAGGAGAGAAGAAATGATGCAGCCCTCAAAGCAGCAGCCTACAAGCAAAAAGTGGCAGCACAATACAACTCTAAAGTCAAGCGTCGTACCTTACAAGAAGGAGATCTTGTCCTCAAGCGAATCTTCCCTCGCCCTGGGGCACTAGATCCAATCTGGGATAGACCATATGTAATTCATAAAGATCTCCACAATGGAGCTTATATTTTGTCAACAGTGGACGAAGAGGTGTTCCAGAGGGCATGGAACATCCAACACCTCCGTCGATACTTTTCTTAACTTGTACTGCCCATATGAAGTAAATTAACAAAGAGAATCAGTGGACGTAGGCATTTTCATGCCGAACCACTTTAAAAAACCTTGTCTCCTTTTTAACTTGTTCCTTTATATCTTGGCTACTTGTTAACTTTATCCTTTTCTGTTGGACAAAATCCTGTGCATATAGCATTTCCATTCAAGGCATTCCACAGCTCGACTTCACCTGGACAAGACCTAACAGGTACTATGCGAATCTATGCCCTCGCCAATGAGACACTTTTGCTTCGGCATCCCTCTGCTGCGGGTTAACTCATTGCTCGCGACGGCCCTTAAAGCCAACTGTAATGAGCCGATTATAAGCCAACGAGAAGGCCGACTATAGCCAAGGCAGCTCATTACGGCGTTCGGCTCGCCGGCAACTATGAACCTACTTTAAGCCCCAACATAAGGTGTGGCCAGCCAGGGGTAGTTCACGGTTGACGATCGGCACCCACGCTAACCGGCCATAGTAAATCGAATAATACCCACGATTACGGGCCATAATGGCCCGGGTAGTTACAGTGCGCGATCTTGGCTCCGATGTGTCTTAAGTACGGCTGTGGTAAAAAAGATTAACTCCCCGCGGAGGCGTAAGATGGGTGACAAATGTTTCCAAGACCCACGGCTAGGGAAAGTGACTACAAAGCCCGTTTTCCACGAACTTAAGCACATCGAAGGCCTTCCGTGATTGGAAGTTTTACCATTTCTCATATTTCAATTTTATTTAAAAAAAAATCTTTTCTCCTATCCTCTGTAACTATCCTTAAAGTACAGGACACAGAATAGGAGACATTCGCTAATGGAAGCGGATACTCATAGCAAGACACTGGACCGCATTCCATACTCAGTCACGCAAGACATTCAAAGCTGACACCTACAAGTAAAATATGAAGGGCGGTATTTTCTTCTTTCATGTATAAACACGTGGCTATAATTTATTCACACATCACACTAACATTGCAAGACATGAAATTATGTTTTGAACAAGAACTTGACATCAAACACAATTGAATTACAAGCATATGCATAGCTATATTTCTCATACAACATGTCAAAATAGCAAAAACATTCAAAAACGACAGAATCAGCTTAAGTTAAAAAATTACACGTCAAGAATAATGTTGTTTATTACCAGTAGCATAATTACAACCTAAGAGTTACGTTATTGTTTTGAGACTAACATATACAACAATGTCAAGTCCACAAAAAAGATATCCAGGTCAAATCAAGGAGCCGGCTGCGTCGGAGTTTTATCCTTGTCCTGTTGCCCACCTGTCCGGTCAAAGAAAGAATTCATTAGTGGTAAGCAACCAAGTTAACGGAAAGACTAGAAAATAAGACTTACCAGCACCTGCTTCCTGACCATCCTGGTCATCATCCTCTACTTGCACACCTGCCTCCTCAGCAGCAAGCAGCCGCATACCCTCCTTCACTGCCACCTTCTCCTCCTTGGTAAACTGGGCAGTGACCACATCCATTTTGAAGACCGCGCCACCCTCCTTATCCGCGTCAGCCCTAGCCTCCTCCAGAGCCCGGAGATAAATCTTGGCCATAACTCGGGGGTAATCATCCATCCAGGATAAATTACCCTGCTTCCAAGTGCGGAAATACATATCCTGGAGCATCTCATCCATCATCCCCTCGTTTTCCTCAAGCTCCCTCATTCGGGCCTCAGAAGCACGCAGCTTAGCGACGGCAGCGTCCCTCTCTGATCGGTATCGTGAGCGGTCGGACTGAAGGGATATCCTCATCGCCTCCATCTCCTCCTTCAACCTGGACTGAGCGAGCTCCGCGGCCTCAAGTCTCCCCGATAATTCCTGCGCCCGCTCAAGGTCCGCTTGTCGAACCTCATCCACCATCGTGATGGCCATGTCAATTCGCTGCTTGCAGGCGGCCTCCATTTTTCGCAACTCTGCCCTGCTAGCCTCTTCCATAGTCTTCTTCAGTTGCCTGGATGCGGCCTCGTGCCGAGAAATTTGGATGGCTTGATCGGCAAGCTGCTTAGCCTGGTCGGAGACCATTAACCGCAGCCGAATGTTAGCACTCCCAATTTCCTCCCTGGCCTTGACTAGTCGGGCATGATGCCCCATCAATTTCCTGGTCTCCTCAGCAACCCGGTCAATATTTGCCTTAGCCTCATCCCCCAGAGTTACAACCCGGGTAGTAAGCAAATCAAGGTCCAGGGACTTAGCTTCGTCAAGCACCCGTACCATAGGATTGCGAGGGAGAAGATGCTCACCAGTAACCTCGTCGAAGGAGATATCATGAGAGGCCGAGTCCAGGTCTGGATGACCCGCAAACGGATTGCGAACTAAGCCAGGGTGATCTATTGGGGTGAAGGTTGGATTCTCAGACGGATGTGGGGAAGGCATAAACCCAGTATCATCCTCCGTAATATCGTGAATAGGCTGGAGTGGGGCCGGAGGACCAGGAAGAGATTCAAACGTAGATTGACTCCTCTTCTTCTTTTGTATATCTTCTTCAATAACTCCAAGAAGAGGACGATAGCCGACTACGTCTCTAGGACGGTTAGTAGGAGGCTTCGGCTTGGCAGAAGCTTTGAGGAGTTTGTATTGTTCAAGCCTGTGCCGAAGATCTGAGGTCTTGGCCATTTTACCCACTCCTGGAATGAAAACCAAGTGTCAACCAGCATACATTGAGCCACCATTCAAGAATTAAAAAGAATAGAGAGAAATTCACCTTGAACCACAGAAGTTGCCTTAGTAGAAGCACTCCCGGAAGATAAATCGACGCCAGTCCCAACCTTATCAGCTTTCTTGGACTTCTCCGTTTCCTCCAACTCTTCGAAGGCTTGGCGGAGAGCGTCATCTGTCCACTCTTGAATCACGCCTGCCTACACAGGGGGAAAAGCCCCGGTGCCATCACCACCCTGTCCTTCGCCACCATCATTACCGTGACGATCACTGTCACCTTCTCTATCACTTCCACTCTCCGCCTCACCTCCTTCATCCTCGCCCTTTTCCCCCTCCACTTTTTCCTCCTCCTGGACATCCGGATGTGTGTTGGGAGAGGGTCCGTCGGACTTCTTGAGTTTCTTCCCCCCAGCAACTAGATGCATCGAGAAGGGTCTCCTTTTGCTGCTTTTCGCCGTGACCCCTCATGTGGCTTTGGCAGCCCTCTCCTCCACCGTGTCTCTCTGCTTAACCACGGACTGATGTGGAAGGATCAGGTTGTGCCCCAGAAGTGTAGCATTCCTGATCAAGTAAGAAGCCGACCTATCCCTTCCCGTAATGGCCTCTATTTCCACTGCCGTCTGAACCAGGCGATCATTCTCCATGACCGCAAAGCTACCTGTCGCTAGCAAGGAATAAAAACACATGAGAAGAAGCATTGCAGTCAGAACAGAAATCATAAATAAACTTCGACTTACAGCCTGAGGTGAAGCGTCGGATGGAAACAGAGTCATCCTTAACAAAAACCATTCTTTCTTGAACATGCTGAACTTCGAATATAAGTCCAGGACTGGCTTGAAAGATACGGCTGATTCCAAGCTAATGTATGGAGACTCCTTCTTATAGCCTCTTAGATTGTACAAATACCGGATCTCCCAGTTGGAGGGAGGACACCCATATCTCCTCTGAAAAATGACAAATAGGCTAACTAGGATGGCGTAGGAGTTAGGCTGAAGCTGAAACGGAGCTACCTTTAAGTAGGTGATAAAACTGATTATCCAAGCATTGATCGGGGGAATGGCCCCACACATGCAATGGTACCGACTATAGGCGAAATACCCTTCGGGGGGATTATATGGCATCACTCCCTCCCCCGGCAACAGCATGCGCGCTCTGTCAATCTTAAAGGAGCGGGCGATAACATCAAGCTGCTCGCCTTTGAGAAAGCTTGGGAAACAGTCAGGAGGTGAGTTCAGAAGCTCCTGAGGGCCGTACCCATCTACTAGTGACCTCGGGGTGGGCCCATGACGTCCCGGCTCTAACTGAGCTGGGGGCACTACGGAAGGATCTTCTCTGTCTTGGGATTTCTTCTTTTCTGATCGGGTTTCCACTTTATGAGACATTTATCTACAAACACAGAAAAGCACGTCGTTAGAACGACGGAAATAAACAAGCAAGTACGTACAGCCTAGGATTTCATTCATAATTCAAGACGCCAAGTTTCATTCGGTAGTACGAGTCCGAGAATCTGTTTGGAACTCACACTCCCAAAATTCCATTCGGTAGTGTGCGTCAAAGGGTCCATTCGGCCCTCG
The DNA here is from genome assembly GCA_030737815.1 of Allium fistulosum. Taxonomy (NCBI): domain Eukaryota; kingdom Viridiplantae; phylum Streptophyta; class Magnoliopsida; order Asparagales; family Amaryllidaceae; genus Allium; species Allium fistulosum. The sequence goes on along the minus strand of CM060901.1, from coordinate 1,272,547,791 downwards.
CGCTCCCGAAACCTCATCCGGTAATTCAAATGTTTAAGACCATTCGGTATTTGAACTCCCCTATCCCATTCGGTAGTCCAGCCATAAAAGTTCATTCTGCATAAGCAAACTCACCTGGTTCGACAGTTACGTGCGGTTCGGTACTCGGTTGATTCGGCTGTTTCAGACAGTCAAGTTTGATTCGGCGCTCAGTTGATTTGGCTCTCTCAAACGGTAAAGGAATAACAGTGGCATGATTCCCCTACTTATAGGCGAGTACGGGATAACCGGACCAAACGGTTCCGCACTTAGAACCGAATGAAGCTATCCCAACTGCAAGAAAACAAAGCGCAACACATGCAGGCATGTGCCCCACTTTGGGGGGCAAATGTTGGGCGAGCCATCGCCAACGATCCAAGGCCACCGCCGAGCCAATTCGTCACCGGACCGAGACCACCGGATCAATACCAAACCCCAACTCACCTACCACCAAACCATCTCCTTTCCATGCCCCTGCCGAACCAACTACAATGCAGCCCTACCGAACCAGCCAACTACAAGGCATCCCTGCTGAACCAACTACAATGCAGCCCTGCCGAACCAACTACAATGCAGCCCTGCCGAACCAACTTCAAAGGCATCCCTGCCGAACCAACCTCCGCCGATCCAAGGCCTCACCGGACCAGCCTTCGCCGAACCAAACTCCAACTCTTCCCACTCCATCCACCAAACCAACTCCTTCCACTCCATCCACCGAACCAACTCTTCCCACTCCATCCACCGAACCAACTCCTTCCACTCCTCCCACCGAACCAACTCCATCCACTCACAACCAGACCAAGGCGTATCGGATCAACACTGCCAGGCCAGATCGCATCAGCCCAGGCCCACCAGCAGCTATATACATCCAAGACCCCTGCCCCCAGCCTCACTCTATAAATAGAGGGGCAGGGGTACAACAATGGGGTACAAGTTTGAGAGCTCAAGCACGGATAGAACTATCAAACAACTTTCATATACTTGTATCAAAGCTTTGTACTTGTAATTTGAATAGAAAAAGGAGAATAACATATAAAGTGGACGTAGGCACATTCTGGCCGAACCACTATAAATCTGCATGTCTTTTACAGTTTAGTCCCTGCTTTTCATATATTTGCATAAATCACCTAAATCACTACGAACAACATAAAATCAAGTAAACCATACGACTTGGAGGTGTTTGTCCATTTTTTGTGCAAACACCTAAGTATATGACTCATATATTAGAAGACCAGATGGGACTGGTATGGGGTCACGCTTTATACTTTAGCTAATAGCCCCTAGCTAATATAAGTCCAAAATTCCAGTGTGTAGGGCTTTGTCATTGATGGGACTAAAACAATGTTACGCATAAAAGGGAATATACAAAGTAAAGATAGGTTGTTGGTGAGCCCGCAAAACCATTAGGATCTAACCCTAGAAGAAGATAGTTAAGGGCAGATAGTCCAGTATCTTGTCTAATAGAAGTTAGAATGTTTATTATGTCTGGTAGGCCCGAGTCAGCCGGTGGTTAATAGTTAGCCAGATAAAACTATAGTGTGGACGGATAGTCCATTGATTACCTGATTTATATACATATATGTCATTGCTATTATTTTTATAATTAGTTTGATTATAGGTTTTTGATTTGCAAACGATATGATTTTAAAAAGATATTAGTGAGGGGAAACCCGTTTCGCTAAGCAGCATGGTCTCACTTAATATTAGAAAGCCGAGATGTAATTGAATTATTCACACTAGGCTTTATGTCTGACTCGAAGTTTATGTTTTCCCATTAAACTCTCGGGTGCTCAAAATTAAATTTGAGTATATTGAGAGTTAAGGACTTTTAAGTTTTAGTAGGTTGAAGAAATAAGCTTCTAAAGATATGCAGGAGGCAAAGCTAGCTATATAGGAGCTATTTAGTATTATTTCTAATGCGATGCATTTATGACTTATATATCTATCCGGTACTTTTATCATCCAAGTGGGCATTTTTATATGTCGCTCTTGGCATAATTTGTAATAATTATATTTGATCAAAACCTAGGAATCGTTTTAGGATTATGTAATTGAATATGAAATATTCAATTGAAATGTAATCAGGAGATCTGTTTTTGAAATCTATGTTGATTTTATTTCATATTCATGTGCTTCTGATATTACAGATACCATTAACATTACCGTATTTTGTCACCAGAAGTAAATACTATAGATGACTACAGCATTTGTAGCGCTTAGGTTTGGGCCTTAAAGTAGGGGATGTTACAACTTGGTATCAAAGCATAGGTTTATGAAAACTTAAAAGAAATTTTACACTTAAAATGATTTTTGAAACATAATCCTAAGGAATTAGAAAAAGATTGGGGTATGGGATAATGTTATGGCAATGCACTTGTATTTGCTATATATAAGTATACGCTTTATCTCTATTTCTCCCATTTCTCTTAGGCTATTCTTCTGTATCTTACAAAGGCTCGAATGCAGATTTTAAGGAAGTAAGATATGGATGATAGGAATGAAAGAGTTAACATTGGTGGAGGAAGTACCACAACCAATGGAAATGGCAAACCAAACACTAAAAGGAACCCAGGTCGGGCACAAACTACTAATGTGGGCGTTGGAGCACCGCAAGTTGATATGGGAGCTATGTATCAGTTCTTCGTCAACTTGATGCAAGATGGAGTTACTGTGGGATTAGTTGAAGGAAATGCTAGCGAAGGAAATCAGGGAGCTACGGTGGTCAATAACTATGCGGTACTAAGAAGAGATTATGCTAGACTTAGAGTGAAGCCGTTTATCGGGACTGAGGACGCGATTGAAGTAGAGAATTAGTTGCTTCATTGTGAAAGGATCTTTGCTTATTTGGGACTCAACGATGAGTATAAAAGGAGATTGGCATCCAGATAGTTGCAAGGTGCAGCACTGTACTGGTGGAACAGTGTTACTGTGGGTGTAAATGAAGAGACTATGACTTGGGCAGAATTCAGAAGGAGGTTTGAGGAAAGATTCATGTCAGAGATTGCCAAGTTAACTCTGCTCAGGAAGTTTTCTGAGTTGGTGCAGGGAGGCATGATAGTGCTGGAGTATGCTACCAGATTTGAGGAGCTATTAAGATACGGATACGCTACGGTTGACATGGTTATCAAAAGGAATGAGGAGTTCATCTGTGGATTGAGACCAAGCTTGCTAAAGCAGCTTTACCACATATTAGGGATCCAAGCGATGTAGTTGTTGAGATGGCTTTAAGGCACGAGGAGATGCTTGCTCTCTTTAATGATAACAAAGCAGTGGTAACACAAGGTGGGCAGAAACAAAAGAGAAAGTTTTTCCATAAGAAAGGCGTTCAGAAAGGAGGAGCAATTAAGAAAGTAAAGGACAATGTAGTCTACTACAGGTGTGATAAGAAGGGACACTATGCTCACGAAGGTCGGACAGGCACAGCAAAGAAGGTTGCTGACAAGAAAAGAGTAAAATGCTTCAACTTTGATCAGATTGGATATTATAAGAACCAGTGCAAGGAACCAACCAAGGATGGAAATGACAAAGTATTTGCATTGGAACTAGCTACCTTAAGACCAACAGTAAAGGAGAAAGGAAAAGCTATGTTGGGAGGTACGCTTTGGATTTATAGTATACTAGTTAGGGTACTATTTGATACTAGTGCATCACATTCATTTATATCTCATAGTTTGGTAGAAAAGCTTAACCTAGAACTGTCATACCTAGTTACTTCCTTAAGGCCTGCAAATCTAATAGGAGGGTATGCGAATCTTGTGATGAGATGTGACCACTTAGAGTTTGAGCTGTTAGGTCATATATTTTCTTGCAGTTTGCATGTATTTGATTTCGTATGGTTCGTAATTATTTTGGGTATGGATTGGTTAAGTAAGTATGATGCTAGGATATTTTGCCATGATAGGAAATTATCACATAGACAACCTAGTTGTAGTGATCGGATTATATACTCCGTAGAAAACCCTAGTTTTGAGGTTAATGTTTGGTTGGGTGTTATAGAGATAGAAGACGAGTTGAACCGAGTTTTCGTTGTTATAGAATTCGCAGATGTCTTTGAGCTCGTGATAGGATTACCTCTGGAATAAGCTAGTGAGTTTCAGATAGATATAGTACCAGGAGCAGAACCTATGAGTAGACCGCCATGTAGATTGACACCTACCAAGATGAAGGAGTTAAAGGAGCAGTTAGTGGATCTAGAAGGTAAGAATTTTATCAGACCAAGCAGTTTTCCTTGGGGAGCAGCCACAGTGTTTGTGGAGAAACCAGACAAATCATTGAGATTGTGTATCGATTATCGTAAGTTGAATGAGAAGACGATAAAGAACCGATATTCATTACCTAGGATTGACGATTTGCTCGATCAGTTGAGTGGAGCCAAAGTATTTTCCCAGTTGGATTCGAAAATAGGGTTCCATCAACTTAGAGTAGCAGAGGATAGTATTCCTTTGATGGCGTTTAGAACCAGATATGGATCGTATGAATGGTTAGTGATGTCGTTCAGGTTAACTAACGCGCCAGCATTCTTCGTGGACTTGATGAACAGAATCTTCCAAGAACATTTGGATAGATTTGTATTGGTATTCATAGATGACATTTTGATATACTCTAAGGATGAAAGAGAGCATGAAGTTCACCTTAGAGTGGTGCTTGAGACGCTGAGATAGCATCAGCTGAAGGCGAAGTTTGCGCAGTGTCACATTTGGAAAAAGGAAGTGAAATTTATTGGGCATGTATTCTTAGAGAAAGGGTTATCAGTAGATCCGGCTAAGATCGAGGCAGCTCATAATTGGAAGAGACCCGAGACAGTGACTGAGATAAAGAGTTTTCTTGGGTTAGCTGGCTACTACCGGAGATTCATTAAGGGTTTCTCACGGATAGCCGCATCGATGACTAAACTAACTTAGAAAGATGTGAAGTTTGTCTGGACTGATAAGTGTGAGGAGGTATTCCAAAAACTGAAACACTTATTAACTAATGCACATGTGATAATTGTTCCAGAGAGGAATCAGGACTTAGTCGTATACACGGACGCATGTGGAATAGAATTAGAAGCTGTCTTAATGCAGAGGGGTAAATTGATTGCCTATGCTTCTCGATAGCTCAGACCGCATGAGGTTAGATATTCAACTCATGATTTGGAATTAGTTGTGGTAATGTTCGCATTGAAGGTGTGGAGACACTAACTCTTGGGAGAAAGATTTGAGTTGTTTACGGATCATAAGTCACTGAGATATTTATTCTCTCAGAAGGAGTTGAATATGAGACAGCGGAGGTGGTTAGAGTTTTTAGCCACTTATGATTTTGGTATAGAGTACACACCTACAAAAGGGAATAAGGTTGCAGATGCACTTAGCAGAAAATATCAGAATGCAATATTGGCAATGATAGCCGAGTGGAAAAATTTAGAAGCATTGACTATATGCGGAGTAGAATGGAGATCCGAGGCTAGTTCTAGTAGAGGAGCCGTCATGTTATCCTGTTTGGAAGTTCGACCAGTACTCATCGGAACGATTGCTTCTAAGCAGAGGGAGGATCCACTGTTAGCTGAGAAGACTAAAAGGCTTGAAGTTGGATTAGAGATTGATGATCTAAAATATTTTAGTCTTGACCAGAGAGGATGGTTGTGGAAGAAAGGATGACTATGTGTTTTGAGTGTGGGAAATAGTAGGAAGGATGTTCTTAGAGAATGCCATCGTTTGAAGTTCACTATTCATCCAGGAGGAACTAAGATGTATCAGGATATGAAAAGGAGTTTCTTCCAGGAAGGTATGAAGAGAGATGTAGGCTTATGGGTGAGGCAGTGTTTAAACTGTCAACAAGTGAAGGCCGAACATCAGAAGTCGAGTGGGTTACTTCAACCTTTGGAGATACCCGTTTGGAAATGTGATTCGATATCCATGGATTTTATAGACGTGTTGCCAAGGTCGAATCAAGGAAATGAAAGCATATGGGTCATAGTGGACAGGTTGACCAAGAGTGCCCATTTTATTCCAGTCAAGTTAACCAGGACGGTACCTGTTTTAGCTAAATTGTTTATGAAGAACATAGTTAGGCAGCATGGAATTCCTAGTAGTATAGTAAGTGACAGAGATTCCTTATTTACTAGCGAGATGTGGAAGAGTCTACATGAGACTTTAGGTACCAAGCTCAAGATAAGTATCGCTTACCATCCGCAGACATATAGGCAAATAGAGAGAGTTAACAAAGTCTTAGAGGATTTGTTAATAGCTTGCATGCTAGATTTCAGAGGATCATGGGAAGACCATCTACACTTAGTCGAATTTTCGCATAACAGTAGTTGTCAGACTAGTATAGGGATGGCACCGTTTGCAGCTTTGTATGGAAGGCCATGCAAATCTCCCGTCTGTTGGTTAGAGAGCAGGGACAGATTGATTCTTGGTCCGGATTTGGTTAAAGAAGTTGCAGAAAAGATTGAGTTAATTCAGGCTAGAATAAAAGAACCTCGGTCTAGGCAGAAGAATTATGCTAATAAAAGATGGAAAGACTTAGAGTTCATGGTCGGAGACCATGTTTTCGTCAAGGTGTCACCGATGAAAGGTGTAATCAGATTTGGAAAATCCGAAAAATTGGCACCAATATTTGTTGGACCATTTCCTATTATAGAAAGGATCGGGAAACTCACGTATAGAGTAGAGTTACCGAATATTTTGGCAGGAGTCCACAATGTTTTTCATATTTCTCATATAAGGAAATGTATTCGAGATGCAGAGAATACTATTACACCGACTATGTTAGATGATCTAGTAGCGGAACCGGATATGACTATAGTTAGAAAACCAGTTCGTATAGTTGCAAGAGATGAGAAGAGACAAAGGAACAAGACAGTTAGATTAGTCAAAGTCTAGTGGAGTGACGATGAGAAAAACTATGCTTGGGAAACTGAGAGCAGGATTAGAGATACTTATCCTGACTTGTTTCATGGTACGTTTTACCTTTATGTTTGATTGTTGTAAGTACCTTATCGTAATTTCGAGTACGAAATTCTTTAAGGAGGGTAGTCTGTAACGACCCTAATTTTGAGTAAGATTATTTAGAACATTTAATTATATGAATTAAATAAAATAATGTTAATAGTTAAGGGATTGAGTTTGTTAATTAATAAGGGGTTGTGCATTAATGAATGTATAAGCAAAAGAAAATTGAAAATAAGTAGGAGGAATATGGTAAGAGTAAAATGAGAACATCCTTCACTCTAATACCCTAAACCCTTTCATTCTTCATTAATTATTCATTTTAATATTCACAATCAAAACTAAAATTCTATTGAGCTCAACCGGCCACCATTAAGGAGATTTAAGAAGAAGAAAAGCTAGGATTCAAGTAGAAAGCTTAAGCAAATCAGTCAGAGGGCAAATCTCAACTTTATTAATACAAAGCTAAGGTGAATAATTGATTTACATCTCACTTTTGATAATGATCTCGGTTTCAAGGTTTGATCCTAACTATTTTGCAAGTAATATGCCATGTTTTGTTTGTTTAAATGGATATATATGTTTGTTGATGATTTATATTGTTTCATATAGATTTTATAATAAGTTTAGATTAGAAAACTAACTAAATGACATCCATATGAATTGTGTTTTTGATACATGATCAAAAACATTATTTCATAAGTGGATTTCAAGTTTCATAATTTTCTAAGTAATTATATATTTATAATGAATTTTTAATAAGAGAAAATAGTTAATGTTGGGTTTAAATGATTTAAGGCAATTATATAATAATTTCGGGTCTGAAATTTTATATGTTAGAAAACATAATAAAAGTGAATTAGTATGATTTTTGGGGAATTTTCCTAATTATTTTACTATGGGTATAAAATTATTTAAGTTAAGGGACTTAAATTTTTTACATGTTTTGTTAAGGAGGAGAACTTATTTGTTAAAATGTTTTTAATTGTAAATTTTGAATTCGGCTGCCTTATTAGAAAAGAATTTTAATCAAGAGCGGGCAACCAATCATATTTTTACAAATTGAGCAAGTTAGGTAAAAAGGAATTACTTTGAAAGGCCATAAACCAGTTTTGTTTTGAATTACAACTTCGCAACTACCTTAGCTTGCTACCGTCACCATGCCCAGTTAGACCTATCGCACCTATTCGAAACCAATGCACATGATATCAAGCAATTGGTATGTAGTGTATTAGAGAAAGGTGGAAGGAATGATTGTGTCAAAGGCATGCTTCCAAAGGGGTTGAAGCCACTCTAACTAGATTTTGAAGCAATCAACTTACCTTTGTTTAAAAGAAGCTTTCGAACAAGTTGTCGCTTGCCTATTTTTAGAAAGGAAGTTTTGAAAGAGTTGCTGCTTACTTTTTTTAAAAGAAGCTTTTGAATGGATAGCCGCTTTTGAACCTATTTGATACCCATGTTGTTGCATTCACACCTTTCGAATTAGTTAAGACCGCATTATACCTTTAAAACAATGTATTCGAAAGGAGTGCTTTCGCCTTTTAACTTTGAAGCCGCCTTCTCAGTTCTTTCGAATGGGTCGTATAGCCGTTTTCAAATGGTTTCGGAGGCAATGGTTTCGAAAGGGTGGGTTCCGAAACTATCTTTTTTCTTTTACTTGGGCTAATGCTTTCGAAAGTAATTCTTTTGAATATGTTCTTTATGCCCCTTTAGTTATATCAAAGGTTAAACCCAATGGTTTCGAAAGGAATAATTTTAAATGGTTTTGAAGCAATGTATCCACAAACCCTTACTTGAACCCAATGCTTTCGAAAGGTAAGTTATATGTGTTCCGAAGCGGAAGTCCCTAATGCTTTCGAAAGGTATATTTTAAGTGTTTTGAAAGGTTTGCTTTAAGTGTTTTGAAAGGAAGGTTTCCAATGCTTTCGACAGGCAAGTTTAAATGGTTTCGAAAGGGTATGTCTAAGGTTTTATATAATGGTTTCGAATGGGACGCTTTCAATTATTATGAAAGGAATTGTTTAAACGTTTTAAACAAAGGTTTTGAAGGTATTGTTTTGGCCTTATAGCCTAAAGTTTACTAAGTTAAAAAGAGGCTTTAACTTACTTGAAGGGATAGGTAATCCCATTGATTAGATTTCATCAACATTGTTTTGTGTAAAGCATATATCATGGCATAAGTATTTTTAGTAAGGCAAAGAGCATGATTTCCTTGTTTTATAAAGATATGATTTCAAGGGTAAATCATTTGTAAAGATTGTGTACATGGAAATGAAATCTGAATAGGGTAGTAAACCCTAAGTGTATGCCTTCGATATTAGAAGACCAGATGTGACTGATATAGGGTCACGCCCTATACTTTAGTTAATAGCCCCTAGCTAATATAAGTTCAAGATTCCAGTATATAGGGCTTGTTCACATCGGGATAAAATAATGTTACACATAGAAGGGAATATATAGAGTAAAGATAGGATGTTGGTGAGCCCGCAAAACAATTAGGATCTGTTGACCTTGAATAAGATAGTTAAGGGTAGATAGCCCAATATCGAGTCTAACAGAAGTTAGAATGTTTATTATGTTCTGTAGGCCTGAGTCAGCCTCTGGTTAATAGTTAACTAGATAAAACTATAGTGTGGATAGATAGTCCACTGATTACCTAATTTATAGGCATATATGTCATTGCTATTATTATTATAATCAGTTTGATTGTAGGTTTTTGATTTGCAAAAGATATGATTTTAAAAGGATATTAGTGAAGGAAAACCCATTCCGCTAAGCGGTGTGATCTGACTTAATATCAGAAAACTAAGATGTAATAAAATTATTCACACCGGGCTTTATGTCTGACTCGAAGTTTATGTTTTCCTCTTAAACACTCGTGTGCTCAAAATTAAATTTGAGTAGATTGAGAGTTAAGGACTTTTCAGGTTTAGTAGGTTGGACGAATAAGCTTCCGAAGACGTGCAAGAGGCAAAGCTAGCTATGTAGGAGCTATTTAGTATTATTTCCGCTGTGATGCATTTATGACTGATATGTCTATCTATTACTCTGATCATCCAAGGGGGCATCTTCATATGTCCCTCTTGGCGTAAATTGTACAATTATATTTGATCAAAACCTGGGAATTGTTTTGGGATTATGTAACTGAAAATGAAATATTGAATTGAAATGTAATCAAAAAATTTGTTTTTGAAATCTGTGTTGATTTTATTTCATATTCATGTGCTTTTGATATTATGGAAACCATTAACATTACCTTATTTTGTCACTGAAAGTTAATACTATAGATGACTGCAGCATCTGTAGCGCTTAGCTTTGGGCCTCAAAGTAGGGGTTGTTACATCATTATCCTTTGATCTGCATAGGATTTCTTCCTATCCCGGGCTTCCTTCATTCTTCGCCTATTTAGTTCCGTCATCTCATTCACGAACATAATCGGGACCCAAAATAAACTCATCACCAGTCTCGAGTCAAATGAAGGTGATCGACATTGTCTTCCATATAAGGCTTCGAAAGGAGTCATACCAATACTTGACTGGAAACTATTGTTATAGGAAAATTCCACAAGATGAATGTGATATTCCCAACTGCCTCCAATGTCTAAAATACAAGCTTAAAGCAAATCTTCTAAGACTTTATTCACTTGCTTCGTCTGCCTATCAGATTGTGGGTGATATGCGGTGTTAAGATTAATCTTTATACTTAATGCAGCTTGAAGGCTCTTCCAAAATCCACTAGTAGTTAGCGGATCCCGATCACATACTATGGAAATGGGAACACTTTGCAACCAGACAACCTTCTTAATACAAAGCTTCATCAATTGAAGATTTGTTCAGTTTGATTTTATAAGAACAGAATGGGCTGATTGAGTTAATCGAGTGACAATCACCCACAAACTATCATTCGCATATCTAGGAATCTGGCAACCCATTTATAAAATCCATAGGAACCTACGAAAAGATAATTTATTTGATCATTACTAGATCAACTTAATATAAGAGATATAAACATGAACTTATTAGATTTTTAAGTCCATATTTACCTGATCCCATTTCCACAAAGAAACATCGAATGGTTGTAGGAGTCCGATGGGTCTTTGGTGCTCTGCCTTAAAGAGCTGGCAAGTTATACAATTACTCACATAGTTCCTAATATCACACTTCATACCTTCCCAATAGTATAACCATTTCATATAAGCATATATCTTTCCGCCAATGGAATGGATGGTATAATTGGAGTAGTGACTCTCATCCATGATATCTCTTTGGTATTGGGCACAATTAGTCTACCCTATCCCCGAATACAACCACGAGCATCCACCTCATACTCCACCCTGTCCACACCACTACTACTAGCACACTACAAATAAGTTCTACAAGTTCAGGATGTTTCTTTTGAGCCTCTACAACTTGATCTAAAATCGAAGGTCGAGCTTCTAAACTAGCCAGCACTACTTCTGAACTCAATCAGATAGCTGATCTCTAACCTCACATAAGAAAGAACTTCAAGGTCCTTCCACTCAGACAACGTCATAGAAATAATAGCTCGTGCTAACATCTAAGATCATCAGCTACCTTATTACCCTTTCCAGGAATGTACTATATTTCGAAATCATAGGCTGCTAGAAACTCTAGCCAACTCTAGTGCCTCATATTGAATTCCTTCTATGAAATCAAGTACTTCAGAGATTTATGATTAATGTAAAGGATATAATTCTCTCACAAAAGATAACGGGGTCAAATATTTGGTGAAAAAATAGTGGCTGCAAGTTCTAAATCACGCATGGCATATTCAACCTCATTCGGTCCTAACTACCATGAAGCATATGCAACCACTCCGTTCTTCTACAAAAGAAGAACTTCAAGACCAATAAAACATGCATCAGTTTAGACAACAAGGTTCTGGTTCCCTTATGAACTAATAAGGATAGGAGCATGAGTAAGGAGTTCCTTCAATTGTTGAAAATCTGCCTCACACTTTTTTGTCTACTGATATCTCACACCTTTTCTGGTCAAGCTAGTATGAGGAAGAACAATTTTGGAGAAGTCTCTAATGAAACACCGGTAATAACCAGCCAATCCTTGAAAACTGTGGTCTCTATAATGTTCTCCGGTCTCTTCCAATTCTACATAGCTTCTGTCTTTGCAGGATCGACCGAGATTGCAGCCTCAGAAACTACATGCCCCAAATACTTCACCTATTTCTACCAAAAATGACATCAAGAGAATTTAGCTTTCAGTTGATTCTTCCGAAGTGCTTCTAATACAATTCTAGGATGTTTTCATGACCTTCTTTGGACTTAAAATAAATCAAGATGTTGTCGATGAGGGCGAGAACGAACTTGTCCAAATATTCCCAAAATAACCGATTCATTATGTCAACAAAATTTGCAGGCGCATTTGTCAACCTAAATGGCATTATGAGCAATTCATAAGACCTCATATCTCATTCTAAAAGATTTTAAGAGAATGTTATCTTCTACCATACCAAGCTGATGGAATCTAGTCAATATCTCATATTGAGAGAAGACCTTAGCGCCACTGATCTAGTCAAACATATCGTCGATTCTTGGCAGAGGATATTTATTTTTAATAGTGAGCTCGTTTAATTTCCTATAATCGATACATAGCCTAAAGGTTCCATTCTCTTTCTTTACAAATATAAATGTGGCAACCTAGGGAGAACTACAAGACTTAATGAAATGCTTCAATTCCTTTTCGACCTCTTCATTATCTTTTACCAACATTGTGGTAGAATGACTAATCGACTGAGCGTTTGGAAGTAAATCAATTCTGAATTCAATTGCCCTCTTAGGTGGCAATCTAGAGATAGGCTTGAACATGACAAGATAATCACAAACTATAGGAATTTTGGATTTTTCTTCTTCTTCATGAGGCTCAATAACATACAATGGTATTACTTGACTTGGATCAATCCCTTAGAGAGATATGAGATCCGATCTTTGGATTGAGGATGCTTGAGATAGATAATTCTTCAGGGCATATAATGCGAGCATCATATTTATCAAGTTAATCTATTACCAAGATCATTTTGAAGCCCTAAAATTAGATCACATGCAAATCATCAAGAAATAAAAAACCACATAAGACAATCTCAATGTCTTTACACAATAAAGTGAGAGTGGCGGATTCTAATAGGTTTCATGATCCTCGATGAATTAATCCAACAAATAACATCCAATGATATAGCATTGATGAGATCTTTCAATATAAATGAGTGAGAAGCACCTGTGTAAAAAAGAACTTGAATAGAAAGATTCTTAAACATGATGATCCCCTCTAAGATAGAGAAGATACACCTTTCCGTAGACTTGGACAAGCAGAAGACTCAACCACATTCAACTTTCCTCCTTTATGCATTCGTGCTGAAATAGGGAAAGAAGAAATCTATTAGCCTTTTTTCTTGTAACAATAACATGCATGAAGTGAGCATGTTGCATAAGGCTTAGAACACTCCTTTGCATAGTGACCTTTAGCTCCACAATTAAAACACTCCAGATGCTCACGATTTTGATTCTTAAAATCTAAACCTTTCTTATTCAGAAACGTAGGCTTAAACTTGCCAAATGATTGCTTTTTCTTATGAGTAAACCCATTTCTTATCCGAGGAGCTTCACCAATGCTCTCCTTTTCTTCCTCTTTGAGACTGAGGGCGTTATCAACCAACTTCTTGAAGGTGACTTTGAGTTGAGGTAAAAGTGCCTTCCTGAAATATTTCCTCAATCTATAAACATATTTTTTGTTTTTTCTTCAAAGGGGTATTTATGAGATTGACCCTGTATTTTGACAATGCCTCAAATGATGCCACATTCTCCAATACAGCTGATCCCTCTTGCATAAGATCAATAAATCTCCTAGCCAAGACTGCCTTTTCTACTTTTGGCAAAAAATTTCTTCTCAAATTGGGTTCTGAATTACACCTAAGAAAGTTTGGCTTCATCTACCTTAATGGTCAACAAATCATACCAATCCAAGGCTCTCTCCTGAAGCTGGCTTGACCCAACTTACACCTTATGCATATCAGAAAGGCACATGCAAGTGATTTTCCAAACAATCATTTATACTCGTATCCCTAATAGGAAATAAATTCTAAGGTCTACCCTGCACCCCAAGGGACGGGAGTTTAAGTTTGTTTGGGCTAAGATTCATGTCACACATATCCTATATTATCCTGACCTACTTTAATACCATGTTGTAATGCTTCACTTCTATACCAATACCACCAAAGAATATTAAACAATAATATTGTCTGGTAATACGGAGAAAAGGCTGGTTAGGAGCGACCATCCATGTATATTCCTTTAGGCTAATACCGACATGTTTAACTTTTACTCATATAATAATAAATGACGTGTGTAGTATCAGCACAAAGTAATCACACGTTGGCTAATTCAGAACAAAACAATAAACAATATATTAGAGGTCATAGAATCAATGATTGCAGTGGGAAAATATAATGCATGCCATAAATAGGAATATAATGTGAGTTTACAAAAATGGAAACACTAGACACACATATAGTATATATATAGCAAGTATAGATGAGTACCAAAAAGAATGTACGTCACGGGTCATGCTATCTCATACAAAAACCTTACAAATATATATACTTGGACTAGTACAAAATGACACGCATAAATATATATATATATATATATATATATATATATCCCATAAGCTAACCCAACGTCCATGGTCAATGAGTCCTAGTACCTGTCATCTCTCGGTCTGACCCAAGTATTATAAAATAATAAATGGATCAGACTATCTCTAATGTAAAAAGGGCGAGTACAAGGAAATAAACATATGTGAATTTCAATGAAATAGTTATGACTACATAATATGCCAACAACCCAAATAATAAATGGCATAATCATAAATAAAGCACCATGTCATAAAATCATATAATACCCATTATAGGCAATCATAAAAAATATGGTGAAATAAGCAAATTGTAACGACCTACTATTTTGGACCATTCAAATCGACAATAATCCACACATGTCAGACTTGAATAATGCAAAATAACATATTGTAATAAAATTTGGAGCAAATAAAATCATTCACAGAATCACAGACATAGAAATATCAGAATAACTCGCAGCGGAAAATAAAATAAATAGTGGTTCATGAAGCCACTACAATACAAAGTCCCAAAACAAATACAAAATGCATAGTCTGAAAACAAATATAGTTCTGAAACAAGTACAGTAGAAATCCCAAATACATAAGTCTCTAATACAAAAGCTGAAATAGAATAACTGAAACTGAAATAGATGAATAACTAGATAAGCAGAATCTCCAGCGATTCCTAGCTCCAGAAAGGTGAAGTCCAAAGCTGTGAATACTCAGGCTGACCTGAGCGTAAATAAAACACAAACACTCGAGTCGGGACATACATACTTATACAATGTAAACCAACTCAAGTGAACTGTAATAAAAGGTACAATTAACTTAAAGAATGCTTGGGATCGCCCATTCTTTAAGGATCCGTTAAACTATCTACTATGTAGTAATATTCGCTATTATAATAATGTCTAATATAAAATAAACATACTTTTAAATAGCATTAAGGCTTTACATTTTCCACCTTAACACGTAGTAGTCCCAGTAGTCTATCCAGTATTAGCATACTCCCAAAATGGGGGCTACCCTCGATACTCTACAGGCTACGGGAGAAATCACAACTCGTAGTAAAGCTCGTTGTGGTAGGTGACACGGCATAATAAGGCAATGCCAGGGTAGATATCCCAATTACGCATCCGGGCTGGTGGAAACGCATAGCAGCCACTACCGCCCACCTCGAACAACACTCCCAAATCAAGGGGTGCGCCCAATCAATCACAAAGTAATAGAATGGTATCGAAAAAGTGCGTCCGATCAGAGGTGCTACCTCATTGGCCCGAGAATCGCTCCTGTTTTAGCCACCTTATGCCAACTCACGGGAGTTGGGTCCACGTATATAACTTAGGATCGTCACCACCATCCTACTTCATTCTGGAAACTCCACCGCGTACACAGTTGTTAAAGTGGTTTTCGGTATCGACAGAGAGTATGTCCATATCTGATCCCGGTCTCTTTAACAACCAATCGTTATTATAACCCGTGGTTATAAATTTCAAAATAATTTATATTCCAAGTCAAATACTTCATTTAAACCATTTAAAATTAAAGTCATTATCCCTTGAAATCAAATATTCAATTCCCAAAAATTTAGCCTTTTCTAAGTTCGTTTATTCACTTAATTTCATTAAAACATTAAAATTCCAACTTTCACAGCATTTAGAAAGTGCTGCGGTAAGTTATATTTGAAAACAATTCAATTCAGCAAAGACTGCATTTATAAACTGTTGCAATAGTTCAGTTTTAAAGGAAAAATAGTTCAATTCAGAAAAGACAGTATTTACAAAACTGCTGTAATAGTTCAGGGTTCAAATTAAAAGTTTTAATTCAATTCAGCAAAAACAGCGTTTATAAAACTGCTGTAACAGTTCAATTATATTCAAAATCACATTTCAGCCAACTGCAGCACTTAACAAGTGCTACAATAGCCCTTTTATTAATTTCAGTTTCAAGTTTAGTTCCTACCACTACAACACTTACAAAGTGCTGTCATAGCCCTTAGTTAAATTTAGTCTTTAGTTTACTTTTGCAACTACGGCACTTACAAAGTGCTGCAGATTCTATTTAGTTCAGTTTTAGTTCATTTCCAAAAATGATAGCATTTCTGAAGTGGTATTAATTGAATTTCCAAGTTTTAAATAAAATTCCAGCCACAAATAAACTTCAATTTAAATCATTTAAACATATAAAAATCATATTTTTCCACATCAAAAATGTTCATTAAAATACCTTAACTTATGATTTTTATAAAGTAAATTTTCACAATAAATTCCAATTTTCCAATAATATCACTTATTAAATTCAAGTGTACAAATTTTCCATTTTCCCATTTTTTAACAATTTACATTAACTCTTAAATTTAAATTTTCATTTTTCACAAATAAAATTTAATTTCCATAAAAAATCAAATCAAAATTTCCAAATTTAGTTATATTTTAAATCACAATTTCCATTCATTTATTTGCATTTTTAATACATAGAAAATCATTATACTTTTGTTTAATCATTTTAAATTCAATTTAAATCAAATTATCATATTTTTACATTTTAAAAATACTTAAAATTTTCCAGAAAATTTTATAAAATAACCACGGGTCTGTTTAATATTTTCTAGCCTAAGTCAAGTGATACAGATAATATATCATTTCAATCTGTAATTTACAAAGAAAATCCGGGTTTTATCATTTCAAACCCGCAATCCCAAGTAAATAAAAATAAATAAAAATCACTCAGGCTTATCATTTCAGCCCATAACGATCTTTTCCTATTCTAAAGTCCGTTCGGGTATGTATCATTTCAACCCATATTGATTCTATTCTACAGGGAACTTGTAGTGTGATAAACAGAATAGAATAAACAGTAAAATAAAATATAGCATAACAGATGATGTGACAAGTTAATTAAAGGGTTTAACATCATATAATTTACATCACAGGTGGGTATAACATGATATAATTATTTCTACACTTTTACTTGCTATCAATTCACAGTTATATAAGTATGAATGTCAGGTGTGATTACTCACCTTTTTACGCTGAAGTTTGCAAAACAAACACACAAACAGAAATCCGGAAAGCACGACTAGATTTGGATGGAGAGAGAGCCAAGATGTAAATCTTGTATTCACAAAATAAACAAAGCCAAATATAAATATAACTACAATACAAAAGAATATATTGAAACAAATTGAAATAGAAACAGACAAAAGAACATCACAAAGCTTTTAAACCATTTTTGCTTGATCTTCACTCAACTTCGCTCGACCACACATGTTGTTTGGCTTGGCCACAGCATGATTTCAGGTGGTAAAGATCTGGTTTGGGTTCACAATTGTATGGTTAGGCAAGAGAAGAGAAAGGGCTAGGGGTTACACAAGAGAATACAAAGGGGAAAGGCTAACAAAGGAAGGTTTGGTTTAACAATTGGGCTCGGCCTATGGCATATTTGGCTCAACCATGGGCTGCTACAGATCTGGACAGAGGTTAGGGTAATGGCCAGAGGTGGTAAACAAGCTGGTGGTGGTGGCTATAGGGGTGGCCGAAGTCAAATATGAAGGGGATATTGAAGGCAAGCTCGGCTATGACAATATAGGAAGGGTTTAACATTGTTTTTTGTGGAGTTTTGGTCTTGAGGAGGTCACGGCCTGAATTGGACAGAGGTGATGGAGGGGTTGTTGTCGTGGATCATGGGGAGGAGTTGGAGTGGTGGTTGGTGGTGGGGTCTATGGCCGAGCACAGCTATGGGAAGTCAAGGCAAAAAAAATGGAAAAATCAATAGAAAAAGAAGAAGAAAAAGTAGAAAAGGAAGAGGAAGCCATTACCAATTTTTCAGAAATGTTTTATGGCCGAAAATAGATGAAGTGAGAAGTGTTTTCACGTGAGAAAAGAAATAAAAACTCACGGCCACACTAAAGTTTTTGGACGGCCAAAGATATGAAAAGTCTATAAAGTGAAAAGTCAAATGTTTAAAGCTTTAGTCTCTTCAAATTTCCATTTCTTTTTAATTCAAAATAAACAAATAAAAATTCAGTAAATAAAAATAAAAGACAAATAAAATAAAGTGAAAAATGATAATAAAATTTATTCATAAGAAAAATAAAAAGAAAATAAAAGTAAATAGAGAAAATAGCTTATAATATTGAAACTAGCATTAAAATTGCAAACAAAAATGCAATTAACTTTGGAAAATTATAACTTCACTTTTAAAAATTATAACTATACTTCTAAAATGTTTTGAAAATAGAAATATTGAAATAAAATTTAATTTAAAATGATTTAAAAATATTTACAAAAAAATATAGGGTTGTTACACAAATCCAAATCAAATCCATAAGACTCGTATAAAGTAGGTCAAAACCTCATTGATATGCGCTAGCAAAGTCAATTCTTAAAGAAAAGCACGACGCGAGTTAAACTTAATAACGAGCATGAAGCAAGTCAAATTTCAAAGACATGCACGAAGCAAGTCAGGGAAAAGTAACCGATCCTATAAATATCATTTTCGGAGAATTCTTGGTGTAATTGCTCTCTTCAAAGGGGAGAATAGCATGTAATTTTCCAGGAGAATAGCATGTAATTTTCCAGGAGTGCCTTGAATAGTAATGAAAAGCAAAACTCCTACAATCAAAATGTACCTAATCCTCATAGCATGTGTCTCGTCTATTGAATGCACTTGTGAGGTGCGACGTCTAATAACAAATGACACAAGTTTTATAACATCCAATATTGCCTGATGAACTGACTTTTGGCTTTGTGGTATCGGAAAATTCACAGAATAAAGTCGAACATGAAGCAAGACGAAATGATACCACGACTCGAGGAGTGACCACCGCAGTCAAGCTGCTAGGGCGAACAACTAGCCTACAAGGTCAAGCTATGGAATGCAGTAACAAATATGGCAAGCTATAGAAATAGCAAGCTTCCCCAAGATTCTATTGATCAAAAAGTGATATACTACCTAATAGTAATATGACAAGCCACCTGCTCGACCCTCAGAAATCGACACTACTACATCCTTGGTATTCACGTGCTGCAAATCCAAGTGTCGGGAGGGGGTAGATTATCATAGAGTAAAAGAAAATAAAGACAAAACAGAATCTTACATTAATGGAATAACATATATTATTTTAGTATATATATCTTTATAGTGGAAATTTTAAATATGTTTATCATAGTTTATCTTATAAATCAGCCTGGACAGTTATAAATCTCTGTCCTTATAAATGCTGAATATAATCAGTAAACTAATGCAGCAGAAATGGAAATGGAGAACTATCTACAGGAACATCTTCAGCTCCAGACTTCATTCTCCATTACAATGCTCTAAGTTAAACTTGACTACTTGGCTGGCCGGTGTTTGCAACTAAATTGGTCACAAACACCCAAGAATAGATTTTTGTAGAGAAGTAAGTGAAGAAGAAAAATTAAGCTGAGTAGATTAATCAACAAGCAACAGAGAATCAACTATAATCAAAGACATAGAAATTTATATTGGTTCGGCGTTGTATGCCTACGTCCACTTTGAAGAATATAATTTATTAATCACTTATAAATCTGATTACAACAATGGAAAATTATAAACACTTGATTATAATAGAGTCTAGAGTAACAAGCAGCGTATAGAACTCCAGAATGACCCATCAGGCCAGTATTTATAGATGAGACGACCACCAATCTCTCTGAAATTTCAGCCGAAGGACCTTCCAATCCACATGGGCCCACTAGAGGGATCTCTAGGCCCAATTCCCAATGAGGAGGGATTGATCCCGATCCCTTCATTGGTCGATTTTTGGTCATCGATCCCTATGGTGGCTTCTCCATGCAAAAATATGTTTAGCCTCCAATTTTCATGTCATTTAGGCCACTGGAACTCGAGTTATTGCTTGATCTTTGACATAGCATGACTTGAGTGCTGCCTTCCAATGATCCCTCTCAAGGGGTGTATATCGATCCCTCCAACTTTGTCCATTTGATGTGCGACCCCTAGGGTAAGTTCCCTAAGGTCCATATACCTTGCTCTCCAAATTTCATATGCAATGGCCTTGTAGATCTCGAGACATTGGTTGTTTTCTGCATAGAAGTTTTAGTATTTTGATGTATGCCGACCCCTCTTCCATGAAGCCTGCCGATCCATCCTTCATGATGTTTGTCGATCACTCTTAATGAGCCATGCTATACCGACCCTTTCCATCCAAGGACCCGAATTTCATACTTTGAGCATACTATGTCGCATATCTACCAATTCCGTTCAATTCCGATTTTGTATGACCATCTGTACTAGACTTTCGGGCCCCACAATCCTCATTTTGGAATCATCGACCTTGATTGCAGTCGGATCTAACTCATGCAATTAGTTCAATATAGCCGGGCAAGAATGTCGGGTAACAGTTGGAAAAATAGGGCACCCGGAGTTTAAGGAAAAAGGAAAATAAACTTCAGGTCGGTCATGGGATTGGTGCGAGAAACTCAAAATATGGATATTTGAAAACAAAGAGTATCTTATAAGACCACGCCGCACATAAATACGGAACAAGTTTTTACCTTATGATAATCAAAATCTTTACTACGCAAAATCTGGTAATATTATTTTTAATGACATTCTTTTGAAAATACTTTTCAAGTATACTTATATAATCTTAGTCGAAATTGTTACATTGATTAAATTCCAGCATAATAGGGTATAAAACTAAGTTCGAGGGCACATATTGGAGGATGGATTTCCATACAATGGTAGGTAAGAAACTACGTTCCTTATAGTACATCTCTAAAGGGATGTACTAAGGATCAACACCTTTGAAGCCTCAACGCCTGGCAAGACTGGTCTACCCGCAGACCAATCTGGTGGCTGATAGAACCGAATAAGATCTCACCCTAGTCGTTCCTGACTTATCTGAGAGCTCTCATAGCATAAACAACATACCTGATATATAGAGGGTAATCTAGAAAGAAGATGACAACACCCTAATAGTTGAGAACCACATAACCTTATGTTTAAGCCATTTCTGGGTGATAAGGCCCGAGGTAATGATTACTGTTCACATAGCACATTCTACTTTGAATACCACATTTCCAATTCCATCACACACTATTGATTTCCATAAATGTACAACCTCTGAGCTCGTACGTCTCAAAGAAGGGTGTTTAGTATAGGAGAGTTACCTCCTATGATACCAAACAGATGTACGTTTGTAAAAATCAATGTACGTGCATTTTAGAAATGCAATGTCAGACATTCGTCCATACAAGTTGTTCAGTAACAGGAGAAACCGAATGAACTCTCATACTGCATCCTGTCAGGAATCACCCCTAGGATTAGTAGTGAGCAGCCCTTACACCAAAGATCAAATGAAGATACTACTGCCACATATATATGATATGGGAATTCCCCCGAGGGTCAGTGACAAGCAGCCTTTCATTCATTTATTATCATTCCATGTCTTCGTCTTCGAATGTGTGAATTGGTTTAAAGTGGTCTTTGGGTAGGAATCACCCAAATCCAATCCCGGTTCCTTCTAACCAATCATCGATAAAAGGATGTTAAGTTTGAGAGTGATTATCATTTCATTTATTAATATCTTTTATTAAATAAAATTTCTCTTTTAGAGATATAAATCTTTAAATCATTTTCTTTTCCAATATATAAAGAATCATTAAACCTCTCTTTAACTTTAAAAATACCAAATCAAAATCATTTCTCATAAATCACATTGCAAAATCTTACTGATTAAAAAGGGTCGATAGAAATTATACTAATTCTACTCAATATCAATTTATGTATCAACCTTTAGTATCCGTCGAATAGTGGTGGAATCACATTTTAAATTCACACGAATAGTACGGGTTCCCACTTAGAATTTAATACCAAGTATAAGAAGATTATTTCCATGCAATCTAAGTTGCATGAAATTTGGAAAAATTAAATCTTTTATACTTGCCTCTTTTTCGACATTTCGACCTTATCTATTCCTCGCCCAAGAAAGTGGCCAGGTGAGCCAGGGCACTGGTTGCTCCTGAACATCTCCTTAGTTTAAGCACCTCACCTCCGGATCTCACGAATAGGAAAATCGAATCCACTCATCGACTTTTAGAGCCTGGATTAAATCACTTAATTATAACAGTATTTCTTTAAACATTTATTTAAACTCTTTTAAAATCAATTATAGAACCTCCACATTATCTTTAGAATACTTAATTATTTATTTGAAAACATTTATAAAAGATTTGGGAAAGAATGCTTAAGTTTAAAGCCATATTTCAAAAGTTATTAAAAGTGCTGCAAAAAGTGGTGTGAATAGTGCTGTGAATAGAGCTTTTAAGGCTTATTTGATCAAAACAACTTTTCTATCATTTAGAAATCCATTTTTACAACTCAAACTTTTCTAAAACATTTTAAAATATTATAGAATTTATTCCACATTTTTAAAGAATTAAAAATATCAATAAAAATATCGCTTTTAAAGAATTTATCACTTTGGTTTCCGAACTGCCAAACCACGACTATTTTAAAAACTTGATTTGCTCATATTTCAAAATCAACTAAACGAAATCTTGATCCTTTTCTTTTGTTTGAAAACTGTGATTATAAGAGTTTGGAAAATTCTTATTCCAAAGAATTTTGAATTCGAATCCACCGTATAAATGGATTTAAACTTTCACGGCGTGAAATCGCGAATTGCCGTTACGCGATGGGCCTATTTTAACTCAATTTTTCATAACTTGTCTAAACTTCACCAAATTGGGTTTTAATGTTTATGAACCATTTAAAACCATTTTAAAGAGGTTTAACAATCTCAAATACACTATTTCATTTATTAAAGGAAAGTGATTTCCTTTGTGATATTCGACGTGTATTAAATTGAATAATTTACACATCCAAATAAACATATTATCATATCAAAACATGGTTCTTAATCACCATAACCAAGCATAGCCAAACATATATACCATCCTATATATCATAATATAAATAGAGTTTCTCACCTTCATTGGTTTCTAACTTCACAAAAATTCGCTATGGCTTTGCGACGATCGAATCAAAGCCTATGGAATCAAGCCTTGGACCTTTGAATGGGGTCAACCTAAGCTTGCAAGTGGAGATGCGCTCGGCCATGGTGGTAGGAAGTGGTGGCGGTGGGTTTGGAGAGCGAAGAGGAGTGGTTTGAGCTTGTTTTGAAGTGGATTGCTAATGTGTATATATATATATATACTCATATAAATTTATTTTCTTTTTGCTAAGTTTTCTTCATAGTTTTCCTAAGTTAGGAAGACATTAAAATAGCTTGAGAAGGAGGAAGAAGAAGATGAATAATAGTGTTAAAATTATGAAAGAATGGATGGGTATGTATAGGAAATTTTTTGGAGATAAATATCCATAAGTGAATGGACCAAAATGACCTTGCCCACACCTTCCCCATCACATCAAGGCGCACGGCTATGCCACCCCCTTGTGCCTCTATGTGTGCGAGTTGATGTGTATAAGAGTTTGACTTTAGGTTGCTTAAGTAGTAAGAAAATGAAAATATCTTTGATATTTTTGTAATATACATATATATAAATGTATATGTATATTTGTATGTATATATGTGTTCATCTATAAGTTAGGGTATGCACGTGTATGTTATATATGTTCACAAGACATAAAAACAAGGTTGCAACAACTTTGAACAACTTTCGTTCGTTAAACCGATGAAAATCGGGAAGTCGATTCCCAGTCAAGTTTTCACTTATAAATTAATTTACATATATATGTAAACAAAATTTGAAAAATAATTTCCCATCATTATAAATTAATTAAAACAATCTCATTTTAATTATAAAACCATATAAAGTAATATTAAAAAAATGTTTACAAAAAGTGATGTTATATCGATTAAGCGATACGAATTTTCTTATATTTTCAAATCAAGTGTATATCTTTATAAAATTACTATAATGATTTACTATCACTATATAAGTAACTAAAATGAATTATTATCATTTAAAAACAATTATTTGAATAATTACAATAATTATTAAATCATTAAATCTCAACTTCAATTCATAAATCAATTATCGATAAAATAAATAATTTTGTTTCATATTCTTGTTTACACGGATAAATAATTGTACGTATCCAGCTCCGTGTGCGACTTTTGATAATTATAGAGCTGTTTATTGATAAAACGGTTTTCAATCATTTTATCGATATTTTTTCAAAGTATATTTTTTGTAAATATTTATTCAAAATAAGATTACCAATATTATTGTTCAAAACATCATAATCTATGTTTTAAAAAGCTTATATTTCAGAATTTAAAAAAAAATAAAATTTATCAAATTGATACTTTTGTTGGTCCCTACAAGTAATCACTCGAGTATCGCCCATGTGCCCATACCACTCGGCGTTACTTCAGTATTTACTACAAGTTAGTAAATTCCACTCACTCAAAATATCATACACAACATGTCGTATAATGAATAGGTGAAGTGATGTCGAATGTCCCATTCCACTTGGTACTCACAAATTTTTTGACCATATTCTCATTACATAGAAGGGCATTTAGCATTTAAACTAAATTTTTAAAATTATCTGGACATATGTATATTAATTTGTAAAAGCTAGTATATTTATAAAAATATATGGATAAAATTTTCCGAAAATAAAAATAAATTTACTGTAAATAAACCCTTTTCTTGAAAATGTTTTAGATACAATCTTTAAATAACATAATTAAGAAAAATTACATTATTTTTTCATTTATATAAAATAATTCCTTGCTCAAAATATTTAATTCATGACTTTAAACCAAAATATTTCTATATATAAAAAAACCCATAATTAATGATGCTTTAAAAAATATACTTATATATATAACTCAATAAAATAGTTTATTTTTAAATTAACTCTATTTAAGTATAATCTTTTAAAAGATCAAAATTCACATATAGGAAAATACAAGAAAATATGAGAAAAAAAAGGTTTCATACCTAAAGCTAAGTTGCTCTAGATTTCGGCTATCAATCGACCGGTCCAAAAGCCACCGGTCGACTTGTGTCATGATTTCCTGTAGTAATTTAGCTCTTGGACATGGCTTCGATCAATGATGGCCATTTTTAGTGATTGCGACTGAGTTTAAGGGATTTCTATGGTTCCTATAAGCATGCATACACCTAATACAGTCAACAAATCATTTAATATGCAAACGGGCAGAGTTCCATTTGTAATTCAAGCATTTTCAAGTTAGAATAGACAACAGTGCACAAATTTAACCAATATCACAAAACAAATTAAACTTAAACTCTTACTAAGGAATCTATTTCAACATGCAACGGGCTAGAGATAGTTTTGGGTGATTAACTCACATTTTTTTCCTGGCTTATGCTTTCCAATTCAAGAGGAATTGCTTTGCTCCTTCCTTTTCAGTCCAAAACTGAGAATTCTAAATCAAATAGAACAATGTAGCTTAAATAATTCAAAACTGAAATTGATGCTTCCTAAGGATGTAACAAGGCTTGAGAAACATACCAAAATTTTCTAGTATTTCTCTGGATTTTATTTAAATTAAAAAGAGGAGATATTGCTTTTGGTTTATAAGTAGGAGAAGAAAAGTAATGTCCTCTTCTCTTTACCGTAACTCCGCTGAACATAAAGCGAATTAGGAGAAGAGAATTCTTTCTCTTTTGATGGCGCAATGGTCTTAAAGGTTTGGAAAAATTAGCCCTTTAACCTTTTATCCAAATATTACTTTATTTTGTTTATTTTCTTCCTTATTTCCTTTCAAAAAAATTTCTTCAAATAATGTTTTAAAAGCAAATTTCTAAATGCATTTTCAACCCATGCTTCTAATCAAACTTTTAAATGCACTCTCTTCTCTTCCTTCTTTTTATAATATAAAATGGTCAATTCAAATACAATTTTTAAACAAATTATCAAATAAACTTTTAAAATTATGACTTACATAATTAAAAATTTCCTGAGTTCTCTTATAATTAATTAAATGATTGATAAACTAAAATTTTCACTTTACTCTTTAAAATGGATTTGTTCATTTAAATTTTAAATCATTAATTTCATATATTTTCCCAATATTGTTTAAATTTTTTTAATTCTTTATTTTAGAAACTTTAAATATCCCATTTTTTACTTTAACTTTCAACTTTTACAAACTTTAAAATTTCAGACATTCCAAACTTTTTAAATAACTCAAAAAAATTATTTCCACAATAATAATCTTAACAAACAGTTTTTTCCTTCAAATTTTAATTAACAATTCTTTATCTTTGAAATACTTTTAAATATCTAATTCCTTCAAAATCCAATACTTGGAATAGTTCTAATCTTTTGGTTAAAATTTCAATTTAAAATGTCATATATTTAATTTAATAGGTAGTTGTCAAATTTGGGTCGTTACAAATACTCCATGCAATCTTGTACCTGACAGAGCAGATACTTTCCCAATGAGCTTTAGCATGTCCATAACTCATTGCACTTTTCAAGAACTCGGCAAGGCCACCACCCACCAATAAAGTGTTGAAATTGCCCTCTCTATTTAATTAGGACCTATCAATCTCCATTATCACCATGAAAACCAATGTCTCCATATTACAACTCACTCTCCCTTATGTGCACCTAACACTTCAATAAGCGGGTCCAGTTCGAGCAATATTCAAACTTTGCAGTAGGCAATGACTTTGTGAACATACATGTTGCATTCTCCTCTGTACGGTCCATCTAAAGAGGAGATCGAGAGAAGAAAACACTCTCTCACCTCTATACGCTCCATCCTTGAGCCGAAAGACATATTTTCGGCTTAGTGAATTGCACTTTGAATATCACAACTCACCAATATGCCTTCATATATAAAGCCTACTTCACACATCAACTCTTTCAAGTAGAGTGCTTCCATAGCTGCTTCAATAACATCTATCAACTCTGCCTCTGTAGTAGATAAAGCAACTATCATCTGCAATTTCACTCTCAAACTAATGAATGTCCCTCCAAGAGTCAA
Source organism: Allium fistulosum (assembly GCA_030737815.1). Lineage (NCBI taxonomy): Eukaryota > Viridiplantae > Streptophyta > Magnoliopsida > Asparagales > Amaryllidaceae > Allium > Allium fistulosum. The sequence goes on along the minus strand of CM060901.1, from coordinate 1,272,520,216 downwards.
CACATAACTGATTTGCACGTAAATGTGTATTTTTTTACCACCATATTTAATCTATTTAAATTAAATAAATGATCATATTGGGTATTTTAACTTGTTTAAACCAAATTCAAATTATTTGAAATTGTCACATATTCATCTTCATACAGGGGAAAAATGGTCATTTTTATGCATTTATTAAATTGTGAAAATTTACTTGGAATTTTCTATGTTTTTTGTAGGAAATTTGGTGAATTTTACAAGTGGTTACATGTTGATATATGCATGCATAAGAGTGAAGAGAAGAAATGAAGATGGAAATAATTCAAAGTGAAGATAATGGAGGACCCCACCTACCCACCTACCTTAATGTACAAATTAGAGGCTAATGCACATGCTTATGGAATTATTGGCTTCATGTACACTTAAATGAGGATTATTTGAAGCTAATGATTACTTGGCCTCCACACTTCCTATGAGGGTATTTTGGGCATTCCCCAAAATTATGAATTAGGGTTTAACACGTGTATAAAATCCCCTTATGTTTCATGTAACTCTCTTCCCTGAGTCTCTCTTTAGTTTAGTTTAGGCTCAAAATAAAACTCAAAGCTCTCTTTCTCTTTTCATGGCTACTTAGCCATATTTTTATTTTCATGTAACTTTCATTGTTTTTAATGTTAATTAGTGCTCTCTTTTCTTTTACATGCTTCATTTCCTTTCATGCTAGTAGTTTAGATTTTCTTTTATGCAATTAGAATAGTTTTCTTTCATTTAGCTTTCATTTTGCTTTCTTTTTGCTTTTATGTTGCAAGCTACATTTGTTAATCAAATGACAAATATGAGAGGCTAAACCCCTTCAATTTAGGGGTAATGAAGCTCTCTAATTATGTAGCTTCAACTATTTGTTAATTCATGCTCTCTTTTTGTGCTTAATGAAGAATGATTGAAGTGGTTTAATTGTTGTTTTTGCCTTGAATTTGATAGTCTATATTGTTGACATCAAATAGGCTATGCTTAAACAATCACTAACACAAATGCCTCTTTATCAAAATATGATTATGGCATAAGAAAGTGATTTGAAATTAAAATTTGATGGTCTATATTTCTAATCAATAGTTAATAGGCCATACTTAAAATAGATTTCATTTTCATTTTCATTGTCAGGTTTCATGAAAGTTAGTAAGTGATTTAAGGGGTGTGTCAAAGTTTGATGGCTTATGTTGGCTAATCAATAGCACAAATATGCCATACTTATGATAGGAACATCAATTAAAGCACTAATGACCATAAAAGAGAGATCATGATTTCATATGTGTTGAACTACATGATCTAGAGAGTGGATTTATTCTCTAAATTGTCATTTAACTCTTATATTTGCATTTCTTTTCTTTTAGTTAGTTAGTTAATTCTCTAATTCTCTAGCTTAACTTTCACTCGACTTTGGTTTAATTTGATTGAATAGATTTTTAAAATCATCAATTCCTTACGGATCGACCCGTATTCGCCATGTACTACAAGTGTACGCCGTGCGCTTGCGGTTATTTTTAATTTAAATTCGTTCGATGGTTTTCTAAACCGATAGAATTTCCGTCGACGAACAAGTTTTTGGCGCCGTTGCCGGGGAGTTGCTTTGATTTTGATTTTCTATTCTTCGGATTATTATTGTTTGATTTTTGTGTGTTTTTTATTGTGTGTGTGCTTGCATTTTAAAAAAAAATTGTGTGTTCGTGTGATTTTTATTTTTGTTTTTGTTTGTGTGCTTGTCGTTGTTTATTTGCACTTGCATTTTATTTTCTATTACAAAAAAAAACATTCACAATAACAAAAAAATATTTTTTTTATTTCCATTTTGTTTACAATTTACATTGAAAAAAAAACAACACTGTTACATTGCACTGTCTTCTCTTCTCTCTGTTGGCACTTCTTTATTCTCTGATTTCTGTTTGCAGTGCCACTTAATCCACCATCCTCTCCCTCAACAGTGCACTGTGCGTTCTTATCACTCCAGCCACAACAGTTTCTGTCATCACAAATTTGCCACAACTGCTAACAACTCCGAACAAACATCACACAAATAAACTTCTATTGCTACAATCACAATACATACACTTCTACTATTCCATTTCCACAAATGACCAGGAACCACAAACGACCACAAACGACAGTTCACTAACACTGCAATACTTCTCCCTTTCCCCTGCCTTGCCATATCACACCATACAAGTGCAAAACTGCTGCATCACCAAATTCTCTGGCCATGCCATAATCTCCACCACTCCACTGGCCATTGTTCAGCAACCATCACTGTATCATCAATTATCCCAAACTTCTGCATCACTACAAACACTCCTCACCATCACTCCACATACCCATAAACTGCCCACTGTAGTAAGCATATCATCATCTGCTGCCAATATCCATTACCTTCACCTTCAACAACCATTACCCACATCAGTGTAACACATACCACAACATACATATACCATATTCTAACATCACCAACTTACAACAACAGGCACTTGACGGCAGCATACCAACCATCACACAAACCACCATATACAAACTACCTCCTCGCTTCAAACTGCCACAGCGTGACCACATCTTCCCATCGAAAACCACTGCTTCATAGCCAAAATTTCACTTCTCCTTTACATACAAACAACCCATTTCAATTTTCATCTTCCCCCAACATATCATCACTGACATATCACCTCTATCCCACTTGTTTGTACCAAAATTGGGCACAACACTCTTCGGAAGTTTTTGAAGAGATAAAGTGAAGAAATTAAATGTAAAAAGAGGATTATCTAACAAAAACTCCAAATTTCAAAAATGAGAATAATTTAAATGCACAGAGACATAAGGATTTAGAGTGGTTCGGCGTATTGCCTACGCCACTATGAAGTAGTTTGCTTTATTGATCTTTCTTTGATGTTTACAATTGATTTCAATGAATTACAGCGAATAACAATGATTTGCAGCAGTGAAATTCGCTGGGAGCAGCAGCAATGGAGTTCAGATCTGGATCTGGCGGAGTCCGGGCATTGGAGACCTCAAAGAGGAAGAAGAACCCCTTTTCTATTGGCTTTGGGGGTCTATTTATAGGTGTAGGAGGCTGGTATTTCACTTAGATCTCGGGAGACCCTCTCTGGCACGTGACCAGGCCCGCGCGCCCAAGCCCGTGAAGTTTTGGTCTGATCCGTGATCGAGTCTTGCTCCGATCGAGTCGAAATTTGGCAGGAACATTATTCATGTTGTACTTAAGCTTCTGTGAAAATTTCATAGCATTTGGACTTGCAGATCCCGAGATAAGATCGATGCAAGTTGGAGTTTTTCCATCCACGATCGATACGAACGAATTTGACTCGGTCAAGACTTGCTCCGATCGAGTCGAAATTCGGTAGGAACATTCTTCATGTTGTACTTAAGCTGCTGTGAAAATTTCATAGCATTTGGACTTGTAGATCTCGAGATACGATCGATGCAAGTTGGAGTTTTTCCATGCGCGATCGATACGAACGAATTTCGACTCGGTCAAGACTTGCTCCGATCGAGTCAAAATTTGGCAGGAACATTCTTCATGCTGTACTTAAGCCGTTGTGAAAATTTCATAGCATTTGGACTTATAGATCTCGAGATATGATCGATCCAAGTTGGAGTTTTTCCATGCGCGATCGATACGAACGAATTTCGACTCGGTCAAGACTTGCTCCGATCGAGTCGAAATTTGGTAGGAACATTATTCATGTTGTACTTAAGCTGCTGTGAAAATTTCATAGCATTTGGACTTGTAGATCTCGAGATATGATCGATGCAAGTTGGAGTTTTTCCATGTGCGATCGATACGAACGAATTTCGACTCGGTCAAGACTTGCTCCGATCGAGCCGAAATTTGGTAGGAACATTCCTTAGGTCATATTTAAGCTCCTGTGAAAATTTGATGGCATTTGGGTTTGTAGATCTCGAGTTATGATCGATGCAAGTTTGGATTTCTCAACCGTGATCGATCAATATCTTGAGCATATGAACTCTGATTGACTTGAAATTCGGAATGTTGGCTCTCATAGCCTTGTTTGTCGTGTCATATCAATTTTAGCTCGATCCGGACTCGGAAAAAATTCGTCGATATCCATAGTGAGCCTGTGTATAACCGATCTCCAAGACGAACTGCCATTGGTTTCTAGTCAAGTTCTTGGTGTCACGGCCTTGCCAAAAGGAGGGATAACATTTGCCCCCCAAAGTACGTCTTGTGTGAACATGACGTGCTTTGAAATGCTGCATCCTTCATTCTGAAAAAGTTCTATCTGATGCGTTGAGTAGTTGCTATCTTTTCGTCAACAGATGTAACCTTCGATTGATTTCCAGTAATATAAATGTTGATTTGTTGACTGCCAATGATTATGTAGTGCATTGTTGTAACTGAGTGTCGAGTGCTAGCGATTTGTTGTTCGCTGTTGTAATTGTCATCAGGTGAGCATTCAATTCCTGTAAAAAATTTAAAAATTGAATATTAGTTCGTCATACGTGTACGTATGTTAACCTGACTCCCGTCAACGTTTGCACGTTCATGGGTCGTTGTCAAGTTTTTTTTTATATCGAGTTTCGTAACGATCCTCTCCTGGATCGATGTGAAATTCAAGTTGTAACAATGTTCGATGGTTGTTTTAAGTCCTTCATTTGTATCGATCCTCTCCTGGATCGATCTGAGATGTTGGAATGTATGCTCCGTATCGATGGATATGTCATATTGGGTCTCGGACTGGCAGATACAGGAGTAATGCTTTGTATCGATGGAGTCGAACGATCGAGACATAATCATGCAGTGATGCTTCACGGAGGATATGCCATTTCTCATTCCTTTATTCAATAAGAATCCCCGATTGTGGATAATCTTTGATAGAAGTCATCCATGACTCTTTTTCTAGATATGTCACCAAGATCTAGTTGATCTTCATATGTCAATGCCTAGAATAATAAGCATTTCAACTGGGACAAAGTCTATTTGTCGTGCATCCCCAGAACTGGCTAGCTTGGCGATTGATTTGGCCTTTTCGTTTAGTTCTCTGAGGATTTGTGTAGTGGTGTAATAGTCGAAGCCGGCTAGTAGCTTTTGGTCCCGGTTGAGATAAGGACCAAGACGATGCCCCCTAGTCAGATAATCTTCCCTGACTTGGCGTACTATTAACCAGTAATCACATAAGACATGTAAAGTTTCCACTCGTAGTTTTCTTGCAAGTTTGAGCGCCAAGGCTTCATACTTAGCTTCGTTATTTGTTGCAGGGAAGTTGAGTTTCGGGGCGTAGCAGATCATTTGTTCCTCAGGAGTCACTAACGCAACTTCGATGTTAGAAAACCGATTATTGGAAGTTCCATCGGTGTACGTTCTCCATCGATTGGACGGTTCTCCACTGATCTTCGGATAGTCATCTGATGTGGTGGATTCAGATATGAAGTATGCTAATGTTTGACCATGGAGAGCTCTCCGAGGGAGATAAGTGATATCAAATTGGCTTAGCTTGATACTCCATTTGAGTAAATTTTTAGACATCTAAGGTTTCTATTGGACCTATCGTAACGGCTGGCCGATATAGACGTTAACGGGGTGAGCTTGTCAATAGCCAACCTTCATCATATACTAGTCTTTGGATTCGTTTATCTTCACATAGCATTGCGACGCTTATGGCGTGTGTTGACACGGCCCAATTGATGTATAAATCTTCACGATCCAAAGGTTTGGGTAAAATGGAAGGTCTCTTTAAGCGATCTATCAGAGCTGCTTAGTTGTCCTCGGTACATGGGTGTCTCTAACTCTGTCAAGTCATCGATATGGTCGTTTGATAGTTGTGATCTCACGAGCATATTAACCACATCTACTTTCATTGGTCGGCCGATATGATTTTTGAATGATCTGTTAATCATTCTTTGGTAAGTAGCATAAGCATTCTCAAGTTTGAATCCATGGATTTCTGCATAGCACTATAGGCCCATGTCAATAATGAAATAGTTGTATTCCTGGTCTAAGACATGCTTCAGTATCCGATTGTATCTGGAGTTTGCATCCATGGATGTGAGTAATTCATGTCTGATGGTCAGGTCCATCGGTTGGTTGATCATTGGAAGTGGAAAGCTGTGCTTTGTCATACCCCATGCAAATCTGAGTAGTTGACGTATGTCCACCACTCTCTGTTCGTTTTTCTTATAAGTAGAGGATTGGGTACTCATTTTGGTTGGAGGGCATCATGGATAAACCCACTAGTTTTGAGCAGATTCGCCTTCTCTTCAAGTGCAACAGATCTCTCCGAATCCATGTCGCATCGTTTTTGTTCACCGAGACATGCCTCGGGTCGACATTTAATGCAGGGTTCTTCATGGCTAGCGAGATTCCATATATATATATGAGGTCAAGTCCAAGCGAACACATCAAGATTCACCTGAAGTAGAACAATTGACTCTTTCTTCATAATTGCGTAGAGTTGTGATCTGATCTACAATACTCGTGATGGGTTGTAGGTGCCTTATGTGTTTATTTGCAATGGTAAATGATCAGACTTATAAGGACGTTGAATCAAAGGATTAGTAGAACTTAGCCTTGTACTGCAGGCTGCTACATAGCTGGTTCCGGCTTTGATATTGAATTCACTTGTGTTTCTGAATGATGCGTTTTTCATTCAATGTACTCGCGATCCGTTGCTCATTGTAAGGGTTGGAATGATGATCAATCGCCCATGAGTTCGGGTATTGATCTGATGATTCTATCTCTAGGCATCCTTTTAGTCATAACCTAGAGTTGTTATGAATATCAGGCATGGGTCATAGGTTCAAATTATCATAGTTAACTCTTGGTTAATTACTCTTTTGCCCCCGGTCTCGGGTTGGCGGATGCATTACGCGGACGGTCTAGTCTCGTCCTAGCTGTGTCTATACCGTAGTTCAAGTTTTAAGAACCAGGGTTGACTGATGAATGGTTGAATCATATTAATCTTATCTTCTTGTTCGTGCCCCCAAGTCTGGGGAATATCTCGATAAGTGACAGGGTAGATAATGTCCGCTTCAATTTTGTATTTCTATCCCATTGAACCATGGGGTCGAGTTACCCGATGGAAGGCTGAGTCGTGCCTATCTTGTATTATGTTCTAGTTCTTTCCTATCGGTGAATACATTGTTACTTTGCCGACATTCAGACATAAGCTAGATTCTGGACGGTCAATGACATTCACTTCGCTGCTTATGTCGCCATACTTTGGGCAAAAAATGAGGAGTGAATCGTCCAGTAAGATCAAATGCAGGATTGATGCTTCCCTTGTTGAATCCAGGGTAAGAATCAGTGTGCAGATGTTTAGGTTGCACTTGTTTTGAATTGCTCTTTTAGTCGGATCATGGTAAGAGTCAATGAATGAATGGTCGCGTTGCATTCATTTGGAGTTGGGCGATCAACCATGTCCATTTCGAATTACGTTCTCCTATCAGATTTAGGGATAAAGTTAGCTCGAACGCGGTCATGTCATGCTCATCTAGTCTCATGCTCTTCCTGACGGATCGAAGGAAGGTAACGGAGGACGAACGGTCAAGTCACACCCATTCGTGGTTTATTCTTCTACCCATGTTCTGTTGGTCGAAGGTATTCGATGGAGTTCAGGTCACATCGACTTGTAGACGAAGAGGACCGATATTGACCATCGATTCAATGGTACGATGTGAAAGGTGTAGATCGATATTGCCCGTCGATCCGGTGGTACGATAGAATTGGTTGCCCAGAACTTCGGGCATCATTCTGATTGGTTAGCATTAGGGTCTCCTTGTAGTCGTTGCCTTAAGCTGTAAAGGACGCTATGCTGGAGATGTAGCGAGTCACCTTTCTCTTCTTTCGGTGATTTGTACTTCTACCTCCAGTCTTGAGTTAGAAATTATGCTCATGTCGAGTCTAGGTCATAGTTGGTGAATGAATGGTCGAATCACATTCATTCGTTTGTCTATTCTTGTAGCCACACTTTGGGGATCAGAGTCAGTTGAAGGGCCATTCATCACACCTATTTGATGTTTATACCCCTGTCCACACTCTAGGGACTAAGCGTTTTAGTAGAAAATGGTCGGACCGCATTTTCCTCAACTAATCCCTCTAGCACTAATCAATGGCGAAAGTCGAAGTGTGGTCGATCACATTACAACAACTTTAGTTTGATGCTTCTCCCACTGAACTGTAGGAAGGAATTGATTGGCGGATGGTTAGGTCACCTCCGTCCATGTTGCATGCATAACCCGTCGGATCACAGGCGAGAGTTAGTAGATGAACGGTCATGCCATGTTCACTTGCGGTTGGATGGTAGTAATATCAATTTAGAATAGGACATCCAGCTAGGTCCCTTTTTCGAATCTACGGCTCCCTGTCGAATCGAGGAAGAAATTTTGTCTTGTAGGGTTGGAGTGCATCCCTATAAATTTACGTTATGGGTCCCGTGTCAGGGACAAGAGTGGATGCATGGACGGTTGTGTCACGCCCGCTTAGCGCTGGATGGTCGGGTCGCATCCAATTTTGTGTGTTAAGTGTGCCCCCATCTCAGGGGAAGATTGGATAGCAGACGGTCGAACCACATCCGCTTTTTGTACTACAGAACTTGATGAGGAACCATAGCCGATAGATGGACAGTCGAATCATATCCCTTTTTGTATTCATATTCCAAACCATGCTTGGAGAACTAGAGTTGGTTGATGGGTTGTTAGTCACACCCATTTGGTGTTTATACTCTAGCATGCGCTCTCGGGACCGAAGCAAGTTGATGGGTGGTCATTTGCACCCGATTGGTGTTTATACTCCAATCCACACTCTGGGGACTTATAATTAGTTGAAGTTTATTCTCCAGTTCGCACTCTGGGAATCTGGAGTTGTTGATGTTTATACTCCAGTTCGCACTGTGGGAACTTGGAGTTGATGTTTATACTCCGTTTCGCACTTTGGGAATCCGGAGTTGATTGATGTTTATACTCCAGTTCGCACTCTGGGAATCTGGAGTTGATGTTTATACTCCGACTCGCACTCTGGGAGTTCGGAGTTGATTGATGTTTATACTCCAGTTCGCACTCTGGCAATCTGGAGTTGATGCTTATACTCTGACTCGCACTCTAGGAGTTCGGAGTTGATGTTTATACTTCGTTTCGCACTCTGGGAATCTGGAGTTGGTTGATGTTTATACTCTATTTCGCACACTGGGAATCCGGAGTTGGATGTTTATACTCCGACTCGCGCTCTGGGAGTTCGGAGTTGAATGTTTATACTCCGCTTCGCACTCAGGGAATATGGAGTTGGATGTTTATACTCCGACTCGCGCTCTGGGAGTTCGGAGTTGAATGTTTATACTCCGCTTCGCACTCTGGGAATACGGAGTTGATGTTTATACTCCGGTTCACGCTCTGGGAACTCGGAGTTGGATGTTTATACTCTGCTTCGCACTCTGGGAATACGGAGTTGATGTTTATACTCCGGTTCACACTCTGGGAACTCGGAGTTGGATGTTTATACTCCGACTCGCGCTCTTGGAGTTCGGAGTTGAATGTTTATACTCTGCTTCGCACTCTGGGAATACAGAGTTGGATGTTTATACTCCGACTTGCGCTCTAGGAGTTCGGAGTTGAATGTTTATACTCCGCTTCGCACTCTGGGAATACGGAGTTGATGTTTATACTCCGGTTCACGCACTGGGAACTCGGAGTTGAATGTTTATACTCCGTTTCGCACTCTGGGAATCCGGAGTTGGATGTTTATACTCCAACTCGTGCTCTGGGGGTTCAGAGTTGAATGTTTATACTCTGCTTCGCACTCTGGGAATACGGAGTTGGATGTTTATATTCCGACTCGCGCTCTGGGAGTTCGAAGTTGAATGTTTATACTCCGTTTCGCACTCTGGGAATACGGAGTTGAATGTTTATACTCCGGTTCGCGCTCTGGGAACTCGGAGTTGGATGTTTATACTCCGGTTCGCGCTCTGGGAACTCGGAGTTGGATGTTTATACTCTGCTTCGCACTCTGGGAATACGGAGTTGATGTTTATACTCCGGTTTACGCTCTGGGAACTCAGAGTTGAATGTTTATACTCCGCTTCACACTTTGGGAATACGGAGTTGATGTTTATACTCCGACTCGTGCTCTGGGAGTTCGGAGTTGAATGTTTATACTCCGCTTCGCACTTTGGGAATACGGAGTTGGATGTTAATACTCCGCTTCGTGCTCTGGGAATACGGAGTTGATGTTTATACTCCGGTTCACACTCTGGGAGCTCGGATTTGATGAAGGATTGTCGTGTGTCAATCTTTTTTTGACTTTGATGTGATGGCCTGCCCCTGAGCTTGGGGTTTCACTTAGCGAGTGATCGGTGGGATCCCGATTAACTTCCACTTTTATGCTCTTCAACGAAGGATGAGATTTAGTTTATGGACGGTTGGATCGCATCCATGTTCATTTGGATTCCGCTTTTGCCAGGCCTAAGGAGTAATATTAGTGTTCTGGCAAGCTTTGTGCTCGAGCATAGGAAGGGATGGTCGAACTACATCCACTCTGAGTTGTGTATTTTCCCTTAATTCGGGTGCAAGAATCGAAGAGCAGACAGTCGAGTCACATCCAATTTATACTTTGCATTCTTTCGATCGAGCTAAGGAAGAGAGTTGAAATGACAGCTCGTGATGGTTAGCGAGTAGGCAGTCAGTCGTTGATGACTTTAAATTGAGGGTTGGCCCCTGATGAAGTCGGTTTAAGGCATGATTGTTTTGCCGAATAATAGACGCAAACTGGGGAGTGAACGGCCAAATCATGTCCACTTTAAACATGTTTTCTCAAATAACCCCAAGTGTCTAATGTACGATTGGATGCATGGATGGTGACATTGCGTCCACCCTTTGTGTGATTCCGATTTTATCGGGCATCAGAAGAAGCGTAAGTATTTTGGCGAGCTTCAAGTACGAGATGGAGAGTACATTGTTAGGATATATTACCCCAAGTCTTTCCCAGATCTCCAATTAAATTGCATAGGCAGATGAGTGGATGGTCGGTTGCATCCACTTTGTACTAGAATCCTGACCTTGTCGGTCTCTTCTGCTTTGATGCCTTGCCCCTAGTCAGGGGCGTATAGTAGCCGATGAGTGGTTGAATCATGATCGTCATGACGATACCTCAATGATTTGATCATAGTCCACGGAGGTTGTTTTGCACCCAATCTTAAGTACTCGGTTACCTTCATCATTTGCAAGTAGTTTAATTCAAGTAGGTCATATTTCCCAATGTAAATGAAATTGAATTGGAAATAATTCAAAAGAGATCAGATCAAATCTCATTGATAAGTGAGGCAGCGTCGTATGCTCGCTATTGCACTTCAGTCCAGCCCTTCTCAGTTGGAAGGCTAACGCAAATGGTTCAATTTAATCAAAGTCCTTGATCGATAGGGGTCGGATGTTCCCGGTCCTTCGTTTTATGGGGCTTGCACATATTGCCGAAGCTATCCTTCCCGGAGCAGCCTTATGGCGTTGGCGTTCACGGTAGCTATCTAGAGGAGAGGAGTTTTCCGATCTGGAGTACGGAGTAGGTTCCCTCCTTATCTTGCTATGTTGATCCTTCATCTGACTCGCCAACTCAATATTAGCCTAGACATGTTGACGGCATTCATCACCCTTGGAGAAATCCATGCGCCATTCCCACTTCATAGGGTAGTGTCGGGGGTTGTATTTCCACAGTACACCGACATAGTTAACATGTTGAATTCTCACTGCAAGTTTCTGCATGTAGGATGGTTTCAACGAATAGGTCTCGACTGGGAAAGATTCTCCTATCGGCATTATGATCAGGCCCATTTTATTGCCAAGGGGTCTTGTAACACTGGTGAATGATGTATGCACGATTGCCCAATGTTCGAGTGGTTTGGAGATACCGATTGGATGGTGAGTTGGTAAAGATGGGCTCATAGATTGGTGATTATTTCTAATTTTCACCCAGATAGGAGACCTATATAGGGTATTAAGGAAGTCCTCTTGAGGTTGTATGCCATGCTTTTAGTCATGTGGACGTGGAATGATTAAGATGCGGGCATTTGAAGATGGTTCAGCGGTGACCAGCTATGCTTTGAGTTGGTGGGGTAGACAGTGTAGGGGAGTCGTCATATTAGCCATCGTACCATAGTTGTCAATTCAGGAGTTTGAAAGCTGGTCAATTGAAGGAAGTTGCATTCCACCTTAAAAGCATGATATATTAATCAACTCTAGTTCTTGGCATATTCACTAGGTTCTCCAGCCTCTGGGAGTACGGTTGAGTAATATTTCTTTACACATTCCTTGATTGCAACTCAACATTTGTTGTTGTGATCTCCTATGTCTTGTTCAGTCATGGAACAATCAGAAGCATGGATGGAATGTTCCTTCATTAAATTGGTGATTGAAATGACAATGCGGGTGCCCTGCGCTGCGGCTAGGTTTCGGGGAAATTAGGCTCTTTTTAGGAAATCTGGGTCGTACCCGAAAAATAATTTTTTTTTTAAAGTTTCGTATCGATACGAATTGGATGCAGATGGATCGATACGAACAGCGTATGAGTATCGATACGAATTGGAGCAGTTGCGATCGATACGAACAGAGCACATGTGATCGATACGAACAGAGCGATGCGAAGCAGATCGAGTCGAACAGAGGCTCTCTGATGGATGCGAAGCGGAGCAAGTCGAACAGTGGCTTCGCCAATGGAGTCGAAGGAGTCACTTCTGATGGCTGCGAAGCGAGTCGAAGTGAGCGAGTCGAAATGGTCACTTCTGATGGTTGCGAAGCGAGTCGAAGTGAGCGAGTCGAAATGGTCACTTCTGATGGCTGTGAAGCGAGTCGAAGTGAGCGAGTCGAAATGGTCACTTCTGATGGTTGCGAAGCAAGTCGAAGTGAGCGAGTCGAAATGGTCACTTCTGATGGGTGTGAAGCGAGTCGAAGTGAGCAAGTCGAAATGGTCACTCCTGATGGCTGTGAAGCGAGTCGAAGTGAGCGAGTCGAAATGGTCACTTCTGATGGCTGTGAAGCGAGTCGAAGTGAGGGATTCGAAATGGTCACTTCTGATGGCTGTGAAGCGAGTCGAAGTGAGCGAGTCGAAATGGTCACTTCTGATGGTTGTGAAGCGAGTCGAACAGAGCACTCTTGATCGATACGAACTTTGACATATTTTCTGGATACGAAATGATGGATACGAAAATGATCATATTTTCTGGATTCGAGAGCATGGATACGAAAATCACCATATTTTCATGGATACGAAAATATGGACACGAAAATTACCATATTTTCTGGATACGAAGACATGGATACGAAAATCATCATATTTTCTGGATACGAAAACATGGATACGAAAATTATCATATTTTCTGGATTCGAGAGCATGGATACGAAAATCACCATATTTTCATGGATACGAAAATATGGACACGAAAATTACCATATTTTCTGGATACGAAGACATGGGTACGAAAATCATCATATTTTCTAGATACGAAAACATGGATACGAAAATTATCATATTTTCTAGATTCGAGAGCATGGATACGAAATCACCATATTTTCATGGTTACGAAAATATGGACATGAAAATTACCATATTTTCTGGATACGAAGACATGGATACGAAAATCTTGATGAATGCAGTTCCTCTTAGATCTGGAGCAATCTGAATAGAATAGATGGAACCACTTGACGACAGATCTGGATCTCCTCCTTAGATTTTTGCAATCCAACTACGGTAGTAGATCCACATAGCAAGAGAAAAGCAAGGTTCTCTCAATGAAAGCACCAAAGTGTTTGTACCAAAATTGGGCACAACACTCTTCGAAAGTTTTTAAAGAGATAAAGTGAAGAAATTAAATGTAAAAAGAGGATTATCTAACAAAAACTCCAAATTTCATAAATGAGAATAATTTAAATGCACAGAGACACAAGGATTTAGAGTGGTTCGGCGTATTGCCTACGTCCACTATGAAGTAGTTTGCTTTATTGATCTTTCTTTGATGTTTACAATTGATTTCAATGAATTACAGCGAATAACAATGATTTGCAGGAGTGAAACTCGCTAGTAAAAGCAGCAATGGAGTTCAGATCTGGGTCTGGCGGAGTCCGGGCGTTGGAGACCTCAAAGAGGAAGAAGAACCCCTTTTCTATTGGCTTTGGGGGTCTATTTATAGGTGTAGGAGGCTGGTATTTCGCTCAGATCTCAGGAGACGCTCTCTGGCACGTGACCAGGCCCGCGCGCCCAAGCCCGTGAAGTTTCGGTCTAATCCGTGATCGATACGAGCAGATTTCAACTCGGTCAAGACTTGCTCTGATCGAGTCGAAATTTGGCAGGAACATTATTCATGTTGTACTTAAGCTTCTGTGAAAATTTCATAGCATTTGGACTTGCAGATCCCGAGATATGATCGATGCAAGTTTGAGTTTTTCCATCCACGATCGATACGAACGAATTTCGACTCGGTCAAGACTTGCTCCAATCGAGTTGAAATTTGGCACGAACATTCTTCATGTTGTACTTAAGCTGCTATGAAAATTTCATAGCATTTGGACTTGTAGATCTCAAGATACGATCGATGCAAGTTGGAGTTTTTCCATGCGCGATCGATACGAACGAATTTCGACTCGGTCAAGACTTACTCCGATCGAGTCAAAATTTGGCAGGAACATTCTTCATGATGTACTTAAGCTGCTGTGAAAATTTCATAGCATTTGGACTTGTAGATCTCGAGATACGATCGATGCAAGTTGTAGTTTTTCCATGCGCGATCGATACGAACGAATTTCGACTCGGTCAAGACTTGCTCCGATCAAGTTGAAATTTGGCAGGAACATTCTTCATGTTGTACTTAAGCTGCTGTGAAAATTTCATAGCATTTGAAGTTGTAGATATCGAGATATGATCGATGCAAGTTGGAGTTTTTCCATGCGCGATTGATACGAACGAATTTCAACTCAGTCAAGACTTGCTCCGATCGAGCCGAAATTTGGCAGGAACATTCCTTAGGTCATATTTATGCTCCTGTGAAAATTTGGTGGCATTTGGGTTTGTAGATCTCGAGTTATGATCGATGCAAGTTTGGATTTCTCAACCGTGATCGATCAATATCTTGAGCATATGAACTCCGATTGACTTGAAATTCGGAATGTTGGCTCTCATAGCTTTGCTTGTCGTGTCATATCAATTTTAGCTCGATCCGGACTCGGCAAAAATTCGTCGATATCCATAGTGAGCCTGTGTATAACCGATCTCCAAGACGAACTGTCATTGGTTTCTAGTCAAGTTCTTGGTGTCACGGCCTTGCCAAAAGGCGGGATAACACCACTTTTCTCCAACCGAACGTGCCTGCTACCCACTACAACAGTCTCCCTAAAACACATCATTTCACAATACAACATCACATTGAACAACGGTGCCTCACATACACTCTGTGAAACATTGCCACATTCAACATCACTTACCTCTCTGCTAACATCACCTCTGTGCATGTATAAACATCCGCTACCCTATCAACATCATATCACTCACAGCCATCAAATTCCTATACTAACATCACTGCCCCCTCTACTGTCTATCGAACCAGCAGCACTGACCACTTCCACTTCATTAACCACCCTGTCCAAAGTCATTTACATTTACATCTGTTGTTACAGTTGCACTTCATTCTCAACTCACAAATCAAATTCTCTGTACAAACATCCTCTTCAACACAACCCCGAACTCCTTGCTTACATCCTGACCATCTCTGCTACTACTTCAATAGCAAGCCCATCACCGCACTCAACTGCTGCCACTTGCACATTCTCTCTGCTGCTGTCTTACCCCACCCATTTTTCGACCATAAACATCTCATCTCCACCATCAAAAGCCAAGAACTGCCAAACCACTGCTGAAACACTGCAAAAATTCCCACTAACCAAACAATATCACTGCAGTACTTAACCAAAACACCACCACAACCATTCACTTACCACAACCAAAAAAAAAACTTGCTCACCAGCAGCAGCATCTTACATAAAGCAGCCTCTCCATCCAATTCACGACAACCCCAAATCGCTAGACACAAATCCCCAATCGCCAGACCAAACAGTGTTGCAACCAAATACATACAGCTGCTTACTCCTAAACACCACTTCCATTTCAATCGCGCTCGCAATCCCCCTTTCTAACCCCACAGCCTCGCAATTCGATACCCTCAAATTACCAACCAATCGAACAACCTCTGCCCAGGAGCCATCGATCACCACCCATAAACAATCGTGAACTCACCTTCTTCCAATAGCAAACCAAAACCCCAAGCTCATCACACTGCTTCGTGAACCAAATCAAACTGCCACCTTCACCTTAAACAAACCACGAACGATTTTGTGCGAATTACTGTGACTTGGAATTTTGTTTGACTTCGAGAATTTTAATTTGGGGATTGTGAAATTTAGCAGGTGAACTTGATTTGTGTTTCTGAATTTGTGAAATTCGCATAGTGAAAATTTTGTTTCTTTCGGTGAAATGTGAATCCATTAATTTGGGCTGGGCTTTTAGTTGGGATTGCAAAATAAAAAAAAATCTCTTTTTTATTTGTTTTTTGTTAGTTTGTTTTCTTCTTTTTCAACTTGTTTAGCTGTAGTTTGTGAAATAAAACAAAAAAAATGCAAAAAAAAGTTTTTGTTTTGTTTTCCACTTGTTTATTTCCTCTTTGATAAACATATATATATAAAAAAAAAAATTTAAGTAAAACGTCACTTTTAAATTTTCTTTCTTTTAAAAAAAAACAAAAAAAAAACTGTATATATGTGTGATTTAGATTTCAGGTTGCCAAAGCAGAATTGCAGAAGGAGCAGAAGTGATTGCTAAAATAAATTGCTTGCGTGCTGAGCTTGCCAAAAAAAAACCGCTTGCTTATTTATAATTTTGTCTTTATTTGCCTTGCATTGTATATATCTATTATTTTTTTTTGTCTTGCATTGTTGATTGCTTGCATTTGCATATATATATATATATATATATATATATATATATATATATTAAAAAAATTCAAAAATTAAAAAAACAAAAAAAATTACATTCTTAGTTGCATTTTTAATACACATTTATTTTCTGCTTTGCATTTCATCCTAGATTTTGATTAATAATAACGATTAGACATCGATAACTCTTAATTGTATATTGACAAGTTTTCTTCTTTGAACAATTTAATTTCTTGGTGTCTAGGCTACGGCAGAGTAATAACCATTTATAAATATTACGGTGATTCGTAAATATTATAGTGGTTGTTCCTCTGAAGGTACTTAAACCTTCGGCTGCATTGCTACGGTGATTCGTGGTGCACCAATAACTCCTGCTCGTTACTTGGCTGAGAACTATCTTGTTGATTTAAGACAATTTGTAATTATACAATTTTGGGTTAACTTAGGATAAATCATTTGTAATTAGCACTTGCATTCATTTAGTTGCATTAGTTCATGCATATTTAAAAAAAAATCAAAATCCAAAACTAAAAAAATTGTAAATATTCCTTTTCCTTGGAAATTTTTAAATCCTTTTCTTTCGAATTTTAAAAATCCAAAAAATTAGAAAAAAAAACCAAAATCCAAAAAAAAAAAACCTTCTCAAAAACAAAGAAAAAAAATTGAAAAAACAAAAATCAATTTCCCTTTTGAAAAATAAATTTTATTTGTAAATATTTTTCCTTTAAAAAAAACAAAATCATTCTTGAAAATTTCCAAGTTTCCCCACTTACGTGAATTTTACAATAGTTGTGAAAATCAATATAATCCATATGATTTCACTCCAAATCCGTATGGATATTTTAACAACAACTATTGTTTAAACGATTTGAGTTTTGAACCACAAAATTTTCAAAACAATGACCAACCCTCAAGTCTTGAAAAGAGCATTTCGTCTCTACTTGAAATCTCTACACAATAAAATCAAATGATAAATGATTTGTGTAATTCTTATTTGTGTGATAACTCAAGTCAAAATTTTCAAGGATTTCAAAATTTGAATTCACTTCCAAATTCAAATGATTTCGATTATAACCCATGCCAATTCAATTTTAAACTCCAAAATGAATTTCAAAATAAAAACGAAAATGTGATCCACTTTTCAAATAATTTTGGCAGTGGGAATAATCTCGATTACGATACGAGTGAAAAATTTTGTTCTCAACAAATCCAAATCGAAAATTCTCAAGTCAATAACTATAAGTTGGATTTTGTTGAACAAATGGACGAAATCTATAATGATCACACAGATTCGTTGTTTGAAACATATATGAAACAACGTGAAAAACAAAATCAAATTCCAACGTGTGACGAGTCAAACAATAATCCACCTTTTACCCAAATCGACGATTTTCAAATAACAACTTTTGAAATTGAAAACGAAAATCTTAACGAAGTTGTTGAAAACACGGTAATTGAGTTGGATTTCAATTCTTTTGAGGGTGTGGAACCAAAGTTAAAATTCGATCTTCCTTTTCTCGATTTCGAAAATTTAAATACAACAACTTTGGATTTTGAACTTGAGATACGCATTGAAGTTGTTGATAATCCAATAAAGGAAGACGAATTCAATGAACACGATTTCTTTGGAATTTTCGAAAATGAGTTGTTAAATTCTGAAGGGGAAGATTTACATCACCATTTTGATTTTGAAATCAATAATTTTGAAGAAGTTTTCAATGATAAGTTTGAACTTCAACTTGGTGAAAATAAACTTAAATTTCAATCAATTGTTTTATCAACCCCAAAAATCATCGAAAACAAAACAACCCATTCGATTTTCAATAAAACGACATTCGTTTTTCCAAATCAAAGTTCAACTTTGAAATCTTTTACAATTTGGTTTTTCGAGCTTAAGTTGTGTCTCGTATACTTGACGAGACAAATGAATTGATCTTTGGAAGACCGTTTCATTTACTTTTTGACGATATACTTTCTGATCTCGTGTAAATACCGCTCATGTTCGTGTAAATATAGGTCATTTTTTTTCTCCTTCCACTTGGGTTGACTGTGGGGACACAGTCAAAATCAAGTGTGGGGGGAGACTCACCATCATTTTCAATTTTTACAAAATTAAAAAAAAATTCTCAAAAACAAAAAAAACAAACAAATTTATTTTTTAAGCATTTTAATTTATTTTTAAAGAAACACTATGAGATCAATATATGGTTTTGGTTTATTAAATTGAAATTTTTGAAAATTTATTCGTCTTAACAAAAATAAAAATGAAGTTTGATTACAATAATAATGGTTTAACTAGTATATAGGAAGATTCATGCGTGATAATTATGAAATATATCCTAATTGAAAATCTTTGTTTTAAAAAAGTGGTTGATTTAAAGTAAAGGATATAACATTTTTTTTGTCTTCTAAGTTAAGTGGTGCTAAGATGATTTTGCAAAAACTCTCTCTTTCTATAAATAAAAAAAATCTAAAAAAGAAAAAAAAGAAAAAAAATCATTTGTATATATGTAAATATTTTCTATTAACACCTACGGTCGACAGGTGTGCACACTTGTGTGTACACTCACCATGCTCTATACCTTTCTCACGTAAGCCCGAAAGGCAGTGCATGATCGGTATACCTGGGCTCAGTTTATTTGAGCTAGGTGTATATATATAAAAATTCTTTTAATAACGCCTACAGTCAATAGGTGTTCACACTCGTGTGTTCACTCGCCATGCTATGTATTTCCCTCACATCAGTCCGCAAGGCAGTGCATGGGTAATATATCTGGCCTCAGTTTATCTGAGTTAGGCATATGTAAATATTGTAAATATCAATAAAATTTTCAAAAAAAATGGAGAGAGTAAGCAATGAAATCCAAGCACTATTTTAACTTATTTGATTTGATTTGTTATTGAAATGAAATGAAATACCACTTTAATAAACTTTGATAATCAACTAAGGACCTATTTCATGGTTACACTTTGTTATCAACTGAAACAACGAGTGAAACTAATGTCTATTTGTTATGATAACTTAATTTTTGTTGGAAATTTTGACGAGTAAATGACTTAAATTTCAAGATAATGACCAAAACTTATACTTAACTTATTTGTGTATATTTAAAAGTAAATCCTTCATTGAAAATATTTTCAAAAAACTCGCATTCATCTCTTTGTAAATAAATCTTGCATTTTGTAAATATTTTCATCCTGCATTTGGATTTTGTGGGTAGTATCCGCTGAAAACCCTCACGAGACAACACTCGTCATACTGGGGACACTCAGATGTTTAACGGCTTGTTGCATACGCTCAATGCAATCGTGCTCCCTACGAAAACGGATTTATCTTAGTTTTCCTTTATTCGAGGACGAATAAAAAGATAAGTGTGGGGGTATTTGATGTGCATGTAAATGTGTATTTTTTTACCACCATATTTAATCTATTTAAATTAAATAAATGATCATATTGGGTATTTTAACTTGTTTAAACCAAATTCAAATTATTTGAAATTGTCACATATTCATCTTCATACAGGGGAAAAATGGTCATTTTTATGCATTTATTAAATTGTGAAAATTTACTTGGAATTTTCTATGTTTTTTGTAGGAAATTTGGTGAATTTTACAAGTGGTTACATGTTGATATATGCATGCATAAGAGTGAAGAGAAGAAATGAAGATGGAAATAATTCAAAGTGAAGATAATGGAGGACCCCACCTACCCACCTACCTTAATGTACAAATTAGAGGCTAATGCACATGCTTATGGAATTATTGGCTTCATGTACACTTAAATGAGGATTATTTGAAGCTAATGATTACTTGGCCTCCACACTTCCTATGAGGGTATTTTGGGCATTCCCCAAAATTATGAATTAGGGTTTAACACGTGTATAAAATCCCCTTATGTTTCATGTAACTCTCTTCCCTGAGTCTCTCTTTAGTTTAGTTTAGGCTCAAAATAAAACTCAAAGCTCTCTTTCTCTTTTCATGGCTACTTAGCCATATTTTTATTTTCATGTAACTTTCATTGTTTTTAATGTTAATTAGTGCTCTCTTTTCTTTTACATGCTTCATTTCCTTTCATGCTAGTAGTTTAGATTTTCTTTTATGCAATTAGAATAGTTTTCTTTCATTTAGCTTTCATTTTGCTTTCTTTTTGCTTTTATGTTGCAAGCTACATTTGTTAATCAAATGACAAATATGAGAGGCTAAACCCCTTCAATTTAGGGGTAATGAAGCTCTCTAATTATGTAGCTTCAACTATTTGTTAATTCATGCTCTCTTTTTGTGCTTAATGAAGAATGATTGAAGTGGTTTAATTGTTGTTTTTGCCTTGAATTTGATAGTCTATATTGTTGACATCAAATAGGCTATGCTTAAACAATCACTAACACAAATGCCTCTTTATCAAAATATGATTATGGCATAAGAAAGTGATTTGAAATTAAAATTTGATGGTCTATATTTCTAATCAATAGTTAATAGGCCATACTTAAAATAGATTTCATTTTCATTTTCATTGTCAGGTTTCATGAAAGTTAGTAAGTGATTTAAGGGGTGTGTCAAAGTTTGATGGCTTATGTTGGCTAATCAATAGCACAAATATGCCATACTTATGATAGGAACATCAATTAAAGCACTAATGACCATAAAAGAGAGATCATGATTTCATATGTGTTGAACTACATGATCTAGAGAGTGGATTTATTCTCTAAATTGTCATTTAACTCTTATATTTGCATTTCTTTTCTTTTAGTTAGTTAGTTAATTCTCTAATTCTCTAGCTTAACTTTCACTCGACTTTGGTTTAATTTGATTGAATAGATTTTTAAAATCATCAATTCCTTGCGGATCGACCCGTATTCGCCATGTACTACAAGTGTACGCCGTGCGCTTGCGGTTATTTTTAATTTAAATTCGTTCGACGGTTTTCTAAACCGATAGAATTTCTGTCGATGAACAATAACCTTAAGTTGACTTCCTTTGATCTCTATCCTTAGTATAGTCGAAATCACAAAATCCAATCAAGCTGAAGTCTCTATCTATACTACCAAAAACATGTCCAGGCTGGAGTTCCTCTAAGGTATCTGAAAATATACTTCATTGCCTCCCAATTCAATTTTCTCGGATGTTACATATATCTATTAACCAATCCAACAGCCCGTGCAATGTTTGGCCTAGTGCAAAACATAGCATACATTAAACTACCAACTGCATTTGCATATGACACCGTCTCTATGTAAGCCATGTCCTTTTTTGGGATGGAAGAGCCTTTACTAGACGACTATATATGCAAAGATATGGGTGTACGGATATCCTTTGCTCCCTTCATGTTAAACCGGGAAAGCACCTTCTGCATATATTCCTTTTAAGTTAGCCTCAAAAATCTAAACTTTCTATCTCTTTGGATTTTCTTCCCCAAAAATCTTCCTTGCTACCCTTAGGTCTTTCAACTTGAATTCCACTTTTAACTCAAACTTTAATTTATTGGTTTCAGCTTTATCCTTGGAGGCAATCAACATATCACCACATACAAGAGCAAACATATCACTGTTTAGGCGACTGCTAAAGTCCATAAAGATATTTCTTCAACTTGCAAACCCAATATTCTTTCATGTTTACAACAAATCCTGCATGTAGCTTCGTGTAAATGGTCTCCTCCACGTTACCATGTAGGAAAGTGGTCTTCACATCAAATTACTCCAACTCCAAGTTGTGGGTAGGAACTTTGTGAAAGCAAAATCCGGTTGGAGGTATTTATATTCATAGGAGCAAAATTCTCATAACATTTCATTCCATTCCTATTTGAAACCAATTTGCAACTAATATTGACTTATATCTCCCATCATTCACCTTGAACACCCACTTGCAACCTATGCCTTAGCTTCCCTGAGGTGGGTGTACCGAATGCTATGTCTTGCTCATCTTTGATGACTCTAGCTCCTCTTCCATTGCACACTGATTTCATGGCTTCTTCAAAGTCAAATGGTTCATCTTAAACCATATGTAGGGAATAATCAAACTTATTATTAAGGCTTAGGTTTGCATAC
The DNA here is from genome assembly GCA_030737815.1 of Allium fistulosum. Taxonomy (NCBI): domain Eukaryota; kingdom Viridiplantae; phylum Streptophyta; class Magnoliopsida; order Asparagales; family Amaryllidaceae; genus Allium; species Allium fistulosum. The sequence goes on along the minus strand of CM060901.1, from coordinate 1,272,497,225 downwards.
TACCGATATCCATACCTATCTGGTAGTCAAATTGTCCTTTATAGGCTCAAGTAGGTACAACATTGCCTAAACTTCTTCTAGCTCACCTTGAACTGGAATTTCTCCACCTTCATGTATATCACCATAGTGCTAGAAGGCAATTGTGGACTACTTTTTGATGTTTTACTGACTTTATTTTTACTTATTTCATATGCAGCTATAACTTTGTTTTCATGTTGAAATGTAGGAACCTTATCCATCTACTTAGGTATATCTGAGTCAGAATCCGATGTGATGGGTAAATTTGCCTTAGGTTTTAACATTGCAGACTCATCAAATGTAGCATGTCTGGAATGTGAAATATTCCAATCCATAGGATTCCAAATGCAATATCCTTTGACTCCATCCGTGTAACCCATAAATATGCTCTTATATGCTCTAGTCTCTAACTTATCAACAACCATATGGTGAATATGCACAGTGCAACCAAAAATACATAAATTACCAAAATACATTGCTTTACCTCTCTACTTCTCCTTTGTAATCTTCCCATCTTTAGCTAAATATATTTTTTATTTATGATGTGTGTTGTTGTCAATAAATCCTCCATCCAGTAGCCCTTGAATAAGCCTATAATCAGTCTCAAGCAATGAGCCTTCTCAAGTAGATTATGATTTATCCTTTCAACAATCCCATTAGATTATGAATCACCTTGTGTAGTAAAATGTCTCTATGTACCATGATACTTACATAAACTAAGGAATTCCCTTTAGATAAATTCGTCATCGTTGTCAGACTATGCTCAACTTACAACCAGATTAGTTTTCAACTAATGCCTTCTAAGCCTTAAACATCTCAAATCTTTCTAATTTGGCCTTTATCATATATACCCAAACATTTTGTGAAAATTTATTAATGAAAAAAACAAAATACTTCGCTCCACCAATGAAGTACACCTAGGCATCTTTATGCACATAACAAGTATCCTTTATAATCTATGAAATCCAACAGTAAAAGATACCTTCATTTTCTGTTCTAACATACACTATCGATGGAAATACACCTTGTTGAAACTTTCTCCTTTGATCGTATTATGTCTGCGAAGGAACTCCAAGTTCTTCTTCGAAATATGATCCAATTTGAGATGCCAAGCCCTGGTGGCATCCAAGGTGTAAGAATTGTCAACTCGAGAATAAAACTTCCCAAGTACAGTGGTTCATTTAAGAAAATAAGGATTTTGAAACATCTCACCCTTCATACGAACTAGCACACCCCATGAAACCTTCGAACTTCCCATGGATGCCAATTTGCTAAAAGAAATCAATGACTTACAAAAATCTTGAACATAGCGGACGTCATTCAAAGTGCGAATCACTCTGTCAATGATTCAAATATGTACTGTACCTTCACATATGGCCATCAACTAGCATCGTTCCATATAAGGATCGCACTTTCCTCCATCCTAATAAAAGAGATAAAATAATCCATATTTGGTGTTATGCGAAGCAATGCCCCAGAATCAGGCACCCAATGATCTTTACATCTGATACCACACCAGACATCATATCGTCGGATACAGTTTTCTTTACCACAATTGATGAGGATCCATCTTCTTCAATCTTCCTCTTCCAAGCCCCTAGTTTCTTTCAATGGTGGCACTTTCCATCCCTAAATTTTCATCTTTAACTACTTCGGGCTTCCTAGATTTGGAGCACCCTCTATGATTCCAACTTCTCTTCTCCTCTCTTCCTCTTTCAACAAATAGACTTTGCCTACTCCCTACTCCTCTACCTTCACTCTTATTTTTCATCTGACCCCTCAAGTCTTTAGATAGAAGACCTATCTTCACATCTTCTACTATCAATGTAACTCTCTCATATATCAGACTATTATCAAAACCTGCGTAACGCTTTGGAAAGGAACACAAAAGACTCATCACCTTCTTGTTTTCATATACCTTCAAATCCACAGTCTTCATCCTCATCATAGGATCATTAAAGGGACACACATGTTCCTCGATTAAAGTTTCCTTTCTCATCTTTATAGTGAAAAATGTCTTCTACAAAATCATACGGTTAGTGAGTGACTCTTCAGTTAGAGATACTCAAGATTTACCTAAGTTCTTTTAGCTATAGTTTCACCACAATTCTCCGAGACAACATTCTCTACCATTGCAAGATGTAGAGTAGTAAAAGCTCATTCTTCCATCTCCTCCTTCTCCATAGTTGATATATACATGGAAAATTTATCGGTATCAAATACTACATGATGAACGTTATTTCTCATTACAATAGACTTCACATTCCATTGCTACTTTTCAGAGTGATTATCCTCATTCCACTTTTCTATTGCCAACGGATATCTAGAAGTTACATAAGATCATCTAACATAGGGTCTTGCTACAACTGGTGTACCTTCATCTTATGCCATACTACATATCACCTTCTATCAATAACCAAATAACTCTAATCTAGATTTTTATGGAAGTTTTAATCTGATCATGTTGATGGAAAGGTAGAACGAATAGAAAACTAATATCCAAAATCACAGAACACGGATGCAATAAAATAAAAGTAAAGAAACCATATTTATAGTGATTCCGTTATCATGAGATAGTGTACAACCACTTTGAGGAGATGAAATTTTACCATTTTTAAAAGTAAAAGAGTTACAGGTTTGATAATAGCGACTAACCCGAGAAAAGAAGATATAAAAAGAACCCTTTCAATTTTATTTTGGATACATACAATAAATCCTAGCTAAGTTTATGTATAGTTCTCTGATCTATTCCTTGTCGTTGGATCAAATCTCTATAGATACCTATGATGGAAAGTCCAAAACACATGAAGAAAGACAAAATTGCCCCTAAATTCATGAACACAAGTTGCTTTAGAATTTCCTGCATCAGTCGATTGGAAATCTTAACCAGACAACTAGTCAAGTCAACTAGAAATGATTTATAGTTGACTACAAGTAAGGAGCATGCTTGAGTCAAAAATGCATCTATTCATAATGAAATAGTAGAGCTACCAGTCGACAAGAAGGAGTTCTAATCGATTAAAGGGCAATTATGTAATTTGTAACATATATCTAACTCTGGTATCAACCTTGTTTATAATAAGGTACTTGTTTTCTTATATAACTTTGTTACATTGTGATATAATTAATTTAAATTATATTGAAAATAAAATTCTTAAATAAAATGTTAGGTGATTATAGTTGCAAATAATTGCAATCATGAGTAGTTAATCACAAAATAGAATAACGTTCTATTTTAAATATTCCTAGTCAAGATGTTTCAAGAAAGGATATCGATGCATTCATTGAGACCAGAGTTCATAATGCTCTCTAAATGTAGAAAGTGTATTACTCATGGCTATTGGGGCACTAAGGGTTAATGTATTCATAGTTATTGGATAACTATGGAATGATTCATTTGAGAGTTTCCTATTGGTTGATGATAACTAGGTCAAACAAGAAATCATAATATGAAGAGAGTTATATAGTTCCCTCGAGTTGAGAATACTATGGAACTTCAACGTGGATGCTCTACTTTAATTATAGCTAAAACATAACATGGCATCCAACGAATGACTATAGTTGGGTTTAAGTTGGAGCACTGAGACTAAAGCGATATTCAATGGAGAATTCGTCTTCTCGGTTGTATGAGATTAGTATCACAGTCAACTATAATCAACACAAAGTCAAAATCTCTGGTCAAAGTAGGTCGATTAATAAATGTTATTATTAAACCAAAGATTTTGTTTATGGATTGATCTAGTAGAATGTGGATTATATGGAGCTTTAACCAATACCTGACTCCATATATCCTAATGTGATATAGTGTTAGTGAAGAGAATATATGTAAATTATTATCACTATCAGAACTGCTTAAGATAAATAAATTATGATTTTACCTAAAAGATCTATAAGCAATGAACTGTTCAATATTAATAACTGACTGAATTCACACCTCTGAATCATACAACCGTATTTGTGAATTCTTCAAAAACCACACGATTTATTTGGTTTATAAAGTGTTATAATTTAATTAATATTTACGAAATATTGATTATTGATTAATTTAATGTTTGGATTGTTTTTTTCAAGTGAGATAGCTTCTAGAAATGTTTTGGGAGTTATTAGTAATTATCTAGATGCATATATAAAAGTTATATATATATATATGCATGTATCGATATATGATATCGATGCATATTTAGAAATGCTTTAAATATATTTAATTACTTAATGGGCATTGGAATTTTATTTACCAAAGAAGACCGTATATGGTCGGCCATGCAACAAAAATAAGCGGTTTAAATGTTGATCTAAACATAAATGGAACTAAAGAAAGGTGGTTTTAAAAAGGGGAAGATGAAAGGTCTCCTTTATTTTACTTACTCCTCATTAAATCTTGGTCAACCTCCTCTTAAACAAAAAACCCATGGCCAAAATTTAGTTTCGCCATACAACATGATACAATCAAATAAAGGTAGTTCATTCGATCCAAGCAAACTCGAGTGGTTACTCAAGCAATCTATTAGACTATTCAAAAATTGAAGTATCATAAAGGGGTAGATCTAAATAGGTACAATTCTTATTTCATATTACATATTCATACATGCGCACCTACGACCCATTTTAGTATATGTGATATGTTTCAACTGCCTTTGAATTTGATAAATTTTAAAATTGTTATATATGTTGTTTTTTAGATTTTTTTGATGAAAAATGAGTGATCCTCCTCGAAATGAGAACATTCATTTAATTTTATTTTACATTTAATAAGAGGAGCTACCGACAAGTCTGACATGCAGCAAAAACCCTATGAACAATAAAGACAAAGAAAAAAAATCCCCTCTCAAACCTAAAGATAAGAGTCTAAAAAATAATAGTAAGGTCAAAAATCCAGGGATGTAACCAAGATAGGCAATAACATCCAAAGAGCAGCAAGAATAGGAATAATCCAAAATATGTGTAAAGCTGAATAAGTTATATCCTCCAATCACATGAAAAAGAATAATCATAGCGGGACAATCCAAGCAACTCATAATATAAGCAAATGACTCTAGACTCCAAGGTGTGCCAGTGAAAGGAAGTCAATTAAAACAATCTACTATCAAGTATCCACCGACATAAATAGCTTAGCATAAGCATTCCAATCTACAATCCACCACTAGAACTAAAAAAGTCATCAAAAACGTGAGAACAACCCATATATAAGTGTACAGTCAAATGATTATACACACACACACACACACACACACACACATATATATATATATATATATAATCTTAACCCATTTACAAATATATATATATATATCAGGAAAGTAAAGCAAGAATGAAAATATAGCATGATTAATTTTCGATCAAATGAAGAATGTTCGAAGAGTAATGATTGTTAAAAGTATTCAATAGGTCATTGCTTTAGGTCAGAATGTGTCTTCGATTGTTATAAATTATTTTTAACGATTTTTACTTCTTAAGTACTAATCCGATTTTACCTTTCCAAGAAATTGCTTGAAGTGTGCAAATTTGGCTAGTTTGAAGCTAGGATTTACAACCCAATATATCTAAAGTGTGCAATACCATAGATTAGTTTATTAGAAGGAATATTAGCATTGTTGAACATTCTTTGGTTCCTTTCGAATAAAAAATACCATTAAGTAATACTGAAGTCAGTGTTTTGTAGAGTTCTATAATCTTTGGCATATTGAAATCTAAGGTCATTCCAATTGAAGTCATAGTTAAAATCAAAATTGGTATGTTATAATCAAAAAAATTAAGTTTGTTTATAATAACAGAGCTAGGTAATAACCATTTGAAGTATAGATGTGATACGTTTGCTTATTTTAAATTGCAAAAAAGCACTTTTTTTCTTCTTCTAAGAGTAAATTCTTTTTCCTAAGAAATTCGAATGTGTTAAGTTTTTTGTGAAGGATTAGCCAAATGTGTAGTTTTGTTTTTGGAGGGGCATTTGCTTTCCACAAAAATTTAAAAGGAATTGATTTAGTTCTTGAGAAATTCAAGAACTTATACACCGAAATTGAGGAGTAAATTTACTATTCTCCCAACACCAAGTTTTAATATCACTCCCATTATCAAGAGTATAATATTCTAATTTAGTACAAAGTGATATGAATTGAACTGTTGTAGTGCCTTCAAGAGCCTTAAGATCCATAAATAAGCAACCCACAATAGTAAATTCAATCTGAAATTAAGACATTTTTGAAATTACATATATAAAAAAGATCTTTATATTCGATTCTAAGCCGTATGGCTGCTAAAATGATGTATTATTGCCTAAATGAACTATATTATTAATTCTGATGTTAGAAATGTTAAAGAACTTTAAAATGGATTTTTAAAAGTGAGACATGCTATTAAAGTTAGAAATTATAGGGTGTAGGTCATAGGTTCTACTGTAGAATTGATTCAAAATAATTTCTTCCCAAATTAGGTTCTCATTATTATTTTTAAATTTCCAAAGCCATTTTTCAAGTAAAGAAACAATGAGGTAAATTTATTCTTCCTAAGCCTGCGTCCTCTTGGGATTTGCAAATAGTTTCCCAATTAACAATACAGTTTATACTACTATAGGAACTATTTCCACTCAAAAAGAATTTTCTTCTGATTTTGTCCATTTTGTTAACCATCCATTTTGGAAAAAGATAAATGGACATCTAATAAAACGACATATCTATTAAAACAGAGTTAATAAGAATGATTCTACTTGCTTTAGAATAAAAACCTACAGTTCCAATTTGATAATTTTCTATTAATTTTAGTTATTACTATTTGTCAATCGTCCTTATTAAGCTTTGTCATTCTAATTATAAAACCTAAGTAAAGAAAGGAAACTTCATGATGTTGCAATTAATGATTTTCAACATTGTCGATGTCATTCAGAAATAAAACAAAGTTGTTGTCAGAATTAATCTAAAGCCCCGAAAGTATTGTGGGTTGCGGATTTATGGATCTTAAGGCTAAATAAATACTAGAGGGGGATGAATAGCGTTTCTAACATTTGCAAATCTCTTTAAAATTCTTTTAAGTTATATTAAATCATAAATCAACAACACAAAATTATACTATTAAACAGTCACGAATGCAATCACAGATAAAAATAAAGCAGTAAAGCAAAGTAAAGAGTTAGAGAGATGACTTCAAGGTTTTTATAGGTTCAGATTTCTCCTACGTACAGTCCCATACAATTGCTTGTATAGATTTCTTTTCAAATGCCATTCTTTAAATGGGTAGAAGAAAAACCTAATTACAATCTTGATTCTGACCCTACGAGAGACACCCTCCTAATTTTTTCGGCTTAGTGTACATCCACTTGATTTGGACGGGCTGTAAGCACACCCACTTTGATTTCTAGCGTACAAGCACACTCACTTCATTTGAACGGGTTACAAGCACACCCAAGAAAATACAAATAGAGTTTGATAGTTTTGCCAAAGACAATTTCTTGAACTTTGGATACAATAGATCCTATATCCTCTTGGACAACACTTTGATCTTTGATTTGAGAAAAAGATGATTCCAAAACAGCAAGAAAGTCGTAGTGAATTAATACAATAAAGTTTGAATTGATTCTATATGATTTTGAAGAGAATATAGTATATTTTTAATGGAGTTTTCAAGAGAGTAAGAGGAGGGAAGAAAATAAGTTAATAACTATCAAAAAATTCATTTGAACTCCCCTTTATAAAGAGAATAAACAGATGAGTTCGTTCGCGAAGAGTTGCGACGAACATACACTTCTTTCCAAAATTTGGAAAACCATTTGGCGGCATGTATGTCGACATATCCATACCATGTATGTCGACAAATACATGTATTTTTTTTGAAAACTAGTTTCTTTTAAAATGTTTTTGAATCATATACTTTGTAAAATAATTTGATACTCTTTAAAATAGTTTGAACATAGTTTATAAACATTTTGAACTTTTAAAAACTCTTATATTTTGAAGTATATTTGAAAAAAATTCTATTTTAAAAATATAGAAGGTAGAAAAATAAGAGATAGAGATCAATGATTGCTACCATGGACTTTAACAATATACTATGACTCTATATTATAGTCCTGACATCTTCATATCTTGGTCTTGGTACTCATGAGTCTTTATATCCATTTCTTGAGTCTTTATACTGTACAGTCTTCGATTCAACACATGTGTAATATCTTGTACTATATACAATATAACTTGACAAGACATTAGTATCTATATTATACATGAATGTATACTGTTGTTATCAAGGTTGTTATCATCAAAATCAATAGTTGAGGTATTAACAATCTCCTCCTTTTTTATGATAACAACTATTATATATTGTTGTACATAAAATATGATATAACTCTCCCTGAGTTAGATAACTCCCCCTGATATGTATTTTTTTATTTTTCTTCCATATCATAAAAAAATGGGTGAAAAATAAGAACTCCTCCTAAATAAAATACTTAGAAACTATAGAGTCAAAATCAATAAAAATGATTTAAGCATACTAAATATGATCTAATATGGTATGATGATGATAATAACATAGATATATATGATACATTATGGTAAAATGATAAATAAGATACTATGTTTATTGTTTCACATTTATTCAAATTATACAGTAAATTCAATCATATAGTCAAACAAAAAAAACCAAATGCCAATACAATCAAATCCAATCCTAGGAGTATTAATCCAAATTATATCACACAAATCCAATTAAATAAATCCAAATCTAACAAGTACACACACTTACAAAAAATACGTAGAAAAACTAGACATTCCTAGGAACTTCAACCCAACCGTCAGATCAAAAGATTGGATCTGTTTTGATGGCATCCCAATCTTCATTATCCTTGTTAATCGAGCATTCTAGGTTGTTGGTTTGCTTATCTTTGATTAGGGAAGAAATCATCCATCGAAGGGCATCGAAATGCTTTTCTTGCACTTTGATCATCTGCATTTGACTTAACTCTAAATGCTTTTGATGTCATAAGATAAAAGTAAGAATATCCTTGAAAGACTGAAGTGTCTGCTCAAGGTTTTTACACAATTTTTTGTGCGGAGAAGACATTTTGTTTGAAAAGTGTTTAAGAATGAAAGGAGAATAGAGAGTAAAATGATAAGTGGATTTTTCTAGAAGATATAGGCTTATATAGGAGTGAAAAGTCATTTGGAAAGATTGAATAGGTGGTAGTTATTTTATTTTAAAATTTAAAAAAATTTCTCAATGACTTATATATATCGACATATACATTGTATGTATGTCGACATACATACCTGAAAATTCAAAACTTTTGTTTTTGTTACAGTTTTTGTTTTTATCTTATACCATTATATGTTTATAACTTCTTGAGGCTATTAGAACTATATGTAACAGCAAGAATGAGATTTCATTACTAATGATAGAAAAGTACATGGATTTAAAGAAATACATGGAAAAAAACAAGAATTTAAACTAAAAATACATATTACTAAGAAATACAAAGCTAGATATCACAAGGAAATGACTAGATAGCTTATAAAGATGTAGATGATGATAATGTATTTCCGCTGAGCTTGCAAATTATCTTCATAAACTATTTGTCCATTTTGTTGGAAAGTGAAGTGAACTTTTTACTAAAAGAACATTTAAGCTTCTTTTGGTTTTAAAGAAGCTTCCCTTGGTTCCTTAGAATCTCTTTGTTGGAGAGATGAGATGACTTATTGAAACTTTCTAAAGAAGTATCCACTTCTTCCTTATCCTCTTCTTCCTCTTCTACATCCATTTTGTCACTTCTTCTTATTCTTCTTGTTGAATTTCTCACTCCTCTTCATATGCTAATCTTTCTTCTTTTTCGACAAGAATTTCGTATGGTTCGAAATAAGATGGAATATGCATAAAAGAAATGCTGGCCTTACCGAAAACTTTTCGAGGAAGAGTTGATTCTCCGCATAAATCAAGACCAAAATATATGAAAATTATAGTAAGATTAAACCATGGTAAAGTGTGTTCTCGTATCTAGAAATGTTCTTTTGAACAAAGTCATCTAAGCTAATTGTGCCATACTGATGTCATAGTTTCTGTAAATGGCGAAGAGAGCTTTAAATACTTTTGAGTATGTTTATTTTAACTACCCATGTAACACCCTGTAAATTTGGCATTAGTTATTTAATTAGTTAGTTAGTTAATTAGGCTCCAAAATAAAATTTGTGCAAACAATGGAATTTGACAATGAAATTTTCACCATTGCATTCGTGGCGAAATTATGAGCAACATGTTTGGAGTTTTGCAATTGGAGTCCAAACGAAGAAGTTACGAAAGAAAAATAAATACGAAATAAAAATAATTAAAATAAGTATATTAATGTTTATATATTAGTCATTGGGGCCCACATGTCGACCTTTATTTGGGCCGGTCCACACCTAGTGGTCGATCAGTGCCCATAAGCGGTCGACCAGTTGGCAAGCCAATGGCTGGGGTTTGCCTAGGCCAGAACGGCCCGGATTTAATATATTTCGATCTAATGTATGTGGTTGATTCGAGTGCCTATAAATTCAAGCCTAACTCTCTCTTCTCTTCTTATATTTTTTTTGAAAGTAGCAACGAAGCTCTGCCATTTTCTCTTTTCCACAGTTTTCTAAATTATAAAATAAACTATTTATATTTGTATATATATACAAATCGAAGAAGAATAGAAATCAAATACGAGAAGAAGAAGAGGGAATCAAAACTACGCGATAACGATTATATATATATATATATATATCTGTGTGTGTGTGTCTGTATGTATGTATTTATACTTATATTTTCCTTCACCACAAATCTCTTCTTAGATCTGTAAATCTAATATATGTATATACCCTTTTTATACATATTTCTTAGAATAAGAAGGAAATAGAGTTGAATCAAAGGTTTTACTTCAGATCTGGAGATTTGGAACACTTTAAGAAGGTGAGTGTGAAATTTATATATTGTTTATGATTTTGAATCTATTCTGTTGGCAAACGTTTGATTTATATGCCTAAATCAATAATATTTGTGAATTGTAAGCTCAAATTACCATAGAAAACTATTGCCTATACATTCTTGTTTTAGAACTGACAGGAATTATTGCTACACCCTGATCTGGAAATTAGCCCTAAAAGTTTTAGGTATGAATATTGATTAGATATGAAATTTTTTCCAGATCTAAAATTAGGTTGTAGATTATTAGTATGATTTTGATTATTACCCTAGTTATGTTAAATTGGAGATTTTCAGTAGTTTAATTTATGGGACAAACGTCTATTTGATTTATATAAATTTGTTTGTATTTCCAAATCGTATATAAAATGTAGCATTTGAATTAACAAGGAATATAGGCAAATAAAAAGGAAGGGATGTGAAAAGTACAAATTTATTCTTTGTAGTTTACACTATTTATTCCAATTAAAAGAAAATAATCATTTCTTGTAATTTCAAAAGAGGCAAATCTTCTCTTTTATTCTTGATCTTTTGTTTTAAACTAATTTATGGAAATCATAACGGAGAATATTCCTATGAAATGTAATTTTAGCAAATTAAATATGGAAAGAATATTCTAGTTAAATATTTATGGCTTGTATATATTTCATAGAAGCAGGTATTTATACATATTTATACGCGTTAATAAATATGACGATTTATGCATAACACTCATGTTGGATATTAGTTATACGTAATACTAACGTTGATTTACAAATTGGAACTAGGAAGGAGAATAAGAAAAGGTTGTAACTCCAATTAATAAGTAATAAATATGGAATGAATTTGGGAGTTACAAATAATTGATAGGGTACATGGATTAATCGGACTGATAAATACAGAAGATTGGATTAATAACTATGTAATAGTTAGAAAGTGACTACTGATTTGAAATTAGTAAATATATAATTGTCTTAGGAAATGTCCTTAGGATGATAATCTTTTATCATGGCAAGGTGACATTTATGGAGAAGTGGATAAAAAGGAGATTTATGGAAAGCTAAATATTTAAGGTAAATTATATAGCCTTAAATATTTGAAAGGGGTTTCTTAATGTAACGACCCGCCTTTTTGATCATCGAAAGTCGACACCGAATACTACCACTGTGTTAAAATGTCGAACATCCAACCGAAAAAAGGGCAGATTGTTAGGGTAAATAAAAAGAAAATAAGAGAGAAGAACAGAATCTCATAGTGGAATCGACAACATGTAATATAACAAGGAAAGTAAAACCTGTCACTCCAAAAATACAAAGTATATCAGAGTTAAAAACAAACCTTATCAGTTGGAAGGTTATAAAATCATGACTTTACAATTGCTGATAAGGATACTATACAATACAGCGGGAAATAAAACACTACGATTGGTGAACCTCCAGCTCTTCTTCAAGATGTCTATAACACCAAAGCCAATCTGGAAAAAAATACTCAGTGTGACCCAAGAATTATAATAAAATAACACTATCTGGAAATACCAGCGTGAAAAACACTCAAATAATGGGGAACATATAAAAGTTCTGTGAGACCTCGCCGCTAATGCGGAATGGGTTTTTTACCTCAAAAGAATAACATTCATATAGGAAAGAGTAGAGATAAAAAACAAGAAACAAACCTAAATAAAAATGGGCATAAATAATATTAAAAAAACAGACTTGAAAGAATGAAAATAATTCGAGCAAAATCTAAACCGGACAGAATGGATAAAACAAGATAACAGTCTAAACTTGATAGAATGGACAAAACCAATAATTAAACACTGCGAAGAGTGGTTGACTCTTCCTGTTGCAATTAAAGAAAAACTGATTCAAATGTTCAAAACAAATAAGGGAAAATGAATTTATCCAACATAACTAGGAGGGTGCTTCCCCATTCAATGAAAGTATACCTCTCGATAAAATATACATGAGAGCACACGCATCACTGTCGGGAACTTCCAAGCTGGACCCCGCTGCACATGAGCATCTGAATATTTCATATTAATGCATGCATGCTAACACCTCTCTTGATACATGTGAACATACGTTGATGGGTGCGACCCACATGGCATGGCTCCCTCTTGCGCTTTGTTTTTAGTTTTTTCGGTATTGGATACCGATGCTCAAAACGATCGATAAATCGTCATAGTATTACGAAGCACAACAATGACCTGGAGGATGCACCCCTTTATCCACGCTTTGGTTTTACTCATTTTCAATAAAGGATAACAAAGCTCAATGGAGCAAAACATCGTCTTAGAATGACAAAAAATAAAGAAGATAGCAGAATCGAAATCGATAGTCGAGAAATCAACTATCAGGAATAACTATGTGATTTGTGTATGGGAATTAAATTGCATACACTTACCACAAATGAAATGAATCAAATGCTTAAAAACATTTGATTCTTAATTGTGTTTGATTTTCACATTTCAATAATAGTAAATACAATTTAAAAATGTTCTTTAAATTGATTTATTGAAAGAAAAATTTATAATACTAAGTTATTAAAATAATGGTCTAAACAAAGGTCATTAAAACATTGTTTACTATGAATCCAAAATAATTTACACTTTGCTTTATTTTTAAACAATTCTATTAAAAGACATTTCATTTATAAACCTTCATTTATAAATTTAAAACAATATTTATTATCCCCAAAGATAATAAAACGGTACAAATATGTTTGAAAATTTTAGAACAATGTTAATCATTCTGAAGGATTAAAATGATTAATTAAAGTTTAAAATCATTAATTAAAATGACTTAATTAAATCTCATTAATCAAATAAATTATAAATTTCAAACACCGTTAATTAAAATGATTAATTACTTTTAAATATCATTAATCAAAATAACTAATTAAACTCCATTATAATTAATTAAAATAATTAATTAAACTAAAATAATAATTAGTTGAAATGATTAATTAATTCCAATCTCATTTAAATCAAAAGATAAACCAATTTTGAATATCATTAATTAAATCGGTTAATTAATTTCAAAATCATTAGACAAAAAGATTAATTACTTTAAGTTATCATTAGTCAAAAATGATTAATGAATTTTAAAATTTTGTTTAGTGAAAACACAAGCTCATATTCAGAAACGTACTACAGAGTTTTGGGGATGAAAGTCAATAAACGACGGTATAGCGGAAATCGCTATAACAACATTTAAATAATTTAAATGGAATATCAAGATTTATTTCAATTAAACATCGATATAACAGCATTATGGTGTAAATAAATAATTATTGGCGAGAAACCCCCTAAGGGTCTCTCTATAAATTTTCCCTACAAAACAATGCTTACGGATAATATGTATAATCATACAGGTTCATTACAATCAATTTAATATGTCATCCATTTTCCAAACAAAAATTCAGCCAAACAATCAATCAAACAATTTAACTAACATCCAACCAATCAATATGAGTATATAGCATCGCAGATATGATATAGTAAAATGGAATGTGAGTTAAACTCACATTGATTTTCAGTTTTCCACTGAAGCTCTTCGATTTGAACTAAAACCAAATGACCATTCAATTTTAGCCAAAAATTCCACTAGCTCAAAATCTAACCAAACCAACTCCATTGCATATCCATTGTCACTATGAGTCCAATGTAAAAGACGATCTTTGAATCTGACCTCGTATGACTGAGATACACATTTTATAAGTTTTGGAATTAAACAATTTAATTTATTTACTAATTACAATAGTTAAACAACTAATTACCCTTAAACTATTCTTCCTCAACCTTAATAATCTTCTTCCTATACATGCCCAATGACATGGCCATGCACACAATATCCATGACATGGAGCATCGCTTGGCCGATTGATGAACGGACAATGTCATTGGCTCCCCCTTCTCGATCTTGACCTACCCGACACCTCAAAACAACGCCCCCACTTCCCAAACAAAACACGACCCTCAGCTCTCCCCCTTCACGCGTCAGGTCGTGTGTCCCATTATGCCGCCGATCCCTTCGAAACTTCGGCCATAGCATCTTCTTCCATTGCTAAACCCAAAACCAAGCTCCAATTAGCTTAATTCCGCCTAAAACTCAACCTAAATCAAGCCCTAGTTTCAAAGTGCTCACGTCGTTCACTATCGACCTCCCAAAATGAAGACACACCATAATCCAGGAGCATGGACGAGAAGTTAACAATACTATAAGTTCAATGAATCCAAAATTAGAATTTTTAGTTAACTATACAAGTTGATTTTGATTTTTAAACTTTCCATTTGGAAGAAAAGCTCCATTCTTGATTTACAAGCATGATTTTATAAGAGAAGGACGGTATGGGCTTGGACATGGGAAGGTATGGTGAGGGTATGGGCTGGATTTAAAAAGATTTGACTTCTATTATTTTATTCAAAAATATTCGACAATAAATACCCAAAAGTCTCGAACCCCAATCAAAGCATGCCGACTGGCATTTACTAAATACCCCTATTTTGGACTCAATGGAACTAGTCTCGATACCTAATTCCAAATTATATAAAAGTTGGCCTTTTAAATCGAATTATTTTGAAAATTAATCGCTAGGCGTTTCGAGCTCGCATGATCAAACGGTATGTCCAATCGTTATGAAACTCGACAACATACAACCATTTATTACTCTGGATCCAATGGCACTAGTTTCGTTAAACCAATATTATTACCAAACACCATATAGTCAAATCATGAAACTTAATTCACTCGGTGTTCATATTTTTTTAAAATCAAGAAATCAATTAATCAATGATAATAACCAAATATTATTATTACCTTAATTGCAAACTATCACACTATAAATAACTACATATTTTCGAAAGTTATTTCTCTATATATAAAATATCATCTTAGGTAAAATTATTTCATTTACCTAAATTTTCCAAACCAAAATCATATTTAGCATTAACAAATACGCGCTTATATATAATACTCTCAACTCATACTAGGGTGTCACTTACCATATCTCTAATAAGTTACTCATCCTCGGCTATTACTATCCCTATCTTTGATGAGACACATCCCAACCAGGCTCAGGTGTTTGCTCAAGCTAAGCTCTAATACCAAATGCGACGAATGGGATTTTCGGCCCTCGAAAATCGACACTAATACATCCTCGGTATTCACGTGCCGCAAATTCAAGTGCCGAAAAACCCGACCGTTAAGGGAAAGAAGAAAATAATGCTAGAACAGGTTCTTATGCGAATGGAATGACATAGATTATTTCAACATATAATCTTTACAACAGAAAATTTTAAATACACTTATCAGAGTTTAACTTAACATCAACATGGATAGTTATTAATCTCTATCCTTACAAATGTGGAATATAATAGTACATAAGTGTTGTGGAAATGGATAACAATCTTCAGAAGAATCTTCTAACTTCATGCTCTGAGTTCTTTCAAAATGCTCTAAACAAAACCTGACTACTAGTCTGCCTGAAAAAATAGGGTACCCAAAGTTTAAGAGAAATAAAATAAATTCTGGATCAGTCATGAGACTGGTGTGAGAAACTCAAAACACGAGTATTTGAAAAAAATGGTATCTCATAAGACCACGCTTCACATAAACACGGAACGGGTTTTTACTTTATGATAACCAAATCATTTCTATGTAAAATCCACTAATACTATTTTTAATGACATTCTTTGAAAACCTTTCAAATAAACATATTTAAATAGCCGAAATTGTTACATTGGTTAAATTTGACGGCATAAGGCACTTATTGGAGAATGAATTTCTAATGAATAGCGAGGCAAGGGACTACCTCCTGTATAGTACATTTATAGAGGAATGTACCGGGGATCGACATCTTCGAAACGTCTACAAATTAAGATCGGCCTACCCGCAGGCCCATCTGATGGCGGATAGAACCGAATATGGTATCACCTCGGCCGTTCTCGACCTCTCCGAGACGTCTCATAGATAACACCACAAAATTTAAACCTGATATTATACCGGGTAGAAATAAATAATCTAGAAAGGTGATTTCATACCCTAATAGTAACGAACCACTTAGCCTTAAAGCAACGTTTGTTTTGCAATTCCCCGGGTGTGATGCTTGAGGTAACGTTTACCTTTCTTAGAACATTTTCACTCAAAATGCCACATTGCCGTTTCCAACAACACACTATTGATTTCCATAACAGCACAACCTCTGAGCTCTAGTCTCAGAGAAGGGTGTTAAGTAGAGGGGTTACCTCCTACGTCACCAAACAGATGTATGTTTATAGAGAACAATGAACTATGATCTTAGAAATGCAATGTCAGACATTCATCCATACAAGTTGTCTAGGAACAAGACAAACTGAATGCACTCCACTACCATATCCTATCGGAAATTACTCCTGAGATTAGTAGATATTAGTCCTTACATACGAAGATCCCAGAATGAAGGGACCGCTGCTATTTATTTACCTTGGGAGTTACTTCTAAATTATCCACAAGCAGTTTTTCCATTATGAAGATCCATATCTTTAACATGTCTTCACTTTCGAACTTGTAAATTGGTTCAAAATGGATTTCGGAGAAGAATTACACAAATCTGACCCCAATACCTTCGAACCAATCATCGATTGATGTTAAGTAAATAGTTGCTTATCAGTTGAATAATTACTTTCCCATTATCAAAAATATCTTCTGGCGATATATACCTTTAAAACCTTTCTTTTCGGTATATATAGAATCATTAAACCTCATTTATCAATTATTTGTTTAATTAAAACCTTTTTAAATCTTGGAGTAATTTCTAAATCATTTCGTCATTTACTTAGGAAAATATCTCCAAATCATTAATCTTAATAAAGATTTCTAAATCATAACTTTTAAAATGGGTCAAAAACAATGTTATTTAAGACATTGTTTACTGTAAACCCCAAATAATTAATTTTAAGTAAAAGGATCCATAGGATTTAAAATAATTCCAAATCATTTATTTAAATCTCAACAAAAGATTTCTTATTTCCAATACATATAATTTTAATAGGTTAAAACCATGTTATCTAAGATGGTAAATCCAAATTAGTTAGTATTCAAGTAAAACGGATCCGTAGAAATTATATTGATTCTAGTCAACACCAATTTCCTTATTCAACCTTTACTATCCATCAAATAGCAGTGAAATCACCTTTTAAATTCACATGGATAATACAGGTTCCCTCCTTGGAATTTAATACCAAGTATAAGAAGATTATTTATGTACAATCCAAGTTGTATTAAATTTTGGAAAAATTAAATCTTTTATACTTGCCTCGTTTCCGAAATTTCGACCTTATCTATTCCTCGCCTAGGAAAGAGACCAGGTGAGCCAGGGCACTGGTTGCTCCTGAACATCTCCTTAGTTTAAGAACCTCCCATCTAGATTTCAAGAATAGAAAAATCCAGTCTACTCATCACTTTTAGTGCCAAGATTAAATCACTTGATTTTAAAAACTTTTCTTTAAATCATTTATTTAAACTTTTTGAAATAAATTATAAAACCTTAAAACTACATTTAAAATACATAATTATTTATTTTAAAACATTTATAAAAGATTTGGGAAAGAATACTTAAGTTTATAGCCATATTTTCAAAAGTTATTAAAAGTGCTGCAAAAAGTGCAGCGAATAGTGCTGTGAATAGTGCTTTTAAGGTTTATTAGATCAAAACGACTTTTCAATCATTTAGAAATTCATTTTTATAACTCAAATCTCTTTTAAAATATTTTAAATAATTTATAAAATTTATTCCATTTTTTAAAGAATTAAAAATATCAATTTTAAAGAATTTATCGCTTTGGTTTTTGAACTGCCAAACTGCGATTATTTTGAGAACTTGATTTGCTCATATTTCAAAATCTACTAAAAGAAATCTCGATCCTTTTAATTTGTTTGGAAACTATGATTATAAGAGTTCGGAAAATTCTTATTCCAAAGAATTCTGACTCCGAGTCCATTGTTTAAATGGATTTAACTTTCTACAGCGCAAAATCGCGAACTACCGTTCGCGACGCGCCTATTTTTGACTCAACTTTCATAACTTGTCAAAACATCACCAAATTGGGTTTTAGTGTTTATAAAATATTTTAAACCATTTTAAAGAGGCTTAACAATCTCATATACACCATTTCATTTATTAAAGGAAAGTGATTTCCTTTGTGATATTTGATGTGTATTAAACGTGAATTGTTTACACATCCAAAAAAACATATTATCATATTCAAACGTGGTTCACAATTATCATAACCAAGCATAACCAAACATATATATCATTAAATATATCATAATATAAATAGAGTTTCTCACATTAATTGGTTTCTAACTTTACGAAAATTCGCTAGAGCTTTGCTACGATCGAATCAAAGCCTATGGAAGTGATCCTTGGACCTTTGGAAAGCCACAGCCTAAGCAAGGAAGAGGTGGAGCTTTTGGCCAATGGTGATGGAGAGGGTGGCCGTGAGTTTGGAAGGTGGAGAGGAGGCGATGGCACTTGGTTTTGAAGTGGATTGACATGGTATATACATGTGTATATATTTTACTTTATTTTGGAATATTTTTCCCATAGCTTTGCTAATATTTTTTCAAGGCATGGAACCATTAAAGAAGAGATCTTAGGGCTTTAAGAAGAAGAGGAAGAAGAAGAGAATTGTGTGAATGTATGTGTGCATGTTGGTGGGTATTTATAGGAAAAACTTTTAGAAATATATATCCAAATGTGTAAGGACCAAAATGCCCTTGCCCACACCCCCTCCGTCACCATCAAGGTGCACGACTTCCCCCATTTCACCCTCTATGTGTGTGGTGATGACGGTGTGTAAGTGAGTTGATGTTTTCTTTTATCTTTGGTTTGCTTAAGGATGAAGTTTATACAAAATATCTTAGATCTTTTGTAATATATATATATATATAAGTGTATATCTATATTTGTATGTATATATATATATATATATGTTCATGTATATGTTAGGGTGTGCATGGGTATGTTATATATGTGCACAAGACATATAAACAAGGATGCAACAATTTTGAACAACTTCCGTTCGTTAAACCATTGAAAATCGTGAAGCCGATTCCCGGTCACATTTTCATTTATTAATCAGTTACATATAAATGTAAACAAAATTTGAAACCGAATTTCTTATCATTTTTAACAAATTAAAATGATCATATTTGACTTATAAAACCATATATAGTAATATCAAACAATTGTTTACAAAAAGTGATGTTATATCGATAAAGTGATACAAATTTTCTTATATTTTCAAATCAAGTATATATCTTTATAAAACTACTATAAATGATTTATTATCACTTCATAATTAACTAAAATGAATTATCATCACTTAAAAACAATTATTTGACTAATTATAATAATTATTAAATCATTAAATCTCAATTTAAATTCATAAATCAATTATTAAATATGATGTCATTGTCGATGATGTCATAAATACATTTATTTTTCAAAAATAAAATAAATAATTTTATTTCATATTATTATTTATATGGATAAATGAGTGTATCTATCCAGCTCCGTGCGCGACTTCTAATAATTATAGAACTATTTATCGATAAAACGGTTTACGGTCATTTTATCGATATTTTTCCAAAGTTTATATTTTTTGTAAATACTTATTCAAAATAAGATTGCCATCATTATTTACTATTCAAGACATCATAATCTATATTAAAAATCTTATATTTCAATATTTTAAAAATAAATATAATTTATCAAAGTGATAAATTTGCGGGCCGTTACAGAATTTCCCCCTTAAAAGAATTTCGTCCTCGAAATTACGACGCAAAACCCAAAAGTGTTTGCCCAAAATATTTATTTTTAAACTTGCGACTGTACGATGTATATAGATCATCCGTACGACAAATTTGATTCAATCTACTATTCGAATCCACAACTTTACTTCCAGACTAGTATTGGTCCTCTGATCCTCTAGCGCGGACTACGATCAGGCTTAGAAACTTATATTTTCCTTGCATAGCTCTCAACTATAATAGAAAATGTAAGGCTTCAACCATAAACCCTCATCAATGTTAGATCATCAAGAATCGAGTGATAAATCCTTTTTTGGACCAGTGTAAATACCTCAAAGTTCTGTACTCAAACCTTAGGTCAAATAGTTATACGAATAAAATGATCTATGTATAACTTAAGTATATATTCAAATTGCATTTCTTAACTATACCAAATCACTATTAGTTTTATATAACTATCAATTTATGAACCAGTTCATAAACTATTACTTAAGTTTATTATTATTATTTTTGCAAGGCAAGCGTGGTTAACAGGGCCCCTACCGGGTTTATTACATAATAAACAAAAGTGAAAAATGATTATGAACATGCTCATAACCAAATAAGCAAAGAAAATACACACAACAATAACAAGCAAGCACAAAACAAAAAGGAAAAACAAGGCTACCTCCATTTCTCCATGTCTGCCACAGTAAAGCAGTATTTACTTAAAGCCATCCCTTCTTGTATATTGTTGCATAGGGCAATCCATAATTGTGACAAAGACTTTGATTTATGGTCAAAACATCTCATGTTTCATTCTTCCCATATAAGGTTAAAATACTTTTTCAAAGTGAAGAAAAGCACAACCCTTACATTTTTCCTCCACTTCAGAGCCTTTCTAATCCAGTTCCATTCACAAATAGGACCACATGATGATAAACTCAACCCCAAATTATTCGCAAGCCTGGTCCATAGATTCAATAGCAAAGGGCACATAAAGAAAAGGTGCCGAGTGCTCTCAATATAGAGATTGCAGTAAACACAAAGAGGCTCCACACTCATACCATACTTGATCAATTTCTCCTTAGTTAACAAAGCATCCATCATAACTTTCCACATCATAAGGTTATCTTTACTAGTTGAAATAACACCCCAAACAACTTTATTCCACCCACAGCTCTGCAGATTATTGTGCTCAATTATCAAATTATAAACATGTGAAATGGTATAAGACTTACCATTCCAGATTAGCACTTCCTCTTCAGCATAAGGATAAAAATTGGCACTCATTGCATTCCACATCTGTCTTATGTCCTGGTTACTAGAGTAAGGTAGCTGTAGTATACCATTGCTGATGTAGTCACTTACTTTAGCATTCCTGTTAATACCAGACTGAATGTTATTCTAGTGAGAGAACTTAAGAGATAATATTATCCCATTAACCATCCATGGTTCATCCCAGAACCTCCTGCTGCCAGCATGCCTGAGTGATAGCTTAACATAAGGCAAGAATAAGCTTCTCAAATTAAGTATTTTCCTCCATATCCAGCAAGCATTCTGTGGCACAGCCATAGTCCAAAAACATTTTGAACCAATGTTATGCCTATGAGTCCATTTAGTCCACAAACTTGCCCTGCTACTAAATAAGGAGTTAAAATGCACACTTACTGCAGCTTTATTCTAGCTTACCATATTGTAAATTCCAAGTCCTCCCTTAGTTTTGGGCTTCTCAAATTTAGTGAAAGAACATGGCACTATCCTTTTTGAAATCATAGATCCCGTCCAAAAAAAAACCTTAACATTGCACTTCTAACCATTTTAATTAACTTCAAGGGTAGAATAAAACACCTGGCCCAGTAAACCATCATAGAGAAAATAACAGATTTAATTAGCACCAACCTTCCTGCTTGAGAAAGGAATTTGCAAGCCCATCTGTTCATTCTTGAAGTGATCCTATCATATAAAGGTAGATAGTTAACAACTGTAACTCTGCTTGTGCAAGGTTGAAGGCCCAAATATGTCATGTCATTACTCATGGGCTGCAGAATAGAAAAGGTGGCCAAGAAGCTAGCTTCTTCATGGCAGATACCAGAAAAAAGAATGTGTGATTTATTATTATTGAGCTTCAGACCTGTCACGTGGTAAAATTATTCAAGAGTTCTCTTAATTCAAGCCAAGGAATTCAAATCTTGTTTTGTAAAGAGCATTATGTCATCAGCAAAAAGCAAGGATGTGATAAGAGGGTTTGAGCACTTAGGGTGGAGTTGTATTTCATTATTTCTAAACTTGTCTGTAATCATAATTGTGAATACTTACATGACAGTGATAAATATGTAGGAAGATAATGGGTCACCTTGCCTTATTCCTTGCTTGCTTCTAAAGTAGCCTGAGGTACTGCCATTGTATTTAAGAGAAAAACATGGAGTGGATATGCATTCATACACCCAAGCAACAAACACCTTAGGAAACCCCACAAGAGACATAATTCTAACAATTGACACCCATTGAATACTGTCATATGCCTTCTTCAAGTCAAGCTTCAGCATAGCACCAGGGGTAGCATTAACTCTACTGTATCCCTTAAGTAATTCATGTGCAAGCATCACATTATCTAGAATATTTCTCTTAAGAAGAAAGGCAGCCTGGTTCTTAGTAATTATTCTATCAAGCACAAGCATCATCCTAGAAGCAAGTATCTTAGAGATACACTTGTACATGACATTACAGAATGATATGGGTCTAAAAGAAGTGACAGAAGTTACTGGCTTTTGCTTGGGTAATAGGACTAGGTTAGGAGCATTCACCTCACTCAACAATTGGAACTTTTCAAAAAAATTATGAACAACGGCACAAAAGGCATCCCCAATAACATCCCAGCTACGTGTGATGAAAACCACATTGAACCCATCTGGCCCTCCTGCGGATTTTTTATTTATAGAAAATAGGGTTTTTTTTAATTTCATCATTAGTAACCTTGCTGACTAGCATTAGGGCCTCATTAGCTTGCACTGAAGCTAGATGTATTTGTGTTACGTTCTCCAAGTTAGGCCAAAAATTAGATGCATTACCAAGCAAATTCTCATAATATTGGAGCAATGCATTATCAACTTCCTTTGGACAGCTTTGCGGCACCCTAATTCATCATAAATAGTACAAATTTGCTCCTTAGATTGCTTCATTTTTAGAGAGGCATGGAAATAAGCAGTATTCCTATCACCCTCTATTGCCCATTTCTGCCTTGTTTGCTGCCTTATCATACTACCTTCCACTGCCAAAGCATCATTAAGGGCAGCAAATAATCTTGCTTCCTCACCAGCAGCTTGTAAGTCATCAGGATTGTCCATCATCGGCTGCTGTGCCTGCTTGAGTTGAGTCCTAAGATTGTTAGTAGCTTTACTTCCATTCCTATATTTTTCCTTAGCCCAGCTCTTTAGTGCAAAATTAGTTGCCTTCATTTTCCTTCAAAAAATATACATTGGGTTGCCAACAAAATTATTATCCCATGCATTAATTATAATTTATTATACTCAGGTGCTTGGACCCAAGCATTATAGAATTTAAAGCTTTTTTTCTCATTTACTACCTCAATTCCAGTGTGAATAATTAAAGGGGAGTGGTCAGATAGGACTGGGAATGATAGGTGGGAAGATAAGGTCGGCCAGGCTTGCAATGCTTGAAAGTTGACAAACAAGTGAACTATGGTTGTGTAGGTTCTGATTCCAGATCTTCTTCTATTATTCCATGAAAATTTAGCACTAGAGCAGCTGATGTGGATCAGGGAGGATGAATAGATAGAGTGATTTAAAGGGTAAATGTCCCTTGGTTGAAGTGGGACTCCTCCATGCTTATCATTAAGACTAACACAGCAACTAAAATCTCCCACCACCAACCAAGGATGTGAATCTTGCCTGAAGGTAGGAAGAAGATTGAGGAAATTTTGTCTTGACGCTAGTGAATTGTGGGAATAAACAATGGTGAGGTAGAAAGAGCAAGGATAAGATTGTTTGGTTGCATGAAAGTGCATTACTTGAGAGGTTGAGAGAATTGGAGTTAGAGTAAGTTTGGAAGGATCATGAAGCACCAAAATCCTTCCACATGCTACATCATTGAAGTTGTGATTAAGGGACCAGAATGGATTGATTCTCGTGGCAGCCGCTTTGGTTAATTGCAGATTTAATTTAGTTTCCAGAATTGCAAGTAGAGACAGCTTGTTCTCATTATTATTCTTTTTGCTTGGTCTAACTTAGTGGTGTTGTGATCACCTCTGATGTTCCACGCCGCATTGTTTTACACCATAAATTAAAGAAGAGACAAAAGAACCACATTTTTCATGCTCGTAATTACAGGAGATTCTGCCCTCGGTTTGGTTTTGATATTAGTAGCATTCTTTTTTTTTCTTATTTTGCTTTTTTTGGTTATGGTGATGGCAGACTCAGTTTCATTGGTACTTGGGATTTGAGGTGGTGATTTCCATCCAGGAATGCTTCCTTTGAATATATAAGGTGATGTTGGATTATTTGGTTGAGAGGTAGAAGGTGTTGTTGATGTTGGTTGTTTTTGCTGAAGGGACAGAACTAGATTGAAGAAGTTTGATTGCAAATCAGTGCATATACTTGCTTCAGCTGCTGATAACCTATTTTCACATGGACTTGTTGCTTTTGCATGGATTGGGGAATGTGGTTGGCATGGGCTTTTGCATTTATGCATAAACTCGTTGTCATGCACAGCCGAAACATTGTGCATGTGCACAACATTTCTCTTTCATCATTAATTCTATCATTAACATCCTTGCTCTTACAAAATTCTTCCAATTCTAATGCTTCATTTAATTTTCCATCACAATCCTCATTCCTCTCACAAATCATATCATTAATAGGTTCATATTCTTCATTACCTAAGTTTATAAACACTTATAAAACACAACTTTGGTTTAATCAACACTTTTAAGTTTCATAACCACTCACTTCATACTAAATCCATTATTGAATTAGCTCGACAACATTACTTAAGTGTATAAATAGGTCATGACTTAAGTCTATATTTTTATAATACTTCATTACATCCTAAGAGTATATATACAAATCCCAAATTTCAGATTGGTTTTAATTACATCAGGGTGTTTGAAAAATTTGAAGCTTGTTGTAATTTACTATCATCTCAAATTCATAAGTTATAAAACTTATCTCTTATATTTGTATTCAAAAATACTCCCAAATAATACCATTATTATTTTCTCAATTTTGAAGAACAATTTTCAAAATCACCAAGATTTAAATTCTCAAATTCTCAGCTTTGAAATCATTTTTATTTATAAATCACATTTATAAATTATACCTATATAATTTTACTCAAAACTTGTAACAACCCATAATTTTAATAAATATTTTAAATTAAATTTTATTTTGAAACTTTGAATTTCAGATAATTTTAAATTAAATTTTGGAATTTTTCCAATGTATTTTGGATTTTGTTTCTATTTTATTTTCCAAATATAATTAAATATTGAGTCTCTGGAAATTTTATATTTTGGTCAAACTTTGACCTTTAATTGAAATCTTTAAAATTTTGAATTTAATTTCTAACCTTTTTCTTTGAAGTAGTATTTGTTTCTGATACCCGTTCTGCTTTTCGTTTTATCAAATTCTGTTTTAAACTTTTTAAAATTTGATAAATTCAGCGTTTTACACGCAATTTTTCTCTGTATTTTTCATTGCTTATTTTCTATCATATTTTTCCATCTTTATTTTTGTTTAAGCTTTATTTTTATTTGTTTATATTTTGTGCTGAACTTGTTTTGACATGGGTTTGGAAATTCAAGAGTCTTTAGTTCATTGTTGCCTTTTCCTTTTACCCAACTTTTCCTATTTTTTTTCTATGTTCATTTCTCTATTTCATTTTTCTAGTTCAGTTGTTTAGACTTTGATTTATTTATTGGATTTTGATTTGTTTATTTTGATAAATGGCTTAGAAATTAAAGAGACTTAAGTTATTTCTATAATTGTCTTTCCATATTCCTAGCTTTTCCACTTCTAGCCTCTTTAATTCCTTAGCTGTTCATATTTTCTTTCTTTAGTCGTACACTTCCTCCACTTCTTATTCTTTTTCACATACTAACATTCACTCCTATTCACATTCTCATTCATTCATCATTCCTAAAACAAAGATAAATTATTTTGTTCATGGCTTCCTCTTCCTTTTATTCTTTTGTTCATCTTCTTTTGTTTGCATACTAGCTCGGCCATGATCACCTTCATCACCCTAGCCGACCTCATCACCACTCCACCACCACCATGACCGACCACATCCCCTCTCCACCACCTCCCCTAGGCCTTGCCGTGAGCATCAAATCCAAACACATCACCAAAACAATGTCAAGCCTAGTCGAACTCCCATTGTTTCACACCACTTTCTTCCTTGTTGATCGGCCTCCCCCACCGTCACCAGCACCTCCTCCAGCACTAGCCGCACCTTACATGACCCCTGACACCTGACCTGACCCAAGCCTAGCCCATGGCCGAGCCACCTTGGACCATGACTGAACCCATAGTTGCATTCCCTTTGACCTTTTTGCCTTCTACATGTTAACTTGTCTTGCCTCTTCATATTCATAACTCCTACAACCTTTCACTTCCCCTGCTTTGTTGTCCAAAACCGAGCCTTCAGGCCACAAACCAATCATGGCTGAGCAACACTTGATGATGGTCTAACTAATTTACAAAGTGGCTAAGCCTACTTGCCTTGGTAAAGCCATCTTTTCTTACTTTTGATTGTTTTGTGCATTTATTTTGATTCATTCTCCTTTGATAAATTATACACTTATATATATGTTATATATTTGTTGTTTACGAGATTTACATCTTAGCTCATCATCTTCTCCTCGAATCTAGTCGTGCTTTATGGAGTTTGGTTTGTGCTTTGAATTTTGATCTCTAGCTTTAAAAATGTGAGTTTATCACTCTCGACAAATTCATACTTATATAAATGTGAAACAACGTCACTTGAATTGAAGTAGTTGATGTGTTATGTTATTTGATCACTTCTGCTTGTTATCTGACATTATATATGATAATTACTTGTTTATATACCTGTTAAATCACCTGACATCATATGATATGTTTTACTGTTATTTATATTTCTATCTCTCACACTGCAAGTTCTCTGTTAGTATAGAATCACTATGGGTTGAAATGATACATACCCGAACGGACTTTAGAATAGGGAAAATTGTTACGAGCTGAAATGATAGGCTTGGGCGATTTTTATTTGACTTTGGATTGCGGGTTTGAAATGATAAAACCCGGAATTTTAATTGATTACGGATTGAAATGATATATTATCCGTACCATTTGACTTAGGTTAGAAATTATTATTCAGACCCGTGGTTAATTTTAAATATCATTTTCTAAGATCATTATGTATTTGTAAATGAAAAAAGCATATGAAATTTTAATTTAAATGATTTAAATAATTAATTTTTAAAAGTTAAAATTTGTATAAGTTAATAAACGGTTAAATTTGAAATTTAAGGATTTGATTTATCCTAATAATTGGAAATTTGATTAAAATGGGATCTTAGAAATTATTAAGTATTTTTAATGTAAAAATATGAAATTTTGACTTATATTGGATTTAAATGGTTTAAATAGTGATTTTCTAAAAGTTAAAATGGTATAAGTTAATAGATGGTTTAAACTGTAATTTGTAAGTTTGGTTTAACTTAATAATTGAAATTGGAGTAAAAATGGAATTTTTAAGCTTAACTTAGTAAATAAATTATTTTAGTTATGAATTGGATATTTTTAATGTAAATGAAAATATCAAATTATTTGTTAAAATAAAAGTTAAGCAACTTATATTGAATTTTGACTTAATCTAAATGAATTATAATTTAATTGGATATTTATTAATAAATGTTATTTATAAAATTTATAAGTTAACTGATATCCAAATAATTAATTTTGAAAAGTGAAATAAGTTTGATAAGTTAAAAGTGAGAAAAGTTGAATATATATTGTTTAAAATGTCATAGTAAATCTGGAATTAGTATTGGTAGCACTTCAGAAACGCTGTTGTTGCTGAAACTAACTAAAAGCTGAAGAAATAAAGATACTGCAGCACTTGGTAAGTGTTGTTGTTGCTGAAAGTAAACTATATTCTGAAATAACTAAAGAGCTACTGCAACAATTTATAAGTGCTGCTGTAGCTGAAATGAATTATTTTTCAGCATAACCACAATATCTACTGCAGCAGTTATAAATGCTGTCTTTTCTAAAATTAACTGTTTTTCAAATAATCACTGTATCTACTGCAGCAGTTTCTAAATGATGTCTTTTCTGAAATGAACTGTTTTTCCAATATATCACTATACTTACCGCAGCATTTTCTAAGTGCTGCGGATGCTGAAAATACAATGTTTTGAAATTGTTGAAATTAAATGAATGAACTTAAAAATGTTATAATTCTGGAAATTGAACATTTGATTGAAGGGATAACAACTTCATATTTAAATGGTTTAAATGAATATATATATATATATATATATATATATTGAAATGGAAATGATATTTTGATTTCTTTTAAATATAAACCATTTTGAAATTTATAACCACGGTCCACTTCTTCGAATGCCATGCTATTACCATGTGATTGATTTGATGTGCACATTCGATTTGAGAGGGTGGCTAGAGGTGAGCGATTGCTACAGCTCTACACTACCCCAGTCACATTAACACTATTATTTTGCATGGTTTACTTTGCTTTGGACATTACTATGATAGCGTTCATTTCTGTTTATTAGATGGTTTAATGGATCCTTAAAGGATGGGCGATCCCGAACATCCTTTAAGTTATTTGTGCATTGCTATTACAATTCACTTGAGTTGGTTTACATTGTATAAGTATGTATGTCCTAACTCGAGTGTTTGTGTTTTACTTTACGCTCGGGTTAGCCTGAGTATCACAGCTTTGGATTCATCTTCTGGAGCTAGAGATTGTTGGAGCTTATTTTTCTATCTGTTCATCTATTTCTATTCCAGTTATTTCCTATTCGGTATTGCTTTTGTATTAGTGATTTATGTATCCAAACTTCTATTGTATCTATTTTAGACTATAAGATTTTGTATATGTTTTGAGAGTATGTATATAGTAGCTTCATGAACTATTATGGTATTTTATTTTCGCTGCGATTTATTCTGATATTCCATGTCTGTGATTCTGTGTTTGATTTTATTTGCTCCGAATTTTCTTAACAATCCACTGTTTTGAAGTATTCAAGTCTGACATGTGTGGATTTATTGTCTATTTGAATGGTCCAAAATAGTTGGATGTTACATTTGGTATCAGAGCTTTGGTTTTAGGCAAACCTTAGCTTGCGGAGCAAAAACTCATTAGAGAGAGGGTAGAAATACTCTAGAATGAGTGAAATCCATCTC
Source organism: Allium fistulosum (assembly GCA_030737815.1). Lineage (NCBI taxonomy): Eukaryota > Viridiplantae > Streptophyta > Magnoliopsida > Asparagales > Amaryllidaceae > Allium > Allium fistulosum. The sequence continues at coordinate 1,272,467,108 of CM060901.1, read as the reverse complement.
AGAATCATTTCTTTGTGAGAGAACGTATTTTCAAAGTATAAAATGATTTCCAAATGATTTTCAAAGGATTTTTCAAAGCTAATTTTGATATAAATTTTTCTTGTTTTGAAAGCAAAATTTTCTAAAGTTCATCCCTTTCGTATCCACCTTGCTAGTAATTTCTTTGGTTAGGATTCTCATCGATTAGGATTCCTTTGAATTTGGAACGCTCCCACTTGTTCTGAAATCCATTCTTGTCTCCCCTATTTATATTCTTTTGACTCTAGAGCATTCCATAACTCCACTTCGAATGACCTCTATAAAGTGGTGATCCCGCCAATCATTGAATGAATTGTAAAAGGGTGAAACTCCTTACAATTGGCATTGATTCACCGGAGGTTTCTATCCTCGGTTTAGATGCTTCTATCGCTTGTTGTGCCGAATTCTATCTCTGGCGATCAAATGTCGATTTACCTTAGAATTTTGCATCAATCATATTCCTCAAGTCACGGTTGACCTGGTTAAGGTCGCCCGCGATTTATATAAGTATGTCCATCTACTATTTTGTAATTAATTATCTCATTTTTGTTCAAGCCCATCTTCGAATCAGAATTCTAATTGAGTTGAGTTCCTCTATTTTGAATCTCTTTCTTTGTTTTGAAATCCATCCTTGAATCATCCCTTGATATTTGTGTTTGATTGTATTTTGGAAATTGTTATGTATCGAAATTATTATTTTGATAAGGATGATTCTATTTTATATATAAAGGTGAAATGTTTTCGATAAGGATTATATACCTTTTAAACCGAGAATTTGAAGTTTCGAAAGGATTTGTGAAATTTGAAAGATATATAAGAAATTGATTTATATAAAAATGATTTATAATTGAAGGGTTCTGAATTCGAAATTTAAGAGATTGAAATCCGGCATTTTTGAAATTGGTTTAAGATTTTGAAAATATATAATAATACGATTTGAAAGTATTTTCCGAATAAGAAATGTTTCAAATGATTTCAAATGATTTCAAATGAGTTTCAATGATTTTGAAGAAATTTCAAAGAAGTTTTCAAAGAAAATTGAAATCCAGAACCCACTTATGTCGCTGGAAAATGATTTTGGTGATGAGTGCACGCATCATCGACATTGATTTTCGAGTTTTAGAGTGAGGGAGAGGCCACTTTAGTAGCTTTGCTATGCGATTGATTTTGTGTAACCAATTTTGACTTCAAAATTCTGAAGTATGATTTGATATTCGAAAGATATATGTATTTATATTTGAAACAATTTGAAGTGAGCTGGTGTCCAGTCCTCGAGTTTCGGATTTGATTTGGTATAACTCTATCTTTTGAAATTGATTTACTGATTTGTTGTTGATTTCCAACTCTTGGATTTGGAATTTGATTTCACTGACTATTTTGAATGTTCGAACACTTCCAAATCAAGGTTTAATTTTCAAAGCTAAGTAATTTTGAAAAGTATAAATTATTTGATAAAGTATATAACTTTAGTTTGTATGTTTAAAGTATGAAGTGATATCTGAGCTAATCAATGACATTAATAATGAATTTAAATTGAAATTTGTTTTATGATGAAACAAGTTGGAATAGATACATAAGTTGTACGTATACTGTTTTATTCACATAATTAATTTGATCCAGGTTTGAGTACACAAGTTCGAGGTGAATTACACCATTTCGTGTTAGGATTTTCATTTGATTCTTGATGGCGAATATTTGATATGGATTTGTGGCTTGATTCTAGAATTCTCTATCATAGATATGGCTATGCAAGGAGACTGATGGCTTCTAGTCAAGAAACCATACCGACGTCCGCATTAGGGAAGTCGAATGGACAATACTAGTTCTAAAGCGAACTTGTGTGATCGAGCGAGCGATCGAATGTGATTTTGCGAAATGATGACATATGTACATCTTATGTTCTAATATCATTGATATACTTTGACGTTGAAATTGAAAGTTGTCGGGTTGGATATCTTTGTAATTTAAATTGGAATTTTCTTTTATGCAAAACTACTATTAATTTAAGACCATTTTTCAAAACTACTTTTCTTTTATTTTTCTTAAACAAACTATTTTATTCTATTTTACATACAAACTTATTTATTTACAAGACTATGTTACAAACTATTCTATTTACAAACTATTTTTCAAACTATTTTATTTACAAACTATTTTACAAAACTATTTTACAAACTATTTTATATACAAAACTATTCTAAATTCAAAACTTTTTATAAAGCAAAGATGTCCAATCCCATATGGATCTTCATGCAGCGAAATTGATTTTGGAAAATTTTGATCCTTGTATAAGATGGACCTTATGTAAGTATAAGATGATTTTGAAAACCATTGATTTTGAGAAAATGGTTTGGTTTCGAAAATAGATTGGGATTTAAAATCCAGTATTTATATAATGATTTTGGAAATGAATTTATTTGACATAAAATATGTTGATTTGGAAACAAACTTGGATTATTTTCTAAACCTATTATTTTGGAAACTTTGAAACTGAAGATATTTAATTTGGAAGAAATAATTTGATGAAATCGTATATGATTTTGAAACTGAACTGATATTGAACCGAATTGAAATTGAGAACTTTGTGTTACTAAATACTTGATTTGGGAGTTATCGAACGTATATAAAAATTGATTTGTACAAGTATGAAGTTGATTCGAAAACTGTTGATTTGGAAAGGTGCTCAATTTGAAAAGTGAAATCTTATATAATCGAAGTCTATATAAGTGTGATTTGATATACTTTTGATTTTGGAAAGTATTCGATTTGAAAATGAAATCTTATATATAATGGACTTTATATAAGTATGATATTTGAAAGTGATTTGAAAAGGTACTATATGATAAATATTTTCGAAGTAAAGATATGGAAAGTGCCTTCTGCTTGATATCCGCTTTGTGGCCACATTGTGGATTCATTCTATCGATATTATTCTCTCTGATTTGGGTTTTCCGGATATGATACTCGAGTGTCCATCGAATTCTATGGCGATATCCATGGTCTTACGAACTCGACTGCATAACGTAATTCGCAAGGCCGAGATGGCCTACGGGTACGAATGTTTCCTGGGGGATCCAGGCGTAACCATTGTGTATTTGCGATCTATGGTCGTTTTAGTAGCGTAATCCGCAGGGCCGAGATGGCTTACGGGTATGGATGTTTCCTGGGGGATCCAGGCGTAACCATTGTGTATCTGCGGTCTACTAGTCATCATGGCATAATTCGTAGGGCTGAGATAGCCTACGGATACGGATGTTTCCTGGGGGATCCAGGCGTAACCATTGTGTATCTGCGATCCATGATTTGACATGATTTGGTTGATTTGTTTGGATTGTACTTTCCATATCCGTTTTAAAAGTTTTTCCAGTATTTTCACTGGGTGTCGAAACAAGTCTACTAAGTACCTGGAGAATTCTAGCTTTGAGCCTGATCAACCCATGGCCAGAGTCTGCAGGAACGAGGATAAACTTGTTAAGACATCGAGTTATAAAAGTATTTTGATCAAAATATCCTTTCTAAATAATTTAAAATGTTTTAAAATTTTGTTTACTTTTTTAACTAACAATTTAAATCAAATAACTTTTATGGATATAATAAAATAAGTTTAACCAAATTATTAAATATTAAAAAATTCTAATTGAAATTTATATAGTTTTAAATTAATGGTTCATCCTTGTCTTTCAACCAATTTTTCCCTCCTATCTATCCCTATTTTTCCTTTCTAGCTATTCTTATTTCTCCTATTTTCCTTCCTAGCTATTCCTATTCTCCTATTTTTCCTGCTAGCTATTCATATTCTCCTACCTTCTTCCTTTTCGAGGACGAAAAGTTTTGAGTACGGGAGAGTGTAACAACCCATAATTTTAATAAATATTTTAAATTAAATTTTATTTTGAAACTTTGATTTTTAAATAATTTTAAATTGAATTTTGGAATTTTTTCAATGTATTTTGGATTTTGTTTCAATTTTATTTTCCAAATATAATTAAATATTGAGTCTCTAGAAATTTTATATTTTGGTCAAACTTTGATCTTTAATTGAAATCTTTAAAAATTTGAATTTAATTTCTAACCTTTTTCTTTGAAGTAGTATTTGTTTCTGATACCCGTTCTGCTTTTCGTTTTATCAAATTCTGTTTTAAACTTTTTAAAATTTGATAAATTCAGCGTTTTACACGCAATTTTTCTCTGTATTTTTCATTGCTTATTTTCTATCATATTTTTCCATTTTATTTTTGTTTAAGCTTTATTTTTATTTGTTTATATTTTGTGCTGAACTTGTTTTGACATGGGTTTGGAAATTCAAGAGTCTTTAGTTCATTGTTGCCTTTTCCTTTTACCCAACTTTTCCTATTTTTTTCTATGTTCATTTCTCTATTTCATTTTTCTAGTTCATTTGTTTAGACTTTGATTTATTTATTGGATTTTGATTTGTTTATTTTGATAAATGGCTTAGAAATTAAAGAGACTTAAGTTATTTCTATAATTGTCTTTCCATATTCCTAGCTTTTCCACTTCTAGCCTCTTTAATTCCTTAGCCGTTCATATTTTCTTTCTTTAGCCGTACACTTCCTCCACTTCTCATTCTTTTTCACATACTAACATTCACTCCAATTCACATTCTCATTCATTCATCATTCCTAAAACAAAGATAAATTATTTTGTTCATGGCTTCCTCTTCCTTTTATTCTTTTGTTTGCATACTAGCTCGGCCATGATCACCTTCATCACCCTAGCCGACCTCATCACCACTCCACCACCACCATGACCGACCACATCCCCTCTCCACCACCTCCCCTAGGCCTTGCCATGAGCATCAGATCCAAATACATCACCAAAACAATGTCAAGCCTAGCCGAACTCCCATTGTTTCACACCAGTTTCTTCCTTGTTGATCGACCTCCCCCACCGTCACCAGCACCTCCTCCAGCACTAGCCGCACCTGACATGACCCCTGACACCTGACCTGACCCAAGCCTAGCCCATGGCCGAGCCACCTTGGACCATGACTGAACCCATAGTTGCATTCCCTTTGACCTTTTTGCCTTCTACATGTTAACTTGTCTTGCCTCTTCACATTCATAACTCCTACAACCTTTCACTTCCCCTGCTTTGCTGTCCAAAACCGAGCCTTCAGGCCACAAACCAATCATGGCTGAGCAACACTTGATGATGGTCTAACTAATTTACAAAGTGGCTAAGCCTACTTGCCTTGGTAAAGCCATCTTTTCTTACTTTTGATTGTTTTGTGCATTTATTTTGATTCATTCTCCTTTGATAAATTATACACTTATATATATGTTATATATTTGTTGTTTACGAGATTTACATCTTAGCTCATCATCTTCTCCTCGAATCTAGTCGTGCTTTTCGTGCTTTACGGAGTTTGGTTTGTGCTTTGAATTTTGATCTCTAGCTTTATAAAGGTGAGTTTATCACACTCGACAAATTCGTACTTATATAAATGTGAAACAACGTCACTTGAATTGAAGTAGTTGATGTGTTATGTTATTTGATCACTTCTGCTTATTATCTGACATTATATATGATAATTACTTGTTTATATACCTGTTACATCACCTGACATCATATGATATGTTTTACTGTTATTTATATTTCTGTCTCTCACACTGCAAGTTCCCTGTTAGTATAAAATCACTATGGGTTGAAATGATAGATACCCGAACGGACTTTAGAATAGGGAAAATTGTTACGAGCTGAAATGATAGGCTTGGGCGATTTTTATTTGACTTGGGATTGCGGGTTTGAAATGATAAAACCCGGAATTTTAATTGATTATGGATTGAAATGATATATTATCCTTACCATTTGACTTAGGTTAGAAATTATTATTCAGACCCATGGTTAATTTTAAATATAATTTTCTAAGATCATTATGTATTTGTAAATGAAAAAAATATGAAATTTAAATTTAAATTTGATTTAAATTATTTAAATAATGAATTTCTAAAAGATAAAATTTGTATAAGTTAATAAATGGTTAAATTTGTAATTTAAGGATTTGATTTATCCTAATAATTGGAAATTTGATTAAAATGGGACTTAGAAATTATTAAGTATTTTTAATGTAAAAATATGAAATTTTGGCTTATATTGGATTTAAATGGTTTAAATAGTGATTTTCTAAAAGTTAAAATGGTATAAGTTAATAGATGGTTTAAACTGTAATTAGAAAGTTTAGTTTAACTTAATAATTGAAATTGGAGTAAAAATGGAATTTTTAAGCTTAACTTAGTAATTAAATTATTTTAGTTATGAATTGGATATTTTTAAAGTTAATGAAAATATCAACTTATTTGTTAAAATAAAGTTAAGCAACTTATATTGAATTTTGACTTAATCTAAATGAATTATAATTTAATTGGATATTTATTAATAAATGTTATTTATAAAATTTATAAGTTAACTGATATCCAAATAATTAATTTTGAAAAGTGAAATAAGTTTGATAAGTTAAAAGTGAGAAAAGTTGAATATATATTGTTTAAAATGTCATAGTAAATCTGGAATTAGTATTGGTAGCACTTCAGAAATGATGTTGCTGCTGAAACTAACTAAAAGATGAAGAAATAAAGATACTGCAGCACTTGGTAAGTGCTGTTGTTGCTGAATGTAAACTATATTCTGAAATAACTAAAGAGCTACTACAGTAGTTTATAAGTGCTGCTGTAGCTGAAATGAATTATTTTTCAGCATAACCACAATATCTACTGCAGCAGTTATAAATGCTGTCTTTTCTAAAATTAACTGTTTTTCAAATAATCACTGTATCTACTGCAGCAGTTTCTAAATGATGTCTTTTCTGAAATGAACTGTTTTTCCAATATATCACTATACTTACCGCAGCATTTTCTAAGTGCTGCGGATGCTGAAAATACAATGTTTTGAAATTGTTGAAATTAAATGAATGAACTTAAAAATGTTATAATTCTGGAAATTGAACATTTGATTGAAGGGATAACAACTTCATATTTAAATGGTTTAAATGAATATATATATATATATATATATTGAAATGGAAATGATATTTTGATTTCTTTTAAATATAAACCATTTTGAAATTTATAACCACGGGTCCACTTCTTCGAATGCCATGCTATTACCTTGTGATTGATTTGATGTGCACATTCGATTTGAGAGGGTGGCTAGAGGTGAGCGATTGCTGCAGCTCTACACTACCCCAGTCACATTAACACTATTATTTTGCATGGTTTACTTTGCTTTGGACATTACTATGATAGCGTTCATTTCTATTTATTAGATGGTTTAACGGATCCTTAAAGGATGGGCGATCCCGAACATCCTTTAAGTTATTTGTACATTACTATTACTGTTCATTTGAGTTGGTTTACATTGTATAAGTATGTATGTCCTGACTCGAGTGTTTGTGTTTTACTTTACGCTCGGGTCGGCCTCAGTATCACAGCTTTGGATTCATCTTCTGGAGCTAGAGATTTGTTGGAGCTTATTTGTCTATCTGTTCATCTATTTCTATTCCAGTTATTTCCTATTCGGTATTGCTTCTGTATTAGTGATTTATGTATCCATACTTCTATTGTATCTATTTTAGACTATAAGATTTTGTATATATGTTTTGAGAGTATGTATATAGTAGCTTCATGAACTACTATGGTATTTTATTTCCGCTGCGAGTTATTCTGATATTTTGTGTCTGTGATTCTGTATTTGATTTTATTTGCTCCGAATTTTCTTAAAAATCCACTGTTTTGAAGTATTCAAGTCTGACATGTGTGGATTTATTGTCCATTTGAATGGTCCAAAATAGTGGGATGTTACAAAACTTTTCATAGTTGTTTATCTTTTATATTTTCAAATTTTCTTACTTCAGAGTTAGTTGCGATTCGGAAATTTCCAACTGCCCAAAATCGTCGAAAATTCTATTTTATTTTATTAATTAGTGATCAAAATTATCTTAGGTTTAACACATTTATATAGATGCTTATAATTACGAATCAATTTTTCAATTGATGATTCCCTATCTTTTAACTTTAATTTTTTTATAGATCGAGTAACTTCAAATTGATATCAAGGAACTGGTACTACCAATAATATCATATATCCTCTTAACCAGAAGGGTAATACTTAAGAGAAAAGTTTACCTTCCGAACATATCTCCTACCCATTTTTAGTTACTTCCGAACCACTCGAACTAGTCATCATAAGATTCTTCTTTTTAGTTCCTTTATTTATAAAACTTGATTTATACATTCATTTCTTAGGATCATCTTATTTTTAAATTTTTAGGCTCATAAATTTAATTATCTTAAATAAATTTCTTAACTTTAAACCAATATTATTACCAAACACCATATAGTCAAATCGTGAAACTTAAATCACTAGGTGTCCGTGTCTTTTTAAAATCAAGTAATCAATTAATCAATGATAATAACCTAATATTATTATTACCTCAATTGCAAACTATCACACTATAAATAACTATATATTTTTGAAAGTTATTTCTTTATATATAAAATATCATCTTAGTTAAAATTATTTCATTTACCTAAATTTTCCGAAACAAAATCATATTTAGCATTAACAAATACTCGCTCATATATAATACTCTCAACTCATTCTAGGCTGTCACTTACCTTATCTCTAATAAGTTACTCATCCTAGGCTATTACTAACCCTATCTTTGATGAGACACACCCCAACCAGGCTCTGGTGTTCGCTCAACCTAGGCTCTAATACCAAATGAGACGAACGGGATTTTCGGCCCTCGAAAATCGACACTAATACATCCTCGGTATTCACGTGCCACAAATTCAAGTGTCGGAAAACCCGACCGTTAAGGGAAAGAAGAAAATAAAGCCAGAATAGATTCTTACGCGAATGGAATGACATAGATTATTTGAACATATAATCTTTACAACAGAAAATTTTAAATACACTTATCAGAGTTTAACTTAACATCAACATGGATAGTTATTAATCTCTATCCTTACAAATGTGGAATACAATAGTACACAAGTGTTGTGGAAATGGATAACAATCTTTAGAAGAATCTTCTAACTTCATGCTCTGAGTTCTTTCAAAATGCTCTAAACAAAACCTGACTACTAGTCTGCCTGAAAAATAGGGCATCCAGAGTTTAAGGGAAATAAAATAAATTCTGAATCAGTCATGAGACTGGTGTGAGAAACTCAAAACACGAGTATTTGAAAAAAAAACGGTACCTCATAAGACCACGCTGCACATAAACATGGAACGGGTTTTTACCTTATGATAACCAAATCATTTCTATGTAAAATCTAGTGATACTATTTTTAATGACATTCTTTGAAAACCTTTCAAATAAACATATTTAAATAGCCAAAACTGTTACATTGGTTAAATTTGACGGTATAAGGCACTTATTGGAGAATGAATTTCAAATGAATAGCGAGGGAAGGGACTACCTCCTGTACAGTACATTTCTAGAGGAATGTAACAGCGATCGACATCTTAGAAACGTCTGCAAATTAAGATCGGCCTACCCGCAGACCCATTTGATGGCAGATAGAATTGAATATGATATCACCCCGGCCGTTCCCGACCTCTCCGAGATGTCTCATAGCATACACCATAAAATTTAAACCTGATGTTATACCGGGTAGAAATAAATAAATCTAGAAAGGTGATTTCATACCCCTAATGGTAGCGAACCACTCAGCCTTAAAGCAACGATTGTTTTGCAATTCCCCGGGTGTGAGGCTTGAGGTAACGTTTACCTTTCTTAGAACATTTTCACTCAATACGCCACATTGCCATTCCCAACAACACACTATTTATTTCCACAAAAGTACAACCTCTACGCCCGTATGTCTCAGATAATGGTGTTAAGTATAAGAAGGGTTACCTCCTACACTACCAAACAGATTGTAACACCCCATATTTTTAGTAACACTTTTTGGGATATTTAATTAGTTAAATAAAATAATGTAAGATGATTAACGGATTGATATTTGTGATTAAATAAGAGGTAGTTGTGCCATGTTAGACAAGTGTACTAAAGAATAGAAAGAGAATAAAAGGTTAGGAAATATGCAGAGGCAAAATAGGAACAAGGCACATCCTTATACCCTAAACCCTTGGGAAATTATTCCATACGTTCATTTAATATTCATAAAAACAAAAACATAGGGCCGACCACCATTAGCAAGCTCAAGAGAAGAAAAAAGCTAGAATTTGCAAGAGGAATAATCAAATCACTTAATCAAGATCAAATCTCACATATTTAATCACAAAGCTAAGGTGAATAATGACAACATCTCTTGTTTTCTTAATGATTTTTGGTTTTAAGGATAAACTAAATTTATTTGCAATGGTTATGCCATGTTTTTGAATGATTGAATGTTTATATATACTTGTTGATGATTTATGGCTTATTCATATAGATTTTATTATACGTTCGATGCGAAAACCCTATTTAATGACATCCAAATGCCTTGCGATTTTAAATATAGATCAAAAATGTTATTTTAGAGATGAGTTTCAATTTTTATAATTTTCTGAATTTACGTGGATTTTATATGAATTTTCTAGTGAAGAAAATGCTATTTAGGGTTTAAAATTTATTACGACTAAATTATATTGGCTTAGGGTCTGAAATTTATATATGTTAGAAAACATTTTTAAAATGATTTTCTGGAATTTCTGTATAATTCTCCTAAGTGTTTCAATGGATATATAAAAAATTTTAAGGTATGGGACTTAAATGTTTTATATATTTATAAAAAGGAGAAGGGGTATTTTGTAAATAATTCAAATTGTTATTTCTGAAATTGGCAGTACTTTGGAAAAGAAAATTTTCAACCAATCATAATTTGACGCAGAAGGTAAGTTAGGTGAAAAGAACTATTTATGTACATGCTTTTTACTATTTCGTTACTTTCGGCACCCTGCTTCCGTCTTAATAAGCATTTGACTTAGTAGCTCCACCTCCATGCCATCAAAACCAATGCATATAGTATCAATAACTTGGTACATAGTGAATTGGACAAAGGAGGAAGGAACTGGGTCGAAACCAGGGGTTCTGAAGGGGTCGAAGCGCTACTTTGCTTTTAAATGAAAATACGCCTACTTGCTTTCGACTGGATAGCTTTCGACTTGGTTGGCTACCGACTAGGTCAAATGATTTAAAAGAATGGTTTTGAAACCCCTAGCTGCCGCTTTATGCCTTTCGAAGCAATGCCTTTGAAAGGGTTGTTTTTCTTTATAAAACCCTGCTCCTTCTCCAACGATTTTGGAAGGTTGGTTTCGACACCAATACTTCTTTATTTAGGAAATAGCTTTCGAAAGAGTTGCTTTCGACTCTGTTGATTTGTGACCCTTAAAGATTTTAAAAATTAACCCAAAGGTTTCGAAAGACATGGTTTTGAATGGTTTCGAAAGGTTTAGGAGGAAAGGTTTTCCAATGGTTTAGAAAGGCAATGTTTAATGGTTTTAAAGAAGGATGTCTAAATTTTTATAGCTTTCAAAGGAAAGGTTTTTCAATGGTTTCGAAAGGAAGGTTTGGCCTTTTGTCCCAGGTGAAAGAAAGGGTTTTACCTGGTTTTGAAAGGGGTACTTTCAATGGGATCGAAAGGGGTACTTACAATGGTTTAAATGTTTTCATCAACAAAGATTTGAGTAAAGTATATATATAACATGGCAAGATGATTTTGAGTAAAGCATAGTATTTATATTTTCCTTCTTTAAGTTATATTTAAAGGTTTTAAATCAATTTGAAAGAAAAGGTTTTCAAGGAAAATTTTAATGGTAGATAACCCTAAGTAAAATGACTCAGATATTAGAATACTAGATGAGACTGATATGGGGTCGCGCCTATACTTAGCTAGTAGCCCCTAGCTAAAATTGGTCCAAAATTCCAGTGTGTAGGGCTTTGTAACAGGCGAGACTAAAATCATGTTACATATAGAAGGGAATCAAAAAGGAAAGATAGGTTATTGGTGAGCTCGCAAAACGATTAGGATCACTTGACCTGGAGAAAGTAAGTTAGGGACAGACCGTCCAGTAGAGGAGGATCTAATAGATGTTAGATTATTTGTTTATATTGTCTAGTAGGCTTGAGTCAGCCAAAGGTTAGTAGTTAGCCAAACAGAACTATAGTGTTCGGGTAGATAGTCCATTTGTTACCTGAGGTTTATGTATGTTTACATAATAATGCTTTACGGTTTATAACCATTTTTGGTTGCAGGATATGATTTGCAAAAGATATATTTTAAAAGGATATTAGCGAGGGGAAACCCATTCCGCTAAGCAGCATGGTCTCACTTAATATCATATATGCCCGAGATCTATAGTCTTATTCACACCAGGCTTTATGTCTGACTCAAAGTTTATGTTTTACCTGTAAACTCTCGGGTACTCAAAACTGATTTGAGCAGGCTGAGGGATTAAGGTTTACAAGTTTTAGTAGGTTGATGAATAAAGCTTCCGGAGACGAGCAGATGGATGACGGATAGCTATGTAGGAGTTGCTTTTTATTTTGACTGATATATTCCGATGTGTATTAAGTCTGTTATGTCTATATTATGACTTTGATCATCCAATGAAACATCTTCATATGTCGCTCTTGGCGTATTTATGTAATGATTATATTTGAGCAATGCCTGGGAAATGTTTGGGATTATGTAATTTGAATATGGAACATTCTTTGAAGATGTAACATGAAAAATTGTTTTTGAAATCAGTGATTTTGTTTTATATTCATGTGATGCTGATATTGAATACCAATAACATTACCGTATTTGGTCCCCGGAAGTTAATACTATGGATGACTGCAGCATCTTTAGCGCTTAGCTTCGAGCCTCCAAATAGGGGATGTTACACAGATGTACGTTTGTAGAGATCAATGCACTGTGATCTTAGAAATGCAATGTCAGACATTCATCCATACAAGTTGTCCAGGAACAGGATAAACTGAAGGCACTCTCCTACTATATCCTATAAAGAATTACTTCTAGGATTAGTAGCGAGTAGTCCTTGCATACGAAGATCCCAAAATGAAGGAAACTATTTATTTATCTTGGGAGCTACTCCAAAATTATCAACAAGCAGTCCTTCTGTTATGAAGATCCCAACCTTCAGCTTCATTATCTTTAACATGTCTTCACTTTCGAACTCGTAAATTGGTTCGAAGTGGTTTTCGGATAAGAATTATACAAATCTGAACCCAGTACCTTCGAACCAATCATCGATAAAAAAGATGTTAAGTAAATAGGTGCTTATCATTTGATTAATTACTTTCTCTTTATCAAAAATATATTCTAGAGATATTTATCTTTAAAACCATTCTTTTTTGTACATACGGAATCATTAAACCTCATTTATCAAATATTTGTTTATTTAAGACCTTTTTAAATCTTGGAGTAATTCTAAATCATTTCATCATTTAATTAGGAAAATATCTCAAAATCATAAATCTTAACAAAGATATCTAAATCATAACTTTTAAAACGGGTCAAAAACAATGTTATTTAAGACATCGTTTACTGTAATCCCAAAACAATTAATTTTAAGTAAAAGGATCCATGGAATTAAAATATCATTTATTTAAATCTCAACAAAAAATTTCTTATTTCCAATACATATCTTTTTAATAAGTTGAAACCATGTTATCTAAGATGGTAAATCCAAATTAATTAGTATTCAAGTAAAACAGATCCATAGAAATTATACTAATTCTACTCAACATCTATTTCTGTATTCAACCTTTACTATCCTTCGAATAGCAGTGAAATCATCTTTTAAATTCATGCGGATGGTATGGGTTCACTCCTTGAAATTTAATACCAAGTATAAGAAGATTATTTCTATACAATCCAAGTTGTATTAAATTTGAAAAAATTAAATCTTTTATACTTGCCTCATTTTCGACATTTTGACCTAATTTATTCCTCACTTAGGAAAGAGGCCAGGTGAGCTGTAACATCCCCCATTTAGAGGCCCAAAACTAACTGCTATGGATGTGCAGTCATCCATAGTTACTAATTCTCGGTGACCAAATGCGGTAATGTTAGATAGATTGATAAGCCAGAAACACATGAATATGAAAAATTTTAAACTCAATTTTAAACCAATTTCTCATTCCATTACAAATAGCATTTTAGATTCATTACATAATCCCAATTTGTAAACTGCGTTCAGTGAAATATAGTTATTACAAATTATGCCAAGAGCAACATATGAAGATGCCCCCTTGGTTGATCAGAGTCTAAATATTAGCAATTAAATAACTTTTCCATTTCATCCAATTACACAGCAAAATCAAACAGAAATAACTCCTAATAGCTTGCTTGCCTTCTGCACGTCTCCGGAAGCTTATTCATTTAAAGGAGAACCTAAAAACCTTAACACTCAAACTACTCAAAATCAACTGAGCGCTCGAGAGTTTAAGGGGAAAACATAAACTTTGAGTCAAACAAAAAGTCTGGTATGAATAATAACCTACCATCTTGAACCATATAGATATCTAGTGATACCACACTCCTTAGCGGAATGGGTTTTCCCCTCGCTAGTACCGTAATGCAGTTTTATAATAACCATAAACTTTGCACCTGCATCCACAATGCTTAAGACATAACAAAATAAAATGTATCATGATGATATGCAAACATGCTATGTGCTCCGAATTTTCCATCCCCATTCACCTGACTATCCATCTCATGTTATAGTTTCTAGGGTCACCATTAACCTATTAGTTTTCATGGGCTAACTAATAACCTGTTCTAAGCTTAAGGACTATCTATCGATTTTCATAGTTTTTATGGGATCACTAAGAACATGTTGGTGACTACCAATAACATCTTCAAATCATAGTTTTCATAGGGTCACTATGAACCTATTGGATTCTCCAATAACAACCCTCATGTCATAGTTTTCATGGTTTGACTATGAGCCTATTGATCTCTACCAATAACCTATTCCAGACATAGTTTTCATGGGATCACTAAAAACCTATTGACCCCCGTGAATAACAATTTCCATAACATAGTTTTTATGGCCTTACTAAGAACCTGTCTAAACCAATAATCTTTTGACCAAGCTTGGGCATCCTATATTCTGGTCTGTCTAACCTCCTGGATACAATTCTACTCACATAGGAGTTAATTCAATTTATATTAACTACTGGGTCAACATAGCCTATTATTCTGCCCTTAACATCCTAAAATGCAGTTATGGGTTAATAAAGTGAATATGATGACACAACATTCATGATAATGGATCAAATGATACACACCATATAACCATCCATAGTTATTTCCATATATTTATTTTTCTATTGAAAGGTGGTCAATACTCTTAACCTACCTATTTACTAAGGAGAGCTTCCTTTCAAAAACATATAATATATCCATAATTTATTGCTTACAATTCTAGACATCCTCTTTCGAAATCATAAAATATATCTTTCGAACACTTGGAAACTTCCCTTTCAAAATACTTTAAAACATGCCTTCCGAAACACTTAAACATACCTTTCGAAACACTTAAAACATACCTTTCGAAAGCATTGAGTTTAAGTAAAAATTTATGGAAGCATAGCATCGAAACCCGATGAAAAGTGTTTCTTTCTAAACCATAGTTAGAAAATAAAACAAACTACAAAGTATATAAAAAGGGGACACATTCGAAAGCTATCCCTTCGAAAGACCTATGGTGATGGCAACATGCTTCCGCACGTGTACTTGGGCTTAAATAAGCAGCTTCAACCATGTCGAAGATTATGGGAGCGGCACCCACCCTTTCGCAAGTATAAGTTAAAATAAAAGTGGCTTCAATGGTTGCGGAAGGGTATCGATTCGAAACCCTACCCTCCGAACTCATTGATTCAAAGAGTTATAAAAGCGGCCTCTTTCTAAGGCGAACAGTTTTAATATGGCAACTAGGGTATCGAAGGGGTTCGAAGCAGCAACCCTTTCGAAGATATTAAATCAAAGGTAGGTTTATTGATTCGAAACCTAAAAATATAACTTCACCCCTTACGCATGCCTACTTTCAACATCTTTGCTACCTTTCGCATAGGTCCAATACACTTCGTACCACTAGCCTGATACAATGTATATTGGCACCAAATGGATGCGGAAGGGTTCGGGGAGGGTGTGTATGAAGTCGAAAGCCAGTAGGGTTAAGTGGCGAAGATGTAATTTGGAAAAAAACTGCATTTTTTCTTATTAAAGAAAATACTTTTCACCTACCATCAATATTTGTCTCAATCTTATTGGTTAGAAAACTTTATCAAATTCTATTTTTATAATTTGTTGCCGAAATCAAATTTGGATTTGAAATAACTTAACACTTAAGCCTTTCTCCTTGATAAAACATTTAAAACATTTAAGTACTCTAACTTAAATAACTTATTATCCATAGTAATACACTTAGGAAAAATCCTCTAAAATCACCATAATTCATATTAAATATATTTTCTACCATATATAAATTTCAGACCCAAAACATTATTTAATTGCCTTAAATAATTTAAATCCGAAATTAACTACTTTCTCTCTTGGAAATTCATGATAAATCCATAATTGCTTGGAAAATTATGAAACTTGAAACCCACTTTTGAATAACATTTTTATCTATATATCAAAAACGCAACACTTTTGTATGTCATGTGATAAGTTTTCCAATCTAAAACCTATCATAAAATTCATATTAAATTATATAAATCATCAACAAGCATATATATCCATTTAATCTATCAAAACATATCATCGTTCATCCAATCATATGGTTTTAAACCTCAAACCCGAATTAAAATATTCAAGATGACTTATATGAGATGGTTTAGATCATTATTCACCTTGTTTGGATAAGGAACTTGAGATTTGTTCTTGATTTGATCTTCCTAGCTTGAATCTTTAGCCTCTGAATGATTTTTGAGCTCCTCTTCACCTAGGGTTATGGTCTGCCTTGTTTATCCTTTTTTATGTTTTTTGTTTATGAAAATGTGAATGAGAATGAGGTCAGGGTTTTAGGGGTTATGGTATACGGCTATTCCCATTTTGCCATTGCCGTATTCTCTTAAGTTTCTAATTATAAATCACACTTATAATTTCATTAGTTAAGGCACGACCTTATTAGTTTCCAAATATCAATTTCCTTATCACACTAACCCCTACATTATTCTATTTAATTTATCTAATTAAATCTTCTGAATAATGTTATTTAAAATTAGAGGTGTTACAGGCTCCCCTCCTTAAAGAATTTCATCCTTGAAATTCAGCAAGGACTAAATACTAAGCATAGCAACATCTGTAACATCTCCTAACTACCATAATAGCCTACCTGACTAGCAAACAGTCCATATATATAACAGATATAGAATATATTATAATAGATCTGGATAAGTATCTCTGATCCTGTCTTCTGTCTCCTATGTACAGTTATTCTCGTTGTCGCTCCATTGAACTTTCACCAACTTGACTCTCTTATTTCTTTACCTCTTCTCATCTCTCGCTACAACCCGAACTAGTTCCCAAACAAAAGTCAGATCCGGTTCTACCATCAATTATTCCAATGCAATCATAGGTACAGTAGTCTCTGGATCATGTATATACTTACGAAGATGAGACACATGAAACACATTATGGACAACTACCAAACTGCTCGACAACTCTACTCTGCATGCGAGCTCCCCAATCCTCTTTATAACTGAGAACAGACCAACATATCTCAGTGCTAGTTTCCTTGACTTCCCAAATCATACCACACCCTTCATTGTGATAATTTAATGAAAACCCTATCCAACTGAGAACTCTATACCCTTACGCATCTTATCTGCGTAACCCTTCTGTCTAGACCGAGCTTCCTTCGTCCTACCTTGGATCATTTCAATCTTCTCTATGGCCTCTCTTACCAGATCTGGACCTAAGCTAATCTGTCTCCAGTTTCCAACCAACATGCTGGTGACATGCATGGCCTTCCATACAAAGCTTCGAAAGGTGCCATTCCTATATTAGTCCGATAACTATTATTATAGGAAAACTCAACTAAGTGTAGGAAATCTTCCTATGATCCACCAAAATCTAGCATACAAGCTCTTAAGAAATCCTCGAGTACCTTGTTGTCTCTCTCTGTCTGGCCATCTTTCTGAGGGTGATAAGCGGTACTCATCTCGAGCTTGGTACCTAACCCATCATGTAGACTCTTCTAGAACTCGTTAGTAAACAAAGTATCTTTATCACTGACTGTAATACTAGGAATCCCATGTAGTCTAACTATGTTCTTCATAAACAATTTAGCCAAAACAGGTGTCGTTCTAGTTGACTTAACTGGAATGAAATGGGCACTCTTGGTCAACCTATCCACTAAAACCCATATATTTTCATTTCCTAGATTTGACCTTGGCAACCCGTCTATAAAATCCACAGATATTGAATCCCATTTCCAAACTGGTATCTCTAAAGGTTAAAGCAACCCACCCGGTCTCTGATGTTCAGCCTTCACTTGTTGATAGTTCACAAACTGCTTTAACCACAAGCTAACGTCCCTCTTCACACCTTCCTAGTAGAAACTCTTCTTCATATCCTGATACATCCTAGTCCCTCTAGGATGAATCGTAAACTTCGATCGGTGACATTCTCTAAAGACCTCTTTCTTTAGGTTTTATACATCCGGTACGCACAACCGTCCCTTCTTTCTCAACCATCCCCTCTAGTCAAGACTTAAATCTTTTAGATCATCAATCTCCGATCAAACCTCAAGCCTTCTAATCTTCTCGGCCAACAGTGGATCCTCTTTCTGCTTAGAAGCAATCCTTTCGATCAGAACCGATGGACTTCCAAGCATGATAACATGGCAGTGCTCTGACTAGATCTAGTAGTCGATCTTATCTGCACACTACAAGTAGTCAAAGCCTCTAGGTCCTTCCGCTCTGCTAACATATCTAACATCACATTCTGTTGTTTTCTGCTAAGAGCATCCGCTGCTTTATTTCCTTTTCTAAGCGTATACTCTATACCAAAATCATATGCTGCTAAAAACCAGGCACTTTGGCTATCTCATATTTAACTCCTTCTGAGAGAATAAGTACCTTAAGGACTTATGATCTGTGTATAACTCAAATCTCTCCCCTAAGAGATAATGTCTCCATACTTTCAATGCGAAGATCACCGCTGCTAACTCTAGATCATGAGTAGGATATCTCACTTCATGTGTGGTCTAAGCTCTCGTGAAGCGTAGGCAATAAATTTACCTTTCTACATTAATACAACTCCCAATCCGGTTCCACATGGATCTGTATACACCACTAATCCCCGATTCCCATCTGGAACTACTAACACAGGCGCATTGGCCAATAAGTGCTTTAACTTAAGGCATGCCTCCTCGCATTTGTCGGACCAAATAAACTTTACGTCCTTCCTAGTTAGCTTAGTCAAAGGTGCTGTTATCCATGAGAAATCCTTAACGAATCACCAGTAATAGCCAGCGAGTCCAAGAAAACTTCTAATCTCCGTCACCATCTCTAGTCTCTTCTAGTTGTTAGCAGCTTCGATCTTATTCGAATCAACTGACAAACCCTTTTTTGAAACCACGCGACCAAGAAACTTAACTTCTTTCTTCTAGAAATGACACTTTGAGAACTTTGCTTTCAGTTGATGCTTCCTCAACATCTCAAGCACCACTCTAAGATGAACTTCATTCTCTTTTTCATTCTTAGAGTATATTAAGATGTCATCTATGAATACCAATATGAACCTATCCAAGTACTCTTAGAAAACCCGGTTCATCAAATCCACGAAGAAAGCTGGCGCATTCATTAACCCGAATGGCATCACCAACCACTCTTTTAGCACCAAAATTGGTCACTAACACCCAAGAATAGATTTGTGTAGAGAGATTAATGAAGACAGTAAATTAAAACAGAGGAATATATGCAACAGTAACTGCAGAAATAAGAACACCAGAATTATAGTGGTTCGGTGTAACTGCCTACGTCCACTGTTAATGTAATCTTTATAACTTTTCTTAAAGGCTTGAATACAGATGCAATCCGTAGAAAAATAACTCGAATACAAGTTAGAACTAAAAAAAGAAGAGTCTCAAAAATGGCAGAGTATCCTCGGAGTTCTCGAAAAAAAGGTCCATTTCACTGCACCCATGCCCCTCTATTTATAGACGAAAATAGGCTGGTTCACCTGCGTAGGCCCATGACCAAGATGACTTGGCCCAAATATGGCAATCTTGAGTCGACCGAACCATGCATCCCGAGCAACTTTCGGCCGATCGACAAATGACGGCCCAGTATGGCCGACCGGTGGTCATTGAGCAATTTACTCGAAGCGAACTCTTAAAGGTCTCGGAGTTACTCGTGGTGGATCTCGAAGTAAAGCAGCGCTGGCTTCCTCACTTTGCTGTTGTTCCCACGTACAGGTTATCTCCCTCACGATACACCGAACTAGATACACCGACCACACATGCCGAACCACTTCTGACTGAACGACACCAACTTCCCTTTCATGAATGAAACCTGCTAACTCGTCTAGGCCGAACAACAAATGCCGGACCATCAAGACGGAACCATACATGCCGAACTGCTTCAACCGAACGAGGCATGCCGAACAATTCAAAACGAGCGACTTCTGCTAACCACCTAGACCGAGCCATCTCGTTTCCCCATTCCCGACCGAGCGATATGTGTTGAGTTCTTACCACCACCTTTCTTCAGTCCGAGCGACACACGCCATCTCACGAGGCTGAATGACACACATCCTCCCTTCCTCGGTCGAACCACGCACACAGGCCGAACATGCACACAGGCCGAACCATACAAATTGAACCAATTTCATATATCTCCAACCTCTCACTGGCTTGAGTCTGGTCTCGATTCAATCAAAACTTCTATAATTATCATTTTGTAGCCGGCCCAAGGTGCTGGGTAACATTTTCCCCCCAAAGTTCATTGTGTGAACCAACATGATGCGCTTTGAATAGGCAGTCAGTCCGTCCTTTTGGGATCTGTCTCATTTAGAATGATAATCGTCTGTTGTTTAAATCCTGTCTTTAGCTTTTCAAAAAATGGATGTATGCAACTCCTCGAAGGCTGAATAACAGTGGATTCCCTGAATATTATACGTGCATACATTTATATGTACATATATACACATATTTATCGTTGTTATTTTATTATATTATTCCTCTCTCTTTTTTATCTTTTTAAAGACAAGGGGCAGGTCGTCATATGGAGGCCGACCCACATGGTTGGTTTACTTGAGCTGTGGTGCGCATGCCTATTAACCGACTTCCCAAAGCACTACGACTGGGTCTACAAGAGATAGCCCGTTCATCTTCTCTTCCTACCATATAAAAGCCTCATCCTTTGCTTCTTTCTCCATCCTTTATTTCTTATTCTACTCTCACTAGCCCGTATTCTTCCTATCTTCCCAAACCTAACTTCTCGCTTCTCATCTAACATTGCATCTCCCTCCTCGTGATTTAAGCAGTTCTCCAATTCAACCAACTCCTCAACCCAACATCTCGAAACTGCTGCAAATCCAAATTCTTCTCCATATGTATGAACCTTCCATCAAACCCGGAATTGCATAAGAAGTTTCATTGCGTAAGTGGGTGGCTTTCCCTTTTCATGGGTTATAGGAATAGTTAGAGGATAATCAAGGAAAGAGGAAGAAATAAATCGCGAGGAAAACTGGGCTTTAAGTTAGGGCCTCAACTGTTGTTGATGGTTGATGGCAATAGTCCCTTAGAAGGAGTAATCGTAGTTTTCAGAGTTCATAGGTTATGCCTTAGGAAGAAGTAGGAATGTGCCACTTGATGAACAACCCAAAGAGAAGGAAGGGTTCGGTACAAGCGAGTAGCAGCCGTTCGGCAAAGGAAGTAACAACTATGGGCCGGTATTTTGAGTGGAAGTCTGTTGGTTGGTAAATCCCTTGTGGGAGTAGTGCAAGAGTGAGAGTGTCTTCCGGCCTAGAATAAGAGAGTGGACCAGTTAACATGTGTTTAGGAATGTGGCCGTTCGGTTTTGAGGGAGAGTGTGGGTCGGTGGGGACCTAGGAGAGTGGATAGGTGATTTGAGAGAGTGAGAGGAAGGGGAGTGAGTGAGTCGGTGTTTTTGGTCTAGAGAGTCGTTCGGTAGTTTGTAGGTGAGAGGTTCGGTATGTAGGCTTAGAGAGTTGATCGGCTTCGGGCCTTAGGGTCGACATTGATAATCAAAATCACTTCAATTTGAATACAGCATATGTCAAGACCACATATTCCCACGCCTGACTATTGAACAATGAATAATGACAAGAACTTTAGCACCTGAGCATATAGAACCAATTCGGACTGATAACTCCATAGTTTTAACAATTGTAAACGCGAATTCAACTCAGCCAAAGTAAATATCAGTCTTCACCATATGATGTCAATGTCCGACTCTGAGACCCTTACTTCCGAACATAGGAAGAGCTCACGGAGATGGTCAGCGATGACGGTCTCCGAAGATGATAGTTTAATGCTCAATCATACTTCATTGGTCTTTGCAACTTTATTTCTTTTATACTCATACTTAAATGATTGCACTAGTTCACACACCACACGGGGGGAATATTTTTGTCGTTATATCTGATATCGATTGTCTTTCAAGTATATTAAACAGGTATCTATTCACATCCATCGCTCTTTAAAGATGTCCAGAAAATCGAGCTCTGCTACAGTTTCCGATAAGCCTGATCCAGGTTCTCAGTAGGAGGTAGTAGGAACTTCGGATCCACCGACAACTCCTACGCAGGGTATTCCGGATCCATCAGCTGCAGCTATTGGCCCTCCTCCTGACGTTATAGATGGGGCAGTCATTCTGGACAATCCTATTGATTCACAAGCTTCAAAAATCGGCAAAACCGCTCTTCGTCGGTTGTGTACAATTCATGGGATACCTTTCGACAATGTTTTTGTTCCGTCGGGGCAAGATCGGCCTCACCTGCCCCCAGCTGGATATACAACATGCAATAAATTCATGTGTTGGGTAGGTAGCATGCCACCTTTCAACTTCTTTCTCCGTGAAGTGTTACATTATATCAAGATCGCCCCGGCACAACTACGTCCCAATAGTCATGCGTTCATCTATGGCACTTGTATTCTCTTCATGAGCATCTTATTCAGGCTTCCCACTCCTGGTGATATCCGCTACATTTATCGCTTCGAAAGACGGTCTGACAGTCCATCCTTCATATTCCATGAGCCATACTCCAATTGCCAGATCCTGACGAGGGCATGGAGTAAATTCTCCTAATATAAGTAGGAGTGGTTTTATGTACGCTGCCCCCCTGGCTTTGCAAGAAGATGGCTGGAAGGGAGTAAGTTCCATTTCCTGAACAATATTTGTCTATGGCACGAAATGCATTTTTTCTAAACTTCTTTCGACTTTTACAAGTATCAGCCCATGTCCCGAAGGTACTGGGTATTCTGAGGCTGTCGAGGCCATCCGAGCTATTCCTATGGTAGACCGAGAGATCAAGTCCGTTATTTCCAATGAATCGCTTTCAAAGTTTGGATTGTTAGCGGATGGTCATCGAACCAGTCTCCCAACTGGCGTCACTACAACCGGACCCGTCATGGAAAAAGGCAAAGGGCAAGCTGGGCCTTCGATGACCCCTACAGGAGGAACCCCCGATATATCCGAGGAGGGTGAAATAAAGGAGGCCGAGGTGCCAAAAACGACCGATGAGAACTTAGGCTCCGACATTGCACCAATAACGGACATGCCTGGCATTGCCAAATCGCTTCCCCCTTCTAAGAGGCAAAAAAGCTTAGCCTATAAATTGAAAAAGAAAACAGTAGGCGAAACTTCTAAAGTTACAATCACTCCGGTTGAGAAAAGGTCGTCTCCTCAACATTAGAGGGTTCATTGAAAGGTCTTTCAGACCTGACCATCGCTGATGACCTACTGAATTATGGTTTCAACGACCCAGGGGATATGGGACTTAATTCGCCCGCGAGAAGCGATGGAGGCGATCAAATTTATCATCAGGGAGAAAAAACTCCAATAAGTAAAGCAAAAGAAACTGGTCCGTCGGGGGGAAACACTATGACACACACTCACACTCCACCCCACACTTAAGTTTTAGCCATCATATTATTCTCGCTAACTCGCCCTCATTTGATTTCTGTGTAGGTGATATGGGGCACACTCATGGATTTGACCGCCTTCGCGGGTCCTCTATCTTCCACCACTCCAGTCGAGATTCGGGGTCAGATAGACGCTGAGAAAGAGATGACAGCGGCGATAGGGACTACCGTCCCAGAGACTCATCGTCTTCGCGAAGAAAAACATACAGCCATTCTTCATACTCCAACGACCCTCCCCCTCACTCAAAGTACAGTAAGGATAAATCCACTCAGAAGGGATCTCAATCTGAAGCTCCCCGGGACCAACACTCTGGCTCGTCCAGCACAAAGCAATCTTGTGAGCCTCATAAAAAGTCTGTGGCTCCGGCCAAGCATACTCCTCCAACTTCTGCACATGACTTGTCGATTGCCGAAAGATTAGCCGAGCTTAAAGCCACATTTCCGAAGATAGGCTTCGATGGACTGAAATTTCTTTTTGCGATTCACCCAATTCCAGGGCATGTCAAACAATGCGCCATCGCCTGCAATAACGATGTCTATGTCCAACACGATGCGTTTGTTCATTTGGCTGAAAAAGTTTCAGAAGTTTCTATGGAACGTCAGCATGAAAACGATCGCCTGAAACTTGAAGCCATTCATGATAAAGAGATTATTAAAGTCCAGGATGAAGAGCTTTCCTCGTACAAATCTTAGCTTGAGGCCGCTTAACAAAACGGTAAAGATACAACTGAGGCAGTCAGCCGTCTGGAAGCCACTCACAAAAAGGAAATCGATGAGTCAGTTCAACGTAGTGGTGCTCTAGCCTTAGCAAAAGACTCCATCCAGAAAAAAAAGGATGTCCTCGTTCGACGAGTTAAAGAACTGGAGGAGCTGCTGCTTAAAGAAAAAGAAGAGAAAACCGCTGCATAGGAAGAGTCGCAACGGTATTGCAAGGAAATCGTCACAACGAAGCTCGACGAGGAACTTACTAAAGCCGAAGCGTTAAAGGATGCAGCCCGTGAAGAGGGCAAAAGAATGGCATTGACAGAAATTGATTCTTGTCTAGAGGCAGCTGCCGAAGCTGGGAGAGAAGAAGTTAAATGCTTATTCGACCTGCTTATTGCTGAATACAACGCTCGAGTTCTCATGCTTCGAGATCTATCATTCTTAGGCGAGGGTTACCTCGAATCGTTAGCCGAAGCATGGGATACTCTAATAAAAATTAAGCGAGTGGAGCTGGGCACTGAAGAAATTGATGAGGAGTCTCTTATAAAGGAGGTGCTTCGAGGAAATGAGCCTTCTGACTTATCCGCAACCAAAGCCCTCTACGGAAGAGATTCCTCCCCATTGAAAGGGAAGGACGACGTTGCTGGATCATCTGGAACTAAGTCTCCAGTTCCTCCTTCCACCCAGCCGGCTGGTTTCTCATCACTCGATCCATTCGAGCAGCATGTTGGATACGACCCATAGAAACCCAGTCTTGATGTTCATGTTCTTTCCCCTATTCCCGAGGGTGAGACTCCTAAAACAACTGAGAGTCTACCGGAAGCCGGTGTGTAATTTTCCTTTCTAGGGTTGAAAGAACCCTTGCTTTTGATGAACAATAGATGTATTCTAACACTTATCCTTTATGACTCCATGTAGGTCATTCTGATCCTGAACCAACTCCAAGGAGCGATGTCGCCACGGAGAAGGAAGAAAAAATAGCGAAAGAGCTTCACACTGGAGATGCTCCCGGACCCGATGCCTAAGTAATCGGAGCACTCGATGAGGACAAGGCAGATGATCCCTCGCCTGCGGACGAACATTACGAGGTTGAAATCAGTGGTGCCTCCGGACCTCAAGTGATGGAACTCGACGATCCTTTAAATAGGCCCTTGAAGATAATTCTTCCCGGGGGGATCACGCCACTGGAAGTTCCTCCTCCTTCCCCGGGAACCATCTCGCTAGGAAGCAAGGCATCTAAGAAAAAACGCTTGGGTAAGGAGCCTTCAGAGAAGCCGAAGAAGGAGAACAAATCAAAAAAGTATCTATCCGGTCGTGCCACATCCAATCCGAATAAGTCTAAAGTATGCAGTTATTTCTATTTATTTTCGTAGTCATTGTAAATAGACTTTTTTCTCCAAACTCGAGGAAAGTTGTAATGGAACTTTATTTTGGATTAGTAAATAAATAAAATTTTGTTTCTTTGTTCTTCGATGACTTTTGCTATTTAGCTTATCATCTAACTAGCACTTGACATTCAAAGTCTTATGGGCCATGTAAGCACATGTTCGCTCCCACATGACGTGGAGATTTCCGAATTGCTTATACTTTAGTCCGCGCTTCGAGGACTTAGAAATTTTATGAATCGCTTGTATGCTAGTCCGCACTCCGGGGACTCAGAGTACTCTAGTCCATGCACCGGGGACTTAGAGACTTTTAAGTCGTTTATACTCTAGTCCGCACTCCAGGGACTCAGAGTACTCCAGTCCGCGCTCTGGGGATTTAGAGATTTTTGAGTCGTTTATACTCTAGTCCGCACTACGAGGACTCAGAGTACTTTAGTCCGTGCTCTGGGGACTTAGAGATTTTTGAGTCGTTTATACTCTAGTCCGCACTTCGGGGACTCGGAGTACTCCAGTCCACGCTCCGGGGACTTAGAGATTTTTGAGTCGTTTATACTCTAGTCCGCACTCCGGGGACTCAGAGTACTCCAGTCCGCGCTCTGGGGACTTAGAGATTTTTGAGTCGTTTATACTCTAGTCCACACTCCGGGGACTCTGAGTACTCCAGTCCGTGCTCCGGGGACTTAGAGATTTTTTGAGTCGTTTATACTCTAGTCCGCACTCCGGGGACTCAGAGTACTCCAGTCCGTGCTCCAGGGACTTAGAGATTTTTTTAAGTCGTTTATACTCGAGTCCGCACTCCGGGGACTCAGAGTGCTCCATGCCGCGCTCTGGGGACTTAGAGATTTTTTAAGTCGTTTATACTCCAATCCGCACTTTGGGGACTCAGAGTACTCCAGTCTGCGCTCCAGGGACTTAGAGATTTTTTAAGTCGTTTAAACTCCAGTCCGCACTCCGGGGACTCTGAGTACTCCAGTCCGCGCTCCGGGGACTTTGAGATTTTTGAATCGTTTATACTCTAGTCCGCACTCCGGGGACTCAGAGTACTCCAGTCCGCGCTCTGGGGACTTAGAGATGTTTGAATTGTTTATACTCTAGTCCGCACTCCGGGGACTCAGAGTACTCCAGTCCGCGCTCTGAGGACTTAGAGATTTTTGAGTCGTTTATACTCTAGTCCGCACTCCGGGGACTCAGAGTACTCCAGTATGCGCTCCGGGGACTTAGAGATTTTTGAATCGTTTATACTCTAGTCCGCACTCCGGGGACTCAGAGCACTCCAGTCCGCACTCCGGGGACTTAGAGATTTTTTTTATTTTATCGATTGAATTTTAATTTTGTGTGCGCGTTCATACGTCAGACAGAATGATGTAATTTAACTTTTTACCGTGGAACTATAACACATGGAACATCAACAGTTCATAGAAAAACAGCTTCAAGCCTTTATTGATCATATCAAATAGGAACAAACTGAGTTGTCTTATTACATGCCGAAAACAAAAAGTAACGAAAGCAACATATACTGAAAGCAGTTGCTGCTAAAGTGCAAAAGAAATAGGCTAGGTGTAATAACGACGCAAATGCTCGTTATTCCACGCTCTGAGGAGTGTCATGCCACCGACAGTCGCTAGCTTGAAGGTTCCTTATCCAAGCTTCCGTTTGATGATGTATGGACCTTCCCATGTAGGATTCATATGTGATGGTACCGGAAAAACTCGCTTCAAAACAAGATCACCCACATCAAAGATTCTTGGTCGAACTTTTTCATTATAATATCGAGCAACTCGGTGCCTATATGCGGCCGCCCTTAAATCAGCTTCATCATGTTTTTCGTCCACAAAGTCTAGCGATTCCAGTAAAAGATCCCGATTTGTCTTAGGATCATAGTGAGTCACCCAATGAGAAGGAACTTCAAGTTCCACGGGTATAATAGCTTCAATGCCATATGCCAATGTGAATGGAGTTTATCCAGTCGTGGACTTGCGGGTGGTTCTTTAAGCCCAGAGTGCTGTCGGAAGCTCATCCACCCACTTGCCTCTAGCCTTCTCCAAACGTTTTTTCAATATGGATTTGATTATTTTGTTTACGGCTTCAACTTGTCCATTGGTTTTTGGGTGAGCGACTGCCGCAAATCTTTTCTCAATGCAATATTTTTGGCAGAATTCTTTGAACTCCCTACTCTCAAACTGAGTTCCGTTGTCCGTAATGATAGTTCGTGGGAGGCCAAAACGGCATATGATGTTTCGTACAATGAAATTAATGACCTTTTTGGTGGTGATCGTAGCTAAGGGTTTTGCTTCTGCCTACTTGGTAAAGTAATCGACCGCAACAAATGCATATTTTGCACTACCTTTGGAGATTGGCAAGGAGCCGATTATATCGATCCCCCATATTGCAAATGGCTAGGGACTAACCATTTGTGTGAGTTCCGTCGGCGGAGCTCTCGGAATCTTCGCATACTTTTGACATTTGTCGCATCTTCTCACATAGTCTGCGGCATCTCGATTAATGGATGGCCAATAGCATCCATAGCAGAGGATCTTTTTGGCTAGCGTCTGCCCCCCAGTATTGTCACTACATTCCCCTTCATGAACTTCTTTCAAAACCCACTTTATCTCATCGTAGGCGATGCACCAAAGTAAAGGAACCGAGAATCCTTTTCGATACATCACTCCATCCTACATTATATATCGTGAGGCTTTGCGAATGACTTGTCGTCTTTCGTTCTTTCTTTCGAGCAAAGTCACGTGTAGCAGGTATTGCTTGAACGGGGTTATCCATGACTCCCTCTCAATTTATGTTTCTAACACAGAGTCTACTTCCATCTCGTTTATACTCAGGGAATGTAAGGTTTCGATGGGAACCAAACCCATCTGCTGTGCATCACCAGTACTTGCGAATTTTGCTAATGAATCGGCTTCTCCATTTTGTTCACGCGGGATATGCGAAATATCGTAATATTCAAGATCTGCCAAGAGTTCTTGAACCTGAGTGAGGTACGGAGCAAGTCTCTGCCCCTTTGCTTGATAGTCTCCCCGCACTTGGTACACCACCAATTGTGAGTCATAAAAGATTTCAACCGATTTTACTCTGAGTTCCCTGATAAGTTCTAAGCCAGCAAGCAATGCTTCATACTCAGCTTCGTTATTCGTAGCTGGGAAATTGAGCTTCAAAGCATAACAGATTGATCGATTTTCGGGGGTTATAAGAATAACACCGGCCCCAGAACAGCGGTCGTTGGATGCCCCATCGGTGTATAGTTTCCATCGAATGGGGGGAATAACATCATCACTACTTTGCTCGTCTAATATGGTGAATTCTATAATGAAGTCTGCTAGTGCTTGCCCTTGGATAGCCCTCCGTGGCAGGTAAGTGATTTTGAAATTACTTAATTCAATGTTCCACTTGAGTAACCTTCCAAAGGTTTCTGGTCGTTGGGGCACCTGTCGCAAAGGTTGTCAGTATAGACACTGATCAGGTGTGCCTGAAAATACGGATGTAGCTTGCATGATGCAATCACCAAGCAATAGGCTAGCTTCTCAATCTTGGGATAATTCCTTTCTGCCCCCGTTAAGCGTTTACTAACATAGTACACTGTCCTTTGAATTCGGTCCTCCTCACGAACCAATGCCATACTGATAGCATGTTGAGACACGGCCAAGTAAGCATATAACTCTTCATGGTCTATAGGTTTTGACAAAACTGGGGGACTCTCCAAGTGTCTCACCAGAGCTCGTAACGTATCTTCACAGTCTGGCGTCCATTCGAAATTCCTCTTCCTTTTCCTTATCACATCGAATAAAGGAATGCATTTGTCGGTTGCTCTGGATATGAATCGACTCAGCGCGGCAACTTTTCCATTCAGGCTCTGCACTTGCTTTATAGTTCTTGGTGCTTGTATGTCTCGGATAGCCTGAATCTTTTCTAGGTTAGCTTCAATTCCCCGTGCATTGACAATAAAACGCAAAAACTTTCCCGACGCTACACCAAAGGAACACTTCAGTGGACTGATTTTCATTCCATAGTATCTAAGTATACCAAACATCTCTGCTAAGTCTCGAATGTGGTCGTTTGACTGCCATGACTTCACGAGCATGTCATCCACATAGACTTCCATTGTTTTACCAATTTGGTTTTTAAACATCCGATTTACCAAGCGCTGATAAGTTGCTCCTGCGTTCTTCAACCCAAAAGGCATCACCACATAACAATATAGTTCGACGTCCGTGACAAAACTAGTGTGCTCCTAATCTGGGATATGCATCGGGATTTGATTGTATCCTGAATATGCATCTATGAATGACAATAATTTGTGCCCTGCTGTTG
This sequence comes from Allium fistulosum, assembly GCA_030737815.1. Classification (NCBI taxonomy): domain Eukaryota; kingdom Viridiplantae; phylum Streptophyta; class Magnoliopsida; order Asparagales; family Amaryllidaceae; genus Allium; species Allium fistulosum. The sequence continues at coordinate 1,272,436,581 of CM060901.1, read as the reverse complement.
AGTCGACCAGCTGGTCAATTCTAGGTAAAGGGAAACTTTCTTAGGGCATGCCTTGTTCAGGTCTGAGTAATCAACACAAGTCCTCCATTTCCCATTCACTTTTCTCACTAGTACGGGGTTAGAAACTCATTCAGGGTAGAGGGCATCATGGACGAACCCATTGGCTTTGAGTTTGTCCACCTCCACTTTGAGAGCAGCAGACCTCTCTGGGTCCATACCTCTCCTTTTCTGTTTTACTGGTACATATTTTGGGTCAATGTTCAACATATTACTTGCGATGGCGGGAGAAATCCCGCACATGTCAGAGTGGGTCGAAGCGAAAACATCCAGGTTCGCTTGGAGGAAATCAGTGAGATCCTCAGTCATCGAGGGAGTGAGTTGTGATCCAATCTTAAGCACCCATGACGGGTCATCATGGTTGACCGAAATGTCAATTGTCAGTTCATCCGATGCAGCTTTAGACTCCTTAGGTTCTTCATCATCGTCTCTCGGATATATGTCTCTATAGATTCGACCCTGTTGCTCGAGCCAAGGCTCAAGCACTACTTGTCGATTTTGCGCTTCCTGGATGCGGACAGAGTTGCCTACAACCTTTCCCTTCTCTCTTCGTTGTGCCTCTCTCAGCTCAGCCACATAACATGCACGACCAGTCGCGCTTGATCGCCATGTACTACACCAACTCCTCTATCAGTCGGAAATTTCAAAGTCAAACACCACGGGCCAAAGCAGCCCTAAACTCCGCCAGGGCCGGTCGGCCCAGAAAAACGTTATACGGGGAATCAACATCCAAAACAATGAACGGTAGAATCCATACCCTCCTACATTCACCTTCTCCTAACTCAACCGGTAATTCAACAAAACCTATCACATCAGTTGCTGGGCCATTAAAACCGTGAATGCAGGCTTTAATGGCTTCAAATCCTTTGCCTCCATCTTCATTTTCTCATATGCTTTTTTGAAGATGATGTTAACAGAACTCCCGCAATCAATCAGTATCCTTCTCACAAATGCTGGTCCAACAGTTGCTAAGATGACCATCGGATCTATGGTAGATGCCTCCACCTTATCGGCATCTCTACTCCTGAACATTATATCATCCGTCATCATTCACTGTTGTTTCGCTGGGGTCCTATCTTCTGTGTTTGAACAACATTCAAAATCCGCATGCTTTAGGGAATTAGCATAACGCTCCATTTCTTGCCAATTCTTGTCCGCCGGGTGGGGCCCACCAACTATCGTGTTTATGATTAGTCTTCCTATAGTCCGAGCGGGTTCCTCAGGTCGATGCGGAGCCTGCCCGCGATTGGGGTCGGATGCCCCATGTCCGCCTTCATGCGGATTCTTAACAAATTGTTGTAACTTCTTCTGCCGAATCAGTTTTTCTATAGCATCATGGAGGTGTCTACATTCCTCAGTGTTGTGCCCGTAGGTCTCGTGGAACCGGTAGTACTTCCCAGTCTATTTTTGCTCCTCAGTGGATTCCTTTGGGCGCAGCTTTCGATATTGGAATGTATTACAAGTTGATAAATAAATATTCTCCAGAGATGTGTTCAGATGAGTGAATTCACTGTATGTCGGGATTCTTGGTTTCCACTTTCCTGCCTCCCTCTTCTTACCGAAACTTCCTCCTCCAGATCCTTTAGACTGCCCGGGCTTGTTTTGAACATTAACCTAGACCTTTCCAGAATTGTCGCCAGATTGCTTTACCGTAATATTGCTTTGCACCATCTCCTTGCTAGGCCCTGGCGACTGCCATGCCACGCCTCGTCCACCTGTCTTCCTCCCTTCTCATGAATTGGTGCGCCTTTGAATAAAAATGCTCCAAGGTAGCTGAAGGTTTTCCTGCCAGCCAATCACCAAACTCTGATTCCGGATCTACTCCTCGCATCACGGCCATGAGATTAGCGTGGTCATTCGGGATGCTAACTTCGGTAGCAGCAACGTGAAATCTCTGCAAATACTCCTTTAACGACTCCCTTGGAGCCTGGATCACACTGGATAAAGACATCACGTCCTTTGGGCGAGTGGTATGAATTCTGAACTGTTCCATAAATTTTGCCGCTAACTCATCAAACCTGGAGATCGATCGCAGAGGAAGTCTGGTGAACCACATGGTGGCGATTCCGGATAAGGTTATTGGGAAACACCTACATTTAGTCGCATCATTTGCCCTAGCCGAGTCCATCATCCACTCGTATCTCATTACGTGGTGTCGGGATTAGTCTTCCCCTCAAAGGCCAGAATAGTCAGCATGCTGAACTTCCAGTGGTACTCAGCTTGTAAGATAGCATCTGTAAATGGAGTATGACTCCTAGCTGTACCCCAATCGTCGTTAGATAAGCCCTGATTTTTTCTCATTAGTTGTCTGATCATAGATGATAAATCCGAGGTCTGAATGGGAGGTGGCAGGTTGGTCTCCATCCTGCGTGACCGTTCCGGCCGGTGCCTCCTTGGTAAGTGATCTCCCAAATGCATGTCCTGGGGACCCGCTTCGCTACGACCTTGGCGTGGTGGTGCACCAGATTCCACCTGTGCTCCAGATCATAAATTTCCAACTCCAACTTGAGTGCGATTTTATCGGAGTAAGTGAGGGGCCGATGTTCCAGGTAGAGTGCCTACACCAGTTCTGTTGGATTGTTCCGCTGCAGCTGTTTGTGCCGCTTCAATCCTACGGCGTCTACGCCTGTGATGCTCATCCGACGAAGCAGAGCTGTAAGATGTGGAGTAGGAAGTGGGACTTCCTTCAGCATTCTGATGCTGTTGTTGAGTAAGCTGGGTCATGAGATTGGCGTTAGCTTGAATCTGCTCGTTAAGTTGTCTCCTGCTCTCCACGAGTTCTCTCATCAGCTCGTTGAACTTTGTCCTGGTGACAACTTCTGTTTGGTTTAGGATGGTGGCGGTCCCTACATCTGGATTAGCTTGTTGATTGTTGGGTCCTACTTGTTGGACGCTAGCGGTCTCGTTCACATCTGCATTGTGGGAGGTTGATCCGGTACGTGGTCTTCCCATTGTAGATTTATCGGTCGGAACTCTGTGTAGAATCTGTAAACTTCTTGTGAATGAACTTGGATCTTCTTTAGGGGTTCCTTCAATCCAGTAGCGACAAAGGAGATCCTAACAGACTGAGAATGCGGTTCCCAGTCAAAGCACCAATATGTTAGCACTAAAATTGGTTACTAACACCCAAGAATAGATTTGTGTAGAGAGATTAACGAAGATAGTAAATTAAAACAGAAGAATATATGCAACAATAAGTGCAGAAACAAGAACACCAGAATTATAGTGGTTCGGCGTAACTGCCTACGTCCACTATTAATGTAATCTTTATTACTTTTCTCAAAGGCTTGAATACAGATGCAATTCGTAGACAAATAACTCGAATACAAGTTAGAACTGAAAAAAGGAGAGTCTCAAAAATGGCAGAGTATCCTCAGAGTTCTCGAAAAAAGGTATCTTTTCACTGCACCCCTGCCCCTCTATTTATAGACGAAAATAGGCTGGTTCACCTGTGTAGGCCCATGACCAAGATGACTTGGCCTAAATATGGCAATCTCGAGTCGACCGAACCATGCATCTCGAGCAACTTTCGGCCGATCGACAAATGCCGGCCTAGTATGGCCGACCGGTGGTCATTGAGCAATTGACTCGAAGCGAACTCTTAAAGGTCTCGGAGTAACTCGCGGTGGATCTCAAAGTAAAGCAGCGCTGGCTTCCTCACTTTGCTGTTGTTCCTATATACAGGCTAACTCCCTCACGATACACCGAACCAGATACACTGACCTCACGTGTTGAAACACTTCTGACTGAGCGACACCAACTTCCCTTTCACGAACGAAACCTGCTAACTCGTCTAGGCCGAACAACAAATGCCATACCATCAAGGCCGAACCATACATGTCGAACTGCTTCAACCGAATGAGGCGTGCCGAACAATTCAAACCGAGCATCTTCTGCTAACCACCTAGACCGAGCCATCTCGTTTCCCCATTCCTGACCGAGCGATATGTGTTGGGTTCTTACCACCACCTTTCTTCAGTCCGATCGACACACGCCATCTCACGAGGCCGAACGACACAAGTCCTCCCTTCCTCGGCCGAACCACGCACATATGCCGAACCATACAAATTGAACCAATTTCGTATATCTCCAACCTCTCACTGGCTTGAGTCTGGTCTCGATTCAATCAAAACATCTATAATTATCATCTTGTAGCCGGACCAAGTGCCGAGTAACACACTCATATGACCTGTATCTAGTCCTGAACGCGGTTAACAGAATACTATCCTCCGCCACTCTTAGCTGATGGAGCCGTATTGCCAAATCTGATCGGGAGAATACTCTAGCTCCACTCAACTGATCAAATAAATCATCGATTCTTGGCAAAAATACTTATTCTTGATTGTCCTTTCATTCAACTAGTGGTAGGCAATACACAACTTTAATGATCCATCTGGTTTCTTCACGAACACTGCAGCCACTTCCTAATGCGAACTGCTTGGCCTAACAAAATTCTTTCCCTCTAAGTACACTAGCTGCACTTTAACTCCTTCATCTCGGTAGGTGTTATCCTGCTAGGTGGTCTACTTATAGGATCTACTCCTGGCACAAGATCTATCCGAAATTCAATGGCATGGTTCGGGGATAGTCCTGTAACTGGCTCAAAAACATCTACAAACTCTTTTGCTACCAACACCTGATCTAATTCTTCTTTCGCTTCCACTACATTCAGCAAAGTACAAGTACTTGAGTCTGACTTCTCAACCGAGTATATAATTCAGTTATAACTATTAGGGTATCTTAGTGATATTTCTCTATCTTGGCAAAATATCCTAGAATAATACCTATCTAACCAATCCATACCCAAAATGATCCTGAAGCCTATGAAATCAAAAACATACAAACTGCATGCAAACTTATGACCTAACAAATCAAGCTCTAACTAGTCACATCTCATCCCCAACGTTGCATACCCTCCTATCGGATTCGCAACCCTTATGGAAGTAACAAGTTATGAGGGTTCTAAATACACCTTATCTACCAAACACTGAGATATAAATGAATGTGATGCACCGGTATCAAATAGTACCCTAACTAGTATACTATGAATCAAAAGCATACCTTCCATCACAATCTTTCCCTTCTCAGCAGTGGTTGGTCTAGAAGATGATGGTTCTAAAGCAAAAATCTTTCCCTTGTCTGCTCTGACTAATTCTGCAAACTGATTCTTATAATGCCCGATCTGGTCACAGTTGAAGCACTTCACTCCTTTCAATCTGCAATCTTCTTCCCTTTTCCAATTCAACATTCATAAGCAAAATGCCTCTTCTTGTCGCACTTAAAGCAAACTAGATCAGCTTTTGCCTTCTTGGCAGCTCCTCCTTTTTAAGCTCCTTTTTTTAAAGAATATCCTCTTCCTGCCCTGAGATCCTGGATTTCAACTTTCTTCTCTTTCCCAAAAGTAGAAAGCGTCTCTTCATTCCTGATCGCCATCTCCACTACAGTTGTACTAGGATCACGGAGATGTGGATAGTCGCACTAGCAATCTCGGGTCTTAACCCACGAATAAACTTCTCGTTCCTTTTAACGACAGTGTCAATGGTAGCATATTCGTATCTGGACAACTCATCAAACTTCGTAGCATACTCGATCACCAACATCTCATCTTGCACTAAGTCCATGAACTTTCTCAGCAATACTGACTTGGCAACTTCAGATAAGAACCTCTCTTCGAATCTCCTTCCAAAGTCTGCCCAAGTCAACTCTTCCTCAGGAACTCCCACGATAATACCATTCCACCAATAAAGTGCTTCTCCCTGCAACAGTCTAGAAGTATTCTCCTTTTCTACACATCATCTAATCCAGAGTCAGCGAAAATCCTTTCACAGTTCGATAACCATTTTTCTACTTCAATAACATACTCTGTTCCCAAAACGACTTCCCACTAAGACTAGTGTAATCACTGCTCAACTTGGCATAGTTATTGCGAACAAGGGGCACAAGATTAGCTCCTCCAACATTCACGGCATTTCCCCCAGCTACTCCTGCAGCTGCTTCAACTTGAATCAGATTGATGAAGAACTGATACATCATCCATATATCTACGAGTGGGTTCCAGCACCTACGTTGGCATTTACGTTTGGATTAGCATTTTCCTGTCGACCTGGATTCCTCTTGGTATTGGGTTGAGCAATTCCATTAGTTATGGTGCTTCCTCCACCTAGACTTCCTCTTCCATTTCCTGCCTCCGTAACTTCTTTTCTCTTATATCTGTATACGAGCCTTAGTAAGATACAGAAGAACGGTCTAAGAGAAAGGAGATACGTGCTTATATATATATATATATAACAAATGCAAGTATGTTACTATAGCGTTAACCCAAACCCCGGTCTCATTTTCTGATTCGCTGGGTTATGTTTTGAAAATCTTTTAGGTTCAAATTTTCTTTTAAAATTACATAAACCTATGCTGTGATACCAACTTGTAACATTCCCTATTTGGAGGCCCAAAGCTAACTAATACGGATGTTGCAGTCATCCATAGTTATTAGTTCTCGGTGACAAAATGCGGTAATGTTACATACATTGATATACCAGAAACACATCAACATGAAAAAATATAAAATCAATTTAAACAAATTTCTTATTCCATTACAAATTTTCAGATTCATTACATAACCCAAATTCATAAACCACGTTAGAGAAATATAGTTATTAAAAATTACACCAAGGGCGACATATGAAGATGCCCTCTTGGTTGATCAGAGTCTGAATATAAGCAATTAAACAACTTTGCCATTTCATCCAATTACACAGCTAAATCAAACAGAAAGAACTCCTAATAGCTAGATTGCCTCTTGCACGTCTCCGGAAGCTTATTCGTCTAAAGGAGAACCTGAAAACCTTAACTCTCAAACTACTCAAAATCAATTGAGCGTCCGAGAGTTTAAAGGGAAAACTTAGACTTCGAGTCAAACAAAAAGTCTGGTGTGAATAATAACCTACCATCTCAAACCATATAGATATCTAGTGAGACCATGCCGCTTAGCAGAACGGGTTTTCCCATCATTAGTATCCTAACCCAATTTTATAATAACCATATACTGTGCACCTGCATCCACAATGGCTTAGACATAACATAATAGAATGTATCATGATGATATGCAAACATGTTATATGCTCTAGGTTTCCCATCCCCATTCACCTAACTATTCGTCTCATGTTATAGTTTCTAGGTTCACTATTAACCTATTAGTTTTCATGGGCTAACTAATAAACTGTTCAAAGCTTACGAACTATTTGTCCGGTTTCACAGTTTTTATGGGATCACTAACAACCTATTGGTGTCTACCAATAACATCATCCAATCATAGTTTTCAAGGGGTCACTATGAACCTATTGGGTTTTCCAATAACATCTCTCATGTCATATTTTTCATGGGTTGACTATGAACCTATTGATTTCTATCAACAGCCTGTTCCGAACAAAATTTTCATGGGATCATTAAGAACCTATCGACCCCTGCCAATAACAATTTCCATAACATAGTTTTTATGGGCTTATTAAGAACATTCCTAAACCAATAATCTTTTGATCAGTCTTGGGCATCCTATATTATGGTCTATTTGACCTCCTAGATGCAATTCTACTCACACAGGAGTTAATTCAATGTATATTCACTACTGGTCAACCTAGCCTGTTATTCTATGCTTAACATTACAAAATGCAGTTATGGATTAATAAAGTGAATATGATAACACAACATTCATGATAATTGATCAAATAAAATGAAATTTAACTTAAGTTGTAAAATGAATTGAATATGTTTTGGAATGTTGTTTGCTAGAAATAAATATGAACTTAAGTTCTAAAGCAAAAATAAATATAAGTGTTGTATATAAATTTTATAATGAACTTAAGTAATGGTTTATAAATGATAGTAGTATTAAAGAAAATGTTTATAAACTTAAGTAAAATTTTATAAAAATGATCCATAAATGAATTTAGTATGAAGTGAAATGCTGTCAAACATAAAATAAATGTAAATGAAAATGAATATGAAAAATAAAATTAAATGAATGAATGTGAATAATGAAAATAAAATGAATGTAAATAAGAGAATGGGATATAATAAGAAACCAATTGGAATAAATACGTAAGTTGTACATATATTATTTTATTCGCATACCTGTTTGATCCAAATTCGAATATGCGATTTCGAGGTGATTTACACTGATCCGAGTTAGGATTTTTCATCGATTCTTGACGGCAAACACTGAATATGGATTTTTGATTGATTCTGGGATTCTCTATCACAGTATATGGATATGCAAGGAGAATGGCAGTTTTTATTCAAGGAACCAGATCTGAGTCCGCACTAGAGTGGTCGTGTGAACGATACTAGTTCGGACAAGAAATTGTGTGATCGAGCGAGCAATCAGGTATGATTATGCATATGGATGATATATGTACATCGTACGGGCTTTAATAAATTAAATGTTAACATTGGAAAATGCAAAATTAATATGGTTATGAATTAATTGGATGAATATTAATTGTTTGACGGTTTCTCTTGTTACCTTTACTATATTTGCATATGGTTACTGTATTAGTACATGTTTTATATTGATATTAATTTCCCTATACCTGTTCTCATTGGTTGTTGAGTGATTAGTAGGTGTAAATGGCGTATGCTTCGCATTTGGAGCTCGCTTTCGCAGTATATTGATTGTATATGCTTGTTAATACTAATAAAAGGTACACACCTCAGATTACATATCATATTTTTATACTTTTCCCTACGGGATGCCTCATCCTTGAAGATGAGATGTATATTTGTGATTCTATATATATCCTAAATTTTTCGATCGAACCATGCAAAGGAGATGCTGGTGAAATTTTCTGTAAATTTAAGGCGTTACAAAAATTTTGAGAATTTTGGAAAAAAATTGATAACTAAAATTTGATTTTTGTATTATAATGTGGAATTGTATTAGTTAGTAACTATGAATTAATTGTAAATACATAGAAATTATATAATCTATTTCAACTAATTGGTTTTGGAAGGTTAACGGGTTTGGAGCTTTTTTTTACTTAGCAATTTCGGGGATGAAATTCTTTTAAAGGGGGTGAATGTAACGACCTAGAATTTCAGTCATTTCAATTTAGAATATTTAATTGATTTTAAATATTGAAATGTTAATTTTATAAGTTAAACAGTTTAAATTTTGAATATAATGGATATTTGAATAATTGTAATTGTTTAAATAATTAAATCCAGAATTTAATGTGAATAAAAATGATTTCGAAAGATGATTTAATTCTATTTAAATAAGAATAAAGATAGTAAACTTTAATTATAATTAAAGTGATTCGAATTGTTTTAATAACAATTCGTGTTAATTAACGTGTGAAAATAGCCTTTTAGGGTACTGTTTTGGATTTCGACGAAACTAGTTTCATTAGATCCGTAATAGTGAATTATTATATGTCGTCGAATTTTATGGTGATCAGATGTATCGTTTGGTCATGGGAGCTCGAAACACGTAGAAATTAATTAAAGGATTTTAAATTAATATAATTTTATTTTGAAAGTTAACTTCTGTATATGATGGAATTGACCCCCGATACTAGTTCCATTGTGTTCGAAATAGGGGTATTACATATAGAACGCTAGGCGGCATGCTTCGTTTAGAGTTCGAAAATTTAGCGAATGAATAGTGTTTGAAACTTTTCTATATAAGGACCTTAAAAATTTTCATTTGCAAAACCCTAAAACAAATAACCTAGCCGCCATTTCCCCATGTGCCTTATCCAACGGCTCTAACAAATGGTGCCACCATAGGCCAAACCAGCCTTCGACCCCAACTAGAAAAACATAGAGTCGACTAGTGTAACACCCCACATTTTATTGACCGTTAAATTAAAATAAATTTAATTGATAACTATGAAAACAGTGAAGAATGAATTTTTGCTAATGTTGGAATTTGACCACGAAACTTATACCATTGTGTTCGTGGCAATTTTTTGATCAACTTCCATATACAATTTTTTCTGAATGGACTTCAAAAGGAGAAGTTATAGCAGTTTGAAGTTTTAGCATCAGAAACAATTACATATGCAAATATGGAAATTTTATCAACTATAAACATTTGCAATTAATCCATACGATATTTATAAAAGTAGTAACAAATTTATTATGTTTGTAATGAAGGTAAATTATTAAGAGAATTAGATGTAAGAGGAAAAAATAAGGGGAATAATTAACATTGCAAACAGAATCAGCTAAAAAGTGAAATTAATTAATATGTGAATTAATATTGGAGATTAATATATAACGTGTGTGTGTGTATATATATATATATATATCAGATCCCTCAATTTAAAGAGGTTTACATATAAATGTAACAAATAAATGTTCAAATTCAAATCTGGATAAAAAAATCTATGCATATTAAATATATATGTTAATTGAATGGTGGAATTAATTGACATGCCAATTAATGAAACGTTACAATGTGTAAATTATTAATTAGGGAAATTAACTAATAGAGGTGACATGTTAATCTATTAATGGGGCTATCAATTAGGATTGTAACGTAATCAGTAGAAAATGTCAATTAATAAGGAAAACAAATAATAGTTGACCTAGATTTGAATCTGTACATATAGGCTGTATATTGTTGCACATAAAAATTAATTGAAGGATCAATTAAGTAGAGGATTAATTAGATAATTGGTGGGCTACATATATATAAGAGAGAACGTAATGTAATTCGTTTCATTAGCCGTCACTTTCTTCATCCCTCTCTTACAGTAAATAATGGCTTCTTTCTTCATTCTTTTCTCCTATTTCTCACAAATCTACACCAAATAAACCCAAATAAAATATATGTGAACAAAATAGAGAAATTGCAACAAATTAAAGGAGAGAAGTTGTAGAATGGCATAAGAATTTTAGAAGATAGAAATTTAAAGCTAAGGACGATAGGTGAGTGGAGTTAATTATATATCTTTTACGTTTATGATCTATTATCGTTAGATTCCCGTTGAATAATTTTATTCAGTGTTTATTTCAGTAATTAATTCTGTTAATTAGTTATGCTGAGACTATAAATTGTATAAGAGAGCTTATATTTAATTAATATTAGGCTTGACATTTAGAGAAAGGCGTAAGCCTAAAATTAAGAAATTTACAGTTATTTACATCTATTTTAAAGTTGAAATTTAGCCTGTAAATGTTAGCTTCTTTTTTTTCCTTTTTACGCGAATAAAATAGTAAAGAGGAGGATTCGCAAATATGGACTAAAATAAAAGAACACTAGATTTACATAAATTAGATGTAAAATAAGAAAAGCTGAAATAAAAAGAGAAAAATAAAATTTTGCAGTAAATTATGCTAAAACAGGGAAAAATAAACAAAAAGGGAAAATCTAATAACTTGATTTGAAAGTAAGTGATAGATTAATTGGTTGGTTTAGAAAAGAGAATACATTTCTATAGTTTAATATTTAATAGATAACAATAAGCGTAATTGCAAGAATTAAAAGAAAGAAATAGGGAATTAGTGTAAAATAGAGAAATTACTGTATTTTGCACTATCCAATAAGTAAAGAAATAATAAAAGAAATATCTTGCAATTACGGATTATTGTTTATAGCATTATTTAGTATTAAAACATGGAAATGGATTTTTAGCACAGCTTTTTGTAACCTACCAAATAGAATAGAACTACTTCCTAGAATATAATAAAATGAAGTGAAGAATTAAAGGAATTAAAGAAGGAATCAAGTTAATTATTAGACAAGACTAGAAGCTATAGACAAAAATGTAACTAGATCTGCATTTACTACACAAATAATAGAATAAAAGCAAAGCAGTTATTATGATAAGTAAATTCATGACAGTCGGACGTAGTCCCAAGCCAAGATTGTCATATAATATAAGATAATTAAAGAGAATTCACTATCATAATAAAAGAAGACAGATTAGAATAGAAAAGAGACACTTGTAATTATATTTATAATATACAGATTATAAAAGAGAATAAAAGTGACAATTGCAAGTAAAATTATAACATAGGTTATAATTACGTAGAAAGAACAAAAAGGCTTATTTTAAGACTTAAATTAAGTTAAAAAGAAAATAGAGCAGAAATAACAGAAGAGGCTTATTTTAATAAAATTAGATCTTGGATTAAGTTAATAAGCAAGATAATAGTAGTGGAACATACCAACAGCATTTCCTTTCAGTTAGGAACTGATGGTCTCACAATAGTTAGGTGAGGCTGGGACAAGATTATGCAAATTAGGGTAAACAAGTAGCCAACAGAATAAGAAAAGTACACTAAATGCAAAACAAAAGATTAGACTTAGGGTCTAATGAAAGAGTGAGATGCATTTGGAGCAGCCCAAAGGATGAAGAGCCTAACGAAGTAGTTCATCACAGATTTCAGCACAGAAGAAGCATGTCCAACTTAGTTATTTTGGGCTAGAAAGAAGTAAGAGACTTCAACGGGACGTGAGGGTACTCTAGGATGGCCCTTTGGGGTAGGCATAGTGAAGAAGTCCTCCAGAGGTAAGTCCGTAGGTGTTCCATCAAAAGAGTATGCCTTGACTGCTTTTTGCATGGCAGGACCATTGTAGACAGTCAAAAGGGGTTGATGTTTGGAGTAGGATATTCGTATGTCCCAGTACTTGCAAGTAAGTTTTAGTGGGCAGGACCCAAAAGGATAGTCGCATGCGGATATCGGGCCAACATCAAAACCAAGAAGCGAGTTCGGAAAAGACTAGAGTTAAACCAACAAATAATGAACCTTTCACCATCGAGACATTGGATGAGGGGCGCAGCCAATTGGATGTTTAGATTGTTTGCAGTAGGGCACAGCCACTTAGCTCTTTAGAGGTCTTTCGATTTGTTGAGGGGTGGCTGCCTGGGGCGATAGCCACGATAAGAAAAGAGACAGACCAAATAGAATATCTGTATTGTAGGCTTAATAGGGCAGTCCTTTACAGACATAGAAAATCTCCGACTGAGTTCCGTACAAGGTAGACCTTATTAAGCGGGATTCAGGGAGTAGACAGAACGATTATGTATAGTCCTCAAGGTACGCACTAGGTGGTACACTGTGGATGTCTGAGCATTAGTATAGACTAGTGGAGATGCAGTTTTATGTTTTCATAGTAGACGATGGAACATTTGTATTGTAGGACTTACGAGGCAGTGGAGTCCTTTGTGAGAAGGATATGGAAGGTACTATGGGTGGTACCTAGGACAATGCGGTCATTGGGTATATAGCTACATATATATCAGTTATTAGGTTTTAATCTACTAGGGAGTAGGTGGGCACGATTCACGCATAGAGGCAAGAGTATTATAAACCCAATGAACCTAATATAACAGTAAATGGAAATAAAAAGGTATATGTAGAATTAAGCTTAAAAGTGTATAATTTGTCCATTCACCAGAACTTAGTTCTGACCCCCTCCTCATAACATCCTACAGGTTAGGTAGATGGTAGAGACTTTCCAGCTTTGAGACACTTGTTTAGAAAGTGTTATTATATTGGTGAGTATTTACGTACTATTATATTTTAGTCGGTTCCGCTGTGAGATATTTATCTGAGCTTTGATATATTTGTCTTTGCCTATTTGCAGGATACCAGAAACCCAACTCGGGCTTCAGTGAGCTTGGATTTTAGCATTTTTGCGAAAATATGGACCCACTGGAATTCGGGTAATTACAACTAGATGAACCATTCAATGGTTGGATTGAGCCAAAACGAAGCACGGCAGCGGCAAAGGAGGCATGAAGTCACAACAGAACATAGGCAATTAACAACGTTCGACGGTGATCTATGGTGCCGCACCTAAAGCGAAGTAAAGAGCGGAGTCGGGCTAACCTAGGGCGGAGCAATGTGGCGAACGGTGTGACGTGGAGGTAGCGGCGATCAATTGAACGCGGTCAATGATGGGTTCGTTTTCTTGTAGGCCTGGGTTACGAACGTGAATTGAGGAGGGAAGGTAATTAAAGGTTTAAATTTTTATTTATTAAAGTTAATTATTATTTAATTATCTCAACGTTCGTTAATTCGTAACATTTTCGTATAAGGTCCAAAATGAGCGAGAAAAGTTTATTGCGATCGTAACAGTGAAATCTACGATATGGAGTTGGATTGGATGGATTCGGAACAAATAGAAATTTAGGTTAAAATTGAACGCCTGTTCAATTTTTATTCAAACTAGAGCGCTTTGGCAATTACTGGAATTTCTGTGAGTAAACTCACCTCTCTGGCTCACTTATATTTTTATATAAGTGTGGATAATTTTATTTATGACTTTTGTTGCTTATTTAGATGATTTACTATTTTACTAGTTAATTGGATATATTCCTGCCCCTGGAGCGGATTAGACCCTATTACGTTTCCATGTATGAGCGGATGACACTTCGTATACGATCCGCTTCGAAGCAGTTAATTAATATTATTTGATTAATTTAAGTCGACAATAAACCACACATGTCTAACTCAAACCATTCAAAAGGGCAGATTACTAATGGGGTTTAATAAGAAAATAAGAGAAAAGAAGGAAAGAAATATACAGAATCTCGCAGCGGAATTACAAAATATAATAATCAAATAAACAATTCAAGAAGCTGTTTTACAACACACATTTGATTACACATTTTTTTACAACATCAATCAGAGTACAATCTACAAACATACCAAAATAATGCAGCGGAATAATACTAGTAATATAATATACCAAACTCCGTCTTCGTCCTCTAGAAATAATGGTCTTCAAATACTGCAATACTCACGCTGACCCAAGCATAATGAAAAACAATACATCGAGTTAGAACTAAAAATTTCTTATGTAAGTTAAATCAACATCATGAGAAATAAATGTACCAATAACTTAAGAGATGTTATGGGATTTTCCATCTCCTAAGTATCCGTTAAACTATCTATATATATAGTAAGATAAGCTATATATGTAGTGTCTATCAGTAAAATAAATATTAAAATAGAGTTAAGGTTTTACATTAATCCTCCTTAACACATATTTAAGCATTGTCCTACAATTTGCCTTAGTAGTACAACCAGTAACGTCGGTAGCTAGGGAGGCGCCATGATAAGACAACACTAAAACAAAATCGTAGTGATCATGTATAAGGATAATCGTATGACATGGCACGTGAGGCAATGCCCAAGGTAGGATACTACCATTTCGAGTCGCCAGACTGGTGGTAACCCCTAACGGCCCACCGCGAACATCTATCCCATAATCAAATCAAGGTGCACCTATCAATTCCAAAATAAAGATAGAAATGCGAAGAACAGATGTTGCTAGAGGTAGCTAACCTCATTGGTTAAGACAAGTCGTCCTATTTAGTCATTTCAAATTGACACAAGTGTCGGGGTCTGTCCATCATCGTTCTCTTTCATCTAATCCAGCAAACGTATGCCAATCCAACCAATTCATTCTGGAACATCCTCCGCGTACACAGTTATTAAAGTGGTTTCGATATTGATAGAGAGTATGCTAATATTCGGCCCCGGTCTCTTTAACAACTAAACGTCATTTTACACACCGGTTGGTTCTTTTAGATTTCAAGAACGAATCATACTTTATATCAAAATATCATATTTACTTAAATATCATTTCTAATTAAAAATAAGTTATACTTTCATATCAAAACATTCGTATTTAAATCAATGATTTAAATCTAAATAGTTCCCAATTTTAAAATAGTTTGAATATTGAGAATAGTTTTGAATAATTAAAATAGTTTGAATATTGAAAATAGTTTGGATAATTAAAAATAATTTCGAAGATTGAAAATAGTTTATATATTAAAACAGTTTGAATATTTAAGTAATTTGTATATTAAAATAGTTGAATATTAAAATAATTTTTGTACTAAAATAGTTTGTATATAAAAATAATTTAAATATTAAAATAGTTGAATATTAAAATAATTTATATATTAAAATAGTTTGTATTTAAAAAAGTTTTGAATTAAAATTGTTTCTTTCTTTTCTCAACATTTTGAACTCAGGTCCAAATTTCCAATCAAAGCAAATTTCAATTTTCAACTTTCAATTTAATCGACTTCGAATCCCAAAATTCGAAATACCAATTTGAACCGCTTTACTTTAAAAAAAATTCAAAGTTAAAATTTCAATATTTAAACCCTTAAAACAATTCATTTTAGATAAATTTATATTATGTTTCAAATTCAACTTTAAAATTTAAAGTTCACAACTTCACATTAAATTCTTTAACACAATTCCATTTAAATAGTTTCCATTCCAAAATTTCAAAGTTTGAATTTGAAAATAATTCAATTCATAAGAAATCCAATTTGTTTTTCAATAAAACAATATTATTTAAACCAATTCAAATCCAAGATTTTAAAACCATTAAATTTAACCAAATCCGATGACCATATATAATTTTCTACCCTATGGCCAAGTATCAGTTATTTCACTTTTAATTACATGGATGGATATATCATTTCAACCATATTTAAATGACATAGGTATATATCATTTCAACCAATTTCTTAGCTCATTTCAAATAATCCAAATGACAATTTATATGATGTCAATAATATATATGGTGATGACAGGGATATATAAAAATAAATGATCATCAGCAATATAAACGCAACATCATCCATCATATCAATCAATAAGCATACATATGCAATCAACATCCAAATCAACCAAAATATCATGATAGTTACTAGTTATCAAATGTCGGTGTTTAACTAGCACTTCAATTTCAATATTAATTTAAAGTTCAATTCAATTTGTTATCAATTTCATATTAAAAATCAATTCAATTTTGGTGTCAATTCAAACATCGATTTAAAATTCCAAACAACAATCAATATAATTAATCACTTGATAATTTTGATTCAACTAACATCATAAAATTTAGTATTGCGTGGGTGGGTTTAATCACCCACCTTTAATTTAAGCCCATTAAATTCCAACATAAGCCCTAAATCTCAATAGTCTCCAAATTCAACTAAATAAGTTTCATATTGTCCAAATTTTAATACGAGTCCAACAGGAGAAACCGCGTGTGAATTGGAGTTCGTATGCAAAAGTTATTCAAGTTAGAACATTTGAAATTTAAATTTTAATAAAATAAACAAAACGGAAAAACTTAAATTACCAAACTCTCTCAACCCTAATCGAATGAGATCACCCAATAGTCGCCGCCTTCATTCTCCTACCACCTCGCCTACATGCCACCGTGCCATGATCGGCCACCACCATCGCGTTCGCCCGAACCAGCCATTCCACCTGACCCCACCACGTCTTTCACGCCACCATGAACTGCCGCCGACCTTGACCCAAAACGCCACCCCAAATCGCCAATTTCTAGCGAACTATGGAACATCGGGGTCAATCCAAACCAATGGATGAACTTGTTTTGGCTGCTTCTACGCTGTAGTGCTTCCCGATCGTCGAATGGTCAATGTTTCGCCGTTGAAGACAAACCCTAGAATGGACGGCCGAGGAAAGATCGCCAATTTCTGATCAAGCCGAGCCTCGATTGCAAAAACTAATTACAAACGCTAATTCCATTCATTTACAGCTTCGTGGCGATATATTGTTTGATAAGGTTTGAATTTTGAATTTGATTTTTGAAATCGAAATTATAGATTTAGGATAATCTCCATTAAAAAGGAAGGAACTAAATCTGAAAGGAAGTATATAATAATATAATAGAAAGATATGGAGGCTGCTAGGGTTTCAGTAACAATTTATTTTTAAACAAGAGAAAGGATGATTTGGGCCAAAGTAGTTACAAGACCCGAAAACCTGTTTCGTTCCCGAAACGAAAATAGGTCATCCTATATATTGATATATAGGTTTTCAATATTTCTAAACCAAATGAAACTGTGACGACACATCTCCTCGACTCTTGAAAATCGACACTAATACATCCACGGTATTCGCGTGCCGCAAATCCAAGGCCAGGGAGGCAGATTATCGGGGGTGAAGTAAAGTAAAGGTAAAAGGTAGAAACACAAATTCTCACATTTCGTTTAAATTTATAGATAGATAGTACATACAAACACTCTCACTAGGGTACATCAGAGTTTTGTTATGAACTAACCCAGCCAGGAACAGTTATAACTGCCTGCTCCCACACTTGGTGGTACAAACTAAACTTAGGCATAGTGGAAAATAAAATGATAGATAGATATCCACATCAGATGCTTCAGCTCCATGCTCCAAAAACTCTTCCAGAATGCTTTACCAAAATACTCCCAACAGGATCCTGACAACTTGGCTACCCAGAAAAATAGGGCACTTAGAGAACAAAATAAGCTCCGGGTTAGTCATGGGATTGGTATGAGAACTCAAAATACGATGTTTTGAAAACAAAAAGGTATCTCATAAGAACACGCCGCACATAAACACGGAATGAGTTTTTACCTTATGATAACCAAAA
Organism: Allium fistulosum; assembly: GCA_030737815.1. Lineage (NCBI taxonomy): Eukaryota > Viridiplantae > Streptophyta > Magnoliopsida > Asparagales > Amaryllidaceae > Allium > Allium fistulosum. The sequence continues at coordinate 1,272,418,109 of CM060901.1, read as the reverse complement.
TCTTTATTACATAAAAATAAAGGATATTATTTTTAATGACGTTTCTTTTAAAAACATTTGCAAATAAACTTATTAATCTTAGCCAAAATTGTTACATTAATTAAATTCCAGCATACTAGCTATAAAGTGGGCTCTACAAACAAAATGGCAGGCGCTTATTGGAGAATGGATTTCCATACAAATGACCAGGTGAAGGGACTACCTTCCGGTAGTACATCTCTAGAGGAATGTACCGAGGCTACAGAACATCTGCACCTCTACCAACACAAGACTGGCCTACCGTTCCCTAGATAGTACCGAATATGTCATCACCCCAATCGTTACCGGCCTATCCGAGACGTCTCTTAACGCACACCACAATAATTTAAACTGGAACGTTATAGCGGGTATAAATATATCTAGAAGGGGATGGTCATACCCTAATGGTTGCGAACCACATAGACTTGCTGCATCTACCATGTTTTGGTTATTTTCGGGTATGAGGCTTGAGGTACCGATTACCTTTCGCATTGCACATTTCACTTTGAATGCCACACTGCCATTCCATGGTCACACAACTAATTTTTACAAATGTATAACTCCTGAGCTCGTATGTCTTAGGAAAGGGTGTTAAGCTAAGAGAAGTTTCCTTCTGTACCACCAAACAGATGATATGTTCATAGAGATCACTTATGTAACTAGAAATGCAACGTCAGACATTCGTCCATATAAGTTATCCAAGAACAGGACAAACCGAAGGAACTCTCCTACCACATCCTGTCGGAGGTTAACTTTAGGATTAGTAGCGAGAAGTCCTTGCATCGAAGATCTTAAATGATGAGCTACTGCCACATAATATGTTATGGGAAATTTCCCCCGAGGGTCAGTAGCAAGCAGCCCTACATTCCATCTTCCAAATTATCTTCATGTCTTCACTTCTAACACGTAAATTGGTTTGCAGTGGTCTTCGGATAGGAATCATCCAAATCCGACCCCGGTTCCTTCAAACCAATCATCGATAAAAGTGGTCAAGTAAATAGGTGAATAATATTTGATTAATTCATTTCTTTTATCAAAAATATCTTTTAGAGATAACTTAAAAACACTTCTTTCCGGTATATACGGAATCATTAAAACTCTCTTATAAAATCCTTTGACAGCTTTAAACACTTTTTAAACTGGGACTACATTCGAAATCATTTCATTTTTCACTTAAGAAAATATTGATCCGAGAAAACCAAATTTACTATCCCCTCCGTCAGGCCAGTACGGATAGCCAGGGAGAGTAGGAAACTGGTTTTTCAAACTCAAGTCTAGACACTATCTCTCTGACACCCATAAGGCGATCAAGTTATTTGATCGACTCTAAATCATTTAAAATTTAACCATTCCAAAATCCTTCAAAATCATCTTTAAATACTTATTTAGTCATTTTAAAACACTTGTAAAAGATTTGAAAAAGAATAGTTGCGTTTAAAACTATATTTCAATTGTTATAGATAGTGCTGCAGAAAAGTGCTGCGGAAAGTGTTTTTTTTAAGCTATATTGATCAAAACGACTTTTTATAATTTTAAAATTCATTTTTTATAATTCAAATCGCTTTTAAAACATTTTAAAAGATTTGTAGCATTTATTTCATATTTTTAAATAATTTTAAAATATCATTTTCAAAGAAATCCTGTTATGGATTCCGAACTGCAAAACCGAGATTTATCCAAAAACTGGTTTCACTCATATGTCAAAATCTATTTATCTAAATCTCGATTTTCTTTCTTCGTTGGGAAAATATGGATATAATAGTTTGGAAAATTCTTATCTTGAAGAATTCCGAGCTATATTCCGTTCTATAAACTCATTTGCCTTTTATGGCGCAAAATAGCGGACTGCCGTTACGCGATGCGCCTATTTTTGACTAAATTTTCAATTTCTTTTCAAACTTCACCAAAACTTTTTCATATTTTTATAAAACATTTCAAACTCATTATTAAACCATTTGAAAGAGGTTTAACATTCACATACACCAATTCATTAATATATAAGAAACTGATTTCCTATGTGCTACGTGTATTTCCGTGACTTCCATATATATTCAACATTCATATTTAACAACCATCATCAACAGTCATAATCAAACATATATAACATCCAATAGCATATAATACTATAGTTTACGAGTTCTCACCTTGGGTTTTAAACGATTAACTAAAAATTTGCTATAGCTCCGCTATTTGGTTTTCACAGCTTAGATCCTTCGGACTTAAGCTCCTAGGTGACCTGGCCAAAGCTTGGGGTGGCTTGGGGAACTCACGACCTAGGATAGAACAAGAAGAAGGCCCAGCCTTTAATGAAATGGGGTGGAGGCCATGAAAAGCAAGGGGAAAAGGTGGAGTTTTGGGACTGTTTTGAGGTGCTCAAGTGTATATAAGTATATGCTATAAATTTAAATTCTTTTTGTAATATATTTTGGCATTATTTCCTTTAGGTTAGAAGCCATGAAAACACGGAGAGAGAGCTTAGGAAATGAAGAAGAAGAAGAATGAAAATGAGGAGGAGAGTGTAGGGTATTTATAGGCAAAGAAGATAGTAAAAAATATCTATGCATACATCATCTTTTGCATCACCATCACATGGCACCATCATCATCGCTTCCACCCTCTTAAGCACGGCTACAACTCCACCTCCATATGCCCATCACTTCCATCATTTCAAGGTATGCATATGTTGACTTTGGTATACTTAAAAAGTAAGAAAACTAAAAATACCTTATATATTTTATATTATATTTTTGTACTTTAATATATTTATATATGTATGTTTATGAGCATGTTCTCATGTATGTACATGTGTAAGTGTATGTTTCATATCTCCACAATGTTGCACAACTTCCACACATTGTATCGTTATAAATCCTGATTCCGATTTCTGGTCATATTTTCTCTTCTTAGTTAATATGCTTATATTTGTAAATAAATTTTCTTATCATTTTTAACTAATTAAAATGATCATATTTCATTTATAAAATCATATAAATTAATATTAATAATTATTTACAAAATTTTTGTTATATTGATAAAGCGAAACGAACATTTATCAAAGTGATATACCTATGGGTCGCTACAGACTCCTCCTTTAAAGGAATTTCGTCCTCGAAATTAAGATAAGAAGAAAATAGCTCAAAAGGAAATATATTTGATATGATGGAATATATAATAGTATGGACAAGTGACAACACCACAGGCGGTGAGTACACTATAACGTTATGATTTAAACAGCTTATACTCCAATCCTAAACTCAGGATATGCCTTTCTCATTCTATCCTCCGTTTTCCAAGTGCAATCCTCAGCATCCCCACTCCATTGAACTTTGACTAACCTTGCTACCTTCCTCCTTAATCGTTTCTCATCATGATCAACGATTCGAACAGGCCGTCTAATAACTTCCGAATTCGATTCCACCTCCAAGTCTTCCTGAGCAGTTGTTTCTATGATTTGCTCTTGGTCATGCACATGTTTCCTTAGATGAGGTACATGAAAGACATTGTTCACTCCGCTAACCTTTCTGGCAATTACACTAGATAAGCTAGTGGGCTGATTCGTTCAAGAATGAGAAATGGTCCAATATTTCAAGGTGCTAACTTCCCAACCCTTCCAAACCTCACCACTCCTCTCATCGAAGAGACTTTCAAAAAGACTGAATCTCCAATTTAGAATTCCAGATTTCTACGCCTTTGATCTGCTTAACTTTTATGTTTGCTCTGGGCTTCCTTTAGCTTCTTCCTAATCATATCAACCTTTTTGAAACTTCTCGTACCATATTAGGACCAAGTATTAACCGATCTCCATTTTTTATCCAACATGCTGGTGACCTGCATGAATGACCATATAGAGCTTCATATGGTGCCATGCCGATACTAGCTTGATAACTGCTGTTATAGGAGAACTCTACTAAATGCAAATGAATTTCCCATGAGCCTCCAAAGTCTAGAATACATGCTCTTAGAAGATCTTCCAAAACGCAGTTGACTCTCTCCATCTGTCCACTAGTTTGGGGGTGATAGGTAGTGCTTATATTCAGCCTTGTTCCCAAAGCTATCTATAATGCTTCCCAAAAGTGACTAGTAAAGATTGGATCCCGATCGCTTACTATACTGCTTGGAACTCCATTTAATCGGACAATCTCCTTCATATATATCTCGGCAAAGCTTGTAGTTGTCCTTGTTGGCTTTACTAGAATGAAGTGGCACTTTTAGTTAATCGGTCTATGATAACACAAATGCCCTCGTTTCCCTTCCTCGTTCGAGGTAAGCCATCAATGAAATCAATTGATATTTGATCCCACTTTCAAGGTGGAATTTCCAGAGGTTGAAGTAACCCTACAATTTTCGGTTGGTCGCTCTTGACTTGTTGACAATTTATGCATCGGCTAACATAAATGGATATGTCCATTTTCATACTTCTCCACCAAAGTGTGCGCTTCATATCTCTATACATTTTGTTAACTCCCGGATGAATGTTAAGTTTGGATTTGTGGCATTTAGCTAATACCTCATGCCTAAGATTTTCCACATCCGAAACACAAATTCGCCCATTCAACCATAATACTCCACGGCTATCTACTTTAAAACTTGAATTGTGCCCTTTGCATTTATCTTTAAAAATCTTCTTTAGTAATTGATCTTCTTTTTGCTTGCTCATAATTCTTCCCAGAAGAGTTGGAGTTACAACCAAATAAGAAATAACAGCATTCTTTCTACTCAACGCATTTGCTACTACGTTGGCTTTCGGGTGTATATAAAATATCTAGGTCATAAGATGCGAGAAATTCTAGCCAACGTTGTTGCCTTATGTTTAAATCTTTCTAAGTGAAAAGATACTTTAAAGATTTATGATCCATAAAGAGCTCAAACTTTTCACCTAATTAAAAGAGGGAAAATTATTTACTAAGGTCAATTCAAAGTTTTATTGAAATAAACAATGAAAAATTCTTGCCCAGCAAATAGTGCCTCCATATTTTCAATGCGAACACCATGGTTAATAATTCTAAGTCATGTGTTGCATAATTTTTCCCATGAATCTTTAGCTGTCTACTTGCATAAGCAATCACCTTTCCTTCCTGCATCAGAACTGCACCAACGCCTTCTCTACATGCATCTGTATAAACGGTTAATCCACCATTTCCATTTATAATTACTAGAACTGGAGTAGTTGTTCACCTCTTTTTGAGTTCCTGGAATGCTGCTTCACACTTAAGAGTCTAGATAAATATAGCATACTTCATGGTCAACTTCGTTAGGAGTAGGCAATCTTTGAGAAGTCTTGGATGAATCTTCTGTAATACCCTACCAAACATAAGAAGCTACAAATTTCTTTAGGAGTGTGTGGTTGCTTCCAATTTAGAATAGCTACAACCTTTACAAAACCTACTAAAATCCTATCCCTTGACACTATATGTCCAGGGAATCTTACCTCCTTTTCCCAGAAATGGCATTTTAAGAATTGGGCTTTAAGCACATTATTTCTTAATATCTTCAACACAATTTCTAGATGTCTTTTGTGTTCTTCTTCTGTCATAGAATAGATAAAGATATCATCGATAAAGACTAACATGAAATTATTGAGTGCATCTCTAAATACCTTGTTCATAAGGTCTACAAAATAAGCGGATATGTTAGTTAGCCCAAAAGGCATAACTAACCACTTGAAGAAAGTGTTCGGACCTTTAAATACAGTGAGATGGATGCATTCTTCTGCAATTCTTAGTTGATTGAATCCTATAGCTAGATCCATTTTCAATAATACTCGAGCACCATGTAACTGTTCAAACATGTCATTTATTCGGTGTAGAGGATACTTGTTCTTAATCGTTTGTTTATTCAAATCTCGGTAATCTACACACAACCTTAAAAATCTATCTGACTTGGCAACAAAAATTACTACTGATCCCCAACTTGAAAGACTAGGTCTTATCAACCCTTTCTTTGATAATTCTTGGGTTTGATTATTTAAATCCTCCCTCTCCTTTGGAGCCATCCTTCGATCAAATTGTTTAATTGGTCTTGCACCAGAAATCAAGTCAATGCGAAACTCGATTTCCTGATGTGAGGGTAAATTGTTTACTTCTTCAAAAATGTCTGGAAATTCTTTAACAACGGGTATTGTTTCTAATCCTTTTTGGGATGAATCTAATGCATATAGAGAACTATCCCTCCTTTGACTAGGATCTGCACAAGATACTTCTATAATCCTTCCTAACGTTGTTTTTACCAGAACAGTCCTTTTTACACAATCTAGAATAGATTCGTGCTTAGTCAACCAATCCATACCGAGCAAAATTTCAAATCCAATAAAATCCAAGACAAATAGGTCAAAAGGAAATTTATAGGAAGAGTGGGAAATTTGGACTTTCTCACAATTCATAAAAAGGTTAGTAGTACCACATATAGGATTTGTTCCGCGGATAGGGGTATTAGCTAGTTTAGGGTTAAGTTTTAATTCATCTACGGTTTCTTTAGAAACAAAACTATGAGAAGCTCATGTATCAAATAATACTCTAACTAAAACACCTTTGCCCTTCACATCCTGAGAGGTTGAAGGTTCATCCTTTATAGCATAAACTCTGGCTTGCTCTCCCTTCCTCATAGTCGGACAATCCTTTATCATGTGCCCCGGTTGATGACAATTATAGCAGAGGCTATTTTGAACCATAGGAGAGACAGAATCCTGGACTTTTAGACTCCTACAATCCTTTTCAATATGGCCCTTTCTCTTACAATTGTTACAAGGGTAATCCTTAAAGCAGTTTTCTTGGGATCCTTCCTCAGGTTTTCCTTGCCACGGCTTTTTCCCACTTTGATTGAACTTCCTCTTTTTCCATTTGTTGGTGTTGTTGTTGGTCAGAGCTACCACCGGATTCTTCTTGTTCAATGTTTCGTAATGGAATCCCTTATCCAGCAAGTCTATAAATGATCCCTTAACATGGGCAGTCATCCTACTCTGGTACTTCTCGTTCATCTCGGACATAAACTTCTCATTTTTATTTAAAGTTGTGTCAATCAGACCTTGCCCAAAACAAGATAATTCATTAAACTTATTTGCATACCCTTCAATAGTCATTTCGTATTGCTTCAGATCCATAAAACTTCTGTAAAGACAAGATTTCTTGGACGCTGGCATGTACTGCTCCTACAAGGCTTCTTAAACGTTTCCAAAGAGAAAATGTCCTCCGAATCATTTAGGGTAATGGACTCCCACCAAGCCAGAGCTCCTTCCTGTAGTTGCCACGAGGCTAAAAACCTCTTTTGCTCATTACCAATATTCAATGCCTTAAAGAATATTTCGCATGATTTGATCCAAGCCTGTACTTTAATGATAGCTTCTGTACCCTTGAATGGTTTCCCCTCTAAGCTGGTAATTTTTTTGCACAAGGTGGCAAAATTAACCTAGGGTTGTACAGGAGCTATTTCTTCTACAGCAGTGGTTGGAGCTCGACCTATGGTTGTTGTGGTGCTGCTATGTAACGACCCACTATTTTGGACCATTCAAATCGACAATAATCCACACATGTCAGACTTGAATAATTCAAAATAATAGATTGTTAATTTAAATTTGGCAAAAACTTAGCATATACAATAAAAAAAATCACAGATCACAGACACAGAGTAATATAACAATGATGCAGCGGAAACAAAAGAATAGTAGTTCATGAAGCTACTATATATATAACAGAGTTAAACAAGATACAACAGAGGTCTCGAATACATAGATATCTCAATACAATAGTCAAATACAAGATCTGAATACATCACTGGAATCAACTGAATAACTGAAAGCTGGATAGATAGCTGGATCTCCAAGCGAAGCTCCAACTCCAAAGGTGAGTCTCGAATAATGTATCACTCAGTCTGACCCGAGCGTAAAGAAAACACAAAACACTCGAGTCAGGATTAACATTCTTATATCAATAAATCTAACTCAAGTGAAATAACGACTGAAATACGAGTAACTCAAGGGATGTTTGGGATAACCATCCTCTAAGGATCCGTTAAACTATCTACTATGTAGTAGTGTACGCTAAGTAGATAATGTCTAATCAGTAAAGTACGATATCAAAATAGCGTTAAGTCATGGCCCATTCCACCCTTAACACATTTTTATTCCCAAGAGCATATACAAGACCGTAGTTTCCCCAAAACTAGAAGTCACCAGAGGGCAATCCATATACTAAAGGTACAAACCAAAACGTATTGGTCGCGATAGGATAAACAGTATGACAAGGTACATGAGGCAATACCAACTAGGATACTAGTAGTTGCGTGATCCGGACTGATGTTGGGCATAGCAGCTACTACCCCAACACTGTGAAACAACACTCCCATAATCGAGGGGTGCACCCAAATCGAATCACAAAAGTAATTGATAAGGTATCGAAGAAGTGTGTCCGCTAGAGGTAGCGAACCTCAATGGCCCGGCGCGGCTCCTGTTTTAGTCATGTCAGGGGTCATCCAAAAATCGTTCTTTTTCTTCAGTCAATGCGTTCACCAAAACCATCCACTTCGTTCTGGATCAACACTCCACGTATATTAGTTATTAAAGTGGTTTCGGTATCGACAGAGAGTATGTCCATATCTGATCCCGGTCTCTTTAATAACTACGTAATCATTACACCGATTGGTCATTTAATAATCTTTCAAAATAGTTTATATTTCAAAATCAAAATATCATTGCCATTTCAAAACCATATCCATACGATATTAATTTTCACTTTAAATAAATCTATTTCCAAAATCATATCACTTTCCAAAGTTATATCGCTTTCGAAACCATAAGTCTTTTAAAATCATAACACTTTGGAAATCAAAACTTGAAATTCATAACACTTTGAAATCCTAACACTTTCCTCTTAAACAGTTTAGATATTAAAATTTGTATATATAGAAAAATAGTTTATAAAATAAAATAGTTTATATAAAATAGTTATAAGTTAAAATAAAATAATTTATATTGAAAATGATTTATATTAAAATAATTTATATTAAAATTTATAAAGTAAAATATAAATAGTTTAGATATAGTTTAAATACTTTATATAAAATAGCTTCCTCAAATTTCACAAATCAATTCACATAAACTCGAATTCCAAAATTAAAATTTAATTAAATCTCAAATCATCAATTTCAAGTCAATTTAGTTTCTCAATAAACCCTTTCTAATTTTCGATTTCAAATGCCTATTTGAACCATAAATAAACCATTTCAATATATTTCAAAGTTTAAATGTTCAACATTTCAAAACTAAATTCGATAATTCAATTTATGTCCCAATTTAATTTCATTACATTTAGTTTCTGAAATATTTCCTTAATCATTTCAATACATCAAAATACAACTTCAATTTACAAATTTATATAGACAAAATATCCCATTTAAATTTATATAAGTTTGAAATATTCATTTAAGCCACTTCTTAATTAATTCAAGTTATAAAACATATCTTAAATTTTCAAATTTAATAGATTTCAAATCAACTTATTTAAGTATAATTCTTAAATAATTAAGAATTCCAAATCAATTCAAATTTATCTTTCAACCTGAACATTATAAATTTTATATTTAAAAATATAAATTTTACATAAATACTTAAACATATTTCATATTGATTCAAATCAACTTATTAAATCAACTTTAATAAATCTTTAAAATCATTATTTATTAAAACCATATATTTCTTTCAAACCGTAGAAATGTTTTTCAAAAACATTTATATATAGACCAACGGTGTCTGTATATAATTTTCTATCCTATTGTCAAGTGATACAGATATTTATCATTTCAATCCGCAATTTAAAATATATTCGGGTATATATCTTTTCAATCTGAAATCCCAAATTCAATTTAATTTGAAAATTGCTTGGGTTTATCATTTCAACCCATAACGATTTTCTCCTATTCTAAAGTCCGTTCGGGTATGTATCATTTCAACCCATAGTGATTCTATACTAACAGGGAACTTGCAGAGTGATAACAGATATGATAATATTATAACAATGGTAACAGGCATATATCATCAGTATAAATAACAGATAAGGGTGTCAGATGTCACAGGTGAACAGATACAGATGATGGCATATATCAATATAAATAACAGATAATGATGTCAGGTGTCACAGGTGAACAGATACAGATGATTGCATAGATATAGCAATATAAATAACTAACAGCAGCATATTTCAATTGTCGTTCCAATTGAAATCAAATTTAATAAATATAAGAACGTTAATCATGAGTGATTGCTCACCTTTCGAGGCTAGATAGATTTGACAAGGCAACGAGCTACGAATTTCAAAGCAACGCTGGATGGACACGATTTGATGAAGAAAACAGGAGCGACGGACGAAGCTGATAACGGAAATCGATAACGAATCAGAACCAGATTGACGAAGATAGATGGTATAAATGAAGACATATTAAATTAAATATATAGGCATTTAAAAACCCTCGTTTAAATCTAAACATAATTAAATAAAATCTCTGCCCATTTATTAAACCCGAACTTATGTATACTATATATATAGTAAACTATCAACAGTTAAAAGTATTATATATATACATTTAAAATTGTCAACAATTAATAAACATACATATGGATCAATACATATAGGCTTTACATACCAACAGACTTACTCATAATACAGGTATAAACCAATATCTATATAAACGATACATGCGAATAACTAAAATATATAAACAGATTTCCCCATATACAGTTTGAAGACTCTATATTCAAAACAACAACAAAACACAACTTATATATATATATAAACTTTTATAACTGTATAATATATACACCTGAAAACTTATGAAACTAACAAATGCAAAGCTAAAAAAATTAAAAATTCGTATGCACGTGAAACTTATCAATCATAGATAAGTAAGTATAATTTCATATATGAATATCAGACTTACCACCTAGATGTATATCTAACTAACATATTAAAACTTAAACTATTTATAAACTGTAAAACTTTAAAAAATTTAAAACTGTAACAATACTTACTACAAATATAACCCCTATAACCTCATACCCATATATAACTGTAAAATATTAACAAATCCCTACATATATATTGTAACAATGCATGCCACTACCTTTATTTTATACTAACAGGTCAACTAAGGTTTATAGTTTTTAACACTGCCTTTATTTTATAATTTCTATAAGAAAATGTTTATACATACAGGCCGGTTGTAATTATCATATAACTAACAGATTATAATACATACGTAAACTGCCGATAATAACTTATACAAACTGACACATGAATATACGTATAATGCAAACCTCACTCATACCCACCTACAGGTATGCCTTAACTGATAATTTATTTACCAAATAACTTTATAAACTTTATAACTTTATTACAACAAGTTATAAAACCCAAATAATAAAAATCATTATTATTTATAAATATATACAAAAAACGAGATAGCCTTGAAGCAACATTATGAAACATATCTATATACTCAACCCATAAATACAAGCTATGCCTCAACTTATATACAAGCAAAATATATGCATATAAGTTTGTATAGAGGCTCACCTATATATGTAGATATATATCAATAATCGGCTGAAGTAGAGATGCTGTGGAAGGACGTGCTCGACCTAGGTTCAGTGCTAAGGTGGATGCGGGTTACTCAGCAGAGGCAGTCGGCGTGGAGGTCGAAGATTTGTGGATCGGCTGGAGGCATGTGTTGTGAGGTGATGGTTGTGAGGCCGAGGCGGAGCGGGTCGATGTGCTGGTCGATGGGTTTGGTTTGAGGTGGGAAGTCGGAGGAGCAGTGGTGTGGGTCGGCACACGTGGGAGGAGAACGGTCGGGGAGGCTAGCGGTGGGCAGATCTTGGAAGGTCAAGGCTTGGGTTGAGGCAAATTTAAAGGAAGGTCATGATGCCGAGTGGGGCGGTGGTCCAGGCGGGTAGATTGAAGGTGGGCTTCGGCCAGCGTGTGATGTGATGGGAGTGACGATTGGTAAAGAGGGAGGAAGGGCAGTGGTTGCCGAGGCTGGTGGTGATGGAGTCTTGGGTTGCTGACGCGGAGGAACACGGCGAATGGACGATGGTTTGCAAGCATGGTTTCGGCCATGGGAAGATGGAGTTGATCGAAAAGAGGAAAAGGGATTAGTGACAGAGCAAAATGAAATTTATAAATTAACAGTGAAGTGAAGAAATGAACCGTTCAAAAAGAAATTAAATAGAAATGATGGCAATGGAAACAGTTATCCCTTGAATTCCGCAATAATAAAAGCAGCCGCTATGATTTAGCTGAAAATAATTTATGCCTTGATTGGACAGCGCATTTGAATTTTTGAAAAGGATGGAAGGGATAAAGTCACAATTTATGGTACCGTTATACGAAGAGTTTATTGTTTCCGTCGCATACCGTACCTCAAAATACAAAATAAATATACCATAGAGATCAGCAAGATGAGACGATCAAAACGGTATACAGATATTGGTGGTACGATTGAATTTATAAAATTCGAATTTTTCTACTGGTGGAAATGCAAGAAAAACGCAGAAAAATAAGATCGACGGAGCCAAAGATGTCCGAATTTGGAAAAACGACAAACTATCTTGCTCGGAAGATGGTTAAGAATTTTTCTATGTAAAAATACTTAGGTTTCGGAAACATTTTATTTTCATCGCTTTTTAACTGATTAAATTGAAGTAAATTTACGCGTGAAATAAATTTCATATTTTCGGACGAAAATTTACCAATTGCTATGTTTAACTAGACGCATTCCAAATATCAAATTTATATTTCAAAATTTTATCGTTTAAAATTTCCTAAAATTTCAATTAATAACGTTATTAAAACTGGTTAAATTTACGGGTCGTTACATGTTATTTCCCCGTCTTCGTCCTCTACGAGTACTCATGTCTTACTACTTGAATTTAGTAAGATAACTTTTAGAGTACAAAGATGAAGTTATATTGGGAAATGGGTATATAGCACAACTTGATTTTTTTCTTCAGATAAGGGTTTTAAATGCGCACTCTCAAAGATTAAAATCATTCTAGGGTAACCTATCTCTAATGAGTCTTACCCTATCAAAGCCAAGGTTCTTGCTTACCCTTCAGCTCTGATACCAAATGTGATGACCCATCTCCTTGACTCTTGAAATCGACACTAATACATCCACGGTATTCGCGTGCCATAAATCCAAGTGCCAGGGAGGCAAATAATCGGGGGTAAAGTAAAGGTAAAAGATAGAAACATAAATTATCACATTTCATTTAAATTTATAGGTAGATAGTACATACAACCACTCTCACTAGGGTACATCAGAGTTTTGGTATGAACTAACCCAACCAGGAACAGTTATAACTACCTGCTCCAACAGTTGCTGGTACAAACTAAACTTAGGCACATCGGAAAATAAAAGGATAGATAGATATCCATATCAGATGCTTCAGCTCCATGCTCCAAAAACTCTTCCAGAATGCTTTACCAAAATACTCCTAACAGGATCCTGACTACTTGGCTGCTCGGAAAAATAGGGCACCCAGAGTTTAGAGGGAAAACAAAATAAACTCCGGGTCAGTCATGGGACTGGTTTGAGAACTCAAAATACGATGTTTTGAAAACAAAAGGTATCTCATAAGACCACGATGTACATAAACATGGCACGGCTTTTTACCTTATGATAACCAAATTTTTATTACGTAAAAATAAAGGATATTATTTTTAATTACATTTCTTTTTAAAACATTTGCAAGTAAACTTATTAATCTTAGTCAAAATTGTTAAATTGATTAAATTCCAGCATACTAGCCAAAAAGTGGGTTCTACAAAAACAAAATGGCAGGCGCTTATTGGAGAATGGATTTCCATACAAATGACCAAGTGAAGGGACTACCTTCCGGCAGTACATCTCTAGAGGAATGTACCGAGGCTACAGAACATTTGCACCTCTACCAACACAAGACCGGCCTACCTCTCGCTAGATAGTACTGAATATGTCATCACCCTGATCGTTACTGACCTATCCGAGACGTCTCTTAGCACACACCACATTAATTTAAGTGGAACGTTATAGTGAGTAGAAATATATCTAGAAGGGGATGATCATACCCTAATGGTTGAGAACCACATAGATTTGCTACATCTACCCCGTTTCGGCCATTTTCGGATGTGAGGTTTGAGGTAACGATTACCTTTCACATTGCACATTTCACTTTGAATGCCACAGTGCTATTCCATGGTCACACGACTAATTTCTACAAACTTATAACTCCTGAGAACGTACGTCTCAGAAAAGGGTGTTAAGCTAAGAGAAGTTGCATTCTCCATCACCAAACAGATGATACGTTCATAGAGATCACTTATGTAACTAGAAATGCAACGTCGGGCATTCGTCTATACAAGTTGTCCAGGAACATGACAAATTGATGGCACTCTCCTACCACATCCTATCGGAGGTTACCCCTAGTATTAGTGGTAAGAATTCCTTGCATCGAAGATCTTAAATGAAGAGCTATTGCAATATAATATGATATGGGAAATTTCCCCTGAGAGTCAGTGGCAAGCAACCCTACATTCAATCTTCCAAATTATCTTCATGTCTTCACTTCGAATAAGTAAATTGGTTCGAAGTGGTATTCAGATTGGAATCATCCAAATCCGATCCTAGTTCCTTCGAACCAATCATCGACAAAAAAAGGTCAAGTAAATAGGTGAATAATATTTGATTAATTCAATTCTTTTATCAAAAATATGTTTTAGAGATAACTTTAAAAAACTTCTTTCTGGTATATACGGAATCATTAAACCTCTCTTATAAAATCCTTTGATAACTTTAAACTCTTTTTAAACTGGGACTATATTCGAAATCATTTCATTTTTCACTTAAGAAAATATGGATCCGAGCAAACCAAATTTACTATCCCCTTCGTCGGGTCAGTTCGGATAGCCAGGGAGTGCAGGAAACTGGTTTTCCGAACTCAAGCCTTGACACCATCTCTCTTACACCCGTAAGGCGGTCAAGTTATTTGATCGACTCTAAATCATTTAAAATTTAAAAATTCCATAAATCCTTCAAAATAATCTTTAAAATACTTATTTAATCATTTGAAAAGATTTGGAAATGAATAGTTGTGTTTAAAACTATATTTCAATCGTTATAGAAAAGTGCTGCGGAAATGTGCAATGGAAAGTGCTTTTTAAAGCTATATTCATCAAAATGACTTTTTACCATTTGAAAATTCATTTTTTATAATTCAAATCACTTTTAAAACTTTTTTAAAGATTTTTAGAATTTATTTCATATTTTTAAATAATTCTAAAATATCATTTTCAAAGAAATCTTGTTATGGATTCTGAACTGCAAAACCGCGATTTTTCCAAAAGCTGGTTTCACTCATATTTCAAAATCTACTTATCGAAATCTCGATTTTCTTTCTTCATTGGAAAACCATGGATATAATAGTTCGAAGAATTCGTTTCTCGAAGAATTCCAAGCTATATTCTATTCTATAAACTCATTTGCCTTTTATGGCGTGAAATCGCGAACTGCCGTTACGCGACGCACCTATTTTTGACTAAATATTCAATTACTTTTCAAACTTCACAAAAACTCTTTCATATGTTTATAAAACATTTCAAACTCATTATTAAACCATTTCAAAGAGGTTTAACATTCCACATACACCAATTCATCACTATAGAGGAAAGTGATTTCCTTTGTGCTTTTCAACGTGTATTTCTATGACTTGCATATATATTCAACATTCATATTTGACAACCATCATCAACAATCATAATCAAACATATAAAACATCCAATAGCATATAATACTATAGTTTAGGAGTTCTCGCCTTGGGTTTTAAACGATTAACTAAAAATTTTATATAGCTTCCTTATTTGGTTTTCAAAGCCCACGATCCTTCGGACTTAAGCTCCTAGCTGACTTGGCCAAAGCTTCGGGTGGCTTGGGGAGTCTCATGGCCTAGGATAGAACAAGAAGAAGGCTCGACCTTTAATGAAATGGAGTGGAGGCCGTGAAAAGAAAGGAGAAAAGGTGGAGCTTTGGGATTGTTTTGAGGTGCTCAAGTGTATATGAGTATATGTTATAAATTTAAATTATCTTTGTGAAATATTTTGGAATTATTTCCTTTAGGTTAGAAGCCATGAAAATGTGGAGAGAGAGCTAAGGAAATGAAGAAGAAGATGAATGAAAATGAAGAGGAGAGTGTAGGGTATTTATAGGCAAAGAAGAGAGTAAAAAATATCTATGCATACATCATCTTTTGCATCACCATCACATGGCACCATCATCATCGCTTCCTCCCCCTTAAGCACGGCTACAACTCCCCCTCCATATGCCCATCACTTCCATGATTTCAAGGTATGCATATGTTGACTTGGTATACTTAAGAAGTAAGAAAACTAAAAATATCTTATATATTTTATATTATATATTTTTACACTTAAATATATTTGTATATGTATGTTTATATGCTTGTTATCATGTATGCGCATGTACATGTGTAAGTGTCTGTTTCATATCTCCACAATGTTGCACTACTTCCACACGTTGTATAGTTACAAATCCCAATTTCGATTTTCGGTCATATTTTTCTTTTTAGTTAATATGCATATATTTGTAAACAAATTTTGAAAATAAATTTTCTTATTATTTTTAGCTAATTAAAATGATCATATTTCATTTATAAAATCATATAAATTAATATTAATAATTATTTACAAAATTGTTGTTATATCGATAAAACGAAATGAACATTTATCAAAGTGATATACTTATGGATCATTCGAGATACTAATTTCAGATCCTAATTCCATTGTACATAGAAGTTAGCTTTAAAATCAAATTATACTTATTTTTACATGTTAATTAAAACAGATTATTATTAAATTGATTTAATCACTTCCAAATTCTAAATTACAAGTTTTCTACCATCATCCTTGATTAAGCTGAATTTTTAATAATCATTTGAAATCCAATTTTTCATGTTAAAACCAAGATTTAAATATTAAATTAATTTCAACATTTAATTACAGCTGTAATAAAACCCTAGTTCATTATATTTTAATTTTCAGCACATTATTTTATTTTGACTTAAATGTTCTTTATATTAAATCAACTATTCCCTTATGTATTTTATTTAACATAAGTTTTCATTTATTACACTCATACTCTACAGTTAACGTCTTCTCTCGTATTAACTGAAATATTACAATTACATTAAATTCCATTGATTACAAAATTAATTTCAATTCGGATTAAATAATGAGATGAGAAATAAACAATTGTTACATTTTATATTAATTTGAATATCTATAAATTTGTTGTTTACAAACAAGGGTTATAAATTAACTTACCAAATAACTAATTTCTTATTCTATGCCAAAACCAATTTCAATTAAATAACATATTATTTCTCCTTAAATACATCATTTATTTTATTCCTTATTAACATTTATTATTACAATCGATTGAAATTACATTATAATAGTTGTTAATTACATTCAATCAATATTATTAAATTATATTGTAATATGTGTTACCACCTTCCACTTCATTATAGTTTGTTGTTTTAGAATTTTATTTAAGATCCAGTTTTATATTCTAACAAATTTTACATCAATAAATCGTAAATTTTTATTTTCTAACAATTTTGAATTTCAAAATCTTATTTAATTTAATACTTTTAAATGGTTAAAAATACGGGTCGTTACAATCTCCTCCACTCAAAACTTTTTGTCCCCAGAAAGGAACAAGAAAGAATCTAGCATTAGATATATTTTTACCAAAATAATCGACTTATAACATTTAAATTTACATAGTTAGTTTTAATATAAATTTTGAAAATAACCCAATTTCCACGAAGAAATTTTCTAAGTCCTAAATTTACAAAAAATTTCGACAGCGTCTCCTTTGCGCGGCTAGGTACGAAAAAAATAACAATATCAATAATTACATGGTATACATTTTATTTCAATAATGAGGCATCCCAACAATGGGAAAACAATAAAATACCGCTACAACAACCGTAATCCGAAAACATACATATTTGTCCGGCAAACAAAACTCTATTTATAAAACCAAAAGCAACAGCTAGCCTTTGCTTCCATAAACCTGTATCTTACCTACATAATCCAAACGAGTTAAAACTAAGTAAAAGATCAATATACCAGTTGTTCCAAACAATAGCACAAGCAACACAACATATATAATAATCATATGTAAACAAAAGCAGTACGACCGTTATACGCAACAAAAGAATCCATCACTATCCATAGCAAACAAAAGCTAATGGTTTTTCCAGGTTCAGAAACTTTTCATCATACAAGGGTGGTAAATAAACTACTAGGTGTACCTTATGCTCAACAGCCTTAGGTAATTACTCAATAAATTATTCATGCAACCTCGAACGATTTGAAGTGCCATTTACCAAACTTCTCATAAGCCATACAACATAGAATTTAAATACTATTTAAGTTTGTACGATGTACATATATCATTTGTACACAGCACCAGTTCTGATCGCTTGCTTGAACACACAAATTTCACTTCCGAACTAGTATTGTTAACTCGACTACTCTAGTGCGGACTCTGATCCGATTTCATAATTAGAAATCTCCATTCTCCATGCAGAGCCATAAACTATGACAGAAAATTTCAAATTCATATCAAAAATCCATATCAAGCATTCGCCGACAAAAATCGAGCGAAAAATCCTAACTCGGACTAGCATGATTTACCACAAATCATGTATTCGAATCTGGATCAGAACTGTTATGCGAATAAAATGATCTATGCACAACATACTGTAACGACCCGATATTTTAGACCATTCGCATCCGCACATGTCGGACTTGAATAATTCAAAATACCGCGTTGTTAATTTAAATTTGGCAAAACTGAACATATACAGTAAATAAATAATCACAGACACAGAGAAATAATTGCAGCGGAAGTAAAAGATATATAAATATATAAGATACATCAGAGTTAAACAAGATACAACAGAAGAGTAACACTATACATCAGGTACAAATCAGAATACATCATTGGAATCAACTGGATATCTGAAAGCTGGATAGATAGCTGGATCTCCAAGCGAAGCTCCAACTCCAAAGGTGAGTCTCGAATACTGGAACACTCAATCTGACCCGAGCGTAAAGCAAAACACAAAATACTCGAGTCAGGATTAATATTCTTATATCAATAAATCCAACTCAAGTGAAATAGCAATTGAAATACAAGTAACTCAAAGGATGTTAGGAATAACCATCCTTTAAGGATCCGTTAAACTATCTACTATGTAGTAGTGTACGATAAGTAGATAATGCCTATCAGTAATATAAAATATCAAAATAGTGTTAAGGCGTTACCATTATCCCCCTTAACACATTTTATATAAGCGTTATAGTCTATACAGCACTGTAAACTCCACCGTAAACTAGTGGGCTATCAGGGAGTACTCCATAGGTATAACACAAAACAAATCGTAGTGGTCGTGTATATAGGGATACAAGTATGACAAGGCACACGAGGCAATACCCAAGGTTGTGAAACTACCGTTTGCCTGATCCGGACTGGTGAGAACGCATCACCGCAGCGATCGCAACACCGCGAAACAACACTCCCAAAATCAAGGGTGCACCAATCGACAACAAGTAATGAGTAGTTTTCGAAGAAGTGTGTTCGCTCGAGGCAGCTAACCCCCATTTAGCCCGGCACGGCTCCTGTTTTAGTCATTTCCAATTTGACACAAGTGTCAAGGCTATCCATTATCGTTCTCTTTCTTCAGTCATCACGTACATCATTCCAACCACTTCATTCTGGATCACACTCCGCGTATAGTTATTAAAGTAGTTTTCGGTTTAGACAGTGAGTATGTCCCTAACCGATTCCGGTCTCTTTAATAACTTCCATAATTGTTACACCGATTGGTCGCTTAATAACTTCAAAGCCAAATCAATTACAAATTCAATTAGAATTTGTAAATCAACATTTCATTTGTCTATCTAAAACAATTTCCAAAATTTACGTTTCAAAACTTCCAAATTATCATTTCAAAATCTTATAATTCAATTTCAATCTTTATTTAAAACAATTCAAATATCGATTTGAATTCGTATATAAGTTTCATTCCGAAATCATTTAAATTAATTTAATTTAACATTCAAATCAATTTAAATCCATTTATCTATTTTATTCAATATCCATTAAGTAAATTTGTCATTCAAAATTTTTTATTTAATTTCCAATTCATTAAGTCAATTACTTAAGTTCAACTCCATTATATCAAACTACAAATTGAATTAAATTAAATTCATCAAATCAAATTCTTTACATTTCAAATCTTACATTAATTTCAATAAAACACATTTTATTTCTTGTTAAAGAAATTCAATTTCACTTATTTATTTACTTAATTACAAATTTTAAAACTTAATTATTTCATAACTCAACTTTACTTATTAAAGAAGTTCAATTTCACTTATTACAAAGTTCAATTTCACATATCAAGAATTCAATTTCATTTAATTATTAAATGATTAAATCTTATTTAATTATTAAATAATTTCAAAACTTGATTATTAAATAATTTTAAACATATAATTAAATTTTAAACAACATTCTTTCATCAACTACTATGTTAATATTTTGTTTCGGATTATTACATATTATCATTTTCCTTTCATAAAAATTCAAATTCCCACTTCATTTTAAAACCTTATTAAAAATCTTTATTTTATTTTAAATCAAAATATTGACCAATCGGGTTTTATTTAATTTTCTATCCTAGGTCAAAGTTTAATTTGGGTATTTATCATTTCAACCCGATTCCATTTCAATTCAAAAATCAAAGCATAACAAAGGGAACTTGCAGTGTGATAACTGGGATGGTGTCAAAGTAAATAAACTAACAACAACCAATATTAATCCAATAATCAATTCAACTAATCCCGAAATAATCGTATTAATTCACATTGTTGTTTGTGCAAATTAATATAATTATCTCTAGAATCTACACTATCATTTCATGTAGATTAAAGATTATTACACTAATATTTATACGGTTCTTCACTTGATATCTATTATTCAATTTTAAACTACAACAATTTATACAACATACATTCAATGGTTCAAGGTGTAGTTAACACTATTTCTACGTGTCAATTTATTTAACATTTAAAGGGGTCATATTATGCAAATGTCATTAATCAAATTAACACAGATATCAAATCTAACTATCCTACGTCAATTTCAATTTCAAATTATTTATCACTTACAACATTTAAAAATTTAACGTCCAATTGTAAACATCAAACAATCAATCATTTAACAACCAAACTGGATTATCATTGCATGTATAACAGATAATGGTGTCAGATGTCACAGGTGAACTGATAGTCTGATACAGGTAATAACAGTGTAAGTATTTAACCACAGCATATTTCAATTGTCGTTTCAATTGAAATCAAATTTAATAAATAAAAGAACATTAATCGTGAGTGATTGCTCACCTTCCGAGACTAGAGAAGTTTGGAACACAACCAGCTACGAGATTGGATCACGATCTAGAAAATCGAACAATCCAAACAACAGTCTCAAAGTGAAGTAAGCTGAAAGCAGATTTGACGGATAAAGCTGATAGATAAGAATCGAGGAGGAACGAATCAGAATCAATTAGCTTGATATAATTTAAACAAGATGATATTATTTTATTTTTTTCCTTAATCCCAATATTCAATTTTTAAAATGCAAATACACTTTTAAATCAATCTTAAATTTAAACATATATATATATTGAAATCAAAATCTATATATATATATAAAATTTCAAAATCATTATTTCAAAAATACAAACACTTACAAATCAAAGGTGTATATATTATAAAAAAAATCAATACTTTAAACTTACAACATAGGACCTCTATATTATCAAACCTGACACACATTTACACATATGATAACAATATTTTATATAACTCTTATACAACTCAAAATATACGAACTGTCCTATTGACAAATAAACTATGCAGACTTATGTTATGATACGTAAACCAACGTGAGCAAAGTTTCCAACATATATAGCCAACAAACAATATACAACAATATATATGCGGCTGGCATAACACATACAATATAACTATACATATATGCACACATATGTATATAAACTGGAAAAAAGAAGAAGGAATATATCAAATTTTTGCAGACTTGTACACATATATATATAGTACCATGACTACCAACAGTAGACTTATATAAAAATATCCAACGTTTTATATATAATGAACAAATAGGCAGAATCACGTATGTATAGTACAGCTCATATACATATTATAAAAGAGACAAGCCTTTCCAAAACCAAGCATATATATAAGCAGTATACTCATATATATATATATATATAGGTTAAATTACCATATCTACATATTATGTATTGTTTTAAATCAATATCATTTCGAAATAAAGTATAAAATAGCATTATCTTATTCGAACGTAGTATATGTTATTGCAAAATCTAGTTCAAACTATTAACTACAGAATGTAGACTGTTGCAATTGTATATAAAATGACACATGCTGAAGTAAACCTACATGCATACGCTCTATCATATATACAAATCTAAAATAGTAGGATATAGAACAAAAACTTTGGTATGTAAGCAACCCATATATACAAATGTATACCAACAGCAAACCCAAATATAAACTTACCTTATATTTAAAACTTACTATAAAACATAGCTAGCTTGCGCATGATATATGTATAACAAAATATAAAACATATACTTTTAAACATATCAACACAGATGTAATATAATTCTATATATAAAAAAAGTAAGGAAGAATTAAAACTAGGCATGCAAACCTGTAGTTACTTATATATACCTTAATACTAAGAAAGTCACACACACTCAAGGGAGGAAGAGTGGAGCACGGGCTACTTAGTCTCGAGAAAAGGAGGGATGCGCGAGACGAAGCTTGGTAGGCTGGCGAACTGCCGCGTGGAAAAGTTTTGGTGGAGGAAAAACAGTGGTCGGCTGCGGTTCTCGGTGGAGTGTCGTGACGGGTGAAGGGTGGCAGTGGGTTGCATGAGCAGCTGCACACGGCTGTTGTGCCGCATGGTGGTGCTCATGTAAGCGGCCAGAGGACCGGAGGTGGTGCGCTCGGGCTCGCACGTGGCAATGGGTGGGTGAGTTTGGTGTTGGCTATGACCGGTGAAGTGCGGAATGGAATGGGATGCTGAAGCCATTTATTTATGTTCGCCTTCTTTTTTTTCAAAGTGAAATGAGAACTGGAAGAACAAAAGAATAGAAAGGGAGATATGAATGAGCAGCTACAATATTGGGAATAGAAAAAATGAAACGACGCACTTTGGAAAGGTAAGAATATCAAATTTAGACATCGGTTATGGGGTAGAATAAAGCTGATGTCTATTCGCATTACACTACGGACAAATGAAAGATCACACGAAACCAAAAGACAGACCGTCACGGTTTAACCGTTCCGCTTTTTCATTGTGTACCGGAAACAGAAACACCCAAATGAGTATACTGCAGAGATCAGTACGATAAAACGATCAAAAGGTATAAAGATATCAGCGGTACGATTGAATTATAAAAATTCGAATTTTTCTACTAGCGGAAAATGCAAGAAAAACACAGAAAAATAAGATCGACGGAGCTAAAGATGTCCGAATTCGGAAAAACGACAAATGACGTTTGCTCAGAAGATGATTTAGAATTTTTCTATGTAAAAATATTCAGGTGCCGAAAACATTTTATTTTCATCGCTTTTTAACCGATTAAATTGAAGTAAATTTACGCGCGAAATAAACTTTCGTATTTTCGGACGAAAATTTACCAGTTGCTATGTTTAACTAGACGCATTCCAAATATCAAATTTATATTTCAAAATTTTATCGTTTAAAATTTCATAAAATTTTAACTAATTACGTTATTAAAACAGTTAAAATTTACGGGTCGTTACACATACATATTTTATTCTACTGGTTTCTTTAACACATCATTTACTTTCATTTATTTTCAATTGTCAATCATGCATACAAGATCATCTTTTATTAATTTACATTCATTTACTTACATAAATTATTTCTCACTCAATATTTAAATTCATTAATGAAGCATTCTTAAAGTATTACATATGTTTCTTTGCAATTTAATACACATTTATTTACTTATATAACTTTATTTCTATTTAATATTAACACTCATGAATGAATCATCTCATATTTAAGTTTCTCTACTTTTTAGTTCACATTTATTTTCACAACAGCATTTATTCATTCAAACTAAATTTATTGTGAATTATTCCAAAATATTTTCTTACGTTTATATACATTTTATAAAGATTCATCTCCTTTCACAAAACATTATTCAAGTTTATAATTATCTCAGAAAGCTACAACTTAATTTATAAACATTCTTTACTGCTTACTTTTATTTTACAAACAATTTACAAGACATGACCTTATAATTTATTTACTATCTTAAGTTCACATTCATTTTCATAAATAGTTTTTG
Organism: Allium fistulosum; assembly: GCA_030737815.1. Taxonomy (NCBI): domain Eukaryota; kingdom Viridiplantae; phylum Streptophyta; class Magnoliopsida; order Asparagales; family Amaryllidaceae; genus Allium; species Allium fistulosum. The sequence goes on along the minus strand of CM060901.1, from coordinate 1,272,393,544 downwards.
CTTTTTACTATTCAATTTAATTATTAAGCATTTCAAAACATTAACTTAAGTTTATAACATTTCTTGTAACATCTTAATTCTTTATTTATAAACGTTTCTTTAAACACAATTTCATTTTGAAATATTTTTTTTATTTTTTTTATTTTTTTTGTATTACTTGAGTTTTTACTTGTATAATATTCCATTACATCCTAGAAGCATATACTAGTAATCTTATTCATTTTACTTAACAAGAATGTTCAATAGTTTAAACCTTTTTAATTTCCCTTATCATTTCAACTTTCTTAGTTCATTTCAAATAATCCAAATGATAATTTATATGATGTCAATAATATATAGGGTGATAAAAGGGATATATCAAAATAAATGATCAACAACAATATAAACACAACATCGTCCATCATATCAATCTATAGGCATACATATGCAATCAACATCCAAATCAACCAATATATCATAACAGTTACTAGTTATCAAATGTCGGTGTTTAACTAGCAATTCAATTTCAATATCAATTTAAAGATCAATTCAATTTGTTATCAATTTCATATGAAAAATCAATTCAATTTTGGTGTCAATTAAAATTCAATATCAATTCAAATGTCAATTTAAATTTCCAAACAACAATCAATATAATTAATCACTTCATAATTTCGATTCAACTAACATCAAAAAATTTGGTATTGCATGAGTGGGTTTAATCACTCACCTTTGATTTAAGCCCATTAAATCAAACAAAAGCCTAAAATCTCAACAGTAACCAAATTCAATCAAACCCGTTTTATATTGTCCGAAATTTCAATACGAGACTAACAGAAGAAATCGCGCGTGAATTGGAGTTAGTATGCAAAAGTTATTCAAGTTAGAACATTTGAAATTTAAATTTTAATAAAATAAACAAAAGGCAAAAATGTAGATTATCAAACTCTCTCAACCCTAATCGAATGACAGCACCCAATAGCCACCGCCTTCATTCGCCTACCGCCTCGCCTACATGCCACTGTGCCATGATCGGCCACCACCATCGCGTTCTCTAGGACCAGCCGTTCCACCTGACCCCACCACGTCCGCCTCGCTGCCACGAACCGCCGCCGACCTTGACCCAAAACGCCTCCCCAAATCACTAATTTCTAGCGAACTATGGAACATCGGTGTTAGCACCAAAATTGGTCACTAACCTCTTAGAGAAAGATTATGTAGAGATATAAGTGATGAAAACAAATTAAACAGAGGAGAGCATGCTAGTTTAAATGCAGAAAGTAAGAACACCAAATTTATAGTGGTTCAGCGTAATTGCCTACGTCCACTTTGAGGTTAAACTTTATTGATCTTCTTAATAGATGATTACAAATACAATTCGTGAATCAAATGCTTGAATGAAGTTGTTAAGTAGAGAAGATGAGTCTCAAAAATGGCAGAGTTTCCCCAGTGTTCTCTCCAAAAAAGGATCCCTTTTCACTGTGACCCTGCCCCTCTATTTATAGACAAATATGGGCTGGACTTCCTAAGTGGGCTGATGGCCGAACACTCTAGCCCGAGTACAGTGGTAGCTGTATGCTGAGCAAGGTATGCCGAACGCCGCTATGCCGAACCATCCCTTTTATTCCGAACGGTGTGTTTGATGTGTGGGAAGTGCAGAATGGTTGTCTGTTGAAGCCGAACGTGCCTCCATCGAAGCTCTAAACCGAACAGTGCTCTCTGGCCGGACGACGCATTCTGGCCGAACGAAGCATTCTGTCCGAACGATACAGTCATGTTAAGTAGTCGTGTGCGCCGAACGTCTTCTGGATGCCGAGTACTCCTATCGCTGAGTTCTACTGGATGTCGAGCACTACGCCGAGTACTACTGTTGCCGAGTTCCTCTGAGTACCGAGTGCTCCTGTTGTCGAGTACGACCTGAGGCCGAGTATTACCTGATGCCGAGTACTATAGATGCCGAGAGTTACGCCGAGTACTATGTGACGCTGAGTACTACGCCAAGTACTATGAAATGCTGAGTACTACGCCGAGTACTATGAGATGCCGAGCACTAGTTGACGCCGAGTAGTCCAGATGCCGAGTACTATAGATGCCGAGTACCTGCCAATGCCGAGTGCTCAGTTGCCGGGTCAAATCTCCAGGAAACAATTGCCCCTCAACGTGTATTACATGACCGAACGTGATGCGCTTTGGACCTAGACTAACTTTCCTCGGAGATGCCTTCTCGAGAATATGTGTGACGAGCGTGGTATGGACGTCGAACGATACGTTCGAAGCCGAACAATCCTCATGTGTCAAGTGACACCTCGCTTTGAAGCCGAACGCTAAGAATTTGACTGGTTCCACCGGGTATAGCCCCTTCGACTTCCACCTCTCTTCTCTATAAAACCAGGTCTTTTCCTTCTTCTCCCTTTTACTTTTTTACTTCTGCCGTTCTTTGAAGACTTGCAATTCTATTCAGTCGTCCGGATTTAACTCCATCCTAATCTCCAATCTGCATACTAGGTATTTTTCCTCGTACGATTCAAGTGGATTTCAAACGAGATGGCCGAGTGTGCCACATAGAAAGCTTTCGAGTAGGTTGTCTTTATTGCGTCTTTACTGCCGAACAATGATGCGAGGAGGAATGATTAGGAGTATGCCCACCTATGGGCTTAGTTTCTTCGTGTCAAACCGAAGTTTAAGGGAAGAAAAAAGAATGAAGGTGTTGGAGGAGGTAAGGGTGTTTTTTGGCGTAGCATTGCTCCGGCGTACGTCGTCATGCGCCGGACGGTGGAGTGGAAGGCTGCCGAGCACTACCTTGGCCGATCAAACCCAGGCCGAGCACTCATCAAAATGCCAAACTATAACTTAGTCGAACGAAAACCAGGGCCGAACATTCTCAAATGCCGAACAATCCTTAGGCCGAACACTACTCAAATGTTGAACCATATTTAGGACGAAAAATGACTTTAGCCGAACAATGACTTTAGCCGAACAATGACTTCAGCCGAACAACGCTTTAGCCAAACAATGATAAATGTCGAACCATACTTAGGCCGAACACTGTAAATGCCGAACGAACAATTGACATGCCGAACAATGACTTTAGCCGAACAATCCCCTTCGAACAAAACCTAGACCGAACAATACAATTGCCGAACACTACTTAAATGCCGAACGGTATATATGTTGAACAACTGACATGCCGAACAACATACATGCCGAACCATACTTAGGCCGAACAATCCCCTTCGAACAAAACCTAGACCGAACAATACAATTGCCGATCACTTTATCAATTATTTATTTTCTGAATCTAGAACTGTAATCACCACCAGGCGGGCTTTTCGAGACGGTCAGTGATGACGGTCTTCGAAGGCGACGATTTGCAGCTCATTTTTATATGTTTGAAATCTCTAGATCCTTATTGCTTGTACACGATTGCTTGCACTAGTTCACACATCATGTGGGGGGGAAATTTCGTGTTGTTAATTCTAACGTTCAACGTCTTTTGAGTATATTTTCCTCGGGCACTTAGCCAGATTCATTATTTATTGAGGATGTCAAGAAAGTCTAGCTCCGCCACTATATCTGACAGGCCTGGGCCGTCATCAAGGCGAGAAGTCGCTGATACTTCTAATCTGTCGACTTCTCCTGCTCATAACTTAGCACCCGATGTCCTGGAGGCAACAATTCTACTAGACAATCCGATCGATTCACAGGCTTCGAAGATCAATGAAGCCGCACTCCAACGGATATGTTCCATCCATGGGATTCCTTTCGCCGATGTGCTAGTCCCTTCGCGACATGATCGTCCTCACCTGTCCCCAGTCGGATATACCACTTGCAATAAGTTCATGTGTTGGATGGGCAGCGTGCCTCCGTTTAACTTATTTCTTCGGGATGTGTTACAGTACATCGACATTGCCCCGTCGCAGCTGCACCCGAACGGTCAAGCGTTTCTTCACGGGACCTACCTACTTTTCATGGTTGTCTTCTCCAGACCTCCAACTCCTGGCGACATCAGATACATCTATATGATCAAGAGGCGGAAAGACAGCCCTTCCTTCATGTTCCTTGAGCCATACCACAAATGCCAGATCTTGACAGGGGCATGTAGTAAGTTCGCCTTGTACAAACAGGAATGGTTCTACGTGCGTTGCCCTCCTGGTTTTGCGAGGAGATGGGTTGAAGGCAGTAAGTCTCTCCACTGAATCATCATTCGCGATTAATCGGAATCATGCTTTTTCTAACTCCCCGTTTCATCTTTTTTAGGTATCAGCCCGCGTCCGAAGGGCCGAGGATATTCCGAGGCCGTCGAGGCCATTAGAGCTCTTCCTGCCGAGGAACGAGACATTCGGATCATCATTTCAAACGAATCATTGTCAAGGTTCGGCTTGCTAGCCCCAGGTTGTCGGATCAGCCTCCCGGAGGGCGTCTCCATTCCCAAGTTAGCATCCGGTAAAGAGAAAAAACAGGCCGGATCGTCATCGCGCCGCACTCCCGATACGCACGAAGAAGGTGAGTGCAAAGAAGACGAAGCTCTTGAGACTCAAGGCGAGAATATGGGTCCCGCTTGGAATCCGGCGGTAGAAGTTCAAGATATTGAGACGTCATCCTCCCCTTCGAAGGGAAAGAAGAAGTTAAAATATAAAGTTCAGAAGGAGAAAGTTGGTGGCACTTCAAAAGTCATGCCTATCCCGCCTGAGAAAGAGGCTTCCTCGCAGCACCTGGAAAGTTCCCTGAGGGGCCTGTCGAACCTGTCTATTCCCGATGATATTCTTAATTACGGGTTTGACGATCCTGAAGCCCTCAAGTTTTCTTCGCCCGCCAAGGCAACGTGGGAGTTCAACTCCCGACCCAAGGAGACAATACTCCAATTAGCAAAGACAAAAGAACTGGTCCGTCGGGGGCAACACTAGGACACACATGCACATACGCATTCCATCATACACTTCAAGTTTTTTTTCTTATCTCACGGATTTTTCTTAACTCGTTGTTATCTCCATTCTTTGCAGGTGATATGGGGCGTTCTCACGGACTCGATCGCCTTCATGGCTCTTCCATATTTCATCACTCTGGATGGGACTCTGGTTCAGGCAGACGCAGGGACAGAGACGATTATGAAGATAGAGACAATCGTCCCCGTGAGTCGTCTCACCGCAAGAAGGCATATTCTCAATCTTTGCAGTCCCGTGATCCTCTTCCTCCAACTGTGCCGGATAAAGAGAAATCTTCACAGAAGGGTTACCAATCTGATGCTCCTCGAGAACAACACTCTGGTTCATCGAGTACGAGGCAAGTTCGGGAACAACGAAAAAGGGCAGAACTTCCAAAGCCTCCTCCCCTTACTCCCGTGGTTGATCCAACTATCGCGGAAAAGATGGTCGATCTTAGGGCCAAGTTTCTGAAAATTTTCTTTAACGGTTTGAAGTTCCTCCCGGCTATTCACCATATTCCTGGGCACGTGAAGCAGAGTGCCATTGCCTGCAATAACGACGTCTATGTTCAACATGACGCGTTTGTGCATTTGGTGGAGAAGATCTCGGAGGTGTCCGTTGAGCGTCAACATGAGATTGATCGCCTGAAACTGGAGGCTGGCTGCGACAAAAACATCATCGAGCACCAAGACGTAGAGCTCGCTTCGTACAAGTCGAAGCTGGAAGCCGCTGAACAAAGCACAAAAGATACTGCTGAGGCAGTTACTCGCTTAGAGATGGCTCACAAGAAGGAGCTTGATGAAGCAGTCCAGCGCAGCGGTGCCCTCGCCCTAGAAAAAGACTCTGTCCAAAAAGAGAGGGACGCGCTTGTCGTGCAAGTCAGAGAGCTGAAAGAATTACTCTCCAAGGAGAAGGAGGACAAGGTAGCTGCTCAAGAAGAATCACAATGATACTGTGATGAAATCGTTGCCACTCGTCTCCTGAAAACGAAGCTCGATAACGAACTTGCTGGGGTTGAGAAAATGAAGGATGAGGCCCATGAGGAGGGCAAAAGAAAGGCTGCGGAGGAGATTGACTCTCGCCTCGAGGCGGCCGCAGAAGCTGGCAGGGAAGAGGTCAAAAGCATGTTTGACCCGTTGATTGCTGAATATGGAGCCCGCGTCCTTATGCATCGCGACTTAACATTCTTGGGCGACGGTTACCTCGAGTCCCTAGCTGAGGCCTGGGAAACTTTGATAAGGATCAGGAAGATCGAGTCGGGCTCCGAAGAGGTCGATGAGGATGCCTTGGTGAAGGAGTTCCTTAGGGGGAATGAGCCATCAGATTTATACGCAGCATTGGCACTTTATAGCAAAGGCTCTCCCCTTCCAAAAGAGAAAAATGATGAAGCTGGCCCGTTTGGAGCCAATACTACTGCTCCTCATATTGCTGCTCCTCCCGCCACTCAATCGGTCGGTCGGCCGACACTTGATCCATTCGAGCAGCATGCTGGTTATGACCCCGAAGATCCCGGGCTCGGTGCTCATGTGCTATCCCCTATCCTGGAGGGTGAAACCCCACACGCCACCGATAGCTAACCGGAACCTGGTAGGAAATTCTTCTTTCTCTAGAAGTTGAAAGATCCCGTCATTTTTCAGCGGTGGTTACTCGTTCTAACGCCCATCCTTTATGTTTTCATGTAGGTTGTTCTGACGCCGAGCCAACTCCGAGGAGCGATGATGCCGAGGAGGAGGCAGGGAAAACAAGCGACGATGTCCACGCGGGAGTACTCCCTGATCCGATGCTCAAGTGATCGGGGCGCTAGATGATGATAAGCTTGACACTTCATCTCCTGCCGAAGGGAGTGACGAAATCGAAATCACTGGCGCCTCTGAGCATACCTCAAAGGTGAGCATGAAGGATCGCCTCGCCGCAGAGGAGAAGAAAAAGGTCGAGGTCAAAGTTGAACCTGAAATACTGGAACTCACCGACTCTCGGAACAGACCTTTGAAAATCATTCTCTCGGGCAGGTCTAAACCATTGGATGTTCCGTCCCCTACTCCTGACTCCGCTTCTTTGGCAAGCAAGAAATCCAAGAAAAAGCATGAGGGAGAGGAGTCGTCGGAAAAAACAAAGCAAGATAAGAAGAAGAAAACGAAGAAGTAATCGATACACTCGTTCGACGAGCTTCTTGCTTAAGTCTTGTCGTTGCTTTTATTTTTTGTGGCTTGCAGTTTGTATAGATAGGTTCTGGATTCTGAATTTTGTAGGAGTAACTGTGTAACCCCATTTTGAACTACTGAATGAAGTTTATTTTCTTTTTTGTTTGAATGATTATCTTGCTTTTCTTTGGTTTGCTGACTAACTGTAGTCATAACTCCACTTATTACGAGTTGCATTATCTCGCAGTCCATTTTCGTGTCGTTCAAACATCTCCAGACGTGGCACATTTCTCGTTTCACATCTCTCGAGTACATGGACTTTTTTCTAAATCTTCTCTCCGGGGATTTAGAGTAAGTTGATCCGGGTTCAGGGGATTCGGAGGTTTGTATTCGTTTATACTCTAGTCCGCGCTCCGGGGACTTAGGGTACTCCGCTCCGCACTCTGGGGACTCGGAGATTTTTGAAATCGTTTATACTCGTCCGCGTTCTGGGGATTTAGAGTACTCCGACCCGCGCTCTGGGGATTCGGAGATTTGAAATCGTTTATACTCTAGTCCGCGCTCTGGGGATTTAGAGTACTCCGATCCGCGCTCTGGGGATTCGGAGATTCAGAATCGTTTATACTCTAGTCCGCGCTCCAGGGACTTAGAGTACACCGCTCCGCGCTATGGGGATTCGGAGGTTTGAAGTCGTTTATACTCTATTCCGCGCTCCGGGGACTTAGAGTACCCCGCTCCGCGCTCTGGGGATTCGGAGATTTGAAGTCGTTTATACTCTAGTCCGCGCTCCGGGGACTTAGAGTACTCCGATCCGCGCTTTGGGGATTCGGAGATTTGAAATCGTTTATACTCTAGTCCGCGCTCCGGGGACTTAGAGTACTCCGATCCGCGCTCTGTGGATTCGGAGATTTGAAATCGTTTATACTCTAGTCCGCGCTCCGGGGACTTAGAGTACTCCGCTCCGCGCTCTGGGGATTCGGAGATTTGAAATCATTTATACTCTAGTCCGCGCTCTGGGGACTTAGAGTACTCCGCTCCGCGCTCTGGGGATTCGGAGATTTGAAGTCGTTTATACTCTAGTCCGCGCTCCGGGGACTTAGAGTACTCCGATCCGCGCTCTGGGGATTCGGAGATTTGAAATCGTTTATACTCTAGTCCGCGCTCCGGGGACTTAGAGTACTCCGATCCGCGCTCTGGGGATTTGGAGATTTGAAATCGTTTATACTCTAGTCCGCGCTCCGGGGACTTAGAGTACTCCGCTCCACGCTCTGGGGATTCGGAGATTTGAAATCGTTTATACTCTAGTCCGCGCTCCGGGGACTTAGAGTACTCCGCTCCGCGCTTTGGGGATTCGGAGATTTGAAGTCGTTTATACTCTAGTCCGCGCTCCGGGGACTTAGATTACTTCGATCCGCGCTCTGGAGATTCGGAGATTTGAAATCGTTTATACTCTAGTCCGCGCTCCGGGGACTTAGAGTACTCCGCTCCGTGCTCTGGGGATTCGGAGATTTGAAATCGTTTATACTCTAGTCCGCGCTCCGGGGACTTAGAGTACTCCGCTCTGCGCTCTGGGGATTCAGAGATTTGAAATCGTTTATACTCTAGTCCGCGCTCCGGGGACTTAGAGTACTCCGCTCCGCGCTCTGGGGATTCGGAGATTTGAAATCGTTTATACGAGTCTGTATATCGTATATGATAATGTAATTCGTCATCCGATCACGAGATATAGAAACATTAGTGATTCCTAGAAAATACGGCTTCAAGCCTTTATTAATGAAAAACAACTAAACTGCTTGATTACATAGTTAAAAAGAAACTAAGCTAAAATTGCACGAAAACACGTAGGAAATAACAGTGCCTAAAACAAGAAAGAAAACATGCTAAATGTAATAGTGCCGCAGATGTTCACTGTTCCATGCTCGGGGGAGCATCGTGCCATCAACGGTCGCTAGCTTGAATGTTCCCTCTCCAATCTTCCGTTCAATGGCATACGGACCTTCCCAGCTGGGATTCATACGTGATGGTACCAGGAAGACTCGTTTCAGAACGATATCACCCACATCAAAGATCCTTTGGCGGACTCTGTCGTCGTAATAACGCTTGACTCGGTGTCTATGCGCTGCCGCCCTTAATTCAGCTTCTTCACGCTTTTCATCGATGCAGTCCAGTGATTCCAACAAGAGATTATGGTTCATCTTGGGATCATAGTATGTTACTCGGTGCGATGGAACTTCAAGTTCCACGGGTATAACGGCTTCAGAGCCGTATGCCAAGGCGAATGGAGTGTGGCCGGTCGCGGACTTGTGGGTAGTTCTATACGCCCATGATGCTGTCGGGAGTTCATCTACCCACTTGCCTCCAACCTTCTCCAGACGCTTCTTCAGTATGGACTTGATTATTTTGTTAACGGCCTCGACTTGTCTGTTAGCCTTCGGGTGTGCAACGACGGTGAACTTTTTCTCGATGCCATACTTTAGACAGAACTCTTTGAACTCTCTACTTTCAAATTGCGTCCCGTTGTCCGTTATGATGGTGCGAGGAAGGCCAAAGCGGCATATAATGTTTCGTACAACGAAGTTAACGACCTTCTTAGAGGTGATTGTGGCCAAAGGTTCTGCCTCAGCCCATTTTGTGAAATAATCGACTGCAACTATCGCGTATTTCGCGCCGCCTCTAGATATAGGCAAAGAGCCGATTATGTCGATTCCCCAGATTGCAAATGGCCAGGGACTAACCATTTGTGTGAGTTCCGTTGATGGAGTCCTCGGGATTTTCGCATATCTTTGACACTTGTCACACTTTCTTGCATAGTCTGCGGCGTCCCGGTTTACGGTTGGCCAGTAATATCCATAGCGGAGGATCTTCTTTGCTAGCGTTTGCCCCCCAGTATGGTCGCCACATTCCCCTTCGTGAACCTCTCTTAAGACCCGCTTTGTCTCATCATGAGCGATGCATCGTAATAATGGGACTGAGAATCCTTTTCGATACATTGACCCATCCTGCATTACGTATCGCGCGACCTTTCGAAGGACCTGTCATCTTTCGCTTCTTTTGTCTGGTAAGGCCCTGGTCGTCAAGTACAGTTTGAATGGGGTTATCCACGATTCCTTCTCGATTTCCGTTTCCAACACACGATCGACTTTCATCTCGTCTATGCTCGGGGCATGCAAGACTTCAACGGGATACAATCCCATTTGCAGTGCATCGCCGGTACTCGCAAACTTAGCCAATAAGTCGGCTTCTTTGTTCTGTTCGCGCGGGACATGTGAAATGTCATAACGCTCAAGATTTGATAGTAGTCCTTGGACCTGAACAAGGTACGGAGCAAGCTTTCGTCCCTTTGCTTGGTAGTCTCCCCGCACTTGGTAAACCACCAGCTGTGAGTCACAAAAGATTTCAACTGATCTGATCCCGAGTTCCCCGATTAGCTTCAAGCCAGCGATGAGTGCCTCATATTCCGCTTCGTTATTTTTGGCTGGGAAATCGAGCTTCAAAGCATAATAGATTGATCGGTTTTCCGGAGTTATAAGAACTACGCCCGCGCCGGAGCAACGGTCGTTTGATGCCCCATCAGTGTATAATTTCCATCGAACGGGGGGAATGACGTCGTGACTACCCGGTTCGACGGGTATGGTAAACTCAGCGATAAAGTCTACTAATGCTTTCCCTTGTATGGCTCTCCGTGGTAAGTAGGCGATATCAAATTGGCTTAACTCGATGTTCCATTTTAGCAACCTTCCTGAAGTTTCTGGTCGTTGGAGTACCTGCCGCAGGGGTTGATCGGTATAAACACCGATTGAATGTGCTTGGAAGTATGGGCGCAGCTTACGTGACGCTATCACCAAGCAATAAGCCAATTTCTCGATGTTAGGGTAATTTCTCTCTGCCCCTGTTAAACGCTTGCTAACATAATACATTGGCCTCTGGACTCGATCCTCCTCACGAACTAAAGCCGCACTTATCGCATGCGGGGATACAGCCAAGTATATGTACAGCATCTCGTGGTTTACTGGTTTTGACAGCATTGGTGGACTCTCCAAATGCCTCACCAGACCCCGGAATGCTTCCTCACAACTAGGCGTCCATTCAAAATTCCTCTTTCCTTTCTTTATTATATCAAAGAATGGGATGCACTTGTCAGTTGCCCTGGATATGAATCGACTTAACGCAGCTACTTTTCCGTTCAAGCTCTGTACCTGCTTTATAGTCCTGGACACTTGCACATCTCGAATAGCTTGGATCTTTTCTGGGTTAGCTTCGATTCCTCTAGCATTGACGATGAATCCCAAAAACTTCCCCGATGCAACGCCGAAGGAACATTTCAAAGGGTTGATCTTCATCCCATAAAACCTGAGTATGTCGAACATTTCAGCCAAGTCTCGAATGTGGTCGTTTGACCGTCGTGACTTCACGAGCATGTCATCCACATAGACTTCCATCGTTCTACCCAGTTGGTCCTTGAACATTCGATTCACTAAACGCTTGTAAGTCGCTCCTGCGTTCTTCAATCCAAAGGGCATCACTACATAGCAATATAGTCCGACATTTGTAACGAAGCTGGTGTGTTCTTGATCTGGAATATGCATTGGGATTTGGTTGTACCCTGAGTATGCATCCATGAATGATAATAGCTCATGTCCTGCGGTGGAGTCGACCAACTGATCGATCCTAGGTAACGAGAAACTGTCCTTTGGGCATGCTTTGTTCAAGTCGGAATAATCTACGCAAGTCCTCCATTTCCCCATTGGCCTTTTTTACCAGCACGGGGTTGGATACCCATTCAGGGTAGAGGGCGTCGCGGACGAACCCATTTGCTTTGAGTTTGTCCACCTCCTCTCCGAGAGCGGCGGACCTCTCCGGATCCATTCCTCTCCTTTTTTGTTTAACTGGAACGTATTTCGGGTCTATGTTCAACATATGACTCGTGATGGCGGGAGAAATCCCACACATATCAGAATGCGTCCAGGCGAAAACATCAAGATTCGCCCGGAGGAAGTCGCTAAGGTCTTCCGTCATCGCGGGGCCAAGCTGTGACCCGATCTTTAGTATTCGCGAAGGGTCGTCTTGGCTAACTGAGATGTCAATCGTTAACTCGGCCGGTGATGCCTTCTCTTCCCTGGGTTTCTCATCGTCGTCTCTCGGATCTATGTCTCTGAAGATCCGAGAACTGTGCCCGAGCCAGGGCTCGGGCACTACTTGTCAATTATCCGTATTAAGGATGCGGACGGGATTGTCCGCAACCTTTCCCTTCTCCCTCCGATAGGCCTCTTGGAGCTCAGCCACATAACAAGAACGACCAGCTGCTTGGTCGCCATGAACAATACCTACTCCTTTGTCAGTTGGGAACTTCAAAGTTAAACACCACGGGGCTAACGTTGCCCTAAACTCAGCCAGGGCCGGCCGGCCCAAGAAAACATTATATGGAGAATCCACATCCAAAATTACAAAGGGTAGAATTCGCACTCTCCGACGCTCGCCTTGTCCCAGTTCAACTGGTAATTCGACCTACCCCACTGCATCGGTCGCAGCGCCGTTAAAGCCGTGAATACGAGCTTTGGATGGTTTCAAGTCTTTTGTTTCCATTTTCATTTGGTCGTAAGCCTTCTTGAAGATTATGTTGACAGAACTTCCGCAATCAATCAGAATTCTTTTCACATATGCTGGTCCGATCGTCGCAGATATGACCATCGGGTCGATGGTCGAAGCCTCTACCTGATCCGCGTCTCTGTTTCTGAACACTATATCGTCTGTCATTACGCGCTGTTGCTTAGCGGGGGTCCCATCCTCCACGTTTGAACAGCACTCAAAATCTGCGTGATTCAGGGAACTTGCATATCGCTCCATCTCTTGCCAATTCTTATCTGCGGGGTGAGGTCTGCCGATAATTGTATTTATGACTAGTCTACCTACGGTTCGGGCAGGCTCTTCGGGGTGACGCGGAGCTGGTGCACGACCTGGGTTGGACGTTCCCTGTCCTCCTTCCTGTGGATCCTTCACAAATTCTTGCAACTTCTTTTGCCTAATCAACTTCTCGATAGCGTCGTGCAGGTGTCTGCACTCTTCCATATTGTGCCCATAAGTCTCATGGAAGCGACAATATTTCCCGGTCCGCTTCTGTTCCTCGGTTGATTCTTTTGGATGTGGTTTTCTGTATTGAAACGTATTGCAGGTGGATAGGTAAATGTTCTCAAGTGGCGCGTTCAGCGGAGTATACTTGCTGTAGCTTGGAATTCTCGACTTCCACTTCCCCGCTTCTCTCGTCTTCCCTTGACTTCTTCCTCCGGACTCCTTAGGCTTTCCAGGCTTATTCTGGACATTGACTTGGACCTTTCCCAAGCTGTCTCCGGACCGCTTCACAGCAACGTTGCTTTTCATAGACTCTTGGACAGGTCCTGGTGCCTTATCTCGTCGCACCCACCTAGCTTCCTCTCTTCTTATGAACTGGTGTGCCTTTGAGTAGAAACGCTCTAGCGTAGCCGGAGGTTTTCCTGCCAACCAGTCTCCAAACTCAGAATCTGGATCCACACCTCTCATTACAGCCATCAGAATTGCATGATCATTGGGATTACTGACTTCAGTTGCCGCGACATGGAATCTTTGTAAATATTCCTTCAACGACTCCCCGGGATTTTGGATTACACTTGACAGAGACATTATGTCCTTTGGGCGTGTAGTGTGTATCCTGAACTGCTCAATAAACTTCTTTGCCAACTCCTCGAAATTTGATACGGACCGCGGAGGAAGTCGGGTGAACCACATAGTAGCGATCCCAGATAGAGTGATCGGAAAGCATCTACACTTGGTGGCATCATTTGCTCTAGCTGAATCCATCATCCATTCGTACCTCATGACATGCTGTATGGGGTCAGTGTTTCCCTCATACGTAGGGATAGTAGGCATACTAAACTTCCTGGGGTATGCCGCCTGCAACACAACATCCGTGAATGGAGTATGACTTCTTGACGCTCCCCAATCATCATTCGATAAGCCCTGATTTTCTTTCATCAATTGCCTGATCATGGCTGTCAGATCTGGTGTCTGTATGGAAGGCGGAAGGTTAGAGTCTGTTCTACGCGCCTGTCCATGCTGATGCCTCCTCTCCTGGCGATCTGCCAATCGTGCGTCTTGAGGTTCGACATCGTTAGCGTTTTGATGATCTGGGTCTCCATCCTCCATTTGTACTCCGGTCTTGAAGTTTCCAGCTCTTTCTTGGTCATGGTCTCCAGCTGTCTGAACAGCAGCTTCTGCTCGTGCAGCTTCAGTCTTGCGGCGTCTGCGCCTGGGAGGTTCATCAGAGGAAGTAGAGCTGTCAGATGAGGAATAAGGAGCGGGATTGCCCCCAGCATTCTGTTGCTGCTGTTGAGTGAGTTGTGCCATCAGGTTGGCGTTAGCTTGCATTTGCTCTCCTAGTTGTCTCCTGCTTTCCCTGAGCTCTCTCATCAAGTCGTTGAACTCTATTCTGGTGACAACTAGAGTTTGGTCCTGGGCGGCAATTCCTTCACCCGGAATTGCTGGTTGGTTGCTAGGTCCTGCTTGTTGCACGCTAGCAGTCTCGCGGGCATCCGCATTTTGAGAAGCTGACCTGGTACGTGGTCCTGCCATTGTAGAGTTATTGGTATGAACTCTGAGTAGAATCAACGGATGTCCTATCAGTGAGTCGGATCTTCTTTGGGGGATTTGTTCAATCCAGTAGCTTCAAAGCAGATCCTTGAGGTCTGAGAATTCAATTCTCAATGAAAGCACCAAAGTGTTAGCACCAAAATTGGTCACTAACCTCTTAGAGAAAGATTATGTAGAGATATAAGTGATGATAACAAATTAAACAGAGGAGAGCATGCTAATTTAAATGCAGAATGTAAGAACACCAAATTTATAGTGGTTCAGCGTAATTGCCTACGTCCACTTTGAGGTTAAACTTTATTGATCTTCTTAATAGATGATTACAAATACAATTCGTTAATCAAATGCTTGAATGAAGTTGTTAAGTAGAGAAGATGAGTCTCAAAAATGGCAGAGTTTCCCCAGTGTTCTCTCCAAAAAAGGATCCCTTTTCACTGTGACCCTGCCCCTCTATTTATAGACAAATATGGGCTGGACTTCCCAAGTGGGCTGATGGCCGAACACTCTAGCCCGAGTACAGTGGTTGCTGTATGCCGAGCAAGGTATGCCGAACGCCGCTATGCCGAACCATCCCTTTTATGCCGAACGGTGTGTTTGATGTGTGGGAAGTGCAGAATGGTTGTCTATTGAAGTCGAACATGCCTCCATCGAAGCTCTAAACCGAACAGTGCTCTCTGGCCGGACGATGCATTCTGGCCGAACGAAGCATTCTGTCCGAACGATACAGTCATGTTGAGTAGTCGTGTGCGCCGAACGTCTTCTGGATGCCGAGTACTCCTATCGCTGAGTTCTACTGGATGTCGAGCACTACGCCGAGTACTACTGTTGCTGAGTTCCTCTGAGTACCGAGTGCTCCTGTTGCCGAGTATGACCTGAGGCTGAGTATTACCTGATGCCGAGTACTATAGATGCCGAGAGTTACGCCGAGTACTATGTGACGCTGAATACTACGCCGAGTACTATGAAATGCTGAGTACTACGTCGAGTACTATGAGATGTCGAGCACTAGTTGATGCCGAGTAGTCTAGATGCCGAGTACTATAGATGCCGAGTACCTGCCAATGCCGAGTGCTCAGTTGCCTGGTCAAATCTCCAAGAAACAATCGGGGTCAATCCAAACTGATGGATGAACTTGTCTTGGTTGCCTCTACGCTGCAGTTCTTCCCGATCGTCGAATGTTCGACGTTTTGCTGTTGAACGACAAACCCTAG
Organism: Allium fistulosum; assembly: GCA_030737815.1. Classification (NCBI taxonomy): domain Eukaryota; kingdom Viridiplantae; phylum Streptophyta; class Magnoliopsida; order Asparagales; family Amaryllidaceae; genus Allium; species Allium fistulosum. The sequence goes on along the minus strand of CM060901.1, from coordinate 1,272,377,671 downwards.
GATAGACGGTCGAGGAAAGATCGCCAATTTCTAATCAAGCTGAGCCTCGATTGCAAAAACTAATTGCAAACGCTAATTCCATTCGTATAGAGCTTCGTGACGATATATAGTTTGATAGGGTTTGAGCAGTTTGAATTTTGAATTTGATTTTTGAAATCGAAAATTATAGATTTAGGATAATCTCCATTAAATAGGAAGGAACTAGATCTAAAAGGAAGTACAGAATAATAGAATAAGAAGATATGGAGGTTGTAAGGTTTTCAGTAACAATCTATTTATAGATAAGAGAAAGGTTGATTTGGGCCAAAGCATTTACAAGACCCGAAAACCCGTTTTGTTCCCGAAACAAAAATAGGTCATCCTATATATTAATATATAGGTTATTAATATTTCTAAACCCAATGAAACAAATTTCAGATCCTAATTATATTGTATATAGAAGTTAGCTTTAGAATCAAATTATACTTATTTTTACACGTTAATTAAAACAAATTATTATCAAACTGATTTAATCACTTCCAAATTCTAAATTACAAGTTTTCTATCATCATCCTTGATTAAACTGAATTTTTAATAATCTTATAAAATCCAATTTTTCATGTTAAACCCAAGATTTAAATATTAAATTAATTTTAACATTTAATTACAACCGTAATAAAATCCTAGTTCATTATATTTTAATTTTTAACACATTCTTTAATTTTGAGTTAAATGATCTTTATATTAAATAAACTATTCCCTTATGTATTTTATTTAACATAAGTTTCCATTTATTACACTCATACTCTACAGTTAACGTCTTCTCACATATTAACCGAAATATTCCAATTACATTAAATTCCATTGATTACAAAATTAATTTAAAAATGGATTAAATAATGAGATGAAAAATAAACAATCGTTACATTTTATAGTAATTTGAATATACATAAATTTGTTGTTCACAAACAAGGGTTATAAATTTACTTAGTAAATAACTGATTTCTTATTTTATGCTAAAACCAATTTCAATTTAATAACATATCATTTCTCCTTTAATACATCATTTATTTTATTCCTTTTTATCATTTATTATTACAATCGATTGAAATTACATTAAAACGGTTGTTAATTACATTTAATCAATATTATTAAATTATATTCTAATATGTGTTACCGCCTTTCACTTCAATATAGTTTGTTATTTTAGAATTCTATTTAAGATCCAGTTTTATATTCTAGAAAATTTTACATCAATAAATCATAAATTTTTAATTTCTGACAATTTTGAATTTCAAAGTCTTATTTGATTTAATATTTTTAAATGGTTAAAAATACGGGTCGTTACAATCTCCCCCACTCAAAACTTTTTGTCCCCGAAAAGGAACAAGAAATAATGTAGAACTAGATATATTTTTACCAAAATAATCGACTTATAACATTTAAACTTACACAGTTAGTTTTAATTTAAATTTTGAATAAGTTTACATAAAGGATTTATAGATGTGATGTTTTAAAAATAAAGAAATAGATTTATAATCGGAATTTGTAAATATTTTGTAAATGGATTTGAAATTTATTTGGTAAATGGATTTATAGGTGGATTTTATAAATAAATTAGACTTATAAAGAAATGGATTTATAAGTGGATTTTGATAGTAAAATGAGTTTTTATAAGAGAATGATTTATAAATAGAATTTTATAAATAAAGAGATTTTATAAAATAGAAGTTTTATAAAATAGAAAGGAGATTTATAAAATGTAATAGAACGACGGGAAATATGGAAGGCATGACTATAACACTGTTATTATAGAAAATGATTTCTAAAAGGAAATGTTTTATATAGTATACGGGATTTTATATATATATAATCAAATTGCTATACTAGTGTTTTTGGGATGTCGTAACGATATTTTATGCAACATACGTTTTGACCCAACAAATGGTATTTTGACCTTCCATTGTGAAATACACGAATTGGTTCTTATTATCTTACTAAAGGCTTGGTGGTATAGGAAGCATTGCTTCTTGTACTTAACACCCGTCCAGAGATGTACGAACTTTGGAGTTGTACGGTTATAGAAATTTGTTTAGTGTGTCTCCAAAATGGTGGTGTTATTAAATATACTTATACCATTGATATAAGTATATGGGAATGGTTTCCATTTTCTAATACTTGAAAGGGTTTTGAGGATATATCTTTTTAAAGATAATTTGAAGTGAATATTTGGAAATTGATTTAATTAATAAAATATTAATTAAATGGGCCCAGTGACTGCTTATGTGCTAGATTTTGTTTGTTGCTTTGATAGTTATATAACCGACTATCAAATTTGGCCTTTTTTGGTTCCTTGACTTGATGTGGGAACTGATTAGTCATGCACTTAGCACGAAGCCGATTGAGTAGGCTAGATTATTGTTTGGATTAAGAATGTTGATTCGAGTAGTGCGGAGTGTCTATGGTACTCCAATCTACTGGGCTTCCTTCTAGGTCGAAGGATGGCAAGTTGAGAGTTGGAAATGTAATAAGTTTACAAGACTTGGTTTCCATATGAGCTTGAGGGCCTCTTTATCGTTGTTGGTCTGGAGAGACCTTGGTCGGATTTATCGAGAACCACTTTGGACCAATATATGCATTCGAAAGTGCAGGTTTATGATAATGATTTTTGAAGATAAAGATCTTCATGTTGCAAGGCTAATAACCACTAGACCCGCGATGCATATTACATATATGGTGGTAGTAGTGCTTTGTTATGAAAATCTTCGATATGCAAGGACTTCTCGCTACTAATCATAAGGGTAATTCCTGACAAGATGTGGTTGGAGATTTCCTTCGGTTTGTCCTATTCCTGGACAACTTGTATATATAAATGTTTGACGTTGCATTTCTAATTACATTGATTGATCTCCATAAACGTATCATTTGTTTGGTGGCGGAGAAGGAAACTTCTCTTAGCTTAACACTCTTTCCTGAGACGTACGAGCTCAGGAGTTATATGTTTGTAGAAATCAGTTGTGTGATTGTGGAAATGGTAGTGTGGCATTCAAAGTAGAATATGTTATGTGAAAGGTAAACGTTACCTTAATCCTCATCACCCGGTATTGGCTTATATAGGGTATGTCGTAAGGCTATGTGGTTCGCAACCATTAGGGTATGATCATCACCTTTCTAGATAACCTTCTATATTTTGGGTATGTGGTATATTGTAACGACTCGGAATTTTAGTCAAAGAAATTTGGAATATTTAATTGATTTTAAATATTGAAAATTTAATTTTATAAGTTAAATAACTTATATTTAAAATATTTTGATTTATTTGATAATTTAATTGTTAAGTTTTATACTTGAAATTGTTTAAATAATTGAATCTTGAATTTAATATGAATGAAAACGATTTCTAAAGTGGATTTAAAATCTATTTGAATAAGAATGAAGTTAGTAAACTTTATTTTGGATTTAAAGGTGAATAAACTGAAATTGGAAATTACTCGTTTTAATTAACGTGTAAAAATAGTCTTTTTGGTGCACTATCTCGGATTTCGACGAAAACAGTTTCATTAGATCTGTAATAGTGAATTATTTTGTGCTGTCGAATTTCGTGACGATCGGACATATCATTTGGTCGTGCGAGTTCGAAACGCGTAGAAATTAACTAAATGAATTTTAATTAAAATAACTCGATTTGAAAAGCAATCTTCTGCATATAATCGAATTAGGGCTCGGGACTAGTTCCATTACGTTTGGAATATGAGTATAACATATAGAACGTCAGGTGACACGCTTCATTTGGTGTTTGAAATTTTCACGGATGAATAGTACTTTGGAAAATTTTCTGTAAATAGCCATTAACTTTCATTTGCTAACCCTAAAAACAATTCCATCCGCCATTAAAATACACGATCCAATGACCGACGTTGATCAAAGCCTCTAGGGGCCGAATTGGCCAACGACTTCAACAAGGAAAATGTAGAGGGCATCGATACGATGCTATCCTACGGTTGGATCGACAAACCGTCGACCGACATGACCGGAATTCACTCGCGTTCGCGAGAAGGAAATGGGTTTGACGTCCTTCGAGATGCACGTACGCGCTCGTAGGTGGGTGGAGGAGCGGTTGAGGTGCAGGCGGTGGCGCTAGGGGGCAAGGCAGTGGTTGGCGGCGTTCGTCGTGGCTTGAGTGGCGAAAGACAATCGAATAAAAAAAGCGTTGCCTGGGTGCGTGCAAACAAGGAAAGAAAGAGATAGGAAGAAAGGTTTAAAATGTTTATTTTAATTTTAGTTAATCAACTATTAATTATATTAATGTTAATTTATCCGTAACTTTCTCGTACGAGGTCCATTTCGAGCATGACAAGTTGTGTTGTGTACGTATGAACAAAGACTACGCTATGGAGTTGGATTGGACGAATTCGGAGCTAGTAGGAATTTTGAGTTAAATTGACTGACCGTTCAATTTTAATTCAAACTGGAGCGCTTAGGTAATTTCTGGCATTTTGGTGAGTTAATCTCGCCTTTTTGGTTAATCAGGAAATATTATAGTTAATAAAATTATTTATGGAATGTGTGAATATTTTATTGTTGACTATGTTAACTATTTGGATAATTTACTAATTTTTATTAGTTGGATTGGATATATTCCCACCTATTGGAGCAGATGAGACTCTATTACGTTCCCATGTAAGAGCAGATGACCCTTTGTATATAAATCCCACCTCGAAGCGGTTGATTTTTATATTATTTGATTATATACTGTATTTGATGCAGGAGGACAAGTTAGAGGAATCCAACAAGATTCCTCACAGTGTTGATTATATATATATATATATAGTGATATATAACTTGTTAAATGCCATATTGATGATGTGGATACAATTTTGTTTAAATAGTGCTTTAGTGGCACCGGGCCTCATTTTTGGTATATTAAATACTAAAAAAATAATGATTTGATTTGAACGGGATTTCAAAGTTGGTTTGGAAATTTTATATGTTTAATAATTTTTCTAAAATAAAAGTTTGATTTTTAGAGATTTTAAATTTATGGTTTTATAAAATATTCTCAATAAAGAATTCCGAACTGTAAAATATAAATTTTTAAATCTTGGAGAGTAAGTCCATCTTTTATAATAAAGGACATGTTTTAAAAGAAATTAGAAATTTTTGGTATAATATTTATTAATCATCTTTGTATAAAGCAATATATATGTATATAGGTACATATGTTATGATTTATTTGTAAATATGAAATTATAAATTGGATAATTTACATGGGTGAAATTTTTACAAAGGAAGTAAAGATTTGTAAAATCGTATTTTGACAATAAAAGTATAGATTTATAAACAGGGTTTATAAATTAAAGGGAACTATTATCGTTTAATAAATTGGAGAATAAATCAAACGGTTGTTTTATATTAAGATACAGAATGATATTTTAGAAATAGTTGACTCTATTTTGGAAATTGAAAACGATGATAATTTTGGAATGTTAAACGATATTTTATAAGTAGAAAGGGATTTATAAATGGAATTTATCCATATGGAAGTAACGTTAGAATGGATGGTGATTTATGTTTTAAATGAGATTTATGAATAATTGAGATTCATAAAGGGAATAAAGTTATAAATGGAATTTATAAATAAATTGGTTTTATGAAAGGAAGTTTTTATAAAATTGAAAGAGATTCTTAAATGTAGTTTTATAAATATGGAAATGACTGGGTTGAAGATTTAAGAATGGATATTTATCAAGGAAATATATTACTTTTTAAAGTTGGTTATTCATGTTAATATTGCTTAAAGTTATTTATAAACATATAAATAATTTTGAAAAGTTAATTATTTAAATTATTAATATGGTTTGAAATTAATAATAATGATTATAAATAATATTTTGGTAATTTATTATTATTATTATTTATATGGAAAAGATTAACGATAGTTTTGTTCATAATGTTTTGAATTATTAGATATTATTTTTAAGAGGTTAAAAGTTAATAATTATTTATTTATGATGGTTTTGAGATTCATAAATAGAGTTTTACAAACGGATTTGGATTTTTATAAAAAGAGCTTATAAAATGGTTTGAAGATATAAAGGAAGATTATTTACAAGGTAAAGAGGTTTATAAAATGATGGATATTTATAAACGAATTTTAGAAATGGGTATATAGATTTATAAAAGGAGTTTTATAAATAATTTCATGATTTTACAAAGGATTTATAAATGACTTGAGAAATAATTTATAAATGGTTTATAAAGGGTTTTAGAAATTTATAATGGAGTTTATAAATGATTTTAGACTTTGGCAAAAGAAAGATCTTCCTTAGCATTTGGCAAATATACTTATTCCTTTGAGATAAGTATATGGATATTTTCTAAGTATTGAAAATATAAAGGTTGTGAATATATCTTTGTAAAAGTATTTTGATACAAGTATTTACAAGATGGTTTTAACAAATGAAAAGATTAATTAAGGAGGCTTAGTGTTACTTGCTGCTTAATCAAATGTTGGGTTTTCCTATGGAATTAAATCCCCGATTGAATGTTTGTTATTTGATGGTTAAATAACCGACTATCGGAATTTGAACCCAAAAGTAACATTGGAAATATCTACGAGAAACACATGAGTTATGTGGCACAGTCATCTCCGATGATGATGTACCGTGCGTGTAAATCTCGTTTCGTTCTTCTAGGACAATGATAAAGAAATCTGTCCACCAACGGTTAGGAGGTGATCTCCGTTCTTATCTTTGACTGCTTATTTCCTAAAGAAGCGGGGTTGGGTTTACTTGGAATTATTGAATGTTGTTTCAAAGAGATCGGGATCAGATATGTTATTCGAAAACCACTTCGATCCAACTTAAACGTTCGAAGTGAAGACACCTTGAAGATGACGGTACTGGAGACGGAGCTCTCAATTGTTTCGTTCAGTCCCAGAACGAACTTGTATGGATGAATGTTGATATTGCATTGTTGCTTGGAGGGCAGTGTTAGTATGTATTCCAAGTGGGAAGTGCTATATAAATGGTAAGAGCATGGCCTCTTCGAGCCTCACACCCAGGAAATAAATAAAGGAGGGACATGCGGCAGGGCTAAGTGGGTTGCACCCAAATAGGGTATGATCATCCAAACTCTATAGCGATATTCATGTATGCCTCAGGATCCCATTGAGTGGTTGTTGATTGCAAACAAGGGATGATCATATTTGGTGCTACTCGAGAAGGGGGTAGTGTCGGTCCTGAGTAGCAAAGGTGCCACGTGTTGTAGCCTCCCATATATTTTATCTAGAGGTGTACGGATTCGGTGGGTAGACCCTTACTCGTTCATAGTTGGAACCCATTCTCCAATACGAGCCTTCGGTTTTGGTTGTGGAACCCAGTATGCTGGAATTTAATTAATGAAATAATTTCAGCTATGATTAATAAGTATTTGTATAATAGACATTATTATAATATCAGAGGATTTCGTATGAAATGTTTTGGTTACATAAGGTTAAAATCCGTCTATGTTTATGTGCGGCGTGGTCTTACAAGATACCTTAGATTTTTGAAAGGTTTTGATAACTTTAAAAGTTTGGTTGGGTGTGATTTCTCACGCTGGTTTTCCAAACTGACTCGGGTGTTATTTTATTATGATTCTCGGGTCAGACCGAGCATATTTACAGATTTCTTTGGATGCATTGGAGCTCAGGAGAGGAGTTGGAGTCCTTCAAGTCGTATTCGCGTATATGTTTATTTTCCGCTGCTTTATTGTTGAGATTATCAGCAATTGTAAGGACAAGATGTTATAACTGTTCATGCTGATGATTGTGATTGTTGTTGTACTCTGATGGATGTATGTATATAAAAGTTTCTCTTTTGTAAAGATCATTGATATTATATTATATTATGTTCCACTGCGATTGTGAGATTCTGTGTTGTTTTAGTTTCTTTTCTCTTCTCCTTCTCTTATCTTCTTCTTTATTCTTTCTTTCCTTTAACTATCCATCCTTCCGTTTGATTTGGGTTGACATGTGTGGTTTATTGTTAGCTTGAATTGTACGGAAAAGCGGGTTGTAACATGTATGCTACGAGAGGTCTCGGATAGGTCGGTAACGACCATGGTGATGACATATTCGGTTTCTATCTAGGCCATGTCTGAGTGCCAAATAGGGATAGACCGGTCTTGCCAGATGCGGGGAATTGTTTGTGTATCCTTGGTACAACCCTCTAGAGGTGTACTATACGAAAGGTAGTCCTCACCTGCCATTGTATGGAATCCATTCCCCAATATGTTCCTGCCATTTTGTTTGCAAACCTATTATGCTGTCAAATTTAACCTATGTAACAATTTCCGCTGTGATTAATATTATTTGTATACTAGACACTAGTATAATATAATAGAATTTGATATGAAATGTTTTGGTTATCGTAAGGTAAAAACCCGTCCGTGTTTATGTGTGGCGTGGTCTTACGAGATACCTTTGTTTTGATAAATAAAAGCTTTTATAACCTTAAAATTCAGTTGAGATGTGTTTTCTCACATTGGTTTACCAGACTGATCCGGTGTTCTTCTCTTTCAATGCTTGGGTCGGATCGAGCATATTTACAGATTTGGATTTGGATGCTTTGGAGCTTCAGCAGACGAGCAGGAGGTCTTCAGGTCGTATTCACATATATGTTTATTTTCTATTGCATTGTTGTTTAAATTATCAGCATTTGTGAGCACAGGCTATTATAAATGTCCAGGCTGATGATTGTGATTTGTTATTGTACTCTGATGGATATATGTACAAGACAGTTTCTCTTTTGTAAAGTTCATTGATATTATATTATATATGTTGTTCCGCTGTAATTGTGAGATTCTGTGTTGTTTTAGTTTCTCTTTCTCTTCTTCTTCTGTTCTCTTCTTTTTTCTTCTTTCCTTCCCATAACTATCTGTCTTTCCGTTCAATTCGGGTTGGACATGTGTGGTTTATTGTCAGCTTGAATTATGCGGATTTGCAAGTCGTTACAGGTACGATACGCTAATCGGAAATAGATTCCAAGCCTATTTTTAAAATATGATTTTGATAGTTGTATCCGAAGGGATATGATACGTTGGCCGCAAATGTGTTTTTGTGAAAAAGACAAATGCAGTTGGAATATAGTGAGCCACATTGATAAGAATATTATTGTAAATTTCAATTACTTAAATTAACGTAACAAATTAACCATTCAATGTGCTCAAGTGGGTTCAGATTTTACTTACAAAATTATCGCATAGTATGACTTTGTGTTTTGGTATGTATTGAAATAGAAAATTCTAAATAATGATCTAGAGTAAAATGTTACATAAATTAACCAAAGTGTCTCGAAGTCAATGGGAGCGATATTAAGTTTCTGAGATTTTGGATATGATCCAAGAATAGATACGAAAGTGTCATTCGACAAGCATCAAAATTGAATAAATGTTTTAACAAGAAAATCAAATAGTTTGATTTTCAATCAAAATGCATAGGAAGCATTTTCTTATAAGAAAGTTAAAAGGTACATAGATAGTTCTAAATTATAAGTAAACAACACACTACTGATTGTTAACGATGTACTTGTTAAAATCAGTTTTAGTTGTTATATTACTCGAATTGGATTTGTTAGTGATGTCTTTATAGCAAGTATAAAAGATATTGGGAATGTCCCAAAACGATATGCAAGAACACCTCATTAAAATGTTTAATACGGAACATGTAAGATGGATATTCCTTATGCATTGGCAATAAGAATTATCATACATGTTATATTATCTACAATATCACGATTTTTTTTGGTTTGACACATGAAGCAAATATAAAATTCAAATTGATATCAATAAATGGTGGTTTGAAGTGTTCTCGTGTATTTACGAAATACTATAGAATTATTTATAGAAACAACAAACCCCTTATGAAGGAGTGTCCGAACTCAAACTTTATAAGTGATATTAAGTATAATGTCTCAATAATAAATTCGAGTTAAGAATCTTTAAATTGGAAATGTTTCTAATAAAAGACAGTGGCCGATTCAATGAAAAAGGCTAAGTACTTCGCCTTGAATAGCATCGCAATAAAAGTTATGTATATAAATATGACTGCATAAATTTATAACTCAGCTGAGAATGATTCCAAATGTTGAATAACATTATTATATGATAACAATATCATGATATAGTTCAAAACAGAACTTAGAGCTTACTAGAAGTCGAGAGACATACCCCAACTTATTCCACATGATAAAGATAGTCGATCAGCATCGGAGAGAACTGATTTACAGAGTAGATAATTGAAATATAATAGCATACCTATTCACTAAGGGATTGACCCAATTGGTTTGAGGAAATAGTTTGGAGAAGTTGGAATAAGGTTCCATAATTGACCCCAAGTGAAAGTAGGAGATTGATAGATTTAGGGTATGCCCTACGGGCAATTATGTAATTTGTTACATGTATCTAACTCGATAACCAATCCTATTCGAAATAAAAGGTGTTTTCTTTCTATTATATACTTGATATAATGTGTTATATTAATTAATTAATTTAATTAAAAGTATCAATGGAAAATCCATAAATGGTATGTTTTGTGATAGTAGTTACAAAGTTTTGTAACCGTGAATAATTTATCACAATAGAAACAAATATATCATTTTAAATTTTCCAAGTCAAAATTCATCGAAACTGGATATCGATGTATCCATTAAGTCTAGAGTACGTAAAGCTCTCTAACTGTTGGGCATTTTATTACTCATGACTGATGAGGGCACTTAGGGGTTACATACTGATATTTATTGGATAATTATGAGATGACTCATTCGATAGTTTTTTGTTGGTTAACATAACTATAGTTAGAAAAAAAATATGATGTGACCGATTTACACAAATCTATCAACTTGAGAATACTGTCGATCTTCGGTATGAGAGCTCTGCTTTGATTATAGTCAAATCATGACACGACATTCATCCAGCGACTATAGTTGGGTTGAGTGGAAGTATTGGAAGTGAAACTCTATTTAAGAAAGGATTCGTCTCCTCGGTTATATGGGGTTAGTATCACGGTCAACTCAAAGTCAAGTCTCTGGCTAGAGCAGTTCGATTAATAATAATTGTTATTATTGAACCAAGGACTTTGTGTTTGGACTATAGAGTTGAATATGAACGATATTGGAATTTTGACCATTACCAAATTCTGTAAGTTCAAAGTGATATAGTTTTGACGAAGAGAATTGGCGTAAATAAAAGCCAAAACCAGGTAACGCTTAACAAAATGAAATTGGATTTTACCAAAACCAAGTAAGTGATAAATTTGGCAAAAATGTCACACAACCTTCAAAGTGACGTATGAACGTTAATATTTGAAAAGTTTGATATTATTTGATGACCAAATTTACACTTAATGAGTCACACAACCGAAATGATGAATTCTCCTTTGACTAAATGATTTAATTAGTTTATAATTGTGTTAACCGTGTTTTTAACCCAAAAGAATTCAACAGGAGTTGGAACATCCAGACTAAGCCACAATGGCTTGAAACTTGAACAAGGCGTCTAAAAGAACATGCCAATGGAACTTAAGAGAAACAAACCAAAAATCCACTAAGTAGATGGATCGCTGACGATCCATCATCCATGTATCGCTAGCGATCAAAAAGAAAGCATTACGAGTTGTCAAAGCCTCTTGCATCATGATCTACTACCTCTTCTAAGAATACTTACCAAGTTTTATAGCATTCCAAGCGGCGTAGTTAAAGAAGTAAAGACTCATCTGATTCAAGTTGTTTACTTGCTTTTTGACCAAAGCAGCTAACTTAAAACGGACCTAGAGAACACATATGGAGCCCGCTTGACTTGAAAGTTTTGGAGAATACTTAAAAGACATAAAAGAAGGCACTAACCAAAAATGAGCTTGATTGGATAAGGCTAGACTGGTTGCTAGTGACCTAACTAGATGGATCGCTAGCGACCAAGTTAGATTTGGCCCCACCACCTGAAATCTTTATGGTAGGTCCCTAACACCAACTAGAGTGCACCTGCAAAGTTTCATCTGATTTCGGTAAGTTTTGAGTGAGTTATGGATGATTCTTTTGGACTAGATGACCCATGAAGACGGATGATCAAACAAACCCAAACGAATTGACATTTGGACAAAGCACTTAAATAGAAGATAGGAAGACAACCAAACTAAGATCACTCAAAAATATGCTAAGTGGATGGATGGATAGCGATCCATCCCCTATGGATAGCTAGCGTTCCATAGAAATGACTCAGATTGATTTGAGATTTTTGGCGATGACTTGGCATAACAACTGGACTCTTCTACACTTAAACTTTTGGCCCAAGTGCTCTCCAACCTCTATAAATACAATCTCACCTGCAACATAAACAGGATCTTCTAGACTGGCTGCTAAAACTCTGTAGAAACCATTCTTCACTCTTCTACTCCCACATGACAGTCATCTAAAGGATTCACTGTGATTCTTCAATGAACTCTAACACTAGTGACTTGATCTAACTTACAAGATCCAATCAAATTGTAATCAGATTCAACTTGTAATTGCAGTTAGTCAATAACAAAAGTTATAAAGTAGATGTAGGCTTTGTTAGCAGCCAAACCACTATTAAAATCTCTTATCTCTTTACTTTATCCGCGAATTAGTATTCCTCGTCTCTATTTTATTTGCCTTAATAAACAGGGGTGGTGTTTTCACATTCAATCCAGGGTGTTGATCCATTTTTTGGGTTAACATTTTGGTGATTTTATTGATAACCCAACTCAGGCTTAGATCTAGCTATCTACTTTGGATTATATAGGTTCGGAAGTTAGATCCTCAATCTCTACTTTGGAGATTTGCTGTTGAGAATCAAGGGCACAAGGAAGAAAGAGAACTACCTCCGGAAGATCCGTAGGAGCTACCATTGCTGGAGAAGAAACAAACCCATAGCAAATTGAAGTCAACAACCCAACAACCTGCTGTTAGGAGCCAACTCTTGAGATTAGGTTCCAAGATCCTCCACATAGCATGAAGTTGTGACTAAGGAAGAATTGAACAAGATGGTTGATGAAATTAACCATAAAATGGAAAAAAGTCAAAAGCTTCTTATGGGAAAGATTGATGCTCTCTTAGCGCTCCAATCATTAACTACTCCCAGAATGGTGCTTGAAGCCATGGCTGCTATGGAGCAAGAGCATGCTTCTGTTTTTGGCTTGAACGGAAGAAAAAGAAGGCAAAAGCAAAAGGAAGCAATGGGCGGAGCTCCAAGAATTATGACGGAAGAAAACATTAACACTCCACCCACGAAAAAGTACTTGCTACAAACCTGAACTTATGGGTGAAAACCCCAAGGGGGGATATAACGATGGCTCTCTCCGGCTCTGAAGATGAAAAACAATTTGAGGAAGACAAATTAGATGAAAATGCCAACATGTAAAACACTAGAAGAAGCTCTAAAACCTATGCCGCAGCACAGTGCCAAGCAATGGACGAGGAACTGCTACTCAAATGGTACACCTAGAGGCAGGAGAACGAAGAAGATATGATACAAACCGAGATCGATTACAAGGCCATGCTCCCATAATATATTGTGACCACTCCCAACTGACCAGCTTCCAATCCCATCATGGAGCTTCGATCGTCGAATCACGAATGGTCTTCTACGAAAATCATCAAAATGGTCATTGAAAAACTCACTTTCGGGTTGACTCGAAGTCGAACTAGAGTAATCACCTATTTGACTCGAAGCAGATTTTGGAAGTCCTGACTTGAAGTTGAACTTGGGTAATCACTCATTTGACTCAATGTAAACCTAGGAAATTCTGGCTCGAAATCAGACTTAGGTAAAACCAAGATTTTCTCCAAGCAAACATGCAAATGGTTCCAAGCAACGTTTGTCACCAACCCAACATTTCAAATTTGGCGACTCCAAGCGAACCATGTGCTGACTCCAAGCTAATGGCAAATTTTCTCAAGTCGGACTCAAAGTATGACTAGCATATGGATAAAGCAATGGCGACGGATACAGTCTACTATAAGGCCCTCAGGAATCATTAAAGGATGAAACGACCTACTACCCTGAAAGTATTCTATGGTAAGGCAAACCGGTTCTAAAGACTAGAAATAGTGCAACTAGAAGAAGGCGAACCCAACAAATTTGCCAAAGAACATACCAAACGGTAAAGGAGCTACAGGGCCTCAGGGACCTTCTGCCCAAGCAAGGTTACTAAGACCCAGTAGAAAAGCGCCCCAGCTAACTGACGAAATCAAATGAAAGGATGAATATCAAATAACACTCTAGCTAGCTAGCAACTAAGGAATCGGGTAGCAACCTAAAGCGATGCCTCCTCATCCATCCTTGTCTGATTTTCTTTTCCAAATGAGCAGTAACGGGACACTGGGGCATTACAGACAGCATGGCGAAAGAAATGCTTCTATGCCCTCGACGAGTCATGTCTATCCTACTTCTGAGAACCGGCATTGCTCCGGTAGCGTTGAGAAGTCTTGTCCAAAGGATCATCGAACAAACAGATCCAACCCCTTAGTCTCTAAGAACCGATAAAATTGTGTCCCCATGAGCTGAATCTCAAAAATTTCTCTTGAAGTCGATGAATCATTGCTTTAAGACCGCCGAGCCCTTCGACACACGACCCAAAACTCTTCTTATTGTCGATGAATTATCGCTCCAAGGCCATCTGGTCATCGGACATCCGACCAAAATTCCTCTTGGAATCGATAAACTATCATTTTAAGGCCGTCTAGTCGCCGGACATCCGACCACAAAAACTCCTTCATGAACTAAAGCATCATGAAGGTCTTCCATGAACTAAAGCGTCGTGAAGGTGAACTGGTATATCAGCAGACATCTGATCCAAAAAACCCTTCACGAACATGAAGGTCTTTTACGAACTAAAGCGTCGTGAAGGTGAGCCAGTAGATCAACGGTCATTTGATCCAAAGGATTAACCCTTCACGAACGTGAAGATCTTTCACGAACTAAAGCATCGTGAAGGCGAACCGGTAGATCAACAGTCATCTGATCCAAAAAACCCTTCACGAACATAAAGGTCTTTCACGAACTAAAGCATCATGAAGGAAAACCAGTAATCAACAGTCATCTGATCCAAAAACCCTTCGCAAACATAAAGGTCTTTCACGTACTAAAGTGTCGTAAAGGCGAACTGGTAGATCAGCGAAATTTATGTACGACTGATATCCGTGAAGGTGAACTGGAAGATCGGTGGTCTTCTAATCCAAGGTCCCTTGAATTCAACAAAGTCATGCTCCGAGGCCACAAATCGACAATCATATCAGTCACTCCGCATAATTAGCAAATTCACTTCCCACGACCGATGAAACAAATAGTATTGAACTCTAGAGCTTCAAAGTTGCTCAAAGGAACTAAGCCAAAACTGAACTGACCTTGTGGTTAATTAGAGGCTGACTCGAATCATGCCAAGACTTAGAACTTGGGAGAACCACACCACTGGACTGGGGGAAACCAGACAAGTTGTGGAAAGACCCTGGGTATAGTTCAAGTGCACCAACAGCCCTGTGGCATGGGGGCAACGCACACACTTGAATAGCCATAAGGAAGGCCGAGACTAATCATACCATAGTATTGTTATGCCTGATCAAAAATTTTGGTTAACGACTTGGCTAGCACAACAAACCAAATAGAAGCATAATACTTGCTTACTTCTTCCCAACTCCTCCTTTACCACCCTTGGTGACTAGTTCCTTCTCCTCTTAGACTGTATGCCAGTTGAAGAAAAATTCTCTAAAGGCGGTTTGGACCAAAAACCGATAGTCTTGCCCCCGAACTCCAATAAGCTCTTTCTTCATAACAATCTCTATGCGGTCGGCTGTAGATCTCTCCACCATGGAAACATTATCTGTTTGGCCGTGCACATCTTCCCAAAATATGAGAGGATCGTCCAAGCCACGGTTACCCGATCCAAAAACCAATTATCTCTTAGAACTGACGAAATCGCGTTCCAGCGAAGTCAAATTTCTGGATTGATGGGAAAACTCGATTCTTACATTCTAAGAACTGGTATCGCTCCTCCAGCATCGAGAAGGCCCAAACCATTGTGTGTGTTTCATAAAGTCGCGCATTTCGTAAGCCGTGCACTTCGTAAGCCGTGCATTCTTAAAAGCCGCACATTCACAAGCCGCGCAAGCACTGCTTGATGTTTCTCCGGCACCATCAGCAAACTGTTAAAATTTCTAAGTACTGGTGTTGTCCCGACAACACTGGGAAACTTGTCTATTACAGAATTAACAAAGATGAACTCCCGCTACCCGAAAAACTGACATTGCTTCGGTAATGCGACAAAGTTCACAAACCAAGAAGTCGACAAAGAATTCTAATCTCTGACCCAAGTTAATGTACAAAATGTCTAAATTCAAGACATCCAAGTCATGTGTTCCTAGAGATAGGAGCTGTAGCGTACCTTTCACTAGGGGCATCCAGGGAATCACCTAGAATATCAAGTCTCATCAATTGTTCAGAATAATCAACCCTGTGGGCTAAGGGGCACATAACACATTAACACTTGGTCATGATAGAAAATCGCTCCAACTTGCAATAAATTGAGGAACTTACCGTCATCCAGAGATAGACGGTGATGGAAGGCATTTCTAGAATCAAATCATCAATGCACCATTTTTCAAAGACAGAAGCAGGTGCTCAACTGAGGTCTCAAACCCTAACTTGTAGAAAACTAGCTGTTGTCCATAGACAGACAACGGCAAGGAGAGAACACTCAAAATTGAGCAGCTAAACCATTGATTCCCGAAGGTTGAAACCAATAAATAAGGTTGACAACAATGCTATCAGCCAAACATAATGCATATTGCCTAAAACAAGCATGGTTAAGTGTCACAAATTCAAGACAAATACAACCAAACTCTACCGGTCCGTGATCAGGACAGGAACGAGCACAGTCGTACTGGGGACAATGTGATCAATCGCTCCACAATTTCTAATTTTCTATAAGAACCTGAAATTTGACACCTAGAAATGAAGGGTTCTGCCTAGAAATGAAGGGCTCCGCAAATAGAAGTCAGATCATAAAAAAACCGGATGGAGGAAATCCGATTCTTCGTGAATAAGAACAACCAACAACCCTGCATTTCCAAGGGTAACACTTGACGGTAATAAACAAGGCTAGGCAACGGAAACGCATGGGACTCCCATCCTCCCAGAACATGGCGTATCCTGAATTTAAGCAACGTTGAGAAAAACAACGACATTGGGTTGAAAGGGATCTACTCGACTATACAGGATCGGATGAATGATTTAATCCTAAGCAACATGACTTTAACATTGCCCGAAGACAGGCAGAACTAAGAAAAGACTTCTAGAATCCAATTATCCCAATATGACAGGAATAATAAGCGAAGCCTAAGTTGCGAAGGACCTAGCTTCTAGAGCAATGGAAGTCCCTTGGCCAGACAAAAGATTAGATGACCGAAAAGTCATTTTCAACAATAAAACTTAGCATTCGACCATATTAGTTAAGTTTTACTTTAAATAATATCCTCGTATAATCAACGCCCGGAATCCAAGGAAAGTCGGCATATGTTGACCAGACGGGTTCTGAGTGTTGACCGAGGCAAATGTAGTGTGTTATCTACATGAGAAGAGTCCAGTATCCCGAATACTACAAATGAACAATCTAGTGTAGATAGCTTGCTTACATTTGAAAAACAATCCATGTCGTCCTTTGAAATTATATTTTCCACACTTACCCGCTATAAATCAATAATCAGTAACAGATCTGTTGTCCGAAGCGGCATGGGAAGCTTTTCTTTTCAGGATCACTGGAATACAAAAATGGGAAGAGCGATATGATTGAATCATCCACTATATCTGATTTTGGAATAAATCTTTGCATTAGAATTCAAAAAGGTGACAGGAACTTAACCAAGTTCTCGAAAAGAAACTGTTAAAGACAAAGAGCAAGACTTTGTTCCAGAACGGCGTACAATTATTCGAGACAAAACTTAGCTTCACCGCTGGTCGAGCTAAAACTATATAGGTCAACTCCAGACCTATGTCATGCACCCACTTACCGACCTAAACCCTTGTGTAAACTATGGAGCAAAGATTGCATCGTCAATACTAGGAATTGAAATTCAGATCGAAATTAAAAAATGAACGGCTATCAAAAGTTAGTCAATTGAAAACAACATCTTGAGATTGACTCTGACATTTCACTGAAATTCCCAGAATAGTAATCTACAACTTGTCTTGTTCTAGAGCACACTTTGTTTCCCAAGAAAGCATACTCTTGGGGGCAAATGTTAACAAGGTTTTTAACCCAGCAGAATTCAACAAGAGTTAGAACATCCAGACTAAGCAGGAATGACTTGAAACTTGAACAAGGCATCTAAAGAATAAGCCAATGGAACTTAAGAGAAACAAACCAAAAATCCACTAAGTAGATGGATCACAACGATCCATCATCCATGGATCGCTAGCGATCCAAAAGAAAGCATTACGATTTGTCAAAGCCTCTTGCATCATGATCCACTACCTCTTCTAAGAATACTTACCAAGTTTCATAGCATTCGAAGCAGCGTAGTTCAAGAAGTAAAGAATCATCTGATTCAAGCTATTTACCCAATTTTTGACCAAAGCAGCTAACTTAAAACGGACTTAGAAAACTCATACGGAGTCGGATTGACTTGAAATTTTGTAAAAACACTTAGAAAACGTAAAAGAAGGCATTCGCTAAAAATGAGCATGATTGGATAAGGCTAGATGGGTCGCTAGCGACCTAACTAGATGGATCTCTAGGACCCATGTAGATTAGGCCTCACCATCTAAAAATTTTATGGTAGGTCTCTAACACCCTTTAGAGTGTACCTGCAAAGTTTCATCTAATTTCGTTTAGTTTTGAGTGAGTTATGGATGATTCTTCTGGACCAGATGACCCATGAAGATGGATGATCAAACAAACTCCAAACAACTTAATATTTGGACAAGACACTTAAATAAAAGATAGGAAGACAACCAAACTAAGATCACTCAAAAATAAGCTAAGTGGATTGATAGCTAGCGACCCATCCCCTATTGATAGCTAGCGACCCATCCCTTATGGATAGTTAGCGACCGATCAAGATAGCTCGGATCGTCATCAAACTTTCCGAGCTCCTTTGTAGCACTAAGTAAAGACTTCTGGCAGAAAAATATGCTAAGTTGATGGATAGCTAGCAATCCATAGAAATGACTCAGATTGATTTGAGATTTTCGATGATAACTTGGCATGATAACTGGACTCTTCTACACTTAAACTTCTGGCCCAAGTGCTCTCCAATCTCTATAAATACAATCCCACCTGCAACATAAACAGGATCTTCTGGACTGGCTGTTGAAACTCTGTAGAAACTATTCTTCACTCTTCTCCTCCCACATGATAGTCATCTAAAGGATTCACTGTGATTCTCTAGTGAACTCTAACACTGGTGACTTTATCTAACTTACAAGATCGAATCAAATTGTAATCAGATTCAACTTGTAATTACAATCAGTCAATAACAAAAGTTATAAAGTGGACGTAGATTTCGTTAACAGCCGAACCACTGTAAAAATCTCTTGTCTCTTTACTTTATCCGTGAGTTATTATTCCTTGTCTCTATTTTATTTTCCTTGATAAACAGGGGTAGTGCTTTCACACTCAATCCAAGGTGTTGATCCATTTTTTAGGTTAATAATTTTTTATAAATTAATTAATATTTCTAAAATATTAATTGTTATCCCGCCTTTTGGCAAGGCCGTGACACTAAAAAGTTGACTGGAAAACTAAAGACAGTTCATCACAAAAGTTCGTTATACACTGTTTCACCATGGATATCGATGAATTTTGCCCGAGCCCGAATTAGGCTACAATTGATAGGATACAGCAAGCAAGACCATTAAAGCCAGCGTTTCAAATTTCAGGTTAATCAGAGTTCGTATGAGTGAGATATGATCGTTACAAGTTAGCCAAAATATGTCGTTCGTATCCATCAGGTTCGAATCGATGGCATGCGCATCGATCAGACCACACTGCTTCGCATCCGTTGATGCGTCCTACTTCGAGTTGGTCGGTGTCGTATCCATCCCCAAGCACTGCTTCGCATCGATCAACTCCGCATGTAACACGCTTCGTATCGGTCGGCCGGTGGCTACTTCGCATCCATCCACAGCGACAAGTCACTGTTTCGTATCCATGAACCATCCGCCCTGTTCGCATCCACCAAAGGACCTTGGTTCATCTCGAATCCAGTTCGTATCGATCAGTTTCGTATCCATCGATGCAAACTGGGTAAAGGCACTTGATACGAACAAGGCAAGATTCATGGATACGACGCGGTCAACTCGGAGCAAAAGGCGGATCGATACGAGATGTGCGCGCCACGTCGTCTCGAGGACACGTGCATCCATCGATTCGAACACATGGATTCGACGTGATCGACTCGAAGCAAACAGCCAACCAGGAAACTTCAACTCGTATCGATCATATCTCCTAAACCATAAATCCAAATGCCACGAAATTTTCACAGCAGCTTCCATACAAGGTAAAGAGTGTTCCCACCAAGTTTCAGCTCGATTGGACTAATTCTTGATCGATACAAAATGAATTCGTATCGATCACAGATCGAGTCGAAACTCGGTGGAACTGGTCGCGTGGGCCCCCTCACGTGCCTGAAAAAGTCTCCCAAAGTTTGAGGGCGATCTCAGCCTCCTACGCCTATAAATAGCCCCCTGAAGCCTACAGAAAGGGGATCTTGGAGCCATTCAACGTCGAGACTCTGCCGGATTCAATTCTACATCTTACCATCACTGTTGTATTCGAATTTGAGAGTTGTCATCAATTGTAATCTGCTGTAACAGATTGAAGTTATCAAGTGAATCAATAAAATCATAAGCTTCAGAGTGGACGTAGGCAAGATCGCCGAACCACTATAAAATTTGTGTTGTTTACTGCTATTCTTTTCAATTTTCTGAGTGTTCTTCATTCTTATTTATCTACATGTTTGTTATCTGTGAATTGTGATCACGTATTGGTGCTTTCAACGACTATCGGGTGTTTGTGACCAATTTTGGTACAAACATTTTGGTGCTTTCACTGAGAAGGCTAATTCAGGTGTTCTATCATTTGAAAGTTGAATCAGAAGGCTAAGAGGTTTAGATCTGAAGAATCATGACAAGACAACCAAGTAGAAGGCAGAGACCAGAGCAAAGTCAGCATGAAGGGAGTCAAGAGGCTTCCTCAGGGGCAAACCAAGCATCGATCTTCATCACCAGGGATGAGATGGAGACAATGATGAAGAGACAGGAGGAAATGATCCAGAATTTGCTTCAACAGATTGGACAACTTGGAGCGCAAAATCAAGGAACAACCAGAATCCAGAACGGAGCAGGACCATCTGGCGTAGCACCGGAGCTGGGGGCATACACTTAGAGCATGTTGATCCAATCCCGAGAAGAGATTCAGGGACATCCGAGCAACCTGGTGGCAATAGAGGGATGAACGCTTAGCCAGGGGGGCAGAACGAAGGTGACACTCAAAGATCACAGCCTGACGACAACGACAGGTTGGCAGAGATGGTCAGACGGGCCATGAGAGGCGGACTAGTCAATAGAGATCTGGAGGATGTACATAGGAGTCCCTTTACTCCTACGATCAGGCAGGCCAGGAATCCACCAAACTTCAAGCTACCATCGATGGAAATGTATGATGGGCGGACAGATCCAGCGGTCCATCTAACGAAGTATATGAGGCACATGGAAGTGCTGGGGGCATCACCGAAAGTCATGGCTCGGTGCTTTCCATTGTATTTGTCGGACATTGCAGCGCTATGGTTTAGACAACTGGAGAGTGGCTCTATTGGGACTTGGACAGATTTGATAGAAAGGTTTATGAGACAATTCAGGGTTCATATTTCGAGACCTAAGAACGTGATGAGCTTGGCGACTCTAAAACAAAAGGTCGGGGAATCTTTGAGGAGTTTTCTGACGCGATTTAATGCGGCAGCAGCATCAGTGGATCAGCCAGATCCATCTATGGTCATGATGGCAGCTGTATCTGGAATATCTGATGGCACGGAGTTCAAGAATTCACTGACTAAGGATCCACCTACGGACCTGGAAGAGTTTTATCATGAAGCCGAAAAGTTTTTGCGATTAGAGGATGCTCGTATGGAGAGAGAAGAAGAAATCGATGTTTATGCAGTTAGAGGCGGTAATTCACCTGGAAAAGGTGCAGATACTGGTAAAGGGTAGCGAAAGGCTGAAGAAAATGATGACAGGTCAAAGCGGCAACGGAGGGAGCCGCGATTTACCACCTATTCAGAACTGAACGAGGGTTTGGAGCGAATCTACCAAGACACCCGAGAACAAGTCGCCTATCGTAGACCAATGCGACGGGATCCAACTACCGACGAGAGAAAATCAGACAAATATTGCTTATTCCACGAGCTGAATGGACATAGCACAAATGACTGTAGACACCTGAAGGATGAGGTAGAAGGGCATATCAGGAACGGTAGGCTACTTCAGTATGTGAGAAGGCGAGCTCCAACGTTGGAACCAGAGCGGCCACCATCTACATCAGCTAGGGGTAACCCCGAGCCGGGGCACCGTATGGTTATCAATTGATTTAAATAACGATGAACGAGTCGTAAACTTCTCACTAACACCATCAAACCATTTACACATGTATGAGATCGCGAACGATCCACAGGCATGCTCTGAATGATTATTGACCGTCTCGTAGTGAGAATTTACACTTTGACATCCTTGCCTTGCTTTTGTTTCATGTTGATTTGGACATTTAAACTTTGCTTGTTTGGACATTTCTGTTATGGAATTCATGTGAACGTTAATCTGATATTTGCAATACTGTAGAAGAAATTACTCGCGTATGCTTTGGATCGCGAATGGTCCACAAGCACACCTTGTATGGCGACAAACAGCCACGATCGCTGATTCAGAAATTCACCCGAACGTGAACCTGACATCGATAATACTAAGTCCCCCCCGGGCACACTCATTCGCCTCGAACGGCACCCGACCTCGAACGGTCACAATCTGCCTCGTATGGCATCCGACCGCGAACGGTCACACTTTATCTAGTATAACATTCGATCGTGAACGATCACATTCTGCCTCGCGGGGCATCTGATCGCGAACGATCACATTTTATCTCGTGCACCATACGACCACGAAAGGTCACAATCCATCATAATTCGTCTAGAACGACACCCGATCGCGAACGGTCACAACTCGTCTAGAACGACATCCGACCGCGAACGGTCCCCTTCCTTTATTTGCCGCGAACGGCATCGGACCATGAACGGTCCTATTTCGTTATTCGCCGCGAACGGCATCCGACCTCGAAAGGTCACATATCACCTCAAATGACATACGGTCGCGAACGATCGTCATTCGTGGTCAGGAAAGACTATCAAGTTCTTTACAAGTTGATGACAGGATATGAACATCCAGCTTATGGAACTACAAAACACACCTTCCTATCGCAAGGCATGTTTTGGGGGGCAAATGTTATCCCGCCTTTTGGCAAGGCCGTGACACCAAAAGGTTGACTGGAAAACTAAAGACAGTTCATCATAAAAGTTCGTTATACACTGTTTCACCATGGATATCGATGAATTTTGCCTGAGCCCGAATTAGGCTACAATTGATAGGATACGGCAAGCAAGACCATTAAAGCCAGCGTTTCAAATTTCAGGTTAATCGGAGTTCGTATGAGTGAGATATGATCGTTACAAGTTAGCCAAAATATGTCGTTCGTATCCATCAGGTTTGAATCGATGGCATGTGCATCGATCATACCACACTGCTTCGCATCCGTTGATGCGTCCTACTTCGAGTTGGTCGGTGTCGTATCCATCCCCAAGCACTACTTCGCATCGATCAACTCCGCATGTAACACGCTTCGTATCGGTCGGCCGGTGGCTACTTCGCATCCATCCACAGCGACAAGTCACTGTTTCGTATCCATGAACCATCCGCCCTGTTCGCATCCACCAAAGGACCTCGGTTCGTCTCGAATCCAGTTCGTATCGATCAGTTTCGTATCCATCGATGCAAACTGGGTAAAGGCACTTGATACGAACAAGGCGAGATTCATGGATACGACGCGGTCAACTCGGAGCAAAAGGCGGATCGATACGAGATGTGCACGCCACGTCGTCTCGAGGACACGTGCATCCATCAATTCGAACACATGGATTCGACGTGATCGACTCGAAGCAAACAGCCAACCAAGAAACTTCAACTCGTATCGATCATATCTCCCAAACCATAAATCCAAATGCCACGAAATTTTCACAGCAGCTTCCATACAAGGTAAAGAGTGTTCCCACCAAGTTTTAGCTCGATTGGACTAATTCTTGATCGGTACGAAATGAATTCGTATCGATCACAGATCGAGTCGAAACTCGGTGGAACTGGTCGCGTGGGCCCCCTCACGTGCCTGAAAAAGTCTCCCAAAGTTTGAGGGCGATCTCAGCCTCCTACGCCTATAAATAGCCCCCTGAAGCCTACAGAAAGGGGATCTTGGAGCCATTCAACGTCGAGACTCTGCCGGATTCAATTCTACATCTTACCATCACTGTTGTATTCGAATTTGAGAGTTGTCATCAATTGTAATCTGCTGTAACAGATTGAAGTTATCAAGTGAATCAATAAAATCATAAGCTTCAGAGTGGACGTAGGCAAGATCGCCGAACCACTATAAAATTTGTGTTGTTTACTGCTATTCTTTTCAATTTTCTGAGTGTTCTTCATTCTTATTTATCTACATGTTTGTTATCTGTGAATTGTGATCACGTATTGGTGCTTTCAACGACTATCGGGTGTTTGTGACCAATTTTGGTACAAACATTAATTATAAAATTTGATTATGATTTGAGAAATGAATATTACTGAATATATTTATAACAGTTATAAATGTATCAATCAATATACTATATCAGTAAGCGATTAAATTGTATTAAATTGCATAATATTTTATTTGGGATTAAATGGGTTTATGGTCCACTACAGGGCTTGTAATTTTCGGTAGCACACATAGGTATAGGCGACTCAATTTTGGTAGAGAGGGCTTGATTTTGGAAGGCTCGGATTAAAGGAGAAAGAGTATGAGATTAGATCCACTTTTCTCTCCTTTCTATCCACTATTTAAGCATCCCTAACCCTAGTTGGATATGATATGTTTGCTGCCTCCTCTTCCCATACTTGCTGGTCGAAAATATGCTTTCCCCCCTCATCGCTACAAGCACAAATCAAGCCAGATCCAATCACTCTTTGATAACTAAAGTTTAACAGTTTAAGGACTAACGCTCTTCTGAATCAGAAAGAGTTTCAAAGAGGAGAATTTATTTTTCAAGGTGTACTCCAAGGCTTTGGAATTAAGGTATGATTTTATAAGATTATAGTTAATGATTTTCAATATAATATTTTATCATATATGTATATGCATTATTGTAACACCCCTAATTTTAATAACATTATTCAGGAGATTTAATTAAATAATTAAATAGAATGATGTAAATATTAGTGTGATAAGGGGATTGAGATTTGAAAATTTATTAGAGGCCGTGCTAATTAAACAAGAACAATGGGCTTATGAATGGTTTTATATGTTATTTAATTAACGCAAGGGCATATTAGGAATTGCGCACCATAATTCCATTACTAGGGCTGTTACGGTTGAATCGTTCAAACGCTCAACCGTACTAACCGTTCATGTACCATCTGTAACGGTAACAGTTACGGTAACGGTTGAAGAATTGAAAACCGCGGTTAACCATACCAACCATACATGATTGTTTTATGTAATATTTAACATTAAAGTATAAAACTTAGTAATTTAAGTTAAAGGAATAGCTTGTACATTAATAATATGTGCCTTAATGAACCAATAACATTTGCATGCATATTGGTCATTTTATAAAAAAACAAATAAATTTGCAAAAAAACAGTTAGAGCTATATCAATTTATCATCAATAATGCATATAATTGAAAATATATGTACCACATGCTTCAAAATTGAAAATACGACGGTTAACCATCATAGACGGTTGCGGTAACGGTTATAAAAGTTTATAACCGTCAACAACGATTATGGTTACGGTTGGTGGTAATAACGACGGTTACCGCAACTGTAACACCCCTATCCATTACCTTAAAATCTCGTTTCCTTTACCATTCACATTCATTTGTACAAAATGCAAAATGTAAACAAAAAGAAAATCAAAGCCGGCCATTACTAGGGAAGAAAAGGAGATAAATCAAATTAAAGCCAAGAAACTAAACAAGGAGAATTAATCTCAATCAAATCTCAAATTCCTTATCCTAATCAAGGTGAATAATAATCAAAACCGTCTCTATTTTTATTTTTATGATCATTTGATTTTTCAGGTTTAAGTTTAAATCCATTATAATGATTTTGATAATGATATGCTTGGATTTCATGATATGATACATTCAAACAAGTTTTGTTCGATAATTGTTTTACACGGTTTTAAGGCTTAAATCGTTTATTTTGGATTTCGAATGCCATGAGGAATTTATATGTTATGTAAAACATTAATTTGGAGTTGGGTTTTAATTTTTATAATTTTCCAAGCTAAGGAAATTTTATTATGAATTTTCAAAGGAAAATATGAACAATTGGGTTTATAAATTAATTTTAGAAATTATATGAAGTATTTGGGTCTGAAATTTATATATGTTAGATAACATAAGTGAATTTTTGTTATTTTTGGGGATTTTCCCTAAGTGATTTACTATGGAAATTAAATTATTTTGGAAAGAGGACTTAAATGATTTAATTGCTTTGCTTAATGGAAGGGTTTATTTGTTAAATTAATCTTTGTTTAGATCTGAAATTATGCGGCAGCTCTATTTTAAGAAAGAATTTGAAAAGTTTATGGCAACCAATTAAATGTTTACAAATAGGCAGGTTAGTTAAAAAGCATTTACTTTAAAAGGCATTAAAACAGTGTTTACTTAGAAATTATGTTTTGCCTCTTTCAGTAGTACATTTCGATCCTGTACTTCTGCCTCAACCAAGTCGAAACCTACTAAGTCGAAACCAATCCACAAGGTATCAATACATTCGTACGTAGTGGATTGGAAGAAAAGGCGGCAAGTATGGTGTCGAAACCATGCTTTCGAAGGGGTCGAAACCAGTTAGCT
Source organism: Allium fistulosum (assembly GCA_030737815.1). NCBI lineage: Eukaryota > Viridiplantae > Streptophyta > Magnoliopsida > Asparagales > Amaryllidaceae > Allium > Allium fistulosum. The sequence goes on along the minus strand of CM060901.1, from coordinate 1,272,350,490 downwards.
TTCGAAGGTCTATGTTTTATCATCTAAAGAAAAGCGCTTGTCTTGTTTTTGATGAATACTTTCGGAGGAGTCAAAATCAATGCTTTCAAAAGGGTCTTCTAAATAGCTTTCGATTATGTTGTCGTCTTTTTGCAAAGCTTTCGAAAGAGTTTCCATGCTATTAAATTAATGCTTTAGAAAGGGGTAGTTTCAACCCAATCGAAACCCTACTGCCGACCTTATGCCTTCCGACTGGATTGAAGTTATCAACTAGATCGAAAGATAGCTTTTGTTTTATAAATATAAGCCACTTCCTAAAGCTTTCGAAAGGGTTCAATGGTTTCAAAGGCAATGGCTTCAAAAGGGGTTTCGAAGTTAACTTTCAAATGTTTTACTTAAATGATTTAAGCTTTCGAAAGGATGGTTCCGAAGCCATCAATTTTTTTCCCAAACAATCTTATATAAAGATTAATGGTTTCAAAAGGGGTACTTTCGTTTATATTCACTATAACCCAAAAGATATTTTTAAAGATAAATCCCAATGGTTTCGAAAGGGGTACTTTCAATGGTTTCTAAGCTATGCTTCTAAGAGTTAAAATGCTCTAATACTTTCGAAACATATGTTTTGATGGTTTCGAAAGAGATGTTTTAAAGTGTTTCGAAAGGCGTATGCTTAGTGTTTTGAAAAGAAGATCTAAATGCTTTCGAATGAGGTTATCCAAGAGTTTCGAAAGTAAAGATTTAAGGCTTCCAAAGCTTTAGTTTTCAAAATAAATAACCCAATCTCATTTTAAAGAAAACCCATGGCTAAGATAAAGGAGTTTCGAAATGGTTTTAAGTATGAAGTTTTTGATGATGCTTCCCTTGATAAAATAATAGGTTAAAGGGATTAACCATGTTTTATATGAAAATGATTTCAAGGATATTAAACCACAGGTGTTGGTATTATTATGTTATTACGTTTGCTTTTTCTAATATATATATATTCACATTATAATGGACCCATAACTGCATTTTGGGGAGAAAGGGCAGAATAACCAGCTAGGTTGACACAGTAGTGAATATAAATCGAGTTGACTCCTGAATGAATAGAATTGCATCTAGGAGGTCAGATAGACCATAATATAGGATGCCTAAATACTGTTTAAAGAAGTTGTCAGATAAACAAGTTCACAGTAAACCCATGAAAAACATGATTAGTTATTAGCATGGGCAAATTGGTTTGTAGTGAACTCATGAAAACTATATCCGGATTAAGTTATTGACAGAAGTCAATGGATTCCTAGTTAACCCATGAAAACTAGGACAAGAAGGAAGTTATTGGAGATACCAATAGGTTCAGGGAGAACCCATGGATTAGGAAGATATTGGCAGGGACCAATAGGTTCTTAGTGATACCCTAAAAACTATGAAACCATACTGGAAGTCCATAAGTTTTTAACATGTTGTTATTAAGCCCATGTACACTAATAGGTTAGTAGTGATCCTAGAAACTATAACTGAGACAAATAGTCAAAACGAATGAGGATGGGTAATCCAGAATTGATTTACTTATTTTCATATCATCGTAATATTTTGAATTGTTATGTTTTAACCATTGTGGATGCAGGAGCATGGTATATGGTTTTTATAAAGTTTTGGGTAAGATACTAGTGAGGGGAAAACCCGTTCCGCTAAGCAACGTGGTCTCACTAGATATCTAAATGGTTTAAGATGGTAGGTTATTATTCATACCCGGCTTTGTGTCTGACTCGAAGTTTATGTTTTCCCCTTAAACTCTCAGGTGCTCAATTAACTTTGAGTTGTTTGAGAGTTAAGGTTTTCAGGTACCTCTTTAGACGAATAAGCTTCCAAAGACGTGCAGGAGGCAAGCTAGCTAGTAGGAGTTATTTTCTATTTTGATTCCGCTGTGTTTTGTCGTAAAGGAAAAGTTGTTTAATTGCCTAATTATATATACTCTGATCATTCAAGGGGGCATCTTCATATGTCGCTCATGGCATATGTTGTAATAATTATATTTTCTCTGAACGTGGTTCTCAAATCTGGGATTATGTAATGAATTTGAAGTGGCTTGAAATGGAATGAGAAAGTTGTTTAACAATTTTGAAAATTTTCCATATCCATGTGTTTTTGTTATATCAATGTATCTAACATTACCGTATTTGGTCGCCGAGGATTAATAACTATGGATGACTGCAGCATCCGTAGTCGTTAGTTTTGGGCCTCCAAGTGGGGGATATTACAAGTTGGTATCAGAGCATAGGTTTATGAAAGCTAAAAGAAATTTAAACCTAAAAGATTTTTCAAAACATAATCCAATAAATCATAAAATAAGATCAAAGTTTGGGATAATGCTATAGTAACATACTCGTATTTGATATATAGGTATATATATAAGTATGTATTCCCCTCTCTCTTCGACTGTTCTTCTGTATCTTACTAAGGCTCATATGCAGATATAAGAGAAAGAAGATATGGAGGTAGGAAACGAAAGAGGAAATCTCAGTGGAGGAAGCCCCACAACAAATGGAAATGCTCGACCCACCAAAAGAAATTCGGGTCGATGGGCTAATGCTAACCAAAATGCAGATGCCAGTGTGGGTGCTGGAAATTCAGTAGATATGGGGACGATGTATCAATTCTTCGTCAATCTGATGCAAGAAAGTGTTGCTGCCAGAGTTGTTGGGAATGTTGGAGGAGCTAATCACGTGGCTCCAATTAGGAATAATTATGCTAAGCTGAGTAGAGACTACACCAGTCTTGGTGGGAAGCCGTTTATGGGAAAGGAGGATGCCATAGAAGTGGAAAATTGACTGTTGCATTGTGAGAGAATCTTCGCTGATTTGGGTTTGGATGATGAGCAGAAGAGGAGGCTGGCCTCTAGGCAGTTACAAGAGGCAGCGCTTCATTGGTGGAATAGTGTTACCGCCAAGGTTCCTGAGGAAGAGTTGACCTGGGTAGAGTTTCGAAGGAGATTCGAGCAGAGATTTTTGTATGAAGTCGCTAAGTCAGCATTGTTAAGGAAGTTTATGGATTTGGTGCAGGGAGAGATGTCTGTAATGAGTATTCTACTAAGTTTGATGAGTTATCCCGATATGGGTATGCTACTATAGACACCATCATCATGAGGAATGAAAAGTTCATTCGGGGACCGAGGCCCGAGATTGCTATGGCAACCCCGCCACATCTCTGTGATCCTTGTAATGTAGTTATGGAGAAGACAATCTGACATGAGGAGATGCTTGTTATTTGTGCGAGAGAAAAGCCGGTAGAAACCTAGGATTCTCAGGGAAAGAAGAGGATGTTCTTTAAGAAGAAGGGAGCCCAGAAGGGAGAGGCTGCCAAGAAGGAAAAAGCTAACTAAGTCTGTTTCAAGTGTGACAAGAAAGGTCATTATGCTCATGATTATCGGTCTGGCAAGGGGAAGAAGGCTGCAGAAAAGAAGGGTGTGAAATGCTTCAACTGTGAACAAGTTGGGCATTATAAGAATCAATGTCCAGAACCTGTCAGGGCGGACAGGGGAAAGGTCTTTGCTATTGGGCCATCATCTGCTAGGCCAACTGCAGCTGAAAGAGGAAAGACTATGATGGAAGGTACGCTTTTAATTCAGAGTATACTAGTTAGGGTACTATTTGATACCGGTGCATCACATTCATTTATATCTCAGTATCTGGTCGATAGGTTATTCTTAGAACCCACATACCTTGTTTTCTCCTTAAGGGTTGCGAATCCAATAGGAGGTCATGCAACTCTAGGGATGAGATGTGAACAATTAGAACTTGATTTGTTAGGTCATAAGTTTGCATGTAGACTGTACGTTTTTGATTTCGTAGATTTCGAGATCATTTTTGGTATGGATTGGTTGGGTAAATATGAAGCTAAGATATTTTTCTAGGATAAGTAAATATCTTTGAAACACGCTGATAGTCATAACCGAATCATATTCTTAGTGGAGAATTCTGACCGGAGTGTTTGGGCTTTGTTAAGTGCCATGGAGTTGGATGAGGAGTTAAGTCAGGTTCGTGTAGCAAGAGAATCTACAGATGTTTTTGAGACGGTTAAAAGACTACCACCGAAACGAGCTGTTGAGTTTCAGATAGATCTTGTGCCAGGAGCTGAACCTATAAGTAGATCATCTAGCAGGATAACACCGACCGAGATGAAGGAATTGAAGGTGCGGCTAGTGGATCTAGAAGGGAGAAGTTTTATTAGACCAAGCAGTTCACCTTGGGGAGTGGCCGCAGTGTTCGTGAAAAGACCGGACGGGTCGTTAAAGATGTGTATCGACTATCGTAAGTTGAAAAAGAAGACGATCGATAATAAGTATCCTTTGCCGGGAATTGATGATATGTTTGATTAGTTGAGTGGAGCTAGAGTATTTTCCTAATTGGATTTGCCGACAGGTTTCCATCAGTTGAGAGTAGCAGAGGACAGTATTCCATTGATAGCATTTCGAACTAGGTATGGTTCATATAAGTGGTTAGTAATGTAATTCGGGTGAACAAATGCACCTGCTTTCTTCGTGGATCCGATGAACCGAGTTTTCCGAGAGTACTTGGATAGGTTTGTGTTGGTATTTATAGATGACATTTAATATACTCTAAGGATGAGAGAGAGCATGAAGATCATCTTAGAGTAGTGCTTGAGACGCTAAGACAACATCAGCTGAAAGTGAAGTTTTCCAAGTGTCGTTTTTGTAAGAAAGAGGTCAAGTTTCTTTGTAACGTGATTTCGGAGAAGGGCTTGTGTAACGACCCACTATTTTGGACCATTCAAATCGACAATAAAACCACACATGTCAGACTTGAATAATTCAAAACAATAGATTGTAAATAAATTTGGAGCAAATAAAACCAATCACAGAATCACAGACACAGAATATCATAATAACTCGCAGTGGAAATAAAATACATAGTGGTTCATGAAGCCACTACAATACATAGTCTCAAAACAGATACAAAATACCATAGTCTGAAAAACAGATACAACAGAAGTCCGAATACATAAGTTCACAAATACATAAGCAAAGCTGAATGAAATAACTGAACTGGAAATAGACAACAGATAGACAAATAAACTCCAGCAAATCTCTAGCTCCAGAAGATGAATCCAAAGCTGCGATACTCAGGCTGACCCGAGTGTGAAGCAAAACACAAAACACTTGAGTCAGGACATACATACTTATAAAATGTAAATCAACTCAAGTGAACTATAATATAAATGCATCAATAACTTAAAGGATGCTTGGGATCGCCCATCCTTTAAGGATCCGTTAAACTATCTACTATGTAGTAAGATACGCTATTATAATAATGTCTAAAGTAAAGTAAACTATTTAAAAATAGCGTTAAGGCTTTACATTTTCCACCTTGACACTTTTTTAGGTATGCCAATAGTCTATACAGTACCGTAATACTCCGTAAACTGGAGCTACCAGAGGATACTCCATAGGTACGACACAAATCAAACTCGTAGTAAAGCACGCTAGGGTAGGTGGCACGGCACAACTAGGCAATGCCAGGGTAGATATACCAATTACACTTCCGGGCCGGTGGTAACGCAGAGCCGCCGCAATCGCCCACCTCGAGCCACACTCCCGAATCAAGGGGTGCACCCAATCAATCACAAAGTAATAGAATGGTATACGATGGAATGTATCCGATCAGAGAAGCTACCTCATTAGCCCGTCAATTGCTCCTATTTTAGCCACCTTATGCTAACTCACGGGAGTTAGGTCCACGTTTATACCTCAAAATAGAATCGTCTCCACCATCCTACTTCATTCTGGAATCTCCACCGCGTACACAGTTGTTAAAGTGGTTTTCGGTATCGACAAAGAGTATGTCCATATCTGATCTCGGTCTCTTCAACAACCAATCGTTATTATAACCCGTGGTTATAAATTTCAAAATGGTTTATTTCAAATCAAAACATATTTATTTTTAAACCATTTAAATTTGATGTCAATATCTTTCAAAATAATATTCATTTCCAAAGTTGTAACATTTCCAAATTCATTCATTCAATTATAACATTTCAAAAACATTGTATTTTAGCATTCGCAGCACTTTGAAAATGTGACAATTTATATAATAGCATTTCGAAAATGTTATCTTATAAAACAGTAGCACTTAGAAAATGTTACTGTAGATAATAGTGGTGTTTGGAAAACAATACATAGTTAAAAATGGTAGCACTTATAAAACGCTACCTTAAAACCATAGCATTTTACTATAACATTTCAAAACATTACATCTTCAGTTTTTCATCATTTTTAACTTATAAGCCTTGTCTCACTTTTCAAAAATATTTATTTGGATATCATTTAACTTATGATTCTAATAAATTAAAATTTTATTAATAAAATATCCAATTAACCATAATTCATTTGTTAAGTCAAAAATACCTTTAAATTTCTTAACTTTTATTTTAACAAATAACTTGATACATTATTTACTTTAAAAATATCCATCTCATAAATAAAATATTTTATTACTACGTTAAGCCTAAAATTCCATTTTTAAATCAAATTTTCAAAAATTAAGTCAAATCACATTTTTAAATTACATTTTAATCATTTATTAACTCATACAATTTTAACTTATAGAAAATCACTATAAAATTTATTTAAATCATTTAAATCCAATTTAAGTTAAAATCTCATATATTTTAAATTCCAAATACATAAAATTTTTAGAAAATATTTATATTCAAAATTAACCACGGGTCTGTATAATATTTTCTAACCTAGGTCAAATGAATATGGATATATATCATTTCAATCCGAAATATAAATCCCGGGTTCGATCATTTCAAACCCACAATCCCAAGTCAAATAAAAATCGCTCGAGCCTATCATTTCAGCTCATAACGACCTTTCCCTATTCTAAATTCCGTTCGGGTATGTATCATTTCAACCCATAGTGAGGGAACTTGCAGTGTGAGAAACAGAAATATAAAATAAACAGTAAAGCATAGCATATCATATCAAGTGATGAAATAGGCATATAATCAGGTTATAACATCATATAATATCATATCACAGGCATGTATGAAATAACTATCAACACGGCATATCACTACTACACATTCACATGACTTTGTTTCACAATTTTATAAGTGCGAAGTCGAGAGTGATAATTCAGCTCATAAAGCTAGAGATGACAATTCAAACACACAACCAAACTCCGAAAAGCACGACAAAGCACGAATCAAATTCGAGGAGAAGTAGCACCCAAATCCAAATCTTAGAACAAATAAAATAAACATATATAAGTAAATATTCAATCACAAAATACATGAAAGAATTAAACAAAAACAAAAGAGAATGGCTAGACAAACACAAGTGGGCTCGGCCACTTTCAACATAGGCTAGATCATCACCAAAATGGCTCGGCCATGATTTGTTTTGAAGCATCTATGTTCGGCCAAGGCAAGAAAAAGGCACGGCTAAGCAATGGGAATGTGAAGAGATGGCTTGTGGAAGGCAAAAGGTCAAGGCAAATGAAAAGTCATATGGTTCAATGGTTCGGCCCTATGGCTAATGTGCTCGGCCATGATGGGTTTGGACTAGGTAGGCTCGGGCCTAGGCTTGTGAAATGGTCACAAAGGCACAGCTATGGTCAAGTAATGGAATGGCAAAGCATGGGAAGGCAAAAGGACTTGGCAAATGAAGGATCAAGTGCACTTTGGGTTCGGCCTAAGCTTCAATGGTTCGGCATATGGCTAACATGGTTCAGCCACATGGTGCTATGGGTCAAGGCACATCTGAAATGAAGGCTTTGGCAAGCAGATGGTCACGGCCAAACAAGTGGAGGTAGTGGAAAGGTGGTGGCCGAGGCTAGCAAGGAGGAAGGTGATGTAGAGGAGCTCGACTATAGGGTTTCAAGCATGCTTTGGTGGTGGAGTTTAGATCTAGGGGTCACGGCATGGCATGGGGATGGTGGTGAGATGGTGATGGAGGCCGGTCATGGTTGATGGTGTGGAGAAGATGTGGTCGGCTTAGGGATGGGATGATGGTGGTGGCCGAACAAAGCAAGAGAAAGAAAAAGAAAAGAGAAAGAGGAAGACATGGAAAAAAACTTACTGTAAAGTTTGTTCAGGAAATGGAAAAATGAGAAGAGATGAAAAACAAAATTTATTTTGTACGGCTAAGAAAAGGAAAAGGAAAAGGCACCTATTCATAAAAAAAACTTAAGTTTATTGGAATTTCTAAGCCCATTAGTCAAGCCCAAAACAAAAGCAAGCTCAGAACTCAATAAAAATCCAAGTCCAAACCAAAATAAAATAGAAAATAAACAAAAAAATACTGAAAATAATTGCGTGTAAAACGCTGAAATTTATCAGATTTAAAAAGTATAAAACAGAATTTGACAAAACGAAAAGCAGAACGAATATCAGAATCAAATTCAGCTTAAAAGAAAAAGATTGGAAATTTAAAATTCAAATTTAAAAATTTCAACTAAAAGTCAAAGTTTGACCAAAGTTGACCAAAATATAAAATTTTCAGAAAATCATTATTTTATTATATTTGGAAAATAAATTATAAACAAAATCCAAAATTACATTGGAAAATTCCAAAATTTAAATTTTTAAATGATTAAAAATCAAAGTTTTAAATAAATTTAATTTAAAAATATTTGTTAAAAATTATGGGTTGTTACAGCTTGTTAGTTGATCCCGATAAGATCGAAGCTGTTAATAACTAGAAAAGACCAGAGACGGTGACTGAGATTAGGAGTTTTCTTGGACTTGCTGGCTATTACCGGAGATTCATCAAGAATATCTGACGGATAGCAGCGTCGTTGACTAAGTTAACCAGGAAGGATGTGAAGTTTTTTTAGTTCGAAAAATGTGAGGAAGTATTCCTTAAGTTAAAGCATTTGTTGACCAACGCACCTGTGTTAGTAGTTCTAGACGGAAACCAAGGGTTGGAGGTGTATACTGATGCATGTGGAACTAGATTAGGAGCGGTGTTGATGTGGAAGAGTAAAGTTATTTCCTACGCTTCACGACAGCTTAAACCGCATGATGTAAGATATCCTACTCATGATTTGTAGTTGCGGTGATCTTTGCATTAAAGATTTGGAGACAATACCTCTTAGGGGAGAGATTTGAGCTATACACAGATCATAAGTCTTTAAGGCATTTATTCTCTCGAAAGGAGTTGAATATGAGACAGCAGAGGTGGTTGGAGTTTTTAGCAGCTTATGATTTTAGAATAGAGAATACACCTGGGAAAGGAAATAAGGTAGCTGATGCTCTTAGCAGAAGACATCAGAATGTGGTGTTAGCTATGTTAGCAGAATGGAAGGATTTAGAAGCTTTGACCACTTGTAGCGTGCAGTTAAGATCGACTGCTAGTTCTAGTCATAGTACCGCTATGTTGTCCTATTTAGAAGTTCGACCAGTGTTGATCGAAAGGATTGCTTCTAAGAAGAAAGAGGATCCAGTATTAGCCGAGAAGATTAGAAGGCTTGAGGTTGGAACTGAGGACGATGATCTAAAGGATTTTAGTCTTGACCAGAGAGGGCAGTTGAGAAAGAAAGGACGGTTGTGTGTTTCGAATGTTGAGGACTTAAGGAAAGAGGTTCTTGGAGAATGTCATCGATCCAAATTTACGACTTATCCTGGAGGGACCAAGATGTATCAAGATATAAAGAGGAGCTTCTATTGGGAAGGTATGAGGAGGGATGTTGGCTTGTGGGTTAGACAGTGTGTAAACTGTCAACAAGTGAAGGCCGAACATCAGAAGCCTAGTGGATTGCTTCAACCTTTAGAGATTCCAGTTTGGAAATAGGATTCGATATCCATGGATTTTATAGATGAGTTTCCAAGGTCAAATAGAGGAAATGAAAGTATATGGGTCATAGTGGACAGGTTGACCAAGAGTGCCCATTTCATTCCAGTTAAGTCAACCAGAACGGCACATGTTTTAGCTAAGTTGTTCATGAAGAACATAATTAGACTGCATGTAACTTGTAGTAGTATAGTCAATGACAGAGATGCTTTGTTTACTAGTGAATTCTGGAAGAGTCTACAGGATGTGTTAGGTATCAAGCTTAAGATGAGTACTGCATGTCACCCTCAGACGGATGGGCAGACAGAGAGGGTCAATAAGGTACTCGAGGATTTACTGAGAGCTTGTGTATTAGACTTTGGTGGATCTTGGGAAGATCGCCTACATTTGGTTGAGTTTTCCTATAATAATAGTTATCGGACTAGTATAGGAATGGCACATATGGAAGAACATGCAAATAACCAGCATGTTGGTTGGAGACCGGAGATAGATTAGTCTTAGGTCCAAATCTGGTTAGAGAGGCGACAGAGAAGATTGAGTAATCCGAGAAACGATAAAGGAGGCTCAGTCCAGACAGAAGAGTTACACAGATAAGAGACGTAAAGACCTAGAATTCTCAGTCAGAGATAAGGTTTTCATTAAGGTATCACCGATGAAGGGTGTGGTACGATTTGGAAAGTTAGGGAAATTGGCACTGAGATATGTTGGTCCATTCCAAGTTATAGAGAGGATCGAAAAGCTCTCATACAAGGTAGAGTTGTCGAGTAATATGGCAGGTGTCCATAATGTGTTTCATGTATCTCATCTTCGCAAGTATGTGCATAATCCAGAGACTACTATTCCTTCGACAGAGTTGGAAGATTTGATAGTAGAACTGAATTTGACTTTTGTGAGACAACCAGTTTGGGTTGTAGAGAGAGATGAGAAAAGATTAAGGAACAAGCCAGTCAATTTGGTGAAAGTTCAGTGGAACCACAACGAGATGGACTGTACTTGGGAGATAGAAGACAGGATTAGAGATACTTATCCTAATCTGCTTTGAGGGTATGTCTATATTAGCTTTATATAGATCGTTGCTAGTCAGGTAGGCTAGTGTGGTTGTTAGGAGCTGTTACAGATGATTGCTACGTTTAGTATTTAGTCCTTACTGAATTTCGAGGATTAAATCTTTAAGGAGAGGAGCTTGTAACACCCCTAATTTTAATAACATTATTCAGGAGATTTAATTAAATAAATTAAATAGAATGATGTAAATATTAGTGTGATAAGGGGATTGAGATTTGAAAATTTATTAGAGGTCGTGCTAATTAAACAAGAACAATGGGCTTATGAATGGTTTTATATGTTATTTAATTAACGCAATGGCATATTAGGAATTGCGCACCATAAATTCATTACCTTAAAATCTCGTTTCCTTTACCATTCACATTCATTTTTACAAACCGCAAAATGTAAACAAAAAGAAAAGCAAAGCCGGCCATTACTAGCGAAGAAATGGAGATAAATCAAATTAAAGCCAAGGAATTAAGCAAGGGGAATTAATCTCAGTCAAATCTCAAATTCCTTATCCTAATCAAGGTGAATAATATCAAAACCATCTCTATTTTTGTTTTTATAATCATTTGATTTTTCGGGTTTAAGTTTAAATCCATTATAATGATATTAATAATGATATGCTTGGATTTCATGATATGATATATTCAAACAAGTTTGTTTGATAATTGTTTTACACGATCTTAAGGCTAAAATCGTTTATTTTGGATTTCGAATGCCATGAGGAATTTATATGTTATGTAAAACATTAATTTGGAGTTGGGTTTTAATTTTTATAATTTTTCAAGCTAAAGAAAATTTATTACGAATTTTCAAAGGAAAGTATGAACAATTGGGTTTATAAATTGATTTTAGAAATTATACGAAGAGTTTGGGTCTGAAATTTATATATGTTAGATAACATATTAAAAGTGAATTTCTATGATTTTTTGGGATTTTCCTAAGTGATTTTCTATGGAAATTAAATTATTTTGGAAAGTGGACTTAATGATTTATTGCTTTGCTTAATGGAAGGGCTTATTTGTTAAATTAATCTCTGTTTAGATCTGAAACTATATGGCAGTTTTATTTTAAGAAAGGAATTGAAAAGTTTATGGCAACCAATTAGATGTTTACAAATAGTCAGGTTAGTTAAAAAGCATTTACTTTAAAAGGCATTAAAACAGTCTTTACCCAAAAATTATGTTTTTCCACTTTCAGTAGTACCTTTCGACCCTGTACTTCCGCCTCAACCAAGTCGAAACCCACTAAGTCGAAACCAATCCACAAGGCATCAATACGTTGGTACGTAGTGGATTGGAAGAATAGGCGGCAAGTATGGTGTCGAAACCATGCTATCGAAGGGGTCGAAACTAGTTAGCTTTCGAAGGTCTCTATTTTATCATCTAAAGAAAAGCGGTTGTCTTGTTTTTGATGAATACTTTCGAAGGAGTCGAAACCAATGCTTTCGAAAAGGCCTTTTAAATAGCTTTCGATTATGTTGCCACATTTTTGCAAAGCTTTCGAAAGAGTTGCCATGCTATTAAATTAATGCTTTAGAAAGGGGTAATTTCAACCCAATCGAAACCCTGCTGCCGACCTTATGCCTTTTGACTAGATTGAAGTTATCAACTAGATCGAAAGGTAGCTTTTGTTTTATAAATATAAGCCACTTCCTAAAGCTTTCGAAAGGTTTTAATGGTTTCGAAGGCAATGGCTTCGAAAGGGGTTTCGAAGCTAACCTTCAAATGTTTTACTTAAATGATATGAGCTTTCGAAAGGATGGTTCCGAAGCCATTAATTTTTTTCCCAAACAATCTTATATAAAGATTAATGGTTTCGAAAGGGATAATTTCGTTTTTATTAACTTTGACCCAAAAGATATTTTTAAAGATAAAACCCAGTGGTTTCGAAAGGGTACTTTCAGTGGTTTCGAAGCTATGCTTTTAAGAGTTAATAAGTAATGCTCCAATACTTTCGAAAGGTATGTTTTGATGTTTTTGAAAGAGTTGTTTTAAAGTGTTTCAAAAGGCGTATGCTTAGTGTTTTGAAAAGAAGATTTAAATGCTTTCGAAGGAAGTTATCCAAGAGTTTCGAAAGTAAAGTTTTAAGGCTTCGAAAGCCTTAGTTTTCAAAATAAATAACCCGGTCTCGTTTTAAAGGAAAACCCATGGCTAAGATAAAGGAGTTTCAAAATAGTTTTAAGTATGAAGTTTTTGATGAAGCTTTCCTTCATAAAATAATAGGTGAAATGGATTAACCATGTTTTATTTGAAAATGATTTCAAGAAACCATAGGTGTTGGTATTATTTTGTTATTATGTTTGCTCCTTCTAATATATATATTCATATTATAATGGACCCATAACTGCATTTTGGGGAGAAAGGGCAGAATAATCAACTTGGTTGACCCAGTAGTGAATATAAATTGAGTTAACTCTTGAATGAATAGAATTTCATCCAAGAGATCAGATAGACCAGAATATAGGATGCCTAAATACTGATTAAAGAGGTTGTCAAATAGACAGGTTCATAGTAAAACCATGAAAACTATGATTATTTATTGGCAGTGGCCAATAGGTTTGTAGTGAACCCATGAAAACTATAGCTGGATTAAGTTATTGACAGAAGTCAATAGGTTCCTAGTCAACCCATGAAAACTCGGATAAGAGGGAAGTTATTAGAGATACCAATAGGTTCAGGGAGAACCCATGAATAAGGAAGAAATTGGCAGGGGCCAATAGGTTCTTAGTGATCCCATGAAAATTGTGAAACTAGATAGGGTGTCCAAAAGTTTTAAATAGGTTGTTAGTAAGCCCATGAAAACTAATAGGTTAGTAGTGATCCTAGAAACTATAACTGAGACAGATAGTCAAAATGAACGGGGATGGGTAATCCAGAATTGATTTACTTGTTTGCATATCATCATAATATTTTGAATTGTTATGTTTTGACCATTGTGGATGCAGGAGCACAGTATATGGTTTTTATAAAGTTTTGGGTAAGATACTAGTGAGGGGAAAACCCATTCTGCTAAGCGGCGTGGTCTCACTAGATATCTAAATGGTTTGAGATGGTATGTTATTATTCATACCCGGCTTTATGTCTGACTCGAAGTTTATGTTTTCCCCTTATACTCTCGGGTGCTCAATTAACTTTGAGTAGTTTGAGAGTTGAGATTTTCAGGTGCCGCTTTAGACGAATAAGCTTCAGAGACGTGTAGGAGGCAAGTTAGCTAGTAGGAGTTCTTTTCTATTTTGATTCCACTCTGTTTTGTTGTAAAGGAAAAGTTGTTTAATTGCCTAGTTATATATACTTTGATCATTTAAGGGGGTATCTTCATATGTCGCTCATGGCGAATGTTGTAATAATTATATTTTCTCTGAACGTGATTCTCGAATCTGGGATTATGTAATGAATGTGAAATGGTTTGAAATTGAATGAAAAAGGTGTTTAATAATTTTGAAAATTCTCCATATCCATGTGTTTCTGTTATATCAATATATCTAACATTACCAAATTTTGTCGTCGAGGATTAGTAACTATGGATTACTGCAACATCCATAGTCGTTAGTTTTGGGCCTCCAAGTGGGGGATGTTACAATCATATTATTAGTTAGGTGACGATTCTGATATGCAATCAATGTTGTCATAAAGCAGTTTTGGTTATATGTGTGTATATACTTCTGTTTAAAAAAAAATTATATCATGTAAGTCAGGTCAATGCAGGCATAAGTAAAATAATATAATTATATATTTTATAAATTAATATATATATATATATATATATTGTGTTATTACATATATATAGTTTATAATTAGTTATAACATCATATTATGGTTAAAATTAGTCATATAATTTACTATAGCAAAATTAATTTTTGATGGTGAAAAATAATTTTTATAAATATTTTATTATTATTTAAATCAATTTACTTCATAAATAAATTATATTTATTTGAATATGTTAAGAAAATTATTTTTTTAATTTTATAAAATTATACTAGGACTAGATAAGTTCTTGGCCAAAAAATAAAAAATTATTTTTCTATTTTTAAAATTAAATGTATAAAACGACCATAACTAAATAAATCAATATAAAATTAATTTAAATCGATAAAAAAAGGGAAAAAATTTCGAATAACAAAATATAATTTAGGATTTACTGGAAATTAAAATTTTGAAATAAAGTTTAAAAATTAATTATTTATTAATTTTCAAATGAATATTTAATTAAACTTAAATTTAAATTATATATATATATATATAATTATTTCTATGCTGTGCACATGACCTGGGTTTAATAAACAAATATATTTTTTATCTTGAATAATATTATATATATATATATATTATAAATATATCTTTGTGTGTGTATATTAAAAAATTAATTTATTATGATGTATATGTGTACATATAATATTCGCAGTTTTAAAAAAATTAGTTATTTTAATATTTAAAATAATTCATTTATATTTAAATTAATATATTTTAATATATGTATACATATAATGTTAATATTTTATTTATAAGATTATATATATACAAATATACACACACACACATTTATATAAAATTATTTAAAAGCTTGACATATATATATATTTATAATAGTTATATAAATTAATGGTTTATATACATACATATATTTGGACAACATATACTAGCATATTGGATGAGCTGACGTGTCTATTGCGGTGCAAATCTCATCATCTATACACGGGCATGTTATGCCTTGCATAGGTTGATATGTTATACATGCACACATATATATATATATATGTGTGTGCATATATATATATATATACATATGCATGTATATGAAACACAGATATATATATATATATATAATCAATATATATATTAAATAAACTATATAATTTATAAATTTAAATAAATAGAAGATTTTATTTAAATAATATTTAGAAATGTTCTAAATGAGTTAGACTTCATAGACCCAATACAGATCCAATAAGGGAATACTTTTTTGAAATTCACCCATTACTTCGGCTGTGGGCTAGCCCAGTTCCTACACAACCCTGTAGTTGAAAGTATTACCATAACCCAATTTTTTTTACTTTGTACCAAGCTATAATATTATAACTTAGACAATAAAAGTGACTTAAAACATGATGTTCGGATAATAACAAAGCATACTCCTCAAGCTCGGTTTGCAAGTATTTAAATTTCTCAAGGAGTAAACCATATATTTGCAAACGTATTTGGAAAGTCAAAGCTCCACCCAAAACTAAGTTGTACATATGGTTAATCCTACATAAAAAATTAAACACAAATCAATTTTTAAAGAAAAAGAATTTTCTTATAGAAAAATAATGTGTCTTTTGCAACTTAAACCATGCAAACGTAACTCGTCTATATTATAGTTGTCCCTTAACAAATTCTATCCCTATAAACACTATAAATATCTTCGACTTCAACATGAAAAACTCTGATTTTGACCATGACTATTATTGGTATAATTTTAAGACTCAATATGCTAAAGATTATAGAATTTTAGTTGATACTATCATCTCCATTACTTGTTGGTATCTATGGTTTGAAAGGAATCAACATATGTTTAATAAAGTTAATGTTCCATCTAATAACCTAATTTACACTATTGCACTTTCTTGTTATAATTGGGTTTCAAATACTAGTTAAAAATTAGCTAAAAATATATCCTTCAAGGAATTTATTCCAAAAGTAAAAAGATGCACTGATATCTTGAAGTTAAAATTTAACTTTAATAATGGGAGACACAACACGACCTCAACCAGCATCCCAATAAACACTTCATATGATGACAACTATGTGAATGCTTCACTGCTAATTGATAACTAATTCGTTATTACTTTTTGGCCTGTTTTTTCTTTTCTCACACATATATATGTATATAAACATTTATTCATATACATATATGTGTGTTTGTCTTACATTTTCATTGGTTTTTTCAATTATAATGGTTGTTGAGCAGTTGACTGCATACGCTGGCGAAGTGTGGATGCAAGACTATTGTGATCAATTGTCGTTTATGGGATTATCATGCTTTTGGCCTTGCGTGTAGACCTAGGTCTTTTCGGGGGTAGTTCTATTACAGAGGTAGTCTATTATAGGCAACAATTGCTTCCTGTCTTTGATTAGACATTATAGTTTTGATTGATATCTCTAGTGCTTCGTCTAGTACTTTCATCACCGTTTATTTTTCCTTTCTTCTCATAGAAATGAGGAGGGTCTTTTCTTTTTTGTTCATTGTAGGGGGGTTCACTACCTACTAGGCTCATTGGCAACTCCTTTTATTAAGTGTAGAATAAATTATGTAAGTGCTTTCCTTCACTGGAGGGTCACTCATTTTCCTTGAAAAATGTTTATATATATATAACTATGAAGGTTATAACTGAATATTTACCATAAAATCGTTTATGGTAAATGTAACGACCTACATTTTCAAACCCTAGAAGTCGACACTAATACATCCACGGTATTCATGTGTCAAACAACCAAGTGCCGAAAAGATAAATTGTTAGGGGAAAGAAGAAGAAACTAAACAAGCATGGAATCTCATAGCATGGCGAGCAGATCTATAATATACACAAAATCTTTACAAAAAGAAAGCATCTTTATTTTAAATACATAACACAAAACAGAGAACACTAACTTATCCTTAGCCCGGGACAATTATAACAGCTTGATCTTACAATTTATAATTACAACAAATGGACACCAAGAACACTAAACAACAGAAGAATATAAGATACGTGAATATGTCTTGGAGAATCCAGCTAAACCTAGAAAATATGCTCGGTCTGACCCGAGCATTATAAGAAAACAACGCCCAGGTCAGTCTGGTAAAACCATCATGAGAAACACAATCAAATGGATTCTTAAAGTTTAAATAAACCTTTTGAAACAAATTTATTTCGTAAGACCATGCCGCATATAAACACGGACGGGTTTTTACCTTATGATAACCAAAACATTTTTATAGAAAATCTAGTGATATTATAATAATGTCTATATGTGAAAATAATAATAATCAAGTAATGGTGATGCTCGTGAAGTGTACATCACAGCAATACTTGGTGTATAATCATAAACCAATAAGGTCGCTAATTGTGTAGAATTCCATGGAGGTGCCCTCGGTACTTCGAGAACGATCCTCCTACACATGGATCAGAGTTATTCTTCCGAAGGGTCTACCTGTCTAGCCGAGGTACATAGGAAATACAGAACTGGTCACCTAGGCCGAGTGCACTACTCTCAGCATGCATAAACGATAGGAATTGCTAGAAAGAGAGACGACTACACCCACATGAGTTAGCTAGACCCCTTGACTATGCATCATATCTCTGGTTTTAGTCATTTTCATTGATGGGGCTACATCTGTTGCTCTAGCTCATGCACTGCCATCAAAAGAGATCATGGAATCCCACATGGATCCCTATACCCAACGAGTCTCGGAATCAAACATGGATTCCCACATCTCAACATGGATTCCACGTCTTAATATGTCTCGAAACTCCTCTATAGATCCCTATATGGTTTTGGAGTGGTTATAGTTTCGAGTCATCTCTTATGAATACACTCTTCTACTTCCCGGGCGCTCCAAAAACCAATCATCGATTTTCTGGAATGCTCAATACCGGTTCTTTAGGAAATAATCAAACAATACATAAGAGCGGGGATCAGCCCCTAACGGTTAAAGTGGATGGATCTCCTTAACATTTGTCCTAGAAAAACAGAACGAGATTATACGTACAGTATAGCACCATCGATGGTAACTGTACCATATAATCTCTGTATTTCTCCTACATATTTTTAGTGTTAAAATCCTTCGGTGTTAAGTAGGGAATTTCTTCCCTACCACCAAAATTAAGAAGGATTACATATTTAGGACAAGATTTGGTAGTCGGTTATTTAACTATCAAATAAACAAACAGTCAAACAACGATTACATTTCCCACTGAAATCACTAAGCCTCATTTAAATAAATTTCCATTAATTCTAAATCACCTTTCAAATATTTATTAAAATATTCATATACTTATCTCACCGGGATAAGTATATTCACATACCATTCCTTTCAAAATAATTGAAATTTTTTTAAATAGATATGGAAAGTACCGTTCACAATCGACCATGGATCGTAGCTTACACAATGGTTACGTCGCTATCCCAGCGAAAACATCGTAAACTGTAGGCAATACCTGCCTCTTGAATTACGCCATGGAAATCAACTATTTCTTTCCAAACTCTCTTTATTTCATAAATATTTCCAAATTTATTTGTAAAACTTCTTTATAAATCTCCAAATTTAATTTTGAGTAATAATCTTTTATAAATATCAAACCATTTATAAAACTTCCCTTTTCAAATCACTAAACCACATTTATAAATCTCCTTTCAGAAATCAATAAAATCAAAACTTCTTTTCCCTAATTCCAAAATTTATTTACAATTTATAAACCCCTTTTTATAAACCCTTTTTATTAGATAAAACTTCTTTTTAAATCTTTCATTTAAAGACAATTCCCTTTAGACAAAAAACAGTTTATTTTTTAACCATCTCCTTATAAAACCATTTATTATCCAAAACACCTTTAACAAACAAGTCCATCATTTAAACACTTGTAACATAGCAAGTTACCATCTAAAACACCCTTTTTATTTAACTACCTTTATACCCATTTAAAATAATACTTTTAGAACAACACTAATAATATATTGAATTAACTTTAACCCATATTGTAATAATGATATATTAACTTTAAAATATAATAAAAGACTTAGTTTCTGAGTATCCAATACTAATCAATTGGAATGTAACTGAGTATCCACACTAATGTAATAGCAAAACAAGTTTAATTTCTGCAAAATAAATGTCTAAATTTAACATATTCAGTTAATATACCAGAACGATGATTTATTCTGCTAAACAGATGTCCAATAAATTTAATTAGCGGAACCGTGTTTTATCCCGCTAAACAATTATCCAATTATCATATTCAATCCAATTTAACTCGACGGTATTTTTTTGGCCAAATAAACATCAATAATTAAGGTATATAAATTTAAATGACGTTATTCATGAGGAAGAATAACGAAAGAATATTATCCCTCCACACACAAGGAGTTAATAAGTTTGCCTTCTATAGTCTCATCTAACTATCTAGCTCTGATAGATTGGATATTCTCCAAGTATTATTTTCCTAAATAGTTAATAATTTTCTAAAACCAACTACTTTTGTCCGACCTTATATTATTTTATATGCGAACTTTATAGATGCTTCTCTTCTGACTCATGACAAGAAGGGTGCTAGAACTTCTATAATTCAAAAATCAATTGTTGAATCCTCCACTCATCTTGATATTGCTGAGGAAATTATGACTTCATTTCTTGCCAATGTATCTTGTGATGTTGGAATAATTATCAAAAAAGAAAAGATGTTGACAAAAGTGATGCATTAATCGATTCTACTTTCTTATCCTAAAAGAATAAGAGTTGACCAAATTTCTTTTTGGTAGAGGAGGAGCCTATTCTCAATGATGAACTTTCCAAGCTCCATCAATCCTGGGGTCTATTTCAAATGATTAAATGTGAATGCTATGCCTTCTCAAGAAAGTCAATTGATAGTGGTAGAACTCCATTGATTACAATTACTCCTAAAACTTCTAATGAAGGATCCCTTCAACGATTTTAATGATTATCTTGCTACAATTCTTCTCTCTTCTAAATTTTATTTTACTTAAAGCAGTCCATCCCTAGCTTCCTTTTCCAAAGATCTCCTCAATGATCTCTCCATAAGGCTTCTTGCAGAAAGCGTTTCGTTCTAATTTCCATTGATATTATTTTCCCAGTATTGCAAATTTATAACACCTTGCATAATCCTTTTTCTTTTTAGATCAATCTGAGCTTGTATTTAGTCTAAAATTCTCTTTCTAAGGCCTTTAACTGTACTTGGATACGCCAAGAAGAGAATATAAACTTGAATTCTATATTTCGGCTTCTTGGTAGCAAAAGCTTTTGCTTGGGAGATATCAACCAGGGCTTAGTACACGAGTACCAGCTTCTTTAAGACCTATTTACTTCCAACTATTAAAGAGATAAATTCTATTGAAGTACAACTTGGAGAACAATCTTATTTACTTGAAAAAGAAGAAGAGAAATCAAGCTCTTCAAAAGATAAAAAACAATTTTTTATAAGAGGGAACTAAAACTTTATTGCAAACTTTGACAATAAATGTTCACAATGTCCCCTTGCATACAAATAAGAGACTCCACCCCTATTTGTATTAATTCACATCTAAAATAGACAGTCGAGATTCACTTGATCTAATTGTTTAAACCATTCTCTAGAACATAAATACATACACACATACATACATACATATCCTTAATTCTCTCAATGTATACATATATAATTTTTTTGATATATTATTTCATAAACATCTAAATAAATATTTTAGATATTTTCTATATGGTGAATTATCAACTATAAAAACCCAAAATTAAGAATATTCTCAACATACCCCCATAAACTTGATTTTGTAATACCAAGCAAGGCTCACAATCTTCTAAAGTCTTCATGTTTTAAAGCCTTAATAAGGGAATCTTCCATATGAATTGACATACTTTGTTTGCATTTCCTTTCTCCTAATGCACTC
Organism: Allium fistulosum; assembly: GCA_030737815.1. NCBI lineage: Eukaryota > Viridiplantae > Streptophyta > Magnoliopsida > Asparagales > Amaryllidaceae > Allium > Allium fistulosum. The sequence goes on along the minus strand of CM060901.1, from coordinate 1,272,329,019 downwards.
TTTAATAAAATGATAACATATATCAATGTGTGAACTTCAATCATGGAAGACATAATTGTTAGCAAATGTAATAACTTACTTGTTTTCCATAAGAATCTTTATTGCAATGTGTTGTGGAATATGCAGTTCTTTTAACACACCTTGAATTCGTATAATGACATACAAGTTGGGGCAGCAACATAGTCGGCTTCATGGGTGGAAAGTGTCACAATAGATTAATTTTTTAAATTCCAAGTGAAAGTTATTTCCCCCATGGAAACGTCAAATCTGATGGAACCTTTAGGATCATCAATGTCTCTAACCTAATCTTTATCGTTATAGCCAACCAAACTGAAATTATTAGAGTGAGAATATAATAATCCAAAACTGATGGTACCTTTGTTGTATCTAAGTGTTCTCTTTGCAACTATTAGATGTGATACAATAGGAGATTCCATGTAGTAACTAATAAGGACAACTCTATAAACTATATCGGGTCTTGTACAAGTTAAGTACCTTAAGCTACCAACCGGACTTTTGAATGTTGTAGGATCCACTTTCTCTTCTTCAACATAATTTGAGAGTTTTATTCCACATTCTGCTAGAGGGATTATTGGTTTTAATTCATTTTAAATTTCTTCAAAATTTCATATGTGTATGCTTCTTGAGAAATAAACATACCGTTCTCGCTCTGATTCACTTGAATTGCAAGGTATATGACATGAGTCCAATATTAGTCATCTAAAACTCTAAACTCATTCTTTCTTGAATTTACCAAATGCTTTTGGGTTATTTTCAGTAAATATCAAGTCATCCACATATAAGAAAACAATTAAAACATCTTCATTTTGGATTGTCCTTGTATAAAGAGCATGCTTATGGGGGCATTTCACAAAATCATACTTTAGGAAATAATTATCAAATCTAGTATTTCATGCTCTAGGGCTTGTTTTAATCTATAAAATGTCTTTTTTAAATTTTAACACTTTATCTTCTTATCATTTAATTTGGTACCTTATGGTTACACCAAATAAATGTTTTTTATGTTTCCATTTAAGCAAGAAGATTTCACATCCATTTGATATATTTTTCACTTATTTTGATCTGGTAATTTAAGTGAGTTATGGGAGTAAATATTTCTTCATAGTCTATATCTTCTCTTTTCTTGTATCCTTTTGCCACCACCCTTGCTTTATTCCTTTCAACTTCTCCTTTACCATTCTTTGTTAGCTTGTAGACACACTTTACACCAATAGCTTTGTGTCCTTAAGTTCTTTACTATAGATTTGATTTCTTTGTTCATAAATTTTCTCCATCTATTATCGTGTTTGGATTCTCCAAACCATACTGCTTCACAATTTACAAAACGATAAAATAAAGTAAGATATATGAAATTGGTGTTACTTCATATAACTTTTGTAAGGATTTCATGCATGATGTCCTTTCGTTCGAGCTTTCTTCTAATGAAGATTCTTCTTGAATGGACTATATAGATGACAATGTTGGACTGGCGAGCTCTTCGTGCATGTTTTTGGTTTTTTCTTCACAAAGTGGAAATAAATTATAGCCATCTTCTTATTGCTCCTCCAAGTATTTTCTACATCGAATTCCTCATCATGGCTAACATTTGACTTTTCCACTGATAGGATTACATAGCTTGTATCTTATTGCTCTTGCGTTAGCCAATGGAAATATTTTTTTTGATTTAATCATCCAATTTAGAGCTTCTTTGATTTGGCACGTGGGAATATGCTATGCTTCCAAATACTCACACGTGCGCTATACCACGGTTCTTTGGGGTTTTATCCCACACACTTCGAGTCAAAGAGTGGTTAGCTAGATACATCACATAACCAAAGCTTCAGCTCAAAATTTTTGTATTTTTTGGAACATTTATACTTTTCAACATACCATGAGCCATATTCAGTTAGGATCTATGTTTTTTCTATGATCCCATTTTATTATGGCGTGTATGGTAGTGTTGAAGGGTGATGTATTCAAATTCTCTTCAAAATATGTTTCAAACTCTATTTAGGTAAATTTTCGAACCTCATGGCCTTTATCTTATACCTAGTTTCTTTCTCAACAAGTGCCTTATATTTCTTGAAAATCTAAAATACATTGGATTTTTGTTTAAGAAAATAAATTCAAGTTTTTCTACTATAATCTTCAATAAAAAGAGCAAAATTATTACTTTTTCCAAGTGAGTACGCTTTAATTGGACCACAGACATCTGTATGAATTAGTTCTAATGGTTTGCAAACTCTTATGGTGGATTCTTTTTCTTTTGGAGGAGGATTCTTGGTTGTTTTCCAAATAAACATCCATCACGTGGTTGATTCATGTTTTCAATAGTTGGTAAGCCTTTTACCATATTTTTATCTTTTAACAATTTTAGACCCCCTAAGTTTTGTGTCCAAATCTAAGGTGTCAAAGCCATAATGAATCTTTATAATATGCTCTTAAAAACTAAGCAACATTATCTAGAATATAGAGTGGAAACATTTTATTTTTTAATATTTATACTTTTGCAACTAAATTTCCTCTATCATCCATCGTAAAAAGACTATGGTTTTTTTATGTGAACTTCATATCCTTTTTCTTAAAATTTTCAAACTAAAAATATTTTTTTCATACTAGGCACATAATATACATTAGAAATAAAGTTAAGCTTTCCGTATTTTAAGAAAATTGATACTTTTTTCTTTACATTTAACTAGAATTTTAGATTCATCGCCGAACTGAATGTCTCCATCTACTGATTCAATGAGCTCCATAAACATATTCCTCCTTCCGCGCACATGATTGGTAGCTCCCGCATTAAAGTTCCATACATAGGTGGACCCATATTCATATGCAAAATGCCCAAGTTTATCACAATATTAGATTTGATTGTTGATTTTTCATACCTTGGGCTTTCATTTTGTTTCATGTTTCCTCAACTTTCTCAACATCTTGTAGTGCATGTGCTTCGACTTTTCTCTTCTTTATAAAAAAAGTTTGTAGATGCCCCTTCCATAACTTTAGTCTTGACTTTTTTCTTGGCTATGACTTCTTTCATTTCTACTAAAAGTGGGTTTGCTTTGAGGATATTGGTCCAATGGCTCATCTTTGGTTCTTTTCTTTAATTTTTCTTCATAGGCTTGAAGCAATTCCATGAGTTGACCAATGGTCATGGTTTGAGATCTTTAGATTCTTCAAATACTACAACTATTTAGTCAAATTTTAAATTTAAGGATCGTAGAATTTTCCATCCTATTTTAAAATCTTTTCTTTTCTCCATGCCTTTTTATTTGATTGACAATAGATAAAACTCTATGAAAAATAACCATGGATTGATTCGGATGATTGCGTATATAGAGATTCAACTCACATCGCATAGTTTGTAGTAGACTTTTCTTCATGTTATTAATTCCTTTGAATATATTTAACAAAACTCTAATCATCCCTTACTAGTATACACATTTGCTACATTCTCGAACATAACTTCATTCAAACACTGATGAATGATAGCAAGAGTTGATCCTTCCTCTTCGAACTCTTCAAATTATCTCTTTCGGTTTAGGATAAAGTGATAACATCAGCAAATTCCTCATATCCATTTTCCACGACATCCCACACATCTTGTGATTTAATCAAAGCTTTCAAGCGAATGCTCTTATTATTGTAATACTTTTTCTTGAGCAAAGGAATTTTAACATGCTCAATATACTTGTTATTCTTCTTTGATATCAACTTAGCTCTAACACCAATATTGTTTTCAAATACATAATAGTTTCGATTTTCAAAAGAAGATGATTAAGATAAACATAGGATAGGAAAGAAAAAAGTTTACAAGGAAGAACTAAAACTCTATTGCAAATTCTGATTATGAATGTTAAGGTAAATTACAAAATGAGACTTCATCCCTACTTATATTAATTCTCACACCTTAAATCGACGGTGAAATTCACTTGATCTAACAGTTTAAAACTGTTCCTTTGAACATAATTTTTTTTTATATCTATCTCCTTAATTCTCTTTCTCTCTCGACACACACACGCACGCACGTGTGCACACACGTATACTCCTATTTTGGAGCACCCCTTTAGCACTCATATTATATTTTGAGTTACACAGTTTTAAGTACAATGAAATTTTGTAGTAATCTACAATTAAATATTATTTCTACAAAATATGAGATCGTTTTGAAATTTCTAACACCATCTAAATAATAAGTCAATTTTAACCGTTAAAACATTTATTTTATCCGTTGGTTTGGATCATCAAGTTTATTATAATATGTATATTTGACTGCGCTCGGATTTTGTGGGGATAATCTCGAGTATGATATCAATATTTCCACAAAATTTCATAGTATTTAAAACTGTGTAACTCAAAATATAACAGGGGTGCTTCAAAAAAGAGATACCATCATATAGTGTGTATATACATACAGACATTATTTTATAAATGTTAAAACAAATATCGTAGAAAATTATCTACATTGAGAATTTGATATTAACAAAACTCAAAATCTAAGTTTATTTTCAACGAATACGAAGCAAATAAACGTATTCACTCCCAATCCCCGAAAAGATGATAAGTATTTCACTTAGGCTTTTGAAGCTAGCACATTATTAACATAGGATGTGTATTTTGTTAAACGAAAAAAGCACACTAAAAGCGACATTTTGGAAAAGTTAAGCTGGTGAAAAAAAAGTATTTTTATGCTAGTTTTACGATTAATTAGGAATAAATAGGACGTCCGAAGGTGTTGGATGCCAAACTATTTATTTGCCCCGTGACCAATCTGGCGTACAGGTCCAACGCGGAAAAGGGGATAAATTGCTAGTGGAACTCACCCATGTTTGTAACAATATGCGATTTTATTTGTAACATCTTCTCATGAATAGTGGACGACGCTCATTGCTCATTTTTACAAGTTTATGTACTTTACAAATAAGATGCTGTTGTCTGCCAGTTTCCTTTCGAGCTATTTGTTCACAAATGAGTAGCGAGTAAACCTTCGTTAAATGATTATTCCTAAAAAATCGTCTTTATTCATGCCCTTTTGCTTTATTTCTGTCTATGTTCTTTTTGTGTATACACTGATGCTAATGTTAATTTTTTAGGAAATGTATCACGTATATCAATTTAACTGCTGTTTAATAGGGTACATTTTGACGGCGGAAGCTTTTTGTGCATACACGTAAAGATCGTAGAAGCGCTCGTCAGATTTAACAACCGATTTATATATGAATTTATATGATGCTTGAATTTTGGTAGGTTTAGAACCGTATAAACGATTATTGCTCTTTGTCAAGCCAACGGCACTCGAAAGTGATATTCTAAATGAGACACCAAGAACCTCGAGTGAAATCGAAATGCCTTTTTGTACCGCGACCGTTACAACGAAGCGGGAATGATTATTTAAAATCTATTAAATAATAGTAAAACGGAAGAAATTAAAGCACTCTCATTAATTCTAGAAATTTCCTCCTCTCTCCTTAATTCTCTCTAGATATTTTATTTTTGCATTCCACAATATATTGTTATTATAATTATTACAATGTTTCTACTGGTTCTCTCTTCTATCATTAAAATTTAATACTAATTTTAACAATTATTTACAGATTTCTTCCACATTTTTTTTATTATTTTACATTTAAGTCCATATATATTAAATTTAGTTTGCTGATCTTAAATTTAAGCTCTTTAAATAAATACAATTAACGAGTATCCATTAATTGATCTAATAAATTTTAAAAATGACAATTCAATATGTGTACCGCATTCATATTGATAAAAATAGTAAAATTAATTTTTCATTCAAGTCCAGATAGTTTTAAATTTCCATAATTATATACAAACTATTACAATGTTATACTAATATTCTTTTTTATCATTATGTATTTAAATGCCAACATTCAATAATTTTCACAATTATTTATGGATTTCTCTAAAGTTTTCTATATTATTTAAGTCCATATATTTGAATTTATTAATTGATCTTGAATTTATTTTTTTTTAACTAAATCCAATTAATAAATATGTATTAATTGATCTATTAAATCATAAAAAATGATAATTTAATGTGTACACCGTATTTGTACTAACATAAATGGTAAAACTATATTTTTATTCAAGTCCATATAATTTAATATTTTCATAATCATATACAAAATTATCTTTGATACTTTTACATTTTTCTACATTTAAGTTCATAAAATTTCTTTATTTCTAAAATTAGTTATTTAGTACAAACAAATATATACATAAGTTTTTCTTTCTAAAGTTGGTATTTCATTACAAACAAATATATACATAAAATTGGTTTTCAAAATTGGTACATAATTACAAAAATATATAACATTTTTCCTTCATAACATTGGTACGTCAAATGTACTCTTATCATTATTAAATTATATTGTTTGAAGAATAACATTACAATTAATGATAAGTGATGAATGTTTATATTCTGTAATATTGAAAAAAGAATAGTTTTTCTGAAATAGTACGTTTTTGTATAAAAAGTTGCATTTTAATTATTTAGATTCGTAATCTGAGTTAATGAATGGACAAAAATTATACCATATTTTGAATAGAAATATTTTTCTTCTATATTTTATTATCTTTTTTACATAAATGTTAAATAATTTTTGAAATGTTTTATAATAAAATAATAGTAGAAATGTATGAAATCATGGATTAAAAAACATTTTTTTATATAATTATAATGACAATGTGATTTATAACGTTTCAGGTCTTATTTTCACTTGATATATCTTTTAGTAGTTAAATAAATATTTTTTATCACTATGGTAATATCATATAATTATTTTGATAAATATGTGCTGCGAGAACTATAAATGCACACAAATACATTGAGTCTTTGGTATTACACTTCTATTTTTAGATATTTGTCGTCATTCTTTCAAGTAATGTTTGAAATTTAATGTATACATCGTATATCTTTTAGTCAAATGTATCAGAACCTAAATGTCAATTTCATAATATATGCACATAAATATTTATTTATGAAATTTTATAAAAATATTAATTTCAAAATTTCTTAAGAATACTTATTTTCATTTATTTGATTGATAAATAATGAATCCTAAAAAATAATAAACCGATATATAACTCATTTTTACAACAAAAATGATAATTTAATTTTTATTTAAATATAAAAACATACGAATCTCATAACAAAAATGCACAGTTATAAATATAGTAATTTCAATTTATAACTCATTTATCCTAACAAAATTCATCAAGTATTGCATAATAAATTATATTCTTCAAATATAATTATAATATTATTTTTCTATAATATACCGTGTGCAACGCACGGGTTACACACTAGTTGTATTGTAAAAGTTGCTGATGATAATTAATTGCATGTTAATAGTAGTTATTTATAATTAAAAAGTATTACAAATGATTATACAATCTAATAATAAAAGCATAATAATTTATAATAAAAAAATGTACAGATGCAGTAATATAGAAATATAAATACTTATGTATAATTACATAATACAAATTGGAAAATATATATAGTGAGCTTCTTCAACAGTTGTTTCATTTTTTACCTATCCCTAATCAACTTATATTATTTTTTATGCTTTTTTTGATTGGTTCATTTTCTTTTTCTTCTATCGTTTGAATATTACGAATATTCTTCTGTAATACGATGTTATTGTATTTTCGTACGAAATTGTGAACAATTATTATAAGGACAACTACTTTGACTTGAACTAGAAGTTGGTGGGTGTAGAAAAGAGTGTAAGAAAAGTAAGAAATGAATTGTAGTTAAGAAAGCAAATGAGATTAAATTTTACAAGGGAGGTATATCAAGCTCAAATGGCCTAATATTTTCGTGCCGTATTTACTGATCAAATGGGGCACAGCGTCAATCAAATTCTTTGACGAACGTGTCAACGCGTCTAAAATTTTATTTGGTCATTTAATGACTACGAATCCACTCTTAGACTGTGTAAATTTTCAAAATTAAGCTTATTTGTGTATTGCTTTTAGAAGAAGGAAGAAGAGGAGGGATGATACTTTAGTCTCACATTTTGAGATAAACAATAATAGTTGTTTATACAGAGGATTCTAATGATAAAGTTTGACCCTTTACGCATTCAAATATTTTCTCATGATAAGGTCGAAGAGAGTTCATGCATCTTAACGCACGTGTGTTGTTACCATCTTTCGAATCGAGCTGGAACCTTTTTTATCTGTTATTTTTTGTTATTTTTGTTATAGTCCAAAAGAATCTATTATACAAATCATTGAGATGAATAGTTTCTGCTTCATTATTAGGTCCGGACCAACCAAAATATCCAACATAGTCGTTTGATAGTCCTAAACATCAATTGAAACTTTTGATTGCTATTAAAACATTTCCTTGATTGTACGAGGGATAGCTACTATGGAACTAAAAAGCAAGATTTCTGTTTAATTATATTGAACTTTTCACAAGTACGATTCCTTAAACTATTCATGGATACTATAACGTTCACTTAGCCTTCAATGTTACATTTCTCAGGCATAATCTCTTATATTATTTATTGACAATCTCTATGCTCTATAACCTAAATTAGCAGCTAAATATAAATGTTCAACGCTAACTGATGAAGAAGCGAGATTTACTGAAGAAAATCTATTTAAAAATATCGAGGGGTTACGAGTTACAACTTTAAGTATCATTTTTGTTCTCCAGGTCGTAAAAGAAACAAAAAGTCATCAAATTTCTATTATACTAAAGTTACAACCATACCTGCCGACTTAAAAAGATCCTTTGCTCCAAATCTTTCCTTAGCTATTAAGCCACAATTTCATTGATCCCCATTTCACTTTTATACATGTGGACGTTTAGCTTTTCCAATATTTATTTTGTTTGTACATTTCAGTCTTCATAAGCATTGGCCTTGACTTCATATGTGTATGGGAATGTTTCTCATTAATATTTCTCATGTTATTGTCAACAAGGCCGCTTCTACGAAGTTGTTCTTATTATTCAACAGCCTAGACTTATACCATGATTTTGCTTTATCTGGTGCGTAGCAATTAATCAAAAGATTACTTTTAATTTTTCAAACAAAAGTATCTCCACCAGACTTCCTATGCTTTTTGAGTTTGTTGGAAAATTAATATGGCTGTCTGACAATTTTGAAACTCATCCGTATCCGAAATAAGAAAAATTACTCAATATCCGAAAAATGGATACAGATATGGATATATACATATCCTCATCCAATAATTATTCGTCCGATTTTTATTAAGATTGTAGTCATATTTTTTGTGTATTTTAATACATAAAATGATTTTCATTTACTATTTTATGTTGATAAAAAAAATTAGTATGTGTATAACAATCAATATTTGCAGCTTAAATTTTTTTTTAGCATATTTATTATTTTTTATATATTTAGTGCTAAAATAGATTTATAATAAATTAGAGCTGAACATTTTTATCATATTGTCACTTACCAATCGTTACTAGCCGGTGCTAACTAAAATAGTATTGAAAAAATGATAACCAATTTGGTTGGTATGGTTTGTCAAACCCTAAGAAAATATGCGGTATGATAATGATAATTAACTACTAAATGTAGTAATTACCATACCTACCACACACGCATGTGTGTCTATATATATATATATATATATATATATATATATATATATATATGGGTGTTATATATTTCTATTATATAGCATCACAGTTAATGTACAATGATTTAATAGAAAATCTAGCAAAATACAATTATGATATCAGATTAAATGCAATTCTTATCATTTAGTTTTAGAAAATAATATTATTTTATACAATATTTTAGTTTATCGCACAACATTTACTTGTATCTTTGACTACACAAAATAAATTGATAAATAATTATATAATAAAAAATAACAACTCTTAATATTTACTTTTTTAACATGAAATATTGTAAACAAATAGATATCATACTTGTAAACGATAAAAATTTATTACCGACCTCTACCAACTATTACCAATCACAAATCGAAGTATCAATTTTCAGACTATTTTGATTGGTAATGATATGAATTTTCTATTACCATATAAATTGATATGGTAATGGTTTTGAATATAAATTTTCGACGCCGAACCAAATCCAGCCTTATAATAAATCTTAATTTTCTATTTATTTGTTTGGATTTATTAGTTATGAATTAATCGAAGAATATGCAATATTCGTCTGCATCCGCGGATATAAATATCCGATATTCGAAATTGATCTCAGATACGAATATGAAGATGACACTATTCAAATCTGTATCTGACCGTCTACGGCCTAAAATCAAGTTAGTTTAAATTTTAAATTGTAAAATTGATAACAAAATTCAATACATAAGTTATGGAAAAAATAATATCAATATTCTTTCACTAAAAATCTAAATTTTAGGTAAGTAAAGTCATTGCCTAGTGTCCGCGGGTGCGGCGCAATGGAAAGGAAGGCTTGGGTTCTGCTAAAAAAACTCAGATTTGATTCTTACCATGCGCTTTCCTATCCTATATAAATTTACCAGGAGGTATGTAGGCTTGGATCAACAGACGGCTTTAATATACGCTCCTCAAGAGTTTACAGGCTCATCGGATTCTCTTTGGTTTAAAAAAAAGCAAGGTCATTGCCTAGTCTTTGAAACTTTAAAATATATATTAAAAGCCAAATAAAATTTTATGATAAATTCATAGGACTGTCAATTTCCTACACGACCCGAAACACGACCCGAAACCTGCACGGAAATTAGCAGGTCAACCCGACCCGTTAATTTGGCGGGTCATTTTCGGGTCAACCCGAATTTGACCTGTTTATAAACGGGTGGGTTTCGGGTTGACCCACTAACCCGAAATTGACCCGTTAACAACTCATTTATACTTATATAGGTTGACCCGACCCATTTACGACCCGACCTATTTATGACCCGTTTGTACCTTATACGGGTTATACGGGTTGACCCGACCCGTTTACGATCCAATTATACCTTATACGGGTTGTCCCGACCCATTTATGATCCGTTTACGACTCATTTACACCTTATACGGATTGACCCGACCCATTTACGACCCGACCAGACCCGACTCGTTTATAATCGGGTTACACGGATCGGGTCGGATCAATCCGTTTATAAACGGGTCGGGTTCGGGTTAAGCTTTTCTGACCCGTTTAATAAACGGGTTGATCCAATCCATTTAAAATCAAACCGAACCCGACTTGACCCGATCCAAACCCGACCCGACCCATTAACAGCCCTATAAATTTACACCTTTTGTTTTCTAAGGTTGGAGACCTAGCAAGCTTTTCCTCCTCAAAACCTCATTGATTGAAATAAATCTATGGTTGAACTTGTAGTTTTGAAAGGCCAATAAATGCTGAAAAATTTAATACTAAAAAAGTCAAAATAATTAAAACATCCAAAAAATATATTAATAGGCATAATATAATAAACATAGAGGGGATAAAGGACGTGGACTCCACTTGCATTGATAGAATGCATAAAATAGCATATTCTATAAAAGAAATTAAACCGCGTTTTAAAAATGTGTTGTAAAGGGAAATAGAACATCTGGATCGTTTAAAACATCACCATGCACAGAAACCCCACCAAATTTTAATTTATACAGAAGTCCATTAGGAAGTAGTATATACTACCGTTTCTCATACCAATTTCACTATCTACTGGGACCCAATCTTCCTACATAAATAGCCATCAACCCCAATTCCATTCTTCCCTTTTCCCTCTCTCACTACTCTCCCCCTCTACTTTTCTCGAATTCCCAGCCATGCAAACCTTAGAATTCGGATCCAACCCGGTACCCGAATCACCCCTGTCCGCATCCGAACAGCGCCGTATCCGACGCATGATATCCAATCGCGAATCCGCACGACGCTCCCGCATGCGCAAGCAGCGCCACTTAGAAGGTTTACGGTGTCAAATTAGCAAATTGAAAGCTTTAAACAGCGAGCTACTGAATCGGGTCGGGTTGATCACCAACCGCAGCCTCATGATTAGTTCCGACAACGAACGGCTGAGATTCGAGTATGATGTTTTGAGACAGCGATTTTTACAAGTCCAACGGGTTTGGATTAATAACCAGTGGCAAAGACTTGCTTTACCGGCTCTATGTGGCGGGTTCGGGTTTGAAAATGAACTGCAGCACAATTTGAACTCTTTACTTGCTTAGTGGACTGTATGTATATGTATATATATTGGACTAATTTACCCTATCTAATTAATTAGTAATTTAATTAGGCAATGGGTAAAATATGCCTTTCGGTATAAGAAGAAGTTTATCGAATCTATAAGAACTCTTTGTAAACTAATAAACAAGATCTTGGCTATCAACCCATATTATCTACATAATTGTGCAATGTCTTTCGACTCTGCTGTGATGATTCATTTGCGCTTGAAAGAAAAATTACTTAAACTTGAATATTGTGTAATATCTATGCAATAACTCTTATATTTTATCAGCTCTGTTCTATTTGGTGCAGAATAGAAGATCACGAGCAACTCTTGTAAGAAATGAATAATTAATGTTGTAAGCTTTGCGATGACATATGTGACCTGAAAACATATTTTTAGTTGTCATCATCCAATCAATCATCTATATGTCGTATTGTATTATTAATTATAAGCATGGATACAAATCTTCTTAAAATAATGAAATTTGATTAAGCAATGATAGTTTTAGAAGAATGGAAAGCCACTTTTTTATTTCTTTATCTTTTCTTAGAAAGCTACTTTTGTTATGTGATCGAACGGTCCACCAAGTTATTGCAACAAGAATTATTTAGAAAATTACATATGAAACTAACAAGTTGTCTACTGCAAGTACGTCACATCTCTTTTATTCCATGCAATAATGGAATAAAATATATTTTGAAGTATAATTGTGATTTCGAATATTCGTTGAATCCAACTTGATTGCATTATGAGTTCAAAATTGGTAGTACGTGTGCACTCATCTCAATAACCCATAATAGAAGAATATTATAAATAAGCCCATGACCCAAGAAGCACCGTTTCAGAGTCCAATAAGTCACCGGATATGATGGACTTCAGAAATGGGTGCTTTTTCTACTTTGTTTACCTTAGCGACCGGTGCCTATGTGGGGTACCTTTCAGATGTGGGATGCTCGATTTCACTTCAGTATTCGTCCTGTTCCTTGTTTACCCGAGTGCACTGCGTTTTCAAAAGCTTCCGGTCGAACAGGCTCATACATTTTAGGTATAATGGTAGATGCCGGAGACCAAGTTATTACTATTTCGCTGCGTGTTGAGTTTTTCAATTTTCCGTGATAAATGATTTGCTATAAAAAAGTTTTTTTTTTTTTGAATGAACGTGTCACTACTAATTGCCTTTTTTTTAATATTTTAAAGTGTTCAAACAAAAAAGGTTTGTAAGCTTTAATAAGCAACAGAAAAAACCCCAATTTAAAATTAAGTGAAAATTAGATCTGTTCCTCTTTCCTTCTAGAAAAAATGTTTTAAATTAAACTTATATTTTCAATTTATATAAGAACAAATTCAATTTTTTTGCCAAAAATTAGATCAAAACTACAATCGCATCTTCTTATAATCCATTTTTTTTTTGATAAAAAAATGAAAATATTTCATATTTGCTACCATGAACTTCAAATATTTTCGGAGTTTTCTGCAAATATGCTAAAACTTAAAACGAAGGGTTTTAGAACTTGCTTTTGAGAATGGCGGCTGACTTTAAAATGGTGTTTTACAAAAGTACTCTAAAATTAAAGTCGTTATCCCAAAAAGCTCATTGCATGTATTAAAGACCACTAGCTTAACTAGCTAGTGGTATGATGCTCTAAATATATGTTCTAGAGGTTATGAGTTTGAACCCCTTAGACATCCAAACGAGTGATCTTCTTGAACAAAGTATCAGTTTTACTATAAAAACCCACTAAGGATTAAACTTCTCATTAACACTAAGCATGTCAATGAATACATAAAATCCAAATCCGTCTGCATCTGCATCTAAAAAGAGGATAAATATTCGATATTTGGTAAAATGTATGTAGACACGAATATGAAAGCATCACATCCAAAAATCATCCATCCAGATTTTGTCAAAAAAAATATTTTATATTATGCGTATTTGGGAATAATGAAATGTATGTTCAATGGTTTATTAAGTTAATAGTTTATATTATATGCATTTTATGCATGTTAACTGTTCAAAACTATTTATTATAATCGCATTTATCTATTTTTCATACTTTAATATTAACTGAAATTAAAAAAGGTTTATGAATTTTCCATTTTCGTTTCATGATTTATCGAGCTTCAACGAATATGGTAAACATCTGATATCTTTCCGTGTCGGCGTATGTAGATATCAAATATCCGAAAATGATTTCAAATGCGAATACTGATATGACATCATCCGCATCCGAATGTATCCGTTGACATGCCTAGTTAATATGTCAATAATAGTCATTCGTTTACCATGTTTAGGATAAGCGTACAATCGATACGATAATGGTAGATTTAACCGTGTATACACTAGAACATTGATAATAATATTTCAAAATCAACGATAATGGTATCCACTTATAATACATTAATATTCGTGTAATATGCTGTATTATATGCGTCTAGAAGATAGTAGACGAGATTTAGTTTAAAAATTTGAATCAGATGATGCTAAATACCTTCTTTTTTTCCTTCTCATTGTGTCTTTTGTTAAATGATATGGTATAAGGCATTATTACATAGTTGAAAGAAAAACATAATTTTGAACTTTTACGCAAATGGTAATTGCCATTAACAATGTAATAGTTACCGAATTGCCAGTATATCAATCTTTGGGTATACCAGCAAATCAATATCGGCAATAGTAAATAATTTTTGTATACCAATAAAAATGTAATGATAATTGTATCTATAAAATAGTAACTGCAAACTATAATAGTTTTGGGAAAGAAACTTAAAGGTTGTACTTAACAATTGTAAAGTGTGTTAATGTTTTTAGAATATCAAGATTTGTAAGTGAACATGAGTAATTTGGTGCATTCGCTGACAATTTCAACTAGAGTTCGAGGTTGGAAGTTGGAGATTAGAGGTTGGGGTTGTGGCGTTCATGAACAAATTGAATTAGTGGTTGGAGATTTGAGGTTGTATATGAAGTATTTTTGTAATGTATAGTTTTTTCATATCCGCAATAATTATTCATTAATTATTATTAATTAATGTATAATATTAGATAGAAGTATCATTGTTAATTATTTACAAAAAACTAATAAAAATTACAAAAAATAGGAATTATGTTTGACTTATCCGACTTATCTCGGATAAGTCAGATGTAATTACTACATCATGTTGAAACGGTATAGTTCTTAGAGTCCAAATGCATATCCATGAACTATTGACTTATCAGTTACGTATGACTTATCCAGATAAGTCGAACATAATTCACAATAACCACTTTTTGGTTAGCTTTTGTAGTGTACCTGAGATTGGGTCAAGTATTCTTTTAGTAACCAGTGTCTCCATAATTAACTTAAATCTGATATATGAGACATGCTAAGTATGAGTGGGATTATTGTATTTTTTAAATAAGTTTGTTTTCCATAATCATTTCCTTTTATTTTTGGAAACCAAAGCAATTGAAAGATTTTTAAGAGTGTTCCTATGTAATATACATTAAATATTACCAACTCAAAAGAAAGTAAAACAAATTAATATACCTACTCCTTCGATTGGTTAATCAATTTGGCTTATATTTTCTAATTTATTATTAGGTGAATGATATTGTTAAATTTGGACGATTCAAATATATTCCAAATACTAAAAAAGAGAAGATATTTTAACCGATTCATGCAATCAATCAAATATGAAAAGCAAATAGGAAAGATAATTGTTATCCCGCCTTTTGGCAAAGTCGTGACACCAAGGAATTGACTAGTAACCAATGATGGTCCATCCTAGAGAACGATCATACACAGTCTCACTATGGATATCGATGAATTTTTTCTAAGTCTGGATCAAGCTAAAATTGGTATGACACGGCAAGCGAAGCTGTGAGAGTCAACGTTCCAAATTTCAAGTCAATCTGAGTTCGTACGCTCAAGTTACGAACGATGCAAAGTTGAGTAAAAACAGCCTTCCCCGACTCGCTCAAGTTCGACTCGCTCCGCTTGCCTACTTCGACTCACTCCGCTTCTCCTCCATCAGATGCCTTCTTCGACTCGCCCAGTTCGCATCTCACAGGAAAGCATACTTCGACTCGCTCCGCTTGCCTACTTCGACTCGCTCCGCTTGCCTACTTCGACTCGCTCTGTTTGCCCACTTCGACTCGCTCCGTCTGCTTACTTCGACTCGCTCCGTCTGCTTACATCGACTCGCTTCGCCTTCTCCACTTCAACTCCAACACAGAATCACACTTCGACTCGCTCCTCTACGACTCCATTAGAAAACCACGCTCCGACTCGATCTACTTCACATCCACGTAACATAGCATGGAAATCAAGGCGAACGAAAGCATAGTCATCGATACGAATGAAGGGACTCACATCGATACGAACTGGGCTGATTCGTAACTGAGTCGAACAAAGCGAGTTGAACAAAACATCCTACCGGGAATCCCACTTCGTATCGATCATATCTCCTAATCCACAAGTCCAAATGCTATGAAATTTCACAGAAGACTACGTCCATGCTGAAGAATGTCCACGCCAAATTTTGACTCCATTGGATGAAATCTTGATCGATACAAAATCTATTCGTATCGATCACGGATCGGACCGGAACTTCACGGGCTTGGGCGCGCGGGCCAGGTCACGTGCCAGAGAGGGCATCCCGAAATCTGAGCAAGATACCAGCCTCCTACACCTATAAATAGACCCCCTAAACCAACAGAAAAGGGGTTCTTCTTCTTCTTTGAGATCTCCAACGCCTAGAATCTGCCAAACATGGATCTGAACTCCATGGCTGCTTCCATCAACGAATTTCACTGCTGCAAATCATTGTTATTCATTGTAATTTGCTAAAATCAATTGTAAACATCAAACAAAGATCAATAAAGCAAACTACTTCAGAGTGGACGTAGGCAAGACACTACTAGAAAAACAGTATATTCCAACGCCTCATTTTCAACGGCCGCCAACGGTTATTCCAACGGCTTCCAACGGTCCGTTAATTTTTTACGTTGCCGTTGGAAGCCGTTTGAATCCATTGGAAATAAGCCGTTTGCGGCCGTTGGTAGCCGTTGGAAATTTTCCTGAGATAACAACCCGAGACCAGACCTTCAATTCATTATCTCTTCCCCAACTAACATTTTCCCCAAATTCTCCAATTCCACCACCTCCTACCGAACTGCTGCCGCCCCAAGCACCAACCCGACAACCTCCGACACCATCTAGAAGCTTCTCTGGCCAATCTCCACCCTTCTAGCTCTCCAAATCGGTAATTTTCCTAAAGCTAATATTTAGGTTTTTTTAGATTTAGGGTTTAATTCGAATGTTGATTGATTCCTAATTGTTAGTGTATGCATATTACATTATGTTATCCCCTAATTGCAACTATTATAACATAATGAACAAGTTATTATAATTGATTGAATATTTTGTAATTTAAGATATTACATTAGTTTATGTTTATTTGGTTATAAGTATATTAAACGTATGTGTGTGATAGAGTTTATTGCATTTGGAAGCCGTTAGAACGGATATTGCATTTGTGCGAACACGAGCTTTGTATTTGTGCGAACACGCGAATTGATTTAGTTTATAAATGAATTTTGTGTACAAATTTTGTGTATAAATGAATTTAATATATTGTGTAATAAAACGGTTAAATGTAAACCAATATTAATTAAACGAGTTATATATTTAAATTTAATATAAACAAATATTTAAATCCTTAGATATTATTCGGCCCCGTCTGACAAGTGTTGTATATGATTGTTTTAGGGTTATCCGTTTTTCCACAAAACGGACAACTTTATTCATTTGATACATCATTTGTCGGATTTGTCCCAGTATTGGACAAGTTACAAACACTATAAAGTAATTATATTCCGTCAATCATATCACTTTAAACGGTTCACAAAATTTCGACGGCATTTCCTTTACGTTCCTTGTGTACACGCATTTGTGTACGATACAAGGAACACGGGGGAAATGCTGCCGAAATTTTGTGAATCGTTTAAAATGATATGATTTACGGAATATAATTACTATTGTGTTTGTAATGGGAAGTAGGATGACCGACCATCAAAGAAAGACACATAAGTGGCAATGAAACAATAGTTGCTTATTTAAAATAAAGTTTGTGAAATTAGCAGTTTGCGGCCGTTGGAAGCCGTTGGAAAATTTCCTGCAAAATATAAAACAAATGATGTATAACATTTTTACTCTATCATAGGTTTTCTAGTAGGGAAACATGGTCAATTACTTTAATGATCGGAGCTGGATGTATCAAAGAAGGGAAATTAGTGGCGCAATAAGCGAACATTTTTTAAAAGGGGTACAAGTGTTCATCGAATTTGCTATAAGTAATATTGGAAACGATGAAGAAATTCGTTGTCCGTGTAGTAGATGCAAATTGTTGAACTATTTAGAACCGAATATGGCTAAGGTTCATTTGCGCCAATTCGGTTTCGTACCCAATTATTTGCTGTGGGATCGTCATGGAGAAATTGTAGCCCCTAATAATCAAGAACAGTCGGTGGAGGTCATCAACGAAGAAGGTAGTACGAATCTCATAGAACATATGGTCGAAGATGCAGCACGATCAATGTTCCCTACCATTGTAATTGATAACGACGATGTTAACATCGAAGAGGAACCAAATGTTGGAGCTAAAAAAATATATGATTTATTGGATCATGCTAAAAAACCCCTTTGGAATGGATGTTTAAGCGGCTCTCAATTATCGGTAACTGCAGAATACATTGCAATGAAATCAAAATACAACCTTACAGAAGCTGGATTTACGGCTGTTGTTCAAGCTGCTAAACGTCATATGCCATCCGATAATTTAATGTGCGAAAATTATTATGAAGTGAAAAAACTTATGTCATCTTTCGGTTTGCCATATCAAAAAATAGATACATGTTTAAAGGGTTGCATGTTGTATTGGAAAGAAGACATCAATCTTAGAAATTGTAAAATATGCAATCAGGAAAGATACAAATCGAGGAAAAAGAAGGGAAAAGAAGTTCCGTACAAGCGTATGCATTATTTTCCCCTCACCCCTAGACTTCAACGATTATATGCATCATCTGTAACAGCGCATCATATGAGATGGCACAGTGTGAGAACACCTCAAGAAGGTACGTTGACACACCCATCCGATGGAGAAGCATGGAAACATTTTGATAAGAAATATCCTGATTTCGCAGCGGAGAGCCGAAATGTTAGACTAGGTTTATGTACAGACGGCTTCTCACCGTTTTTTCAGTTTGGTTCTAAATATTCATCTTGGCCTATAATAATCACACCTTACAATCTACCTCCGTGGATGTGTATGAAAACTCCATATATGTTTCCCACGATTGTTGTCCCTGGTCCTGATGATCCGACACAGGGCATTGATGTTTACTTACAACCGTTAATTGAAGAGTTGAAAATATTATGGTATGAAGGAGTTGAAACATACGACATATCAAAAAAGAAAATTTTTCGGATGTTCGCTTCTTTGTTATGGACTATTAGCGATTTTCCTGCATATGCAATGCTTTCGGGTTGGAGTACGGCCGGTCGTTTTGCTTGTCCTTATTGCATGGAAGAAACACGAGCATTTTCTTTGCCAAATGGAAAGAAAATTTCATGGTTTGATTGTCATCGATGTTTTCTTCATATTAATCACCCTTTTAGAAGAGACAAAAAAACTTCATAGCTAATAGACATGAGACTCTACGACCACCAGCGGTATGGTCAAGCGAGGAACTTTAAGGAGTTCAAGTGGATGAGCGCGACTGTATGGGAGAAGTGGGTTGAGTGGTGGAACTCTAAGGAGTTTAAGGTAACTCTACAATAAATCTCAGCAATTTTTTACCGTTTAATAAATAATTAATCATTGTAAATTTGCAGGAGGAGTCAGCTAGGAACTCGGCAAACAGGAGTAGGAATCCTGTATCACACCGTGGAGGCTCCAAATCTTTCCAGCATCACCGCGAAGATTTGGTAAATTTATCTATTATCACATTTGTATATTGATCAGTTCAGTAATTAGTTAATTATGTACAGTTAAATTATCCAAATTATCAATTGCAGGAACGTGCTCGTGGAGGCTCTGTTGGCTTAGTGGACGTGTTTGCTCACACCCACGCGTCTAGGCAAGTAGATGAGGCTGGCAATATCATATATCAGTGGGGTGATCAAGACAGGGCGACCGAGGCATATGTATGCATTTTTAAATTTCTAATACTTGCACCGATAAGTTTATTAATTTCTAGCTATGCGAAATAATTACATTCTACTATTTTTCAACTGAAATTGTTTTTTTTTTCATTTTAGTCGAGGTTGCAGGAGGCACAGGCTAATGCGCTTCAGTAGTCAGGTCGTGATGCGCTGACACAGGAGGAGCAGGATAACATTTTTACCGCTGTTATGGATCCGACGCAACGGAGTAGACGTTTTGGCTTCGGGAACCTAACGGTAATTAATCCTTTTACATATTTACAAAAAATCAGCGTTTAGATATATAATGTTATAATATTTTATATGCTGAGACAACCCTTTTGCTATTATTTCTATTTGCAGGCTCGACAGGCTCGACAAGCTCAAAAAGACCAAGACAAAGATGAAATCAAGGAGCTTAGAGCTATGGTTGAGCAGCTACGGGAGGAGAATCGTCTACGAGCCATCCAGGTGGAGCAGCTGGATCAAAAGCTTGCGCAGTATTTGCAGAATCATGGTACTCTTCCTTCGTCGTCTGGTGCTTCGGGAGGCGACGAGGATCCTTGAGGAGGTATGTTTTTGAGTATTTGTGTTTGAACAATGTATATATTGACTTGGAGATGTTTTGATGTTGATGGCGATGTTGTATATATTGGTACGGAGTGGGTGAGAAATATTTTGATGGCATGTACATGGTAAATTGACATTTGTTGATGGTATGTACGTTGATGGTATATTTTGTGATGTTTGATCGGTTTGGTTTGTTTATATTGGTGTTTTATTGATTTATGTGTGTTGTTTGTATTGATATTGATATATATGTGTGGAATGGATTGGAAATGGAATGAAAATTGAATGGATTGGAAATGGTATGGGTGGGGGGGTTAATAGGCCTGCTGTTATACAGCAAATAAACTCAGTATTTCCAACGGCTTCCAACGGTTTATTGGCCATTTTGTTCTAACGGATTCCAACGGCTCTAAGCCGTTAGCGGCCGTTGGAAATTCCGTTGGAAATGGTCCGTTGGATCCGTTGAAAAGCATTGCAAGGCGTGGGATTTATTCCAACGGCTATTCCAACGGTTTCCAACGGCCGCCAACGGCTAGGAGCCGTTGGAATAGCCATTTTATCTTGTAGTGAGATCGCCGAACCACTATAAATCTTGTGTCTCTGTCTATTTCTTTCCTCTTTAAGTTTATTATTCTTCATTTTTATCCTCTACAATACTTAGATCTGAGATCTGTGATTATACATTGCTGATTTGTGTTCATACACTGGTGCTTTCACGATATTTGGGGTTTGTGACCATTTTTGGCGCAAACACTTTGGTGCTTTCACCGAGAACTGAAATCAGGATTCTATCATTTGGAAATTGAATTTGAAGGCTTAGAGAATTCAGATCTAAAAAGCTATGACAATGCAATCAAATAGAAGACAAAGGCTAGAGAGAGGTCAGCATGAAGGGAGTCAAGTGGCTTCCTCAGGTGCAAATCAGACATCGATCTTCATCACCATGGATGAGATAGAGACAATGATGAAAAGACAAGAGGAAATGATCAAGACCTTGCTTCTTCAGATTGGGCAGCTTGGAGCGCCAAATCAAGGAGCAACCAGAGTTCAGAACGGAGCAGGACCATCTGGCACAGCCCCAGAACTAGGGGGAACTTACCCAGAGCATGTTAACCCGATCCCAGAAGCAGTACCAGGAGGAGCTGCGCAGCACGGCGTTAAGAGAGAAGCGAATGCTTGTTCAGGAGAGCAGGCTCCAGGAATCCCTCGTGAACTCGGCGGGCAAATCGGAAACAACGGACAAGGACTACAACTTGGAGATAGTGACAGATTGGCGAAGATGGTCAGATGCGCCACGAGAGGTGGACTAGTGAATAGAGATCTGGAGGATGTGAATAGGAGTCCCTTTGCTTCTACGATCAGGCAAGCTAGGAATCCGCCAGAATTCAAGCCACCAACATTAGAGACGTACGATGGAAGGACAGATCCTGCAGTGCATCTGACACGATACATGAGGCATATGGAGGTGTTGGCGGCATCAGAGGAGGTCATGGCCCGGTGCTTCCCATTGTATTTGACAGAAATTGCAACGCTTTGGTTTAGACAGCTGGAGAGTGGCTCCATAGGAACATGAACCGATCTGACTGAGAGGTTTATGAGGCAATTCAGAGTTCACATTTTGAGACCTAAGAATGTGATGAGTTTGGAAGCAATGAAGCAAAGAACCGGGGAGTCTTTGAGGAACTTTCTGATGCGATTCAATGCAGCGACAACATCGGTGGATCGACCCGATCCATCCTTAGTTTTGATGGCAGCTGTCTCTGGCGTAGCTGATGGCACATAGTTCAAGAATTCATTAACAAAGGATCCCCCTATGGATCTAGGAGAATTTTACCACGAGGCTGAAGGATTTTTATGATTAGAGGATGCAAATGCTGAAAGAGAGGAAGGAGAAGGAGTTGATGTTTATGCAGTCAAGGGTGAAAATCCTCCTAAAACAGATTCAGGAACTGGTAAAGGGAAACGAAAGGCTGAGGATAATAGTGATGGACTAGCACGACCACGAAAGGAACCAAGATTCACCTCCTACACGGAGTTGAATGAGACTTTGGAGCGAATCTACCAGGATACCGGGGGGCAGATTCCTTATCGAAAGCCAATAAGAAGGGATCCGACCAACAATGAAAGAAGGTCAGACAAGTACTGCTTATTCCACGATTTGACTGGCCATAGCACGAATGAGTGCAGACACTTGAAGGATGAGGTTGAGGGAAATATCTGGGATGGTCTGCTATCGCAGTATGTAAGAAGGGGAACAACAACGGTGGAGCGGGAGCGGCCACCACCTGCACCTACTGGAGACGGCTCAGGATCGAGGCGTCAGCTTATCATTAATTGATTGGGATAATGACGAATAAGTAGCAAACTCTACACCAACGCGACTTAGTCTTTTTACACATGTACAGGACCGCGAATGATCCTCAGGCATGCTCTGATACGACTACCGATCGCAACGGTGTAGTTATTTGCACTTTGACGTCCCTATTTTACCTTTATTTTCCATTTCTAATGTTTGAACCTGATTTTGTTGAACATCTCTGTTGAAAAACTTATTTTGAACGAAAATCCACTACCTATGATTCCACAACGGCTAAGCCACTTACACATGTAAGGGATCGCGAACGGTCCTCAGGCATGCTCTGAGATGGCGATAAACCGCCACCACAAACAGTTCATAAACTCACTCGAACGTGAAATCTAACATTGTTAATACTAAGTCCCCCCCCCCAGGCACACAAAATTCGCCTCGAACGGCACCCGACTACGAACGGTCACAATTCGCCTAACGGCACCCGACCACGAACGGTCACAATTCGCCTCGAACGGCACCCGACCGCGAACGGTCACAATTCGCCTCGAACGGCACCCGACCACGAACGGTCAAAAATCGCCTCGAACGGCACCCCGACCGCGAACGGTCACCCTTCGCCGCGAACGGCATCTGACCGCGAACGATCACATATCACCTCGAATGACATACGATCCCGAACGATCGTCATTCGTGGTCAAATAAAACTATCAATTCCTTTGCAGGTCATCAACAGGATATGAACATACAGCTCATGGCATTACAAAGCAACAACTTTCATCGAAGAAACGATAACTATTCAGAGTAAAGATTGCAGCATTTCAAAGCACATCATGTTTCCACAAGACGTGCTTCGGGGGGCAAATGTTATCCCGCCTTTTGGCAAAGCCGTGACACCAAGGAATTGACTAGTAACCAATGATGGTCCATCCTAAAGAACGATCATACACAGGCTCACTATGGATATCGACGAATTTTGTCCAAGTCCGGATCAAGCTAAAATTGGTATAACACGGCAAGCGAAGCTGTGAGAGTCAACTTTCCAAATTTCAGGTCAATCCGAGTTCGTACGCTCAAGTTACGAACGATGCAAAGTTGAGTAAAAACAGCCTTCCCCGACTCGCTCAAGTTCGACTCGCTCCGCTTGCCTACTTCGACTCACTCCGCTTCGCCTCCATCAGATACCTTCTTCGACTCGCCCAGTTCGCATCCCATAGGAAAACTTAATTCGACTCACTCCGCTTGCCTACTTCGACTCGCTCCGCTTGCCTACTTCGACTCGCTCCGCTTGCCTACTTCGACTCGCTCCGTTTGCCCACCCCGACTCGCTCCGTCTGCTTACTTCGACTCGCTCCGTCTGCTTACTTCGACTCGCTCCGCCTTCTCCACTTCAACTCCAACACAGAATCACACTTCGAATCGCTCCTCTACGACTCCATCAGAGAACCACGCTCCGACTCGATCTACTTCACATCCACATAATAGAGCATGGCAATCAAGGCGAACGAAAGCATAGTCATCGATACGAACGAAGGGACTCGCATCGATATGAACTGGGCTGATTCATAACCGAGTCGAACAGAGCGAGTCGAACAAAACAGCCTACCGGGAATCCCACTTCGTATCGATCATATCTCCTAATCCACAAGTCCAAATGTTATGAAATTTTCACAGTACGAAATCTGTTCGTATCGATCACGGATCGGACCGGAACTTCACGGGCTTGGGCGCGCGGGCCAGGTCACGTGCCAGAGAGGGCATCCCGAAATCTAAGCAAGATACCAGCCTCCTACACCTATAAATAGACCCCCTAAACCAACAGAAAAGGGGTTCTTCTTCTTCTTTGAGATCTCCAACGCCTAGACTCTGCCAAACATGGATCTGAACTCCATGGCTGCTTCCACCAACGAATTTCACTGATGCAAATCATTGTTATTCATTGTAATTTGCTGAAATCAATTGTAAACATCAAACAAAGATCAATAAAGCAAACTACTTCAGAGTGGACGTAGGAAAGATCGCCGAACCACTATAAATCTTGTGTCTCTGTCTATTTCTTTCCTTTTTAAGTTTATTATTCTTCATTTTTATCCTCTACAATACTTAGATCTGAGATCTGTGATTATATATTGCTGATTTGTGTTCATACACTAGCGCTTTCACGACATTTGAGGTTTGTGACCATTTTTGGCACAAACAGTAATCAATTAATTTAAGATGATATACTAATTGATTAAAGCAATCAATCAAATATGGTTATATATGGAAAGCAGAATAGAAAACCATCAATTAATTGATTTAAATCATTGACTAATTTTATGGTCAATAAAGAAGAATAATAGGTATGGAGAATTAATCAAGAAAATAATAAATTTGGTGACAAGTACCATTTTGCTTAATTTGTGTTGAAATCAAATCAAGTAAATTCAGAAATATTTCAACCTTATCTCCAAAGCAGTCTTTATCTTCCCACCTACACACACACACACACACATATATATATATGAAGACATTTGTTTATTTTTTTGGACAAGAGAGTTCCTTACAAAATATCTTCAATAAGATCCATATTTCCGTATCTATTTTAGGGTGAGTAAAATTTATTGAGTGATTTATGTTCCTTTCATATTACTGTACTATCTCTTAAAGTGAAGAAATAATAAAGGTTGTTGGGTCTGAGGACGTAAGCATAGATGAACCTCATTATATCTATTGGAAAATGGAGTGTCTATAACACAATGCGGAATGGATCTTAAGGCTATTTGAACACTAGAGGGGGTGAAGTGTATATTTCAATTATTTAGAACTAACTTATGACTTTAACACTATATCCAATCAAATTGCAAATAGAAAACCAATAATCATAGAATAAGTAAATATTAAAGTAAAATGCAATAAAGCAAATAACAGTCTTATTTTTATACTGGTTCGAATTGACCAATCCTACATCAAGTCCTGCACTGCACCGTGCAAAATTTTAGTATAATCGCTTGCTTTCCACGGGTGGCAAGAACATCTACACCCACTTGATTTCATGGGCTACAAGATACACCCACTTGATTTCACAGGCTACAAGAATACATTCACCTTTTCACAAACAACAACAAAGTATGGCAAGTAGTCGTATCTTCAATACAGATTCTTGCAGATTTGGTACAATGATCCTATACCTCCAATGGTAATATATCTTTGAGGAATAGGATGAAATAGAGAGAGAATGATACGAATTCAAGTAGAAACTCTCTGATATAATGTGGTTTGCAAATGCTTCAGGAATCGGAGTGAAACGGTATGGATTTGCAAAGAGAATAAAATAATATGCAACGGATTTCTTTTGCAAAAGCATCAAAGAGAAAGAGTATGAGAATGAAGAGAGAATTGATTGGAAAATTCGTTTTCCATAGTTTTTGTATAGTGGTTGAAGAGACATGTCTTTCGGTGAAGAGGTGGCGGGAAAATTCCTTGATTTAAACTTTAAAATACCGACCAACGGGAAGTATGTCGACATACTTAACCCCCATATGTCGACATATAGACATTTTCCATAGAGAATAACAACATCAATAAGTGTAGAAAATTTCAAATTTCAAAAGTACCTCTTCTTTTTTGGATTTTTGTGGTTCGGTTCAGGTCAATGGTTGATGATCTTCAAATATAATTGTCATGGGATCTTTAACAAGGAATTCTAAGACTCAACCAAGGACTCGTCACTTTAAACACCTCTGTCCTTTCAGCATTCTTCTTCAATCAGTTTTCTTCTTTCATTGCTCTGATTAACCTTCATATATAATTCGTTTTCTGCACAACTCGAAGATACGTTAGTAGTAATATTTATATAGTTGTCGTCGTCAAAATCAATACCTAGAGTATTAACAATCTCCTCATTTTTGATGATGACAACCATAAAAATAATTGAGAGATAAAATATAATATTTTTATATTTGACTCCCCCTATCATTTTGCCTAGTATATTTATACATTTCCCCCCCTTTGTCCTCAACAAAAAAGGCGAAAAAGAATCGCTTAAGCACAACTAGATAATATGTATAGACTTTGTGTGTGTGTGTGTGTGTGTATAAATGTATATAAATAGAATTCATAAGGGGAATCAAAATCAATTCAAAACATGAAATAAACCTATCAAGTAAAATAATTAAAATTATGTGAGTTTTAGCGTTATCGACATTGCCGATGCCAATAGCATATCATTTTGATATTTATCTAAAGTTCAATGGATTTCTTGTCATATGCTTTGAACATCCGCTATCGGAGTCCATTGTTCGGTACCTAAAAATATAAAATATGCACATTGGTACCCTTTTTATTTTAGGTCCATGGGGTTAAGTTTTGGGAAGCCAAACCCATGAAAAGTTTGAATACCTTTTCAAAATATAATCATAAGATAAATGAACTTTGTTAATAAAATTATCGATGTATTTTTCTTTCTCATTATCATCTAACTTTCTAGGTACCCATATATTTATAAACCTATTTGAGGGTTTTAACTTTAATTTCCTAGGTTTTGGTTTGAACTTAGCAGCGTTAACAAATTTAGTACTTTGATCACTATTTTTCTTTGATTTGGGCTTAGGGGTGTATCCAAGTCCATGTTTATTGTCAGTAGGTTTAGAGTCAGATAATAAATTTTCTGGATTATTCTTCCCTTTGTTAAATTTATCAACATCAGTTTTCATTTTATCAAAATCTTTATTAAATATAAGAATAACATTATTTAAAGATGTTATTTTGTTATTTAGATCAATGACCTATGATTTCATTAAAAGATTTTCTGATCCTAATGATTCATTTTCACTTTTCAGTTTTTCAAAACTTCTAAGTTTTGAATCATCATTAAGTCCATCAAGTCTTTCAATTTCATCTTCTAAACATTGTTTTTCTTCGGTTAACATTTCGTTAAATATTGTTAATCTATCTATCTCTGCTAAACTGTTCTTGTACTCTTTCCTAAGAGTTTTATATCCCTTGTACATATCATTAAAGACATTCATAATTTCTTTATTAAAATTCCATACCTGGTCATCATTTTCCATGAAGCACATGTTGGCATTTTCTATTTTTGAATCACTATCACTCGATGATGTATCTGAATCATTCCATGTTGCTTTGAAACCATGTTTCCTCTTCTTATTAAAAGTGTTCGAAGAGTACTTTGATTTATTCTGGTTGGGACAGTCTCTTTTCAAATGACCGGGTTTATCACATTCGAAACACTTAACAACATTTCCATTTTTGGAATTACTGTTGTTAGTTTTCCAAAGTTTGTTCGTTTTTCAATATTTCAAGAATTTCATGAAATTCCTGGTCATAAACTCGATATCATCATCAGCATCATTTGGTTCATCATTGTCATCTGTAGCGTTAAGTGCTAGTGATTTCTTCTCATTTGCCTGCAACTTTACTTAATGGGACATTAGCTACTAATTAAATCTTCTATTTGCATAGTACTAATATCATAGGCTTTTTCGATAGCCAGAGTCTTTTGACCCATTCACTAGAAAGTGAATTCAAGATCTTTCTGACTTAGTCCTCTTCAGTAGTTTTCTTTCCTAATGATATTATTGCATGTACTATATCCTAAAATCTAGAATACATATTAGAAATAGACTCATTTGGTTTTAAAAGTTGAAACTATTTAGTTAGCATAGATATCTTAGTTTGGTTTACTTTATTAGTGCTCTCATGTGTGACTTGCAACGTTCTCAAAATTTCATATGTAAACTTACAAATAAATACTCGATTAAATTCATTTCTATCGAACGAGCATAATAAAATGTCCATGGCCTTTGGGTTACTGAGTGATTGTGTATTTTGCTTCAGTGTCCACTGTGAATAGTTCATTTGGGGCTCAGTGTACTCTATTTGGGTAATGTTCCAAATATCTAAACCATTAGACTGCAAATAAAATTTCATCCTATAAGCCCAATATGCATAATTACTACCATCAAATAGAGTAGGTCTAGTGGTAGAATTTCCCTTCTACAAAAGTGTTAAAGAAAGTGTTACAAGTGTCATTAGCCATTTATATTTTTCAAAAACCACTGATACCAAATGTTGGAAAATGTGGTGTCTATAACACAATGCGGAATGGATCTTAAGGCTATTTGAATTCTAGAGAGGGTAAAGTGTATATTTCAATTATTTAGAACTAACTTATGACTTTAACACTATATCTAATCAAATTGCAAATAGAAAACCAATAATCATAGAACAAGTAAATAGTAAAGTAAAATGTAGTAAAGTAAATAACAGCCTGATTTTTATATTGGTTTGGATTGACCAATCCTACATCTAGTCCTGCACTGCACCTTGCAAAATTTCACTGCAATCTCTTGCTTTCATGGGCGGCAAGAACACCTACACCCTCTTGATTTCACGGGCTACAAGATACACCCTCTTGATTTAACATGCTACAATAACACCTTCTCCTTTTCACAAACAACAACAAAGTATAACAAGTAGTCGTATCTTCAATACAGATTCTTACAGATTCGGTACAATGATCCTATAGACCTCTAATGGCAACATATCTTTGAATTCTTTGAGAGAATGATATGAATTCAATAGAAACTCTCTGATATAACATGGTTTGTAAATCCTTGAAGAATTGGAGTGAAATGGTATGGATTTGCAAAGAGAATAAGAGAATATGCAATGGATTTCTTTTACAAAAGTATGAAAGAGAAAGAGTATGAGAATGAAAAGAGAATTGATTGGAAAATTCATTTTCCAAAGACTTTATATAGTGGTTGAAGAGACATGTCTTTTGGTGAAGAGGTGGTGGGAAAATCCTTTGATTTAAACTTTAAAATACCGACCAACGGGAAGTATGTCGACATACTTGACCCCCATATGTCATCATATAGACATTTTCCATAGAGAACAACAACATCTCATCAACATCAATAAGTGTTGAAAATTTCAAATTTCAAAAGTACCTCTTTATTTTGGATTTTTGTGGTTCGGTTGAGGTCAATGGTTGATGATCTTCAAATATAATTGTCATGGGATCTTTAACAAGGAATTCTAAGACTTAACCAAGTACTCATCACTTTATACACCTTTGTCCTTTCAGCATTCTTCTTCAATCAGTTTTCTTCTTTCATTGCTCTGATTAACCTTCATCTATAATCCATTTTCTTCCAACGAGTTATTGTTTATCTGTGTAAATGTCTCCATAATATATTTGAAAGTACTACACAACTCGTAGATATGTAAGTAGTAATATTTATATGGTTGTCATCAAAATCAATACCTAGGTATTAACAATATCAATGTTTTCTTTTCTTTGTTTGTAATTTATGTCCTTTAATTTTCTTTTTATTTCATTTGTTGTATTGGAATTTTTGAAATTGTCTACATACTAGATTATTGAGTGTCCTACTTTCGCTACCCAAAACTCTAATTTTCGCTACAGATTAGTATAAGAGCTTGTTGTTCTGTTTGATGATTATTTCAGCTATATCTAATTCTACAAAGAGTAGTATTGGTAGAAGATCTATAAATTATGGAGTCGTTAGATTTGATGGAAATGGATATTTTGGTACATGGAAGATAAAGATGGAAGCAGTGTTTCAAGAAAGAGAGGACTTTTATGGTGTCTTAGATCTAGAAAAACTAAAGAAATTGATGTCGAAGAGATTGAGGAATTGGAAAAGGATGGTCTCCTTTTACCACCATCCAGCTTAGCCTTTCTGATAAAGTCATTAGAAAGTTTTCTCATATGAAAACTGCCAAGGAATTATGGGATGCTCTTCAGAGAAAGTTCTATGACAAATCTCTCACCAACAACATCATCCTACAAAATAGCTTTATTCGTTCAAGATAAAGCCTGAAGCCAATGTAATTGCTCACGTGGATGCCCTAAACACACTTGTTATGAATCTTCGAGCCACTGAAGTAAAAATTAAAAATGAAGTGCAAGTTGTCATTCTTTTTTGGTCTTTGCCTACGAAATATAACATTTTTGTTAACTCTATGATTTATGAGCACTCTTCTATTTGCTTAGAGGATGTGAAGACAAATTTTCATTACACGACATTAAGGGGAATGTTAGCAAACATGAGCATGGAGAACGATTCTAAAAGCCTTATTGTGTAGATGGGAAGAAGTAAGAGTAAATCCAAATAAAATAGGGATAGAGGCAAGTCAAGATCTCTGTCAAGGAAAGCTCTAAAGGGAGTTTGTCATTATTGTAGAAGGCCTAGACATTATATTGAAAGTTGCATCGAGTTAGAGAATAAAAAAAGCTATTATCCAAAAGGCTTTAGCCTCTACAGCGGAGACATCAGATTCAAAGAGTGATTCTGGCGCTTTTACAGCTTCTTCCTCTTCTACGAAGATTGCTATTTTGTAACATCCCCCTACTTGGAGGCGCAAACTAACGGCTATGGATGCTGCAGTCATCCATAGTTATTAATCCTCGGCGACCAAATACGATAATGTTAGATACATTGACACATATAACCACATGAATATGGAAAAAAATTTAAACAGTAAACAAAGTCCACATTCCATTTCAAAATAATTCAAATTCATTACATAATCCCGGAGCACTGATCACGTTCAGAAAAGTATACTTATTACAAAATACGCCAAGAGCAACATATGAAGATGCCCTCTTGGGTGATCAGAGTATATAATATGGCAACAAAACAAGTTTTCCTTTACAACCAAACGCAGATGAAACAAAAGAACTTTAAGTAGCTAGCAGGCGGCTTGCACGTCACCGGAAGCTTTATTCGTCTAAAAGAACACCTGAAAACCCTAAACCTCAAACTACTCAAAATCAATTGAGTACCCTAGAGTTTAAGGGGAAAACAAAAACTTCAAGTCAGATATAAAGCATGGTATGAATAATAATCTACCATCTCAAATCATTTAGATATCTAGTGGGACTACGCCGCTTAGCGGAACGGGTTTTCCCCTCACTAGTATCTTAAAACCTTTATAAAACCATATACTGTGCTCCTGCATCCACAATGGTTAAAACAATTCAAAAAAAATGATGATATGCAAACAAGTAAGTTAATTCTGGATTACCTATCCACATTCATTTTGACTATCTGCCTCAATTATAGTTTCTAGGATTACTATCAACCTATTAGTTTTCATGGGCTCACTAATAACTGGTTAAATGTTTATGGACTACCTGTTTGATTTTATAGTTTTCATGGGATCACTAAGAACCTATTGGTAACTCCAATATCTTTTCTTTTATCATAGTTTTCATGGGTTGACTAGGAACCTATTGACTAACTGTCAATATCTTGATCCGAATATAGTTTTCATAGGCTAACTATAAACCTATTGGTCCCACGCCAATATCAAATCATAGTTTTCATGGGCTGACTATGAACCTATTGGCCCATGCCAATATCTTTCCTTTTACATAGTTTTCATGGGCTTACTGTGAACCTATTGGCCCCCGCCAATATCTTTAATTAAGATTTCAACATTTCTTTAGTTATATTCACTACTTGTCAACCTAGCTGGTTATTTTGCCCTTCGCCAAAGTACCGTTATGGATTAATTTCAATGTGAATAAATATATGAAGAAGCAATCAATACAACAAAAAGTAATACTCTCAAAAATCTTTATTTATGCCATGGTACTTCCTTTATAATAAGAATGGGGTATTTGTTTTGAAACTTTAAAACATCACTTTCGAAACTGCTGGATGACCTCCATCGAAAGCATAGAAAACCTCTTTTCAAAACTCTAAGTATATACCTTTTCAAGCTCTATAAATCAATCCTTTCGAAACCAAATCATACCTTTCGAATGTGTCAAAACATTGCTAAGTAATCTTTATAAATATTGCTTTGAAACCAATGAAAGTAACCCTTTCGAAAACATTGGGTTTTACTCTTTAAAAACATCTTTTGGGTCAAAGTGGTTACACACGAAAGTATCTCTTTCGAAACCTTTAATAAAATATTTTTGGGAAAAAATTGATGGTTTCGGGACCATATATTCGAAAGCTCCAAACCTTGGAGTAAAACTTTGAAGGATAGCGTCGAAACCCCCTTTCGACACCATTGCCTTCGAAACCCCTGAACCCCTTCGAAAGCATTTAGTAAGTGACTTAGCTTAAGTTTAGAACAAAGAGAACCCCTCGAAAGCATTGATGGTTGCAATACATCTGAAAGGTTGAAGAATAGCGGCTGAGTTTCGACCAGGTCGGAACCACTTATTTCGAAAGCATTATATAAAAACAAAGGAACCCATTCGAAAGCTCCTACTTAAAACATGATATGGCAACCTACTTAGAAAGCTATTTAGAAAAACCCTTTTCGAAAACACAGGTTTCGACTACGTCAAATATTTTAGGTAAAACAAAGCAGGCACTTAACATTTGAAAATAGAACTAAGGTTTCGACACTATCGGAAGCATTGCTTTCGACACCATAGCTTCCGCCTTTCCTCTAGTCCACTACGTACCATCTAAGTGATACCATGTGTATTGGTTTCGACTAGGTAGGTTTCAGCTGGGTTGGTTTCGATTGAGTTGGAGCGGAAGCATTGGAGTCGAAAGGTACTACTAAAGGAGGGGAAACCCTCTTTTCCGATTAAAGGCTGAAATCACGCTCATTTTTAGTAATTGCTTTAACTAACCTGTCTATGTGTAATCTTTTAATTGGTTGCCTTAAAACTTTTCAAATACTTTACAAAATAACTGATGCATTTATTAGATCTAAACCAAAGGAAATATTAACGTTTAATCCCTTCCATTAAGCAAAACCAATATTGCAAATAAGTCCTTTTAAAATAATTTATTTTCCATTGCAAATCAATTAGGAAAAATCCCCGAAAATCACAGAAATTCAATTTCATCATGTTATCTAACATATTAGAATTTCAGAACCATTTTCTTCATGAAATAATCGAGATATTATTTTAAACCCAAATATATCATATTTTCCTTTAGAAATTCATAATAAATTTTCCATAGCTTGGAAAAGTTTAAAATTTGAAACCCATCCCTAAAATCATGTTTTACCTAACATATAATTTTTCCATGGCATTCTGAATTCAATAACAATCGGTTTTGCCCTATAACCGTGCAAATTCATATGTAAATGAATTGGTTTAAATCAAACATATAATAATTCATGCATATCATCATCCAAAACATCATAAAAACGAATTTAATCTTAAATCCGAAAACATATGATTATAAAAACAAAATAGAGATGGAATGAATTATTATTCACCTTAAATATGATAAGAGATTTGAGATTTGATTTGAAATTAATCCCCTAACTTTAATTCCTTAACTTGATTGAATTTCTCTTCCTCTTCTTCCTTGTTAATGGCCAGCTCTTCTTAGGTTAAATTTACGTTTTTGATTTTTTGAGAAAATGAACGTGAATAGGCAAATAAAAGTGTATGGCCGTGGATAATAAGGTTTGGCAATATTACTAATATGCCCATGTTTTAATTAAAAATTTAAAAGCCATTTTAAGCCCATTTAAGGTAAATTAAGCATGACCTTCTAAAAGTTTTATTTGAATCTCAATCCCCTTATCATCATTATTCTATTTCATTTATCAAATTAAATTTCTTGAATAATGTTATAAAAAATTAGGGGTGTTACAGGCTCCCGCCTTAAAGAATTTCGTCCTTGAAATTCAGTAAGGACTAAATACTAAACATAGCAATCATTTGTAACAACTCCTAACATCTATACTAGCCAATCTGAGCTATCTATATTCTAATATAGACATACCCTCACAGCAGATTAGGATAAGTATCTCTAATCCTGCCTTCTGTCTCCCAATTACAGTCCTTCTCATTGTCGCTCTACTGAACTTTCACCAACCTGACTGTCTTGTTCTTCAATCCTTTCTCATCTCTTGCTACAACTCGAACTGGTTGGCTAACAAAAGTCAATTAGGCTCTACTATCAAGTCTTCGAACCCTGTTGGAGGAATAATAGTCTCTGGATCATGCACATACTTGTAGAGTGAGACACATGAAATACATTAGGACACCTGCCATACTGCTCGGCAACTCTACTCTGTATGCGAGCTTCCCAATCCTCTCTATAGTTTGGAATAGTCCAACATATCTCGAGGCTGACTTCTCTGACTTTCCAAATCGTACCACACCCTTCATCGGTGACACCTTAATAAAAACCTTATCTCTAACTGAGAACTCTAGGTCTTTACGCCTCTTATCTGCGTAACTCTTCTGTCTGGATTGAGCTTCCTTCATCCTTTCTCGGATTAACTCAATCTTCGCCGACGCCTCCCTAACCAAATCTGGACCTAAGACTAATCTTGGTCAGTCTATTCACTATAACCCATATACTTTCGTTTCCTCTATTTGACCTTGGCAACCCGTCTATAAAATCCATGGATATCGAATCCTATTTTCAAATTGGAATCTCTAGAGGTTGAAGCAATCCACTCGGCTTCTGATGTTCGGCCTTCACTTGTTAACAGTTTACACACTGCCTAACCCACAAGCCAACATCTCTCTTCATACCTTCCCAATAGAAGTTCCTCTTCATATCCTGATACACCTTGGTTCCTCTAGGATGAATCTTAAACTTGGACCAATGACATTCTCCAAGAACTTCTTTCCTCAAGTCCTCCACATTCAGAACACACAACCTTTCCTTCTTTCTAAACCATTCTCTTTGGTCAAGGCTAAAGTCTTTTAGATCATCGATCTCATCTCCAATCTCGAGCCTTTTAATCCTCTCGGCTAACATTGGATCCTCTTTATTCTTAGAAGCAATCCTTTCGATCAACACTGGTCGAACTTCTAAACATGACAACATGGCGGTACTCTGACTGGAACCAGCAGTCGATCTTAACTGCACACCACAACTGGCCAAAGCTTCTAAATCCTTCCACTACGCCAACATAGCTAATACCACATTCTAATGTCTTTAGCTAAGAGCATCCGCTACCTTATTACCTTTTCTTGGTGTATACTCTATACCAAAATCATAAGCAGCCAAAAACTCCAGCCACCTCTGTTGTCTCATATTCAACAACTTTTGAGAGAATAAGTATCTTAAAGACATATGATCGGTATAATGCTCAAACCTTTCCTCTAAGAGATAATGTCTACAAATCTTCAGTGTAAAGATCACCGTAGCCAACTCCAAATTATGTGTAGGATACCTCACTTCATGCGGTCTAAGCTGTCTAGATGCGTAGGTAATAACTTTACCCTTCTGCATCAATACTGCTCCCAAACCAGTTCCGCATGCATCAGTATACACCACCAACTCCTTATTTTCATCTGGAACTACTAAAACTGGTGCATTGGTCAACAAATGCTTTAACTTAAGGAATGCTTCCTCACATTTGTCGGACCAGATAAACTTCACCTCCTTCCTGGTTAACTAAGTCAAAGGTGCTGCTATCCACAAGAAATCCTTGATGAATCTCCGGCAATAGCCAGCAAGTCCAAGAAAACTTCTAATCTAAGTTACCATCTCTGGTCTCATCCAATTATTCATAGCTTCGATCTTATCTAGATCGACTGACAAGCCTTTCTCTGAAACCACGTGACCAAGAAACTTAACCTCTTTCTTCCAAAAATGACACTTGGTAAACTTCGCCTTTAGCTGATTCTATCTCAGCGTCTCCAGTACCACTCTAAGATGAACTTCATGCTCTCCCTCATCCTTGGAGTATACTAAAATGTCATCTATAAACACCAGCACAAACCTATCCAAGTACTCTCAGAAGACTCTGTTCATCAAATCCACGAAGAAAGCAGGTGCATTTGTCAATCCAAATGGCATCACTAACCACTCATATGAACCATACCTAGTCCGAAATGCTGTCAAATGAATACTGTCCTCTGCCACTCTTAACTGATGGAAACCTATCGTCGAATCCAACTGGGAAAACACTCTGGATCCACTTAATTGATATAATAGATCGTCTATTCTTGGCAAATGATACTTATTCTTAATCGTTCTTTCGTTTAACTTACGATAGTCGATACACATCCTCAATGACCCATCTGGTTTCTTTACGAACAATACGACCGCTCCCCAAGGCGAACTGCTTGGCCTGATAAAACTCCTTCCTTCAAGATCCACTAGCTGCACCTTCAATTCCTTCATCTCTGTAGGTGTCATCCTGCTAGGTGGTCTACTAACAGGTTCGGCTCTGGGCAAAAGATCAATATGAAACTCAACTGCTCGTTTCGGTGGTAGTCCAGTGACTGGCTCAAAGACATCTACAAACTCTCTTATTACCCGAACCTGACTTAACTCATCTCCTATCTCCATAGCATTAAGCAAAGTACTAACACTCGGGTCAGAATTCTCCACTAAGAGTATTACTCAGTTATGGCTATCAGGATGTCTCAGTGATACCTCCTTATCCTAGTAAAATATTCTGGCCTCATACCTACCCAACCAATCCTTACCCAAGATGATTCCAAAATTTATGAAATCGAAAACATACAGTCTGCATTCAAACTTATGACTTAACAAATCTAGTTCTAACTGGTCACATCTCAACCCTAGAGTTGCATACCCTTCTATTGGATTCGCAATACTTAAGGAAGTAACAAGGTAGGTGGGTTCTAAGCATAATCTATCAACCAAACACTGAGATATAAATGAATGTGATGCACCAGTATCAAAAAGTATTCTACTGGTATACTCTGAATCAAAAACGTACCTTCCATCACAGTCTTTCCTTTATCAGCCGCGGTAGGCCTAGCTGGTCCAATAGCAAAAACCTTTCCTTTGTCCTCCTTAACTGGCTCTGGACAATGATTCTTGTAATGCCCAACTTGATCACAGTTGAAGCACTTCACATTCTTCTTATTTGTAGCCTTCTTCCCATTACTTGACCGGCACTCATTCGCATAATGACCCTTCTTGTCGCACTTAAAGCAAACTAACTCGGCCTTCACCTTCTTGGCAGTATCTCCCTTCTGGGCTCGCTTCTTTTTGAAGAACTTTCTCTTCTTCCCTTGAGAACCCTGAATTTCCACTGGCTTCTCTCTAGCACAACTAGCAAGCATCTCCTCATGGAAAATGGCCATCTCCACAACTAAATTACTAGGATCACGAAGATGTGGTAGGGTCGCCCTAGCAATCTCTGGCCTCAGTCCCCTAATGAACTTCTCGTTCCTTCTGATGATGGTGTCTATAGTATTATGTCCATAATGGGATAACTCCTCAAACTTAGTAGCATACTCAATGACCGACATCTCTCCCTACTCCAAATCCATAAACTTCCCCATTAGCTCTGACTTAGCAAACTCAGACACAAACTTTTTCTCAAATCTCCTTCTAAACCCAGCCCAAGTCAACTGTTCTTCCAGAACTCCGATAGTAGCACTATTCCACTAGTGAATCGCTGACCCTTGCAACTGTCTAGAGGCTAACCTTCTCTTTTGTGCATCATCTAAACCCAAGTAAATATACGCTCATAATGCAACAACCAATTCTCAATCTCAATAGCATTCTCCGTCCCCATGAATGGATTCCCACCAAGACTGGTGTAGTCCCTGCTCAGCCTAGCATAATTATTCCCAAATGTAGCTACAGGATTGGCTCCTCCAATATTTCCACCAATTCCAGCAGTAGCTCCTGCTTGCATCATATTGATGAATAACTGATACATCACCCCCATATCTACTGGTGGATTTCCAGCACCCACATTGGCATCAGCATTTTGGTTATTAGCATTAGCTGATCGACCCGAGTTCCTCCTAGTAGTGGGTCGAGCATTTCCATTAGTTGTGGTGCTTCCTTCACCAAGATTTCCTCTTCCTTTTCCTGCTTCCATATCTTCCTTCTCGTAAATCTGCATACAAGCCTTAGTAAGATAGAAAAGAACGGTCTAAGAGAGCAGGTAATACGTACTTATATATATATATAATATATCAAATACAAGTATGTTACTATAACGTTAACCCAAACTCCAATCTTGTTATATGATTCATTGGATTATGTTTGAAAAATCTTTTAGGTTTAAGTTTCTTTTAAAGTTTCATAAACCTCGCTCTGATACCAACTTGTAACATCCCCCTACCTGGAAGCCCAAAACTAACGGCTACGGATGCTGTAGTCATCTATAGTTATTAATCCTCTACCACCAAATACGGCAATGTTAGATACATTGATACACAGAACCACATGAATATGGAAAAAATTTAAAACAGCAAACAAAGTCCACATTCCATTTGAAAATATTTCAAATTCATTACATAATCCCAGAGCGGGGACCACGTTCAAACAAAGTATACTTATTACAAAATACGCCAAGTGCGACATATGAAGATGTCCCCTTTGGTGATCAAAGTATATAATATGGCAAAAAAACAAGTTTTCCTTTACAACCAAACACAACGAAAATAAAAGAACTCTAAGTAGCTAACAGGCCTTCTGCACGTCACCGGAAGCTTTGTTCGTCTAAAAGAACACCTGAAAACCCTAAACCTCAAACTACTCAAAATCAATTGAGTACTCCAGAGTTTAAGGGGAAAACAAAAACTTCGAGTCGGACATAAAGCCTAGTATGGATAATAATCTATCATCTCAAATCATTTAGATATCTAGTGCGACCACGCCCCTTAGCGGAACGGATTTCCCCTTCACTAGTATCTTAAATCCTTTATAAAAACCATATACTATGCTCCTACATCCACAATGGTTAAAACAATTCAAAAAATATGATGATATGCAAGTAAGTAAGTTAATTCTGGATTACCCATCCACATTCATTCTGACTATCTGTCTCAATTATAGTTTCTAGGATTACTATTAACCTATTAGTTTTCATGCGCTCACTAATAACCGATTAAATGTTTATAGACTACCTATCGATTTCATAGTTTTCATAGGATCACTAAGAACCTATTGGTAACTCTAATATCTTTTCTCTTATCCTAGTTTTCATGGGATGACTAGGAACCTATTGACTAACTGTCAATATCTTGATCCGGATATAGTTTTCATTGGCTAACTATAAACCTATTAGCCCCTGCCAATATCAAATCATAGTTTTCATGGGATGACTATGAACCTATTGGCCCCTGCCAATATCTTTCCCTTTACATAATTTCATGGGCTTATTGTGAACCTATTGGCCCCTGCCAATATCTTTAATTAAGATTTTAACATTTTTTAAGTTATATTCACTAGTGGGTCAACCTGGCTGGTTATTCTGCCCTTCCCCAAAGTACCGTTATGGGATAATTTCAATGTGAATAAATATATGAAGAAGCAATCAATACAACAAAGTAATACTCTCAAAAATCTTTATTTATGCCATTGTATTTCCTTTAAAATGAGAATGGGCTATTTGTGTTGAAACTTTAAAACAACACTTTCGAAACCGCTGGATGACCTCAATCAAAAGCATAGAAAACCTCTTTTCAAAACTCAAAGGATACACCTTTCGAAGCTCTATAAATCAATCCTTTCGAAACCAAATCATACTTTCAAATGTGTCAAAACATTGCTTAGTAATCTTTAGAAATATAGCTTCGAAACCAATAAAAGTACCCCTTTCGAAAACATTGGGTTTTACTCTTTAAAAACATCTTTTGGGTCAAAGTGGCTACACACGAAAGTATCTCTTTTGAAACCTTTAATAAAATATTTTTAGGGAAAAATTGATGGTGTCAGAACCATCTATTCGAAAGCTTAAAACCTTGGAGTAAAACTTTGAAGGATAGCATCGAAAGCCCCTTTCGACACCATTGCCGTCGAAACCCTTGAACACCTTTGAAAGCATCTTAGCTTAAGTTTAAAACAAAGATAACCCCTCGAAAGCATCGATGGCTGCAATACATCTGAAAGGTAACATAACATCTGCAATACACCAGGTCAGAACCACTTCTTTCGAAAGCATTATATAAAAACAAAGGAACCCATTCGGAAGCTCCTACTTAAAACATGATATGGCAACCTACTTAGAAATCTATTTAAAAAAACCCCTTTCGAAAACACAGGTTTCGACTACATCAAAATCTTTAGGTAAAACAAAGCAGGCACTTAACATTTGAAAACAAAACTAAGGTTTCGACCACATCGGAAGCATTGCTTTCGACACCATAGCTTCTGCCTTTCCTCTAGACCACTACGTACCATCTAAGTGATACCTTGTGTATTAGTTTCAACTAGATGGGTTTCGGCCTGGTTGGTTTCGACTGAGTTGGAGCGGAAGCATTGGAGTCGAAAGGTACTACTAAAGGAGGCGAAACCCTCTTTTCTAATTAAAGGTTGAAATCATGCTCATTTTTAGTAATTGCTTTAACTAACCTGCCTATGTGTAATCTTTTAATTGGTTGCCTTAAAACTTTTCAAATACTTTAGAAAATAACTGCCGCATTTATCAGATCTAAATCAAAGGGAAAAATTAACGTTTAAGCCCTTCCATTAAACAAAACCAATAATGCAAATAAGTCCTTCTTTTAAAATAATTTATTTTCCATAGCAAATCAATTAGGAAAAATCCCCAAAAATCATAGAAATTCAATTTCATCATGTTATCTAACATATTAAAATTTCAGACCCAAATTCTTCCTTAAATAATCGAAATAAATTTTAAACCCGAATATATCATATTTTCCTTTAGAAATTCATAATAAATTTTCCATAGCTTGGAAAATTATAAAAATTGAAATCCATCTCTAAAATCATGTTTTACCTAACATATAATTTTTCCATGGCATTCTAAATTCAATAACAATCGGTTTTTCCCAAAAACCGTGCAAATCATATGTAAATGAATTGGTCTAAATCAAACATATAATAATTCATGCATAACATCATCCAAAACATCATAAAAATGAATTTAATCTTAAATCCGAAAACATATAATTATAAAAACAAAATAGAGATGGAATGAATTATTATTCACCTTAAATATGATAAGAGCTTTGAGATTTGGTTTGAAATTAATCCTCTAACTTTAATTCCTTAACTTGATTGAATTTCTCTTTCTCTTCTTCCTTGTTAATGGCCGGCTCTTCTTAGGTTAAATTTGCATTTTTGAGTTTTTGAGAAAATGAATGTGAATGGGCAAATAAAAGTGTATGGCCATGAATAGTATGGTGCGGCTATATTTACTAATGTGCCCATGTTTTAACTAATAATTTAAAAGCCATATTAAGCCCATTTAAGGTAAATTAAGCACGACCTTCTTATAGTTTGATTCAAATCTCAATCCCCTTATCTTCATTATTCTATTTAATTAATCTAATTAAATTTCCTGAATAATGTTATCAAAAACTAGGGGTGTTACATATTTGGAATATTAACTCTAGAGCATCCTATCATATGAAACCCAATAGGCACTTTTTTCCACTTATCATCAGCTTAATGGAGGAGAGGTTCTCATGGGAAATAATGCTACTTGTCTTATGATTTCTATTGGAACGGTGACGATCAAGATGTTTGATGGTGTTTTTCATACTTTGTGTGTTGTCAGGCATGTGCCTGATTTGAGGCTTAGTTTGATCTCAGTTAGGCCATTGTGTAATCTTGCTTGAAGTGTATAATAGAAAAGCATTTATTGAAAATTGCAAATGGCTCGTTGATAGTGATGAAATGGGTAAAAGCTAGAAATCTATATTTGCTGAAGGAAACCACTGTTGTTGCGAAGTCTTCTTCGGTTGTTGATTCTAATTCTATCAGATTATGGCATTTTTGTATGGGACACATTGGAGAAAACAAAAAATGGAGGTGTTGAGAAAGCGAGGTTTAATTGATGGTATTTATCATCCAAAACTTGGCTTTTGTGAGGGATGCATACTTGAAAGAAGTCGAAGATTTCTTTTGGCATTGCAAAGCATAAGTCCAAAGATGTTTTGGAGTATGTTCATATGATGTTTGGGGCACTACACCATGCCTATCTATTAGAGGAGCCAAGTATTTTTCTTATTTATTAATGATTTATCCAGAAAATATGGATTTACTTTATGAAGTCCAAGGATGCATATTTTGATAAGTTTCACTATTGGAAATCTCTTATTGAGATGTAGTCTGGAAAGAAAGTGAAGGTTCTTCATGCAAATAATGGGGGTGAATTCACTTCTCAAAAATTCATTAAATTTTATGAGTCCAAGGGAATCAAAAGGTACTACACCATGCTAGGCGACTCTCAGTCAAATGGGGTTGCAGAGAGGATGAATCAGACATTGTTAGAAAGAACCCATTGCTTACATCTAACTTTTGGATTAAAGAAGAGATTTTGGAAAAAAACATTATCTATGGCGGTTTTCCTCATCAACTGTACACCTTTTACCGTCATAGATATGAAGATTTCAGAAGAAGTATGGAAGGGAGAGCTTGTTTCATATTCCTTTCTTCGAGTGTTTGGTTGTCCATTTTTATGTGCACGAGAGCAAAGAGAAATTGGATCAAAGATCGTGTAAGTATATTTTTCTTGGCTATGGTAGTGGAATTAAAGGTTATATGTTGTGGTGTACTACTACCCAAAAGATTGTTATTCGTAGGCATTTTGTTTTTGATGAGAAGGCTATGTTGAAGGTGCAACCCTCTTCGTCAGTTAATGATGATAATGAGATGACAAATTCAGAGTACATACACTAAGTATAACACCTCGTAAAATAAAAGATAATTAATAAATAATTATTAAGGATTAAAAATGGAATTTGAGAAAATGCCAGAATTTAGCCCCGAAATTAGCACCATTTTGTTCGTGACAATTTTTGACCAACTTTCATATTTAAAGTTTTGCGATAGGAATTCAAATGAAGAAATTATCAACTTTTGAAGTTTTCGGATCGAAAATAATTAAAAAGGAATAAAAAGGAAATAAATAATAATAACTGCAAGGACCCCACCGGTCGACCCCCTCCTTTGGCCCGTCAACTGCTAGTGG
Source organism: Allium fistulosum (assembly GCA_030737815.1). Classification (NCBI taxonomy): domain Eukaryota; kingdom Viridiplantae; phylum Streptophyta; class Magnoliopsida; order Asparagales; family Amaryllidaceae; genus Allium; species Allium fistulosum. Next base: position 1,272,284,916 of record CM060901.1, on the reverse strand, counting down.
TTGACCCCTTAGGAGTAACCGGTCGACCAGTAGGACCAATGGCGGCTAGGGTTGAAACTTAGTCTGTGATCCTGATTTAATTAATTTGAATCTAATGGATAGAATTGATTTGAATGCCTAAAAATACAGGCATAGCCCCTCACTTTTCTTCACATATTTTTTGATTAGAGCCTCTGCCATTTTCCCTTCTCCGCTATTTTCAGAAATTATAAAAATATTGTATTATATTTATAAATCGAAGAAGGGCGGAAAATAAAAGAGAAGTAGAGGAGGAGTGAATCGACACTACAGAAAAAAGTAAAATTTATAATTATAAATATATATTTCCAATTAACTCAAATCTTCTCTCAGATCTATAATTTTAATGGGTATGTATATATCTTGTTATATGTAATTTTGGATATAAAAGGAAAAAGAAGTCAATTAAAGGGATGAATTTAGATTTGGGAGATTTGAGAAGCTAGAAAGGTCAGTGGAAAATTATATGATTTATATAACATTGTAATTTATTCGTTGAATTTTATTTAATTATTATGCCTATGAAAGGTCTATTAAGTTGTAGGCTTAGAAAGTACGTATTTAGTTGAAATCTTGCCTACATATTCTATAAGTTAGGTAATTGGAATAGAATGGTACTTACACCCTAATCTGGAAATTTGAAAATGATGCAGCGCAGAAAGTTAAAGGCCTAGGTCGCTCACGACCTAAGAAGTTCGTAGGTCACTCACGACCTAGTGAGATAGAGGAGGGAGCAAGTAATGCTGGAAAAAGTGGCAGTGTCCAAATTGATGAAGTGTTAGGTCGCATACGACCTAACGAGGCTTTTAGGTCACTCCAGCGACCTACCGAAGATTTGCAAGCTAACGAACTAATGGAACGACCTAACATGTTTTTAACCCGTATACGACTTAGTGAGTTAGAAGATAGGTCACAAGAAGGACTTAACCAATTAACTCGTGTACGACCTAGCGAGATAAGGAATAGGTCGCTGGAACGAACTAAGAAAGTGCTACGAGTTAACAAGTCGCGACCTATGATAGGTCGCAGGAAGACGTTACGACCTAAGTTAGGTCGCAAGGAGTTAGGTCGCGGAGTTTTGATTCGACCTAAGTTAGGTCGCATAAATGAGTTACGACTTAAGGTAAGTCGCTGGGTGAACTGGGAGTTAAAGTCGCAAGGACTTAGGTCGCAAGGCTTAGGTCGCAAAGTTATTCCTGGAACCGCTTATCTTTTAAGTCGCGAAGCTCTGGAAGCCGTTGATTCGTCTGCCGAGTGAATCTCTGCCTTTGATTCCTTTAATACGTTGATTTGGGATGCCGCAAGTTTTAAGTCGCTGAAGACTTGTTGCCATGGATTCTATTGCCGACTTAATCTGGACCGTTGCTTCCTTGGGTCGTTGATAGATACAGATGTTATGTTGTATGATTGTAAGTCGTGAGTAGTTAGGTCGCGTATGACCTAAGTGTTGTAAAGACGTTGTGTTTGTAATGGGTGTGTTGTAATAAAGACTGCTAGGTCGCTGGGTTTTATAGGTCGCATCATTGTAGGTCGTAGGTCGTAAACGACCTAAGTACTTGTAATATTTTGAAATTTCTGTTGTGTTGAGTTGTAGCCTATAAATAGGCGTGTATGGTCATTTTGTAAGGTGGTTGAATATTGAATAAAATTCTCTTTTGTTAGCTTTGTGCTTTCAATTTCAATTGGTAGTCGAGTGTATCTCCTATCTCCACTTACGTCATTCGAGTGCGCTCGAATCATCGTTTGTTGAAGCCGATTCACGGTATCTTGTGCGCAAGATCAACGTCGAAGAATCGTAGATCTCTTTCCCGGTATCTTCGGATCAACGAGTCAGAGTTAGCTAGAATTCGGTATCTTCGGATCAACGAATTTGGGCATTTCAGCATCTTCCAATCCACCGATTGCTACATTCATCGTATTATCTTTGTTTTGTAATATCCGCTGCGTCAGTTTGGTATCAGAGCTTGTTCTAGCCAATCATAGCTAGATCGAGACTTGGAGCCTATTCATTTAGAAGTTGAAGTGATTTGCCGAGCTTGAAGTGAAGATTTGAGTTTGTATTTATCACGGCCGAGAGTAAGAAGTGTTCATCATTGTTCGAAGTTGTTTGATCGGATTTGAATTGGAGGCCGAAACTTTGTCCATCGTGTTCATCGCGATTTGCTACAAAGTGGAAGTTTTCGATCCGTTTCATTTTGGATCAAAGTCCGAAAAGTGTTTGAATTTTGAAGTGTTGAAGTGTTTGTAAAGATTTCAAGTATGCCGCCAAGAAGAGCTAATCGCCACCAAAATGTAGAAGCTTTGTATCGAAGAGAAGAAGCTGATGAGATGGAGCAAAGAATCAATGAAAACTTTAGTGAAAAGCTTAACGAAGGAATTGACCGGTTAGAGAAGCTTATGATGGAGATGAATCAAAATCGGAGAAGGGTTTCACCAGAATCTAACCATGGGGGAAGTAGAGCCTCACCGCATTCTAATCGAGACAGAAGTGTTGAAAATGATCAAGGGCGTGGAAGGAACGTGAATGACCGTGAATGGAGGAATGTAGATAGAAGGGATGATGGTGGTAGGCGTGAAGGTAGTAGAGATGTGGGTGGACGAGATAGACAACGATATACATCTGATTTTGAAGAGGAATATGATGGTGGTAGTGTTCGAGGACAAGGAAGAAATTACTCTGAGTATGATCACAAGTGGGAGTCGGGGATGAAGACTGAAATTCCTGAATTCAAAGGTGGTATGCAAGCAGAGGAGTTTCTAGATTGGATAGCTAATGTTGAGGAGATTTTTGACTTCAAAGAAGTTCCAGAACATCGTAGAGTGAAGTTGGTTGCTACAAGGTTGAGGGGTAGAGCTTTGGCATGGTGGCAGCAAACCAAACTTACACGTGATCGGATGGGAAAGTAAAAAGTTGAATCTTGGGAGAAGATGAAGAAATTGATGAAAGCGACATTCTTACCATATAATTATCAATCGCTTATGTATCAGAGGTTGCAAAACTTGAGACAAGGAACGAAATCTGTTAATGACTATGCTGATGAATTCTATCAACTTATTGCAAGGAATGATATTATGGAAACGGAAGAGCAGCTGACATCTAGATTCATTAGGGGATTGAGAATGCAGATTCAGGATATGGTTAATATGTTCGATCCAAGATCTGTAGCAGAAGCACATCAGAAAGCGTTGGCTTGGGAGAAACAGGGACGACGAGGAAGTGGTGTGTTTACTAATTCTAACAATCAAGCGAAGGGTGTTGGTGGGAGTTCTAATGTTACTAAACCTATCAGTAGACCAGTAGTGAAGGAGGTTGAGAAGGCAAGGGTTAACAATGGTTTCAAATGTTACAATTGTCAGGAATTGGGTCATAAAATCAATGAGTGTCCAAAGCCGAAGAAACGAACCATGATTGTAGAAGTTGAAGATGAGGATGTTGATGGGGAGTGTTCTAGTCCAGGTGAGGAAGATGAAAAGGATATTGCGTCAGGAGATGAAGGTTGTAATCTAATGCTGAGGAGATCGTGTTTAACACCGAAGCAGGAAGAAACTAGTTGGTTGAGGAGTAATATCTTTCAGTCGACATGTACTATATTGGGAAAGGTGTGTAAGTTTGTGATCGACGCAGGGAGCTGTGACAATATTGTTTCAACCGAAGCTGTGAAAAAGTTGAAATTGAAGACAGAGAAACATCCAAATCCATACAAGTTAGCATGGTTGAGAAAAGGAGGAGAAGTGAAAGTGGATAGACGAGTTCGTGTTCCATTCTCTATTGGAAAGAAATACAAAGATGAAATATGGTGTGATGTAGTAGAGATGGATGTTTGCCACTTATTATTGGGAAGACCATGGCAGTATGATCGAGCAGTACAACATGACGGTCGGACCAATAGCTACAGTTTTATGTTTGAAGGCACGAAAATTATCCTAGTTCCGAAGAAGAGATCACAAGGAGAAAGTAAGTCAGAAGAGATTGAAGAGCTGAAAACTTTATTATCTTTGAAGGAGTTTGTTAAGGAGGTTGAGGAAGAACCAGAAGTATTCTTGTTGATTGGGCGAGAGAGCAGTGAAGAGGTTGAAATTCCAGAAGAAGTTAAACCAGTCTTGAAAGAATTTGACGATGTATTTCCAGAGGAGTTACCAACGGAGTTGCCACCATTGAGGGATATACAACATCAGATAGATCTTGTTCCAGGTGCTGTGTTGCCACACAGACCCCATTATCGAATGAGTTCGAAGGAAAATGAAGAGTTGCGGAGGCAGGTGGAAGAATTGCTTGAACAGGGACATGTTGGGAGAGATCGAACCTTACAGTTGATTTCACAATCCTACTTTTGGCCAACGATGAGGAAAGAAGTAGCGAGGTTTGTGGAGCGTTGTCATATTTATCAGGTTTCGAAAGGAACTGCGACTAATGCGGGTTTATATATGCCGTTACCCGTGCCTGTAAAACCATGGGTGGATATTAGTATGGACTTTGTGTTGGGGTTGCCGAGAACGCAGCGTGGTAATGATTCCATTTATGTGGTGGTTGACAGATTTTCGAAAATGACACATTTTATTGCTTGTAAGAAGACGGCGGATGCTGTTCATGTTGCTCAGTTGTTTTTCAAGGAGATCTATCGACTTCATGGATTGCCAGAATCTATCGTGTCGGATAGAGATACTCGATTTCTGAGTCACTTTTGGTTGAGTTTGTGGAAAATGGTGGGAATGAAGTTGAAGTTCAGTAATGCTTATCATCCGCAAACTGATGGACAGACTGAGGTGGTAAACAGATCATTGGGGAATTTGTTACGGTGTCTTGTACAAGACAATCTGAAGAGTTGGGATGTGAAGTTATGCCAGGCAGAGTTTGCCCATAATCATGCTATGAATCGAAGTACTGGGTTCAGTCCATTCCAGATTGTCTATTCGAGCTTACCGAAAGGACCGTTGGATTTAACGATGATACCACACTCAAAGAAGACAGTTAAGAAAGCTGCTGATTTTGTTGAAGGGTTGACGGAATGTCATAAAATCATTCAGGAACGATTGGAAAAAGCAAATGAGAAGTATAAACAATCTGCAGATTTGAAACGACGAAATTTTGAGTTTAATGAAGGAGATATGGTTTATGCAGTGTTAACAAAAGATCGTTTTCCAGTAGGCGCTTATAACAAGTTGAAAGCCAGGAAATTTGGTCCGGTGGAAGTTGTAAAACGAATTAATGAAAACGCTTATAAGTTGAAGCTGCCAGATGATGTGTATACGTCTGACGTGTTCAAATTTTAAACATCTTATACCATATCATGGGGATGAGTCTGTTGTGGAAGAAGAAGGTGCAAATTCGAGGTCGAATTTTTCTCAACCTGGGGAGGATGATGCAGCGCAGAAAGTTAAAGGCCTAGGTCGCTCATGACCTAATAAGTTCGTAGGTCGCTCACGACCTAGCGAGATAGAGGAGGGAGCAAGTAATGCTGGAAAAAGTGGCAGTGTCCAAATTGATGAAGTGTTAGGTCGCATACGACCTAACGAGGCTTTTAGGTCGCTCCAACGACCTACCGAAGATTTGCAAGCTAACGAACTAATGGAACGACCTAACATGTTTTTAACCCGTATACGACTTAGCGAGTTAGAAGATAGGTCGCAAGAAGGACTTAACCAATTAACTCGTGTACGACCTAGCGAGATAAGGAATAGGTCGCTCGAACGAACTAAGAAAGTGCTACGAGTTAACAAGTCGCGACCTATGATAGGTCGCAGGAAGACGTTACGACCTAAGTTAGGTCGCAAGGAGTTAGGTCGTGGAGTTTTGATTCGACCTAAGTTAGGTCGCATAAATGAGTTACGACTTAAGGTAAGTCGCTGGGTGAACTGGGAGTTAAAGTCGCAAGGAGTTAGGTCGCAAGGCTTAGGTCGCAAAGTTATTCCTGGAACCGCTTATCTTTTAAGTCGCGAAGCTCTGGAAGCCGTTGATTCGTCTGCCGAGTGAATCTCTGCCTTTGATTCCTTTAATACGTTGATTTGGGATGCCGCAAGTTTTAAGTCGCTGAAGACTTGTTGCCATGGATTCTATTGCCGACTTAATCTGGACCGTTGCTTCCTTAGGTCGTTGATAGATACAGATGTTATGTCGTATGATTGTAAGTCGTGAGTAGTTAGGTCGCGTATGACCTAAGTGTTGTAAAGACGTTGTGTTTGTAATGGGTGTGTTGTAATAAAGACTGCTAGGTCGCTGGGTTTTATAGGTCGCATCATTGTAGGTCGTAGGTCGTAAACGACCTAAGTACTTGTAATATTTTGAAATTTCTGTTGTGTTGAGTTGTAGCCTATAAATAGGCGTGTATGGTCATTTTGTAAGGTGGTTGAATATTGAATAAAATTCTCTTTTGTTAGCTTTGTGCTTTCAATTTCAATTGGTAGTCGAGTGTATCTCCTATCTCCACTTACATCATTCGAGTGCGCTCGAATCATCGTTTGTTGAAGCCGATTCACGGTATCTTGTGCGCAAGATCAACGTCGAAGAATCGTAGATCTCTTTCCCGGTATCTTCGGATCAACGAGTCAGAGTTAGCTAGAATTCGGTATCTTCGGATCAACGAATTTGGGCATTTCAGCATCTTCCAATCCACCGATTGCTACATTCATCGTATTATCTTTGTTTTGTAATATCCGCTGCGTCAGAAAATCAGTCCCGAAATTTGTTAAAGTTGAATGTCGATAAGGTTGTAAGAGTTATTCCAGATTTATGATAATTGGGTTGTAAATTGTTAGTATTAATTTGAATTGCTCTAATTTTACTTGAATGTAAATTTCTATTTTTTAATTGATTGGGAGCGTTATGGGTATAATTCAGCTGTATAAATCTCCGTGTACATTTTCATAAATAATCCGATTCGAAAACCATGTATAAAATCTATGTCGTTTGGAATAATAAGGAATATACCAAAATGAAAGAAATGTGTAAAGTATGGATGTTGTTTTTCGTAGTTTTTACTGTCTATTTCAATAAAAGAAAAGATATAATTCTTTGTAATTTCGAACGGAGAAAAAAGTCTCACTTTTAGGTAACTTTTATAAATCTATAATGGTAATCCTTTTTGGGAAGGATAACTCTAATATATTAAAACATCAAATGAATCTTATTTATGGAATATACATATAAGTGTATATTTTAAATCCCTAAACGTAGGAATTAATGAGTTGAATATAGGAAATATATATCTGTATACATATAACCGCTCCTACCGATTAAAAACATAATTATACATAGAGAAACAAATAAAGCATAATAAATATATGTATGATGGTACTCGTATTAGTCATAGTTAGGACAACTAGATATTAATAGCGTAGTTGTAATAACCCACACCCTAATAGGCCTGAATTTTCCTAAATCGAATACCCAAGTGCACCAAAGTGCGGATCGTTGGTTTGTTATCCTGCAAATAAATAAATATATGCATATTAGAGCGTTGTCGATAAGTCTCACAATGGAATAGTAAAGTATAATAAAACATATAGTACCGACTACGATTGACACTTCCAATATCTAGTGTCCCTGTCAGTGTTGAGCATGCACAAGGAAACTAGTCCATCTAAAGATATCGTGTGGGTTGTAATGAGGAATGAGTCAAAACAATATTCTGGTGATGGGTAAATTATACACTTTATACATAACACTAGTTTATGCTGATTGTCCTCTATCTCTTGTTATGTCTTTTCATTTGCAATTTCATTTCATATACATATACATATACACATATATACATACATACATATATATATATAGCTTACAACTTCAATTTACATTTCAAGCATAAATGAATAGATCTACAATGATATAAATCTAAAATTATACAAAATATACAATATTTTCACTCAACTTTTTAGCATTTCAAATCTCCAGATCTAATCTTTGTTATTCCAGTTTGACTCCCATAATTACATATATGATTATTTTCAGATCTAACCTTAAGAAAAATAGAATGTCACACAAATGAAATAACATATATTATTTCAAATCTCCAGATCTAACCTTAAGAAAAATAGAATGTCAGACGAATGAAATAACATATATTATTTCAACAATAATCTTTACAGTGGAATGTTTTAAAACATATATCAGAGTCTAACCTAGATTCAGCCTGGTCAGTTATAACACCTGCCCCTACAGATGCTGACAAACAACAAAACAAATGCAATAAGTGCATCGGATAATAGAATACAACCATACGATGATGAAGATCTCTAGCTCTCCTTTGGAAACTTCAAGCGTCTTCAGCTAATCCTAAAACTACTCGGATCTAACCCGAGTATTAAAAATACCCGAATCAGGCATGATAAACCAGCGTGAGATACTCGAAATTTTAAATGTATAGCTTAATACGATGTTATCAAAACCTTTGAAAAGAAGGGTGTCTCATAAGACCGCGCCCACACATAAATACGGGCAGATTTTTACCTTATGATAACCAAAACACTTTTATTACCAAAATAATTTGATATTATCTTTAATGACATTCTTTTGGAAAACATCTTTCAAATAAACTTATTTAAATAAGGTATCAATACACGGACTAAGTCTAAGGGAATATATCCGGAGTAGGTCAAATGAAATATACCAGACGGAATATATGATACCAAAAAAGGTAGCTGATATGTTTGCAAAGCATTACAGCTATTTTGGGAATACAATCAAAACCGTAAAGCTCGTATTGGAATTGGATTTCCAACATGATAGGGAACCTCGATAACCACGCATAGCAACCGGAACCCGGTGGTTTTCCGTGCAAGGGCTCACACACCACTATTCCTCATATTGCCACACTTCTTAATATCCGGTGGCTTCTCATGCAAGGACTCACATGGAACTATACCATACAATAATAGTCCGTTTGGACACCTTGGTGACCTAGATCATATGTCGCCAGTCACCTTAAGGGATCATACGCCACCCTCATCATACTAAGCCTGAAATATGTAACATAGTTCCCGTATCATTTTTGAGATGTGAGGCTTGGGAGTGAGGTTACGCTCAACTTAGACAAAGCCACACTTTTCGTACAAAGCCATCCTTTTTCATAATAGGTTCCACTTTGAATGCCACATAGCTATTCCTTAATCACACAACTGATTTCTACCAACGTATAACTCCTGAACACGTATGTCTCAAAAAAGAGTATTAAGCTAAGAGAAGTTGCCTTCTCCGCCACCAAGCAGATAATATGTTGATAGAGATCAATTTATGTGATTAGAAATGCACTATCAGACACTCATCCATACAAGTTTGTTCTGGGACTGAACGAAATCGAAGGCACTCCTCATACTACCATTAGAGTGAGTAGTCCTTGCAATCCGAAGATTTCAAAATACGATAGGACCACTGCTATAATAAATGTCTCTATATTGGGAGCTAGCTACCCAGAGAATGTCAACAAGCAGTCCTACCGCTATGAAGATCTCCGGTCTTCAATACAACAAAGATTTTTAGAATGCAGTCATCACTGCCATACAAATATAATGTGGAGTAAACCCCTAGGACTCATGACAACAATCTTCACTTCTAAACGTATACATTGATTTGAAGTGGTTTTCGGATAGGAGTTACCCAAATCCGACCCTGGTTTCTTCGAAACCAATTATCGATAAAAAGACGTTTAGGTCATATGTGGATATCAATCATCAAATAATTACTTCGTCTTTTATTTAAATCAAATATCTTTCTTAGATATATTCTTTTCAATTTATTCCATTTTCTTTTCAAGAGTACATGGAATCATTAAGCCTCATTTATCAATCATTTGGTTTATTTTAAATCTTGGAATAATTCCAAATTATTTTCTCTTCTACTTAGGAAAACATTCAACATTATTTCTTTAAATCTTTCATTTAAAACTCCTCTTTAATCTTTGGAAATACCAAGTCATCTTATTTAAAATAACGTTTAAACCTTTAATAAAGATTTTCTATTTCCAAATCCTCAACTAAATGGGTTAAAAATGATGTTATGTAAAACATCGTTACAACAAATCCAAAACCATTTTATTCAAATCCTTTTTTAACTCTAGGAAAGCTCTTTACTTTTTACTTTGGGATGAGCATCTGGGCTTTCCTTTCGATTTGTTCCACTCCTCGTCTAAAAGAGAAAACAAAGGCCAGGTAAGTTCAGGGCACTGGTTGCTCCATTCCTAACTTTAGTTGCACGCCATGCTTTACCATTTAGATCTCATAAGTGGGGCAAATGTACTAGTCATTTCTGTATACTTAGTTTGTTATTACATTCAAGGAAATGATTTCTATTATATTATTTAAGTGTTATAATAACCATTTATTTAAACTATTTCTAAAAGAATTATAAAACTTCTGGTTTATCTTTAAAACACTTAATTATTTATTTAAAAACATTTATAAATGATTCTAGAAAGAATCGTTAAGTTTAAATCTTCATTTCAAAAGTTATAGAAACTGCAGTAGAAAAGTTCTTAAAACAACTTATTTGATTTAAACAACTTTTTTTAATGTTTGAAAATTATTATTTTCCAATTCAATTCTCTTTCAAACCATTTTAATAGATTCATCAAATTTACTTCATATTTTTAATCATTTAAAAATATCATTTATAAAGAAATTCCTTCTTGGATTACGAACTGCAAAACCGCGGTGTTTTTAGAAAATTGTTTTGGACATATTTCAAAATCTACTTAATGAAATCTTGATTTTCTTTCTTTGTTGGAAAATTATGGATATAATAGTCCGGAAAATTCTTATCTCGAGGGGTTCCAAGCTATATTCCACTTTGTAAACTTATTTAACCTTTATCGCGCGAAATCGTGAACTATCGTTACACGACGCGCCTACTTTTGACTTGTTTTTCAATTCCTTTTCAAACTTCATGGAAATATGTTTAAATGTTTATAAAACATTTCTAAATCATTTTAAACTCATTTTAAATAATATTTTACATATTTCGAATCCATTTTCCATTTCATTTGATACTATAATATTATATTATTATAATATCATTTACAACATTATTAGATATTTTAAAATCATTAAGAGGCTAAATAATTTCCATACACATATTTATATGGATTTAAATTCTCATTTAATTAACTATGATTAATTTCTAACCATTTCTCGTATCATTTATCAAACCAAGTAATCATCCATATTAACAATAATTTAAACACCAACTTTGCATCCAAGTTATCAAACATATTAATCAACTAAGATATTTAACTTTCATATTATTAAACTTGGAATTATTAGTTAATTCAAAACTAAGTACCCACCTTTAACCAAATTGATTAACTTCCTACCAACATTCTTATCCAACCACACTTCACTAAACTAACCTATACTTCACTAATACATCCATAAACAACTCCACCACCTTGCCCATGCTCATGACCATCCTTCCTCCTCCACTTTGCTCTCCGCCCGAACCTTCCTCCCACCTTCATAGCTCACGGTCATAGCCTCCCCATCCCAATACTCATGGCCTAAGGCCATTTAAAGAAGAGAAGAAGAAGTGAATTAAGAAGAGGTTAGAGAGTAATTAGTGGATTGGTGCTTAAGCACTCCACTATTTTTAACCCTCCTACCTCTCTTAAAGAAGAGAAGCCACTAAAGAGAAAAAGAAAGCTCAAAAATGAAGAAGAAGAAGAATGGGAAGTGTGAATAAAATGAGAAGGATGGATGGGTACTTATAGGAAAAGTAAGAGTGGTGAATTACAAAATTAACCCTTTACAAAATTACTAAAATATCCTTACTTTATCTTATTTTTTCAACACTTACCATCACATTTTCATATCACTACTTTATGTCTTAATCACTTAATGCATAAGGAAAATAAAGTAAAGATTTTATTTGATTTGATTTGACATGATTTTGTCCTTTTATGTTTACTTTTTCTTAATGATATTCTAGAAATTTATAACCTTAATTAGCAAAAATAAACTTGATTAGTTTATTGTTAATACTTAACATATTTAAAAATGTGTACATGTATAAATACATAAAGCTGCAACAACGTTGCAGCAACTTTTATTCGACAAAACGTTGATTTTCGACAAAATGTTTTACGGTCACATTTTGACGTTTTTGTTAAACAATTTATTCATGTAAACCAAACTTGAAAATAAATTTCTCATCATTTTTAAATAATTAAAACGAGTGTATTTGAATTATAAAATAATATAAAACAATATCAAAATTCATTTGCAAATATACGACATTGATTTTGTCAATGCGCGACGAAATTTGTCAATCACTATAACAAAAATATATATACAATTATCAAACTTTTATCAACCAATTATTATCATTATACAATGATTTTAAAAGCAATTATTTATCCTTTAAAATAATTATTAGACTGTATATTCAATTTTATCGAAAACCAGCTTTTGTCAATTTTGTCAATGTTACGGTAAAAGTCCAGAATCTTTATTCAATTCTAAAAATAAGTTCATCATTCTTATTTATTACATAAAACATGATTATTTAAGTTTGAAAGTTCTATATTTGAATATTTAAATACATTAAATATTTCATTTTCAAAGTGGTAAAATTACGGGTCGTTACAGAGGGTTTGTAAATAATGTAAAAGATGTTATAAATGATTAACTAAATAAATTTGGAAATTTATAAAGGGAGGTTATAATTATGTTGTATAAATATATTTATAAAAATATTAATAAACAATATTTTATAAAAGAAACTCTAAAAGTGAATTTAGAGATTATATTTATAAAAGGGTTATTTTTTTAAAATGAGCTATTTTGTAATAGAGATTTGATTTACCAAATGACTTTCTCAATTATGGTGGTAGGGAATATTTTTTTTCCATACTTAACATCGATGAAATAGTGTTTGAGTTATTATTATCTCTATTTTAAATGACTTTGTTTTAACGGAATTTTAAGGGTGGTTTTGGAATAAAAATCTTTCTTAAGATATATAAATATACTTATACTATTGAGATAAGTATATAAATATTTTCAAGGTGGTGAAAAGTGTAGAGAAAGATTTTGTGAAATATATATCTTTGTGAAAGTATTTTTGAAACAAGTGTTACAAAGTAGTTTAAATGAATGAAATGATTAATTTAAGAGGCCTAGAGTTGCTTCCGGTTTAGCCAGTGTTATTTCCCTTAGGCTTTAGGGATCTATACCATCTGGTTGAATTGTTTGTTTACTGGATAGTTAAATAGCCGACTATCTAATCTTGGCCAAAAATATAACTCTAGAAATATCTAGGAGAATTACGTAAGTTGTATGGCATAGTCATCTTCGATGATGGTGTAACGTGTGTATAAATCTCATTTTGTTCTCCTAGGATGAATGATATGGAGATCCATCCACTTAAACGGTTAGGAGGTGACCCCCGCTCCTATAAATTGTCTGTTTACTTCTAAAAGAACCAGGGTTGGGTTTACCGAAAACTATCTAATGTTGGTTCGAGGAGACCGAGATCGGATGATTATGAAAAAACCGAAAACAACTTTGATCCAACTGAAGTGACATATTTAAAGTATCTTTGAAGACGATAGGATCAAAGACAGTGTCCTTTGAAGTACAAGGGCTACTTGCTACTAATCTTGAGGGTGATCGCAATATGGATGTAGTAGAAGTAGTGCCTTTGGTTTTTTCATATCCTGAACAATTCACATGGATGAATGCTGCCACTGCATTGCTGCTTGAAGGATAGTGTTAGCATTCCAAATGGTTTTGCTATTTAAAAGGTAAAACGTAGCCTCTAGCCTCATCAACTAGGAATGACTAAACATGGGATATGTATTAGGGCTGAGTGGGTCGCTTCCATTAGGGTGTATCGTCACCTTTCTAGATATGCTTTCTAGATATGCATTCATTTTATGAATTGGATGTGCATGAGTGCTCTCGGTAAAGATTGTAAAGCAACCAGGGTGATGGTATATTTGGTACTATCCAGGAAGGGTAGGCCGGTTTTGTGAGAAGGAGTGCAAGATGTTCTTGTTGACCTCGGTACATTTTTTTAGAGGTGTACTATGATAGGCGGTACCCCAGTAGCCTTGTTATTATTGGAATTCATTCTTCAATACATGCCTTTACGGTTTTAGTTGTATACCTATTATGTTAGAATTTAATTAATATAACAATTTTGGCTATGATTAATATGTATTTGTATCCTAGACACAATATAATATCAGATGATTTCCTATGAAATGTTTTGGTTATCGTAAGGTAAAAATCCGTCGGTGTTTATGTGCGGTGTGGTCTTATGAAATACCTTTATTTGAAAGGATTTTTATAACTTTAAAATCCAATTGAGGTGTGTTTCTCATACTGGTTTACCAGACTGATCCGGGTGTTGTTTTCTTATAATGCTTGGGTAAGGCCGAGCATATTTATAGATCTAGTTCGGATGCTTTAGAGCTTTCAGGATAGCAGCTGGAGGCCCCGAGAAGTATTCATGTATGTTCTATTTTTCCGCTGTACTTGTTAGTTGTTTATTTATCAGCAATTGTAAGGACAGGTTGTTATAACTGTCCTGGCTGATGAATTATTTAGCGTTCTCTGATCGATGTATGTACATTATAGTTTTCTTTTGTAAAGATCATTATTGTATCATAGATTATTCATTGCATTGTAAGATTCTATGTTGGTTTCTTCTTATCTTCTTTCTTCTTTCTTTCCCATAACAATCTATGCTTCCGGCACTTGGTTGTTTGGCACGTGGATACCATATATGTATTAATGTCAACATCTAAGGATAAAAAATAGGTCGTTACAGGTGGTATCGAAGCTTAGGTTGAGCGAATACCTAGGCTTTGGTGAGGATTAACTCATTCGAGATAGGGTAAGCGAGACCCTAGGATGAGTTTGAGCATGTGTGTGTATATATGTATATATATATATGTATGTATATGTATATATATGTATGTGTGTGTGTATGAGTGCGTATTTGTTAGTGATATAAAAATGTTTTATATTGTGTTGATTTACTGGTTGAGTGGTTATAAATTCTAGTTGGTACAAAAGGAATAACTGTATCGATAGGGGTTTCTAAATTCTTGAACACGGTAAGCCGACATAATATTGTTTTGAAATTGGATGTTAGAGTGATAATATTCAATTATCATCATTTATTATTGATTAGTTATGCTCAGATAGTTTATGGACATTTTGTTCGGTTAAATTAAGTACAAAAACCTTATGAATTTAGTTTCACCGTTTGACTATAAGGTGTTCGATGATAATATTAAGTTGAAATTTAATTATAATAAAAGTTATTTATTTTAATCTACGAAAAGTGAAACAATTGTGAATTTACCTTATAAGGAAGTGAATTTATAAAATGAGAATTATGAATATTGTTTATAATAAAGGGATTTAAACAAAGAATTTGATGATGTAAATTCTGGCGTTTTTGAAAATTGTTTTTCAAAGTTTTAGAGAAAATAATAATAGTATTATTTGAAAGTATTTTTATTATAGAAATAGTTTAAATGGATTTCTAAAGAGATAAAAAACACTAAACTCACTTTAGTCGTTATGAAATAATTCTGATGATGACTGGAGCGTCA
Source organism: Allium fistulosum (assembly GCA_030737815.1). Lineage (NCBI taxonomy): Eukaryota > Viridiplantae > Streptophyta > Magnoliopsida > Asparagales > Amaryllidaceae > Allium > Allium fistulosum. Next base: position 1,272,269,347 of record CM060901.1, on the reverse strand, counting down.
TCGAAGTTTATTTTCGAGTTTCTAAGTGACGGATTGCTACCATATTAATTTTCTATAGAAGTTTGTTTTGGTGAAAAACCCAAATTTTGATTTAAATTCCTAAAGTATGGTTTGATATATAAAAGAGATATGTATATTACTATTTCAAAATGATTTGAAACAAAAAACCGGGTGTTTAGTTCTTGAATTTTCAGTTAAGAGATCTTATAGACTCTTTTATCCTATCCATTAGGATAATTTGGTATGTGAATCTTATTTGATGCGTTGAGTGATAATATTCATTTATTAAAATGAAATGGAATTTCCAATGATTTTGGATAGTCGGAAACTTCCAAGTTAATTGAGAAAAATTTAGCTAAGTGATTTTGTGGAGATATAAGATAATAAATTGGAACGGTAGACCAAATTTTTTAATGTTTAAATATTTTGGTTTAGTAAAAAGAAATCTGAAATTTTTATATGTACTCTTAGGATGCAGAAGAGTGTGATACAAATATGAAATTAAGTTTTACAACGATTGAATTAGCATAAATGTGTTTTATAAATTGAGCTATGAAATGAGTTTAACTGAAGCAAAGTTAAATGGAATGGTTTTATAAAATGATTTTTATGAAATGGTTCATAATTGAAATTAATATTAAAAGGAAGTACTAAGTAATAATGAATGTAAATAAAGGGTAATTGGATAGTTAATAAACCATTGGAATATGTATATAAGTTGTACGTAGATCATTTTATTCACATAACTATTTTGATCTAGATTCGAGTGCATGATTTCGAGGTGATTCACACCGATTTGAATTAGTATTTTTCACTCGATTCTTGACGGCGAACACTTGATACAGATTTTTGATTTGATTTTGAAGTTTTCTATCATAGTTGATGGATATGCAAGCAGAACAAAGGTTTCTAACCAAGGAACCAGATCGTAGTCTGCACTAGAGTGGTCGGGTGAGCGATACTATTACAGAAGCTAAATTTGTGTGATCGAGCGAGTGATCGGATTGGATATTGCATGCAGATGGTATACGTACATCATACGGGCTTTAATGAAATTGTGTTTTTTCGATATTATTTGTAAGTAGGGTGTTGGTTTATGGAAGCAAAAGGTAGTTTGATGCTTTTGGTATCACGAGTAGAGTTTGGTTGCCTAGCTAATAGGTACATGTTTATATTTTTATTTTGGTTGATGGGTTTATGCACCATATATGGGATGCCACTTGGTTTTGGTTTTCTTTGGTTGGTTTAGCTGTGGTGGCGATTTGTAGTTGTTCTGGTTGAGCTGCGCAAAGCGGATGCTACCGAAATTTTCGTAATTTTAAAAGGACTTAGAAATTTAAGTAATTCAATTCAACTAATTGATTGTGAAAAGCTAATGGGTTTAGAGACATTTTCTTACCTTGGGAATTTCAGGGACGAAATTCTTTTAGGGGAGAAGATTATAACGACCCAGAATTTTGGTCACTGTATTTTGAATATTTAATTAAAATAAAATATTACAGTAATTGATCTTTAATAAATTAATAACTTGAATTTAAATATATAGATTATTTAAAATCTTTGAATTGGGGAATTTAATATTTGAAGTCTGAATTTAACACTTGTATAATGATTGAAAATATTTGAATTTTAAATTGAATATTGATTAAATATTTTAAGGGTCTTATTTAACTATTTTAAATAAATGAATAATAACTGTGAATGCATTCTAAAAATTTATTTACGTTAATAAATGGTTCAAATAAATAATAAGAAAATCTATTTGTATTATTACGACTCGATTTTTATGGGCGTATTATTAATTTAATTTAGTTGATGTTTCAATAATTTTTAATTTGAAAAATATTTAAATTATTCGTTTGACGATTTATCGTTGCCAACGGCAGTATTTTTGTGATTTTACAGAATCAGTAAACAAGTGTACATAAGTATTGTTTTGGGGTCACGTTGTTGTTCTGAGTGCGACCGTATTTTTGTTTTGTCGTTCGGAGTCCATATGCGAACCAGAAATCTGTGCGACCCGATGTCGTAATTTGCATATTATATATGTATATCAACACTTGACCTAACCATCAATCTCACTCTCCTCTACCAACCGTACTGTACTATTGCTTTTGAAATAAAAAAACAAATAAATCCACTCCTTGCAAAAATCAAAACAATTAAAATAAAAGTAAAAAAATAAAAAGCTTGCTACTTTGGAGTGTTAGGACCTAGATCTACAAGTTGGCATGTGTTTGAGTGTGTTCGACTTCAAGATGGACAGCGGTAGTTAACAGTGAGGAGGCTTAGGCAAAGTAAAGCTAGGGTTTGGTTTTTCTTGGAATTGAAGGCGATTTAGCCCGTTTCGAGATTGTATTTGGGTTCGGCGAGGCAAGTAGCAGCAGCGGGTCGAATTTCGTAAGGTGCAGTTGAGTTTGGAGAAGGATGGCGGTTGTATACAACGGCGAGGGGCATAGGACGCATTCTGCTCGGGGACATCGGGTGTGATGGAGTGGTGATGATAATGTTGTGCTTGTGAAGAGAGGACTGTAGGTGGTAACGAAAGTGGATTTCGTTTAGTGGTGGTGGATGAATTGGTGGTGGAAGCTTTAGCCATGGTTGGTTTTGGTACACGGTCGTGCATGCATGTATAGGGGTGATTAGATTGGGGAGGGATGGATTAATGGGTAATGAAGAGTTTGAAAATGTAATTAGTAAATAAATTAATATTTAAATTCTCAAAATCTTATTTAATGTGTAACTTTCTCATACGAGGTCCAATCGAGACGAAACCTTTTGCATTGCACTCATAATGATGAAATTTTCGCGATGGAACTAGTTTGGTTGAATTTGGGACAAGTTGAAATTTGGGTTAAAATTGAACGTCGTTTAGTTCAAATTGGAATGTTTCGGTGCCAATTGGAATTTCGGTGAGTATAACTCACCTCTTTGGATAAATCAGTATATCGTATAATAGAATAAATTTTTACTGTTTGTGTTTGGTTGAAATTATTAGCTATTTAGTTAAGTATTCGCTTTTACAAGCACTTGACATTTAAAATGGAAATACAAGAAAATTTGTTGAGAAATCTGGATTTCCCACCATAGTGATTTGTAGTTTCCAGTTATATCCCTGTTGTTTTATTTTCAGTTATATTTTGTTAGATAGATTGTTAAATGCTGTAAATTTGATTGTTTGGTCATATTGGATATGACACCGACATATCCAATAATAGAACCAATTTAGATTAAAAGAGTGGCAATAGCATTTGTTAAGTGCTATAGTAACTAATAGCCTCGATATAGTATTTTAGAGATATTATTAAATGTTGATTTGGTTTAGGAATTGATTTTAAATCTGACTGTTTTAGAATTTATATGATATTTTAATTTAAACGAGTTTTAAAAACTTTTCTATTCTATTTAAAATTTCTGTATTTATTCTTTCTAATATGTATATTTATTTAAGTAAATGATTTAAATAATTATTTTGGAAGTATTAGTTTTTATAGAAATTATTATAATAATAAATGTTTATTTTAAAAAAGGGAATTTTTAAAGGGTTATCTTTTATTTGAAAGGAGATTTCCGTTTTAAATAAGATAGAAATATTTGGAATAAATATTTGAGAATCGTTGTATAAAAATAATGTATAACAGGGCTGATTTATAAATATTATTTTATAAATGGAGGCTTATCTTATAAATAGAGTTTATAAATTAAAGAATGGTTTTATTAATAATATCCTATAGAAAAGAAAATCAATATCTTTTTGATAAATTGGAATAATTAATTACGGTTGTGAATTTATTTAATATATGAAAAGATGAGTTTTATAATTATACCTGGTGTTTGTTTTAAGTTCGGGGTTTTTGATTATATTCGGGTTTTTGGTGTTATATTTGGAGTTTGTTTTAATATGGGTTTGGAAATTTTATTTAGAAAATTTATAAAAAGAATTTTGTAAATGAATTTAGAGTTTTATAAAAGAGTTGCAACTAAGTAGGGAATTTATAAGATGAGTTTATAAATGATATTTTATAAAAGGAGGTTTTATAAAAGATTTTGTAAATATTATAAAAGATGTCATAAATGAGTTATTAAATAAATTTGGAAATTTATAAATGGAGGTTGTAATTATATTATATAAATTTATTTATAAAAAGATTTATATAACAATACTTTGTAAAAGAAATTCTAAAATTGAATTAGAGCCTATATTTATAAAAGGGTTATATTTTTTAAAAAGAGCTATTTTATAACAAAGATTTGATTTTCCAAATGGCTTTCTCAATTATGGTGGTAGGGAATATTATTTTTCGTTACTTAACACGGAAGGAATAGTGTTTGGGTTATTATTATATCTGTTTTAAATGACTTTGTTTTAACTCAATTCTAACATAAGTTTTGAAATAAAAATCTTTCTTAAGATTTATAAATATTCTTATACTGTTGAGATAAGTATATGAAAATTTACAAGGTAGTGAAAAGTATAGAGAAGGGTTTTGTGAAATATATTTTTTTGTGAAATTATTTTTAATACGAGTGTTTACAAAGTAGTTTAAATTAATGAAATGATTAATTTAAGAGCCCATAGTTGCTTTGTGCTTAACCAATATTATTTCCTTTAGGGGTCTATAACCTTCGGTTGAATTGTTTGTTTATTGGATAGTTAAATAACCGACCATCAACTCTTGACAAAAAACATAAATCTGGAAATATCTAGGAGAAATACGCAAGTTATATGGCACAGTCATCACCGATGATGATGTGTGCATAAATCCCGTTTTGTTCTTCTAGGACGAATGATAAGGAGATCCGTCCGCTTAAACGGTTAGGGGGTGATCCCCGCTCTTATCTATTGTCTTTTTATTTTTGAAAGAATCGAGGTAAGGTTTACCAGAAACTATCGAATGTTGGTTTGAAAAGACCTAGATCAGATGTTTATGAACAATCCGAAAACAACTTCGATCCAACTCAAGTGACGTATTTAAAGTATCTTGAAGATGTTGGGATTGAAGATGGAGTCCTTTGAAGTGCAAGGGCTACTTGCTACTAATCCTGAGGGTGATCCCAATATGGATGTAGTAGAAGTAGTGCCTTCGGTTTGTTCATATCCTGAACAGCTTGTATGGGTGAATGTTGGCGCTGCATCGCTGATAGGAGGGCAGTGTTAGCATTCCAAGTGGTTTGCTATTTAAAAGGTAAAACGTTGCCTCTAGCCTCATCAATCGAGAATGATTAAAATATGGGATATGTAGCAGGGCTAAGTGGGTCGCTCCCATTAGGATGTATCGTCACCTTTCTAGATATGCATTCATTTTATGGATTGGTTGTGCATGAGCGCTATCAGTAAAGGTTACCAAGCAACCGGGGTGATGATATATTCGATACTATCCAAGAAGAGGTAGGCCAGTTCTATGAGCATGGGTGCAAGACGTTCTTGTTGACCTTGGTACATTTTTCTAGAGGTGTACCGTGACAGGAAGTACCCCAGTAGCCTTGTCATTGTTGGAATCTATTCTTCATACATTCCTTACGGTTTTAGTTATATACCGATTGTGCTAGAATTTAATAAATGTAACAATTTCGGCTACGATTAATACGCATTTGTATCCTAGAAACTATTATAATATCATTTGGTTTTCTATGAAATGTTTTGATTATCGTGAGGTAAAATCTGTTGGTGTTTATGTGTGGCGTGGTCTTACGAGATACCTTTATTTTAAGAGGTTTTTTATAACTTTAAAATCCAATTGATGCTTGTTTCTCACGCTGGTTTACTAGACTAATAAAGACGTTGTTTTCTTATAATGCTCAAGTCAGACTGAGCAAATTTACAGATCTAGTTTTGATGCTTTGGAGCTTTCAAGAGATGAGCTGGAGGCCCTGAGACGTATTTGAAATGACCCTCAATATTATGCTTAAATTTTTTTTTCCCATAATTAAATATTCTCAGAGTCATTTTCTTTTCAAACAAATCATCCAGGATCCAATATTTTCCACCAATATAAATATATCAGTTTAATTCCTAAAGATATACACATACATATGAAGATGTATGTGTTCCTCTTGTTTAAAATCAGAGTATGTTTTTAATTCCATTTGTTAAACAAGAGCAGGCTGTTTGGTTTGGATTAGTTTGGATTTGAAGGAATCTGCATGTAGTTAATTACCTTGTTCTTTTGAATATTTATAATATGATAATAATTCTTGTCCATATTTGGTCAAAGTATTTGGGATTTTTTTTTCTTGGTTCAAATATATTGATATTTGGCTAAGACCAGAAAATGATATATTCTCTTATCATTTTCCACTTATTTATTTTCTGGAAACTTTCTTATTTTTAATTCAATCTATATGACTTACTTATTTCAATCATAGCCTGTATAACACATTGTAAGTTGAGTATTTGCATAAGGTTTGCTGTGACAAGCATTTGAACTTAAAATAAAATATTTAAAAGATTAATGTGTGTTTCCAGGTTTTGATGGTGCAGACCTGTCCAGATTGCATATCTGGTATAGCTTTTAAAAGTTGTTTGTGGTGAAACATTTTCTAAATAATCTAAAGTTTTTGAAAGGTATTTTACATTTAGAACACCATCAAATATGGTCGACCAAAACCTCACTCACTTGAAGCTGGTTGACCCATAAGTCTTGTGTCTAACAGACACTTGTTCAAGACAATGGCATTATATCTTAAGCCTTGCAAAATGTTTACTTTTCTCAAGACAATTCAAAAAGTTGTATTAAAACTGATTTACAAAGTTTCAGAGTAAAAAGATTCAAATCTTTATAAGTTTACCTCTAGTTAAATTCAGATTTTATTCTAAAAACTTAGTGCATTGCTACGTCTCAAGAATTGACCAACACATAATATAAATTCTGCAAAACATTTACTCACATACATATATGTATTTTTTTTCCTTCCCAGGCTTTCATATCTAATACCTAAACATATTTTTCTGGCTTTCAACCCAGATATTTCTTTTAATTTTTTTTAAACCTTAATGCACAACAATAATTCAACAAGTAAACAACCAGTTCAATCACACATAGCAAGTTCATTACATAACATCAAGTTCAAACACAACTGTCTCATGAATACATGCAGATAAAATCAAATTAGACTCTTATTAAAATTAGCTAGCATGTTCATTCAATCCCTTTTCATTTGCCATACTTCACTTTCTACTTAGCTCCTGCATTTCCTGAAAGAGCATTGGTGGCTGCCTCATTTTAAAGTGAGACACCCCCATATGCCATGAGCAAACAAGGGTCAGATCCATGATCTGGTATGAGCAACATCAGTATATTCATGATATTAAGCAACAGAGAATTAGGAGTGTGATAACTTGTTATTTGAATGAATTTTTTTTTCAATTACTTATTATATCATAGTGTAAATAAAGTGACTCAGGTATGATAACTCCATCCATCATTCCTATACCTGCATTCATAATCAAGCAAACATAATCATCTATTTGCAACATGGGCATTCACTGGAACTATCATGGTTCCATACCAACCAAACTAAGAAATATTCATATTCCTATCTCTTCATGAACAGGTTGTGTAAATTCAATTTAAATTCTTGCCTCATCTGCCATTAAGGAATCACAGGGACACATTGCAATGAACTAATTCACATCATTGCACAAAGATCTCAGGGCTTAAACAAACCATGTGCCAACTTGCATACATCAAATATAACAAGCATTCCAGCAGCCTTCTTGGCCTTCCCTTCCCTAGTTTATTTACTAGTGCATTGATTTAAATATTATCATCAGATAGCTAAGTGAACTTGTCACTACAAACATGGTAACACCCATAAATTTTCTAGCATAATTTACTCAGAAATTTAGTAGACAGTTATTTCCAAAAATGTGGACATTATGTCTTGATCTCAGTAAAATATAAGAATATTTTCAACTGTAAAAGAGGCATGGCATGTTCTTATTATATTGATCTGCAAGCCTTTATGATTGATTCAGATTCATGATCTGGTTCAATCATAATTTTAGCTTGTGAGCTTCTTTCTTCTTCTTTTTTTCGATTTGATTAAGGGCTCAGCACTTAGAAAAGTTCTATTGCACCCTTAACATCTTTCTTCTCAAGCCTCAGCACTTATACCAAGTATAATGCAGCTCCCAACATTTTTCTTTGGTAAAGTTTCCATGCCATAGATCTATAACAGTTGAGAGTATTCTCTATATAATTTTAAGATTCTGGACTTTAACATTTTTGTGTAAAAATAAAACAGTGTGATACACTTCCAAAGACAAATGTCTCAACAAATCAAAGATCACCAAAAACATCCATATTAAATCATATCAGATTTAAAATAAAACATCCAAAAAGCATTGATGAAATCATATACATCAAAACCAGCAATATGTAAATGGCAATATAAAAAGTGGCTGCCTCATCTCAGGTCTTAATGCCATGAACTCAGTGAGGTTACTCACCTAAGTTCTTCCTTCTCTTGTTTCAGAAAATCCTTATGTGTGTGTTTTCTTCTTCCTTTCAATATTTTCCTTTCTTTCTTATTTTTTAACAACTCTGGGTAAAATGTTTTCCTGGCCAAAACTGCCTATTTATACCAGTGTTTTCTCTTAGGGTTTTGTTACAACAAAATTCCATTTCTATCCTAACCATCTTCATGTATTTTGCATTTTCACATTTTCGTCCTTAATGCCCCGGCCACTTTAGTCTATTATAGTTAGTGCCCCTTTTCTTTTCTTTTCTTTTCCTTTTACTTTTTTTTCAGAATGGCTATCTTTAATTACTTACCCAAGTCATGCTAAATGTGTGATTCAGTTTTTATTTTATATTTTTATTCTTTTCTGGAAAATTTCCTTTTCTATTTTTACCTACACAAGCATATTGACTTGTATTACATTTCATGTCATTTTGATGTTTCTTTTAATACTTTCTGCTCACAGGAAATATATATGCACATGGGTGTATATATATATTTATTTGATCTCTCTTGCTTTTCAGAAATTATACACATACATCCTAATTAAATGAGTTCGATCTGGTAAAAGAAAACCCTATGCTAAGTAAGAATTACCTATTTATTCACATAAAATCTTTCTGCCTCTTTATTACTTTATTTAATTTCTTATGCTTCACAGAAAAATGTGTATAGACATATCTCCAATATTTAACTTGGTTAGGCCTAAGTTAAATTCCAATGTTTCAAATAAGAATTTTACTTTCTTATTAAAAATAAAAATTTTCTATCTCTTTTTTTTCCACAAATTCTTGGATTTTCCCCTGTGCCATTTTCCAGTGTGCATGTGCACACATATCCTTGCACATTATTTAATCCCAAGAATTTCACCATATTTAAATCTAAATGTTTCAAATTTAAATCATTTTATCAAAATGATTTTTCACAAAATTTTAGGGTATTACATTCACCCCTCCTTTTAGGGATTGTGTCCTCACAATTTTCGTAGTACTTATAACAAGCATCACCTTATTTTTTTGAAAATCTATCAAACATATGCATAAGCAAGCAAATTCAATCATGGCAACCATACACATTAGATTTTCAAAAAAAATTAAAATTACCTTTAATCTGCAAAAAGCTTAGGATAATCTATCCTAATCTTGTCTTCTAGCTCCCATGTACAATCATTAGGATCAAGACTCCACTGGATCTTTACCAGTTTCAAAGTTTTACTCCTTAATTTCTTTTCTTCTTTTGCTAAAATCCCCACTGGTTCTTTCTCATAAACCAAGTTAGGATTTATTTGAATTTGGGTAGGTTTTTCCAGAATTTCTTCTCTATCATGTACCCATCTTCTAAGTTGTGACACATGAAAAACATTATGCATTGCTCTCATTTCCTCTGGCAGTTCCAGTTTGTATGCTAATGAACCAATTCTTTCCAGAATTTTATAGGGTCCAACATACCTTGGTGTGAGCTTACCTTGCTTGCCAAATCTCAAGACCTTTTTCATAGGTGAAACTTTGATAAAAACAAAGTCACCCACTTCATAATCCACTTGCTTTCTCTTCCTGTCTGCAAATTTCTTTTGTCTATCTTGAGCTGCAGCTATTCTTTTTCTTATTAACCCAATTTTCTCTGTAGTTTCTTTTACATAATCAGGTCCTAGAATAGCTCTTTCTCCAGTCTCAACCCAGCATATAGGTGATAAACATGGCTTGCTATATAAGGCTTCAAATGGTGCCATCCCTATGGTGCTTTGATAACTGTTATTATATGTGAACTCAGCTAAATGGAGATGGTCTTCCCAGTTGCCTCCAAAGTCCAGTGCACATGCTCTCAACAAGTCCTCTAAAACTTTGTTCACCACCTCAGTTTGTCCATCTGATTGTGGATGGTAGGTAGTGCTTAAGCACAATTCACTCCCCATGGCCTCTTGAAAACTTTTCCAAAACCTTGAGGTGAAGATGGTATCCCTATCACTCACAACGGTTTTGGGTATGCCATGTAATCTTACCACCTCTTTCATGAATATTTGAGCCAATTTTGGGGCATTTCTTTCTGATTTTACTGGGATAAAATGTGCTACTTTGGTTAGCCTATCCACTATTACCCATATACTTGTGTTTCCCCTCTTAGATCTAGGCAGTCCATCTATGAAGTCCATAGATATATCCTCCCACTTCCATTGTGGTATGCTAAGGGGTTGTAACAGTCCTGATGGCCTTTGTGTCTCTGCCTTGACTTGTTGGCAAGTCATACACTTTGCAACATGTTTGGCCACATCTGACTTCATTCCCTTCCACCAAAGATTTCTTTTCAAATTTTGATACATCTTGGTGCTTCCTGGGTGTGTGGAGTACTTACTCCTATGGTATTCATTTAGTATTTCCTCCTTCAATTCTATGTTTTCTAGAACACATATCCTATTCTTGTTCCTTAAATATCCATCTTTATCAACTTGATAATTTATTACTTCTTCCCCTTTTAATAAGAGCATTTTCTTCTCCAATATGTTTAAGTCTTGTTCCTGCATTTTCCCAACTTTTAGAAGTAAATTTGATTGCAGAGATATCATACTCAATTTCCCTTTTCCTTCATCCTCTTCAATTGGTACCATCTGTACCTCACTGTTTGCTTCAATCTCCAAATCAGTAAGTATAGACAAATCCTTAAACTCTTCCATCATCAACATGGCTAACTTAGCATGTTGTCTACTCAAGGCATCTGCAACTTTATTTGCCTTTCCTGGTGTATAAAGTATATCTAGATCATAGGCAGCTAGGAACTCCACCCATCTATGTTGCCTCATGTTCAAATCTTTTTGTGAGAATAAATATTTTAATGCCTTATGATCAGTGTACAAAATGAATTTGGCACCTAACAAATAATGTCTCCAAAGTTTCAAAGCATATACAACTGCTGCTAGTTCAAGATCATGGGTTGCATATCTTGTTTCATGTGGCTTTAATTGTCTAGATGCATAGGCTACCACCTGGTCTTGTTGCATCAACACAGCCCCTAGCCCAGAGCCACTTGCATCAGTGTACACAACTAAGTTTTTGTTTCCCTCTGGCACCCTCAATACTGGTGCATTAATCAGAGCTTCTTTTATTTTGATAAAAGCTTGCTCACATTTTTCTGTCCATACAAAGGCTTGGTTCTTTCTAGTTAAATTGGTAAGTGGTGATGATATTTTTGAGAAATCTTTTATAAATATCCTATAATATCCTGCCATCCCCATAAATGATCTAATCTCACTGATTGTACTAGGCCTTTTCTATGGTTGGATAGCCACTACCTTATTGGGGTTTACTGATATTCCTTTGGCAGAGATAACATGCCCAAGAAAATGTACTTCTTCTTTCCAAAATGCACATTTTAAAATTTTTGCCTTTAAATCATTTTCCCTTAATCTTGACAAAACTAAATGCAAATGATTTTTATGCTCTTCCACTGTCTTGGAATAAATCAAAATGTCATCAATAAAAATCAGTACAAACTTGTCTAAATAATCTCTAAATATTCTATTCATTAAATCAACAAAATATGAAGGAGCATTTGTCAAGCCAAATGGCATAACCATAAATTCATACAAGCTATATCTTGTGTTAAATGCAGTATACTTAACACTTGAGTCTTCAACCTTCATTTGATGAAATCCTGATGCTAAGTCTAGTCTAGAAAATATTTTAGCTTCACTGAGTTGATCAAAGAGATCATCTATTCTAGGCAATGGGTATTTGTTTTTGATGGTTACTTTATTTAGTTCTCTATAATCTATGCACATTCTCAAAGTACCATCATGTTTTCTTACAAACACTACTGGAGCACCCCAGCATGAATTGCTTGGCCTTATAAATCCTTTGCCTTCTAATTCTTCCAACTGATTTTTCAATTCTTTCAGTTCACTTGGCCCCATTCTATAAGGTTTCTTAATTATTGGACTTGCTCCTGGAATGAGATTAATTTGAAACTCAACTGGTCTATGGTGTGGAACACCCTTAACTTCCCCAAACACATCCAAGTATTCATTGACTATGGGAATTTCTTCAATGGTTAGTTCACTGAAATCTTTTTCCGAGTCAACTAAATGATATAATTTTCCTTCCTTAGCTACTTCACATAAAACTGTGATCCTCCGGCCTCTAGAATTTTGCAATGATATGGTGGATGAGTCTAAATTAATTATGGCTTTAAATTGCCTTAACCAGTCTACCCCCAATATAACTCCTATATTTGGGTAATTTAAAACATATAAATTGGAAATAAAAATATTTCCTCCTATGTTTAACTCCACATCCACACAATTCATGTTCAAAACACTAGAACTCCCCAGTGGACTTTGTATAAGCAGTGGGGTTTCAACCAATATGCAATTTAATTTTAGCATTTTAACTAATTCATAGGAAATCAAGGAGTGTGTTGCTCCAGTATCATATACTACTGCTATGGGTATGGCACAAATGAGTAATGTACCTTCCACTTGGCCATGATTTTCAGCATCAATTTTCACTGCAGATTTACCTTTGCCTTCCAAAGTTGCCAATTTCCCCTGCTGTTTATTCTCAGGACAGTTCCTCTTCATATGCCCCTCTTTCCCACATAGGTAGCATTTGAAGGCTCCTCCTTTCAACTCTGGGCACCTTGGTTTGATGTGTCCTTCCTTACCACAATGATGGCAAACCAATTTCTTCTTAGCATCATTAGCTTTAGTGTCTTTGTCCTTCTTGTTGTCTGTCTCTTCCTTCTTTTTATCATAAGGGTGATATCTTCCCTTATTCTTCTTGTTGTTGTTGCTCTTAAAATTCCTATACTTCTCCCTTTCCTTGTCATGTTGTTCCAATTTCAATGCCAGATCAATTACTTGATCAAAAGTTCTATCTGCATATGGTAGCATAGCTCTGCTAAGTCCTGGGTTCAGACCCTTTATATACCTATCATTTTTGGATGCTTCATCTGCCACTAACATTGCTCCATACTTAGATAGCCCTTCGAACTTTTGAGTATACTCGGTGACATTCAAAGTTCCCTGCCTAAGTTTTATAAATTCTTCAAGCAAAGTGGTCTTGGCTGATGCTGGTACAAATCTTGCCTCCAACATCTCCTTGAACTGATTCCAAATGATTTCATTTTCATTTCTTCCAGCTATGATCACCTCCCACCAGCCTAATGCTACTCCTTTCAGCTGTCTTGAAGCTACTTGCCTCCTCCTCTGATCATCAAGCTGCATGTCATTGAAAATTCTATCCAGTGTTCTCAACCATGCTTGAATTTCCATCACATTTTCAGTTCCTTCAAAACTTCTGCCTCCTAAATTGGTGTAAGTCTTCAGTAATTTTGAAAGCTCTTCATGTGGGTTCTCAGGCCTATGCCCAATTCCAACTCTTAAAACTCTTACAAATTCTTGCATATCAAGCATCTATGGTGCAGTTGACCCTGCATGATGTGATCCCCTTCCTACCATGGTTTGCTAACCAAATCATGGGAAAATAGTATTAGTGTACTATAAGTATTTTCTATGGTTAATATTTTCCTATCTAAATTATTTCATCCAAAACAACCAGATATAATACATTTCTATAGTATTCAACAATCAATGCAACCATTTGCTCTGATACCAACTGAAATGACCCTCAATATTATGCTTAAAATTTTTTTTCCCATAATTTAATATTCTCAGAGTCATTTTCTTTTCAAACAAATCAAACAGGATCCAATATTTTCCACCAATATAAATATATCAGTTTAATTCCTAAAGATATACACATACATATGAAGATGTATGTGTTCCTCTTGTTTAAAATCAGAGTATGTTTTTAATTCCATTTGTTAAACAAGAGCAGGCTGTTTGGTTTGGATTAGTTTGGATTTGAAGGAATCTGCATGTAGTTAATTACCTTGTTCTTTTGAATATTTATAATATGATAATAATTCCTGTCCATATTTGGTCAAAGTATTTGGGATTTTTTTTCTTGGTTCAAATATATTGATATTTGGCTAAGACCAGAAAATGATATATTCTCTTATCATTTTCCACTTATTTATTTTATGGAAACTTTCTTATTTTTAATTCAATCTATATGATTTACTTATTTCAATCATAGCCTGTATAACACATTGTAAGTTGAGTATTTGCATAAGGTTTGCTGTGACAAGCATTTGAACTTAAAAAAATATATTTAAAAGATTAATGTGTGTTTCCAGGTTTTGATGGTGCAGACCTGTCCAGATTGCATATCTGGTATAGCTTTTAAAAGTTGTTTGTGGTGAAACAATTTCTAAATAATCTAAAGTTTTTGAAAGGTATTTTACATTCAGAACACCATCAAATATGGTCGACCAAAACCTCACTCACTTGAAGCTGGTTGACCCATAAGTCTTGTGTCTAACAGACACTTGTTCAAGACAATGGCATTATATCTTAAGCCTTGCAAAATGTTTACTTTTCTCAAGACAATTCAAAAAGTGGTATTAAAACTGATTTACAAAGTTTCACAGTAAAAAGATTCAAATCTTTATAAGTTTACCTCTAGTTAAATTCAGATTTTATTCTAAAAACTTAGTGCATTGCTACGTCTCAAGAATTGACCAACACATAATATAAATTATGCAAAACATTTACTCACATACATATATGTATATTTTTTTTTCCTTCCCAGGCTTTCATATCTAATACCTAAACATATTTTTCTGGCTTTCAACCCAGATATTTCTTTTAATTTTTTTTAACCTTAATGCATAGCAATAATTCAACAAGTAAACAACCAGTTCAATCACACATAGCAAGTTCATTACATAACATCAAGTTCAAACACAACTGTCTCATGAATACATGCAGATAAAATCAAATTAGACTCTTATTAAAATTAGCTAGCATGTTCATTCAATCCCTTTTCATTTGCCATACTTCACTTTCTACTTAGCTCCTGCATTTCCTGAAAGAGCATTGGTGGCTGCCTCATTTTAAAGTGAAACACCCCCATATGCCATGAGCAAATAAGGGTCAGATCCATGATCTGGTATGAGCAACATCAGTATATTCATGATATTAAGCAACAGAGAATTAGGAGTGTGATAACTTGTTATTTGAATGAATTTTTTTTTCAATTACTTATTATATCATAGTGTAAATAAATAGACTCAGGTATGATAACTCCATCTATCATTCCTATACCTGCATTCATAATCAAGCAAACATAATCATCTATTTGCAACATGGGCATTCACTGGAACTATCATGGTTCCATACCAACCAAACTAAGAAATATTCATATTCCTATCTCTTCATGAACAGGTTGTGTAAATTCAGTTTAAATTCTTGCCTCATCTGC
Organism: Allium fistulosum; assembly: GCA_030737815.1. Classification (NCBI taxonomy): domain Eukaryota; kingdom Viridiplantae; phylum Streptophyta; class Magnoliopsida; order Asparagales; family Amaryllidaceae; genus Allium; species Allium fistulosum. The sequence continues at coordinate 1,272,253,568 of CM060901.1, read as the reverse complement.
CATCAAGGAATCACAGGGACACATAGCAATGAACTAATTCACATCATTGCACAAAGATCTCAGGGCTTAAACAAACCATGTGCCAACTTGCATACATCAAATATAACAAGCATTCCAGCAGCCTTCTTGGCCTTCCCTTCCCTAGTTTATTTACTAGTGCATTGATTTAAATATTATCATCAGATAGCTAAGTGAACTTGTCACTGCAAACATGGTAACACCCATAAATTTTCTAGCATAATTTACTCAGAAATTTAGTAGACAGTTATTTCCAAAAATGTGGACATTATGTCTTGATCTCAGTAAAATATAAGAATATTTTCAACTGTAAAAGAGCATTGGCATGTTCTTATTATATTGATCTGCAAGCCTTTATGATTGATTCAGATTCATGATCTGGTTCAATCATAATTTTAGCTTGTGAGCTTTTTTTTTGATTTGATTAAGGGCTCAGCACTTAGAAACGTTCTATTGCACCCTTAACATCTTTCTTCTCAAGCCTCAGCACTTATACCAAGTATAATGCAGCTCCCAACATTTTTCTTTGGTAAAGTTTCCATGCCATAGATCTATAACAGTTGAGAGTATTCTCTATATAATTTTAAGATTCTGGACTTTAACATTTTTGAGTAAAAATAAAACAGTGTGATACACATCCAAAGACAAATGTCTCAACAAATCAAAGATCACCAAAAACATCCATATTAAATCATATCAGATTTAAAATAAAACATCCAAAAAGCATTGATGAAATCATATACATCAAAACCAGCAATATGTAAATGGCAATATAAAAAGTGGCTGCCTCATCTCAGGTCTTAATGCCATGAACTCAGTGAGGTTACTCACCTAAGTTCTTCCTTCTCTTGTTTCAGAAAATCCTTATGTGTGTGTTTTCTTCTTCCTTTCAATATTTTCCTTTCTTTCTTATTTTTTTTAACAACTCTGGGTAAAATGTTTTCCTGACCAAAACTGCCTATTTATACCAGTGTTTTCTCTTAGGGTTTTGTTACAACAAAATTCCATTTCTATCCTAACCATCTTCATGTATTTTGCATTTTCACATTTTCGTCCTTAATGCCCCGGCCACTTTAGTCTATTATAGTTAGTGCCCCTTTTCTTTTCTTTTCTTTTCCTTTTACCTTTTTTCAGAAAAATGGCTATCTTTAATTACTTACCCAAGTCATGCTAAATGTGTGATTCAGTTTTTATTTTATATTTTTATTCTTTTCTGGAAAATTTCCTTTTCTATTTTTACCTACACAAGCATATTGACTTGTATTACATTTCATGTCATTTTGATGTTTCTTTTAATACTTTCTGCTCACAGGAAATATATATGCACATGGGTGTATATATATATTTATTTGATCTCTCTTGCCTTTCAGAAATTATACACATACATCCTAATTAAATGAGTTCGATCTGGTAAAAGAAAACCCTATGCTAAGTAAGAATTACCTATTTATTCACATAAAATCTTTCTGCCTCTTTATTACTTTATTTAATTTCTTATGCTTCACAGAAAAATGTGTATAGACATATCTCCAATATTTAACTTGGTTAGGCCTAAGTTAAATTCTAATGTTTCAAATAAGAATTTTACTTTCTTATTAAAAATAAAAATTTTCTATCTCTTTTTTTTTTCCACAAATTCTTGGATTTTCCCCTGTGCCATTTTCCAGTGTGCATGTGCACACATATCCTTGCACACTATTTAATCGCAAGAATTTCACCATATTTAAATCTAAATGTTTCAAATTTAAATCATTTTATCAAAATTATTTTTCACAAAATTTTAGGGTATTACAGTATTCACGTATATTTTGTTTTTTCGGTACATTTGTTAGTTGTTTATTTATCAGCAATTGTGAGGACAGGTTGTTATAACTGTCTAGGCTTATAACTGTCCAGGCTGATGATTTATTTAATGTTCTCTAATTGATGTATGTATATTATAGTTTTTCTTTTGTAAAGATCATTATTGTATTATATATTATTCGTTGCGTTGAGAGATTATATGTTGTTTAGTTTCTTCTTGTCTTCTTTCCCCTAGCAATCTTTCCAGCACTTGTTGTTCGACATGTGGATACCGTGGATGTATTAATGTCGACTTTTGAGGAACAAAAAGATGGGTCATTACAAATAACTAGAGTTAAATTGATGCGTCTACCCCGATTACCCTACGGGGTGGAGGCTGTTCCATAAGAGTGGACTGAGAAGAGGCATAAGTGCTACATAAAGAGGGATCTCTAAAGATGGATGGTACTTGACTCGTTTGTTGGGCCTGGACTTTCCTATGATTGTGAATTTTAATGGATTGCCCATTGAAGATGTACCTTTTATCTAGACAGATGGGAAGTAAGAACCTATATGCTACAAGCATCTGGAAGTAAGATGTGAAAAAGGATCAAGCTAGTTCCTGCAAGAAGGTGTACATTAACCACCACAAGATGATAAACTATATTTTTATAAAGATCAGTAGAAAAGAAGGAAAATTCCAAGAGAGAGGACAATAACATTCCATTTCTAAGTCTGATCCAATATGAAAGATTTTAAAAAAAGGTTTTTTAAATTCCTTCAAATGTTTTGAATGGTTTTCCAAAGGATTTATTTAAATAAAAAGACTCTATCACTGAAAAGTTGTTGTTTTGAAGAAGGAATAAAATTTGGAAATTTTAAAGGGCTATTCAGAGATTCCTCACGAAGTTTAAAATTAGTTGGTTAAACAAAATTTAATTTAAAGGTTGTTAGTTAAGGGTTTTTCGTTTTTGAAATAAATGGAAAAGAGAGTATATGTTTGGCTCGATGATTTTTCCTATTTTTGTAAATTTACAAGTTTCTTTTTTTAATTCTTTATATGTGGTGGATAAATGGAAATGGTATCTGATTGAAATAGGGTAAAGAGAATATAATAGTAAGAATATCCAATAATGAAGATCGGAAGAATATTCCCATATAAGGAATATACAGTGAAAAACAATTGAAATAGATTTATACATATCACTTTTCATGTTAATGAAGAAAAGCACAATGAACAAAGGAGTATGTGAACGCACTACAATAAGGCAATGGGAAAACAATAAAAGAGGGTAACAACTATGTAAGGAGAAGCCACTTAACAACAATTTAGGTAGGAGAAATTTTCATACTAGTAACATTAGGAAATTTAAATAGAAACTACGTTAGGAATTTATATTAAAATATGTTAGTAATCTAGTTAGAAATGATATAGGAAATGAGAGGCAAAGCGTAGGAAGAATGGATAATTTTCATAAATATGTGCAATAATTGCGCATATTTTTTAGAAGTCCCCCTTATAGTCTATTACAATCTCCGCTAAAGGTTGAAAGTGAAAATAACATGAGAGGTAGGAAAATAATAGGATGGAAGTTTTTCTTGTCTACTCCAATTTTCAATTTTTAAAGTTATAGAAGGTGTTTTTGAAAAATGGTTTAGTATGACAATTGAGTTTTTGAATGCAAACATGATAAATGTTTTGAGTTAAAAATCCTACTTCTAGAGATGTGAATCTTTGTTGTAGAAAGTCTTTGAAAAGGGAAAGTTGGTTAGAATGAGAATTTTTTCATAGCTCCTTTTGGAGCTCAATCAATTTTAAAAACTGTTTCTAATTTTAAAATTTCAAAGATATTTTTTTGGATTAAGTACTTCATGACCATGTAGTTTTAATTTTATAAAGAGTGGTGAAAACTAAAACAATTTTTAATATGGAGTAAATAGGGATGACTGTCTTGGTAAGATGGGATAAAAGTCAAGACAATGAATAAAATAGTTACGAATGCTCATAGTGTAGCAAAAGGAATCCCTGTTGAATATAAGAAATACTGGGGAATCCTAGGAATGTTTGATTAGACATGTGTGAAAGCCATAAGATGGACCCTCAAATAAATGAGGAATGGTATTAAGCTATACTTTTACGAGTCCTAGGGTATACTCGCATGAAAGATCAAGGATAAAGAAAGTAAATATCAAATTTTGAGAATACTATCAATAGATTTTGATTGAAAGAAGATAGTAGTATGGCTACATAAGAGGGTAATGAAAGGGCAAACACACATAAAGTATGTTGGTTGACTCAAAATTAAAGAAGGCAAGATATATGGTAGAAAGTGATTCTACCAAGCTAATTTTTCAATGAGTTATTCTAAATGTGCATAGTTTATATTTCTTACTACTACACTGTGGGAATGCATAATTAGTTCCATAATCGACTGTAATAATTTAGATAATGGATGGACCATACTTATTAGAAGCCAAGAAGGTGAGCTAAGACCAATTGGTCATGGTAGAATGACATACTAGGTATGTCCATCTTAGTTAAGAAAGAAGCGATAGGGCCACAACATCATTAATACAAGTTGACGTTGAAGGAAGGCTTCTAGCAATTATCTCTTTTAGGTTATTTGGGTTGTAATTGCTAGTTGTCTCTTTTTGGGTATTGAAAAAAGCGTAGGATATAATATAGTATTTGTCCCTTTTATTATTACTGTGTTGATTTTTTGGATGAGCTTTGACTACTATATATATGTGTGTGTATGTATGTATATTGGAAAACAGTGTAAATAAGGAAGTCTCATAAGGACACTTAATTATAGATGAATGTAACTAAGGCTGGAAGTTTACAAAATAAACTAGCAGCTAGAAATCAAGAGTGTTTTAATCCCAAAAACTTTAGAATTTGGAAAAAAATAAATTTTAGCAAGCGAAGGATAGGGAAAGTGTTAATACCTCAGTTATTAATTTTGATGATCATAACCTTAATAACAAATACCTTCATATAAAATATGGAACTAATGTTTTGCTAAGTTGTATAGTATATAGTGCAGGATACTATACATGTGTTGAATCAAGACTGTATAATATAAAGACTCAAAGAAAGGACATGAAGACTCATGAGTATAAAGACCAAGATATGACGATCTCAAGACTATAGTATAGTATATAGAGTCATAGAATATTGTTGACCTTGGTAGCAATCTTTGATCTCTATTTCCCATTTTCTTATCCTTTACTTTTAAAAACAAAATATATTTCTAAAATATATTTAAAATATTTTATAAAAGTTTTTTCAAAGTTTAAAATGTTTATAAACTATGATTAAATTATTTTACAATGTATAAAAATATTTTACAAGGCACAAGATTTTCAAAGTAATTAAAAACAAAAGGATATTCAATTCTCAAAGGGATATGTCGGTATATACCCTATGAGTATGTCAACATATGTTCCACAAATTTTAAATTCAAATTTTGAAAGAAGCGTCTACTTGTCATAACCCTTCGGGAATAGACATGTCTGTTTATTCTATATAAATAGGGGGTATCAAATGAATTTTTTCAACAACTAATTTCTTGTTTCTTCTCTCCTCTTACTCTGCCAAAATTTCTAGTGAAAAGTTTATTCAAATCTCTTCAAATTCAAGCAGAATCAATTCAATCTTCATTGTATCGATTCCTAACTATCTAGTCTCTGATTTCAATCATCTCTCTCTCAATTCAAGATCAAAGTGCTACTGAAGAAGCTATAGGATCCATTGTATCCAAAGTTTAAGAAATTATCTTTGGAAAACCATCAAACTCTAGTTGTATTTTCTTGGGTGTGATTATAACCCATTCAAATCAATTGGTTATGCTTGGTAGCCCGGAAATCCGAGTGGTTATGAATGCGTCCTGTCCAAATCAAGTAGGGGTGTACCCTGAGCTTGAAAAATCAGTAAGGTGTGTCTCCTAGCCTCAGAATAGAGATTATAATTGGGTTTGCCTTCTGCTCATTTAAAGATTGGCATTTAAAAAAATCAATACAAGCAATTGTACGAGATTGAATGTAGGAGAAATCCAAACCAGTATAATATCCCTGGTGCCATCTCTCTAACTCTATACTTTACTTTACTGCTTTTACTTTACTGGTGTTTGCATCTGTGATTGATGGCTGATACAATTCTATGTTGAAAATTTGTGATATAACATTAAACTTTAAAGAAATTTAGAAAGATTTACAAAAGTCAGAAAAAACTATTCACCCCTCTCTGGTGTTTATTTAGCCTTAAGATCCATAATTCTGCAACCCATACTTGGTAACAGAGCACTAGGCTTTCAAAACTCATAATTTGATTTTTGGAAAGTTTTAATGGCTTGCAACACTGTTAGTACATTTGTTAATACTTTAGTCGAAGGAGATCTACTGCTAGACCCCCACTTCTTAATGGCAATAATTACACTTATTGTTCATGTTGGATGAAGATCTATTTACAATCTAATGGTTTAGATGTTTGGAATGTTATATAAAATGAGTATATTGAACCACAAACTAATTTTTCACAATAGAATGCTGACCAAAAGGCACTTGCACAAAATAATTCTAAAGCCATGAATATTTTGTTTTGTTCATTAGATAAAAATGAATTTAATAGCATCTCTATTTTGTAAGTCCACATATGAAATTTGGATAACACTGCAAGTTACACATGAGGGCACTAGTAAAGAGAAACAGACTAAAATTTCCATTTTAATAATCAGTTTCATTTATTTAAATAAATCCAAATGAGTCTAATTCTGATATGTATTGTAGAATTCAAGATATAGTGCATTCATTAGTTGTATTAAGTAAAAAAAAATTCCGAAGATGACCAAGCTAGAAAAATCCTCAATTCACTCTTTTTAGAGTGGGATCAAAAGATATTTGCAATTGAAGAGCTAATGATAATAGTACTCTAAACATTAAAGAATTAATTGGCAATTTTATGTCCAATGAAGCACAATTACAAGGCAGAAGAGAAAGCAAGGCAACATAAAAGAAATCCATCGCTTTCAATGCAATAATTGATGATCATGATTAAAATGATGATAATGATGAAGAAACTGCTACCATAATCAAAAATGTCAAAAAATTCCTAAAGTATAGAAAGATGAAAAACTTTCGAAAAACTGAAAGTAAGATGTATGGAACTGCAACTAGATGCTTCAATTGTGATGAACCCGATCACTTTTAGAGAGATTGCCCACATCTGAATAAATCAGAGATCTCACGAGCAAATGATTCATCCAGAAAAAGAAAAAAGGACGCGTACAAAAACTTTGGATGATTTAAACACTTCCTCCAGCCACAATGAAACAAATACTGAAAATGTGAATATGTGTTTCACGACAACAATAGTCTAGTCAGAACTGATCAATAAAAAGTGACAAAATGGTACCTTTTATGTAATAAATTTTATTTTTTTGGTTGATTTTGGTTTTTAGGAATACCATATAAATTAATGATAATATTGGATGAATATAAGTATATAAGTGTGTGTGTGTCTATATATATAGGAATATATTAGCATAGTACTATTTTTGAAAATTTTATGCTATATGTCGACATACTACCAAGTCGTATGTCGACATGCATGCTAGAAAAATGAAAATTGAAATTTCAATTCAAAATTCAAATTTCAAACTTATCTTTCTTTTTGCACTTATTCCCATGTACTAAAAGGCACCTTTTTGATCAGAGAACACGACTATTCAGTCTCTAGTAATTTAATCTTTCTCTACCCATTTATTCATTGACTTTATTTCAAAATTCAAATATCCCTTCATTCGCTTATCTCCTCAAAAACTTAAAAATGACTTCCACAAGTCAAAATCCTAAAACCATAAGGCTCTCTAAGAAAATTAAAAGCTTTCTCTTCAATGAGAAAGATGTTATTGAAGCCTATATGGAGTACACTACTTCCGAAAAAGATTCTCTAGGAAGATTTGATAAATTCGAAGATTTTTTCTCTTATGGTTTACATGATCTTTATTTTGCAAATAAAATTCTTGGTTTAATTAAATATTCTCAAAATGATATTGTTTGTTATCTATATTTGGTCAAAATGTTTTATGCGAATTTAAACGGAAAATTTTATCAAGGAGAAGAAGGTCAAGTTTGGAGTAGTGTTAATAATGCTCAAATCATTTTAAATTGTGAACATTTAGGTAGTATTCTTGGTTGTAAATCTATTGGTTCCACTTCTCAATTTGGTGAACAAAATCATAGAGTTTTTCACGATATTTTTGAAAGTGACGAAGAATATGAATTTAAACAAAAGAATCTTCGACCAAAATCAAGACTTATGAGTCTCATTTTACAACAAAGTATCACTTTGAGGATGGGTAATTACAATAACCCTACTCAAAAGTTTTTAAAACTCTTTTTTATTTATTTATGGTCATTACAACATAAATTGGCACAAGTCATTTTAAATGACTTTGTTCAAAGAACATTTCTAGGCATGAGAACACACTCTTCCATAGTGTGTATCTTACTAGAATTTTCACATATTTTGGTGTTGATTTAAGAGGAGAAAATTCTATTCCTCGAATTTTTTTTAACAAAACCAATGTCTCTCTTATGCACATTCTACCATTTTTTGAACCATATGAGACACTTCATGAAAAGAAACAAAGATTGATATGGGAAGAAGAACAAGAAATTCAACAACAACAACAAGAAGAAGGTGATGAAATGGAAGTGGAATAAGAATGCGATGAAATGGAAGTGGAAGACGAAGAGAAAGAGGAGGAAGAAGTGGATATTTCCTTAGAAAGTTTTGACAAACTGTAACGACCCGTATTTTTAACACTTTAAAAAATACGAATTAAAATGAAAATTTTGATAAAAATCCGAAGGAAATAAAATTTTGTGTTGTTAAATGTGAATTACAAGTTAAAATACAAAACTGAATTCTGAAATAACTTATTTGTAAATTAAATATGGATGTTAACTTGTAGTGAATGTAAATAATGAATTGAATTTGATTGTAAACCAAATTGGTTATGATTGTAAACAAAGAATAAATAAAATGGTAGATTTAATAATGGAATTTTATGTTACTGAAACTAATATAAATAAATGTAACTTAATATTACAGTTGATTGAAAGCAGATAATAACTGAAACTGTAATTCGATAAAGATGTTAACTTGTAATTGAACGTAAGTAAAGATTTAAATTTGAACGTAACAAGTAATTGAATTGAATTGAATTTGATTGTAAACAACGAAATAAATAAAATGTTACATTTAATATTGAAGTTATAATATGGAAATCAATGTAAATGAATGTAATTTAATATTACTGTGAATTTAAATAAGATGATAGCTGAAGAAAATGAAAGTAAATGAATTATAAACTATTGATAATAATGTATAAGTAAATGGTTGATTCAATAATGAAAGTGTAAATCGAAATAAAAGAATTCATTTGGAATTAAATAACTTAAATTTGAATTACAGTATCATTGAACGCTGAATCTAATATAATCTTTTATATTGGATTTATAATGGAAAACTGCATTGTAAAAGATTGTTAATTACTGTGAAATTAAAAATGGGATTTGTGAACAATTGAAATTTGATTTAAAAGTTAATAATTTAAAATTGGGAATTTTATATTGAAATTAAACAGTCGAATAATTTATTTTTCGAATATTGGATTTAATTAGACAATTAAATCGATAATTTAATAAGTTAAATTTCAGAAATAATCGAAAATCGAGTTGAATATGATTGAAAATGATTTGTAAAATTTTATCTTATCATATTGGAGTTATAGTAATGTTATAGAACTTTTAAAATTGAATTTAAAGTTAATTTGTGAAAATTGAATATTTTAATATTTAATTATCGACTGAAAAATAGCCATTTTTCGAACAGTCTCAGAATTGAACGAAACTAGTTCCATTGGATCCGTAATAGTTTGTTATTATCGGATTTCAATTTTCGTAGCAATCGGAGTTATCATTTGACCATGGCATCTCAAAACGCATCGAATTGTTTTTAATATTAATTCGGCGAGAGAAAATAGTCATTTTTCAAAAAATCTCATATTTCGACGAAACTAGTTTCATCGGATCCGTAATGTGATATTATTGTATGGTTTCAAATTTCGTGTCAATTGGATGTACCGTTTGTCCGGGGCAAGCCAAAACGCATCGCAATCGGTTTAATTTAAAACTGATCGTTTTCTCCGTAACTCGCCCAGATGACCGAATTAGCCTCCGAAACATGTTCCATTGCGTTCGGAACATGGGGTAAACCTTAAAAACGCCAGCCGTCACGCTTCGTTTGGAGTTCGGAAAATTTCGGATGAATAGTGTCGCGTATTTTTCTATAAAAGCCCCTCCATCAATTCATTTTTCACAAAAACCCAACCTGCTAGGGTTAGCCGCCACCATCAGTTTCAAAGGCCAGAAATTCATCTTCTTTTCCCTTTAATTACTTCAAATCAGTGAAGAATTAGAAGAAGTGTTCAACTACAAAGTTGTAGCACTCGTTGAGAGCTTCAAATCCATACGGAGATGATCGGAATTGGAGCGACGTGAGGGGAGCTAGGGGGCCACGTTCATGGGGCTATTGTGCACGTTTTTCAATGTGAAGTGGGGGCCGAGCTTCAGGTGGTGGAGTCTGGAGGTAGCTCTTGGCGAAGGCTTCGAAGTGAATGTAGTCGATCGTCTTCAAGTGGACCGAGGTGGTGGTGATAATTGGATGAAAGATGGCGGCTATGGGTTGGATATTCACGGGTTTGAACGATGGTAAGGAAGAAGAAAGGGGGTGGCCAGATCTGTAGCAAGAGAAAATGGAGGGCCGAGATTGAAAGTAGGGTTTGAGATTTAAATTAAAAGCTGAAATTGTTTATTTAAATTCGTGCAAACTTTAAAAATGCATAACTTTTTCATACGAGGTTCGATTGGAACGAAACTTTTTGCATTGCGATCGTAATAACGAGAGCTTCAAAATGAATCTAGTTTGGATGGATTTGGAGACGATGGAAATTTGGTCTAAAGTTTGGCGTCGTCCAGTTTTAGTTCCAAACCGGAACGTCTCGGCGACAACAGAAAATCAAAGTGAGTGTTTTATAACGCTCACAACGTACTGAATATCTTTATGGTAGTTAAATTTGACATTATGAAGTGATATGAATTTATTTGTCGTTGTCTGATAAAAATTTGATTGTCATATAGATTGTCGTGTGAATTCACCGTTGAAAATTTAAATCGACAGTAAATTGAAATTAGGATTTAATTGAAATCAAATTTACCGATATTGATAACTATGAAATTGCCGTGAATTGTATTGACTATTGGATGATTTATTTCGATGGATGCTATTGGTTGATATTTAAATGTTTGGATGTTTATTTGCTTATATATATCCTGTTATACATGCACATGACACTGTGATTGGTTTAAGTAATATATATTCATCCCTGACATTTAATTGAAATAACTAACCACTTGGCCATAGGTTAGAGAATTATATACGGACACCGGGTTGGTTAAATTAAATGATTTTAAAAGTTGTTTTGAAATTATTTAAATGAATTGATTTAAGAATAAAAATCTAATTTATGGAAATTGAATTATTTTGAATTGAAGCTCGAGATGTTGGAATTTAAACTTGGTAAATGAAATGGATTAATTATTCAAAGTTTAGATTTTTAAGAAAAATTGAAATATGGCGTAAAGTTTCGAAAGTCGATTTGTTTTAAAAGATTGGACTTTTAATTGAACTCTGAATATTTCTAAGGAAATTTATATGAAATGATATTTCAAGTTTGAGTTTGGAAGTGAAAATTAATTTTAAATTGAGATTTAATTAATTTGGAATTAAATTGAAATTTAAATAAATTTGTGAATTGAACTAAATTGAAACTATTGAATTAAATTTGAAGATAAAATTGATTTGAATAGGATTTGAACTGAAATTGATTTGGAATGTAAAACTTAAATGAATTCTTGAAATCCGAATATTAATCTAAGTTTATTAAATGGGAATTATTCCAGAAATTAAGTAAACTACTTAATACGGATGTTTAATTTGAAGTATATTCTAATTTGAATACGAAATGGTTTTAAAGCGAATCTTATATTTTTATATAAATATATGAGCTGTTTTGAAATGTGAAATATTTAAAGTTTCGAAATATATTGGAAGTGAAATTGTTTATTTTGTGGTTCAAATATGTATTTGAAATGGTTTATTGAGAAGCTGAATCGAGTTGAAATTGATGATTTGAAATTGGATTAAATTTTAAATTTTGGAATTCGAGTTTATGTTAATCGTTTTGTGAAAAGTAAGGCGAAATGATTTTTGAAATGAAATCGTATATTTTGAGTAGATAGGACGATTTTGAAATTGAAATGAGATATTGAGGCGAAAATGATTTTGAAATGAAATCGTATACTTTGAGTAGATATGATGATTTTGAAAAGGCTTTTATTTTTGAAGCGAATATGATATTTTTGATAATCAATTATGAATTGATTTTGAAAATGTAAAAGAGCCATCGGCGTAATAATACGTTGTTATTAAAGAGACCAGGATCGGATATGGACATACTCTCTGTCGATACCGAAAACCACTTTAATAACTAGTATACGCGGAGTGTTGATCCAGAACGAAGTGGATGGTTTGATGAACGCGTTGATTGAAGAAAGAGAACGATATTGGATGACCCCTGACATGACTAAAACAGGATCCGCGCCGGGCCATTGAGTTTCGCCACCTCTAGCGGACACACTTCTTCGTTACCATGCCTATTACTTTTGTGATTCGATTTGGGTGCACCCCTCGATTTTGGGAGTGTTGTTTCGCGGTGTTGGGGTAGTAGCTGCTATGCCCAACATCAGTCCGGATCACGCAACTACTAGTATCCTAGTTAGTATTGCCTCATGTACCTTGTCATACTGATTATCCTATTCGCGACCACTACGATTTTGATTTGTACCTTTAGTATATGGATTGCCCTCTGGTGACTTCCGGTTTTGGGGAAACTACGGTCTTGTATATGCTCTTGGGAATATAAACTGTGTTAAGGGTGGAATGGGCCATGGCTTAACGCTATTTTAATACTTTTACTTTAATGTAGACATATTATAATAGCGTATTGTACTACATAGTAGATAGTTTAACGGATCCTTAAGAGATGGAAAATCCCGTAACATCTCTTAAGTTATTGCACTCACGTTGACACTGGATAGGAGATGTCAAACCCCGTAAACATCTCTGACGCCTTCACACTCATATTTACTTATTCGATTTAACTTACATGAGATATTTTAGTCCTGACTCGAGTGTTTTGTCTTTTCATTACGCTCGGGTCAGCCTGAGCATTTCAGATAAGGTTGAAGATCTATTCTGTAGGACGAAGACGGAGTTTGGTATTACATCATTTGTATTCTACTACTGTATTATTTTTCCGTTGCATTGTTATATTATCTCTGATATGTATGTAACTCTGATTTATGATGTATAATAATAATCAAATTTATTTATTTAACAGCTTCATGAACTGTTATTTTATTATTATATCTTGTTCCTTCCGCTGCGAGATTCTGTGTTTGTTTCTATTCTTTCTTATCTATTTTTATTTACCCCAATAACTATCTGTATTTTGGATTGTTTGAGTCGGCATGGGTGTCTGCTTTGTCGACTTGAATGGTCAAAAATGCGGGTCGTTACACAAACCATCCCACCCCTCCAACAAAGAGATCCCAAAGAACCAAGAAAAGCTTCTTAAAAAACAAAAGAAGCTTAAGAGATCATTTAGTAAAAAGTTCACCTCTCTTCCAACAAAGTTGACAAATACTTTGGAAAAATCAATCGCAAACTTCGCGGCTCTTCACGATCATCATCATCTACATCTTTCTAAGCCTATCTAATTGTTTTCTTATGATATCTAGATTTGTATTGTATGCTTTTAGTTTAAGTTCATGATGGTTTTATGTATTTTCTTTTATTAATCATTAATATTCATGTATCTTTCAATTCTAAATAATAAAGTATATCTATTACTGTTCTATATTGTCAGTTAGTCTTTAGAAGTTACAAAAAATATAATGATAAAGGATAAAAACAAAAACTATAAAAAATACACAAGTTTTGAAAATTTAGGTATGTATGTCGACATACATGTAATTTATATGTCGACATATAACGGCCATATAGCAAAAATTTTGAATTTCAAAATAAAAGTAGCTACCACCATCCACTCATTTCAAACAACTTTCTGCTCCTATATAGGTCTATTTTATCCAAAAAACTCACTCACCATTTTATTCTATACTCTCTTTTCATTCTCAAACATATTTTTACAAATATGTCTTCTCCACATCAAAAATTATGTGAAAATCTTAAATACCCTTCAATCTCTCAAAGATATTCTATAACAACCTGTAAATGCATCGCTTTAAATAAATGATCGTTTAACTTTATCGATGATACAAATAATTTTGTGAATAGTTATTGATATTAATTTATATGATTTGATAAATAAAATGTGATCATTTTAATTAGTTAATAATAATAAGAAAATTTATTTCAAAATTTGTTTACAAAAATATGCATATAAACTTAAAAGAGAAAATAAGATCGAAAATCAAAATCGGGATTTGTAATGATATAACACGTGGAAGTTGTGCAACGTTGTAGGTATATGTTACATACATAAGAACATGCACATAAACGCATATATAAACAAATAATAAAGTTAAAGATATAATATATATGATATTTTAAAACAAACATACTCCTTAAATCTTTATAAGTCAACATATATGCACATGAAATGATGGAAGTGATGTGCACATGGTGGGGGGGGGGGGGCTTTGGCCGTGTATTTTGAAGGGGATGGTGTGTTGGAGAAGCTTGGAAAAAGTGATGTTTACATATCTTCTTTTACACACTCCTTTTTTCCTATAAATACCCTAAACTCTTCTCTCTTTTTCCATTGATTTTCTTCTTCATATTTTAAAGATTTTTCTTCCTCTTTAATGACTTCCTAAAATAAAAGAAATAATGTCAAAAATTATTTAAAAAAGAAACTAAAATCATAAAATATAGTTATATATAGTAAAACACTCCAAAACGATCCAAAAACTCTTCATTTCCCTTTGTTCTTCACAAATCCTCTTCACTCCACCCTAGGCCAAGCCCAACCTGAGCCACACCCTAGGCCATGCACCCCCTAGCCTCCTCAAGGCTTAGTCGAGATATTTAGGAGCCAAAATCCGAAGATTAGCGAGCTTCGGAACTCGAATAGCAGAGCTATAGCATTCTTTTTGTGAATCATTAGAAATCCAAGGTGAGAACTCATATAACTATTATACTATATGTTGGATGATGATATGATGTTGCAAATGGATGTTTAATATGCTTTAATCATCAAGTTTGGTTGTTTTCATATGAATATGGAATATATATGCAAGTCACAAATATACACGTTGATAAGCACAAAAGAAATCACT
The DNA here is from genome assembly GCA_030737815.1 of Allium fistulosum. Classification (NCBI taxonomy): domain Eukaryota; kingdom Viridiplantae; phylum Streptophyta; class Magnoliopsida; order Asparagales; family Amaryllidaceae; genus Allium; species Allium fistulosum. Next base: position 1,272,238,277 of record CM060901.1, on the reverse strand, counting down.
TTCCTTGAATTAATGAAATGGTGTATATGGAGTGTTAAACCTCTTATAAATGGTTTATAATGTATTTGAAATGTTTTAGAATATTTAAAAGGGTTTTGGTGAAGTTTGGAAAGAAATAGCAAATTTGGTCAAAAATAAGCGCGTCGCGTAACGGTAGTTCGCGATTTCGTGCTATAAAAATCAAGCTAGTTTAAAAGGTGGAATATAGATCGGAATTCTTCGAGATAAGAATTTTCCAATCTATTATATCCATAGTTTTCCAATGAAAAAAGAAAATCAAAATTTCGATAAGTAGATTTTGAAATATGAGTAAAACAAGTTTTGGAAAATTCTAATTTTGTAGTTTGAAATCCAAATATTGGATTTCTTTGAAAATAATGTTTTAAAGTTTTTTTAAAATGTGGAATAAATCTTATAAATGTTTTAAAAGGGTATAAATGGGATTTGGGAAATAAAAGTGAATTTTCAAATAATAAAAAAATTGTTATGATCAATATAGCTTAAAAGGTACTTTCTGCAGCACTTTTTTGCAGCACTTTTTATAACATTTGAAAAATAGTTTTAAACTTAACAATTCTTTTATAAATATTTTTAAAGGATTTATAAAATGTTTTAAAGATGATTTAAAATAATTTTTGGAATGATTAAAGATTTAGAGTTGATCAAATAACTTGACCGCTTATGGGTGTTAGAGAGATAGTGTCTAGGCTTGAGTTTGGGAAATCAGTTTCCTGCTCTCCCTGGCTATCCGAACTGGCCCGATGGAGGGAATGGTGAATTTTCTTTACTCGGATCAATATATTCCTAAATGAAAAATGAAACGATTTCAAGTTTATTCCTAGTAAAAAGAGTTTAAAAATTATTAAAGGATTGATAAGAGAGGTTTAATATTTTCGTATATACCAGAAAGAATGTTTTATAAATGTATATCTCCAAAAGAGATTTTGATAAAAGGAACTAAATCAATTAAAGAATGATTTCCTATTCACAAAACATCTTTTTATCGATGATTGTTTCGAAGGAACCAGGGTCGGATCTGGATGATTCCTATCCGAAGACCACTTCGAACCAATTCACGTATTCGAAGTAAAGACATGGATATGATATGGGGATTTTCATATGGAAGGACTACTTGTTGATCATTTGGGGATAAACTCCCAATATACATATAGTCGCGTTAGTTTCTTCAATATGAAATATCCAATGCATGGACTAATCGATACTAATCCTAAGGTGAACTCCCGATAGGATGTGGTTGGAGAGTGCCTTCGGTTTGTCCTGTTCCTAGACAACTTGTATGGATGAATGTCCGACATTGCATTCTTATTTGCATGAGTGATATCTATGAACGTATCATCTATTTGGTGGCGAAGAAGGTAACTTCTCTTAGCTTAGAACCCTTTCGTGAGACGTATGAGCTCAGGAGTTATACGTTTGTAGAAATCAGTTGTGTGACCATGGGATGCCAGTGTGGCATTCAAAGAAAGATGATGTGAAATGAGAAAAGTAATCATTACCTCAGGCCTCACACCCAAAAATGACCGAAACAGGGTAGATGAAGCAAGGCTATGTGGTTTGCAACCATTAGGTTATGATCATCCCCTTTTAGATATATTTCTACCCGCTATGACGTTCGGGTTTAAATTATCGTGGTGTATGCTAAGAGACCTCTCGGTTAGGTCGGTAATGACTGGGGTGATGAAATATTCGGTACTATCTAGGAAGAGGTAGGCCGGTCTTGTGTTTGTAGAGGACCATCTGTTGGGCCTTGGTACCTTCATCTAGAGATGTACTGTCGGAAGGTAGTCCCTTCACCTGGTCATTTGTATGGAAAACCATTCTCCAATAGGAGCCCGTAAGATTTTAGATGTAGAAAGCCTTGTATTACAAGGTGATATGCTGGAATTTAATTATGTAACAATTTCGGCTGAGATTAATAGAATTTACTTGCAAATGTTTTCAAAGGTATTTCATTAAAAATAATATCCCTTATTTTTATGTAAGAATGTTTTGGTTGTCATAAGGTAAATACCCTTCCGTGTTTATGTACGGCGTGGTCTTATGAGATACTTTTTTTTTCAAACAACATATTTTGAGTTCTCACACTAGTCCCACGACTGACCCGAAGTTTATTTTGTTTTCCCTTTAAACTCTGGGTGCCCTATTTTTCCGTGCAGCCAATTAGTCAGGATTCTGTTAAGACTGTTTTCGGAGGAGCATGCTACAAGAGATTTTTTGGAGCATGAAGCTGGAGCACCAGATGGGGATATCTATCTATCTATTTTTGTTTTCCACTGTATATAAGTTAGTAATGCCAGCAAAGGTGGGAGCAGGCAGTTATAACTGTCTCTGACTGGGTTAGTGCATACAAAAAACTCTGATGTAACCAAGTGATGGTGATTGTATGTACTATTTATCTATTTAACGTAATGTGAGAATTTGTGTTTATATCTTTTACTTTACTTTACCCTTGAAAATCTGCCTCCCCGGCACTTGGATAAACGGCACATGAATACCGTGGATGTATTAGTGTCGATTTCCAAGAGTCGAGGAGATGGGTCGTCACATTTGGTATCAGAGCTGAAGGTTAAGCGAGAACCTTGGCTTTGTTGGGGTATAACTCATTAGAGATAGGTTTAGTGATGCCCTAGAATGAGTTTAATCTTTGAGAGTGCACGTTTAGAATCCTTATCTGAATAAGTTGTGCTATATCCCTATTTTCGAAGATATTTTCATCTTTGTATTCTTAAGTTATCTTACTAAATCCAGGTAGTAAGACATGAGTAATGGTAGAGGACGAAGAAGGGGAAATAGTAGCACCACAACAACCAACGCTCGAGCTCAAACCGTCGCTTTAGAAGAAATAGCTCATGTACAGCCCCAGGTTAATTTTGCCACTCTGTGCAAGAATTATACCAGCTTAGAGGGAAAACCATTCGAGGGTACAGAAGCTAGTATTGAAGTACAAGCTTAGATTAAATCATGTGAAAGGATCTTTAAAGCATTGGATATTGGTGATGAGCAAAAGAGATTTCTGGCCTCATGGCAACTTCCGAAAGGGGCTTTTGCTTGGTGGGAGTCTATCACCCTAAATGATTCAGATGGAAATTTCTTTTGGGAAAGGTTTAAGGAGGTTTTAGAGGAGCAGTACATGCCAACATTGGGAAAATCTCGTCTTTATAGAAGCTTTATGGATCTGAAGCTGGAGGAAATGACTATTGAGGAGTATGCGAATAAGTTTAACGAATTATCTTATTTTGGGCCGGGTCTAATTGACACGCCTTTGAAGAAAAACGAGAAGTTCATTTCTGGGATGAGCGAGAAATACCAGAGCAGGATGACTGCCCATGTTAAGGGGTCATTTATATATTTTCCCAGCTACACAAAGGTAACTACAAAGGTCAGAATTGACTATTGATGGAAGAATGGCCACGAGACGACGTCTGTGTGACCAAAGTGTGATTTTCAAGCAACTATGTCTAGCTCTGGGTCAATAAGGTCGACAGATGGATGAAACTGGATGTCGGGATTATGATGGTTAGCTTGGTGGAATAGGGGTCGACATTCATGATTGATAAGTTGGAGAATATGTAGCATTCGTGGGGTGGGCAAAGCATGCGAGTTCCATCGGGTTGGCATTGCAAATTGGATGTGATAGAGCTTGAGTCAGCATTGCATATGATAGAGCTCGGGTCGGCATTGCATGTGATAGAGTTCGGGTCGGCAAAGGTTGTGATATAGTGCAGCTCAGGTCGGCAAAGTATGTGAAATAGGTCTAGTCGGCATAGTGTATGATGGTGTTCGGGTCGTCATTACAAGTGAAATGGTCGAGTCGGCATGAAATATGTGGTGGATCGGGTCGGCACAATGCATGGCAACATTCAGGTCGATATAGAGTGTATAGGCCATCGGGTCGGCATAAAGTGTAAAGGCCATTGGCATACGTGAAGGGTTCGACAAAAACGTGTGTTGAGGTGATACGTTGAGAGCGATCGACACATTATAATGGGGTCGGCATTCCCAAGCCGGTATTATTGGCATAGTATGTTGGGACGAGCCTTTCTTGTTGTGAGCCCAAATGGCTAGGTTGGAGGCTGCCATCATCTATAAATACAGGGGCGGGGGTCACTTTTGGAGAATTTTTTTTCGACAACCAAGGGAATACTCTACCATTTTTTGTACTCGGTTTCTCTTTGTTCTAACTTGTATTCAAGCCGTTCCTCGTGAATTGTAACTGTAATCAAGTGATTGATAAAGCAACAAAGATAGCATTCAGAGTGGACGAAAGCAATAAACGTCGAACCATTATAAATCCTGTTGTTTTTGCTCTTTGCCATTCTTTCTTGCAATATATAGTGTTACTCCTCATTTTCCATTTACTTTCTTCATTTATTTCACTACTCAAATCTATTCTCATGTGCTTGTGACCAATTTGGTTGCAAAAATTTTGCTACTTTCATTGAGAAACTCGATTCTCAGGCTATTTGGATCATCTTTGTTACTACTGGATTGAAGAAATCCCCCAAAGGAGATCCAAGTTCATTTTCGAAAGCTTGCAGATACTACTCAGATTTTCCAAGATCCAAGCAAAGGACTTTAAGATGGTAAGGCGCACCAGATCTACCTACCACAACGTTGACGGTAATGAAACTGCTAGTGTCCAACAAGAAGGGCCAAGCAACCAGCCTGCTAATGCGAATGTGGAACCCGTTGCAGCCTAGAATCCTACCGATTCCGTTACTAGGGCCGAATTCAATGACCTGATGAGGGAGCAAATAGAAAGCCGAAGGCAGCTAAATGAGAAAATCCAGGACAATGCCAACCTGATGAACCAGATTGCTCAGCAGCAGCGTCAAAATGCCGGAGGAAGTCCCGCTTCGTACTCGGCGTCTGATAGCTCAACCTCATCGGATGAGCACGACATGAGAAGGCGCCATAGGATTGAAACGACACGAGCTGGAGCGATGGAGCAACATAGGTCAGACCACCACAGGCAAGAAAATCGGGTCGGTGCCAAACCATCCCCCGGGGTCGGTACCGATCCCTCAACCATGAGGATGGGTCCTCAACTGAACCTGGGGAGGTCAGGGTCACCGTGGAACCGGGAACTTAGACACTCTAGCACACTTGAATGCCGATCAAGTACCTCCCCAAAATGATAATGAAGTGAATCCTCAAGACACGCGTCTGGAGGACAATAGGCCAAGAGGGCATGAAATGCCCCGGAAACGCCGACCAGAACATTTACGCATGATAGAGCCTGACTTGGCAACCCCTATCCAAACTCTGGACTTGTCCACAATGGTCAGGCAGTTGATGAGGGAGAACCGAGGCTTAACTAAAGATGATTGGGGAGTCTTTAGGAGTCATACTCCGTTCACTGATAACATTTTGCAGGCTGAATACCCCTGGAGGTTTAACATGCCTACAATGCCTGCTTACGAAGGAAAGACTGACCCCCGATAGCACGTCATGAGGTACGAATGGTTGATGGACTCGGCTAGAGCGAATGACGCAACCAAATGCGGATGTTTCCCTATAATTCTGTCTGGAATTGCTACCATGTGGTCACAAGGTTACCCCCGCGATCAATCTCGAGATTTGACGAGCTAGCTACAAGATTCATGGTGCAATTCCGGATTCATGCCACTCGCCCCAAAGACGTGATGTCGCTATCTAGTGTAATCCGAGCTCCTGGAGAATCGCTGAAGGATTACTTGCAAAGGTTTCATGTTGCTGCTACTGAGGTTAGTAATCCGAATGACCACGCCATACTTATGGCAGTGACAAGGGGGTTGAACCTATAGGATCGATTTCACCCTAAAGGGGGGGGTGAATAGGGTGATACTATTAATTATAAAAATTTATTATGGAAGTATATAAAATAATTTTAGCATAGATAATAGTGAAATAATATCAGCACAGATAATGGCAAAATATAAAAAGCAGAAAATAGAACACACAGATTTACCCAGCTTCGGCAAAACCCTGCCTACGTGCTGCCCCCAAGATTTCTACTAGAAATTAAGTAGTCAGACTCTTACACACGTAAACTCGGGACACCCGTTATCGACTAACCTAACTCTACGCTCAAAACCCTGCCACAACTCAGCCATTGAGTTGCGAATTCTCGAACTACACCACCATAGTTCGTCCCTTAGTCACACGACTAGAAATTACAAAAGTTTATAAAGAAAAATTACAATTTAAAAAACAGTCAAAAATAAAAACCCTAATTGGAAATTATAACAGCCCAATGTGATAAAGGAACCGGCCCAATAAGTAAATTAGGTAATAAACAAATTTGTCCCCTTTATTCTTTTATCGGCCCGACTCTTTGTACTTCGATCTTTGAAAATGGCTGCTCGTTCGTCTTCAAGAAAATTAGGGCTTTTGATAATTGAATTAGTCGATTATTTGTTGGTCGATTACAATGACTATTCCTCTTATTTGCTTCGGCAATCGACCGCTTCTTCAATTCGCTCATGGCTCCTTCAATTTGATCGAGTTCGGTATAAATCGGTATGTGATTTTAAGCTCTTTGCTTTACTGGTTAATTTCCTTGAACTCAATAATTTAGGCCGATGATGTTAATCGTTTATATAGGATTCGAATTCCTATTTCTTCATTCATAATTTTCATTTTTGAATTCATCTGTTTATATGCTTGGCCGCTGATCTTCGTATGGATGCTTGTGATGATTTCTAACTTGTTCAAATTCATGTATTTTGTTGCTTGTTTAACATGGCTTGTTTGATTCTGACTTGTTCGTTTTCTTGGCCACCACGGCTTTGATTTTGCTGACATTTTTACTAGTTTGAATTATTCCTCTACAAGTTGAATTCGGCCAGTGACTTGATTTATGAAAATTTGACTTTGTTAATTTGTGTTCCTCATGTTATCTGACTTCGGTCATTTGGAACCTTATGGCTTCATAGTGTTTACTGATTTCGAGTACTATTTGCACTTGATTCTTCTCTGTTGTAGTTTGATTGCTTGCATTCTGAAAGCATTTGTACTGTACTGGGTTGTAATCTCACTTGCACACTACTTCCATTGTTGCCACACACTTGTGTACCATCTGGAGCTTGTTGTATTGTTGAATGATTGTCCATGTTTTAGTGATATTGTATGTTAGCTTGCATTGAGTTGCTCTGATGTGGTTAGTGGTGGTCTGTTGGCACTTGAATTTGGTCTGCACTTTATCTTCATTTGGCCTTGCTCATTTACTTGTATTTTCATGCTTTCTACTGTGTTGCATTGAACTTTGTCTACTGTTCATTCGAGTCTGGTTCAATTGGAAGTCTTATTGAACTGTTCTGTACAACTTGAATATGTACATGACTATCTGAACTTATGTTGATTTGGAACTTCATCATTTTGTTGCTCCTTGATGTTCTGGTTACATGTGCACCACTTTCTGTTGCAAGTGTTCATGTACATTTGGGTCTGGTCTCTGTAGCATTGACTCATGTGTTCATTATGTTCAGCATTGATGTATATGCATTCATCTTGAATTCCTTTTCTTCGAGTCTGTGCTGTTGAATTCATGATGAATTTGTGGCCTTGGTTTCACTCGAGAATTATTTGCCTTTTGAATTGCACCTGTGTTGAATCCAGCTTATAGCCCGGGTTTGACCTTGTGCTGATATCGTGACTTAATATTTGTTTCACTTGAGTTGAACCCAGCTTTTGATTTGGGTTTGACCTTGTGCTCACCTGTCCCTGTAATTTTATCAAGTGTTCATTGGTGTGCACGGCCTTGTGGCATGTACAGTGATAGACTGTGCATGTCACAAGCTGTTCGTGTATGATGAATTCAAAATTTAATGATGACGAACAACCCAAATAACTGAGGCAAATAACATTTTCAAAATACACATTTTATTTTACACTACAAAAATATTTTCTTTTCAATTTTACTGCGTTAGTGTTTATTTTGCAAATTGCTCAGATGTTGGATTCAATCTAGAATAGGAAATTGTAAATTGTAATTGTAGGAAGCCTATAACACTTTCCATTATAGGAAGCCACGTCCGAAGGAATCGACCGAGGAACAAAAGCAAACTGATTTATATAGGTAAATTGTAAGTGTTATAGGTAAATTGTAATTTAGAATACCTGTCCACCTATAACACTTTCCATTATAGGAAGCCACGTCCGAAGTAATCGACCGAGGAACAAAAGCAAACCGGGAAGTACTGTCGATTTCACGAGTCCTACGGACACAACATGATGAGTGTAGGCACCTCCATGATGCCATTGAGTAATTAATTTTCTAGAAAAAGCTGCAATGGTTTGTCAAAAATCCATAGGATGGCAGACAAGGAATTTTTGATCCCAATTGAGGACAAGCCTTGTGCCAGCCTGAGGAGCCCTCTTTGACCGACGGAAGGTTGGTAATAAACACGATAGTTGGTGGACCGCATCCTCCGGATAGAAGTTGGCAAGAAATGGAGCGTTATGCTAGCTCGATGAGACATGTGGACTTTGAATGTTGTTCGAACATGGTGCATGGAACTTCGGAAAAGCAACAACGTACAATGGCAGATGATATTGTGTTCCAAAGTAGAGATGCGATAGGGTGGAGGCTCCTACTATTGATCCAATGGTTATCTCTGCCATGATTGGCCCCGCTCTGGTGAGAAGAATTTTGATTGACTGTGGAAGTTCCATGAAAATCATCTTTAAGAAAGCTTACGATCAAATGAGGATGGAGACTAAGGACTTGAAACCATCTAAAGCTCGTATACACGGTTTCAACGGTGTGACCATCGAGGCGGTAGGTTCTGTCGAGTTACCGATTGATTTGGGAGAAGGTGAACGTAGGAGAGTGCGGATACCACCGTTCATTGTCTTGGATGTTGATTCACCGTACAATGTCTTTCTGGGCCGCCCGGCCCTGGGTAAATTTCGGGCCGCCTTGGCATCGTGGTGTTTGACGTTGAAATTTTTGATAGATAATGGAGTGGGTGTTGTGCATGGCGACTAGAAGACCGGCCGTGCTTGTTATGTGGCTGAGTTGAGAGAAGCCCAACAGAAGGAAAAGGGAAAGGGTGTGGACAAGTCTGTCCGCATCCAAGTTACTGAAGATTGACAAATAGCTCCTAAGCCTTAGCTTAGGCACCACAGTCGGTTCTATAGGAATATAGATCCGAGGGATGATGATGAGGAACCCAAGGAGGCCAAGGAAGCGCCGGCTGAACTGTCGATTGATATCTCAGTCAGCCACGACGACCCATCGTGAGTATTGAAGATTGGATCACAACTTAGCCCTTCTATGAAGAGAGAACTTACCAATTTCCTTTTAGCGAATCTGGATGTATTCGCTTGGACTCATTCGGATATGTATGGGATCTCACCTGCTATCACAAGCCACACACTAAATATTGATCCAAAGTATGCCCCTGTGAAGCAGAAGAGACGAGGTATGGATCCGGAGAGGTCCATGGTTGTTAAAGAGGAGGTGGATAAACTTAAAGCCAACGGGTTTATTCGCGATGCGCTCTATCCCGAATGGATATCTAACCCTGTATTGGCAAAGATGGGGATTGGGAAATGGAGAATGTGTGTTGACTATTTGGACCTGAACACGGCATGCCCGAAGGATAGTTTTTCCTTGCCTAGAATTGATCAGTTGGTTGACTCGACCGCGGGACATGAATTGTTGTCGTTTATGGATCCGTACTCGGGGTACAACCAGTTCCTGATGCACATCACAGATCAGGAGCATACCAGTTTTATCACGGACGTTGGGCTATACTGTTATGTAGTAATGCCATTCAGATTAAAGAACGCAGGAGCTACATATCAGCGTTTGGTTAATCGCATGTTCAAAGATCAAATTGGGAGGACAATGGAAGTCTATATGGATGATATGCTCGTGAAGTCACGACGATCAAATGACCACATTCGAGACTTATCTAAGATGTTCAATATCCTCTGTTTTTATAATATGAAAATCAACCCTTTGAAGTGCTCATTTGGTGTTGCCTCAGGAAAGTTCCTGGGCTTTATTGTCAATGCGCGAGGAATCTAAGTGAATCCAGAGAAAATTCAAGCCTTTCGGGACATACAAGCACCTAGAACTATTAAGAAACTATAGAGCCTAAATGGGAAGGTCGCTGCCCTGAGTCCTTTCATTTCCAGGGCGATCGATAAATGCATTCATTTATTCGATTTGATAATGAAGGGGAAGAGGAATTTCGAGTGGACGCATGACTGTGAAGGCATGTTCCAAGCTTTGGTGAGTCATTTGGAGAGACCCCCTGTTTTGTCAAAGCCGATAGATCATGAGGAGTTGTACATTTACTTGGCAGTATTGCCACATGCCATAAGTGCCGCAATGATTCGCGAGGATAACTAGATCTAGACAACGGTGTACTATGTTAGTAAACAGTTGACAGGGGCAGAGAGAAACTACCTGAAGATAGAGAAATTGGCGTACTGCTTAGTTATCGTGCCACACAAACTTCGCCCGTATTTCCAGGCACATCCAATCAACGTCTACAACGATCAGCCTTTACGATAGGTTTTACAATGGCCCGAGACGTCCGGGAGGCTACTTAAGTGAAACATTGAGCTCAGTTAGTTCGACATCACATATCTGCCCCGAAGGGCTATCTAGGGACAAGCACTGGCTGACTTCATAGCAGGTTTTACTATGCAGGATAAGCCCCTGGAGAGCAGTGTAATCCCTACTGTATGATGGAAGCTATATACAGATGGAGCATCCAATGATCACTGTTTCGGCGCAGGTGTCGTACTTGTAACCCCCAAGAACCGGTCAATTTGCTATGCCCTGAAGCTTGATTTCCTTGCTAAGAACAACGAAGCCGAGTATGAGGCATTAATCGCTGGACTTAAGCTTGCTAAAGAGCTCGGAGTAAAGTCTACGAAATCTTTTATGACTCGCAGCTGGTGCTGTAGCAAGTCAGAGGGGACTACCAGGCAATGTGACAATGGCTCGCCCCATATCTTACCCGGGTTCAAGAGTTATTGGCGGATATGGAATTCTATGACATTTCGCATATCACTCGTGAGCAAAACGGAGAAGCCGACTCGCTAGCAAAGTTCGCAAGCACTGGTGATGCACAAAAAATGGGTTTAGTTCCAGTCGAGATACTACATTCCCCAAGTATAATTGTGATGGAAATTGATCAATCACTGGAAATAGAATCCGATCGGGAGTCATGGATGACTTAGTTTAAGGAATACTTGTTGCATGAAATTTTTCTTGAGAAAAGGAACGAGAAGCAACAAGTCCTTCGTAAGGCCTCACGGTATATTATGCAAGAAGGAATTATGTACCGAAAGGGATTCTCCGTACCCTTACTCAGGTGTATCGCCCATGACGAGATAAAGCACGTCCTGAAAGAGGTCCATGAGGGAGAGTGTGGCGATCACACTGGGGGAAAATGTTAGCTAAAAAGATACTCCATTATGGGTACTACTGGCCGACCGTGAATCGAGACGCCGCAGAACATGTGAGATGATGTGATAAATGCCAGATATATGCGAAAGTCCCAAGAGCACCGCCGACGGAAATACGCAAATGGTTAGTCCATGGCCAATTGCGATATAGGGAATTGATATTGTCGGCTCATTGCCGATTTCCAAAGGTGGTGTGAGATATGCAATTGTCGCGGTTGACTACTTCACCAAGTGGGCTGAAGCAGAGCCATTAGCTACGATCACAACCAAGAAAGTCATTAACTTTGTTGTTTGAAACATTGTATGCCGTTTCGGTCTTCCACGAACTATCGTCACTTATAATAGAACTCAATTTGATAGTGCTGAGTTCAAGGAGTTCTATCGAAAGTGCCGTATTGAGAAAAGATTTGCAGCAGCCGCTCACCCTCAGGCGAATGGACAGGTTGAAGCTATAAACAAGATTATAAAGTCCATGTTGAAAAAGCGTTTGGAAAAGGCTAAAGGCAAGTGGGTGGACGAACTTCCTACGGTGCTCTGGGCCTATAGGACCACTCATAAGTCTGCGACTGGCCACACTCCATTTGCTTTTACTTACGGAGCCGAAGCGGTCATTCGCGTGGAACTCAAAGTCCCTTCACATCAGGTGACTTACTACGATCCTAGAACAAATCAAGATCTCTTATTGGTGTCATTGGACTTTATTGATGAAAAGCGTGAGGAAGCGGATTTAAGAGCGGCTGCACATCGACACTAGGTCTCCCAGTACTATAATACTAAAGTCCGACTAAGAACTTTCGAAGTGGGCGACCTTATCCTGAAACGAATCTTTCTAGTCCCACCGCACATCAACCCGACATAGGAAGGGCCATATGTCATTGAACAAAGGCTTGGAGAAGGAACTTTCAAGCTAGCGACTGTTGATGGGGTAACACTTCCAAGCGCATAGAATGGTGAACATTTGCGACGCTATTTCACCTAGACTATTTCTTTCATATTTTAGTAGAATTTGTTTTCAATATTTGCTTTGGCATTTGATTTTTTGATGTGTAATATGGCAAGTTAGTCTGCCCTTATTTTTGTGATGACTAAAAGCTTGTAACTCCTTTTGCGTAAACTATCGTTATTGCCTGTTATGCTAAATGCGTGTTGAAACTGATTGATATCGACGTATGCAATGTATGAACAGATGTGCAATTGAAAAAATCTCTATTTCCCCAGAGTGCGGATTAGAGTACTCTAAGTCCCCGGAGCGCAGACTAGAGTATAAACGACTTGAAAAAATCTCTATGTCCCCGGAGTGCGGATTAGAGTACTCTGAGTCCCAAAGCACGGACTAGAGTATAAACGACTTGAAAAAATCTCTAAGTCTCCGGATTGCGGATTAGAGTACTCTGAGTCCCCGAAGTGCGGACTAGAGTATAAACGACTTGAAAAAAATTTCTAAGTCCTCGGAGTGCGGATTAGAGTACTCTGAGTCCCCAGAGCGCGGACTAGAGTATAGACGACTTGAAAAAATCTCTAAGTCCCCGTAGTGCGGATTAGAGTACTATGAGTCCCCGGAGCATGGACTAGAGTATAAACGACTTAAAAAAATCTCTGGGTCTCCGGAACGCGGTCTAGAGTGTAAACTACATAAAAAATGTTCTAAGTCCATAAAGCTGACTAAAAAGTTCTATGTATCCAAATCGACGGATAAACAAGAGAGCTATCAACCGTTCGCTATCCCATGAACCTTGATCTGAGATCGACAGAAGGTGCTAAAACTATTAGCGGCAGAGTGCGACCGGTGGTTACGGTTTCTGCTTGAAATCATTTGTGACTTAAGATGGAGCCTACAGGAGTGCTATGAGATTAAAGTAATGAATTATCAACGAAACTTAGAAAGATTGTAATAAGCATTTGGAACGGAAAAAGCTACTCTCCTATTGAAATAATAATTTCCTCGATGATTGGCTAAGAAACAAAATTTTATTTACAATTCCAAAACTTCCTTACAACCCCTCCAAAGGTTCAAGGGCCACACCCATACATGTGCAACTAAAAAGGAAAAGAAAAAGGGAAAAACCACGATGCAAGTCTAATTTATTGGGACTAAGAAAAATACTACAAGACCCCAACTATTTCTTTGTCTTCCTATCCTTCTTTGGCTTTTCGAGGGTCGTTTTGATCAGACGTCTCTTTCGAGACCCTTTGCCGCCTTGAGAAGAAGTACTCGAGGAAGGAGGAGGAACCGAAATGGGAATGGACCCGCCAAGAAGGATGAATTGTAAAGGCCTATGAAGAGGATCATCAACCTCTACCACATCGGGCTCACCTTTAACTTCGAGTTTCAATTTCTCCTCTTTTTCAATTCGCTCCTTTAGGGTCAACTCAGTAGTGTGCTCAGAAGCACCCGTAACTATAACATCATCATGCTCCTACATAAGTGATCGGTCTTCAGGTTTATCCTCATCAAGCACTCCAATCACTTGAGCATCGGGCCCAGGGACATCTGCCACAGCCGGAGCCTCAACATCTTTTCCTTCCTGCTCCGTGGTGACGTCGCTCCGAGGAGTTGAATCAGGACTAGGATGACCTACAAGGTTTTGTGGAAAGAAAATGTTAGACTACGACCGTTGTTTGTCAAGAACAACAGCTTTTTAGATTAAAAAAGGCTCAATGTGGTACCCGCATCTGGTTGGCTCTCGGCTGTCATCGAGGTGCTCCCTTTATTGATAGGAGATAACGTATGTATGCTGAGTCCAGGCTTCTTTGGGTCATAGCAGACATGTTGTTCGATGGGATGAAATCCCAGTCGGATGAACGAGAGAAGGACCCTGGGGCTCAGTACCAGACGACCCAACGACATCTTCCCTTTCCTTAGGTGGTATGGGAGCCCTGCCAAATTAAAGCTTTGCGGTAGCCAAGTCGGATGGCTCATTTCCTTGAAGCACTTCCCGTGCAAGTGCCCCTTTGTCAAGCTCTTCCACCTTCAACTCTTCCTTTTTGATCTTGATGATAGTATCCCAAGCCTCGGCAAGTGACTCAAGATAGCCTACACCCAAGAAAGTTAAGTCGCGGTACAGGCGGACCCTACCAGACTCAGTCACAATGGGTGCATCAAATAAGCACTTGATTTCCTCTCTACCGGACTCAGTCGCTGCCTCAATTCGGGAGTCGGCTTCTGCAAGCACTGCTCTCTTGCCCTCTTTGCGAGTGGCTTCTTTCAATGCTTCAATTTGGGAGAGTTGCTTGTCGAGTGTCGTTTTCGGTTTTCTCGTTTCGACGATTTCCTCGCAATACCTTTGTGACTCCTCTTGCGCCTCGACTTTCTCCTCCTTCTCTTTGGACAGCAGTTTTTCTAAATCCTCCACGCGGCGAGCTAAAATTTCTTTCTCCTTCTATATGGAGTCCTTTTCCAAAGCCAAAGTGCCGCTACGCGTTGGAGTGCATCATTCAGTTCTTTCTTATGAGAAGCCTCTAGGCGATTAACTGTTTCCGCCGTCTCCTTTGCATTCTTCTTTGCCTTGTCAAGTTGAGCTTTGAATGCGAGCAGCTCAGTATCTTGGTACTTAATAACATCTTTATCGTGGATGGCCTCCAGTTAAGGCGATCAATCTCATGTTGACGTTCAATAGAAACCTCAGAGACCTTTTTGACTAAATGAATGAATGCTTCGTGCTGTACAAACATGTTGTTCACATATGCCAATGAGTTATCTTTTGCGATTCCAGGGATAGGATGTATAGCCGGAAGGAATTTGAGCCCATCAAAACAGATCTTTGGAAAGTTAGCTTTAAGCTCAGCTAATTTCTCTGCCGTACTCGGATCGTGGAAAGGAACCGGGGGAGTTTGTTCAGATGTGACCAGTGTTTGTTAACAATGCTCACGAGACTGCCTGGTGCTTGATGATCCAGAATGTTGGTCACGAGGAGCATCATATTGAGAGCCGCGGTGCGCGGATTTATCTCCACTGCGTGCATAAGGATTAGTTGGGTCGCTCTGACATGAAGCGTGTCCTTGGAGCTTCCTTTTGGATGATGAAGATGATTCTCGGGAATGATAATCTTTTTGTCGTCCTTCATCTTTGTCTCGGCGTCTTCCAGACTTGGAATCCTGACTCGAACGATGGAAGATGGAAGAGCCACGAAGGTGATCGAATGCGAGCGAGTAAGACATTGCACCTATAAAACAATCGAATGAGAACATATTAGTAGTTGCTATGTCAAGAGTTAAGTGCAAGTGGGTGGTGGGGTGCAAGTGCTTGTGTATGTCCTAGTGCATCCCCCCGATGGACCAATAACGTTTGCTTTACTATTAGGAGTTCCTTCTCCTCGGTTGGAAGGCTGCCTGCCTTTGCCGCTTCTCGCGAGAGAGTTAAGCTCTTCAACGCTGAGGTCGGTGAAGTCATAATTCAACAGATTGTTTGGAATAGAGATGTCAGAAAGTCCCTTCACCGCGCTCTCCATTTATTGAGAAGATGAACCCTTTTCGACGGGAGTTATGACAAATTTTGGGATCTACCCGGTTTTCTTTTTCTTGATCCTATACGCCAGACTTTTTCCCTTTTTCGGGGGAGGTTGCGATTGGCTTGTATGTGGTGCATCGACCGCCAACGCTTGTCCAAGGCCTGCATCTTTGTTTTTTGTCCCTGCATTTTCTGCTTCCTTTATTTACCCTTCTTAGATGCCTTCTTGAATTCCCTCGGCAGGGGGCACCACGCGGTCGCTCAGTTCTCTCATTTTCTTGGGGATAATCTTTGGGGTCGCTCTACTCACTGGGAGACCGATTCTGCGGCCATCCTCTAATAGCCAGAACAGCGAGAGCAGTTCATCAATGATGAGGAGTTTGATCTCTCTATCCTCCACTGGAGTAGTACGGATAGCTGCATCTACCCTGGAATATCTAATGTCTTCGGGCCTAGAGCGAGCACCTGAAAGGATTGAAAGAGTTCGTACGATTAAGAAAGAAGATGCGATTTGAGTTCTTGAATTAAAGGCAAAGGCGGGGATGGTACTTACGTCCTTCCAACCACCTTCTCGTGAAGCCGGGAGGACATTACACGTAGAACCATTCTTGCTTGAATAGGGAGAGTCAATTCCATACACCCATTAAGACTTGACATTTGGGCAAGGGCTCAAGAAAATTGTACGAAGGACTGTCGGTTCGTCTTTTGAAGTTATATATATACCGGATGTCCTTGTGAGTTGGCGGATGGAATAGGACATTCATGAAAAGAAGGAAAGTGCCATGGATAAAGGCGTAACTGTTAGGGTGCAGTTGATTGGGAGCGATCCCCATATACTTCAGCACTTCACAGATAAAAGAGTTGAAAGGTGGCACACACCCGGCCCAGCATATGAACTTATTACATGCAGTATATCCAGTTAGGGGCAAATGAGGCCTGACCTACCACGATGGAACCAGGACATCTTCAAAAGGAATCCCGTGGTTAGAGCACAACCAACAAAGAGCAGCTTCGTCGATATTTGAAGCCTGTGAATCGGCCGGATTATCCAAGAAAACGGCGTCATCCACAGCATCGGGAGTTGGGTCTATAACCTCTACAGGAAGAGTTTAGATATCGAAAAAAGGTCTACCTATGGATTAGATGTCTCTACTACATCTCTTTGCTGGCTCGGTTCGGGTTTGTCGGACAAAGTAGCGGAGCTCGATTTCCTATCGGATCTAGAAGATATCGCGAGAGAATGCTTTGTGTAACTTGATATCTATGTTGGCTATACTCAATAGATAATCAGTATTAGAAATAATAATCTGTCCCCCCATGTCGTGTGTGAACTAATGCAGTAGAATGTGAAACGAATGTAAACAGTTTGAGAATAGAAAAAACGAAAGTAAAACGTCCAAGCTCAGAGGTTTCGTCCAAAGAGACCATCATCGCTGACCGTCTTGGTCAACACGAAAGGTGATCGGCGACAAAAGCTTTAGGATCGGATGTTGACATTTAGAATTATGAAGTTCCATTGTTCAAGTATGTTGGGCTAGTTTCATGCTTAACTCGTGTTAAGTGGATTAGGAATTTGTTCGTACAAATGTGAGCTGATCGATCTGTATATGCTAGTCATGTTATTGTTAGTCGCTTTATGCTTGGGCAAGGAAGTATTCAGTCATATGCTTGCATAACTCGAGTCAACATGGTTTTAATTTGTCAACACGATCCCAGCCATCTATGCCGATCCCTTCATCTAACCTATATGCCAATCCCACCTTTCCTAGAAAAATACCGACTCCTTTTTCCTTTTACCTCAATACCGACCCCTTCCTCTCCAAACACTATATCGATCCCTCCTTTCCTAGACTATACCGAGCCCTATACCAAAAGTAAAATGCCAACCTCCTTTCTTTCTAATTCCTCTACCTAAAAGGGAAACACCGACCCCTTTCTCTAAAATCCATATGTCGATCCATCCCAGTGTACACCGAGCCACTAATCTCTCTCTTTCATCCTAATCTACACCAACCTCTAACTCTGCCGATCCCATCTACCACCACGTCATCATCGAACCCTCTCCAGCTAACTCCAACTCATTCAAACCCATCCTCTTCTCCTTCAACTCCTCTCGTTTTCCCCTGATCCTTCTTCCTCTCTGCCTCTCAACTACCTCTCATTGAAACCTATCTACCTATGAACCTAAACGATACACAAATCCTCGAGGGTTGCAACCTGACAACGCGTATTAAAGGGAGATTCATACCTATGTGTGTTCGTCGGGTGGCCGTTGTTAGAATTCTTGGATTGAAAGGCAGCGATGAGTGACTGTGGGGGTTTACTCGAGTTCGTGTTCGAGGGGAAAAGGATTTGCGTGATGATGAAATGGTTCGGTTGAAGGAAACTTGAAGGGGATAGAGGCTTAGGAAAATGGAAGTAAAAAAGAAGAGAAGTGTGGATATGGGTTTTTATATGAGAGGGGAGAGTGAGAATGTGAACCGGTCTCTTCTGAGAGACCCAGTCATAGTGTAAAAAGGTGTCGTCCATTGTGTATGCCGACCCCAATCCATATGGATTCGTAAAGGGCTCATCATGCCAATTACCAACCCCTCTAATATATATATATATATATATATATATATATATAATAAATATATAATTAATATAGAACTATGAAATACAAGTAAAATAATACTAAAATGATAATGTATGTTGTGAACAATAATGGGAAGAGGAAATACGCTTGAATAGTGGATGTTCATGAGAAGGATAATAATTTGTGAACTCGACCTTCTGAGAGGCTAAGCTAGGAGAAACCCGTTGGCTTCATATGACTAGACTTGTACATTCAAATGGGAAAAGATTTCATCAAAGATTGATAAAGAACAACGGCCAACTAATAACTTGAATAAGCTTGCCTTTGGGAACCTGGATTTTTTCTCTGATTCAAAGCACATCGTGTTATTCACAAGACGCACTTTGGGGGCAAATGTTACCCGGTGCCTTGGCCCAGCTACACAAAGGTAACAAAAGATGTTAGAATCGACTATTGATGAAAGAATGGCCACGAGACGACATTTACATGACCAGAGTGTGATTTCCAAGGAACTATATCTAGCCCTGGGTCAATAAGGTCGACAAATGGATGGAACAAGTTGTCAGGATTATGCTGGTTAGCTTGGTGGAGTAGAGGTTGGCATTCATGATTGATAAGTTGGACAATATGTGGCATTCATGGGGTCGGCAAAGCTGGCGAGTTCCATCGGGTCGGCATAGCAAATGGGATGTGATAGAGCTCGGGTCGACATTGCATGTGATAGAGCTTGGGTCGGCATTGCATGTGATAGAGCTTAGGTCAGCATTGCATGTGATAAAGCTCGGGTCGGCAAAGGATGAGATATAGTGCAGCTTAGGTCGGCAAAGTATGTGAAATAGGTCAGGTCGGCATAGTTTATGATGGTGTTCGGGTCGACATTACAAGTGTAATGGTCGGGTCGGCATGGAATATGTGGTGGATCAGGTCGGCACAACGCATGGCAACGTTCGAGTCGGTATAGAGTGTAAAGGCCATCAGGTCGGCATAAAGTATAAAGGCCATCAGATCGACATATGTGAAGGGTTCGGCAAAAACTTGTGTTGAGGTGATACATTGAGAGTGATCATCACATTATAATGGGGTCGGCATTCCGGGTCGGTATGATTGGCATAGTATGTTGGGCTGTGCCTTTCTTGTTGTGGGCTCGAATGGCCAGGTTGAAGGCTGCCTTTGTCTATAAATACAAGGACAAGGTGTCACTTTTGGAGGATCTTTTTTCGGTAACCAAGGGAATACTCTGCCATTTTTTGTACTCGGTTTCTCTTTGTTCTAACTTGTATTCAAGCTGTTCCTCGTGAATTGTAACTGTAATCAAGTGATTGATAAAGCAATAAAGATAGCATTAAGAGTGGATGTAGGCATTTAACGCCAAACCACTATAAATCCTATTGTTTTTGCTCTTTGCTATTCTTTCTTGCAATATATTATGTTACTCCTCATTTTCCATTTAATTTCTTCATTTATTTCACTACTCAAATCTATTCTCAGGTGTTTGTGACAAATTTAGTTGCAAACACATAGTGCTTGGATATTCTCGGAAATGGATCTAGCTACGGGATTCCATCAGTTGAGAATCGCAAAAGAATGCATCCACCTAACTACATTCAAAGGTCCAAACACTTTCTTCGAATGGTTGGTTATGCCTTTCGTGCTAACCAATGCACCCGCTTATTTCGTAGACTTTATGAATAGAGTATTTAGAGATGTACTCAATAAATTCGTGTTGTCTTTATCGATGATATCCTTGTCTATTCTAAGATAGAAGAAGAACACGAGAGACATCTAGAAATTATGTTAGAGATATTAAGAAATAATTTGCTTAAAGCCAAATTCTAAAAATGCCATTTTTAGGAGAAGGAGGTAAGATTCCTTGGACATATAGTGTCAAATGACGGATTTCAGCAGATGTTGTAAAAGTTGCGGCTATTCTAAACTGGAAGCAACCACAAACTCCTAAGGAAGTTCGTAGCTTCTTAGGTTTGGTAGGATATTACAGAAAATTCATTCAAGACTTCTCAAAGATTGCCTACCACCTGACAAAGTTGACTATGAATGATGCCAAGTTTATCTGGGCTCCTACTTGTGAAGCAGCATTTCAGGAACTCAAAATGAGATTAACAACAACTCCAGTCCTAGCAATTATAAATGGAAATAATGGATTAACTGTTTATACTGATGCTTGTGGAGAAGGAGTAGGTGAAGTTTTGATGCAGGAAAGGAAGGTGATTGCTTATGCAGGAAGACAACTAAAGACTCATGAGAAGAATTTTGCAACGCACAACTTAGAATTATTAGCCGTAATGTTCGCATTAAAAATATGGAGGCACTATTTGCTGGGTAAGAAGTTTTCATAGTTTATTTCAATAAAACTTCGAATTGACCTTAGTAAATAAAATTCCTCCTTTTTAGGTGAAAAATTTGAGCTATTTACGGATCATAAATATTTAAAGTATCTTTTCACTCAGAAGGATTTAAACATGAGGCAACAACGTTGGTTGTAATTTCTCGCATCTTATGATCTAGATATTTTATACACACCAGGGAAAGCCAACGTAGTAGCTGATGCGTTAAGTAGGAATTATGCTGTTATTTCTTATTTTGTAGTAACTCCAACTCTTCTAGAAAGAATTTCCAGTAAACAAAAGGAAGATGGGTTTTAAGGAAAATTTATAAGAATATATGCCAAGGGAAAAATTCAAGCTTTGAAGTAGATAAAAGTGGAGTATTACAAATGAATGGATGAGTTTGTGTTCCAGATATAGGAAATCTTAGACATGAGGTATTAGCATAATGTCACAAATCCAAATTTAGCATTCATCCTGGAGTTAACAAAATGTACAAAGATATGAACCGCACATTTTGGTGGAAAAGCATGAAAAGGGACATGTCCATTTATGTTAACAGATGGAGCGATCAACAAAAAATTGCAGGGTTACTTCAACCTCTCGAGATTCCAACTTGGAAGTGGGATTAAATATCAATGGATTTGAAATGACCCACTTCTCTATTCATTTATTTATAGTGAATTTTCTGTTAGATTTTTTTTTCTCTATATATATATACTTCTCAATGGATCACTTCTCTTAATTTGATTCCCCCCCAAGATCCTGAATTTTACTAATATAAATATATCAGTACTTAATTAAATTCTATCATTTATATATATGAAGATATATAAATGGTTCTTTGCTTATCAGAGTGATTAAAACAGCAAAGCAACTCATTCCCACCTTGTTTCTCATATTCCAGAGATATGGTGTCACATAGCCTTTTCTAATCATTCTCCTTTTTTTTAAGCTCAAGCTTGATTTAAAATCAAATACTCCATTTTTCTTCTTTTCTTGTTTTAATCCTCAAATTAATTGATCCCTGAATTTTCCAAGCAGAAAATTCAGACCTTGGGATTTTGTAATTAGCCACTACTAGATCCTATGCTACAAATCAGGGTGTCTGAGATAACTTACTAATTACAAGTTAGCCCGGAGTTTATAATTCATGTTCTAATAATTTTTGGTGTCAGGTATGGTATTCATGTTTTGATTTGTATGTTGAACAAGGTTCATATAAATGACCAGATGTTAATCTGGATTGAGGTTCAAGCAGAGGAACAATGTATTTAGGCAGAGTATATATATATATACAAACACATGTACAAATCTAAGACTTAACATATGATTGAAGACAAAGTAATTGAAGCCATGTTGCAAACCAAATTAATACACACTTCTCAGGTGAACTTGTCAAATAAATAGCTGAAGTATTCTAAACATCATGTGGAAGTGTCTAAAGAGTTGTGTGGTGATGATTTTTGCCTATTACCAACAGGTCTGCAAGTCATTTATAATAGCCTTGATCATGATCAAATGTACTCAGACTTGGGTACTGCATATTTAAGTAATAAAATGTGTGAAGCATGGTGCAATGAGACCTACAAGTTTCACCAAATCATATATACATGGATCTACTTCACAGAGCAATACAACTTCTACTGCAATTGAAATACCTAGACTAAGGTTATAAATTTCATTTCAGGTTAACTATGTACTTATATCAATTATAAGTCATATTCATATATTTCTGGTTAGCCCAGTTTTGGATTCAACTCATCTTTTACAAGATTTAATGATTGTGCTATATTCCCTTCTTCCTATGATCATTTCTACTTTACAATTTTTAAGATTCATCAGACATTGCCAAAGGAAACATGCTCACATATCAAATTATATGGCATGATCTCCTATCTAACACTTCACCAGAGATTATCCAGATCAGATACTTAAGGCAGCAACCCACATATGCATATATGTAAAATACTAAAATTCTTACATGTTCTCTTCTCAGAAAAACAAACACATATCAATCCAGAAAATACTTAAAACATTTGCCTAGCTTAATTATTACAACATGTCTGCATAACTCCTTAAACATTCTAAATGCAAGTAAATCTTCAATTGTCCACGCATACAGGTTTCTTATGCTTCCTTTCCTACAGCAACATCTAGAGCTGCCTCAATAAAAATGAGACACCCCAGATGTTACAAAGCAACAAATAGGGTCAGAAATAAAATTCTGGTATGAGTGAAATCAAAATATAAATACTTGTCATTTTTTAAATTCTTGTGCAGAATATTCATATGCTATATACTATTTGAATTTATAATATGAACTGGGTTTAAGTATATATATATCTAAGCTTCTACTACACTCATGCACATATGCAATCATCCATTCATTCAATACAGTATATATATACACATACTCTTATGGAATTAACTCATTTTAATTCCATAGTTCAGCTCTGAATCTTGATTCATTAATAAAATTTGGTCATATCTCTTTGCCATTGAACACCATGTGTGCATTGTAAGGGACTCAATTCTGTTAACCCCTACACAAAGGCCTATAGGACTTAAACAAGTCATGCACATACCCATCATACTCCTTATGATGAATAGATCAAGCCTTCTCTCCTAGATTAGTTTTATAATCTAGTGACCAGTCTCATCTCTTATTTCAAAAAGATTTATTAACTCATGGAATGCTTTTACATTCTTTCTTTCTTTTTCCCTCAATCAGAGAGAGTTAAACTCTCTCATTGGTTTCACTGACCATGACTTCATTATGAAAATAATACTTTATTTCATATTTTTTCCAGTTGTCTCATTCAAAATTTGTTTTATCCTTTGCATCTCCTATATTCAAGAATATCATGATCTCTTAAACAAATCCAGAAAATCATATAAAAATTCTTATACTTAATTCTATTGTGAACATAGGGTAAGGTTTTTAGAGAAAAACCCATAAAACATTTTAGCTTTAGATCTGAACAAATCAGCACATAAATAAATTATTGCATTGTTCATCTCGAATTTGAAACAATCTAGACATGAGCATGAACCTCCTTTTGTTCACACTGCCTAGCCTATTTTCCAGTATTACCCTACTTCATAATAAAATGTGTTTATCTTACTAAACATATTTACAAACTGGTGGTTTAAGGTACTGGATCCATATCAGAGATCATGACATTGTTCTTATCAAACAATCAAACAAAACAAATCAGAGCATCAACCAAAGATTTATCAATACACCAACCATTCTCAGCATTCATTTATTCAGAGAAAAACAAGTTGATCAAGCACAAAAATAAAATGGCTACCCTTTACTTGGGTCTTAGTGCCTTAGCCTCATGAGATTGATTAATCACTCACCTTTCCCTTCTTTTCCCCGAGATTGCCTAAGCTTGCAAACAGTGTATGTTCTTCTCTTTTTTTTTCAATGTGTTTCTGTTTTCCCTCAGAGTAAAACCTCTGCTTCTTCTCTTGATTTAAATCATTTTCACTAGGGTTTTACTGAAGGGAAAAACCCATTTTATCCTCACATCACTCAGAGAATTATGTGTGTGCTGTTATGGCTAAATGTGCCATTTTCCCTTGGTTTCTATTTCTGGTAAAAGCAGTTATCCACTGCTTTTCCTGTGTGCATGCAATTTGCATGACTCACCTTTATATTATTTTCATGTGGCTTATTTTTTTTTCTTTTAATACCTTTTATTATGCCCGAGTTATTTTCCATTCCTAGCTATTATCTCAGCCTATTTGTTACTCTTGACTTATTTCAAAATTGTACTTATGTATAACTAATATAAAACTGGTTTTTTAAGCATTTTAATTTACCAAAGAATATATCATTTTCTCCTTATCACTTAATTGTTGAAAACAATTTTCTCTTTACTGAATTATTTTATTTTCTTTATGTTAGACTATAATATATATATGTATATCCTTTTATCAATTAACCCCTGGTTAATATTTCAAACTATATGTTTTCCCTTGATATGTAAATGTATTCATATTTTTAATTACCCTGGTGTTCTTTCCTTATTACTTTATGTTTATTCTTTCTGGGTATATATATAAATATAACATATGGTAATATATAATCCATATATGCACTCAGTTATATATATCCTCTTCCCTCTGAAATACCATTTCCTTCTTACTATTTATATTCAAGATATATATATATATATATATATATATACATGTGAATATAAGACTTACTCAATTTAGCTATTATTACTTTTAACTCACTCTCAATATTTATCTTCAGACTATATATATATTTATATATTTTTGAAAGTTTTCATTTTTCTGATTTTAATCTAATTATTCTCATCTCAATAATTTGGGTCTTCACATACTCTCCTCCTAAAAGGAATTGTGTCCCACAATTATTCTCTCATACATTTCCATCCAAATGTATACAAAGCTTAATTTCTATTAAATGAAATTTCAGGAACTCGTTCATTCTAAATCAATCAAGCATACATAAATAATTTTAAGGTCTCATAATAATTGTTAAACATACCTTAAGCAGAAAACAGCTTAGGATATTTATCCTTTATCCTCTCTTCAGCCTCCCAAGTGCAATCATTCCTATCCAAACTCCATTGGATTTTAACTAATTTAATTATTTTATTTCTCTGTTTCTTTTCTTCTCTAGCCACAATGCCTACTGGTTCCTTTTTATAAACCAGATTTTCTTGAATTTCAACATGTGTAGGAGATTCAAGAATGGCCTCCTCATCATGCACCCATTTTCTCAATTGGGATACATGAAATACATCATGTATTTTGCTCAATTCCTCTGGTAACTTCAACCTATAAGCTAAAGTCCCAATTCTTTGAACAATTTCATATGGTCCTATATACCTTGGTGACAGTTTCCCTGCTTTGCCAAACCTCAATATTTTCCTCATTGGTGATACTTTGAGAAACACATAGTCTCCCACCTCAAATTCTACTGGCCTTCTCCTTTTATCTGCATAGGCTTTTTGTCTCTCTTGAGCTACTCTCATTCTTTGCCTTACCAGTTCAATCCTTGCAGAAGTTTCTTTTACATGGTCTGGTCCAAGCAATATCCTTTCACCAGCTTCCATCCAACATGCAAGAGATAAACAAGGCTTTCCATACAAAGCCTCAAATGGAGCCATTCCTATGGTGGACTGGTTGCTATTATTATAAGCAAACTCAGCTAAATAAATGTGATCCTCCCAGTTGCCTCCAAAATCAAGTATGCATGCTCTCAGCAAATCCTTTAAAACTTTATTAACAATCTCAATTTGCCCATCTGTTTGTGGGTGGTAGGATGTGCTTAGGCTTAGTTCTGTCCCCATAGCTTCTTGAAAGCTACTCCAAAACCTTGAAGTAAACAAAGTATCTCTATCACTAATGATAGTCTTGGGGATTCCATGCAATCTCACTATCTCCTTCACAAACAATTGAGCTAGCTTGTGAGCATTTCTGTTTGAACTTATTGGGATGAAGTGTGCTGTTTTTGTGAGTCTATCAACCACTACCCAAATACTATCATTGCCCCTTCTTGTTCTTGGCAAACCATCCACAAAATCCATTGATATACTTTCCCATTTCCAAGTAGGCACTTCCAAAGGTTGCAATAAACCTGAGGGTCTTTGATAGTCTGCCTTTACTTGTTGGCATGTCAAGCAATTTGCCACATATTTTGCTACTGCTCCTTTCATTCCTGGCCACCAGTAATTTCTCTTGAGATCATGGTACATTTTTGTACCACCTGGATGGATAGTATATTTTGTTTTGTGATGCTCATCCATAACTTCTTGCTTTAGTTCCTCTACATTTGGCAGACAGAGCTTCCCCTTTTTCCTTAAGTATCCTTTATCATCTACTTCATAATTCTCTACTGTCATGCCTTGTGATAACATGTTCTTTTTCTCCTTTAAATTTAAGTCTTGACTTTGCATTTCTCCTATTTTATCAACCAGAGTTGACTTTAAAGTAATGAGGCTTAGTTTACCATATTCAATCATATCATTAGGCACATTATCTGGTGCACTAATTCCTTCCTTCATCTCCACTTCACTAAGGATTGTTAAATCCTTAAACTCAGTCATCATTAAGCTGGCCAATCTTGCTTGATGTCTACTTAATGCATCTGCCACTTTATTAGCTTTTCCTGGGGTGTATAATATATCAAGATCATAGGCAGCTAGAAATTCTACCCACCTATGTTGCCTCATGTTCAAGTCTTTTTGGGAAAACAAATATTTAAGTGACTTGTGATCGGTAAATAATTCAAACTTAGCACCTAGTAAATAATGTCTCCATAGTTTTAATGCATAAACCACAGCAGCTAGTTCTAAGTCATGTGTAGCATACCTAGTTTCATTTGGCTTGAGTTGCCTTGATGCATATGCTATGACTCTACCATGTTGCATAAGCACTGCCCCCAATCCAGATCCACTAGCATCTGTGTAAACTACTAATTCTTCATTACCCTCTGGCACTTGTAAAACTTGAGCTTCTACCAGTGCCTTCTTTAGTGATATGAAAGCTTGTTCACACTTCTCTGTCCACACATAGGGTTGCTCCTTTTTAGTTAACTTGGTCAATGGGATAGCTATTCTTGCAAAATCTTTTATAAATCTCCTATAATAGCCTGCCATTCCCAAAAATGACCTCACCTCAGTCACTGATTTGGGTCTACTCCAAGATTGCACTGCCATCACCTTATTTGGGTCTACACTAACCCCTTGTTGTGATACAATGTGCCCCAAAAATTTTACTTCATTCTGCCAAAATGTACATTTAGAGAATTTGGCTTTTAAATCATGTGCCCTCAGTCTAGACAAAACCAGATGCAAGTGTTTTGCATGATCTTCTTCTGATTTTGAATACACTAATATGTCATCAATAAAGACAACCACAAATTTGTCTAGAAAATCTCTAAATGTTCTATTCATTAAATCTACAAAATATGATGGTGCATTTGTCAATCCAAAAGGCATCACCAAAAATTCATATAATCCATACCTTGTGTTGAAGGCAGTATACTTAATACTTTCTTCCTCCACCTTCATCTGATGAAACCCAGAGGCTAAATCTAGCCTTGAAAAGACCTTTGCTCCATTTAATTGATCGAATAGATCATCAATTCTGGGGAGTGGGTATTTGTTTTTAATGGTGACTTTGTTTAATTCCCTATAATCAATGCACATCCTCAAAGTACCATCATGCTTCTTCACAAATACAACTGGAGAACCCCAGTTTGAACTACTAGGCCTTATGAAGCCTTTCTGCTCCAGTTCTTCCAACTGATGTTTCAACTCCACTAGTTCTTTAGGACCCATCCTAGTAGGCTTTTTGATGATTGGACTTGCTCCTGGGATTAGTCTTATTTGAAATTCTACTTGCCTATTTTCTGGAACACCTATGACTTCACCAAAGACATCTGGGTATTCATTTATAATTTTTATGTCTTCCAGTTCTAATTCTTTCTCGGTCATGCTGCATATTTGGTTACAATAATTGATTTTAGCAATTTCACTCATGACTATAATATTTTTACCATTTTCTGTTTTCAGGGAAATAGTGAAATTTTCCAAATTCAAAATTGCTTTGAATTTGCTCAACCAATCTACCCCTAAAATAATTCCTATTCCAGGGTATTTTAATACAAACAAATCAGATTTAAACACATTGCCTCCTATGTTTAATTCCACTCCCAAGCATTTTAACCCCAGCAAACAAGAGCTACCTAGTGGGCTCTAAATAAACAAGGGATTATCAACTAAATAGCATGTGAGAGTCAATTTATTCACTATGTCTTGGGATATTAATGAATGTGTTGCTCTAGTGTCATATATAACTGAGATGGGGTGATCTTTAATTAGAAGTATACCTTCCAATTGTCCAGAACTTCCCACTGCAGTTGCTTTTGCTTTGCCTTCAAGTGCTCCTATCTTTGCTCCTTTTTTGAATTCTGGGCAGTTTCTTTTAATATGACCTTCCTTCCCACAGTTGTAGCAGCTAAATGGTGCCTTCTTGGCTGCTTGACACCTATTACTCATGTGTCCTTCTTTGCCACAATTGTAACAAGTAACTTTCTTCTTAGCTTCCCCAGTGGCTGCTCCCTCCATTTTCTTTTCCGCATTCTTTTTGTCATAGGGATGTGCCCTATTTTTCCCCTTCTTTTGATGGTTAGCCCTCATGCTCCTAAATTTTTCCCTTGCATTATCATGTTGTTCAAAAGAAAGAGCAAGGTCTATGACTTGATCAAATGTTTTATCCTTGTATGGTAACATTGCTCTACTGAGACCTGCATTCAATCCTTGGATAAATCTTGAATTCTTTGATTCTTCATCTCCTATGAGCATAGTTCCATACTTGGACAGACTCTCAAATTTTTGAGTGTATTCAGTCACACTCATTGGCCCTTGCCTCAGCCTTATGAATTCCTCAAGCAATGTTGCCTTGGCTGTTGCTGGAACAAATTTTGCCTCAAGCATCTCCTTGAATTGATCCCATGTTATCTCATTTTCTGGCCTTTCTGTGATGATCACCTCCCACCAATCTAAGGCTGCTCCTTTGAGTCTCCTTGAAGCTACCTGCCTCTTCCTTTGGTCGTTAATTTGCATATCTGCAAATATCCTTTCCAAAGTTCTCAACCATGTCTGCACTCCCATAACTCCCTCAGTGCCTTCAAAATCCTTTCCTCCTAAATTTGAGAATGTCTTCTATAGTTTGGCTAGTTCCTCGTATGGATTTTCTTCTCTATGCACTGCTCCTTCTCTAAATGCCCTCACCAAATTTTGCAAGTTAACCATTGGTTTTGCATTGGAGGGTCCTGTTCCATGACTTGGTGGTCTTCCTACCATGATTCACTATTCAATTGCATAGCTAGTTAGTCATATTTCTAATTTAATTATTTTCTGCAATCTTATTTCTACTGCAGATATTTATTTATTATATATATTTTTTTTTAGAATTTTTTTTTATTCCTACAAGAAAATTGGATAATATATTTATGCTATGTTTAATCAACATAGCTCTGATACCAACTGAAATGACCCACTTCCCTATTCATTTATTTATAGTGAAATTTCTGTTAGATTTTTTTTCTCTCTCTATATATATACTTCTCAATGGATCACTTCTCTTAATTTGATTCCCCTCCAAGATCCTGAATTTTACTAATATAAATATATCAGTACTTAATTAAATTCTATCATTTATATATATGAAGATATATAAATGGTTCTTTGCTTATCAGAGTGATTAAAACAGCAAAGCAACTCATTCCCACCTTGTTTCTCATATTCCAGAGATATGGTGTCACATAGCCTTTTCTAATCATTCTCCTTTTTTTTAAGCTCAAGCTTGATTTAAAATCAAATATTCCATTTTTCTTCTTTTCTTGTTTTAATCCTCAGATTAATTGATCCCTGAATTTTCCAAGCAGAAAATTCAGATCCTGGGATTTTGTAATTAGCCACTACTAGATCCTATGCTACAAATCAGGGTGTCTGAGATAACTTACTAATTACAAGTTAGCCCGGAGTTTATAATTCATGTTCTAACAATTTTTGGTGTCAGGTATGGTATTCATGTTTTGATTTGTATGTTGAACAAGGTTCATATAAATGACCAGATGTTAATCTGGATTGAGGTTCAAGCAGAGGAACAATGTATTTAGGCAGAGTATATATATATACAAACACATGTACAAATCTAAGACTTAACATATGATTGAAGACAAAGTAATTGAAGCCATGTTGCAAACCAAATTAATACACACTTCTCAGGTGAACTTGTCAAATAAATAGCTGAAGTATTCTAAACATCATGTGGAAGTGTCTAAAGAGTTGTGTGGTGATGATTTTTGCCTATTACCAACAAGACTGCAAGTCATTTATAATAGCCTTGATCATGATCAAATGTACTCAGACTTGGGTACTGCATATTTAAGTAATACAATGTGTGAAGCATGGTGCAATGAGACCTACAAGTTTCACCAAATCATATATACATGGATCTACTTCATAGAGCAATACAACTTCTACTGTAATTGAAATACCTAGACTAAGGTTATAAATTTCATTTCAGGTTAA
The DNA here is from genome assembly GCA_030737815.1 of Allium fistulosum. Lineage (NCBI taxonomy): Eukaryota > Viridiplantae > Streptophyta > Magnoliopsida > Asparagales > Amaryllidaceae > Allium > Allium fistulosum. Next base: position 1,272,207,389 of record CM060901.1, on the reverse strand, counting down.
CTATGTACTTATATCAATTATAAGTCATATTCATATATTTCTGTTTAGCCCAGTTTTGGATTCAACTCATCTTTTACAAGATTTAATGATTGTGCTATATTCCCTTCTTCCTATGATCATTTCTACTTTACAATTTTTAAGATTCATCAGACATTGCCAAAGGAAACATGCTCACATATCAAATTATATGGCATGATCTCCTATCTGAAAATAACAAGAGTGTACGCTTGTGCACACTAATTTAGGATCGTGTAATATGGACAAACAATATATGCGGAATGATATTAACAATTGCTATACAAGTAAATATTCAATAAACTAACTATATAGCAATTCACAGATATAGAACAGTAAATGCAGTAAACTGTAAAAATCACACCAGGGATTTTAATACTGGTTCGGACCTCCCGTCCTACGTCCAGTCCTAGACTTCTATCTGGATTTTCACTACCAACTACCTCGCTTCACCCGGAGGAACAGGTTTACAACACCCGAACAGCCGAACGGGATTTCGTGCCTCTTACAACACCGAGGACTTCAACAAAAACAAATACAATTGCCGTTGACAACTTGTGTTCTTGATAACACGGATTTGTCACTTGTAGTACACCCTTCCTATAATATTATCCTCAAAATATGTGAATGATGTTTGTGAAGATTGAAGGAAGTATATTACTTATTGAATCAAAAGATATGAAATAATTTCAATGATTCAATAAGCAATTGAAATGTTTGAGAGCTTTTAGAATGCAAGAGAATTTAGAAAGTAAGATCAGAAATTAGAGCAAGAATCTCTTCCTTGAAACAATGATTTAGACGTGTTTATATAGAGAATAAATGGTTGTAACTCTTTGTGAAGAGTAGCCATTAATAGATATGATCATTGATGAAAGGTAAGAGATGCAACCATTGGTGAAAGAAGTGTCTTTTGAGAGAGGTTGCTCTCTGTTTAAAAACGGTCGACAGGTCAAAAATGGCCGGTAGACAGGATTTCGAAAATATAGACGTTATGTGCATGTGTGCACGTTCATTGTGCAACTTGGACAGGAACGGTCGACCGCCCAAAAACTTACCGGTCGACCGGTCACTGATAACTTGCACAATGAATGTGCAATGCATATTATAACGTATATATTTCGATAATATTGAGATGCATGATTATTTGAGGATAGATTTTAACAAGTATAATACTATTACAACATCAAATAATCAATCTATGATCTATAGTACCATATGAGCTCTTTTGTGCCTCTTTAGCCATAATGTCTTCTTTTTGTCGATCGCTTTTATTTCTTTGTCAGAAATCAAAACTTCGTAGACTCTGTGACTCAACACTATCTAACACTTCACCAGAGATTATCCAGATCAGATACTTAAGGCAGCAACCCACATATGCATATATGTAAAATACTAAAATTCTTACATGTTCTCTTCTCAGAAAAACAAACACATATCAATCCAGAAAATACTTAAAACATTTGCCTAGCTTAATTATTACAACATGTCTGCATAACTCCTTAAACATTCTAAATGCAAGTAAATCTTCAATTGTCCACGCATACAGGTTTCTTATGCTTCCTTTCCTGCAGCAACATCTAGAGCTGCCTCAATAAAAATGAGACACCCCAGATGTTACAAAGCAACAAATAGGGTCAGAAATAAAATTCTGGTATGAGTGAAATCAAAATATAAATACTTGTCATTTTTTAAATTCTTGTGCAGAGTATTCATATGCTATATACTATTTGAATTTATAATATGAACTGGGTTTAAGTATATATATATCTAAGCTTCTACTACACTCATGCACATATGCAATCATCCATTCATTCAATACAGTATATATATACACATACTCTTATGGAATTAACTCATTTTAATTCCATAGTTCAGCTCTGAATCTTGATTCATTAATAAAATTTGGTCATATCTCTTTGCCATTGAACACCATGTGTGCATTGTAAGGGACTCAATTCTGTTAACCCCTACACAAAGGCCTATAGGACTTAAACAAGTCATGCACATACCCATCATACTCCTTATGATGAATAGATCAAGCCTTCTCTCCTAGATTAGTTTTATAATCTAGTGACCAGTCTCATCTCTTATTTCAAAAAGATTTATTAACTCATGGAATGCTTTTACATTCTTTCTTTCTTTTTCCCTCAATCAGAGAGAGTTAAACTCTCTCATGGGTTTCACTGACCATGACTTCATTATGAAAATAATACTTTATTTCATATTTTTTCCAGTTGTCTCATTCAAAATTTGTTTTATCCTTTGCATCTCCTATATTCAAGAATATCATAATCTCTTAAACAAATCCAGAAAATCATATAAAAATTCTTATACTTAATTCTATTGTGAACATAGGGTAAGGTTTTTAGGGAAAAACCCATAAAACATTTTAGCTTTAGATCTGAACAAATCAGCACATAAATAAATTATTGCATTGTTCATCTCGAATTTGAAACAATCTAGACATGAGCATGAACATCCTTTTGTTCACACTGCCTAGCCTATTTTCCAGTATTACCCTACTTCATAATAAAATGTGTTTATCTTACTAAACATATTTACAAACTGGTGGTTTAAGGTACTGGATCCATATCAGAGATCATGACATTGTTCTTATCAAACAATCAAACAAAACAAATCAGAGCATCAACCAAAGATTTATCAATACACCAACCATTCTCAGCATTCATTTATTCAGAGAAAAACAAGTTGATCAAGCACAAAAATAAAATGGCTGCCCTTTACTTGGGTCTTAGTGCCTTAGCCTCATGAGATTGATTAATCACTCACCTTTCCCTTCTTTTCCCCGAGATTGCCTAAGCTTGCAAACAGTGTATGTTCTTCTTCTTTTTTTCAATGTGTTTCTATTTTCCCTCAGAGTAAAACCTCTGCTTCTTCTCTTGATTTAAATCATTTTCACTAGGGTTTTACTGAAGGGAAAAACCCATTTTATCCTCACATCACTCAGAGAATTATGTGTGTGCTGTTATGGCTAAATGTGCCATTTTCCCTTGGTTTCTATTTCTGGTAAAAGCAGTTATCCACTGCTTTTCCTATGTGCATGCAATTTGCATGACTCACTTTTATATTATTTTCATGTGGCTTTTTTTTTCTTTTAATACCTTTTATTATGCCCGAGTTATTTTCCATTCCTAGCTATTATCTCAGCCTATTTGTTTACTCTTGACTTATTTCAAAATTGTACTTATGTATAACTAATATAAAACTGGTTTTTTAAGCATTTTAATTTACCAAAGAATATATCATTTTCTCCTTATCACTTAATTGTTGAAAACAATTTTCTCTTTACTGAATTATTTTATTTTCCTTATGTTAGACTATAATATATATATGTATATCCTTTTATCAATTAACCCCTGGTTAATATTTCAAACTATCTGTTTTCCCTTGATATGTAAATGTATTCATATTTTTAATTACCCTGGTGTTCTTTCCTTATTACTTTATGTTTATTCTTTCTGGGTATATATATAAATATAACATATGGTAATATATAATCAATATATGCACTTAGTTATATATATCCTCTTCCCTCTGAAATACCATTTCCTTCTTACTATTTATATTCAAGATATATATATATATATATATACATGTGAATATAAGACTTACTCAATTTAGCTATTATTACTTTTAACTCACTCTCAATATTTATCTTCAGACTATATATATATATATATATATATATATATATATTTTTGAAAGTTTTCATTTTTCTTATTTTAATCTAATTATTCTCATCCCAATAATTTGGGTCTTCATAGGATTTCATTGATGACTTACCTCGAACGAGAAAAGGGAATGAAGGCATTTGGGTTATTATAGGTCGATTAACTAAAAGTGCACACTTCATTCCAATTAAGCCAACGAGGGCCGCTACAAGCCTTGTTGATATATATATATACAAGTACTTTGGCACGTGCGATGCACGTGCGCAGGAGGAGTTGGTATGAAAAACACTGTTTGTATGATTTTGGATCTTATAAAATGGCTTTGACATGCACGTAATGTTGCATTTTTCTTCATATGAGTACATGTACAAAGCAAGCGTTTATCGAAACATAAATGAGACTAAGTTATTTTAAGAAATAATGAAACAGGCAAAAAAAGTGATCAACTATTACATCAATGTTTAAAAAAATGTAACAAATATTAAAATTAGCACTTCAAGTAGTTTGGAACTTATAAAACTTACATCATCTCTCTTTTAAAAAGAAATAAATCACCATATTAATATATGGAGAATTTTTCTTATCCATAATAAAGGTCGTATCTCCCATGATACTTTCTTCCTCATAAATCCTCAATGCTTGCTGAAGTACAAACTACCTGACGCTAGTGTATAGATTTTGAATTTTACTTTAGATTAATATTGTTATTAAAGCTACTTCTATTACGTTGTTTTGATTACTCTTGCATGAAACTTTGAGAAAGCTCAACAATTTCCTAAAAGAAAAAAAATAGCCTTTGATTGTTAATTATCAAGAGGATTCAAGTATTTTATTCAACTTTCTTTACAAAATTAGATTGGAGATTTTTTAGCTCAATTCTCCATAAAAATATCCCATGTTATCACTTCTTGTATAATTTACTGCCAGTTTTATTGCTTGTGTAATGATTTCCTGCTGATATTAAAATTATTGACCTGTATTTGGCCTTTGATTAGTCATAGATGTTCATGTAACTTGATTTTATATTAGGAAAACATATTGGCAAACTTTTATATTAGTAACTTGAATATACAAAGATAGTAGGGACATAAAACATACTATGGAACTTTTATATTAGAAGAAACAAATATATTTTCCCATTTTAGTGCAAATAAATTAGATTTACTGTAAATGACAATGAAATTCAATTGGCATAGTAAAAGGTAAAAGCAAAAGTGTATAATGCACACCCTTATCCATTGAACATAATTAGTTCCAAGAGTCAAAAAAGATTCAAGTTTCAAAAATAAAAAATAAAAGTACATCATAGTATATAATTTATCAAGATGCTTGTATCTGTCTATATTTTCTTCCAAGAAACTGCAAATTGAGTTTCCTAAATTCCCACAAATGAATGGAAAGATAAGCTGTACAAATATTAGTAATATATATACACTATTGCATGTGGAAGATAATCCGTACAAATAGCCACTATTATTGTAATATTGAAGGAAATGCTTATAAGCGATGGTCTGTATCCATGTGGGTGGAAATAACAATGAGTAACCCACTTTTTTCTGAATCAAAAAACTTGTAGTCACATATCATAATCACCAATGAATTCATATGATGTCTCATTAAAAATAGAAATTACTATTGCTGCTGATATTGAAATTATTGACGTGCATTTGACCTTCAAATTAGTCATGGATGTACATATAACTAATGATTTTATATTAGGAAAACACTTTGGCCAACTTTTACATTAGTAATTTGAATATACAGAGATAATAGGGATAGAAAACATACTATTTCTATTTATATTAGAAGAAACAGATATATTTTCCTATATCAATGCAAATAAATTAGATTTACGGGACAATGAAACTCAATTGGCATAGCAAAAGATAAAAGTAAAAATGTATAATGTATACACTTAACCATTGAACATAATTAGTTACAAAGGTCAAAAATGATTCAAGTTTCAAAAATAAAAACAGCCACGCTTGCAGTTTGGACCATTGTACTGATGCTAATGAGTGTGCTACAAACCAAATGTTGAAACTATGCACGTTGAACAAAGTGCATGCATAATTGAACAGAACTGATAGTATATGCATAATGAAATGGCAATACTAATGAGCCAAGAGCTTGTATTTGAATACAGATGCATAGCAGTTCTTAGAAGTCTTGGACAACCACGGGCTGCAAAAATGGCAGCAGCTCTTGCTATAGAGATGTGAATCATTATAGCATTAGAGAACAGCCTGAACTGGTCAGAAGCATTAGGCATGAATAAAGAATCAAGTACTACAATAAAGTCATAAGACATGAACATACGATGCTACAGAGGCATGGAGGCAACACATAACAACTGGCCAGTGCACAGTTTTAAAAAGGGTGCAACATCCTGAAAACTGAGCTGAAAAACCAATAGAAAGAAGTGAAATAAGTTCCTAAAAGCTGGGGTGTGTGTGTGTGTGTTACACACACATATACATCATTTAAATTCATATTATGCATACATGTTTATAATAATATTATAGGCTGAATTTAAACATATATCCATAACACAAATTTAAGTGTATGTGTGCCCTGTAAAAAAGTACAGTTTGAGATTTTGTAGTCATAAATTATTAGTATTGCTTTCTTTCCTTTTTTGGTTACATCATATCGTTAAATATGAGGCCTAACCCCCCCCCCCCACACACACTCAAATATTTATACCTTCATTAAAGGAATGATTTTTTTAATTTTAGAATATATTCTCATATCTTTTGTATGCTGTAAGCTATAAAGGTGTAAAGTTAGAGATTTGTTAGTCGGAAATTATAAGTATTGCTAATCACATTGGTTACTGATGACATTTGCTTTGCTAACGTTCTATTGTTAAAAAATATTATCTAATATTGATGATATATTACTTCCATGATGATTGTCTATTACTGACATGTTGCAATTTACTAAAGCACCATGAAAACAGAAATCAATAAATAAGCAAATAAGGGGAAAATTAAGCTTTGTCTGATATAACTTATATTATAACTAAAAAATAACTTGAAAATTGGTATACCTAAAAGTAACTATCTCTTCACTTGATGTATAGAAGGTACTTGCCCATCGTCGATTAATAATGCACTTTCATACCCATCACTTCAGTTGATGCATAATTCAAGGTGAAACAGCAAGAAAAAGAAACAGTGAAAACTGTACCTATATATGTTAGATTCCTATGCAGTAATAAATTTGCAATATCCATATATCAGAGTTAACATATATAAGTCATTGACAATATCAAAATTAAAGCAGAAATGATGCTTTATTGAGATCAAGTTCCTGGTAGTTCATCTTCTAATTTAGATCCATTTTTTTTGAGCTGCGAATATCACCACTTATTGCTATAACAAATATGTTTATGAAAAAGGCAACTTAGAAAGCCAAAGTAATGAAATATCCATATCTTTCATGTAGTTATTTACTTTTCTAGTAAGAACAGAAAACTTTGCTAAGATAAAAGGGTTTCTTTACTGATAGAGATAAATTTATGCACCTAGTGGTATAGCTATTGTCAACATGTATAACTTTACTAATATAGTAATACATATAGGTATGGTAATAGCCTATTAATTCATGTATGTTAAATTCACATATACTGATATAGTAAACACTGAATAGTATTATATCAAAGACAATATAAACCAAACTCATGTCAACTTACAGAGCTTATCAACAATAATGGACAAATTGAAAACCTTCGACATTGTACCAAAGACTTGTACAGGTCTCCACTTGCATGATTCTTCAGTTGGTTCTGCCTTTTCACAGTTCGAACAATAAAAACTAAGCTTAGAGCCCAATGGTCTCAATCTTTTAAATCATTTAAAAAAAATCACTACAAAAAAATCTAAATTCAAAACAGAAACATGAAGGGTGTCGTCTATAATTGGTATTAGATGTAGGTTATCTAGATAAATTTTTTCAAATTTGTTCATCGCCATTTTTGACTTTATAATAAGGCAATTTAACTATGCATACAAATAGCATTGGTCTCATTTTGTACAATTCTCTCTTTCTTTTGGCCTATGTATTTACAACATCAAAACAGCAAGCTGTTGTAAAATCCTTCCTAGTGAAAATCAATCAGCCATGAACCCTTTTTTGTGGCCAACTGTGATTTACTTTTTGGGGTTTACAGCACAAATAGAAAGAGGGGAAATCAGAAAATGATAGTGTTGGATTTAGCAAGGTGTTGCTTCCACTATGACATTGATGTTGGCCGACTCATGAATTGGAGTTAGTTGCACAAACCGGCAGCGTACTGGTATATAGGATTTGCAACTGCTGATGAAGAGGCGTTCGCAGGCGATAGTGGAAGACCTTTGTTTGCTAGATCCGATCTATCAGATCTGGTAGGAGGGAGAAGGATACTGGTAGATGAAGAGAACTGAGAGATTGGTGGGAGAAGCAGAAATAGCATTGACGATTAACAGTTAATGGAGGAAGGTGCAACTGAATTGATCGTACGGTAGAGGTTACAGTAACTGGTGCTTCGTGGAAAGAATGTGCGTGCAGTGAGTCCCACGTTTGAGATGTTCGGCTGTCATGGGCTTAAGGTAAATTAAATTCCTAATCAGAAGGTCAAACCAAATTTTTTATGGTAGTTTCTGAACACACAACAGCGAAGGAACAACTCCATTTGCGGAATGCGATAGAACATAAGATGTTTTATTTTAGTGTATCTGTACTCAGTGATAATTGTGAAGTTGGATTAACTTGTATTTTATTGTACTCCATGTATTTCTGGTTAGAAAATCAATAAAGAATCGAGTTTATTGTACACATGATTTTCTGACTAAATTTGAAAATGAGTTTTTAAATTGTATCATTGTTACCTTATCTTTTATCTGTTGCATCGTAGGAAAATCATTTCAGCGGAGATATAAACTATTTGTATTAAACTTACTGTTAAGACAGCAGTAGATACTGATATCACACAACTTACATGTTTTTAGCGCACTTCAAATGTAAATCATAGGTTTACATATATTTTGAGACGTTAAGCATCGAATTACAATTCCTTAGCCACAATAAAGAAAAGGTTAAATTAGAAAAGAAAGAACAACTTCACTTTAATTAAGTAGTGAATGCACACCATCTCAGCAAGGATGATTTCATGAGAAGCTAAACTGGGTGTATAGAGTCCAAAATATGTTAACAGTTATAATAGGTTTAGTAGCAGTACTCAAAACCTACTACCTAGAACATGAAGGTATATCCAAATAATTAGCCTATATGGTTAACATAGAGGACATATTATCAACTACTCCCTTACAAAATTGATATTTTTATTTTGCATGGACCAAAAAAATTTTAAGAACCTGAATCCCCTTAACTGAATCAACAAAATGAACCAACAAATAATGGTGCCTACAAAAAATATATTTTTAAAGCACACTTTTGGAGTAATATGAATTAACAAAATGAATCAAGTGAATAGTGGAAAATATGACCGTCGAAGAAAGGTGCTTGCATTTTTAATCGATCTCCATGTCTCATCTCGCAAGATCAATCTCAAGAATGATTTTATTATGCAAGAAGTTTGTTTCCATTAAGTTTTTCCAACAAAGAGTAAAGTTTACTGTTATGTTAAAATCTGAGGCCAGGCTTTTAAAGTACCTCTAGTAGATGAGAAGGCAACCTGATGTGAAAACACAATTCTCGGTTTGAAATGGTGTTAAAAATATTTGATACAACAAAACTATATGGGAAATATTAGGACAAACAGTTGCTAAATATAGTTATATATGTCATTAGTTGGTTTTAAATGCATGTTAATAAGCTGGCATAAGCGTAACATCTTTGTTATCTTTGTTGAATCCTGACTATTTTTTAGCTTGCATCATATATAAGTCAGTACACTGCGATACTTTAATCGTATTTCAAATAGAAAATCCATTGGAAAAAACATCTAAAGAACCACATAAATTATATAAAGTCCATATGCTTTAACATAAATAGATAGCAGACGTGTACATAAAATACATTGCAAGCAGCTTTAATGTGCTCCCAGGTTTGTTTCCCTAAGGATAAATATAAAATAAAATATGCATCCTTGTAATTTGTTTAGTAGCTATGTACTACGCAAAGCAACCAAGCCTTTCCAAAAGTCTTGTACTATGCATATGCATTAACATATGCAGAATGGATATCCCTGTTAGGTTCATAATGAACGTTCTACACATAGAGAAATTGTGGACCGACCATGAAAATGCATTGCCTTTTAATATTAATTTCATTATCAGCATAAGATGAAAGGTTTTAAAATAGTGCAAGACACTTTTTTCTTGAAAAGGCATTGTTAACTCATATTTCCTAAAAAATAATTAAAAGCTTATATGTATTTTTTGTGATAATATTAGGAGGCATATATCCATACAAAATTTAAAATTTACCTATATACATAGTATTTGAATGTTATTCATTGATTTGAATGTAATTTATTAATTTATTTATTTTTGCAAAATAGTGTTAAAAAGCATAGGAAAAAGAACTACAATCAGATATGTTCGTTAAAATTATCCAGAAAGTGTAATTATAATTATTAACTGAAAACACCTTTGATTTTCAATGTTATGTCATGGTAATACAATATCGGATCATAATTTTTATAACAATCAAAGTATAACCATACATAGTTCCATACCTGATTATATTTTATTTGTTAAGAATAAAATCTGCTGAAAATGTTATTCCTTATGCAATTAAGAGTAGCTACCCAAACAAAGCTGCCACCGGTCTGAGCATACCATTTCTCTCTATAGCTTTCCTACTGCATAATACTAATTACCATTAATATTAATATATCCAAATTTGATTGAAAACTACTCACCATTAATATCCCAGTCAAATTATCTTACTTAGTGAGTTGTCCAACCATGGGGAAATGATTCAAATAATATAATGATGTGAAATTAAATGATGCAACTTTACGTGATTAGGATTATAGAAAGTCTAGCACGTTACAGTTTGTTTAGCTTTGCAAGGTAAAATTTAAGGGTGATATATTCTAAAGCATTGTTTAAGAAGGCAAGTTCTATTAACATTATACTTTCATTCTTTGAAAATATAATATACAATCTTAAAAAAAATTACATGTTGATAATGTTGAACTGAATTAGCAAATGTTGCACTTTTTAGAAACTAAAAGTACAGTAACCTTAAAATTAATATTAATTTGAACCTGATATTATGAACCTTCAATAGTCAACAAATTTATTTTTTGATGTAGCATTAATATGTCATTATATGCATCAATGCATTTAATATCATAATCTAATTAAAAATAATGCAATTGATACCTTAATCTAGTTAAAACTAACAATCATTGCACTCATCAACATCATCTTGGAGAACTTTGAATGCAAAATAACTATATCCTAGTGTAAGGAACATCTCCGCTGCCATACTTAACGTAATTTTCATATAAGGGAATACAACTACTATTATACTTCGATAATAAGCATATAAGTGAATACCTCTACTACCATATTTCAAGTAATAAGCATATTTTGTAGTTACCATTCAAATAAAGGCTTATCCTAGTATTAGGGATAAATCTAACATCATGCCCTAGGCGATAAGCATATGTTTGAAGAATTTCTCATACATCGATAAGAAAATATAATAGGGTAAAATCATGAACTTTCATATTCAACCATAATTTTCTCACGAACCCATACAGTGGCATTTGGAACAGGCATAAATCAGGGAAGAATAAACTTACCTAAACCTCTACATGCATACTTCAACCAAATCGCTGTACACAAACATAAATTCAAGTTTTATCACCTTTGTATGGTACAATATATATAAAAATATATTCGGATTGACAATAATTTTCTCGTGAACCCATATAACATAGTTACCATTTGAAGAAAAACACATAATATAAAGTCAGTTGAAAAGTAGAGAAGAAACCTTATTCAAACTCTCTATCGCCATACATAAAATAGCCGATGTCTGCTCCAAAGATAGTTTTCTCATTTTTTTTTCAATTTATGAGGTTGGAAGGCAAGGCAAGGAAGAAGTAGGGTTGGTAATCTTAGGTGATGAAATGGGCTGGGTAACATATCTGTTCCCAAAAGAATTGAAAACGTGGTGAAGACCGAAGAGTGGGGTTGAAAACGTGGCATAGACAGAAAAGCCAGATCTACCCTGATTCATGTGTTATATTTTTTTCCACAGAGGAAGGGCACTTTTGACAACTTGAAAAAGGCTTCAATTTTCAAGTATTTGCATTATATATAAGATATATATATATATATGAAAGAGATTGTACGATTGCATGGAGTCCCAAGCTGTATAGTAAGCGATCGAGATCCGATTTTTACTAGTCAGTTCTGGGAAGCATTACAGACCGATTTGGGAACAAGGCTGAATATAAGTACTGCCTATCACCCTCAAACTGATGGACAGACGGAAAGGGTCAGCTGCGTGTTAGAAGATCTTCTCAAGGTATGTATTCTAGACTTTGGGGCTCTTGGGAAAAGAATCTGCATTTAGTAGAGTTCTCTCATAACAACAGTTATCAAGCTAGTATCAGCATGGCACCGTATGAAGCTCTATATGGTCGTCCGTGCAAGTCACCAACATGTTGGATCGAGACCGAAGATCAATTAATACTTATTCCTGATATGATACGAGAAGCTTCAGAAAAGGTCGATATGATTAGAAAGAAGCTATGAAAGCCCAGAGAAAACAGAAAAGTAATGCGGACCAAAGGCGTAGAAATCTGGAATTCTCAGTTGGAGATTCAGTCTTTTTGAAAGTCTCTCCGATGAGAGGAGTGGTGAGGTTTGGAAGAGCTGTAAAGTTAGCACCTCGATATATTGGACCATTTCCCATTCTTGAATGAATTAGCCCGCTAGCTTATCGAGTGCAATTGCCAGAAAGGTTGGCAGGAGTGCACAATGTTTTTCATGTATCTTATTTGAGGAAACATGTGCATGACCCAGAGCAAATCGTAGAAACAGTTGCTCAGGAGGACTTGGAGGTGGAACCTAATTTAGCAGTTATTAGACGACCTGTTCGAATCGTTGATCATGATGAGAAATGATTAAGGAGAAAAGTGGCAAGATTAGTTAAAGTTCAATGGAGTGGAGATGGTGAGGATTGCAATTGGGAAACAGAGGATAGAATGAAAGAGGTATATTCCGAGTTTAGAACTGAAGAATGAATTGTAACATTATAGTGTACTCACCGCCTATGGTGTAGTCTCTTATTCATACTTTTGTATATATTATTTCATATCGAATATATTTTTCTTTTGAGCCATTTTCTCTTATCTTAATTTTAAGGACGAAATTCTTTTAAGGAGGGGAGTCTGTAACAACCCGTAAATATATCGCTCTAAATAAATGATCATTTAGCTTTATCGTCGGTACAAATTATTTCATGAATAATTATTTATATTAATTTATATGACTTTATAAATAAAATGTAATCATTTTAATTAGTTAATGATAATAAGAAAATTTATTTCAAAATTTGTTTACAAAAATATGCATATAAAGTTAAAAGAGAAAATATGACCGAAAATCGAAATCGGGATTTGTAACGATACAATGTGTGGAAGTTGTGCAATATTGTAGGTATATGTTACATACACATATATATGTACATGTACATACATAAGAACATGCACATAAACACATATATAAACAAATAATTAAGTTAAAGATATAATATAAAATATATATATGATATTTTAAAACAAACTTACTCCTCAAGTCTTTATAAGTCAACATATATGCAAATGAGATGATGGAAGTGATGTGCACATTGGGGGGGAGGGGGGGCTTTAGCCTTGTATTTTGAAGGGGATAGTGTGTTGGAGAAGCTTGGAAAAAGTGGTGCTTACATATCTTCTTTTACACACTTCTTTTTTACTATAAATATAGTACCTTCTTCTCTCCTTTTCCATTCATTTTATTCTTCATATTTTCAAGCCTTTTCTTCCTCTTTAATGGCTTCCAAACTAAAAGAAATAATGTCAAAATTATTTCAAAAAGAAACTAAAATCATAAAATATAGTTATATATAGTAAAACACCATAAAACGATCCAAAAACTCTTCATTTTCGTTTTTTCTTCACTCCACCCTAGGCCGAGCCCAACCCAAGCCACACCCTAGGCCATGCAATCCCTAGCCTCCTCAAGGCTTGGTCGAGACATTTAGGAGCTAAAATCCGAAGATTAGTGAGCTTCGGAACTCGAATAGCGGAGCTATAACATTCTTTTTGTGAATCATTGGAAATCCAAGTTGAGAACTCCTATAACTATTATGATATATGTTGGATGATTATATGATGTTGCAAATGAACATTTAATATGCTTTGATTGTCAAGTTTTGTTGTTTTCATATGAATATGGAATATATATGCAAGTCACGAATATACACGTCGATAAACACAAAAGGATATCACTTTCCTTGAATTAAGGAAATGGTGTATATGGAAGTGTTAAACCTCTTATAAATGGTTTATAATGTATTTGAAATGTTTTATGAACATTTAAAAGTGTTTAGGTGAAGTATGGAAAAAAATAGGAAATTTGGTCAAAAATAAGCGCGTCGCGTAATGGTAGTTCGCGATTTCGCGCTATAGAAATCAAACTAGTGTAAAAGGTGGAATATAGATCGGAATTCTTCGAGATAAGAATTTTCCAAACTATTATATCCATCGTTTTCCAACGAAGAAAGAAAATCGAGATTTCGATAAGTAGATTTTGAAATATGAGTAAAACAAGTTTTGGAAAAATCATGATTTTGCAATTTGGAATGCAAAAACTGGATTTCTTTGAAAGTGATGTTTTAATGTTGTTTAAAAATGTGGAATAAGTCTTACAAATGTTTTAAAAGGGTTTAAAATAGATTTGAGTAATAATAGTGAATTTTCAAATAATAAAAAAATTGTTTTGATCAATATAGCTTAAAATGCACTTTCCGCAGCACTTTTTATAACATTTGAAAAATAGTTTTAAACTTAACAATTCTTCTACATGTCTTTTATAAATATTTTTAAAGGATTTATAAAATGTTTTAAAGATGATTTAAAAGAATTTTTGGAATAATTAAAGATCTAGAGTCGATCACATAACTTGATCGCCTTATGGGTGTTAGAGAGATAGTGTCTAGGCTTGAGTTTGGAAAACCAATTTCCTGCTCTCCCTGGCTATCCGGACTGGCCCGACGAAAAGGAATGGTAAATTTTCTTTACTTGGATCAATATCTTCCTAAATAAAAAATGAAACGATTTCGAGTTTATTCCTAGTAAAAAGAGTTTAAAAATTATTAAAGGATTTTATAAGAGAGGTTTAATATTTCCGTATATACCGAAAAGAATGTTTTATAAATGTATATCCCCAAAATAGATTTTGATAAAAAGAACTAAATCGATTAAAGAATGATTTACTATTCACAAGAACATTTTTTATCGATAATTGTTTCAAAGAAACCGGGGTCAGATCTAGATGATTCCTATCCGAAGACCACTTCGAACCAATTTGCGTATTCGAAGTAAAGACAGGGATATGATATGGGGATTTTCCTAAGGAAGGACTACTTGTTGATCATTTGGGGATAATCTCCCAATATACATATAATAGCGGTAGTTTCTTCAATATGAAATATCCGATGCAAGGACTAATCGCTACTAATCCTAGGGTGAACTCCGGACAGGATGTGGTAGGAGAGTGCCTTCGGTTTGTCCTGTTCCTGGACAACTTGTATGGATGAATGTATGACATTGCATTCTTAGTTGCATGAGTGATCTCTATGAACGTATTATCTGTTTAGTGGTGGAGAAGGAAACTTCTCTTAGCTTAACACCCTTTCCTGAGACGTATGAGCTCAGGAGTTATACGTTTGTAGAAATCAGTTGTGTGACCATGGGATAGCAGTGTGGCATTCAAAGAATAATGATGTGAAATGAGAAAGGTAATCATTACCTCAAGCCTCACACCCAGAAATGGCCGAAACAGGGTAGATGCGGCAAGGCTATGTGGTTTGCAACCATTAGGGTATGATCATCCCCTTCTAGATATATTTTTATCCGCTATAACGTTTGGGTTTAAATTATTATGGTGTATGCTAAGAGACGTCTTGGTTAGGTCGGTAACGACTGGGATGATGACATATTCGGTACTATCTAGGAAGAGGTAGGCCGGTCTTGTGTTGGTAGAGGACCATCTGTTGGGCCACGGTACATTCCTCTAGAGATATACCACCGGAAGGTAGTCCCTTCACCTGGTCATTTGTATGGAAACCCATTCTTCAATAAGATCTCGTAAGATTTTAGATGTACAAAGCCTTGTATTACAAGGTGGTATGCTGGAATTTACTAATGTAACAATTTCGGCTAAGATTAATAGAATTTACTTGCAAATGTTTTCAAAGATATGTCATTAAAAATAATATCCCTTATTTTTACGTAAGTATGTTTAGTTATCATAAGGTAAAAACCCATTCCGTGTTTATGTGCGGCGTAGTCTTATGAGATACCTTTTTGTTTTCAAACAACATATTCTGAGCTCTCACACCAGTCCCATGATTGACCCAGAGTTTATTTTGTTTTCCCTTTAAACTCCGGGTGCCATATTTTTTTCGGGCAGCCAAGTAGTCAGGATTATGTTCAGAGTGTTTTGGGAGGGGCATGCTGGAAGAGATTTTTTGGAGCATGAAGCTGGAGCACCCGATGGAGATATCTATCTATCTATTTTTGTTTTCCGTTGTATATAAATTAGTAATGCCAGCAAATATGGGAGTAGGCAGACTGTTCCTGGCTGGGTTAGTGCATACGAAAAACTCTGATGTACCCTAGTGATGGTGATTGTATGTAGTATTTATCTATTTAACATAATATGAGAATTTGTGTTTCTATCTTTTACTTTACTTTACCTTTGAAAATCTACCTCCCCAGCACTTGGATTTACGGCACGTGAATACCGTGGATGTATTAGTGTCGATTTCTGAGGGTCGAGGAGACGGGTCGTCGCATATTCTCTCTTTTGTCTTAAGAAATCAAAGGCATTAGAATTAAGTCAAACGAAGGTGATTAAACCACAAGAAAAGCATTTCGAAGTCCTTCGATGGATGATTTCTTCTTTAATCAAAGACGAACCAACCAACAACCTAGAGTGCACTATAAACAAGGATAATGAAGATTGGGATGCCATCAAAGCAGATCCAACCTTCGGGTCTGATGGTTGGGTTGAAGTTCCACGAAACATCTAGTTATTAGGTTTGGATTTAATATGTAAATACACAGACACACACATACTCCTAGGGTTTGGTTTGATTGATTGGATTTGATTAGTTTGGATTGTTTTACAGTAAGGATTAATATTTGCATTTGGGTGTTTTAGTTTGATTGGGTTTGGATTGGTTTGTATAGTTTGATTTGCATAAATAAATTTTAATTTATAAATCTTCATTATTACATATCGTTAGGCTTAATAGTGAATTGCATATCATATAATCATCATATATCATAATCATATCGTTTTAAATTAGCTATTGATTTTGAATCTATAGTCCCTAAGTATTTGGTTAAGGGGGAATTTGTACTTTTTCCAATGAAAAAGGGGGAGAAAATATATAATATACATATGCATATATTTAGAGGGAGTTATCTATATCATTGGGAGTCATATCATATTTTATATATATAGGATATTAATGGTTGTCGTCATCAAAAAAGGAGAGATTTTAACACCTTAGTTATTGATTTTGATGATAATAACCTTGACAACAAAATACATTCATATAAAATATGAATACTAATTTTTTGGCAAGTTATATAGTATATAGTGTAGGATATTATGCAGGTGTTGAATTGAAGACTATACAGCATAATGACTCAAAGAAAGGACACAAAGAATAATGAGTATAAAGACCAAAATATGAAGATCTTAAGACTATAGTATAGTATATAGAGTCATAGAATATTGTTAAAGTCCATAGTAGCAATCTTTGATCTCTATTTCCCATTTTCTTACCCTTTATTTTTTTTAAATATTTTATAAAAGTTTTTTCAATGTTTAGAATGTTTATAAACTATGATTAAATTATTTTACAAAGTATCAAAATATTTTACAAAGCATAAGATTTTCAAATATTTAAAAATAAAAGAATTTTCAATTTTCAAAGGGATATATCGACGTGTACCCTATGAGTATGTCGACATTCATGCCGCAAATTTGAAATTCAAATTTTGAAATGAAGTATCTATTCATTGTAACTCTTCGCGAATGGACATGTTTGTTTATTCTCTCTAAATAGGGGTTTCAAACGAATTTTTTCAACAACTAATTTCTTGTTTCTTCTTTCCACTTACTCTGCCAAAATTTCTAGTGAAAAATTTATTCAAATCTCTTCAATTCAAACAGAATCAATTCAATCTTCATTGTATTGATTCTCTATTATTTACTCTCCGATTTCAATCATCTCTCTATCAATTCAAGATCAAAGTGCTACTCAAGAGGCTATAGGATCATTTGTATCCAAAGTTTAAGAAATTGTCTTTGGAAAAACCATAAAACTCTAGTTATATTCAAATCATATGGGTGTGCTTGGTAGCCTGAAAATCTGAGTGGGTGTGCTTAGGAGCCCAAAAATCCGAGTGGGTGTGCTTGTAGCCCGTCCAAATCAAGTGGGTGTATCCTGAGCCCGGAAAATAAGGGGGTGGTGACTCGTTGCCTTGGAATCGAGGTTTTAATTGGGTTTGCCTTCTTCCTATTTAAGGATTAAAATGTGAAAAGAAATATGTACAAGTAACCGTATGGAACTAGATGTAGGAGAAATCCAAACCACTATAAAATCTCTGGTGTTATCTCTCTAACTCTCTACTTTACTTTACTGCTTTTACTTTACCTATGTTTGCATCTGTGATTGATTATTGATACAATTATGTGTTGAAAATTTGTTATTTAACATTAAACTTGAAAGAAATTTAAAAAGATTTACAAAAGTTAGAAAACACTATTCAACCCATTCTAGTGTTTATTTAGCCTTAAGATCCCTAATTCCGCAACCTACAGAAAGGTTGTCACGAAACCACGAGTCACTATCCATATGCCTTAAAAGCTTAAATTTATAAATATGCTTGTGTGTAGTTTGTTATTCTGAAGTAAAAGGAAAGGTCTTCAAAATCTAAGATTAATTTCACAATGCTAGGGTGAATCATATGTATTAGCTCATCGATTGAATCCGGATTACGCTGAGACGTGGCTTGAGTTGTTTTAAGGATGGAAAGGTAAATGCTTTTGAAATGTTGTGTTCAAATGATTTTCAAAAGTTATTTATAAATGCTTTGAAAATTTGTGTTTGAATGCTTTTGAAATTTTTTATTTTTCAAAATATTTTGCAAGTTTGATTGAAAGTGGGAAAGAGATTTTTTATGAAAAATAAGAAAATTTCTGATTTTCAAATATCACATGCTTAGCATAAGGAGGATTGATTTGTTGGTGAATATGAATTTTACTGTCCGACTAGGGTGATAGTATACAAAACATAGAGAATAACTAGGAAAAAAGCTATTTAGCTTTGGAATTTTTATTTCCATACCTTGTTGATAGTGAGCAAAACTTGCATTTAAAATAATATCGTTTCTATATCCAAAAATAAACCTCCTTATGTAAGTTGTACTGAAAAGTTGGGAAAGGTTTGGGGGTAAAATAAAAGGTTCCAAGGTGCAATGGAGTAAGTATCCAAAAGAAGGGTGAGAACATAAAATTCTCCATCTAAATTCCTTTTCTAGCTTAGGAGTATAGATTTAGAAAAACTATATTTTCAAAATTTTGGATGTTAGAAATTGTATGTTAGGTATTGGATGGTAGAGATTGGATGCAAAATTGATTGAACCAAACTCTTAATCATAGGAGTGTTGGAATTGTCATGTGTAAAATATGGATATTTGATTTTTGTAGAATTATTCAACATATATATCATATATGTTGTGGCACGCTATGCACTTGTACATGATTGGCTACAAAATTGGTTGTGTACTAATTGGTTGGATAGTTTAGAATGATTGCACGCGGTGTTATATGATTCAACCCTTGAGAAATTTCAAGGATGACATTCTTTTAGGGGGATAATGTAACACCCATAAAATAAACGATAATTAATAAATAATTATTGAGGCTTAAAAATGAATTTAAATGAACATTGAAATTTTGCCATGAAACTTGCACCATTGTGTTTGTGGTGATTTTCTAAGCAACTTTCATATTTGAAGATTTACGATCGGAGTTCAAACAATGAAGTTATCAACATTTGAAGTTTTCAGATCGACAATAATTAAAAAGGAATAAAAAGAAAATAAATAATAATAACCACGTGGATCCCATCGATTTATCTCCTTCTTGGGCCGATCGACCACTACTGGTTGACCCTCTAGGAGGGAGCGGCCGACAGGTTGGACCAGTGGCGGCTCAGGTTGAATTTCGGCCTAACGGTCCAGAATTAGTTAATTTAAATCTAACGGTTAGAATTGATTTGAGCACCTATAAATACAGGCTTAGCCCCTTACTTTTATTCTCATATTTTCTGATCAGAGCAGTGGAGCTCTATCGTTTCCACTTCTTCATTATTTTTAGAAATTGTAAAAACATTATATTATATATATATATATATAAATCGGAGAATGCATGAAATAAAAGAAAAGAAGAGGAGGAGTGAATCGACACTGCAAAAAAAGTAAATTTTATAATTATAAATCTACATTTCCAATGAATTAAAATCTTCTCTCGGATCTGTAATTCCAATGGTTATGTATATATCTTTTTATACATATTTTTGGATTGAAAGGGAAAAAAGAGTCAACTAAAGGGATAAATTCAAATTTAAGAGATTTGGGAAGCTAGAAAGGTGAGTGGGAAATTATAAGATTTATATATAACATGGAATTATATCGTTGAATTCTATTTATTTATTATGCCAATCCAAGATCTTTTGAGTTGTAGGCGTAGAAAGAAAGTATTCGATTTAAATTTTGCTTCCATGTTCTGTAACTTAGGTAATTGGAATAGAATGGTATTTACACCCTAATTTGGAAATTTGTTAAAGTAGAATGTTGACAAAGTTGTAAGATTTATTGTGACGACCGCCCTATACCACTTGCACTAACAGTATACAAGTAGTGCACTGCAGTTATGCCCGACCGACATACGATGCTCATCAAGATGAATAATAACAAAAAAACATATAATCTGTCATATCCCATATCGCATGGATGAAATATAATATCACAGATACAACAGAAGAGGCATTAATAACTATGTGAACAAATCATCATCAGAGTACAGATCCACAGAGTTATACATCAAATGCAGTAGAGTTTATACAATAGAAGTAAACTCAAATAAAGTGTCTAAACAAATAGAAATAAGCAAGCACTACCGCGGGTTCCACAGTGTTGCTCAGCGAAAAAGCATAGAAATCTATGTATGTATATAATATAAGATATCTCCATCTAGCGCATCCTTCGAACAACTACTGTGACATCTAGACCTGTTATCCAGTCTACTCATTTAAGGGTACCGAAGAAATAAGAAGCAAAGCATAAAATCTTGGGTCAGACAACAGTCTAGTATGAGCGGTAAATGAATCTCAAAATACTATACATGTAAATATGGTAAGAAACAAGAGTACACAAACCATACCTGACTTGTCCCTGCAACCAAAGAGTTAGTACATAACACTATAATATGCTACTTGACAATATTGTAAAGGTACCATACAATATACAATAACAGATGTCCAGATATCCCTATCTCTAGTACCTACTCCCAATGATATCCACGAGTGATAGCCCATTAAAGAAAGCAACGAAAGCAACCATAGTATTCATCATGCAATACCCACTATCATTCATCCCTATGCCTTGAGTATATGATAATTCGTATGGCCTTCTTACCGACAAGGACTAATGGAAATCCCAGTTTTCTGTGTACTCCCATATCACGCAGCCCAAAGCTCAATACGTGTCTCATAGCCTAAAGCTAAACACTAGACCTAAAGCCACTAGTCCTGGGTTACAGGTCCCTCAATTGACCCATTGGCGTCCCTACTTACAATACCCCTACTTCGAGTACCAAAGAAAACACTCCGAGTTACCAATGATTCCTTAACACATTCAAATCTGAGCCCTCCTTTGCTCCATTTGGATTCTGAGCCTTTCTGTTGCTCAATCTAGTTTCCATTATCCAGGAACCCACCACGTTCTTCATTCTCATGCTCTCTTCTTTATCGAGCTGCTATCTTTGGTACCTACTCCCACTGCGAGTCACAAACCGAAGATTCTAGCTTCCATCATGTTGTTACAATGCCATCCAACATTGATGTGAATGAGCTATCACCTCTAGCGCGATCTACAGAACCTCAACAACAATCCCTAGAAGTTCCACCATCATCCCATGTAGTGTGATGACTCGGTACTGAATTATACATTTAGCCAATCAATGGGTACAACTTCTTCCATGCCTCTAGTACTCTCCTTCAAGCACTTTGGACCCTGACCCATCCATCCAAGATAACTCGTCATCAATTCAATGATCCACCTTCAAGTTCTAGAGATAACTTGATATTGCCTTCCTTAGCAAAATCACTTGCTTCAAGCTATGAACCATCTCCTTTAGCGAAGCTCTATTCATCAATGCCAATCACCAACCTATTGAAGCCACCCTTATAACTTGTCATTGACTTATCCCCATAAATCGGTATTGACTTTAGACCTTAGCTCCTTCCGAGGTGCGACTTATAATGTAGGTTCCTAGTATGCTCCAGAACCCCTCCTTCAAGTTTCGTCCAATTCTGACCCACTTTTCCTCCGATTTGCCCAATTCACCAACCTATCTTCCTATGCATCCAGAACACTAACAAACAACATCAAAGCACAACATACAAACATGGAATAACATGCATTCACATCTAATCACATAGGCAATACATGGAATTATAGCAATCAAACAATTTCCAATCCAAATCTAAGCAATCAATGAACATGTGAGTATAATTAAGGTGAATTACAAAACAAATTATACAAATCATATTATAATTCATCAATTTAGTTCATAATTATATATTAACATGTGATTAAAGTTAGAAAAGGATTTTAATGGTAAAAAATCATGTTAAAACCTATACTTCTACCCTATAAACATGCATATATAGTGGGACGGTATTAACAACTCACTAATTGCCAAATTCAATCAAATGAAGAATAGGTCTAATATGGACAGCAACCAAAAGCAATGAAAATAAGCCAAATTGATGATCTTTATCTTCTAATCGATGATTTATTCACTAACCTTCAATACAATTTGATTTAGAGAGTAATTTGGGTGATTTTGGATGAATCTAGGTTAATAGTGGTTTAGATCTGATTTGAAAGAGGGGGGAAGTTTTAGTTTGACTCTCCAGTCCCCTATTTGTAGTGATTGTTAAATCAGACTAATGGACTTACTAGTGGGCTTAATTAATTACACGCTAATTCTAGCAGCAGCTATTAAAACTTAAAGTAGACATTACTTTCTGATCGTAAGTATGTTTTTCTATTATGACCACTCTAGGGAATGAGAAGCCATCATCCTGAAGCAATGGAACTAGTTTGAGACCGTAATTCAACTGCTATCAAAAGTTATAGCCCAAACAAGATTTTTAAGGTCAAAATGGTCACATAGAAGTTTGGAAAAAATAATAGGTGTGTAAAATTTCCCTAAGAGTCATATCCCAAAATTATAGAATCATATGACCTCATACGAATAATATAAAAATATTTTACGATCCTCCGATACGTAAAATATGGGTCGTTACATTCCACTTCCCCCTTTAGGAATTACATCCTTGAACTCTCCAAACAAGCAACCATAGTTATCTGCATGCCTACCAATCATAAACAACTATCAAACATGTCAAACAAGCAGCTATGCAATCAATATTATAGGTAAACTTACCCTAGCATGCAGAATACTAATCTATTAAATATAATATACAATGGCGAAAATAGATGCGATAAATGGTGGATCTTACCATTCAAAGAGCTTTGGACTCATAGTTCTCATGCTTTCCTCAATCTCCTACGTGCAATCATCCTCACTCTCCCTCTACTATACCTTCACTAGCTTCACTGACTTTCTCCTAAGCAGTTTTGCATCGTACCTAACAATACAGAATAGACTACAAGATCTAGAAACTTCTGGTTCTACCTCAACTTCTTCCAGCTGATTTAGTGTAATCATCACACCTGAGTCATGCAAAAATTTCCATAGACAAGAGACATGAAAAACGTTGTGCATGTCCACCATATTCTGAGGTAAGTCGACCCTATACACTAGCTTTCCAATTCTCGCAACTATTGGAAAAGGACCTACAAATTTTGGTGCCACCTTCCCCTTTTTATCGAATCAAACTACATTCTTTAGAGGAGAAACCTTTACGAATACGATATCTCCAATAGAAAAATCTAAATTTCTCCTTCTCTTATCCGAGTAGCTTTTCTGTCGATCTTGAGCAGCTTTTATTTGTTACCGAATGATCTCAATCTTCTTCGATGTCTCTCTAATCATATATGGTCCAAGTATCAGCGTCTTGCCCACTTCTCACCAACATGAAGGAGAGTTACAAGGTCGGCCATACAATGCTTCATACAGAACCATACTAATACTTGATTGGTAACTATAGTTGTATGCAAACTCCACCATATGCAAATGATCATCCAAAGTCTGTAACGCATGCTTGCAAAAGATCTTCCAATATACGATTTACTCTCTCGATTTGCCCATCTATTTGCGAGTGATAAGCTATACTAAGATGCAACTCAATCCCTAACGCCTCTTGTATGCTCTTCCAAAGCCCACTAGTGAATAACAGGTCTCGGTCGCCCACGATGCTCTTTGGCACACCATGAAATCATACTATCCACTTTACATATAACTCTGCTAACTTGGACACTGTTCTACTCGACTTGATGGGTATAAATCTTACACTCTTGGTCAACTGATCAATTATGACCCAAATTCCATCGTACCCTGCTCCAGTCCTCTGCAGTCTATCAAAAAATACATCGATACTTGCTCCCATTTTCACTTAGGAATATCTTGCGGTTGCAAGGTCCACTAGGTTTCTTCTGCTCTACCTTTACCAACTAGCAGTTCATACACTTCGAGATGAATGCCCCAACATCCCCTTTTATACCTTTCCAATAATAAGTTTGTTTCATATCTCAGTACGTCTTGTTAACATCGAGATGAATGGTCAACCTGGAATGGTGACACTCTCAAAACACTTCATCTCTTAATCCATCTACATCAAGAAAAAGTAATCTTCTATCCTTATGAAGCCAACCTTCTCGGTCGAGTTTGTATTGCTTCATGTCTTCAGATTCTACTCCTTCTAGTATCTTTGCTATGATCTCCTCCAGTCTAGCATCTCACTTCTAACTAGTACTGATCCTTTTAATTAGAGTTGGTCTGATTAAAAAACTTGCTAACATCTATGCTTCCATCTTGCAATGACGTTTGAAATCATATCCAGCAATATGCTCAATTTGCTTCTATTCCAAGAACATTGCTCCAAAACTAGCTTGTCTTCTACTCAATGCACCGACGACAACATTCCCTTTTCGTGGTGTATAGGAAATGTCAAAATCATAAGAGGCCAAGAATTCCAACGACCATTGCTGACGATGGTTGAGATCCTTTTGAGAGAAAAGGTACTTCAAGGATTTGTGGTCCATGAATAGCTCAAACCTTTCTCCTAGCAGATAATGCATCCATATCTTCAAAGCAAAAACAATCGTCGCCAATTCCAAATCATGAGTTGGATAATTTCTTTAGTGCCACTTTAGCGTTGGCTAGCATAGGCAATAACTCTTTCCTTCTACATCAATACCGCACCTAATCCAGTACCACATGCATCTATGTAAGCTATCAACTCTTCATTTCTACTTGGAATGGTCAACACTAGCGCACTCGTCAACTTCTCCTTCAAACTCACAAATGCATGCTCACACTTCGCGTCCCAAACAAAAGTCTTATTCTTCTTCGTCAAATTGGTCAATGGTGCTGCTATCTTTGAGAAGTCCTTGACAAAGTATTTATAGTGTCCTGCCAATCCTAGGAAACACCTCACAACTGTAGCATTCTTGGGCTAGTTCAAATCTCGAACCGCTGCCACCTTCGTAGGATCCACTGCTATACCTTTTCCCGAAACAACATGAACCAAGAATCTCACTTCTTCTCTCTAGAAGTGAACTTAGAGAACTTTGCTCTCAACTTGTGCTTCTTCAATATCTCTAGCACAATCCTCAAGTACATCATTTGTTCCTTTTTAGATCTAGAGTAAATCAGAATATCATCCATGAGTTCAAGCACGAACTTATTCAGTTGGTCTCTAAAATCCCAATTCATGAGATCCACAAAATATGTCGAAGCGTTGGTCAATCCAAATGGTATCATCAACTACTTATAAAAACCTGATGCCGTACAAAACACAATAATAGTCACACTCTCCTTCGCTACTCTCAACTGTTGAAATCTCATTGCTAAATCCATTTGGAGAACACTTTTGCACCGTGGAGCCGCTCAAACAAGTCATCAATGCATGGGAGTGGATACTTGTTCTTCTTCATCACCTTTTTCAGCTCATGATAGTCCACACACAATCTCAAAGAACCATCCGCCTTAGTTGTAAATACTATGGGTGCACCCCACTCATATATGCTTCATTGAATGAACCCTCTTCTTAGTATGTCATTGTAACGACTCGGAATTTTATCGTTTTGATTTATGAATATTTAGTTAATTTAAATATTTAATTAATGGTTTTAGTAATTGAATAACCCTCTTGAATTTATAACTAATGATAGGAAATTCAATTTTAAATTTGATTTACAAAAATAATTAGTTAAAAAGAAATTATAAAATGTGAAGGAAAAGCTTTTTCAAAATTTTCGATTTTTCCTCATTAAAATGTTGTTTAAAATGTTGTGAACACCTTGATTAACACATGCACACATTTAAAAATAATATAAGCATGGATTAGTAATATAATAAAGGTTAATAATATAATAAAGATGTGACAATTTTCAAGTTTTAAATAAAAATAAAATATGAAAAGTCACTTATCACTCACATCTCTTACACATTAGTACACATAAGTGCCTTGTCCATTGGGTAGAAGGGTAACCCTTGGGATTTTCATGTATTTCAAGGCAAGATGGTGGATGGGGATGGTGTGGCATGATTTTGGTGAAGGGTATGTACTCTAAGGGCAAAAGGGTAATTTACTAAATCCATTTTATATAAAACAAATTCCAAATCTCTCTCTTTCCATTCTCATTTCATTTTCCACTTTTTAA
Source organism: Allium fistulosum (assembly GCA_030737815.1). Taxonomy (NCBI): domain Eukaryota; kingdom Viridiplantae; phylum Streptophyta; class Magnoliopsida; order Asparagales; family Amaryllidaceae; genus Allium; species Allium fistulosum. The sequence goes on along the minus strand of CM060901.1, from coordinate 1,272,180,284 downwards.
TATCTTCCACCTTCTCTCTTAAGCTTTCCAAAGCTATCTAATGGCTTCCAAATATTTTCTAAGTTTTTATATAAAAAAATCGCTTTTTCTCTACTTTACATCCTTAAGACACTTAAAAATGCTATCTTCCTTCTCTACACCCTCTTCTCTTTTAGAAACAAAGCAAGAGCACCCCAAAAGACCATGGCCGAGCCTACTAATCCCAAGATTGAGCCATCTATGCCATTTTAGGTCTAAAAATCACATTTTTATCAAAGAGGAGGCTTAGATCTAGGACCATTTCAAGTTCTAGTCGATTTAGTTGAGTTTTGGTGAGTAAAACTCACATCTTTTTGAGGAAAATTTCATCTTTATTTATGTTGATAGTATTTTTAAATAATATTGGTTTTTTGTTGTATTATAGTGAAATTTTAGTTTGGTAGTTATATGCTTGTATGTGATGTTGAAATTTAGACTTGGAAATGAAGTCTAATGTTGATATTAGTTAGAAAGTTATGAACTTGTTTGTGTTTTATTGCTATGGCATGTATTTGTGGTTGTCATCTTGCTTATGTTGTTATTGTTACATGTATGTTTATGTGATGGTGTACTTGTGTTGTATATGCCAAAAAGTTAGCACCTTTGTATGGTTTGGCGACGTGAAATCCCATGTATAAAAACTAGGATGTTTTGGCTCAAATATCAAATTGTTTTTAAAATTCAAACTTTGTTTTATTTTTAAGAACACTTAGTTTATGTTTTGGAATGGTAAGAAAGCTTTCAAAGGTGATAAGTTTTCAAAGTAACTTAGGAAAACAATTTCAAGTTATGGTATTCATAGTGATAGTCGCTATGGATGCGGTTAAGGAAAAAGTTTAACTTTTTACAGACTTGAGTTTAATACTTAAGTAAACCTTACAAATGTTTTCTAAACTTAATAATAAGTATTAAGAGAGTTAATTAAGTATTCATTTATTAATTAATTGTGTTTGATAATTACTACATAATTAAGCATTAAACAAGGTTTATTAATTATAATTAAATGGAGATTAAGTACTAACTAATTATCTTTTAAGAGTAAGATTAATTTTAATTAATTATTGATTAAGTAAGATTAATTTTTAATTAATTATGAATTAAGTATATGATTTATTTTTAATCAATTATTGATTAAGTATAGGGTCAATTATTAATTAATTATTAAGCAAGTGTTTAATTATTCTAATTATAAATTAATTAAGGGTTTTAATTTATACATAAATTATTTGTTAAAGGTTAATTATTTCTTAATTAATAATTAAGTCAAGTTAAGACTTAATTAAGATTTAATTGTGTTTACAAAGGATTTAACTTGTAATTAATTATTTAAAAAGAGGTTTAAGTTCTTAATTGCTTTGTTTTCTAAGGATCAATTTGTTTAAAGGCAACTTTCTTTTACAAAGAATAGTTTTGAACACAAGGGATTCTACGGTCGATACCATTAAGTAACCATACATATGTGAATAGGTTATACTCAAATTTGACATCAGTTAGCAGAACAAAACACCGTTCTACTATAGCTTTAATTGAATTGATTATTTGGGCATCCTTTTAGCTGAATAAATCCCCGTTCTGCGATAACTAAACTTAATAAATTGTTTGGACATCCATTTAGCAGGACAAACCACCCTCCTACTATTAGGTTATTTTGGACATGTATCTACAAGTTAGTTTATATTGACATATTATTCCTTGATTTTGGATTATGGATTTTAGTTATCTGTTGCTTATGTAATGTTTTGTTTTGTGACTTGAAAGTCAAATTTAAATTGAAACGTAACTTGATTTAGTACCATTATGGTCATTAAGCCGCCCTTAAAAATTGTAAAAGTTATGGTTCCTAAATTAACTTAAATTCTAAGTGTTTTAAATTATTTTGTAAATTGTCCAATTATTTTGATAAAGAGATTTACAAATGATGTTCGTAAACGATGTTTAAGAAAAGGGAATTATAGATGGATATTTACAAATGTAACGACCCGATATTTTCAACCATTCGCATCCATTATAAGTGTATAGGTAGACACTCATGCCGGAGTTGAATTGCTCAAAATACCGCGTTGTAAATAAAATTTGGCAAATCTCAGAGTATACAGTAAATAAATATAATCACAGTTCACAGACACAGAGTGAAATAATGCAGCGGAAGTGAAAGAAATAGTAGTTCATGAAGCTACTATATAAATATAACAAAGTTACATAAGATACAACAGAAAAAAATAGAGTACAACAGAAGTCTAAATACAATGACCAGGTACTAGCTGAGTAGAACAACAGAACTGAAATAGATAGGACAAGACAAGCAGATAATCTCCAGCGATTCAAATCTCAAAAAAGTGGAATCCAAATCTGCGAATAACTCAGGCTAACCCGAGCGTAAAGCAAAACACAAAACACTCGATTCAGGATATACATACTTATACAATGTAAACCAACTCAAGTGAACTGTAGTAAAGGTACAAGTAACTTAGAAGATGCTTGGGACCGCCCATCCTCTAAGGATCCGTTAAAATATCTACTATGTAGTAATATTCGCTATTATAATAGTGTCTAAATAAGTAAAGTATAATCATATCGGAAAATAGCGTTAAGGGGATGGAGAACCTTAACGCGGTCGGATCTTAAAATCATAATCGTAGTAAAGCTCGATATGGTAGGTGACACGGCACAACTAGGCAATGCCAGGGTAGATATACCAATTACGCACACGGACTGATGAAGCGCATAGCAGCCACTATCGTCCACCTCGAACAACATTCCCAAATCGGAGGATGGCCATCTAGTCAAATCACAAATAAGAGTATAATATCGAAGAAATGTGTCCGAGAAGAGGTGCTACCTCACTGGTCCGAGATCGCTCCTGTTTTAGCCACCTTATGCCAACTCACGGGAGTTGGGTCCACGTAACATACCTTAAGAACGTCGCCACCATCCTACTTCATTCTGGAATCTCCACCGCGTACACAGTTGCCAAAGTGGTTTTCGGTAAGACAGAGAGTATGTCCATATCCGATCCCGGTCTCTTTAACAACCCAACGTTATTATAACCCATGGTTATAAGTTTTAAAAACAGTTTATACTTCAAAATAGAATATCATTTCAAATCCAAATCTTTATCAAAATAAAGATTAAATCAATTCTAAACCATTTCCATATTTTAAAATATCATATCATTTCAAAACTTCATTTCAAATCATTTTAATATTCCAAATATCATTTGAGTTCAAATCTAAATATTCAACTTTAAATACCTTTTAAATTTAAAGGTATACTCATTTATTATCATTTCAAGTCACCTTTTAAATAGTTTATATTCCAATCAAATAATTCATTTAAACCTTTTAAAAGTGTAATCATTATATTTTCAAATCAAGTATTCAATTTCCAAAGTTTCAAACCATTCTGAGTTCGTTTACTAAGTCAAAAACCCTAATTATTAAAATTTCAGCATTTCACAGCATTTAAAAAAAAACTGCTATAGGTTATATTTGAAAACATTTTATTCAGCAAAACAACATTTATAAACTGCTATAACAGTTCAGTTTAAACAAAATCATATTTCAGCCTACTGGAGTCCTTAACAAGTGCTACAGTAGCCCTTTTATTAGTTCAGGTTCAATTTTAGTTTCTACTACAACAGCACTTACCAAGTACTACCATAGCCTTAGTTCATTTTAGTCTTTTGGTTCACTTATATAATCCACAACACTTAACAAGTGCTACATATTCTACCTAGTTCAGAACTTATAAAAATCATACATTAAAAATGTTCATTTCGATCCTTTAACTAATTTATTTTAAAGAGAAATTTTACAAGTTAAAACCAAAACTTACAAATTTGATTATTACATTCATTTCAACATTTAAAATTTAACTCCATTTTTCCACCAATTTAAAACTAAATTTCCATTTCAATTTAATTAACTTAAGTTTCCATCTTTTCTTTTAGTCAAAATTTCAAATTTAAGTTTCGTTTTAAAATCAATATTCCTCCATTTATTTATATTTATCACATAGAAAAATCATTTCCATTCTAAATAAATCATTTAAAAATTCGATTTAAATCAATTTAATATTTTTACAATATTTAAAGGTATCCAAAAATACAGAAAAATAACCACGGGTCTGTATAATATTTTCCAGCCTAAGTCAAGTGATATGGATACTATATCATTTCAATCCGTAATTTACAAAGAAAAATCCGGGATTTATCATTTCAAACCCGCAATCCCAAGTAAATAAAATTTAATTGAAAATCATTCAAGCCTATCATTTCAGCCCATAACGACCTTCCCTTATTCTAAAGTCCGTTCGGGTATGTATCATTTCAACCCATAGTGATTCTATTCTACAGGGAACTTGCAGTGTGATTTAACAGAACAGAATAACTGTAAAATAGGAACAAAATATAACAGATGATACGATATGCAGTTTTAACAATTAAACATCAACTATAAATAAATCACAGGTAATTATAACATCATTTATTTATTTATTTATTTCTACACATTCAGTTGCGGTTGTTTCACAATCATATAAGTATGAATATTCGTGTGAGATTTACTCACCTCTACGGAGCTGGAGATTCAATTCAGAAAGGAAAGACGATGTCTATCGAAAGCCCACGGATAGCACGATCAGTTGTTAGCGGATGCGCCAACTAGATTCAAACCAAAACACAATAATTGATCAAAGCTAAGATTTCACGAATAACGAATTTTCAAATGAAGCGACAAACGAAAAAGAAACAAGTTGAAAATTGAAAACGCTAGCCCGACCACCTTTAAAATATAGATTATAACTTTATATTTGCAAAGTAACAAAACATTTTTTTTCTTTTAAAAAAACCAAGGTCAGGGGAAAATATAGACCCGGCTACCAAAACAAAAGGGGAAACAAAACAATATCTTTTCACTTCTCTGGTTCATACAAGGTCAGAGGCAACAAAACTAAAAACTAAAGAAAAAAGAAATTTTTCTTTTTCAAAACAAAGGTCAGGAAGCAAACAAAACTAGGCTACCAGAACACGTGACAACCAACTTTTCCCATTTCCTTTTTCTCACAAACTCGTACAGGCAAAACTTCAACAAAATTTCAGAAGTAACAAAGCATACACTTTTGTTCAAATTTTCTCAAAGGGAAGGTCAGTGGAACACATTTCACTTCAACAAACAAGGCTTGGTCTCTGTCTCGGGTTCACGTCTCGGTATGTACTTCGGTTGGTGACGTGGCAGTGGGCTGGTGGCTAGCTGGGGTAGGGCTCGGTGGTGGACTGGGGTAGTAGTGGTGGCCAGCGTATAGGGTAGGGGCGGTGTCACATGAACTCGCGGCCAGGGTCATGCCAGAGGGAGCGGCTCCGCATGGGGTGGTCAGGCGAGGGTAGGGCGCGGGCAGGCTGCCGTGGGATTTGGTCTGGCATGGGGTCGGAAATGGTGGGGTCTCGGTCTGGCACGGGGTAGGGCAAGGAGGCAGGCTGCTGCGGTGGGGTTGGGATTCGGTAGGGGTTTGTGGCGACGTGGAGGATGGACTGGAAAGGCTGACGTGGCAGATGAGTAGGCGTGGGGTGGTGGTTTCTGGCGGCGCATGGGTTCAAGGAGGTCCGGTATGGGTCAGGTGGTGGTGGCTTCGCATGGAGTGGGAGGCGAATGGGGCTGTGGTCGATCTGGCGAAGAGGTTGGGTGGTGGTGGGCACGCGTGGGGTTGGTGACGTGGTGGTGGCAGGCGTAGGGTGGCTGGTAGGCTGGCGACTGGGCTTCGGTTGGGGACGTGGGTGGTCTGGTGGTGGAGGAACGGCAGGTGAGGTGCGGTTCGGTGGTGACAGGCACGACGTGGGTTCTCGGCCTGGGTCCGTGGTTGGGTGGCTGGCACCTTGGTGGCCTGGGGACGTGATGGTGGAGACGTGGGGTTTGGTCAGGCGAAGGGTTTGGCTGACGTATGGGGTGGAGGCGGGTGGCCAAACACGGAACAGCAAAGAACAGGGGACACCAACAAATGAAATACAAAATAAAAGAAAGGAAGAAGATGCGGTCCTTTACCTGATGGAAGAAGGTTCACGCAGATTTGTGAAGGAAGCAAAAGTGATATTTTGTGGTATGGCAATTTGTTTAAACGCTGAAAAAAATATCAAATGCTCACAAATTTACAGAGAGAAGGCAAAGAAAAGTCTGGATCGGTTAGAGGAAATAAAGGCAATAATAAATGTTTGAACGAAACGTAAGGAAGGTAAAAGGAAATGGAATGATTCTCACGTGCCCAATTTAAGGCTAGATTTGAGCAAGATTTTTGAACGGTTGAACTTGCAATGTTAGCCCAAAGTAACATACAATTTAATTTTTTCTCCTTTTGAATAAATTTAAGAATGCTACCGGTTTCTTTTAAATAAAATGGCGTATCATTTTTAAACCAAAATTAAAATAGCTATTATCTTCATTAATAAAATTTGATCGTTAAATATAAGTTAAGAACGGATGAAATTATACGTAAAAATGTAAAGTTTAAATTTCCCGTTTTACGCTAGTTATTACACTTTTAATTCAAATCAATATTTCAAAATGTTTATTTTTAATAAAAAAAATTCGTTAAAATTTTGGGCTGTTACAACAAAAGAGTTTTATAAGTGATTTGGAGATTTATAAAGAGTTTTATAAATGGTTTTGGGCAATTATAAAGAGTTTTGTAAATGATTTTGGGTATTTATAAGAGAGTTTTATAGAATAAACTTGGAGATTTATAAAGTGTTTTATAAATGGGTTGGAATTGAAGTAAAGGAGATTTCATAAATAAAAGTGATTTATTAAAAAGATTTGCGGAAGAAATTTATAAAAGAATTTGAGATTGGATTTCAGTTAACCAACATTCTTAATTTTGGTAGTACGAATATTCGTTCCACACTTAACACCGACGGAATAATGTTTGAGGCTATCTTCATCTCTAATTTAAATAACATTTTTTTTGATTATTTTAATATGATTTTGAATTACGAAAACTTTCACAATGTTTGTGAATATGCTTATGCTAGTGGGATAAGTATACGAATATTTAATAAATATTCAAAAAAGAGATTTAGTAGATGAAATATTTATTTAAATGAGGCTTAATGGCTGTTATGTGTAATTAAATCTCTAAATTATTGCTTGTTTGTTCATTTGATAGTTAAATAACCAACTATCAAATTTGGACCAAAATATAACTTCGGAAATATCTAGGAGAAACACGCGAGTTATATGGCACATTCATCTTTGATAATGTTGTACGGTGCGTATAAATCCCGTTTTGTTCTCTTCAGTTAACTGATAGGGAAATCTGTCTACTTAAATGGTTAGGGGTGATCCCTGCTCCTATGTATTGTCTGATTATTTTCAAAAGAATAGGGGTTGAGTTTACTGGAAACCATCGAGTGTTGTTTCGAAGTGAACGGGACTGGATGAATAATCTGAAAACCACTTCGATCCAACTCAAGCGACGTATTGAAGAGATCTTGAAGATGATGGGATCGAAGACGAAGCTTTAAAGTGCAAGGGATGCTTGCAACTAATCCCGAGGGTGATTCCAAAATGGATGTAGTAGAAGTAGTGTCTTCGGTTTGTTCATGTCCTGAACAACTTGTATGGATGAATGTTGGGACTACATTGTTGCCTGGAGGGTAGTGTTAGCATTCCATGTGGGTTCGCTATATAAAAAGGTAAAACGTAGCATCAAGCCTTATTAATCGGGAATGACTAAAATCATGGGAGATGCAGTAGGGCTAAGTGGGTCTCACCAATTAGGGTATGCCATCACCCTTCTAGATACATATATACATATTTATGGAATTGGTTGTGCATGAGAGCTCTCGGGAAAAGATTACAAAGCGACCAAGGTGATGACATATTCGGTACTATCTAGTAAGGGGTGGGATGGTTCTATGTTGGCAGGGGGTCCAGGCGAGGACCTCGGTACATTTTCTAGAGGTGTGATATGGTAGGTGCCCTGGTGCCTTGTCATTGTATGGAAATCCATTCTCCAATACGTGCCTTTACGGTTTTAGTTGTAAACCTATTATGTTGGAATTTAATTAATTTAACAATTTCGGCTAAGATTAATATGTATTTGTATCCTAGACACTATTATAATATCATTGGATTTTCTATAGAAAATGTAACATCCCCCTACTTGGAGGCCCAAAACTAATGGCTACGCATGTTGCAGTCATCCATAGTTATTAATCCTCGGCGACCAAATACGGCGGTGTTAGATTCATTGATACACAGAAATACATGAATATGGAAAAGTTTTGAACTTTAAACAAAATCACATTTCAGTCCAAAATATTTCCAATTCATTAAATAATCCCAAATTTGCAAATCACGTTCAGAGAAAATATATTTATTACAATATATGCCCAAGAGCGACATATGAAGATGTTCCCTTGGATGATCAGAGTATATACAGGCAAGATACCAACTTTGCCATTACAAACAACACAGCGGAATCAAAATAAAAGAGAAATCTAAATAGCTATCATGCTTCCTGCACGTCTCCGGAAGCTTATTCGTCTTAGAGGTGCCTGAAAACCTCAACTCTCAAACTACTCAAAATCAATTGAGTACCCTAGAGTTTAAGGGGAAAACATAAAATTTGAGTCAGACAAAAAGCCTGGTATGAAAAATAATCTACCATCTCAAATCATTTAAATATCTAGCGAGACCATGTCCCTTAGCGGAATGGGTTTTCCCCTCACTAGTATCTCCAAAACCTAAATAAAACCATATACTATGCTCCTGCATCCACAATGGTTAAAACAATTCAAAACAGTATAATATGATGATATGCAAAACAAATGAATCAATTCTGGATTACCCATCCCCATTTATTTTAGACTATCCGTCTTAGTTATAGTTTCTAGGATTAATCTATTAGTTTTCATGGGCTGACTAACAACCAGTTAAACATTTAAGGACTCCCTGTCCAATTACATAGTTTTCATGGGATCACTATGAACCTATTGGTAACTCCAATATCTTACTCTTATCCTGGTTTTTATGGGTTGACTAGGAACCTATTGGTGACTCCAATATTCTTTCCTCTTACCCAAGTTTTCTTGGGCTGAGTAGGAACATATTGACATCTGTCAATATTTCAATCCGGATATAGTTTTCATGGGCTAACTACAAACCTACTGGCCCTTGCCAGTATCCAATCATAGTTTTCATGGGCTTACTATGAACCTGTCTTTCTAACATCTTCCTTTATACATAGTTTTCATATGCTAACTATGAACCTGTCTTTCTGACAACTTCCTTTATACATAGTTTTCATAGGCCAATATCTTTTCCTTTACACAGTTTTCATGGGCTTACTGAAAACCTATTGGCCCCTGCCAATATCTTTCTTTTATATTTTAGTGTCCTATATTCCGGTCTTTCTGACCTCCTGGATGTAATTCTACTTATTCAGAAGTTTAATCAACTTATATTCACCACTGGGTTAACCTAGCTGGTTCTTCTACCCTTTATCCCCAAAATGTAGTTATGGCTCCATTATAAAGTGAATATATTTATAATTGAAGAAGCAAACATAACAATATAATAATACCACTCCTGTGGGTTTAAAATAAAACATTGTTAATCTCTTTAACCTATTATTTTATCAAAGAAAGCTTCTTCTCAAAACTATTGTAAAACTCCTTTAATATATCCATGGGTTTTTCCTTTTAAAAATAGAGTTTGAGTTATAAAACCTTTCGATACCTTCGAAACCTAGCTTTCAACTTCATAGGATGACCTCCTTCGAAAGCCTTAAAAATCTATCTTCAAAACATTAGGCTCATGCCTTTTCATACTTTAAAATCTACCTTTCGAAACCTTTCGATTGTAGTAAGTATTAATATTTAACCTTTAGAAGCTTAGCATCGAAACCAGTTGAAAGTACCCCTTTCGACACCAATGGAAGTAACCCTTCCGAAATCATTGAATATGCCCCTTTCGAAAGCATTCGGTTTATACTTAAAACATTATTTGGGTCAAAGTGAGTATAGGTGAAAGCAACTCTTTCGAAACCATCCTTTTTAATTTAAAAATATTGGGGAAAATTTGATGGTGTCGGCACCATCTCTTTCGAAAGCATAAAACATCTGGGTAAAATAGCGGAACGTTGGCTTCAAAACCCCTTCCGAAACCATCACATTCGAATCCCCTAACCCCTTTTGAAAGATATAGGAAGTGGCTTAAACTTATAAAACAAAGTATCCTTTCAACGACATTGATATCTTCAACACCATCGAAAGGTTAAAGAATGGCAGCAGGGTTTCGACTAAGTCGGAACCCCTTCTTTCTAAACATTCTTTTATAACAAAGGAACCCAATCGAAAGCAAACTTAAGTTAATGGCAACCCTTTCGAAACCTTTTGAAAACTCTTTCAAAACCATATGCTCCAACTTTGTCGAAGGCTAAAACAAGACAAAGGCAGGCGCTTCTCATTTTGAAAACAAACCAAGGTTTCGACTCCTTCACAAGCTATGCTTTCGACACCTTACCTTCCGCCTTCCTCCAATCCACCACGTACCATCTTTGTGATACCTTGTGTATTGGTTTTGGCTAGGTTTCGACTAAGATAAAGGCGAAAGCATATGTGTCGAAAGGTGCTTTCTTAGGTATGCGGAACCAAATTTCTGAGTAAACCTAGTTTACTTTTTTATTAAAGTAACCTTTTCTTTAACTAACCTGTCTCGTGTCTACACCAGGTTGGTTGCCTTAACTTTTTCAGATTCTTTTCTAAAAATAGCTGCCGCTAATTTAGATCTAAACCATGGTTAAGTTAACCGAATAATCCTTGCCATTAAGCAAACCAATTTTGCAAAGAAGTCCCTCTTCTAAAACAATTTCTTTTGTATAGCAAAACACTTTGGAAAAATCCTGAAAAATTCCAGAAATTCACTTTAATAATGTTTTCTAACATATCAAAATTCCAGACCCAAATTTTTAATGTAGTTTCCAAAATAAATTTATAAACCCAAATAACCATACTTTCCTTTGAAAATTCATAATAATCTTTCCATAGCTTAGAAAATTATAAAAATTGAAACCCAATTCCAAAATCCTATTTCTCATAACATAAAAATTTCCCTGGACATTTAAACATCATTAGATCTCGGTTTTACCTTAAAACCATGCAAAAACTCTTTTAAACAATCTTGTTTAAATCAAATAAATCATGAATCAAGCATACCATCATCCAATATATCATAAAAAAAATTTACTCTTAAATCCAAAAATATATAATTTAAAACAAAATAGAGATGGAATTATTATTCACCTTGATCTAGATAAGGAGATTGGATTGAGATTGATTTCCCCTAAGCTTGATTCTCTAGCTTTTGATTTGAATTTCTTCTTCCTCTTAATGGCCGGCTGTTCCTATGCTTTTGATATTCGTTTTCAAAAATTACGTGAATGGGGAGTAAGATGTGGGAACGAAAATATATAAGGGTATGGGTTATGGGTGGCAATTCCAGTTATACCCTTATGTAATTTGTTTAACCTAAAGCCATTCTTTAGCCCATTAATTATTATACTAGGCTCGGACTTAATTTAATTAATTCAAGTCTCAATCCCCTAATCAATTACACTTACATTATTCTATTTAATTTATCTAATTAAATCTCCTAAATAATGTTATCAAAAATTAGGGGTATTACAGGCTCCCCTCCTTGAAGAATTTCGTCCTTAAAATTCAGTAAGGACTAAATACTAGACATAGCAATCATCTGTAACGACTCCTAACAACCTTAATAGTCTACTTGATTAGGAATTACCTATATAAATCTAATATAGACATACCCTCAAAGCAGATCTGGATAAGTATCTCGAATCCTGTCCTCTATCTCCCAAGTATAGTCTTTCTCGTTGTCGCTCCACTGAACTTTCACTAACTTGACTGTCTTGTTCCTCAATCTTTTCTCATCTCTCGCTACAACCTGAACTGGTTGTCCAACAAAAGTCAAATCAGGCTCTATTACCAAGTCCTCCATCTCTGTCTGAGGAATGGTAGTATCTAGATCATGCACATACTTGTAAAGATAAGACACATGGAATACATTATGCACACCTGCCATATTTCTCGGCAAGTCAACTCTGTATGCGAGCTTTCCAATCCTCTCTATAATCTGGAATGGACCCACATATCTCAGTGCCAGTTTCCCTGACTTCCTGAACCGTACCACACCCTTCATCGGTGATACCTTAATGAAAACCCTATCTCCACTGAGAACTCTAAGTCTTTACGCCTCATATCTGCGTAACTCTTCTGTCTAGATTGAGCTTTCTTCATCCATTCTTGGATAAACTCAATCTTCTCTGACGCCTCCCTTACCAAATCTGGACCTTAGACCAATTTGTCTCCAGTCTCTAATCAACATGTAGAGGATTTACATGGCCTTCCATACAAAGCTTCAAAAGGCACCATTTCTATACTAGTCTGGTAATAATTATTATAGGAAAACTCAATCAAATGCAGGTGATCCACCCAAGATCCACCAAAGTCCAACACACAAGCTCTCAACAAATCCTCGAGTACCTTATTGACTCTTTCTGTCTACCCATCCATCTGTGGGTGATATGCGGTACTCATTTTGAGCTTAGTGCCTAACGCATCCTATAGACTCTTCCATAATTCGCTAGTGAATCAAGCATCTCTACTGTCGACTATGCTACTAGGAACTCCATGAAGTCTTACTATATTCTTCATGAACAACTTCGCCAAAACATGTGCCATCCTGGTCGACTTTACTGGAATGAAATGGGCACTCTTGGTTAATCTATCCACAATAACCCATATACTTTCATTTCCTCTCCTTGACCTTGGCAACCCATCTATAAAATCCACAGATATCAAATCCCATTTTTGAACTGGAATACCTAGAGGCTGAAGTAACCCACTATGCTTTTGATATTCAGCCTTCACTTGTTGACATTTTAAACACTACTTAACCCACAAGTCAACTTCCCTCTTCATGCCTTCCCAATAGAAGCTACTTTTCATAACTTGATACATCTTGGTCCCTCCAGGATGAATCGTAAACTTAGATCGATGACATTCCTCAAGAAATTCTCTCCTCAAGTTCTCCACATGTGGAACATATAACCATCCCTTCTTTCTTAACCATCCTCTATGGTCAAGACAATTTTTTTTCATATCATCGACCTCAGTTCCAACCTCAAGCCTTCTGATCCTCTCAACTAATAATGGATCCTCTTTCTGTTTAGAAGCAATTCTTTCGATCAACACTGGTCGAACTTCTAAACAGGACAACATGGCAGTACTATGACTAGAACTAGCAGTCGACCTTAACTACACACCACAACTGGCCAAAGCTACTAGATCTTTCCACTCTGCCAACATAGCCAACACCACATTCTGATGTCTTCTACTGAGAGCATCCGCTAATTTATTACCTTTCCCTAGGGTATACTCTATACCAAAATCATAAGCAGCCAAAAATTCCAACCACCTCTGCCGTCGCATATTCCACTCCTTCTGAGAGAATAGATATTTTAAAGACTTATGAACAGTATATAACTCAAATCTCTGCACCAAAAGATAATGCCTCCAAATCTTCAAGGAAAAGATCACCGCAGCCAACTCCAAGTCATGAGTAGGATATCTTACTTCATGCTGTCTAAGCTGCCTAGATGCGTAAGCAATGACCTTGCCACTCTACATCAACACTGCTCCCAATCCAGTCCCACACGCATTAGTGTATACTATCAATCTTTGGTTTCCATCTAGAACTACTAATACTGGAGCTTTGGTCAACAAATGATTTAACCTAAGGAATACTTCCTCACATTTGTCGGACCAAACAAACTTCACTTCCTTCCTGGTAAGCTTAGTCAAAGGCGTTGCTATCCGTGATAAATCTTTGATGAATCTCTTGTAGTAGCCAGTAAGTCCAAGAAAACTTCTGATCTCGGTCACTGTCTCTGGTCTCTTCCAATTGTTCACAACTTCGATCTTATCTAGATCGATTGGCAATCCTTTCTCTGAAACCATATGACCAAGAAACTTAACCTCTTTCTTCCAAAAATGACACTTGGAAAACTTTGCATTTTGCCGATTCTGCCTCAGCGTCTCTAGCACAAATCTAAGATGATCTTCATGCTCTCTCATCCTTAGAGTATACCAAAATGTCATCTATATATACCAACACGAATCTATCCAAATACTCTCAGAATACTCGATTCATCAAATCCACAAAGAAAGCAGGTACATTTGTTAACCCGAATGGCATTACTAACCATTCATACGAACCATATCTAGTCCAAAATGCAGTCGAAGGAATGCTGTCCTTTGCCACTCTCAACTAATGGAACCCCGTCGCCAAATCCAACTGGGAAAACACTCTGGCTCCACTCAACTGACCAAACAGATCATCAATTCTCGGCAAAGGATACTTATTCTTTATCGTCCTTTCGTTTAGCTTACGATAGTCGATACACATCCTCAACGACCCATTTGGTTTCTTCACGAATATTGTGGCCGCTCCCCAAGGCGAACTACTTGGTCTAATAAAATTCCTTCCTTCTAGATCCACTAGCTACACCTTCAATTCCTTCATCTCAGTGTGTGTCATCCTGTTAGGTGGTCTACTTACAGGTTTATCTCCTGGCATAAGATCTATCCGAAACTCAACAGCTCGTTTCGGTGGTAGTCCTGTGACTGGCTCAAACACATATGCAAACTCTTTTGCTATTCGAACCTGACTTAGCTCTTCTCCCACTTCCATTGCACTTAACAAAGCACAACTACTCCGGTTAGAATTCTCTACTAGGAATATAATTCGATTATGACTATCAGGGTGTCTTAAAGATATCTCCCCATCCTGGCAGAATATCCTGGCCTCATACCTCCTCAACCAATTCATACCCAAAATGATTCCGAAATCTACAAAATCGTAAACATACAAACTACATGCAAACTTATGACCTAACTTCTAACCGGTCACATCTCATCCCCAGAGTTGCATACCCTCCTATTGGATTCGCAACCCTTAAGGAAGTAACAAGGTATGTGGGTTCTAAGCATAACCTATCAATCAAACACTGGGATATAAATGAATGTGATGCACCGGTATTAAAAAGTATCCTAACTGGTATACTATGACTCAAAAACGTACCTTCCATCACAGCCATTCCCTTATTAGGTGTAGTGGGCTTGGCTGATGATCCAATAGCAAAAACTTTCCCCTTGTCCGCCCTGGCTGGCTCTAGACACTGGTTCTTGTAATGCCCCACTTGATCACAATTGAAGCATTTCACATTCTTCTTATCTGCAGCCTTCTTCCCCTTACCTGACCGGCACTCATTCGCATAATGACCCTTCTTGTCACATTTGTAGCACACCAAATCAGCCTTTGCCTTCTTGGAAACATCCCCTTTCTAGGCTCCCTTCTTCTTAAAGAATTTCCTTTTCTTTCCCTGAGGACCCTGGGATTCGACTGGCTTCACTCTAGCAGAAATAGCAAGCATCTCTTCATGGCGAATGGCCATCTCCACCACCACATTACTAGGTTCTCGGATATGGGTCATGGTCAATCTAGCTAGCTTAGGTCTCAGCTCTCGAACGAACCTTTCATTCCTTATGACATCAGTGTCAACCATAGCATATCCATATCGAGACAGCTTAACAAACTTAGCAACATACTCGACCACTGACATCTCTCCCTAAACTAGATCCATGAACTTTCTCGTCAACGCCGACTTAGCAATCTCAGATAAAAACCTCTACTCAAACCTTCGCCTAAAATCAGCCCATGTCAACTCTTCTTCCAGAACTCCGGTAGTAACACTATTCCACCAATGAAGCGATGCCCCTTGCAACTGCTAGAGGCTAGCCTTCTCCTTTGCCCATCATCCAAGCCTAAATCACTACAGATCCTTTCACAGCTCAATAGCCAATTCTCAACTTCAACAGCATCCTCCATTCCAACAAATGGTTTTCCACCCAAACTGGCGTAGTCTCTGCTTAGCTTAGCATAGTTATTCCCAATTAGAGCCACAAGATTATCTCCTCCAACATTACCAGCAACTCCATCTTGCAAAAGATTGGCTAATAACTGATATACCATCCTCGCATCTACAGGCGGATTTCCACCACCTACATTGGCTTTAGCATTGGCCTGTTGACCTTGGTTCCTCATGGTATTATATTGAGCATTTCCGTTGGTTGTGGTGCATCCTCCACCTAGATTTCCTCTTCCGTTTTCGGCTTCCATATCTTCTTTCTCGTAAATCTGCATACGAGCCTTAGTAAGATACAAAAGAACGGTCTAAGAGAGAGGGGAACACATACTTATATATATATATATATATCAAATACAAGTACGTTACTATAGCTTTAACCCAAACCCCGATCATATTTTCAAATTCATTGGATTATGTTTGAAAATCTTTTAGGTTTAACTTTCTTTAAAGTTTCATAAACCTATGCTCTGACACCAACTTGGAAGCCCAAAACTAATGGCTACGGATGCTGCATTCATCCATAGTTATTAATCTTCGGCGACCAAATAGGGCGGTGTTATATTCATTGATACACAGAAACACGTGAATATGGAAAAGTTTTGAACTTTAAACAAAATCATATTTCATTCCAAAATATTTCTAATTCATTATATAATCCCAAATTCGCAAATCATGTTTAGAGAGAATATATTTATTACCACATACGCCCAAGAGTGACATATGAAGATGCCCCCTTGGATGATCAGAGTGTATACAGGCAATATAACAACTTTGCCATTACAAACAACATAGCAGAATCAAAAGAAAAGAGAACTCTAAATAGCTATCATGCCTCCTACACGTCTTCGGAAGCTTATTCGTCTTAGTGGTACCTGAAAACCTCAACTCTCAAACTACTCAAAATCAATTGATTACCTAAGAGTTTAAGTGGAAAACATAAACTTCGAGTCAGACATAAAGCCTAGTATGAATAATAATCTACCATCTCAAATCATTTAAATATCTAGTAAGACCACGCCGCTTAGCGGAACGTGTTTTCCCCTCACTAGTATCTCAAAAACCTTTATAAAACCATATACTATGCTTCTACATCCACAATGGTTAAAAGAATTCAAAACAGTATAATATCATGATATGAAAAACAAATGAATCAATTCTGGATTACCCATCCCCATTCATTTTAGACTATCCATCTCAATTATAGTTTCTAGAATTACTATTAACTTATTAGTTTTCATAGGCTGACCAATAACCAGTTAAACATTAAAGGACTCCCTGTCCAATTACATAGTTTTCATGGGATCACTATGAACCTATTGGTAACTCCAATATCTTACCCTTATCCTAGTTTTCAAGGGTTGACTAGGAACCTATTGGTGACTCCAATATTCTTTCTTCTTACCCTAGTTTTCTTGGGCTGAGTAGGAACCTATTAACATCTATCACTATTTCAATCCGGATATAGTTTTCATGGGCTAACTACAAACCTACTGGCCTATGCCAGTATCCAATCATAGTTTTCATGGGCGTACTATGAACCTGTCTTTCTGACAACTTCCTTTATACATAGTTTTCATCGGCTAACTATGAACCTGTCTTTCTAACATCTTTCTTTATACATAGTTTTCATGGGCCAACTATGAACCTATTGGCCCCTACCAATATCTATTCCTTTACACAGTTTTCATGGGCTTACCGAGAACCTATTGGCCCCTACCAATATCTTTCTTTTATATTTTAACATCCTATATTCCGGTCTTCCTGACCTCCTGGATGCAATTCTACTCATTCAGGAGTTTAATCAATTTATATTCACCAGTGGGTTAACCTAGCTGGTTCTTCTACCCTTTATCCCCAAAATGCAGTTATGTCTCCATTATAAAGTGAATATATTTATATTTGAAGAAGCAAACATAACAACATAACAATACCACTCCTGTGGGTTTAATATAAAACATGGTTAATCCCTTTAACCTATTATTTTATCAAGGAAAGCTTCTTCTCAAAACCATTATAAAACTCCTTTAATATAGCCATGGGTTTTTCCTTTTAAAAATAGAGTTTGAGTTATAAAGCCTTTCGATACCTTCGAAACCTAGCTGTCGACTTCATAGGATGACCTCCTTCGAAAGCCTTAAAAATATATCTTCAAAACATTAGGCTCCTACGTTTTAATACTTTAAAATCTATCTTTCGAAACCTTTCGATTGTAGTAAATATTAATATTTAACCTTTAGAAGCTTAGCTTCGAAACCAGTTGAAAGTACCTCTTTCAACACCAATGGAAGTAACCCTTCCAAAATCATTGAACGAGCCCCTTTCGAAAGCATTGGATTTATATTTCAAACATTATTTGGGTCAAAGTAAATATAGGCAAAAGCAACTCTTTCAAAACCATCCTTTTTCATTTAAAAATATTAGGGAAAACTTGATGGCTTCAGCACCATCTGTTTTGAAAGCATAAAACATCTGGATAAAATAGAAGAAGGTTGGCTTCGAAACTCCTAACCCCTTTCGAAAGCTATAGGAAGTGGCTTAAACTTATAAAACAAAGTATCCTTTTGACAACATTGATATCTTCAACACCATTGAAAGGTTAAAGAACGACATCAGGGTTTCCACTAGGTCGGAACCCCTTCTTTCAAAACATTCTTTTATGACAAAGGAACCCAGTCGAAAGCAAACTTAAGTTAATGGCAACCCTTTCGAAACCTTTTAAGAACACTTTCAAAACCATATGCTCCGACTCTGTCGAAGTCTAAAATAGGACAAAGGCAGGAGCTTCTCATTTTGAAAACAAACCAAGGTTTCGACTCCTTCGGAAGCTATGCTTTCGACACCTTACCTTCCGCCTTCCTCCAATCCACCGCGTACCATCTTTGTGATACCTTGTGTATTGGTTTTGGCTAGGTTTTGACTAAGATAAAGGCGAACGCATCTGTGTCGAAAGGTGCTTTCTTAGGTAGGCGGAACCAAATTTCTGAGTAAACCAAGTTTAGTTCTTATTAAAGTAACCTTTTCTTTAACTAACCTGCCACGTGTCAACACCAGGTTGGTTGCCTTAACCTTTTCAAATTCTTTTCTATAAATAGCTGCCGCTAATTTAGATCTAAACCATGGTTAAGTTAACCTAATAAGCCCTGCCATTAAGCAAACCAATTTTGCAAAGAAGTCCCTCTTCTAAAACAATTTATTTTGCATAGCAAATCACTTTGGAAAAATCCCCTAAAATTCCAGAAATTTACTTTGATCATGTTATCTAACATATCAAAATTCCACACCCAAATTCTCAATATATTTTCCAAAATAAATTTATAAACCTAAATAACCATATTTTCCTTTGAAAATTCATAATTATCTTTCCATAGCTTGGAAAATTATAAAAATTGAAAACCAACTCCATAATTATTTTTCTCATAACATAAAAATTTCCCATGGAATTTAAACATAATTACATCTCGATTTTACCTTAAAACCATGTAAAAACTCTTTTAAACAATCTTGTTTAAATCAAAAAAATCATGAATCAAGCATATCATCATCCAATATATCATTAAAATGAATTTACCCTTAAATCGTATAATATATGATTTAAAACAAAACTGTTATCACCAAAATTGGTCACTAACACCCAAAGAGAGTTTTGTGTAGAGAGATTAATGAAGAAGATAAATTAAAATAGAGGGATGCAATCTAAATTAACTGTAGAGAATAAGAACACCAGATTTATAGTGGTTCGGCGTAGCTGCCTACGTCCACTTTGAGTTTTAATCTTTATTGCTTTCACAAGTAGTTGAATATAGATACAATCCGTACACTAATGACTTGAATACAATTTTTAATTGGAAAAGAAAGAGTCTTGAAAATGGCAGAGTCTCCCCAATGTTCTCAAAAAAAGGTCCCTTTCACTGTGCCTCTGCCCTTCTATTTATAGACGAAGATGGGTTGGACTTCCCTCATTGGCCTAGGAACAACGTACCTTGGCCCGTGGTAAGTAACTTCTGTGCACCGAGCCATAGATGCCGAATGGCAATTGCCGAGCGAGGGGAGGTGTGCCGAGCGAGGCCTCAGTGCCGAACGACATTCGTATGCCGAGCCACACACCCAGGCCGAACAACCTTTCTATGCCGAGCGAGGTGAGATGCCGAACGACCCCTCTATGTCGAACGAGGCAACATGCCGAGCGACCCTGTCATGCCGAACGAGGTGAGATGCCGAACGACCCTTCGATGCCGAACGGGGCCTTGTGCCGAGCGATGCTCTATGCCGAGCGAGGGGAGGTGTGCCGAACGAGGCCTGTGCTAAGCCTCTTGTTACATGGTCAAACAACCAGGTAACACTTGCCCCCCAAAGTGTATCATGTGGATGAACATGATGTGCTTTGAATCATGAGTACTCCGTGTTTTCTTTTAAGCCCTCGTTCTGTCTTTTCGATAGCGTTTTCTTTCGACCTCCTGAATGCCGAACGAGGCATTGAATGCCGAACGACATACTGATGCCGAACGACATATGGATGCCGAACGACATTGATGCCGAACGAGGGAGGTGCCTTGACTGGTTCTACCGGTCACTGTCTATTCGCTTTCCCTCTTTCCTATATAACCCAATACTTCTCTTCTTTCCTCCTTTTACTTTTATTTCCACTCTAACATCCTTACGAACTCGTCTTTTTTCAGGCTTTCACCAACATCTTAACCTCCCTTTAGACTCCCGAATCTTACATGTTACTCCTCGACTATCAACAACATATCTGAGTGGATTCCACTTCTAAATCGAGCACCTCACTAAACTTCGACCCCTTCTTCTAGGTACGAACTTTTCACTTGCTCGACTTTCTCCAATTAGGGATTTTGGACAAGACTTGAATTTACGACCTTCCTCTAACCCACGAATACGCGTAGAAAAATAAGGTGGATCCAAGGTTTAAGCAAGCCTTAGGATTAAATGGAGAGGAGGATGGAAGAGGGTGTTGGTCCAGTAGGAATCGGTAAGGGTTGATATGGTCGGTTGAAGGTGGCGTGCGAATCAGAGTGGTGATCGTTTGGCCACCTTGGAGGGTATCTAGTTTGTTCGAAGAAATGAGTTGGAGGAGGACGTATGGTTGTGGCTCGGCATGAATTCCGCATGCCGAACGATGTGAGGGAGTGTAAGAGTGAAGTTGAAGTTGGGTTTAGCGTGCCGAGCGATGTGGCTCGATATGACCACGGCTCGGCATGACTCCCTTATGCCGAACGGGATAATAGGGAGTGCAGGAGAAAAGTAGGAGATGGGTAAAGTGCCGAGCGATGCGGCTCGGCATGCCTTGCCAAAAGACTCATCTATGCCGAGCGGTAGAGATGGAGGGTAGGAAGGAAGTTGGAGTTGAGGGCAAAATGCCGGGCGATGCGGCTCGGCATGACTTCGGTTCGGCATGACTTTGCCGCATGAACAGTGACAGTGAACAACATATGACAATGAACAGTGACAACAATACTAGTCAAACACAATGCATTGTTGACTTAACTTACTTTCTATGCCCGAACATATGACAGTGAACAAGGACAAGGACTTAAGCAATTAAGCATATCGGACAATCCAGACTGATAACTCCTTTGTTTTGACAACTATAAACCTGAATTTAACTTGGTTAAAATGGATAATAACCTTCAACGTACAGTGTCGATGTCGAGTTCAAAACATAAACCATCTTACGACAAGCTCTCGTGGACGGTCAGCGATGACGGTCTTCGAAGATGATAGTTCAAAGCCTAAATTTATTTCATCAACTCTGTGACTTGTAATTCTTTAGCACTTATACTTGAATGGCTGCACTAGTTCACACACCACACGGGGGGAGTATTTTTGTTGTTATGTCTAATGTCGATCGTTTTTCAAGTTTAGTCCAAACAGGTGTTTCATCAGATCCAACATTCATCAGAGATGTCTAGGAAATCCAGCTCTTCCACAGTCTCAGATAGACATGAGCAAACTTCACGATAGGAAGTAGTTGGAACTTCAAACCCATCGACAAATCCTGTACAAGGTATTCCGAGTCCCACGATCGCATCCGTCGACTAGGCTCCCGATGCCTTGGATGCAGCGATCTTTCTAGATAACCCGGTCGATTCTCAAGCTATGAGAATTAACGAAAGCGCACTTCGTCGCATATGCTTAATACACGGGATTCCTTTCGACGATGTGTTGGTCCCATCGGGACAAGATCATCCTCACTTGCCCCCAGTCGGTTATACGGCCTGCAATAAATTTATGTGCAGGATTGGTAGCGTGCCACCATTAAATTCCTTCCTCCGCGACCTGTTACAGTATATTGAGATAGCTCCATCACAGTTACATCCTAACAGTCACGCGTTTGTATATGGCACGTGCATTCTCTTCATGAGCGTCCTTTTTAGGCTCCCGACTCCTAGCGATATCTGTTATATTTATCATTTCAAGAGACGATCTGACAGCCCATCCTTTGTATTTCTTAAGCCGCATAGCAAGTGTCAAATTCTGATTGGTGCGTGGAGCAAATTCGCCCAGTATAAGCAGGAATGGTTCTACGTGCGCTGTCCCCCTGGCTTTGCAAGGAGATGGGTGGAAGGGAGTGAGTCTCTTTTCTAGATCAATACTTGCATTCAACGGGAATTGCACCATTTCTAATTCTTTCTCTACTTTTACAGGTATCAGCCCACGTCCTGAAGGCTCCGAGTACTTTGAGGCCGTTGAAGCTATCCTAGCTGTCCTCGCGGAAGACCGGGATATCAGGTCTATCATTTCTAATGAAATGCTCTCAAAATTCGACCTGCTGGCGGAAGGTCGCCGAATAAGTCTTCCTCACGGCGTCACTATAACCTGTTCTTCCTTGGATAAAGGCAAAAGGCAAGCTGGGCCTTCAACACATGATGCCCCTGACACACCTGAGGAGGGTGAGATTAGAGAAGCTAAAATGCCCGAAGTTCCAGGTAAAAATGTTAGTCCTGCTCAGGAGCCGGTAGTTGAGGTTCACGACATTGAAGTAACGCCTCCTCCTTCAAAGGGAAAGTATAAATTGACTTACAAATTAAGGAAAAAGACAGCAGGCGGAACCTCTAAGGTCACAATCATTCCAGTAGAGAGAGAGCCCTCTCCTCAACACTTAGAGAGTTCATTGAAAGGCTTGTCGGACCTCACTATTCCCGACGATTTGCTTAATTACAGCTTCGATGATCCGGAAGCCTTGAAGGTTCGCTCGCCCACGAAAGGCGATGGAGATGCTCAAGTCCAAAATCAAGGAGAGAAAACTCCAATTAGTAAAGCTAAAAAAACTGGTCTGTAGGGGGGAAACACTAGAACACACACGATAACACTTACACTTCACCCTGCACTCAATCTTTAGTCACTATGTGATTCTGGCTAACCCGCGTTCATTTAATTTTTGTGCAGGTGATATGGGGCATTCTCACGGATTTGACTGCCTCCGAGGTTCCTCTATTTTCCATCATTCTCGACGAGATTCGGGCTCCGGCAAACGTCGGGATAGAGATGATGACAGCAACAAAGATTACCGCTCCCGGGATTCGTCATCCCGAAAGAAAACTTACCATCAGCTTTCATCTCATTACAATTCTCCTTCTCACCCGGAACAAGGCAGGGAGAAATCTGGCCATAAAGGGTCCCAGTCCGATACTCCCCGCGATCAACACTCAGGCTCTTCCAGCACAAGGCCTCACAAGAAAACTGTGGTTTCAAAACCAACTCCTCCTACTCCCGTACAAGATTCGTCGGTATCGGAAAAGCTGGCCGAGCTCAAGGCTACATTCCCTAAAATATGCTTTGATGGTCTGAAGTTCCTTCCTACGATCCATCCCATTCCGGGACACGTCAAGCAAAGCGCCATTGCATGTAACAACGATGTCTACCTTCAACATGGCGCATTCGTCCATTTGGTTGAAAAAGTCTCGGAAGTCTCTATTGAGCGTCAACATGAAATCGACCGTCTGAAGCTCGCGGCTATTCATGACAAAGACAACATTAAAGATCAGAATGAAGAGCTCTCTTCATACAAGTCTCGACTCGAAGCTGCTCAAAAGAATGCTAAAGACAGCGGAGGCCGTTAGTCGTCTGGAGACGACACATAAGAAAGAAATTAACGAAGCAGTTCAACGTTGCGGGGCCTTAGCTTTAGAGAAAGAATCTGTTCAAAAGGATAGAGACGTGCTCGCTCAACGAGTCAAAGAGCTGGAGGAGCTATTTCTCAAAGAGAAAAAAGAAAAGGTGGCTGCTCAAGAGGAGTCGCAACGTTACTAAGACGAGATTGTCGCTACACAACTCCTGAAGACAAAGCTTGACGAAGAACTCTCCAAGGCTGAGACACTGAAGGACGATGCCCACGAAGAGGGCAAAAGGATAGTGTTTACATAGATGGATTCTCGCCTCGAGGCGGCCGCCGAAGCGGGTAGGGAGGAGATCAAATGCTTATTTTATCCGCTTATAGCCGAGTTTAACGCTCGAGTCCTCATGCATCATGACTTAACATTTCTCGGCGAGGGTTATATCGAATCTCTAGCCGAAGCATGGGAGACTTTAATCAAGATCAGAAAGGTTGAGTTGGGAACGGAAGAAGTCGATGAGGAAGCTTTAGTGAAAGAATTCCTATGGGGGAACGAGCCTTCGGACTTGTCTGCAGCAAAGGCTCTCTACAGCAGAGACTCCTCCTCACCGAAAGGAAAAGATGTCATTGCCGGCCCATCCAGAGCCGAGCCTATAATTTCTCCCCCTATTCAATCGACCGATCGCCTACCACTTGACCCCTTTGAAAAACACGTCGGTTATGACCCAGAAGATCCTTGTCTCGGTATTTTTGTTCTGTCTCCCATTCCAGAAGGTGAAACTCCCTAAACAGTTAAGAGTCAACCAGATACTGGTACATAACTTTTCCTTCTGAGTTCAAAGGGTTCTCGCTTTCCGCGAGTGATAAATGTATTCTAACATTTGTTTCTTACGATTCCGCGTAGGTCATCCTAATCCCGTACCTACTCCAAGGAGCGATGCCGCCACGGAGAAGGAGGTGAAGATGGGAGAAACAACGCAAGTGGAAGAAACCCCGGACCTGACGCTCAAGTGATTGAGGCGCTTAATGAAGACAAATCCGACAATCCGTCGCCTGTTGAAGAACATTACGAGATTGAATTTACTGGCGCCTCCAAACACACTACAAAGCTGAGCATGAAGGAACGGGTCGCCGAAGTGGGGAGAAAGAAGGCCGAAATTAAGGTCAAGCCTCAAGTGATAGAACTCGATGACCCACTGAACAGGCCTTTGAAGATTATTCTTCCAGGTGGAACCAGGCCGTTAGAAGTTCCTCCTTCCTCTGACACTCCTTCTCAGGTGAGCAAAACGTCCAAGAGAAAACACATGGGGGAGGAGTCGTCTGAGAAATCGAAGAAGGAGAAGAAGTCAAAGAAGGAAATATCATGCTCATTCAACGAGAATCAGCCTGGATTATGTAATTA
Source organism: Allium fistulosum (assembly GCA_030737815.1). Taxonomy (NCBI): domain Eukaryota; kingdom Viridiplantae; phylum Streptophyta; class Magnoliopsida; order Asparagales; family Amaryllidaceae; genus Allium; species Allium fistulosum. Next base: position 1,272,154,794 of record CM060901.1, on the reverse strand, counting down.
TTATTTATTTTTTCATTATCATAGCCGTTGTTGATAGACTTTTTGCCTCGAGTTTAGGAGAAGTTGTAGTAGGACTTCATTTTGAATTAATGAATAAAATTTCGTTCTTTGTCTTTCAAATGACTTCAGTTGTTTAGCTCATTGTATAACTTATAGTCGAAATTTGAAACCTTGTGAGTTATATAAGCCCTAGTTCACTTCCATATGACTCGAAGATTTTTTGATTCGCTTATACTATGATCCGTACTCTGGGAACTCATAACATTCTAGTTTGCGCTCAGGGGACTTTGGAGATTTCGAAGTTGTTTACACTCTGACTCAGAGTACTCTAGTCCGCACTTTGGGGACTTAGAGATTTTTCAGTCGTTTATACTCTGGTCCGCACTATGGGGACTCAGAGTACTCTAGTCCGCATTCTGGGGACCTAGAGATTTATCAGTCGTTTATACTCTAGTCCGCACTCTGGGGACTCAGAGTACTCTAGTCCACACTCTGGGGGCTTAGAGATTTTTCAGTCGTTTATACTCTAGTCCGCACTCTGGGGACTCAGAGTACTCTAGTCCGCACTTTGGGGACTTAGAGATTTTTTAGTCGTTTATACTCTAGTCCGCACTCTAGGGACACAGAGTACTCTAGTCCGCACTCTGGGGACTTAGAGATCTTTCAGTCGTTTATACTCTAGTCTTCACTCTGGGGAATCAAAGTACTCTAGTCCGCACTCTGGGGACTTAGAGATTTTTCAGTTTTGAATGCGCGTTCATACGCTAGACAGAATAACACAATTTAAACTTCATCACTGAAGTGCACTATATGGTAACAACAATAGTTCATGGAAAAGATGGCTTCAAGCCTTTGTTGATCATAACAAATAAAAACAGACTAAATTGTCTTATTACATGCTGACAACTAAAAACAACGAAAGGAACGTAAATTGGAAATAATTACAACTAAAATGTGAAATAGTTGTGCTAAGTGTAATAACGGCGCAGGTGTTCGCCATTCCATGCTTGGGGGAGTGTCACGCCATCTACCGTCGCTAGCTTGAAAGTTCCTTCTCCAAGCTTCCGTTCGATGACATATGGACCTTCCCATATGGGATTAATATGTGATGGGGCCGGAAAGACTCGCTTCAAAACAAGATCGCCCACATCGAAACTTCTTGGTCGGACTTTTTCATTATAATATCGAGCAATTCTGTTCCTATGTGCTGCCGTTCTCAAATCAACTTCTTCATGTTTTTCATCAACAAAGTCCAGTGATTCCAATAAGAGATTCTGATTCATCTTGGGATCATAATAGGTTACCCGATGGGAAGGAACTTCAAGTTCGACGGGTATCACAGCATCAACGCCGTATGCCAAGGTGAATGGAGTATGGCCAGTCGCGGACTTATGGGTGGTTCTGTAAGCCCAGAGGGCTGTCGAAAGCTCATCCACTCACTTGCCTCAAGCCTTTTCCAAACGTTTCTTTAATATTGACTTGATTATTTTATTTACGGCTTCCACTTGTCCATTTGTTTTAGGGTGAGCGACCGTCGAAAATCTTTCCTCAATGTGATATTTTTGGCAAAAATTTTTGAACTCCCTACTTTCAAATTGAGTTCCATTGTCCATAATGATAGTTCGTGGGAGGCCAAAACGGCATATAATGTTTCGTACAATGAAATTGATGACCTTTTTGGTGGTGATTGTGGCTAAAGGCTCAGCTTTCGCCCATTTGGTAAAATAATCAACTGCAACAATTGCATATTTTGCACCAACTTTAGAAATAAGTAAGGAACCGATTATATCGATCCCCCAAATCGCAAATGGCCAAGGACTAACCATTTGCGTGAGTTCCGTTGGCGGAGCTCTTGGGATTTTCGCAAACTTTTGACATTTGTCGCACTTTCTCGCATAGTCTGCAGCGTCCCGATTTACAGTTGGCCAATAATATCCATAGCGGAGGATCTTTTTTGCGAGTGTTTTCCCCCCAGTATGGTCGCTACATTCTCCTTCGTGCACTACCATCAAAACTCGTTTTACCTCATCATGGGCGATGCACAGGAGTAGGGGAACCGAGAACCCCCTCCGATACATTATTCCATCTTGCATTATGTATCTTGAAGCTTTACGAAGGACTTGCCGTCTCTCGTTCTTCCTATCGGGCTAGGTTCCGTGTAGTATGTATTGTTTGAATGAGGTCATCCACGACTCCTTTTCAATTTCTGTTTCTAGAACAAAATCTATCTCCATTTCGTCTATACTTGGACATTGCAAAACATGGACGGGAACCAAGCCCATTTGTTGTGCATCACATGTACTTGTGAACTTTGCCAATGAATCGGCCTCCTTGTTTTTCTCGCGCGGGACATGGGAAATATCGTAGTATTGAAGGTCCGCCAACAGTTCTTTAACTCGTGCAAGGTATGGGGCGAGTCTCTGCCCCTTTGCTTGATAGTCTCCATGAACTTGGTACACTACCAATTGTGAGTCGCAAAAGATTTCAATTGATCTTATTCCAAGTTCCCTGATAAGTTTCAATCCAGCAATCAACGCTTCATACTCAGCTTCGTTGTTTATGGCTAGAAAATTGAGTTTCAAAGCGTAACAAATTGATCGGTTTTCGGGAGTCACAAGAATTATACCAGCCCCAGAATAACGGTTGTTGGGTGCTCCATCAGTGTACAGTTTCCATCGAATAGGCGGAATGACATCATAATCGTTTGATTCGTCTGACATGGTGAATTCAGCAATGAAGTCTGCTAGCGCTTGCCCTTGTATGGCTCTTCGCGGCAGGTAGGTAATATCGAACGGACTCAACTCGATATTCCATTTTCACATCCTTCCAGAGGTTTCTGGTCGTTGGAGTACCTGTCGCAAGGGTTGATCGGTATAAACATTGATCGAGTGTGCCTGGAAGTACGGACGTAGCTTGCATGATGCAATCACCAAGCAGTAGGCCAATTTCTCAATTTTGGGATAACTTCTTTCTGCCCCCGTTAGACTTTTGCTGACATAGTACACCGGCTTTTGAACTCGGTCCTCCTCGCGAACCAAAGCCGTACTGATAGCATGTTGGGACACAACCAATTATACATACAATACTTCATGGTCTACAGGCTTCGACAGCACCGGGGGACTTTCCAAATGCCATACCAGAGCTCGGAATGCGTCTTCGCAATCGGGCGTCCATTCAAAATTTCTCTTTCCCTTCTTTATTACATCGAAGAATGGAATACACTTATCCATGGCCCTGGATATGAATCGACTCAACGCAGCTACTTTCCCATTCAAGTTTTGTACTTGTATAGTTCTGGGTACTTGTATGTCTCGGATAGCTTGAATCTTCTCCGGGTTAGCTTCGATTCCTCATGCATTGCCAATGAAACCCAAAAACTTTCCCGATGCAACACCAAAGGAACACTTTAGTGGGTAGATTTTCATTCCATAATTCCTGAGTATATGATCAAACATCTCTGCAAAGTCTCGAATGTGGTCGTTTGACTGTCGCGACTTCACGAGCATGTCATCCACATAGACTTCCATTGTTATACCAATTTGGTCTTTAAACATCTGATTCACCAAGCGCTGATAAGTCGCCCTTGCGTTTTTCAGCCCAAAAGGCATCACTACATAACAGTATAGTCCAACATCTGTGACGAAACTAGTGTGTTCTTGATCTGGAATGTGCATCGAGATTTGATTGTATCCCGAGTACGCATCCATAAATGATAATAACTCGTGCCCTGCCGTTGAATCGACCAGCTGATCAATTCTAGGTAATGGGAAACTATCCTTAGTGCATGCTTTGTTTAAATCTGAGTAATTAACACAAGTCCTCAATTTCCCATTTGCTTTTCTCACTAGTACAGGGTTAGAGACCCATTCTGGGTAGAGGGCGTCGCGGACGAACCCATTGGCTTTGAGTTTGTCCACTTCCTCTTTGAGAGCCACTGACCTCTCCAGGTCCATGCCTCTCTTTTTCTGCTTTACCGGAACCTACTTCAGGTCTATGTTCAACATATGACTCGCAATAGCGGGAGAAATCCTGCACATATCAGAATGTGTCCAAGCGAAAACATCCAGATTTGCTCGCAGGAAATCAGTGAGATCCTCGGTCATCGAGGGGCTGAGTTGTGACCCAATCTTAAGTACTCGCGACGGATCGTCTCGACTGACTGAAATGTCAATCGTCAGTTCAGCCGGCGCTGCTTTTTCTTCCCTGGGTTCCTCATTATCATCTCTCGGATCTATGTCTCTATAGATCCGATCATGTTACCCGAGCCAGGGCTCGGGCATTACTTGTCAATTTTCAACGACTCGGTTGTGGACGGGGCTGTCCACAACCTTTCCCTTCTCTCTTCGCTGGGCCTCTCTCAGCTCAGCCACATAACATGCACGACCAGTTGGCTGATCGCCATGTACAACACCAACTCCTTTGTTTGTCGAAAATTTCAGAGTCAAACACCACGGGGCCAAAGCTGCCTTGAATTCCGCCAAGGCCGGTCGACCCAGAAATACATTGTATGGAGAATCAACATCCAAAGCTATGAAAGGTAGGATTCACACCCTCCTACGTTCACCTTGCCCTAGTTCAACTGGTAATTCAACATAACCCACCGCATCGGTTGCAACACCATTAAAGCCATGGATATGAGCTTTAGATTGTTTTAAATCTTTCGTCTCCATCTTCATCTGGTCATATGCTTTTTTGAAGATGATATTAACAGAACTTCCACAATCAATCAGAATTCTTTTCACAAATGCTGGCCCGATTGTCGTGGATATGACCATCGGGTCAACAGTAGGAGCCTCCACCTGATCAGCATCTCTGCTCCTGAATACTATATCGTCCATCATCATGCGTTGTTGTTTAGCGGGGGTCCCATCCTCCATATTCAAACAACACTCAAAATCCGCATGCCTGAAGGAGTTAGCATAACGCTCCATTTCTTGCCAGTTCTTATCTATAGGGTGAGGTCCACCTACTATCGTGTTTATGACCAGTTTGCCCATGGTCCGAGCAGGCTCATCAGCGTGACGTGGCGCCGGTGTGCGACCGGGATTGGACGTTCCTAGTTCACCCTCTTGAGGATTCTTTACAAACTCCTGCAACTTTTTCTGTCTAATCAACTTTTCTATAGCATCATGGAGGTGCCTACACTCCTCGGTATTGTGCTCGTAAGTCTCATGGAAGCGGCAATACTTCCCAGTCCGCTTTTGCTCTTCAGTAGACTCTTTTGGGCATGGCTTTTGATATTGGAAAGTATTACAAGTTGACAGGTAAATATTTTCCAAAGGTGCATTCAGAGGAGTGTATTCGTTGTAAGTTGGGATCCTTGGTTTCCACTTTCCAACTTCCCTTTTCTTTCCGGGATTCCCCCCACCAGATCATTTAGATTGTTCGGGCTTGTTTTGAACATTTACTTGTACGTTTCCAGAGTTGTCACTAGATTGTTTTATAGTGATGTTACTCTGCACAGCCTCCTTGCCATGTACCGGTGCATTATCTCGCCTCGTCCACCTAGCTTCCTCCCTTCTTATAAATTTGTGTGCTTTTGAATAAAAACATTCTAGCGTAGTTGGGGGCTTTCCCGCCAGCCAGTCTCCAAACTCTGAATCCAGATTTACCCCTCGCATCACGACCATTAAAATAGCATGGTCGTTGGGGTTGCTAACTTCAGTTGCGGCAACATGAAATCTTTGTAAGTACTCTTTCAACGACTCCCCTGGAGCCTGAATCACACTGGACAAGGACATCACATCCTTGGGGCGAGTGGCATGAATCCTAAATTGTTCCATAAATTTCGTCGCTAACTCATCAAAGCTGGAGATAGTTCGCGGAGGAAGTCGGGTAGACCACATGGTAGCGACTCCAGATAAAGTTATTGGGAAACATCTACACTTGGTTGCATCGTTTGCTCTAGCCGAGTCCATCATCCATTCATACCTCATCACATGCTATCGGGGATTAGTCTTTCCTTCATAGGCCGGAATAGTCGGCATGTTAAACTTCTTGGGGTACTCGGCCTGTAAGATAACATCTGTAAATGGAGTATGACTCTTGGATACCCCCTAATCATCATTTGATAAGCCTTGATTCTCTTTCATCAGCTGTTTGACCATAGCTGATAGGTCTGGGGTTTGTATGGAAGATGGCAGGTTGGTGTCTGTCCTGTGAGATCGTTCTGGTCGGTGTCTTCTCCGTTGGCGATCTACCAAGTGTGTATCCTGGAGACCAGCAGCATTAAGACCTTGGTTTGCCGGCTGTCCAGCTTCCACTCGCACTCCAGATCCTAAGTTTCCCATTCCAACTTGAGTATGATTTTCTTGGTGTAAGTGAGGAGCCATTGCTCCAGGTAGAGAACTCGGACCATCCCTGGTTGATCGATCAGCGGCATCAGTGTGTGTTGTTTCTATTCTACGACGTCTACGCCTGGGAGGTTCATCAGACGAAGAAGAGCTGTTGGATGAGGAATAAGGAGCGGGGCTTCCTCCAGCATTCTGATGCTGTTGTTGAGTAAGCTGAGTCATAAGGTTGGCGTTGGCTTGGATTTGTTCGCTAAGTTGTCTCCTGCTTTCCATGAGTTCTCTCATTAGCTCGTTGAACTCTGTCCTAGTGACAGCTTCCATCTGGTTTTGGGCGGCCATAGCTCCCGCGCTAAGATTAGCTTGTTGATTACTGGGTCCTATTTGCTGGACGCTGGCAGTCTCGTTGACGTCCGCGTTATGAGAGGCTGATCTGGTACGATGTCTTCCCATTGTAGAGTTATTGGTAGAAACTCTGAGTAGAATCAACAAACTTCTTGTGAATGACTTGGATCTCCTTCGGGGGATTTCTTCAATCCAGTAGCTACAAAGTAGATCCTAATGTCCTGAGAATGCTGTTCTCAGTGAAAGCACCAAAATTGGTCACTAACACCCAAAGAGAGTTTTGTGTAGAGAGATTAATGAAGAAGATAAATTAAAACAGAGGGATGCAATCTAAATTAACTGTAGAGAATAAGAACACCAGATTTATAGTGGTTTGGCGTAGCTGCCTACGTCCACTTTGAGTTTTAATCTTTATTTCTTTCACAAGTAGTTGAATAAAGATACAATCCGTACACTAATGACTTGAATACAAGTTTTAACTGGAAAAGAAAGAGTCTTGAAAATGGCAGAGTCTCCCCAGTGTTCTAAAAAAAAGGTCCCTTTCACTGTGCTCCTGCCCTTCTATTTATAGACGAAGATGAGTTGGACTTCCCTCATGGGCCTAGGAACAACGTACCTTGGCCCGTGGTAAGTAACTTCTGTGCATCGAGCCATAGATGCCGAACGGCAATTGCCGAGCGAGGGGAGGTGTGTTGAGCGAGGCCTCAGTGCCGAACGGCATTCGTATGTCGAGCCACACACCCAGGCCGAACAACCTTTCTATGCCAAGCGAGGTGAGATGCCGAACGACCCCTCTATGCCGAACGAGGCAACATGCCAAGCGACCCTGTCATGCCGAACGAGGTGAGATGCCGAACGAGGCACCATGCCGAGCGACCCTGTCATGCCGAATGAGGTGAGATGCCGAACGACCCTTCAATGCCGAATGAGGCCTTGTGCCGAGCGATGCTCTATGCCGAGCGAGGGGAGGTGTGCCGAACGAGGCCTGTGCCGAGCCTCTTGTTACATGGTCAAACAACCTGGTAACAAAAACAGAGATGGAATTATTATTCACCTTGATCTAGATAAGGAGATCAGATTGAGATTGATTTCCCCTAAGCTTGATTCTCTAGCTTTTAATTTTAATTTCTTCTTCATCTTAATGGCCGACCGTTCCTATGCTTTTGATTTTCATTTTCAAAAATGACGTGAATGTGGAGTAAGATGGTGGGAACGAAAATATATAAGGGTAAGGGTTATGGGCGACAATTCCAATTATACCCTTATGTAATTTGTTTAACCTAAAGCCATTCTTTAGCCCATTAATTATTATACTAGGCTCGGCCTTAATTTAATTAATTCAAGTCTCAATCCCTTTATCACTTACACTTACATTATTCTATTTAATTTATCTAGTTAAATCTTCTGAATAATGTTATCAAAATTAGGGGTGTTACAAAAAATGTTTTAGTTATCGTAAGGTAAAAACTGGTCCATATTTTTGTGCGGCGTGGTCTTACGAGATACCTTAGATTTTAAAGGATTTACAAGTTATAATAAATAAATTTACTTGTAATTTGAGTTTCTCATGCTGGTTTTACCAGATTGACCCGGGCGTTGTTTTTCTATAATGCTTGGGTCAGACCGAGCATATTTGAATATTAGCTTTGGGTGCTTTGGAGTTTTTGGAGACGAGCTGGAGGCCAAAACGTATCTAAAAATTTCTTTATGTTCCACTGCATGGCTTTGTTGTATTTATTAGAAATTGTAAGGACATGTTCTATAACTATATAGGTAGATGATATGCTAGTACTCTGGTGGATGTATGTATATAAAAGTTTTTCTTTTGTAAAGATCATTATTATATTATAGATTATTCGTTGTGATATTAGATGCTCTTTGTTTAGTTTCTTCTTGTCTTCTTTCCCCTAACTATCTGCCTATCCGACACTTGGTTGTTCGGAATGTGAATACCGTGGATGTATCAGTGTCGACTTTTGAGGGTCGAAAAGTCGGGTTGTTACAGTCATTCACTTGCACCTCTAATTCTTTCTGCTCTTTAGGCGCTATACACCTCAAAGGCATAACTATCGGTTTGACTTCCTTCACCAAGTCTATCCACAACTCGATCTCTCTATGCGGCTGCAATCTTATCACTTCCTCAAAGACATCAGGATACACTCTAGCAATAGGCACATATGAAAATCCCTCCTCTGGAACCTCAAGTGAATATAGAAAGCTAACCATCACCCTATCCTCTGGTAGGTAGCTAATCACTACCATTCGCCCATCCACATCCCTGATTGTCACCAACAGCTTTTCGCAATCCACTATTGCCGCATACCTTTTTAGCCAGTCCATTCCCAAGATAATCTCGAACCCAACGAAATTCAACACAAAACAATCACAAGTAAAAAAGCATCCAAGACTCGATAAACTAAACCACTACAACCCAGCACAGGCTAGTGGAGCCTCCAACAGGGTTTGTTATGATCAAGGATTGGTCCACTATCTTGGGTCGGATCTCAATCCCAACCTGTCTACTAGGTCACTATTAATGAATGAATGTGAAGCCCTGATATCAAACAAAACTCGAACAAGAACATCACCAATAGAAAGCATACCTTGAGTTATAACCCCTTTTCCATTCTCCTTCGCCGAGGGAGCACTCGACGAAGAAGGGACTGCGTCCAAAGCATACGCTTTGACAACCTTCTTATCCATTCATCGGTTCTGGACAATCCTTCTTCAAATTCCCAGGCTTATCACAGTTATAGCACTTCTTGTCGCTCACTTTGCAATCCCTTATCAAATGGACTTTCTCCTTGCACCCATAGCAAATAGGTTCCCATTTACCCTTCTTCTGACCATTCTTCCATTGAGACTACTTCCTCTTTACATTCCACTACCTCTTGCCTTCACCGTTTTGCTGAGGTTTTGGCTCTTTCTTCTCAGTGGAAACAACCATAGCTATTCTAACCTTAGGGTCCAGATTCTCATGACGAAGTGCTTTATATACAAGCTTCTCAAATGGTTCATCAATGTGGTCTACCGGCTTTTGTCCAAGATAATCATCTAATCAATGATGAACTTTTCATTCTTTATCAATGGAATATTGATGAATAACATCCCATACTTTGACAAAGCATCAATTCTGCCACATATTCAGAAAATGCCAACACTCCTTGCCCGAAATCGGCAAATTTCCTAAACACCACCGATTTCTAGGCAGCCGTAATGAACTTCTTCTTGAACCTTATCTTAAAAAAATTCTAACTAAACTAATCTTTAGGAGTAGCAATATTCATGGTGTTCCACAAATTCATGGCCCGCCCTTGAAGTTGCCTAGAAGCTAACTTTCTCTTCACAGCATCATCAAATTCAACATCACTAAAGATGAGTTCATAAGTACCAATCCAATCTTGCACTTCTATGGTTGATTCTGTTCCATAAAATGGCTCCTTTCCAAAGTAGAGTAATCTTTGCTCAACTTAACAAAATCAACCCTAGGCGCTTGCACAGGGGCACCTCCACCAACAACAATACTAGCAGCATTTATCATCATTGTCGCCATCATAGTATTGAACATAGCTTGAAAATCAAACATAGTAGCTCCTGATCCTGCTCCTTCTTCAACTCCTAAAGCAGATCTCACAGTATTCCTTGTAAGTTGGTTCATTCTTATTTGTAACAAGAATGATCAATCTCTCATAAAGAAAACTATGTCTATGGTTCTCAAGTGCATGTGACTTGCACTACATAATATATTAGTATATAGTTTTGAAAATCAAAATATATAACAATTACAAACTCTCTCGTATATATACACTCTAGATCCATTCTAAGGCGATAACTTCTTCCTTATCTCAACTTGATCGCAATATCAACTTAGCTTAATCATGTAACCAAAGCTCTAATACTAAAATCTAACGACCTCCCTATACCATCGGCACCAATAGTATATAAGTAGTGCACTGCAGTCATGTCCAGTCAATATAGGACGATCATCAGGATGAATAATAACAAAAACGACATATAACCTGTCATATCTCACAACACATGGATAAAATATAATATCACAGATATAACAGAAGAGGCAGTAATAACTATGTGAACAAATCATCATCAAAGTACCACAGAGTTATACATTGAATGTAGTTTATAAAACAAAAGTAAACTCAAATAAATCATCTCAACAAATAGAAATAAGACAGTACTGCCATGGGTTCCACAATGTTGCTCAGCAAAAAAGCGTAGAAATCCATATACGTATATAATAAGAGATAGCTCCATCTAGCTCGTCCTTCGAACAGCTACTGCATCACCTGGACCTGTCATCTAGTCTACTCATTTAAGAGTACCCAAGATAATAAGAAGCAAAACATAAAACCTTAGGTCAGACAACAGTCTAGTGTGAGCGGTAAATGAATCTCAAAATACCATACAAGTAAATATGGTACGAAAGAAGAGTACATGAACCATACCTGACCTGTTCTTGTAACCAAAGAGTTAGCACATAACATTATAATATGCTACTCTACAATGTCATAAAGGTGCCATACAATGTACAATAATGGATATCCATGTATCCCTATCTCCAGTACCTACTCCTAATGATATCCTAGAGAGATAGCCCACTAAAGAAAGCAACCAAAGAAACCATACCATTCATCAAGCAATACCTACTATCACTCATTCATGTGCCTTAAAAATACGATAACTCGTGTGGCCTTCTTATAGAAAGGGACTAATGGAAATCCTGGTTTTCTATGTACTCCTATATCACGTAGCCCAAAGCCCATAGCATAAAGCCAGATACTAGACCCAAAGCCATCGGTCCCGGGTATATAGATCCCTCAATTGACCCATGGGCGTCCCCACTGACAATACCCCTGCTTCGAGTACACAAGAAAACACTTTGAGTTACCAACGATCCCTTAGCACATTCACATCTGAGCCCTTCTTTGCTCCATTCAGATTCCGAGCCCTTCTATTGGTCAATCCAGTTTCCATTATCCAAGAACCCGCCACATTCCTTATTCTACAGCTCTCTCCTTTATTGAGCTACTATCTTTGGCACCTACTCCTACTACGAGTCACAAACCGAAGATTCTAGCTTTCATCACGTTGTTACATCGCCATCCAACTCAGATGCGAATGAGCCATCACCTTCAGCTCGATCTACTGAACCTCAACAACAGTCCCCAAAAGTTCCACCATTATCCCATGTAGTGTGATAACTCAGTATCGAGTTATAATAATGAGTTATAGGCATAACTTAATGCTGAATTATACACTTAGGCAAACAATGGCTATAACTTCTTCCATGCCTCTAGTACTCTCCTTCAAGCACTTTAGACTCCGATCATCCATCCTAGATAACTTGTCATCAATCTAAAGCTCTACCTTCAAGTTCTAGTGATAACTCTGTATTACCTTCAACCCTTAGCCAATTCACTTGCTTTAAGCTATGACCATCTCTTTTAGCCAACCTCTATTCATCCATGACAACCACCGACCTATAGGAGCCGCTCTATAACTCATCATCGACTCATCCTTATAAGTTGGTATCAACTTTATACCTTAGCTCCTCCTGAGGTGCGACTTATAATGTAGGCTCCTACTATGCTCTAGAACCCCTCCTTCAAATTTCATCCAATACTGACTCACTTTGCCTCCGATTTGCCCAATTCACCAACCTATCTTCGTATGCATCCAAAATACTAATAAAGAACATCAAATTACAACATACAAACATAGTATACCATGAATTCACATCCAATCACTTAGGCAATACATGGATTATAGAAATTACACAATTTCTAAACCAAAACTAAGAAATCAATGAGCATTTGAGTATGATTAAGATGAATTACAAAACCAATTCTACAAATCATATTAGAATTAATCAATTTAGGTCATAAAAATATGTTAACATGTGATTAAAGTTAGAAAAGGATTTTAATGGTAAAAAATCATGTTAAAACCAATACTTCTACCATATAAACATGCATAGGATAGTGAGACGGCATAAACCACTCACCAATTGCCAAATTCAATCAAATCAAGCACAAGTCTAATATGGACAGCAACCAAAAGCAACACAAATAGGCCGAATCGATGATCTCTATCTTCTAATCGATGACCTATTCACTAACCTTCAATTTGGTCTAATATGGACAACAACAAAAAGCTGTTAAAACTTAAAACATGCATAACTTCCTAACTATAAGTTCGTTTTTCTATATGACCACTCTATGGAATGGAAAACCATTATCCTAAAGCAATGGAACTGGTTTGAGATCCTAATTCAACCTCCATCAAAAGTTATAGCCCAAACAAGACTTTCAGGGTCAAAATGGTCACATAGAAATTCAGGAAACATAATAGGTGTGTAAAATGTCCCTAATTAATGAATCATAAGACCTCATACAAATAATATATAAATATTTTATGATCCTCCGATGCGTAAAATACGGGTCGTTACATTTATTCCAGATTTAAGATAATTGGGATGTAAATTGTTAGTATTAATTTGGATTGCCCTAATTTGACTTGAATTGTGAATTTCTATGTTTCAGTTTATTGGAAGCATCATGAGTTCAATTTAGTTATATATATATCCTTGTAAATTTCCATAAATAATCTAATTCCACAACTATGTATAAAAAAGTACGTCGTTTGAAATAATAAGGAAAATACCGAAATGAAAAGGTGGTAAAGTACGAATGTTCTTCTTCATAGTTTGCACTGCCTGTTTCAATAAAAGACAAAAGACAATTCCTCGTATTTTCGAATGGAGCAAAAAGTCTCACTTTTAGGTAATTTATGGAAAGCTATAATAGTAATCCTTTTTGGAAAGGATAGCTCTGACATATTAAAATGTGGAAATGAATGTTCTTTACAGAATGTACATAAAAATGTATATTCTGAAATTCTTAAGCATAGGAGTTAATGAGTTAGAAATAGGAATTGATATATTTATATACGTATAACTGTGCCTACCGATTAAAAATATAACTATACATAGGGTAATGAATAAAGCGTAATAAATAAATGTACGATGGTACTTGTATTAGTCATAATTAGGACGACTAGATAATAATAGAGTAGTAAACTATAGGATTGTTATCCCATCTTTTGGCAAGGTCGGGATACCATGGATTTGGCTAAATGGATGTCGTGGTCATCGAGATAGGAAGCCCAGAGAGATGATTATCAGGTTCAGAGATCAGTTATAAGCAAGGCTATGGATGATAGTCAAGCGGATTCAAGCGAATAGCATCCAAGAAATGGCTAAGTACGAATTTGTACACCTCTAGGCAGGGGATTAGATCGGATAGGAACTGATTAGAACGGATCACTATGGTTATGGATCAATCGGATTGGTAGTTCAACTCAATGATGATTGGTCAATATCTCAACAAACACTGGCAGAACTAGACAAACAACTATGGAAACACGAAGAGGAAGCATATGGGGACCCACCATAGGGATTACCGATCACTTATCCAGCATCTTAAGGGATCGGGGCCGAACCCTCTATGAGGCCCAAATGGGCCCTATTTTTGGTGAGCGGGTCCATCTTGGCCTTGGTCTTCTGCACGTGGATTTTCAGCTGGATATTTCATCATCTTCTTCTATATATACTGGATCATTGGCTTAAGGAAAGGGATCGTCTTTTTCAGCTAGACTGATCTTCGTTTGGCTCTTCTTCATTGTTTCTCTTTCCTTCCTCCATTTATTTTCTAAGGCTAAAACAAAATGTATTTGTAATCCTATAGTATAATAAAAATATTATTGGAGTGGAGGTAGGCCAGAGTTTGCCGAACCACTATAAATTTCATGTGTTCATTTACTTTTTTGCTATTGAATCTGTGATCAGTACATTTAATTCTCTATTTGGATTTATTGAATCTATGGTGTTATCATATCAGTTGAGTGTTTGTGTCCAATTTTGGTGCAAACATTTTGGTATCGGAGTCAGGTTACTTGTACCTGCAGATTTGGAAATGAATTGGAGCTTGGATTTGGATTAATTATCAGGCAATCTACAAGAAAAGCACATGTGGATAGGAGTCAACATGGAGGAAGTCATGAGGTATCCTTTGGAGCTGGAACTAAACAACCCTCCGTCTACATCACTAGGAATGAGATGGAAATTATGATGGATTCTATGCAGGAGAAGGTGATAAGGAGATAAGAGGAGATGATGTAGAATTTCCTTAGGCAAATTGAACAGGCTGGAGTAAGAGCTAATAGTAATTTGGATCAAGGAGTTGGAGTGGCAGGAGCTGTTGAAAATCAGAACCAGGAGTAGGGAGTCAAAGTCAATAGGCAGGATAATGGAACAGAGCAGCAAAGGATATTCCTCATCCAACATGGAGGGATCGGCACCGATCTTCCCACAGGGATCAGCACCGATTTCCCAAGTCCAGGGGCATTCTCTGGGGTAAGCTAGTATAAGTGCTGGTGTGAATGCCGTTCTACCAGTGGTTGATGCAGGACCTGCAGCTAGGGATCAGAATGTGGAAGAGTATATTTCTTTTACCCTTGTGGAGTTAAGAGTCAGGCTGGTAATATGGATTGGAGATCTCCTATGGATGAGAATGATAGGATGGCTGAGCTGATATGATGGATAGTGAGAGGTGGATTGCCCAACAGGAATTTGGAAGATGTCAATTAGAGTATGTTCACTCCAAACATCAAGCAAGCTAGGAACCCACCGAAGTTCAAACTATCAACACCGGAGGTGTATAATGGGAAGTCGGATCCTATGGTATACTTGATGAGGTATATCCGGCACATGGAAGTGTTGGGGGCATTAGAGGAGGTAATGGCGAGATGTTTTCTACTTTACTAGATGGGATCAGCCACGCTTTGGTTTAAGCAGTTAGAGAATGGTTCGATCAGCACATGGAGCAAGTTGGTAGATTAGTTTATGAGGCAGTTAGGGTCCATATTTCAAGACCAAAGAATGTAATGACATTAGCAGCACTAAAGCAACGGATTAGAGAGTCCTTGAGGAGTTTCTTGACATGGTATAATGCGACGGTTGCTTTGGTGGATTGGCCGGATGCATCGATGGTTTTAATGGCGGCAGTGTCCGGGAATACCGACGATAAGGATTTCACGATTGCATTGGAGCAGGATCCATCCATGGATCTCAAGGAATTTTTCCATAAAGTGGATAGGTTTTTGCGGTAGGAGGACACACTAGCCGATAGACAGGAAGTAAATGTTATGAGAGGTGAAGGACCGTCTAGAGAAGAGTCTAGAAAGGATAAGGGCAAGCGGAAAATGAATGATGGTTATGATGGATTAAAATGGCAAAGGAAAGAATGGGAGCTGAAATTCTCATCTTATTCGGATTTGACGAAAAGTTTAGAATGGATTTACCTAGACATAAGGGGGCACTCCCCTATCGAAAACCGGCGAGGAGGGATCCTATGGAGCGGGAGCGAAGGTCGGGAAAATATTGGCTATTTTAGGAACTAGATGGGAATACTATGAATGAATGTAGGCACTTACGAGATATGATTGATGAACATGTCAGGCATGGTAGGCTATTGCAGTATGTATGGATTCGGGATGCGGCAGTTGGATAAGAGCGGCCACCGTCCGGGCAAATGGAAATCGCCTTGGATTGAGGTCACAGATCGTCATCTCCTAATCGGGATGGCATGAACTATATACATATTAAACTCCATAATAAAACAGCTAAGTCATTTACTCATGTACAGGACCGAGGTCGGACCATAGGCATGCTTTGAGATGATGATAAACCATCATGCCTGGAGAGGTAATATTTGGCTTTCAAGTTTTTTGGTTTCCTGATTCTAGAACTTAAATTTAATAGTCTAATAAATGGATTTTAAAACACTTATATCTGCATTAATGTGATGAACAAAATAGGTCGCGGTCGTGCTGACTGGAGAGACGGGGCGATAACCGTAAGGTACAAGTCTGTTCGCTGGAGAGCGACGGGATGGACTCGTACGTCATAGATTAAGCCCTCGATCAAAGAGTGGAGGCCGAAGAAAGGAAGAAATATGGAATTAATTGCTTTGTGTCCCTGATCAAAGAGTAGGGGAACAGAGAGCAAGAAGTGAGTCGCTTTGCTAGAGAGCGATAGGATCGACTTACCTATCATTGTTCCCCTTTTCATCGGATAGTGAATGGATGGGGTCTAGCAAGAGTCCGGAGAGACTATGATCGGCCTAGGAAGGCCAGGACATCGCTGTATGTTCAAGAACACTGAAACAGAGTGCAGGAAGTAGCGCTGCTTCGCCAGAGAGTGACCAGATCGGCTTACTTTTCATTGTTCCCCCTTCATTGGAGAGTGACAGGATGGGGTCCAGCAAGAGCTTGGAGAGGCAATGATCAGTCCAGGAGGATCAAGACATCGCAATATTCCCTCCAAAAGGGCCATAGTGCAGGGAGTGAGTCGCTTCATCGGAGAGCGACAGGATCGACTCACTTATCGTTAAGTCCCCTCACGGGAGAGCAAATGGATCGGGTTTAACAAGGGTTTAGAGAGACCATCGATTGGTCCGAGGAGACCATGAACTTGGATAACGATCCGAAGAGATCACGGATCGACTTACTGACTTCCAGGTTATCCTAGAGAGATCGCGGACTTGGATATTGACTCGGAGATCTCACAAATTTGGATAATGATCTAGTGAGATCGAGGCTTTAGATTTGGAAAATGATCCAGTAAGATCATGGATTTGGTTAATGAATTTAGATGATATGGATTCGGCTAAGGATTTGGAATGGCCTTGGAATTGGCTACCGACCCGGAATAGTTGCGGAATATGGCAATTTGGTTTGGTAAAAGATTGGATTTTGGATTAGAAATTTGGATATTGATGGATTATGGACTTCGGATTTAAGGCAATTCAAAACACTCTTTCCTATCGCAAGGCATGTTTTAATGGGCAGATGTTATCCAGCCTTTTGGCAAGGCCGTGATACCATGGATTTTGTGGTCATCAAGGTAGGACGACCGAAGAGATGATTATCAGGTTCAGAGATCAGCTATAAGCAAAGATATGGATAATAATCAAGCAGATTCAAGCGAATAACATCCAAGAAATGGCTAACTACGGATTTGTACTTCCTCTAGGCAGGGGATCAGATCGGATCAATACGGTTAGGAACTGATCGGATCAGATTACTATGGCTATGGATCACTCGGATTGGCAGTTCAACTCAATGTTGATCGGTCAATATCTCAACAAACACTGGGGCAACTAGGAAAACAACTATGGAAACATGAAGAGGAAACATATGGGGACCCACCATAAGGATCATCGACCCGTTATTAACCATCTTAAGTGAATAGGGTCGATCCCTCTACGAGGCCCAAATGAGCCCCATTTTTGAAAAGCGGGTCCGTTTTTGCCTTGGTCTTCTGCACGCAGATTTTCACTTGGATATTTCGTCGTCTTCTCCTATAAATACCGGATCATTGGCTTAAGGAAAGGGATCTTCTTTTTTGGTTAAGCTGATCTTCTTTTGGCTATAATTCATCGTTTCTCTTTCCTTCCTCCATTAATTTTCTACGGCTAAAAAACTATATCTGTAATTCTACAGTATAAAAAAAGATTACTGGAGTGGACGTAGGCCAGAGTTTGCCGAACCACTATAAAATTCGTGTGTTCATTTACTTTTTTGCTATTGAATCTGTGATCTGCGCATTTAATTCTCTTTTTGGATTTGGATATTGAATCTGCGGTGTTATCATGTTAATTGAGTGTTTGTGACCAACTTTGGTGCAAACAAGGATTAGGAGGTTGTGATGGAAAAGAGGTAGTAACTCCAAAAATTATAAACAATGATTGCAAAATTAATAGGGTAATAACTGTGCAAATAATAGGGAGTTATAGAAATTAAATGAGGACATAAATGCATTGCATGAGATTGATTGAAGAATTAAATATGACATTTATGAGAAAATGGAATAGGCATAATAAGTTAAATTTGAAATAGATAATTAACCGTCATTATTGATTGTCCAATTTGAATAATAATGACCATTTATTACGGACAACCGACATTTATAGGATACAAGAAGGAAATAAAGAATATACTTAATAAGTGCATAAGATGGAAATAGGTTTTGCAGTGGATAATTAGAGGGCTGGTAGTAAATAAACTTAGAAGGAAAAATAATTTTCATAGTAGAAAATTATATAGGCTCAGTAATACGTTTAGGATGAGCGTGAATTAGTGGGCCTAGCCTAATATTTAGGTCTAGGATAATTAGTTTGGTTTAGTATGGGTTGGGATGCGAGGTTAGTAGAGTTACACAATGGAAGTCTACCCTTTATCTAGAGGCTAATAGCAATTGTGTGTATGTACTACTGATGTGGGACATCTTCAACTGTAGGATCTGCGGGGAAGGGATACACATTTGCTTATAAGTATGGGAAAAACACCTAGGATTCGCCTCGAATTTTAAGTATTAAATGGCTTAGTACCTTTAGGGATGTCAAGGGGTTTACTTCTGGGCAAAAGGTATTAAATAGTCGTTGGGTCTGCCTCCTTCTTATATAAGAAGTCTTATATAACCTAAGATGGTACCTAATAGGAAAATGAGGTTTGTTTCATTTTTTTTACAAGAGGTACTAAGTAGCTAGGATGAGTGTTTTTCTTGACTCACATTAGGATAGTCTAAATGGGATTTCGGCTATGGGAGGTTGATGGGATATGTCAGTATTTTTGTTGGACCAGTATTTTTTGGTAGGGTTGGAATATAGGCTTTGACCATCAGCTGTCGCAAGCGATCGCTAACAAAGACTTAAGTTACACCCAGTGCAGTTAAAGCCCATAAAATATCCACTATATCGTGTAGTGCTCTTCGACCGCTATGCTTTTTTAATTTAGCTCTATTAAAAAGTAGATTCACTTTAAGCCCTGCTATTTTTCACTACACCCACTAAATCAAGAATTTTTAGCACCCGCTTTAGTGACATTAATATAAAAAGGTTAATTTGACTAATTCTCTTTTAAACCGAGTCAAAAAAGTAAGGGTAATGACCTAGTTTTAAGGGATAAGCGCTCAATATAAGTTAGAAATCTACTGTAGTCACTAAATCTGGACTGCATAATCTTAATACTCTTCGATTTTGTTATATAAGATTAAGCAATATTACTTTTTCCTACACAAATGATGTGAGAATGAGAATAAATTAACTTTAAATATTTGGTTTTATATCCGATGAGGATTTTTTCACCTCTGCTATTTTCCACAATTTTTCGGCTATCACTTTTTGCACCCCCAGCACTATAGAACCGCTGAGAGCTTTAACTGCACAAGTTATGCCCTGATGGAATTTTCTTCCTACTAGTATAGAATATATATGGGATACGTAATGACCTCAAAAGTTAATTAGATATTTGTTTGGTGGAGGTGGGCTAGTTAACCCATAGATAAATCTTTAAGATGCGTTAGTAATATGGCAAATTAAATTATAGAGCCGTATCCATGGGTCATCGGTCTTTGTAGCTAAAGGCTGGCTAAATAGTGATTACATTACGGAGGGGCTGCTTTGGGGTTGAAGTAATAAATGGTCGTTGAGTCTGCCTCCTTTTTATTTAAGAAGTATTAAGTGGTTAGGGGCCGTTTACGTTATAAATGACACGACTTTTTGACCCTCGAACGGCGACACTAAATACATTCACGGTATTCGTGTGCCGAACACCCAAGTGCTGAAAATACAGAAAGTTAGGGTAAAATAAAAAAAAGAATAGAACAAAAAAGAGAGAGCACAACATCAGAATCTCACAATGGAACAATAATATATAATATTAGAAGAATAGTACAAAGGGTTACTCTGAATATAGAAATTCAGAGTTACAAAACCTAAGTACTATCACCAGCCTGGACAGTTATATCTGCATGTCCTCATAATGCTGATATAACGACCCTAATTTTGATTACCATTATTTAGAAAAATTAATTAGTTAAACTAAATGAAATAATGTAAATGGTTAAGGGATTGGGATCTGTATAATAAAGGAGAGCCGTGCCTAGTTGAGCTAATAAACTAAATGGAATTTAAAATGAAACATGTTAGGGAATTAGATAAGGGCAAAATAGGAATAAGACATATTCTTATACCCTAAACCCTCACATCGCTTCATTTTACAAATTCACAATCAAAAATAAAACATAGAGAGGTCGTCCACCATTAAGGGAAAACAAGAAGACGATAAGCAAGAATCTAAGGAAGAAGCTTAATTAACTTAATCCAAGATCAAATCTCAACTCCCTAACAACAAAGCTAAGGTGAATAATAGTTTACATCCCATATTTTGATGTTTTCGGTTTCTAGAATCAGATCCGAATGTTTTTGCAAGTATATTACCATGTTTTGAATATTAGATAGATACATATGCTTGTTGATGAATTATGCATATTCATATTGGTTTGTATGATAAGTTTTGATTTTAAAACCTATCAAATGACATCCAAATGCCTTACGATTTCAATATATGGTCAGAAATGATATTTTAGAGATGGGTTTTATAATTTTCTTAATTAATGTGGATTTATTATTAATTTTCTAGTGAAGAAAATGGTTAATTGGGTTTAAAATAATTATGGTTATTTTATATTAGCTTTGGATTAGAAATTTATATATGTTGGAAAACATATTAAAAGTGATTTAGTGGAATTTTCGAAGAATTTTCCTAAGTGTTTTAATAAGTATATAAAATTATTTAAGGTATGAAACTTAAATGTTTTATATGTTTATAAAAGGAGAAGTGGCAATTTGCAAATGTTTTAAATTGTTATTTCATATGTTGACAAACAAAGCAGGTTAGCTAAAAAGAATTACTCTTTAAATTTATAATTCAGTTTTACTATACTTTTGCTATTTCGCCACTTTCAGCACCTATATTTCGACTAGGTACTCTGCCCCCATCTCCATCGAAACCAATACACATAGTATCAAAAGCCGTGGTACGTAGCGGATTGGACATAGGCGAAAGGTATAGAGTCAAAACAGGGATTCTGAAGTAGTCGAGGCTTTGTTTTTGTTTTAAAAAGAAATGCGCCTGCTTTGCTTTCGAAAAGAATGCTTTCGACTTAGATAGCTTTTGACTTGGTCAAATGGTTTTAAGGAATGGTTCCGAAAGAGGCCGCGCCTTTGTTTTAAGAAATTTCTTTTGAAGGGAGTTGAAACCCTAAGCTACCGCCTTTTACCTTTCGAAGCCCTACCTTCGAAAGGGTTTCTTTGTTTTAAAATTAGAGTCGCTTCTCCAATGATTTCAAAGGGGTTGGTTTCGACACCTCTTTTACTTCGAAAATTACGTTCGAAAGAGTGCTTTCGACTTAGTTGTTTTAGGACCCTTTGTTCTATTGAAGGTTAAACCCAAAGTTTTTGAAAGGAATGGTTTTAAATGGTTTCGAAAGGTTGTTCCATATGTTTTACTTGAACCCAAATGTTTTCGAAAGGTTTGATTTATGCCTTCGAAAGGTTTAAGATAAAGGTTTCGAATGGGTGGTTCCCCAATGTTTTCGAAAGGCTTTAAATGAAAGGTTTCCAATGGTTTCGAAAGGCATGTTTAAAGTGTTTTAAAAGGAGGATATCTAAGGTTTTATAATGCATTTGAAAGGATACTTTCAATGTTTCGAAAGGTCTGTTGTCAATGGTTTCGAAAGGTATGTTTTGGCCCTTTGGCCTAAGGTTATAAAGTAAAGAAGTTTACTTGTATCGAAAGGGGTACTTTCAATGGTTTCGAAAGGGTTGTTTAAAGCTTTTAAACAAGGATTTCGAATTTGTTCATCAATAATGTTTTATGTAAAGTATATATAACATGGCAAAGTGATTTGACTAAAGCAAATAGTATGTTTTCCTTGTTTAAGATGATTTAAAGAGTTAAATCAATTTGAAAAAGTTTTCAAGGAAAATTTTAAGGGTAGATAACCCTAAACATAAAGACTCGGATATTAGAATACCAGATGGGACTGGTATGGGGTCGCGCCCTATACATTAGCTTTAACCACAAGCTAATTTAGTCCAAAATTCTAGTGTGTGGGACTTAGTCATAGGTAAGACTTAAATGATGGTTACACATAGAAAGGAATATATACAAAGGAAAAGGATAGGTTATTGGTGAGTCCAAAAAACCATTAGGATCAGGTGACCCTTGAAGAAGTAAGTTAAGGACAGACCGTCGAGAAGTTTGTCTAAAATTTGTTGGATTATTTGTTTATTTTGTCTAGTAGGCCCGAGTCAGCCAATGGTTAGTAGTTAGCCAAACAAAACTATATTTTTCGGACAGATGGTCCGTTTTTCACCTATTTATAAGCATATTTGAATCATCTTTATAATCGGTTTGATTGTAGGATTCTGAATTGTAAAACGATATGTTTTAAAGGGATATTAGTGAGGGGAAGCCCGTTCCAATAAGTGGCGTCGTCTCACTTAATATCACTAAACTGAGATGTAATATTATTATTCACACCAGGCTTTATGTCTGACTCGATGTTTATGTTTTTTCCCCTTAAAATCCTGGGTGCTCAAATTTAATTTGAGTAGATTGAGAGTTAAGGTTTTACTGGTTTAGTAAGTGGACGAATAAAGCTTCCGAAGACGTGCAAGAGGAAAAGTTAGCTATTTAGGAGTTGCTATTTAGTTCTATTTCCGCTGTGATTTATTAGGACTTATATATCTATTTAGTACTCTGATCATCCAAGGGGGCATCTTCATATGTCGCTCCTGACGTATTTTGTAATAATTATATTTGATCAAAACCTGGGAATCGATTATGGGATTATGTAAATTGAATATGAAATATTGCTTTGAAATGTAATCAGGAAAGTTGTTTTAATCGGTGATGATTTTATTTCATATTCATGTGCTTCTATATTATGGATACCATTAACATTACTGTATTTTATCACCTGAAGTTAATACCATAGATGATTGTAGCATCTGTAGCACTTAGCTTCAGGGCTCAAGATAGGGGATGTTACAACTTGGTAGCATAGGTTTATGAAAAAAACATTAAACTTAGAATTATTTTGAAAACGTAATCTTAAGCAATTAGAGAAAAGATTGGGGTATGGGATAACACTATAGTAACGTACTTGTATTTGTTATATATAAGTATACGCTTTATCTCTATTCTCCCATCTCTATTAGGATATTCTTCTGTATCTTACGAAGACTCGAATGCAAGCATGGATGCTATAGGTGGAAGAGTTAACCTTGGTGGGGGAAGCACCACAACTAATGGAAATGCCAGACCAGATACCAAGAGGAATCAAGGTCAGGCACAAGCTGCAAATGTGGGTGCTGAAGTCATGCAAGTAGACATGGGAGCAATGTATCAGTTCTTTGTAAACATGATGCAAGTGGGAATTGCTGCTGGAGTAGTTGGAGGAAATGTTGAAGAAGTAAATCAAGAAGCTCCAGTGGTTAACAACAATGTTATTTTGAGTAGAGATTATGTCTGGTTGGGAGGAAAGCCGTTTATTGGTACTGAAGACGCAATTGAAGTGGAGAAGTGGTTACTTCATTGCAAGAGGATTTTCGCTGATTTGGGGTCCGACGGTGAGTAGAAAAGGAGACTTGCTTCTAAATAGCTACTAGGAGCAGCACTGTATTGGTGGAACAGTGTGACTGTTGGAGTTAATGAGGAGAGCATGACACGGGCTGAGTTCAGGAGAAGGTTCAAAGAAAGGTTTATGTCATAGATTGCGAAGTCCACTCTGCTCAGAAAGTTTGCCAAGTTGGAGCAGGGGGATATGTCTATTCTTGAGTATGCAACAAGGTTTGAGGAGCTAGCAAGATATGGCTATGCTATGGTTGATACTGTTATTAAGAGGAATGAAAAGTTCATTCCGGGGTTGAAGCCTGAGGTTGCTAAGGCCATGTTACCTCATATTAGGGATCCATGTGATGTCATTGTTGAGATGGCCTTGAGGAATGAAGAGATGCAAGCTTTTCTTAAAAGAAACAAGGCCAAGGAAGCTCAAGGAGGGCAGAGTCAAAAGAGGAAATTTTTCCACAAGAAAGGAGCTCAGAAGGATGGAGCTGCTGGGAAGGGAAAGGCAGAAGTGGTCTTTTACAAGTGTGACAAGAAAGGACACTATGCCTATGAGTGCCGGACAGGCAAGACAAAGAAAGCTGCCGAGAAGAAAGGGATAAAGTGTTTCAACTATGATCAGATTGGGCATAATAAGAACCAGTGCAAGGAGCCAGCCAAGGATGGAAAAGGCAAGATGTTTGCATTGGAACTAGCTACCTCGAGACCAACAGCAGAGGAGTGGGGAAAAGCTGTGTTGGGAGGTAAGCTTTTGATTTATGGTCTATCAGTTAGAGTTCTATTTGATATCGGTGCATCTCATTCTTTTATATCTCAATTGTTTGGCAGGCAAGCTTAACCTAGAACCCTCATACCTAGTTATTTCCTTAAGGGTTGCAAATCCGATAGGAGGTTATGCAACACTTGGGATGAAGTGTGACCACTTAGAGTTTGAATTATTAGGTCATACATTTGTTTGCAGTTTTCATTTGTTGATTTCGTAGGGTTCGGAATTATTTTGGGTATGGATTGGTTGAGTAAATACAATGCTAGGATATTTTACCATGATAGGAAAATATCGCTTAGACACCCTGACTGTAGTGATCGAATTGTATATACCATAGAAAACCCTAGTTTTAAGGTAAGTGCATTGTTCGGTGTTATGGAGGTAGAAGATGAATTAAATCGAGTTTTCGTTGTTAGAGAATTTACAGATGTCTTTTAACCTATAGTAGGACTACCACTGAAACGAGCCATTGAGTTTCAGATATATTTGGTACCAAGACCAGAACCGGTGAGTAGACCGCCAAGCATAATGACACCTACCGTGATGAGGGAGTTAAAGACATAGCTGGTGGATTTGGAGGGCAACAATTTTATCAGACCAAGTAGTTCACCTTGGGGAGCAACCGTAGTGTTTGTTAAGAAGTCGGACGGATTGTAAGGCTGCGTATGATTATCATAAGCTAAATGAGAAGACGATAATGATTCATATTTGTTGCCTATAATTGATGATTTGTTCGACCAGTTGAGTGGTGTTAGCGCCAAAATTGGTCACTAACACCCAAACACCGTTGAAAGCACCAACTAACATTTACAGATAAAAGATAGAATGTATATAGAGAGTATAATTATGAAGAACAGTAAAAATTAAAAAGAAAGCAGTAATAATAGAGGATTTATAGTGGTTCGGCTGACTCCGGCCTACGTCCACTCCAGAAATTTCCTTTTTATTGATGTCAGAATTAATTACAGTTACAATCCAGAGTTTTAGAACAATAATGGCAGAGCAGCCTTAGTGTAGAAGATGAAGGAAAACAGAATGAAGATCCTCTTTTCTGAAGCCCAATATGCTGTATTTATAGATAAAACCTGAGTTACTGGGCTTCCTAAGTGATCCAGGCCCATCAAGACCATAGTCGACCCAAAATCATTATTATGACCGAACCTAAACTATGAACATGCCGATCCAATCTCACCCCGGGTGTGACTCAAAGCAACGTCATGTTTGACTCGAAGTAAACAGAGCTGGAACTCGAAGCCAGTCAATGCCGATCCTCCTTCCTTAAAACACCGATCCCCTTTTGCTTGATATGCCGACCCGGAGCTTGTAGGTAGCCGACCCGAAGCACCATGCCAACACCGACCTCCTCGATTATGACCTTGACTCTTCTTAGCCAACCCAGAAATGCCGACCCACTTTGCTGCCGATCCACTTTGATGCCGACCCGAGTATCCCGAGCCACTTCAACCATGCCGACCCTCTTTGATGCCGACCTAATCCCCTATGCCGACCCAGGAATATGTAAATATCAACCCGAAGCATATAACTCCCACTCCATCATACCGACCGACCCTGAAACCAAGTTGATGACTCGAGCATATTCGAGTGCTGTACCAAAGCTTACTGCCTACTGACCCGAAGCATGAATGGGTGCCAACCCAAAGTGCTCTTTCCATGTCAATCCCATGTTCAACATTCCAAGACCAACCCACTAACCTGAGCATGTTCGAGTGTTTACCCGAGTCCATCTCGGGGACTAGCAAGCACCGTCCCATCCAAATGCCGAACTCCAATGACCGAACGCTCATGATCGACCCATGCATGATCTCCTCTCCTTGACCGAGCCATCTACGATCGAGCCACCTTGATTGAGCAACACATACCGAACCATCCATGACTAATCGTCTATCCATCCAGCCGGCTTAAATCCCATCGTACTCCAGTCTCGACAAACGAGCAGTCGATTTTAGTTAAATCCGCTGTCTACAGCCTTGCCAAAAGGCAAGTTAACATTTGCCCCCCAAAACATGCCTTGCTATTGGAAGGTGTCATTTGAATAGCTTCATATCCGATATCCGAAGTCCATATGTTATCCATAGCCATACCTTCCAATTCATAATCCAATCCATTTTATCCAAGTGCCATTTCCGTATCCTTATCCAAATCTACGACTGCTCCGAGTCGATATCTGATTCCTATCCAGCAACCAAATCCTAATCTAATTCCACATCCATCTGAACCAGACAACTGAGTTCTAATCCATCCATATCCAATATCCAATAACTAAATCCATGACCTCTCTGGGTCAGTATCCAAACCGGGACCGCTCCGGGTCCATGCCCAAACCCTTAGCTGTTCATAGCCAATATCCAAATTCGTAACCTCTCCGGGTTCTTGCCAAGCGCAACCTACACCTGACAACCTATGTCAAGTAATGCCATGGTGTTCCTGGTTCAGTGTACCTGAATGTTGAGTAATGTCGTGGCTTAAGTCCTAAGATGAATCCTAGTCGCTCCGGACCCTTACCGAGCATAGTCCATACTCGACGACCTGAAATAGTAGCCGATAGATATTATGGGTCCTATGTCCTAGGCCGAATCCTGGTCTCTCCGGACCCTTGCCGAGCATAGTCCATGCTCTACGACCTTTTAGCCAAAAACCAGAGGAAAATCCAATCTGAAATCCAAATCAAACCAGAAAACCAAAAATCCATACAAAAGTCCAAACCAAAATCCGAACCAAAAATCAAGCATTCAAACCAAAATCCAAACAAGAAAACCAACAAAACTGGGTGTTCAAACCGAACTCCAAAATCAAAGCAGAAAAAGCAAGTGTCCAAGCCAAAAGAAAAAACTGATTTCACAAACCAAAGCATCACGGTTTATCATCATCTCAGAGCATGCCTAGGGGTTGTCTCCTTCCTCATACATGAGTAAGTGACTTAGCCGTCTGCCTAGAGTTTGCTACTTATTCCAAACCATCATGATTAGTTGATGACCAACCGACCACCATTCCTGGGCCTTGCGCTATCGTCGTTCAAGGTAGGCGGTGGCTGCTCCTGTTCCATCGCTACATTTCTAGTTTCGACATATTTTCGCAACTAACCATTCCTTACATGCTCCTCGATTATATCCTTTAGATGTCGATAGGTGTTAGTATCATGCCTGCCTAGTCATGAAAGAGACAGTGCCTTCCTGATGCCCTTTCGGGTACTGAGGGTTCTCTCATTGCCGGCCTTCGATAAGGAAGGCAATCCCGAGTATCCAAGAATATTCGCTCCAATGTTGCATTCAATCCTGTGTAAGTGGAGAATTTTGGTTCTCCTCAGCACTTCCTCTTCCCTTTATCCTTGTCCTTACCCGAGCTTTCACCGGGCAGTCCTCCGTCCTTAACTATGTTTACTTCCATTGACTTCATATCCAAACATACATCCCTTGTCGAAGAAATCTCTCAACTTCATGAAAGAATTCCCCGAGATCTATTGGTGGGTCCCGTATCAATGATACTTCGAAATCCGAATTATCCCTGACTCCTGATACTGCAGCCATCAGAACCATTGATGGATCCGGCCGATCCACTGAAGCAACTGTTGCATTAAACCGAGTTAAGAAAGTCCTAAACGATTCACCCGCCCTCTGTTTAACTAACGTCAGTGTCATCACATTCTTCGGCCTTTTGATGTGAACTCAAAACTATTTCAAAAACCTGTCCACCACTTATGTCCATGTTCCAATTGATCCATCTTCCACCTGTCTGAACCACATAGCAGCTATATCGGTCAAGTACAGGGGAAAACACCAGGCCATAACCTCCTCGGATGCCCCCAGCACTTCCATATGCCTTGTGTACTTCATCAAGTGGTCAGTAGGATCCGTCTTACCGTTGTATACTTCCAAAGCGGGCAGCTTGAAATCGGTTGGATTCCTAGCTATCCTGATGTTACGGTTAAACGGACTTTTGTTGACTCCCTCCAAATCTCTGTTTGTCAGACCTCCGTGAATGGTTCGCCTGATGGTGTCAGCCAAACCAGTGTTACCTGCCAAGGGTTGCCCCTCCCATCTACATTTCCTAACTGCCCTCCAAGTCCACGAGGGAATTCTGGCACATACTCCTCGTCACGTACTCCTGTATTCCTGTTGGCGCCGGGCTGCGCAGCGTCATATGGTATCCCTCCATGGATTGGTCCAACATTACCCGGTGGTGTGCCCCCGAGTCTAGGTCCATCCAGATTGACAATTGTTTGCTGATTGGTGGCTGCCCCCTGCTGAACTACTCCATCTGCTTGTTTGTTAAGTCCTTCTGATCGAACTCCATGGATCCGAGCTCCTACAGCTCCTGTTGTTCCTGTCTGTCCAAATTGCCTAAGAAGGGTCTGCATAATTTCTTCTTTCCTTTTCATCAACTGCTCCTACATATAATCCATCATAATCTGCATCTCGTTCCTAGTGATGTAGACGGATTCCTAATCTGACCCAGCTCCAGAGGAGGCCTCTTGACTTCCTTCTTGATTGCTCCTTTATGTCACTTGTCTCCTTGTCGATGGCCTAACCATTGCTTCCCAGAAACCGAGTTCCTAAGCCTTTAAATCCAAAATCCAAGCTTCTGAATCCCTAAGTGCTAGCTCTCTTAGTGAAAGCACCAAAATATTAGCGCCAAAATTGGTCACTAACACCCAAACACCGTTGAAAGCACCAACCAATAGTTACAGATAACATATAGAATGTATGTAGAGAGTATAAATATGAAGAATAGTAAAAATTAAAAAGAAAGCAGTAATAATAGAGGATTTATAGTGGTTCGGCTGACTCCGGCCTACGTCCACTCCAGAAATTTCCTTTTTATTGATGTCAGAATCAATTACAGTTACAATCCAGAGTTTTTAGAATAATAATGGTAGAGAAGCTTAGTGTAGAAGATGAAGGGAAACAGAATGAAGATCCTCTTTTCTGAAGCCCACATGTTGTATTTATAGGCAAAACCTAAGTTACTGGGCTTCCTGAGTGATCCAGGCCCCTCAAGACCATAGTCGACCTAAAATCATCATTATGATCGAACCTAAACTCTGAGCATGCCGATCCAATCTCGCACCGGGAGTGACTCGAAGCAACCTCATGTTTGACTCGAAGTAAATAGGGCTGGAACTCGAAGCCAGTCAATGCCGATCCTCCTTCCTCAAAACCGACCTCCTCGAATATGACCCTGACTCTTCTTAGCCAACCCATAAATGCCGACCCACTTTGCTGCCGACCCAGGGATACGCAAATACCGACCCAAAGCAAATAGCTCCCACTCTATCATACCGACCGACCCTGAAACCAAGTTGATTACCCGAGCATATTCATGTGTTGTCCCGAAGCCTACTACCTACCGACCCAAAGCAGGAATGGTTGCCGACCCAAAGTGCTCTTTCCATGCCGATCCCATGTTCACCGTTCCAAGACCAACCCACTGACCCGAGCATCTACGAGTGTTGACCCGAGTCCATCTCGGAGACTAGCAAGCACCGTCCCATCCAAATCCCGAACTCCAACGATCGAACGCTCATGACCGACCCGTGCATGATCTCCTCTCCTTGACTGAGCCATGTATGATCGAGCCACCTTGATCGAGCAACACATACCGAACCATCCATGACTGATCGTCTATCCATCCAGCCGGCTCAAATCCCATCGTACTCCAGTCTCGACAAACGAGCAGTCAATTTTAGTAAAATCTACCTATCTACAGCCTTGCCAAAAGGCGGGTTAACAAGTGGAACATGGTTCCATCAGCTTAGAGTGGCAGAGGATAATCCTTTGACGGCGTTTAGAACGAGATATGGAACATACAAATGGTTAGTAATGCCGTTCAGACTAACTAATGCGCTAGCATTCTTTGTAGATTTGATGAACCGAATTTTCCGAGAGCACCTGGATAGGTTCGTGTTGGTATTCATAGATGATATATTGATGTACTCTAAGGATGAAAGATAGCATGAAGTTCATCTTAGAGTGGTGCTGGTGATGTTGAGACAGCATCGGCTAAATGCGAAGTTTTCGAAGTGTCATTTCTGAAGGAAGGAAGTGAATTTTCATGGTCATGTAGTCTCAGAGAAAGGGTTATTTGTAGATCCGACTAAGATCGAAGTGGTGAATAATTGAAAGAGACCCGAGACAGTGACTGGGATAAAAAGTTTTCTTGGATTAGCTGGGTATTATCGGAGATCCATAAAGGATTTTTCGAGGATAGCAGCATCGATGACCAAGCTAACGCGAAAGGATGTGATGTTTGTTTGAACCGATAAGTGTGAGGAAGCATTTTAGAAGCTGAAACACTTAGTGACTAGTTCACCTATGTTGGTTGTTCCAAAGGGGAATCGGGACTTAGTGTGTACACAGATGCATGTGGAACAAGATTAGGGGCGGTGTTAATGCAAAGAGGTAAAGTGATTGCCTATGAATCTCGATAGCTCAGACCGCATGAGGTTAGGTACCCGACAAACGATTTGGAATTAGCCACAGTAATTTTTGCATTGAAGGTGTGGAGACATTACCTTATGGGAGAGAGATTTGAATTGTATATGGATCAGAAGTCGCTGAAGTATTTATTCTCTCAGAAGGAGTTGAATATGAGACAGTAGAGGTGGTTAGAGTTTTTAGCCGCTTATGATTTCGGTATTGAGTACACACTTGGAAAAGGCAACAAGGTTGCTGATGCATTTAGTTGAAAACATCAAAATGCAGTGTTGGCAATGATAGCGGAGTGGAAAGATTTAGAAGCGTTGACGACATGCAGAGTGCCATGGAGATCTGAAGCTAGATCTAGTAAGGAAACTGTTATGTTGTCATATTTAGAAGTTCGACCGGTGATAATCGAAAAGATTGCTTCTAAACAGATGGAGGATCCATTATTATTTGAATGGATCAGAAAGTTAAGGGATGGAACACAGAGCGATGACTTAAAAGATTTCAGGCTTGACCAGAATGGGTGGTTGATGAAGAAAGGAAGATTATGTGTTCCGAATGTGGGAGACATTAGGAA
Source organism: Allium fistulosum (assembly GCA_030737815.1). NCBI lineage: Eukaryota > Viridiplantae > Streptophyta > Magnoliopsida > Asparagales > Amaryllidaceae > Allium > Allium fistulosum. The sequence goes on along the minus strand of CM060901.1, from coordinate 1,272,122,826 downwards.
AGAAGTTTTAGAAGAATGCCATCGTTCGAAGTTCACTATTCAACCGGGAGGAACTACAATGTATCAAGATACGAAGAGGAGTTTCTTCTGGGAAGGTATAAAGAGAGATGTAGGCTTATGGGTGAAGCAGTGTTTGAACTGCCAACAGGCAAAAGCCAACATAAAAAACAAGGTGGGTTACTTCAGCCTTTAGATATTCCAGTATGGAAATGGGATTCTATCTCGATGGATTTTATAGAAGGGTGCCAAGGTCAAACAGAGGAAATGAAAGTATACGGGTCATAGTGGACAGGTTGACCAAGATTGCCCATTTCATTCCAGTTAAGTCAACCAGGACGACACCTGTTTTAGCTAGGTTATTTATGGAGAATGTAGTTAGACTGCATGGAATTCCTAGTAGTATAGTAAGTAATAGAGATTCCTTATTCGCTAGTGAATTCTTGAAGAGTCTACAAGAGATTTTGGGTACCAAGCTCAAATAGAGTACCACTTACCATCCGTAGACAGATGCGTAAATGAAAAGAGATAACAAAGTCTTAGAAGATTTTTTACGAGCTTGTGTGCAAGATTTTGGAGGTTCGTGAGAAGACAATCTACACTTAGTCGAGTTTCATATAACAAAAGTTACAGGCTAGTATAGGGATGGCACCATTTGAAGCTTTGTATGGAAGGCCATGCAAATCTGCAGTTTGTTGGTTAGAGACTGGGGATAGGTTGGTTCTTGGTCCATATTTGGTTAGAGAAGCTGCAGAAAAGATTGAGTTCATTCGGGCTAGGATGAAGGAAGCTTAGTCTAGGCAGAAGAGTTACGCCGATAGAAGATGGAAAGACTTAGAATTCTCAGTTGGAGATCATGTTTTCATCAAGATATCACTGATGAAAGGTGTAATTCGGTTTGGGAGATCAAGAAAATTGGCACTGAGGTTTGTAGGACCATTTCCTATTATAGAGAGGAGTGGGAAACTCGCATATAGAGTAGAGTTACCGAACAGTTTGGCAGCAGTCCACAATTTTTTTCATGTTTCTCATCTGTGGAAGTGTATTCGAGATCAAGAGACTACTATTGCATTGACTGTGTTAGATGACTTAGTAGTGGAGGTGAATTTGACTATAGTTAGAAAGCCAGTTCGTATAGTCGCGAGAGATGAGAAGAGACTAAGGAACAAGACAGGCAGATTAGTTAAAGTCTAGTGGAGTGACGACTAGAGGGACTGTACTTGGGAAACTGAAAGTAAGATTCGAGATGCTTATCCTGACTTATTTCATGGTATGTTTTACCTTTATGATTGATTTTGATGAGTACCTTATCGTAATTTCAAGGACGAAATTCTTTAAGGAGGGAATCTATAACGACCCATATTTTGTTTAACATTATTTAGGACATTTTATTAGTTAAATTAAATTAAATGAAATAATGTAAATGGTTAAGGGATTAAGATTTGTATAATAAAGGGGAGTCGTGCCTGGTTGAGCTAATGAACTAAATGGAATTTAAAATGAAATAGGTTAGGGAATTAGATAAGGGAAAAATAGGAATAAGTCCTATTCTTATACCCTAAACCCTCACACCAATTCATTTTACACGTTCACAATCAATAACAAAACATAGAGGCCGACCACCATTAAGGGAAAACAAGAAGAAGATAAGCAAGAATCTAAGGAAGAAGCTTAATCAACTTAATCCAAGACAAATCTCAACTCTCTAAAAACAAAGCTAAGGTGAATAATAGTTTACATCTCATATTTTGAAATTTTCAGTTTCTAGAATCAGATCCGAATGTTTTTGCAAGTATATTGCCATGTTTTGAATGTTAGATATATATATATATATATATATATATATATATATATATGCTTGTTGATGAATTATGCTTATTCATATTGGTTTTTATAATAAGTTTTGATCTGAAAAACCTATCAAATGACATCCAAATGCCTTGTGATTTTAATATAGGGTCTGAAATGGTATTTTAGAGATGGGTTTCAAGTTTCATAATTTTCTGAATTAATGTGGATTTATTATTAATTTTCTAGTGAAGAAAATGGTTAATTGGGTTTAAAATAATTATGGCTATTTTATATGAGCTTTGGGTCAGAAATTTATATATGTTGGAAAACATATTAAAAGTGATCTATTGGAATTTTTGGAGAATTTTACTAAGTGTTTTAATAAGTATATAAAATTATTTAAGGTATGTGACTTAAATGTTTTATATGTTTATAAAAGGAGAAGAGGCAATTTGCAAATGTTTTAAATTTTTATTTCTGAGAATTCGACAACATTTTTAGAAAATAATTTGGAAAAGAAATTAGCAACCAATCATATGTTGACAAACAAAGCACGTTAGTTGAAAAGAATTATTGTTTAAAGTAAAAATTCAGTTTTACCATACTTTTGTTGTTTCGCCATTTTCGGCACCTACCTTTCGACTGGGTACTCCGCCCCCATCTCCATTGACACCAATACACATAGTATCAAAAGCCTTGGTACGTAGTGGATTGGATATAGGTGAAAGGTATAGTGTCGAAACAGGGGTTACAAAGGGGTCGAAGCCCGGTTTTGCTTTTAAAAGGAAATGTGTCTGCTTTGCTTTTGAAAAGAATGCTTTCAACTTAGATAGCTTTCGACTTGGTCAAATGGTTTTAAGGAATGGTTCCGAAAGAGGTTGCGCCTTTGTTTTAAGAAATTGCTTTCGAAGGGGGTCGAAACCCCAACCTGCCACCTTTTACCATCGAAGTCGTGCCTTCGAAAGGGTTCCTTTGTTTTAAAATTAGAGCCGCTTCTCCAATGCTTTCGAAGGGATTGGTTTCGACACCATCAACTTCTTTTACTTAGGAAATTTCTTTCGAAAGAGTGCTTTTGACTTAGTTGTTTTAAGACCCTTTGTTCTATTAAAGGTTAAACCCAAAGGTTTTGAAAGGAATGGTTTTAAATGGTTTTGAAAGGTTGTTCTACATGTTTTACTTGAACCCAAATGTTTTCGAAAGGTTTGATTTATGCTTTCGAAATGTTTAAGATAAAGGTTTCAAAGGGGTGTTCCCCAATGTTTTCGAAAGGCTTTAAATGGAAGGTTTCCAATTGTTTCGAAAGGCATTTTTAAAGTGTTTTGAAAGGAGGATGTCTAAGGTTTTATATTGCTTTCGAAAGGACACTTTCAATATTTTCGAAAGGTCTATTATCAATGGTTTCAAAAGGTATATTTTGGCCCTTTGGCCTATGGTTATAAAGTAAAGAAGTTTACTTGTATCGAAAGTGGAACTTTTCATGATTTAGAAAGGGTTGTTTAAAGGTTTTAAACAAGAGTTTCGAATGTGTTCATCAACTATGTTTTGTGTAAAGTATATATAACATGGCACAGTGATTTGACTAAAGCAAATAGTATGTTTCCCTTGTTTAAGATGATTTAAAGAGTTAAATCAATTTGAAAAGGTTTTCGAGGAAAATTTTAAGGGTAGATGACCCTAAGTAAAATGACTCGGATATTAGAGTACCAGATGGGACTGGTATAGGGTCGCACACTATACATTAGCCTTAGCCCCAAGCTAATTTAGTCCAAAATTCTAGTGTGTAGGGCTTAGTCACAGGTAGGCATGTCAATGGTACGGGTTTCGGCCCGAGCCCGGCCCGAACCCGCCCTATTTATGCGGGTACGGGTTTTGGCTTTTACTACCCAAACCCGACTCAGGCCCGATCTGGGTCGGGTACGGTTTTATCAAAACCTGACCCGGTTATGGCCCGACCTGACTATTAGTTTTTCATCGTATCAAAACATGAGTGCATATGTTATTTATTTACCATTTTGTTTGTTTACATGTAGATGTTTTTGCATACTTTTGTTATGAGCTTGACTACATTGCCGTCCAATTTATATGTTAACATTGTTTGTATACAAATTTTACCAAAGTTGCAGTTTTAAAATATGGTTTTAACATAAATATTCTGAGTTAGGTATATAGTTATTACCTAGCAGGCTTAAAAAGCCCGACGGGTCGGGCTTGGATATTGGGTTGAAATACCCTGTGGGTTCGGGCCGGGCTCGGGTTTTAATTATTGTAATTGGACTCGGTTCCGGGTTTTATAATACCCGGACCGAACCCTGCCCATTGACAGGCCTAGTCATAGGTAAGAATTAAATGATGGTTACACACAAAAATGAATATATAAAAAGGAGACGGATAGGTTATTGGTGAGCCCCAAAAACCATTAGGATAAGGTGATCTTTGGAGAAGTAAGTTAAGGACAAACAGTCGAGAATTTTGTCTAACAGTTGTTAGATTATTTGTTTATTTTTTCTGGTAGGCCCGAGTCAGCAAACGGTTAGTAGTTAGCCAAACAAAACTATATTTTTCGGACAGATGGTCCGTTTGTTACCTGTTTATAAGCATATATGATATTGCTATCACCTTTATAATTAGTTTGATTGCAAGATTCTGAATTGCAAAACGATATGTTTTAAAGGGATATTAGTAAGGGGAAACCCATTTCACTAAGTGGCGTGGTCTCACTTAATATCAGTAAACTGAGATGTAATAGTATTATTCACACCAAGCTTTATGTCTAACTCGATGTTTATGTTTTTCCTATTAAACTCTCGGGTGCTCAAAATTAATTTGAGTAGATTGATAGTTAATGTTTTACAGGTTTAGTAGGTGGACAAATAAAGCTTCCGAAGACGTGTAGGAGGCAAAGTTAGCTATTTAGGAGTTTCTATTTAGTTATATTCCATTGTGATGTATTAAGACTTATATGTCTATTTAGTACTTTGATCATCCAAGGGGGTATCTTCGTATGTCGCTCTTGGCGTATTTTGTAATAATTATATTTTATCAAAACCTGGGAATCGATTATGGGATTATGTAAATTGAATATGAAATATTGCTTTGAAATGTAACCAGAAAAGTTGTTTTAATTGGTGATGATTTTATTTCATATTCACGTGCTTCTGATATTATGGATACCATTAACATTACCATATTTTGTCATTGAAAGTTAATACTATGGATGACTACATCATCTGTAGCGCTTAGTTTCGGGCCTCAAGATAGGGGATATTATAGCTGATATATACAATACAGTAATGCAGAGAAAATAGGAATACTATAGTAGGTAAACATCCAGCTTGTCTCCATAAGCTCTAAAACATCCAAAGCTAAATCTAGAAATATACACGGGTTGACCCGAGCACTATAAGAAAATAACACCTGGATCAGTCTGATAAATAGCCGAAGAAACTCAAGAAATATGTAACAAGTAACATTAACCATTGAGACCGTACAGATTACCGTAATGGTTTTTCACTCAAATTAAACCAATTATTCATTAAGTTTAATATAGTAATATAGTAGGTAATGTTTAGAGGGTATAATATAAATCATATCAAATATCTGAAATGGTTACATTAGTTACATTCAACAACATATTAGAGTTTACAATCAAAACCGCTAAAGTACATTTGCATAATGGATTTTTCCACGGAAATGCTTCCAGTAAACTGAAGTGGATCTCTATGACAAGGACCAGAAACCACCTTTCGAGCACTGTATATCTCTAGATAAAATATATCATAAGGTAAACGCAACTGGCTTATCGCCGAAACATAGTATGAAATGCATGGAACCAAGTACCAACAACTCTGCTAGCATCATCTATAAGCATCTCTAGATAATGTTGTTCATATAGCCTCAAAGGTAAGCTAAACACGAGACTGTGCATCCCACTATGCGTTTAGCCATCCCGATGTCGAGGTCACGTTCAGCATATGTCATATGAGTTTTCATCACTCGAATAGAACAGGAATCCCTAAATGGATTCCATCATTTCAAATAGATCATGAATCACTACATAGATTCAAGCATCTTGAACAGATCTTGAATCTCCATATAGATTCCCACATAAGTCCTCTAAGGAATGCTAACGCTGTCCTCTCTCTTTGAATACTCCTCAAGATAGACAGTCTGACACAATAGCTTCGTTTAAAATATTAATGTCGACCTCTCCTTGGGACTCAACTTAGGATAGACAGTTCAACACTATAACATTTCACTTCACAACCGCTTCCAAAACATAGAACTCGTATACTAGTTTTTAAGTTGTATTCGATAAGTAAAACACTTACCGATTTCGGTCTCTTCAAAACCAATTCGATGAATCTCCGAATAACTCAGTTCTAGTTCTTTCAGACATGAGCAAAAGCTGGAGATGGTCCATACTAATGCTCCTCCCTGGAGTTCTCATTAGTATGAAATCGCGAAGCCCTTCGATACTTCTTAAGTTATATTAGGTTAACTTCGATAATCGACTAATCGATTATCTAGTAAAAAACAATTGCTTATACAAATTAATGTTCATGTACATAACCTGTTTTCGACATTCCAACTTAAATATTCCCCGTCTAAGAGTGAAGCTAGATAAGTTAGAGCACTAATTGCATATCAAAGCGTTATCTAGGCACTTTATTCTTGAATCTCATAAGTAGATAAGTCTACCTCATTGGTTTTTAGTGTTAAGTATAGTATTAATGATTTCAATAAACAAGTAAGAAATCAAAACGATTAACACATTTCCGATATTCTCGGCTTAACTACTCCTCGATCAAGTGGGAAATCGGTAGGTTAGAGCTCTATTGCTCATATCCATACTCGAACATCAATCTTAACTCTCATAAATAGATAAGCCTACTTCGTCGGCTTTTAGCGTTAAACACAGTTAATTACGTTTCAAACAAGCAATTAAACAATTAACCATTTAGCCATTAAGCAATTCTTAACCCTTTTTTGAACCTTTGGCTTTACGTTAAAAACCCTTTAGAGATGATATACAAATATACAGTAATTTTATTTATAAAATAGATATTTAATAAAACACTTTAAAAGATAATATTACATAAGATTTTTATACATTAATAAAATAATCAACTAATCTTCTAAAAACTATATACTTAAAAATGCTTTTAAAATACTTTAAAATACTTATAATAAGATTTAAAATATTTACTCAAAATATTACTTGAAAATAACAAGTTTATAAAATCCTTTAAGACTTGGAAAAACAAGTTTTCATTATAAAGACCTCTTATTTAAAAATTCACAACTAATTCTTAATTATTCATAAATATCTCAAATAAATTTTAAAATAATTTAATAATAGTTAGTAAACACTTGTAAATATACTTAAATATAAATATCATTTCAAACCATTAAAGTCCAAAAATCAAGGCTAACGGGGTACTTTTGCACAAGTGAAGTTTTGGCCATTTTTCAAAATGTTACTTAACTTTTTAGTGTCCAAACATTTTATGGAAGCAAACATACATATTAAACATAATAAATACAGTGAGGAACCCCTAAGTATCTCTTCACAAAGTTCCATAGAAATTGCCAAAATCAAGATAATTCCAAAGTGCATCCACAATGGCTACTGCTATAAGTGTACTTTCAAATCCAAGTCCAATCTAAACTAGAGTTAAACTACAACCTATGTGATTTGTTTCAAGACCTTTCTATAGGTTACATAAGTTCATTCAAGTCCTTTCAAATCCATTCATATGGATCATATGCCATTTGCTTTCAAAGTAGGAATCAAAACCAACATTTCAACATATGTCAATATCAATTCAACAACTTAAACACATTCAAATACAAGTATATATGAGTTATATTTCCATTCAAAGTTGTATGTCAGCCCACCTTTAACCCAAAAAAGCAAGATCCAAGTACCTAACTCCAACCTCACCTTGCAACCACCTCCTTCCTTCTATCTTTTGTTTGCTTTCACTTGCCTCTAGCCCAAAACCCCACTTTAAAGCTCACAGGCTTCCTTAATGGGGAGAGGATGGCTTCACGTTTTCAATATTTAATATGGTGGAAAGTGTTGTAATGTTGTCCCCAGGCTTCATTCTAAATTTGAGTTGATTTGAATGAGTTTTGCAATTATTTTCTTTAGAATATAAGAGAAGAAGAAGACATTAAAAAGCTTGGTTTTTTTTGTGAATTTGTGATTTATTATCAAGGGTATGCCCCCACCTTATATAGGATTTATATGGTGCTCTTTAAGCTTGTTCTCACTCTCCATTCATGTCATAGAAGACTCACCCCTCCACTTGCTCCATCTCTTCTCCTTTACATCACTTTCATTAGAAAAATACTCTTATACCCTTAACTTTTTAAAAGTGGAAATTAGCCACAAGGGCCTCTTTAGCAAGTGGAATTAGTTTCTAGGACACAGAACTGAAATAATTACTTTCAAGGACAAAACGTAAAATAATTAGTTTCTAGGACCTAAAAACCTATGAAATTATGTCCTTGAAAGTAATTGGACTGCTGACTTTGTCCTTGAAAGTAATTATTCTGCTGACTTTGGCCTTGAAAGTAATTTCTTTGAATGTGTGTCCTAAAAACTAATTGGACTACAAAGTTTGTCCTTCTGGTGAAATGCCCCTTTTTAAAATATCTCTTATCCAAATGGAAAGTTCTAGAATGTTCTATTTTCTTTATGAAGAGAAGTGTTAATTAGTTACTATTTTGTTCATTTGATCATCAAACAAAGTGCACAAGAGTTCGAACAACTTATATCGATCAAAAAACTGTTTACCGATAAACCGATTTTTAGTCACATTATCAATTTTTTTTCAAAGAATATATTTTTCTAAAAAAATTTAAAAAAAAAATTTCTCATAATTATTTATTAACTAAATGGTGTTTAACAAGGTTATGAAATCCCATTTATAACATTTAACTATATTTTAAAAGTTTCAGTATTCGAAGACGAAGTGTTCAAATTTCTGGATCGCTACATTCTCCCCCACCTAAAACATTTCGTTCTCGAAATTGGAATAAGAACGATAATCAAAGGAGATGGAAGAACAAGATATATATATAGAATATTATTGAAATTATATACAAACCAAATAGCAAACCAAAATGGATACTAAGCGACTTTATCTCCAGCGGTGAGTATGCTACAAAAGATGTATGATACTAGGATAAGAAGGAAACCCTAGTCTATAAGCAACCCTGGATAGAACTCCTTCAAACCGTCCTCTGTCTTCCTTGCACAACCCCGAGCACCCCTGCTCCACAACACTTCTAACTTTAACAAAGGAACAAGCACACAACTACTCAAATAGAATTCACAATTACTAGCAACCAATGCTCATGCTTTGCTCAGGTTCAAAACTCTCCCATCGCCCATGGACGATAAACAATCTCCTAAGCATACCTTATGCTCAATGGCCTTAGGTTATTACTTAGATGATTATTCATGCTACCTGATAATAAATCAAATAGAAATTCCCAAACTCCTCACAAGTCAACATAACATATCTTAAAAATGTAGTAAAGCCTATATAATGCATATAGACCATCCTTACACAATATCCAATCTTATCACTTGGTCAATCACATAGATTTCACTTCCAAGCTAGTATAGATCACTTGACCTCTCTAGTGTGGACTTTGATTTGGTTCCTTGATTAGAAACCTCCATTCTCCTTGCATAGTCATATACTATGACAGAGAACATCTGGATCGTACCATGAAACCATATCAAGGGTTCACCGTCAATAATCGAGTGAAAAATCCTTGTTTGGACTAGTGTAAACCACCACAAAAACATGTACTCGAATACTGGATACGAACAGTCATGCGAATAAAACGATCTACGTACAACTTACGTACATCGATTCCTATAACTTATATTCCTTTATATAAAGAGTATGTCATTCGAAACTAAAATCATTTATGAGTCATTCAATAAAAACATAACTTCAAGTTCATAAAACCTCTTTATAACTTAAGTTCATACTCGTATAATAATCTATTACATCCTAAGAGTATAAACCGAACATCAAATTTGTTTTATTTAACAAGTATGTTTAACCATTTACCACTTGTTTTAACTTAGTACTGTGTCAATTCAAGTGTTATATAAACTGAACTTTATATTTTCAAAAACATTTAACTACATGTTCTATAACGACTTGGAAGTTCCCAACTATCCAAAATCCTCGTAAATTCCATTTCATTTTAACAAATTAAAACTACCAAACAACATATCATAACTTAACAAAGTTCCAATTTCTTTAAAGAAAAACTTTAGAACTAAACACTAGAGTTTTATTCCAAATCACTTTGAAAAAATATATACTTATACTTTTTATATATCAAATCATATCGAGATTATATCAAAATCCATTTTACTAGAACAACTCTGTTGCATCCCCCACTTAGAAACTCGAAAATGAATGTCGTTGATGCTGCAATCATCACCGAAATTATTTTCAAGTGATAGAAGTGAGTTCAGTAAACCCAAACCATACTTCTTGTACATAACCAAAATCATTTCAAAGTGGTATGAAATACTTCGTATAATAATACTACTTATCATGATCTCAATTTCATAAACCAATTTCCCAAAAAAAATTACTTTCAAATAATACTATTATTATTTTTTCCAAGATCTTGAAATACATTATCAAAGACATCGGGATTTAAGTTTTCAAATTCTTTGTTTAAACCCTCCTTATTTATAAATGATATTTTATAAGCGATGCTTTTTTAAAATTACTTTCATACATAAAATCTTTTCACAAATGCATATTTACAAAATTTATATCTTTTCTTTTGATTATAGTAAACACTAAATTTTAATTTCTAATCCAACATTATCACCGAACACCTTGTAGTCAAACCATGAAACTTAATTCACAAGGTGCTCGTTTCAATGTACCCACAATTACTGTTTACCCAACCCCTGATGTATAAAGGTAAAGCTGCTCATAAACAGGTTGAGCATAAATCTACAACAAATAATAGTCAATGCTCCTAAACTGGCCGAGCATGATTTAAACAACCATCAAGGTTATGAGGTATGAAACTATGAGAAGCATTAGAGTCAAACAAACACGAATAGGAAAGCCAAAACAAATGGTATACCCTCAAGAATATGCTTCACCTTCTCAGATGCAGAAAAAGAGAAGACCTTAAGCTGCTCTTATTTCTTTAGCATGAGACAATCTCTAACAAAATGGTCAGGCTAATGACAGCTGTAGCACTCCATCGATGCCTTAGGCATCTACCCTTCTTTTCCCAACCCACACTTATTAGAAAAGCGACCCCTCTTCATGCACTTGTTGCAAATAAGGTTAGACCTATTCAGCCGAAACTTGCAGTTCTTATCCCAATTGGTGTAGAAACAATAGGCCTTGGTGCCAAACTCTCCAATCTCAAACCCGTATTCACCAAATTCACTAAAGACCCTATAAGGTGATTAGTCATGTCTCTCTAAAACTCGGGATGCATACCTGCCATAAACATCTCATTCTTCTTCAGTGGTGTGTCAACTAATCCTAACCCAAACCGAGATAAAGCTATGAACCAGTTCGCATACTCCATCACTATCATGGCACTCTACTTGAGATCCAAGAAGCTCCTAAATAACAAAGTTTTTCCGGCTTACGGAACAAACTTCATATCAAACTCATCTTCAAATTGTACCAAACAGAATTCGTTCTCTTGGACATCAGCTTTAATAGAACTCCACCAATCCATGGCTGCATCTGTCAAATGTCGTGATGCCAACCTACGCTTCATCCTGTCATCCAGCTTCATATCTCCAAATATCTGATCTCATAATTTAATCCAAGTCTGGACTTCTATGATCATCTCTGTACGACCAAACCTCTTACCTTCCAGCCTCACATAAACATGACAAAGCAAAGCTAAACCCATCTGAGGCTACCTACACGACCTCCTCTGTGACATTCACCCTCAATTCCTCACCTAGAGCAACATTCCTTGGTGCTTGATTCCTGCCATTCATGACAGTACTATACCAACAACCTCTATCATTGGCAGCTCTAGTACTCATAGTTCTAACTACCTAATCAAAGAAAAACTTCTTTAGGACACGAAAGAATAGGGTTATTTCAAAGAAGGGGTTACTAAGAAAGTGATATTCCTACGGAATAATTTTAAAAGTCTAATTTTCAAAATACAAGTACGCTCTCATATGTATATTACACTCAACTCATTCTAGGGTGTCACTTACCTTATCTCTAATGAGCCATACCCAACCAAAGCCAAGGTGTTTGCTCAAACTTGGGCTCTGAAACCAAATGTAACGACCCGACTTTTCGAACCTCGAACATCGACACTAAATACATCCATGATATTCATGTGTCAAACACCCAAATGCCAAAAAGACAGAAAGTTAGGGTAAAAAAAGAACATGAAAGAGAGAACACAACATCAGAATCTCATGATAGAATGATAAAACATAATATCAGAAGAACGGTACAAAGGGTTACTCTAAATATAAAAAATTCAGAGTTACAAAACCTAAGTACTATCGTCAGCCTAGATAGTTATAACTACATGTCATTACGATGCTGATATATACAATACAGTAATGTAGCGGAAATAAGAATTCTATGGTAGGTAAACATCCAGCTCATTTCCATAAGCTCCAAAATGTCCTAAGCTAAAAATCTAAAAATCTAAAAATATACACTGGCTGACCCAAGATTTATGAGAAAATAACACCTGGATCAGTCTGGTAAACCAGCATGAGAAACTCAAGAAATATGTAACAAGTAACAGTAACAATAACTCCCGCTAGCATCATCTATACGCACTTTTAGGTAATGGAGTTAATATACTCTCAAAGGTTAGCTAAACCCAAGATTGTACATCCCACCTTGTGTTTAGCCGTTCCCGACATTGAGGTCATGTTTGGTATCTCTCATACGAGTCTTCATCACTCAAACAGAACAGAATCCCCAAATGGATTCTATTATCTCAAATAGATCATGAATCGCTACATGGATTCAAGCATGTTGACCGGATCTCGAGTCTCCACATAGATTCCTACATAAGACCTCTTACGAATGCAAACGTTGTCCACTCTCTTGGAATACTACTTAAGATAGACAATTCTACAAGATAACATTGTTTGAAATGTTAATGCTCACCTCTTGCTAGGACTTAAGCTTATGATGGATAGTTCAACTCTATAACATTTCACTTCACATCCGCTCCCAAAACATAGAACTCATATACTAGTTTTGAAGTGGTATTCGATAAGTAAAACACTTAACGATCCCGGTCACTTCAAAACCAATTTGATGAATTTCTAGTTAATACCATTCTGATTCTCATTAGTATGAAATAAGGAAGCATTTCGATAATATTTAAATTATTTCTGATCAAGTTCGATAATCGACTAATCAATTATATAGTAAAAAACAATTGCTTATATAAATCAATTTTTATGTAATTAACTCGTTTCCGATATTCCAACTTAGGTATTCCTTGTCCAAGAGTGAAGCAAGTTAAGTTAGAGACTGGTTGCATATCAAAGCCTTAGTTAGGCACTTTAGTCTTGAATCTCACAAATAAATAAGTCTTTCTCGTTGGCTTTTAGTGTTAAGTATAGTACTAATGATTTCTATAAACAAGTAAGAACATGATTAACATAATTCCAACATTCTCAACTTAACTATTCCTCAGTGAAGAGGGAAGCTGGTAGGTTAGAGATCTATTGTTCATATCCCTATTCAAATATCAACCTTAACTCTCACAAATAGATAAGCCTATAAGTCGGCTTTTAATGTTAAGCATAGTTAATTACTTTTCAAACAAGTAATTAAGCGATTAACAATATAGTCATTAAGCAATTCTTAACCCCCTTTTGAACCTTTGGTTTTAATTTAAAAACCCTTTTAGAGATGATGTACAGTAATTTTATTTATAAAACAAGATTTTTTAATAAAACACTTTAAAAGATAATATTACATAAGATCTTTATACTTTAATAAAATAATTAACTAATCTTCTAAAAACTATATATACCTAAAATACTTTTAAATACTTAAAATAGGTTTTAAAATATTTACTTAAAATATTACTTGAAAATAACAGGTTTATAAAATACTGTAGAACTTAGAAGAACAAATTTTCATTATAAAAACCTCCTCTTTGAAAATTCACAAATAATTCTAAAAAATTCATAAATATCTCAAACCACTTTTAAAATTATCTATTAATAGTTAGTAAACATGTGTAAAAAGAATGAAACAAAATACTTAAATTTAAATATCTTTTCAAACCTTTAAAGCCCAAAAATCAAGGATAAATGGGGTTGTTTTGCACAAGTGAAGTTTTGGCCACCTTTTGAAATGTTACTTAACTTTTTAGTATCCAAAATACTTATGGAAACAATCATACATGTACAACATAGTAAATATGGTGAGAAACTCCTAATGATCTCTCTACAAAGTTCCATATAAATCGCCAACAACAAGACAATTCCAAAATGCATCCATAATGATTATCACTATAAGTGCACTTTCAAATCCAAGTCCACTCTAAAACAGAGAATAGCTACAACCTATGTGATTTATTTCAAGGCCTTGCTATAGTCCATTCAAGTCCATTCAAGTCCATTTATATGGATTACATATGTCATTTGCTTTCAAAACAAGAATCAAGAACAATATTTCAACCTATGTCAATTTCAATTCAACAACTTAAACACATTCAAACACAAGCATTTATGGGTTATATTTCCATTAAAAGTAGTGAGTTAGCTCAACTTTAACCCAACAAACAAGCAAGATCAAAGTACCTAAGGCCAACCTCACCTTGCAACCACCTCCTTCCTTCCATCTTTCCTTTGCTTTTTGTCGCCTCTAGCCCAAAACTCCACTTTAACGCTCACGGCCTTCCATGATGGGGAGAGGATGACTTCACTTCTTTAATATTTAACATGGTGGAAGGTGTTGTTATGTTGTCCCAAGGTTTCACTCAAAATTAGAATTGATTTGGATGAGTTTTGCAATTATTTTCTTTAGAACATAAGAAAAAAAGAAGACATTAAAAAGCTTGATTTGCTTTATGAATTTGTTATTTATCATCAAGGGTATGCCCCTCCTTATATAGGCTTCAAATGGTCCTGCTTAAGCTTTTTCTCACCCTCCTTTCATGTCATGGAAGACTTACCCCTCCACTTGCTCCACACTTCTCCTTTACATCACTTCCATTAGCAAAATACTCTTATACCCGTAACTTTTTAAAATATGTCTTATCCAGATGGAAGCTTCTAGAATGTTCTATTTGCTTTATAAGGAGAAGTTTTAATTAATTGCTAATGTGTTCATTTTATCATTAGATAAGTGCACGAGAGTTCTAATAACTTATATCGATTATAAAGTTGTTTACCGATAAACCGATTTTCGGTCACATTATCGATTTTTCTTTAAAGAATATATTTTTATAAATAAATTACAAAAAAAAGTTTCTTATCCTTATTTATTAATTAAATGATGTTTAGCAGGGTTATAAGTCACATTTATAACATTTACCTATATTTCAAAGAGTTTCAATATTCGAGATGAAGTGTTCGAATTTCCGGGTCGCTACAATATGTAATTTAATAGTCACTAGAACGTTGTTCTGATCTCCTCCTCATTACAACCCATAGAATAGATTTAGAGGGACAAAATACTAGTATAAGATGGGAATGGTAAATGAAGAAGTCTTCTCATTCATGCTCGACACTGACAAGGTGACTAGTTATCCAAGGAATAATATTGATTCCAAGATAGTAGCCTTAGTCGACATATATGTTACATTATATTTTCTATTTCGCTGTGGGTTTATGTAGATAGCTCTCTGATATACTTATATTTATTATAGGTTATTGACACCCACAATCCGTACCCAATGGACTTTTGTTTCGATTCAATCAAAATTTGGGCCCATTAAGGTGCGGGTTGTTACACTAAGTAGACCGTCAGACTTCCATACATGTACAAATGGTATTTCTGATGACATCGTGGTTGATAGGGAGTGGATAGAGGAACAATCTCAAAGTGGAGCTCAAATTCAGACTCGATCTAATCAGAGAGAAGAAAAACTAAATGGCTTGATGATTTTGTGGGATTGAGCATTGAAGACACTGACTTTGATGACATGGTAGCTTATGCATTAAGCATAGTTCATGATGAGCTCAAAGAGCATAGAGATGCCATTAGTTCATTTGATAGTTCCCATTGATTAGTAGATATATAGAAGGAAATTGAGTCTTTTCACAAAAATCACAGTTGGTTTAGTGCCACTTCCTTCAGGCATGAGATAAAATTTAGTGCAAGTAGACCTATAGGGTGAAACACGGTGGTAATAGTGACTTGGGATATAAGACGAGATTTATGGTGAAGTGGTATACTCAAAGTAATGGTGTGTAGTTCTATGATATTTTATCTCCAATTGTCAGACACACTTCCATTCACATTCTTTTAGCATTGGTTGCCCACTTTATCATGGAGTTGGAGCAATTAGATGTCAAGGCAACATTCTTGCATGGTGACCTTAGGAGGACATTTACCTACAGCAGCTAGAGGGGTCATTGGTTGCCCACTTTATCATGGAGTTGGAGCAATTAGATGTCAAGGCAACATTCTTGCATGGTGACCTTAGGAGGACATTTACCTACAGCAGCTAGAGGGGTCCATTGACAGTATTAGATCCAATCATGTTTGTAAGCTTAACAAATCTCTTTATTGTTTAAAATTGTCTCCTAGATAGTGATATAAGAAATTTGATAAGTTTATGACCTCACATTGTTACTCTAAAAGCTTTAAGGACTAATGCGTATATTTTAAGAAGTGTGATGAAGATATCATCTATTTATTGCTTTATGTTGATGATATGTTGATAGCTTCTAAGATCTTGACTAGAGTTTCAGAGTTGAATACAGAGCTCGACAAAGAGTTCGATATGAAAGATTTGGAAAATGTACAGAGAAATTAAGGGATGAAGATTCAAAGCGATAGTAATAAAAGAGTTTTAAGACTCACCCAAACCCAGTATATTGAGAAAGTCCTATCTCGATTTTGTATGGAGAAATCTAAAATGGTGGCTACTCCTTTAGGCTCTCACTTTCAACTATCCAGAGATATATGCTTTACGTCGAATGAAGAGAAAATGGATATGGCTAATAGTCCTTACTCTAGTGTAGTTGGAAGCTTTAGGTATGCTATTGTGTATGCACAAGGCATAACTTAGCTCACGTAATTGGCATTTTTAGTAGATACATGTCTAACTCGAGCAAAACTCATTGGCAAGAAGTAAAATGGATTCTATAATAATTGGAAGGCACTTCTGATACTGGCTTCTTGTTTGGAGAAGTTAGTAGTGATATAACTCTAGGGGGTTATTATGATTCATATTATGCTAAGGATAGAGATGCTAGGAAATCGATTTTGGGCTATGTTTAGACACATGGTTTATGTAACGCCCGACCTTTATGCCCTCATTAACAAAGGATGTTAATAAGTAATATCATCTGCTAATGTAGAGAATAAGGCTGTTTAAGAGCGACCATCCATAATATTACTTTGGGCGAGTATCAAATACATTGAATTATATGAATTTATTCATTTTATGGAGAGGAATTCAACATATAAGATCTAGGTACAAAACAATAATACAGTGTCTTATTATGATTCAGAATAATATAAAATATCATAGACACATAATCATAGATCGTATCAATAAACATAACGTTACATAACATATAACATAAAGACTAAGATACATGACCAAGTACAAAATGAGTCCACGTCTCAAATAATATACAACCATACATGAGTTAACACATCAAATGGACTAAGGACTATATATATAACTAGCATAACTTCTACCCAAGCTAGCCCAAGTTCAAAGCCAAAAGTCCTTGCTACCTATCAAGTCTCGATCTGACCCGAGCATTAAAATAACACCTGAGTTAAACTTTCTCTAATTATCAAAAAAAGGTTAGTCTATAATAATAGTTTTCATAAACATAAAGGATAAATATCACAGATTGTACTTCACTAATCTACTTAATAGTTCATATGAACTTCATGATTTAAGGTTAAGCTATACTAATTCAAAACACAACATCAACGTGATAGCAACCATTATTAAGAGCATAGTCATACACAATCATGAATGCAAGCGAAGGACAAGCACTTCGCAAGTTAATAGTCATCATCCACTTCACACCTGAGAATTAAGCACTTCACTAATTTATTATCATCGACATGCACATCGCATGTAAAATAAGCACTTCGCTAGTCGACTATAAGACAAGCGCATCACGGGTCAACACCAAATACGAGTACATCTCTTGTCGTCATCAATAGCTAGCCTAAAGACAAGTGCATCACATGTCCATACAATTACAAGCACATCGTAAGTAATAACTCATTAGTAAATGAGTAACACCAGAAGGGTCTCGACAACCCACACAATCCACATAAAGTGTTGACCCTTGCAATTGCCTAGAGGCCAACCTTCTCTTTTTCCCATAATCTAAACCCAAATCAGCGAAGATACACTCATAATGCAACAGCTAATTCTCTACCTCAGTAGCATTCTCCGTCCCCATTAATGGCTTCCTAGCAAGACTGGTGTAATCTCTGCTCAGCCTAGCATAATTATTCCCAACTGGAACCACAAGATTAGCTCCTCCTATGTTTCCAGCAACTCCAGCGGCAACTCTTGCTTGCATCATATTGACGAAGAACTGATACATCGCCCTCATATCTACTGGTGGATTTCCAACGCCCACAATGGTATCAGCATTTTGGTTATTAGCATTAGCCGGTCGACCCGGATTCCTTCTAGAGGTGGGTCGAGCATTTCCATTAGTTGTGGTGCTTCCTCCACTGAGATGTCCTCTTTCGTTTCCTGCTTCCATATCCCCTTTCTCGTAAATTTTCATATGAGCCGTAGTAAGATATAGAAGAACGGTCTAAGAGAGTGGGGAATACGTATTTATATATATAACTATATATCAAATACAAGTACGCTACTATAGCATTATCTCAACCCCGATCATATTTCTGATTCACTGGACTGTGTTCCAAAAAAGCTTTTAGGTTTAACTTTTTTTTCTTTCAAGTTTTCATAAATCTATGCTCTGAAGCCAACTTGTAACATCCCCCTACTTGGAGGCCCAAAACTAATGGCTACAGATGTTGCAGTCATCCATAGTTATTAATCCTCGATGACCAAACATGGTAATGTTAGATACATTAATACACAAAAACACAAGTATATGGAAAAAATTTAAAATAGCAAACATAGTCCACATTCCATTTCAAAATATTTCAATTTCATTACATAATCCCAGTGCGCAGACCACGTTCAGACAAAATATACTTAATACAAAATTCGCCAAGAGCGACATATGAAGATGCCAACTGGATAATCAGAGTATATAACAAGGCAATAAAAAAAAATTTCCTACACAACCAAACACAGTGGAAATAAAAGAATGCTAAGTAGCTATCATGCCTCCTACACGTCACCGAAAGCTTTATTTGTCTAAAAGAACACTTGAAAACCCTAAACCTCAAACTACTCAAAATCAATTGAGTACCCAAGAGTTTAAGGGGAAAACAAAAACTTCGAGTTAGACATAAATCCTGGTATGAATAATAATCTACCATCTCAAACCATTTAGATACCTAGTGAGACCACGCCGCTTAGCGGAACGGGTTTTCCCCTCACTAGTATCTTAAAAACCTTATAAAACAATATACCGTGCTCCTACATCCACAATGGTTAAAAAATTCAAAACAATACGATGATATGTAAATAAGTAAGTTAATTCTGGATAACCCATCCCCATTCATTCTGACTATCTGTCTCAATTATAGTTTCTAGGATTACTATTAACCTATTAGTTTTCATGGGCTCACTAATAACCGGTTAAATATTTATGGACTACCTGTTCGATTTTATAGTTTCCATAGGATCACTAAGAACCTATTAGTAAATACAATATCTTTTCTCTTATCCTAGTTTTCATGTATTGACTAGGAACCTATTGAATAACTATCAATATCTTAATCCGGATATAGTTTTCATGGGCTAACTAAAAACCTATTGGCCCCTGCTAATATCAAATCATAATTTTCATGGGCTAACTATGAACCTATTGGCCCCACCAATATCTTTTCCTTTATACAGTTTTAATTGGCTTACCGTGAACCTATTTGCCCCTGCCATTATCTTTAATTAAGATTTAACATTTCTTAAGTTATATTCACTACTGGGTCAACCTACGTGTTATTCTGCCCTTCCCTAAAGTACCGTTACGGGTTAATTACGATGTGAATAAATATATGAAGAAGCAATCAACAAAATAATACCAACACTTGTAGTTTAATATCCTTGAAATAATTTTATATAAAACTTGGTTAATCCCTTCAACTTGTTAATCAAGTAAAATTTCTTCTATTTCAGAACTCTTTAATTTATTTATTCCATGGTTTTTCCTTAAAAATGAGATTGGGCTATTTGTTTTGAAAACCATAAAACATCACTTTCAAAACCCCTGGATGACCTCCATCGAAAGCATAGCCTCTTTCCAAAACTCTAAGTATATACCTTTCGAAGCTCTATAAATCAATCCTTTCAAAACTAAATCTTACCCTTTGAATGTGTCAAAACATTGCTTAATAATCTTTAGAAATATAGCTCCGAAACCAATGAAAGTACCCCTTTCGAAAGCATTGGATTTTACTCTTCAGAAACATCTTTTGAGTCAAAGTGGTTACACATGAAAGTATCTCTTTCGAAACCTTTAACAGTATTGTTTAGGGGAAATTTGATGTTGTCGGAACCATCTATTCTAAAGCTTAAAACCTTTGAGTAAAACTTTGAAGGATAGCATTGAAACCCCCTTTCAAAACTATTGCCTTCGAAACCCCCAAACCTTTTGAAAGCATTTAGGAAGTGACTTAGCTTAAGTTGAAAACAAAGAGAACCCTTCGAAAGCATTAATGACTGCAATACATTCGAAAGGTAAAAGAATAGCGGCTGGGTTTCGACCAGGTCGGAACCACTACTTTCCAAAGCATTCTTTTATAAATAAAGTAACCCCTTCGAAAGCATGTACCTTTAAAACATAACATGGAAACCTTCTTTGAAAGCTATTAGGAAAATCCCTTTCGAAAATATATGCTTTGACTATGTCAAAAGCTTTAAGTAAAACGAAGCAGGCACTTAACATTTGAAAACAAAACTAAGCTTTCGACCCCATCGGAAGCATTGCTTTCGGCACCATGGCTTCCGCCTTTCCTCCAATCCACTACGTACTATCTAAGTGATACCTTGTGTATTGGTTTCGACTCGGTGGGTTTCGGCTGAGTTGGAGCGGAAGCATTGGAGTCGAAAGGCACTACTATAGGAGGCGTAACTAACTTTTCTGAATAAAGGCTGAAATTATGCTACTTTTAGTAATTGCTTTATAATTACTTGCCTATTTGTGATTCTTTGATTGGTTGCCTTAAAACTTTTCAAATACTTTAAAAAATAACAACTGCATTTATCTGCTTCAAATTGAGGGAAAATTAACGTTTAAGCCCATCCATTAAGCAAAACCAATAATGCAAATAAGTCCTTTTAAAATAACTTATTTTCCATAGCAAATCAATTAGGAAAAGCCCCCAAAAATCATAGAAATTCACTTTCATCATGTTATCAAACATATTATAATTTCAGACCCAATTTCTTACTAGAATAATCGAAATAAATTTTAAACCCAAATATATCATATTTTCCTTTAGAAATTCATAATAAATTTTCCATAGCTTGGAAAATTATGAAAATTTAAACACATCTCTAAAATCATGTTTTGCCTAACATATAATTTTTCCATGGCATTTTAAAATCAATAACAATCATTTTTGCCCTAAAACCGTGCAAATTCATATGTAAATGAATTGGTTTAAATCAAACATATAACAATTCAACCATATCATCATCCAAAACATCATAAAAACTAATTTAACCTTAAATCCGAAAACATATGATTATAAAAACAAAATAGAGATGGAATGAATTATTATTCACCTTGAATATGATAAGAGCTTTGAGATTTGATTTAAGATTAACCCCTTGCTTTAATTCCTTAGCTTGATTTAATCTTCTCCTCTTTTCTTCCTTGTAATGGCCAGCTTTCTTAGGTTTACATTTGCTTTGTTTTTGAGAAATAAAATGAACGTGAGAAAATGAAAGGATATGTGAATAGGTAGGTTATAGAAATGAAGGCAGTTACTCCCTAATAGGCCTTTATGTAAATTAATAACATATTAGTCAATTTAAGCTCATTTATAACTATTAAGCATGGCCTTAAATTTGATTTCTCAAACCTCAATCCTCTTATCGTTCTAATTCTTACATTATTCTATTTAATTTATCTAATTAAATCTCTTGAATATTGTTATCAAAAATTAGGGATGTTACAATGTCTCTCGATTTTTAGTGATCTTTAAGTTCTGTTATGAACTATATCGTGACATTGTTATCATATAACAATATTATGTGATTCTTAACATTTGGAACCACTGTAACGACCCGTATTCTACGTATCGGAGGATCGTAGAAAATTTATGTTATTTTCGTATGAGGTCGTATGATTCTAATATTTTGAGAAATAACTCTTAGGGACATTTACTACACCCATGATTTTTGGTGAATTTCAATGTAACCATTTTGACCCAGTAAATCTTGTATAGACTATAATTTTGATAAGAGCCAAGTTAGGTCTGAAACCACTTCATTAGATCCGGATGATGGTTTCCTTTTCTTTGTAGTGGTATTAAGAAAATAGACTTACCATTTGAGAGTAATGATTGTTTTAATTTTTCTTTGATTCTGAGCAACTTAAGTGGGTAATTTGGGTCATTAACCTTGAGGCCTATGACCTATTTCAGGTTTGGAGCATGTGGAGGCAATTTGGACCTCATCCCTATTATTTCACAACTCCTAAAATAGTTAGAAACCTCCATTAAACGTCCATTAGCCAAAAAACAACCTTTAAACACACTTTAATTAGCCAAACAACCTCATTAAGAAGAGATTAACGAGATTAGCACTCAGAATTAGGGATTTGGGATTTGCTATTAGAGGAGCATTGGCATTCATGCCTATTACTGTCCACTTGGGATTTGGGATCTTGCTTTGAATTAAGGTGAGTGATTAGATCTTTCACTTATTAATTAGGCTATTTAACACCCTAAATGATGTTTTAAAAATTATTTCAAAATCCTAAAAATCTTTTTAGACCATTTTACACCAAATATGTGAATTTTAGATGATTTGGATTTTATTTACAAAAACATGGTTTTATGGGTTCTTAACTTGTTCTTATGTGTCTTCCAACTTTTACCTTAGGCTTCGGCTCTTCAAATTAGATACACTTGATTGTTTGGCTGTTATTAATATTTAAAAATGATGTATGTATTCTTGCTCCATGTTTCCTTGGTTGAAACGCCGATCGAATGGCGAATTAGATAAGTAAGAATTATGGGTCGGTGAATATCCATAAAATTTCATCATATCGAAGTGCGATCGATATGGGGAAATTAGGAAGGCCACATGAGGTTGCACACCAAGTTTCAAGTGATTTGGAGTTTGCATGATCGAGTTATGGGTCTCCAAAGTATGGGTCGACGGTAGCTTAATGGCATGGGTCGGTGGTAGCTTAAGTTCTATAGATCGGTAGGAAGCTAAGTTCAATGGAGCGGTGAGAAGCTAAGTTCTAGAGCTATGGATTGGTGTATTTTCAAAGAGCTATGTATCGGTGTATCTTCAAGAGCTATGGGTCGGTGGAGACAAATTGTATAAATTTAGCCAAGTCATATGACTATGGATTGTCTCTAAAAAAATTGTCAAGACCTATGGGTCAGTACCAATCCATGGGATTTGATCCAATTGGAGCGCAACCCATAGAGGAGCCTTGGGAGGTGTGCAAGAACTCATAGGTAAAGTGTAGGGTCGATAGTGATCGTTCACTGGCCATAAGTCGGTGGGGATCGTTCGGTGGTCATGGATCGATGATGATCCGTGAATTTTATTCCAAACTTGGTGCTATTGACATGGGGCATAAAGTAAGACTCCATAAGGCTATGTTCCGAGATCGTTTGGAGTTCGTGTGCTCAAGTTATGGTCATTTGATGATGGATAGCTATACTTCGAGAGGAAGAGTAGAAGACGACAAGTCGGATTGAGAGGACGATTGGAGGCGGGTTACGGGACACATAATGACACTCTATGGCTTACGATGGTTGCTAAAAGTAGTCCCCTACCATGATGACATCAGATGGGAGTCGAAAGAATAGTTCCAAGATGAGCTCTGCTATGGAGGACGCATGCAAAGGGATCGTTGGTATTCATAGGTTTTGATATGTACTCATAAAGCAAAGGTATGCGAGGACGCTCAGTTGGGCATATGAGAAGCCTCATATCACACGATGTTTCTATCTGAGTACCCTGGGTTGTCTACGGGGGGTGTAGTCTAGGTCCTGGCCTATTGAGTGGCATGGATTTGAGTACTGAGAAACCTGGACGTCGAGTAGTCCTTGGCTCTACGGGGATGTTCATACAAGTATCATATATCCAACGCACTTAGTGAGTGAGTGTGAGGATGGATGATGGATGTTATGTTTGCTTGATTGTTTTTAATCTCCTTAGAGATGTCACACGATGTAGATATTACCGATGCTAATATCCAGAAACCTATTTGTTCTTTGACATGTACTACGCCCATGATGACTATGATATAGAGCAGCATATATCATATGTTATATGCTAACTCTGTGGAAACTGGGACAGGTCAGGTATGATTTCCCATACCATTTGTCCTAGTTTATTACCTTTACAATATTTGAGATTTCTATCGCTCACACTAGACTGTTATCTGACCTGGAGTTTTATGCTTTGCTTCCTATTACTCTAGGTACTTTTAAACGAGCAGATTACAGATATCAGGTATGGTGAGCACGTGGAGCTGGATAAGTGAAGAGCAGGATGTTATTCTCCTATTGTTATATGTACTCATTTACTATTCCGCTGCCCAGCACTATGGAGCTTGCTAGTGCTTTACTATTTAGAGATAATTATTTATGAGTTATCATCTCATATATAACTCTATCACTTATGCTTTACTGTATGGATCTATACACTTCGATGCTATGATTCATTCAGTTATTTATTATCTTGCCTATTTTATATCTGAGATGTTTTACTATTATATTTTATTTGATGCATTGTGAGATATACAACATGTTTTGTGTTGCTTGTTTACTTTACTTTACTAATGATCGCCCCGCATTGACCGAGCACCGCAACGGCGCACTATATAGGTTATTTGGGTGTCGAAGGTAT
The DNA here is from genome assembly GCA_030737815.1 of Allium fistulosum. Lineage (NCBI taxonomy): Eukaryota > Viridiplantae > Streptophyta > Magnoliopsida > Asparagales > Amaryllidaceae > Allium > Allium fistulosum. Next base: position 1,272,097,608 of record CM060901.1, on the reverse strand, counting down.
AGGGAAGTCATCACATTCCCTCGACTCAGTTATAAATTGTGCACTTATATTTATATACATTGTCTATTGCGACGCTATCCGAGGCGATGTAAGCCTTTTTATTGAATCAGTCATAGTCTTTCATTTGGAACATTTCCAATTTAAAGATTTTTAACTTCAATTTATTATTGACATATTATACTTAATATCAGAAGAATGTTTGAGTCTGAATAATCCTCCATAAGGAGTTCATTGTTTCTATAAACAATTCTCTAGTATTTCAAAAATAAACGAGAACACCTCAAACAACCATTTAGTGATATCTTGTAACGACCTAGAATTTTAATCGTTTGAATTTGGAATATTTAATTGATTTTAAATATGGAAAAGTTAAATTATAAGTTGAATAGCTTGAATTTCAAGTATAGCAATTTATTTGATAATTAAGGTGTTAAAATTAATATTTGGAATTGTTTACATAATTAAATCCTGGAGTAAATATAAATAAAAATGATTTTGAAAGTTGATTTAAATTCTATTTAAGTAAGAATGGAGATAGTAATCTTTTAATTTAGAATTAAAAGTGATTAATTTGGTTTTTATAATAATTCATTTTAATTAACGTGTAAATCCTTGAAGGAACTATCTCGGATTTCGACGAAACCAGTTTCATTGGATCCGTAATAATGAATTATTATAGGCCGTCGAATTTCGTGGCGATTGGGCGTATCGGTTGGTCGTGCGAGTTTGAAACACTTATAAATTAATTTTAGAAATTTATATAATATAACTGGGTTTAAAAAGCTATCTTTTGTGTATGATCGAATTAGGTCTCAAGACTAGTTCCACTGAGTTTAAAATAGGGGTATTACATATAGAACACCAGGCGGCACGTCTCGATAGGAGTTTAAAATTTTTGGAAGTTTTAAAACTTGATAATTTAAACTAAAAATATAATATATATATATATATATATGTTTACCATACTCAACCCATAACCCATCAACTCACAGCATTACCCACCACGTACAAGCTCATACCCTTTCTCTAATTTATATTACATCAACTTTCCCCTCTTTTCATTTTTTTCCAAACCTGCACATAAAAAAAGACGGAATCGAATTTAAAAATCAAGATAAAATGAAATACTTTAGCATAAATCTCAAAAGTTCGATCTTTGAGTTGTTTAGGGTAGTTCTTCATGCTATTAAGTTCAGGGAGGTATCGACAACTGTTTGGGTATGCGTCAATTTATGTCGTGAGCTTCATTAGGTTAAAGTTTCGATTCCTAGGCAATGGAAGTGGAGTTATATGATTTTGAGTGTGGATTGGGGTTTTGGGTGACAAGGCGTAGCTCGGGGCTGACTTTGGTGAAGTGCGGTCGTGGGTAGGTTGTCGCGACAGTGAACGGCGACCTGACGTCGCATTTTGCAAGGGTAGATCGAGTTTTGGAGTTTTTGTAGGAGATGGTGGAGCTCGCGACGAGGAGAAGTTTAGTGATGGTCTCAGGGGATTTCGTGCAAAGACGTGGTCGAACGAGGAGAAGGAAGATCGACCATGCAAATGTGTCTAATGTACAGGCATATGTAAAGGGAGAAGAAGATAAGGTGGGGGGATTAGTTTATTTAAAATGTAATTAGTTTATTAATCATTAATTTGAATATCAATAACTTAAAATTTTAATAACTCTCTCATACGAGGTTCAATCGAGGCATGGATTTTTGCATTGCGGTCGTGATGACGTAACCTTCGTGATGGAACTAGTTTGGATGAATTTGGAGATAGTTCAAATTTGGGCTAAAATTGGATGTCGTTCGATTTTAGTTCCAAACCGAAAGACTTTGGCGACAGCAGAAATTTCTGTGGGTTAAACTCACCATTTTAGTTAACTAGTATGATATATAGTTAATAAAAATTTCTGATTGAATGTTTGGATGATTTACAATTTTATTGGTTTGGATATATTCCGCCAATGGAGCGAATGAGACCCTACTACGTTCCCACGTATGAGCGGATGACCCTTGGTATACGATCCTATCCCAAAGCGGTTGATTTATATTATTTAGTTATATACTGTTTATGCTGCAGGAGGACCGGTTGGAGGGATCCAAAAGGATTCTTCACAGTGTTGATTTTATTTTTCACATAATTTGATATATGATATGTTGAATGCTATATTTAATGACATGAATATGATTTTGCTTATTTACTGCTTTAGTAGCATTGGGCCTTGTTTTGGGTATTTTAAAATATTTTAAACTAATGATTTGATTTAAAAAGAGATTTCAAAGTGATTTTGGAAATTATATATGCTATAATAATTTTTCTTGAATTATTTAAAGAAGAAATTTATTTTAAAATAAAAAGTACGATTTTTAGAGATTATAAATTTGTAGTTTTATAAAATATTTTAAATAGAGATTTTGAACTATGATTGTAGGTTTTTAAAAGCTTAAAATAAGTCCACGTTTTATAACAAAGGGATATGATTTTAAAAAGAAAATAGGATCATTTTGCTATAAACATTTATTAACCGTTTATATAAAGTGATATATATACATATATTAAGAATTATTTATAAATATGGAAATTATAGATGTGATAATGTATCAAAGTGGAATTTTACGAACAAAGTGAAGATTTGTATAATCTTATTTTATTAATAAAAGAATAGATTCATAAACGATGTTTATAAATAAAGGGAAACTTTTAACATTGGATAAATTGGAAAATAAATCACAATTGTGGATTTATGATAATATGTGGAATGTGGCTTTAGGAAATATAGTTGATTTTATTTTGGAAAATTGAAGTGGGGATAAATTGGAGATATTAAATGATATGTTATAAAATAGAAAGAAATTTTTAAATATAGTTTTATAAATACGGAAATGATTATGTTGATATTTTAAGTATAGATTTTTATCAAGGAAATAATATTTATGTTCTAAAAGTTGTTTGTTTATACTAATATTTATTTAATGTTGTTACAGTATTTTAATATTTTGAAAAGTTAATTATTTAAATTATTGATATGTTTTGAAATTAAATATAATTATTTATCAATAAAGTTTGGAAATTTATTATTTTTATTTATAATAATGTTAAAGATAAATTATTATTGTTTTATTAAGAATGTTTTTGAAACTACTAATTATTATATTTTTAAGATTCTTTGAAGTTAACTATTATTTATTTAAAATGTTTATTATTATATAATAGTGTTTTAAAGTAAATGATTAGAATTTTATTTATAAATGTTTTTGGGATTTATAAATCGGATTTTATAAACAGATGTGGGTTTTATAAGAGGAATCTTATAATATGGTTTGGAAAACTTAAAGGAAGATTATCTACAAGATAGAGTTTTATAAATGGTTTTAGATATTTATAAAAGAATTTTAGAAATGGGTTTACAAATTTATAAAAAGAGTTCTATAAATGGTTTTATGGATGTATAATGGAGTTTATAAATGATTTTAGAATTGTATAAAAAGGAAATCTTCTGCAAATATTTAGTTAATATACTTACATTGTTGAGATAAGTATATGGATATTTTTCCAAGTATCGAAAAATAAGGAGCATATATATATATATATATATCTTTATAAAGGTATTTTTTATACAAGTAATTCACAAAGTGATTCCAAACAATGAAAGATTATTAAAAGAGGCTAGTGATTGCTTATGTGCTTAACCAATATTGGTTTTCCCTATGGATTTAAATCCTTGATTGAATGTTTTTTATTCTATACTTAAATAACCGACTATCAAATATGGACACAAAACGTAACTTTGAAAATATCTATGAGAAACACGTGAGTTATATGGCATCGTCATCTCTGATGATGTTGTACTGTGTGTATAAATCTAGCTTCATTCTCCTAGGAAAAACGATAAGAAAATCCATCCACTAACGGTTAGGAGGTGATCTCCGCTCTTATCTTTGACTATTTATTTCCTAAAGAACCAGGGTTGAGTTTACCGAAAAACTATCAAATGTTGTTTTGAAGAGACCGAGATCGGATATGTTATTCGAAAACCACTTCGATCCAACTTAAGCATTTCGAAGTGAAGATATCTTGAGGATGATGGAATTGAAGACTGAGCCCTCAAGGGTTTCATTTAGTCCTAGAATGAACTTGTATGGATGAATGCTGGCATTGCACTATTGCCTGGAGGGCGTTGTTAGCATTCCAAGTTGGAAGTGCTATAAAAAGGTAAAACTTAGCCTCAAGCCTCATCAACCGGGAAATGAGAAAAACCGGGCATGCAGTAGGGTTATAACGACCCATAATTTTCGATAATTAAAAATAGTTAATTTAATAAGGTTTTGTGATTTAATGTTGGAAGAAATACAATTTTGTGATTAAATAATAAGAATGTAATTGGGTTGAAATGTAGTATTAAATTAAGGTAATTAATAACTACTTTAAATGTAATTCCAATAAATTAAAATGATTAAAAAGCTATAATTGGTTATAGATTGTAAATAAATTGTAATAATGTATGTATTAATTGATAATTGGATTAAAAGAGCAATTGATAATATAAATGTTGTATTAATTAATGAAATAAGGTGTAATTAATTGTAATTGATAAAAGTAGTGTTGTAGTAGTAATAACATTTGTTTGTAAATGATAAACTTATAAATGTGATTAAAAGTTAATGGTGACAATTGTTAATTGTTACCCATTTATTTAATCAATCATAATTAAATGCAATTAAATGTTACTTGAATATGAGTTAAGACGATAACTGTAAAAAGGTGAATGCAATAAAATGTATAGAAATGTTAATTACATTCTTAAGGCAATAAATTGATTCAATAAAAAGAGTGAAACCAAGATAATTTAATTTATTGGGTTTTTAAAATTTTATTTAATATGAAATTTGAAAAAAAATTCAGTGTAATTAAAATATTGCAACTATTATGGTATAGGATGATAAAAGGAGGATGTTAATTTAATAAAGTATGAACAAATGTTAACTATGCCCATAGAATAATAATTGAGTGAATTAAAGATTGAAAATCAAATTAAATCAAATTTATTGGAATTAAATTTATAATTAATTGGATTTAACTATAGTTGAAATTGGACTCCTATAATTAGTGTAATATTCAACAGTGTATTGATATGAAAATTTGTTTTAAATTATTTTAAATGTCCATGTAAACAAGAATGATAAAATTTGTTAGTTATTTAAATTTGAATGGAAAAAAATGATTTAATCAATTTAATATTAATTTATTTAATTAACGTGAAAATAGCCATTTTGGCCACTGTCTTGGATTTCGACGAAACCAGTTTCATCGGATCCGTAACAGTGAATTATTGTAGGATTTCAAGTTTGGTAGCGATTGGACTTGTCGTTTGATCGTACGGACTCGAAACGCGTAGAAATCAATTTAATTAAATTCAATTGAAATCAATTTGTGATAAGCTGATTTTTAAGCTAACTTCTTCAAACGAGGGAATCAGGACTTGAAACCTATTCCATTGAGTTTAAAAATATCGAGAACATATATTTTGATATATGGGATGATCCATTTTCGTTTCGTGAACGAAACGGGCATTACAGATCGTTTATCGTTCCAATCCAAATCAATCTTGTTTGCACAAAAAATGGACAAACACCTCAAAGTTGTATGATTTAGTAGATCTTATGTTGTTCTTAGTGATTTGGGTGATTTATGCAAATATATGAAAAACAGGGGCTAAACTGTAAAAAGACACGCAGATTTATAGTGGTTCAGCCAGAATGTGCCTACGTCCACTTTATATGTTATTTCTCTTCTTTTGTTGTGATTACAAGTACAAAGCTTTGGTACAAGTAAAAGAAAGTTGTTTGAAAGTTCCTTCCGTGCTTGAGCTCTCAAAAACTTGTCCCCATTGTTGTATCCCTGCCCCTCTATTTATAGAGTGAAGCTGGGGGTAGGGGTCTTGGAGGTATATAGCAGCTGGCGGGCCTGGGCTGAGACAATCTGGCCTGGAACACCTTGGTTCGGCATCCCTTGATTCGGTGGTAGGTTGATTCGGCGAAGAGTTGGTCCGGTCGTGTAGTTTGGACCGGCGTGTAGGTTGATTCGGCATAGACTGATTCGGTGGGGAGTTGTTCCGGTCGTGTAGTTTGATTCGGCGAGGAGTTGGTCCGGTCGTGTAGTTTGGACCGGCGTGTAGGTTGATTCGGCATAGACTGATTCGGTGGGGAGTTGTTCCGGTCGTGTAGTTTGATTCGGCGAGGAGTTGGTCCGGTCGTGTAGTTTGGACCGGCGTGTAGGTTGATTCGGCATAGACTGATTCGGTGGGGAGTCGAACATGGTGGATGTTTGGTCCGGTAGGGTCAAAATATACCCAACACTTGCCCCCAAAGTAGGGTAGGTGCATGCACGTATCCTGCTTTGTTTTTGACCATCCTAATTCCCCGTTTTTATCTGGTCCGGTAGCCCGCTTTTGTCTATAAGTAGATGGTTAGGGCCTTCGTTTTTCCATCTACCGAACCATTCCGTTGTCTCTTGCCGAATCAAAGTGTATCCGAATCAATCTCGAGCGTTTGCCAAACCAAGCAATTTAGCCGGACCAAGCAACTTAGCCGAACCAGGTGAGATTTTTTCTGCCGAATGAGACTTCGTAATGAGAACACCGAATGAGTTTTTACCGAATCGACTCATGGATACCGAGTGCCGAATGAAATCCCATTCGTGAATAGCCGGATGAACTCGGGTAACCCGAGATTACCGAATGAACTGTGCATCTGTTTCCCGAATGAACTTGTACCGAGTGAACATGTGTTTTATACTTCGAACTTCCAGTGAAATTCCAAATTATACTGCTTGTATATTCTAACGATATATTTTTCCCATTTTTGCAGATAAATGTCTCGAAAAGTTGAAACTCGATCAGATAAGAGGAGATCCGGGGGTGAAGGAGAGTCCTCGGCCGTGCCCCCAGCTCAATCAGGATCGGAGCGTCATGGGCCTGCCCCAAGGTCATTAGTGGATGGATATGGTCCCCAAGAGTTGCTGGACTCCCCTCCTGACTGCTTTCCTAGCTCTCTCAAAGAGGAGCAACTCGATGTTATATCTCGTTCCTTTGGGATCGATAGAGCCCTCATGCTGCTGCCGGGCCCAGGAGTCATGCCATACAGTCCTCCCGAAGGATACTTTGCTTATAGTAGGTACCATTGCATGTGTGGTGCTATCCCGCCACTCAATGCTTGGGTAGTCAGCTTCATCACGTACCTGAAGGTGGCCCCGTTCCAGCTTCACCCCAACTCTTATGCCATATTGGTGAGTCTCTTTGTTATTTTTCGGAGGAAGTATGGTCGCGCCCCCTCCAACCGGGAGATCCGGTACTTGTATAATTTAAGGGGCTATAAGAAGGGGTCCCCATATGTTAGCTTGGAGTCTGCTGTGACCTTCAAGCCGGTCTTGGACCTGTACTCTAAATTCAGCATGTTCAAGAAAGAGTGGTTCTTTGTTAGGGACGATTCCGTCTCCATCCGGCGCTTTACCTCTGGATGTAAGTTGATGCTTTTACTTATAATTCCTATTCCGATTGCGATGCTTCTTCTCATACTTTCTCATTTTTGCTAGCGACAGGTGGTTTTCCGGTTGTGGAGACTGACCGCCTGGTTCAGATGGCGGCGGAGATAGAAGCCATTCTTGGGAAATACAGATCATCTGCCTACTTGATTAGAAATGCGATTCTTCTGGAATATAACTTGATCCTTCCGCAGCAGTCTGTATTTAAGTTGAGGGAAACGGCGGAAGAGAGGGCGGCTGCTCAGGCGGCAGAGGGCGGAAAGAGAAAACCATTTACGAAACCTCCAGCCGTCGGAGGTAAGAAGCTTAAGAGGTCGGACGGTCCTTCTCCCAGCAATTGTCCACTTACTCAGGGGGAGATAGATGCGGAGGAGGAAAGAGGTGAGGCGGAGGGCGGAAGTGACGTTGAGCGTCTTGGTGACGAGGGTGGCGATGGACAGGGTGGTGATGGACAGGGTGGTGATGGTTCCAGGGCTCTGTCTTCTGGGCAAGTAGGCGAGATGCAAGAGTGGACGGATGATGCTCTCCGTCAAGCTTTTGAGGGGTTGGGTGATGATCCGGCTTTGGTAGAGAAGACTGGGGAGGCGGACAAAACCGGGACTGGTGCAAGTGAGTCTTCTCCGACTATTCCGGCCAAGGTGGCTCTGACAACTCAAGGTGAACTCTTGACCCCTGCATGCTTCACTAATGATAGGGACTTAGGAATATTTTATGACCCGCTCCCGTCCTGGAATGAAATCCGGGACTTATTGCAGTATCCCACTCCTCCCCAGGGTTTGTACAACCACAGCTGTGTTTCTTTTCCTTTTCTAACTTGTAACCTACCGCGTTTCTTGAATCATATAGTAATGTAAGATTATGACACTTGTTCTTTATATCAGGAGCAGGCAAGACGCCCAAAGCTTCAGACCTTCGACACAGGCTCGAGCAATATAAACTTTCCAAAATTTCTGCTAAGCCGAAGCCCTCAGCCCAACGCTCCGGGGATGTAGTCGGGTACCGTCCTCTTCTTGGGGTCATCGAAGAGGGTATTCAGCAGAGGAAGAGGAGTCACCCTTTATCCGAAACTTCGCTCGGTCCTCAGCCTCCGGCTCAGCCTATTCATGACATTACTGAGGAGGGTAGCGAGTTTGTACCCTCTCCACACCCGTCCGGAAACCCTTCTGTTATTCATATCGACCGTCCCGACTTGGCCCGTAATCCCTTCGCGGGTCATCCTGATCTGGATCCAGGTTCTCAGGATATTACTTTTGACGAAGCTACCGGTGAACACCTTCTCCCCCGTAACCCCATGGTACGAGTACTTGACGAAGCCAAGTCCTTAGACCTCGATCTACTCACCACTCGTATAGTCACTATGGGAGACGAGGCCAAAGCTAATATTGATCGGGTGGCAGAGGAGGCCAAGAAGCTGATGGGGCATCATGCTCGGTTGGTTAAGGCCGGAGAGGAGATAGGGAGCGCCAATATCCGACTTCGATTGGTGGTCTCGGATCAGGCCAAGCAGCTTGCGGATCAGGCTATCCAGATTTCTCAGCACGAGGCTGCTACTGGGCGATTGAGGAGAACCATGGAAGAGGCCAGTCGGGCCGAATTGCGGAAAATGGAAGCTGCTTGCAAAGAGCGGATTGACATGGCTATTACCACGGTGGATGAGGTTCGGAGAGCGGATCTCGAGCAGGTGGAGGATTTGTCCGAGAAGCTTGAGGCTGCAGAACTTGCTCAAGCTAAGTTGAGGGAAGAGATGGAGGTGATGCGGAGGTCCCTTCAAGCTGATTGCTCGAGATACAGACTGGAGAGAGATGCTGCCGTGGAAAGGTTGTCGGCCTCCGATGCCCGGATGAGGGAGTTTGAGGAGAACGAAGGAATGATGGATGACATGCTCCAGGACATGTATTTCCGGACTTGGAAGCAGGGTAACCTCTCTTGGATGGATGATTATCCCAGAGTCATGGCCAAGACATATCTTCGGGCTTTGGAGGAGGCTAAGGCTGATGCAGATAAAGAGGGTGGAACGGCCTTCAGCATGGATGTGGTCACTGCCCAATTCACCAAGGAGGAGAAAGTGGCGGTAAAGGAGGGTATGCGGCTGCTTGCTGCTGAAGAGGCGGGTGTGCAGGTAGAAGATGACGACCAGGATGGTCAAGAAGCTAGTACTGGTAAGTCTTCCTTTCTAGTCTTTCTGTTAACTTGGTTACTCATCACTAATGAATCCTTTTTATGACCGGACAGGCGGGCAAAAGAACAAGGACAAGACTTCGACGCAACCAGCTCCATGACCGAACCTGAAAAATTCTTTTTGTAGGCTTGGCATTGTTGTATCTGTTAGTCTTAAGACAGTAGAGTAACTTCTAAGTTGTAATTCTTGCTACTTGTAATAACATTATTCTTGACGTGTAATTTTTTAGCTCAAGTTGATTTTGTCATTTCTTTGAATATTTGTTGCTATTTCGACATATCGTATGAGAAATGTAGCTATGTGTATTCTTGTAATTAAATTGTGTTTGATGTCAGATTCTGGTTTTAAATCATAATCTCATGACTTGCAATGTTAGCGTGTGGTGTGAAAAAATCAAATTATAGTCATGCATTTGTACACAAAGGAAGAAAATACCGCCTTTCACGTTCTGTTTGTAAATGGCAGTTTCGAATATCTTGTATGACCAAGCATGGAGAGCAGTTGACTGCCCCGCCATCTGATTGTAAATCTCTGCATCCATTGGCGGGTATCTCTTACCCTGCATCCTGTACTTTATGGTTTGTTATAGAGGATAGGAGGAAAGTTTTTTAAGTAAAATTGAAATATGTGAAATAGCAAAACTTCCAGTCACGGAAGGCCTTCGATGTGCTTAAGTTCGTGGCAAACGGGTTTTGTAGTCACTTTCCCTAGCTGTGGGTCTTGGAGACATTTGTCACCCATCTTACGCCTCCGCGGGGAGTTAATTCTTTTTTACCACAGCCGCACTTAAGACACACCGGAGCCGAGATCGCGCACAGTAACTACCCGGGCCATTATGGCCCGTACTCATGGGTATTATTCGACTTACTGTGGCCGGCTAGCGTGGGTGCCGATCGTCAACTGTGAACTGCCCCTGGCTGGCCACACCTTATGTTGGGGCTTATAATCGGTTCACAGTCGCCGGCGAGCCTAACGCCGTAATGAGCTGCCTCGGCTATAGTCGGCCTTCTCGGTGGCTTATAATCGGCTCATTACAGTTGGCTTTAAGGGCCGTCGCGAGCAATGAGTTAACCCGCAGCAGAGGGATGCTGGAGCAAAAGTGTCTCATTGGCGAGGGCATAGATTCGCATAGTACCTGTTGGGGCTTGTCCACGTAAAGTTGCATTGTGGAGTGCTTTGAATAGAAACGCTATATGCTCAGGATTTTGTTCAACAGACAAGGATAAAGTTAACAAGCAGCCAAGATACAAAGGAACAAGTTAAGAAAGAGACAAGGCTTTTTTAAAGTGGTTCGGCACGAAAAAATGCCTACGTCCACTGATTCTCTTTGTTAATTCACTTCATATGGGCAATACAAGTTAAGAAAAGTATCGACGGAGGTGTTGGATGTTCCATGCCCTCTGGAACACCTCTCCGTCCACTGTTGACAAAATATAGGCTCCGTTGTGGAGATCTTTATGAATTACATATGGTCCATCCCAGATTGGGTCTAGTGCTCCGGGGCGAGGGAAGATTCGCTTGAGGACAAGCTCCCCTTCTCGTAAGGTACGATGCTTGACTTTGGAGTTGTATTGTGCTGCCACCTTTTGCTTGTGGGCTGCTGTTTTTAGGACTGCATCATTCCTTCTCTCCTCGACTAGATCCAAAGACATGTTGAGGAGCTCTTCGTTTTCTTCTGGGTTATAGTGGATCCTACGGTGGGAAGGCACAATGGTTTCAACTGGGAGCATAGCCTCCGATCCGTATGCCAAAGAGAAAGGAGTGTGCCCTGTTGATGTTCTGAAAGATGTGCGGTAGGCCCATAGTGCCGTAGGGAGTTCATCCACCCAAGCGCCCTTTGACTTTTCGAGCTTCTTTTTGATCAGAGTTTTCAGAATTTTGTTGACTGCTTCGACTTGTCCGTTTGCTTGGGGATATGCTACGGATGAGAAGCTTTTGTGAATTCCGTGTTCTTGGCACCAGTTGGCGAATTCCTCGCTGTCAAACTGAAGTCCATTGTCTGATATGATTTTTAGTGGGACTCCGTACCTGCACAGAACATTTTTGATTAAGAAGTTGATAACTTTCGCTGAAGATACTTTATTTAGAGGTTCTGCTTCCACCCATTTGGTGAAATAGTCGACTGCTACTATAGCATATTTGGCGCCGCCTCGACCCATTGGCAGTTCACCGATTAAGTCGATTCCCCATACTGCAAAGGGCCAAGGGCTGGTCATCTGAGTAATCTCGGTTGTTGGTAGCCGAGGGATCTTAGCAAATTTTTGGCATTTGTCACACTTCTTGACGAAATTTAAGGCGTCCTTGCTTAAGGTGGGCCAGAAATATCCGTATCGGAGTATCTTTTTTGCTAACGTTTGCCCTCCGGTGTGATCTCCGCAGCTTCCTTGATGAATGTTGGATAAGATTTCCTTGGCTTCCCTTCCGGCGACACACCTTAATAATGGGTTAGAGAACCCGCGCCGATAGAGGATGTCTCCTTGTATTGTGTAGCGGGACGCTTTCCTCAAGATTTTCTTGACTTCGTTACGCCCGTCGGGTAGTGTGCCATTTTGTAGGTAGTCTCGGATGGGAGTTATCCAAGTTGCTTCTTCGGTTGCAGCTATCAGATTCACTTGCTCAAAACTTGGGATCGTTTGCTTTGAGACAGTTACTGCCCCGAAGATGGCGACGTCTCTCATACTTGCTTGCTTTGCCAATTCGTCGGCCTCTTGGTTCTCTTCCCGAGGGATGTGTTTGACTAAGTAGTGGTCCAATCGGCTGAGAAGTAACTTGGTCTTCTTTAGATATGCTATGAGTCGTTCTCCTCGAGCTTGGAATTCCCCTAGTATTTGATTAACAATAAGCTGAGAATCGCTGTGAAGACACAAAGAATTGGCTCCGATCTCGATAGCAATTTCTAATCCGGCTATTACTGCTTCGTATTCTGCATCGTTGTTGGTGGCAGCGAACTCCAACCTTATAGCATAGTGCAGTTTATTTCCCCTGGGAGTGATGATTACCACACCTGCCCCCGAGCCTTGTTCGTTAGATGCACCGTCCACAAAGAGATTCCACTTGATATCTTCCGTTATTTCCAGTTGCTCCTTATCCTCGTTGGTAGTGAATTCTGCAATGAAATCAGCCATGGCTTGTCCCTTGATGGCGGTGCGAGGGTGATAGGTGATATCATATTGACTCAGCTCAATACACCATTTAAGTAGTCGCCCGGAAGTGTCGGGACGATGGAGTACCTGCCTTAGTGGTTGATCGGTTAGAACCTTGATGGAATGGGATTGGAAGTAATGACGTAGCTTTCGTGAAGTGATTAGTAAACAGTATGCTAACTTTTCAAGCTTAGGATATCTGACTTCTGCCCCAGTAAACCTTTTACTGACGAAGTAAACTGGTCGTTGCGTGCGGTTATCTTCCCTTACCAAGGCAGCGCTTAGAGCGTGAGATGACACAGCAAGGTATAGGTTTAATTCTTCGCCTTCGCTTGGGGTCGAGAGTACCGGTGGTTTCTGGAGGTGTTCGATTAGGTTAAGGAAAGCGGTCAAGCATTCGTCCGTCCATTCGAACTTTCCTTTATCTTTCTTTAGAGCTTCGAAAAAGGGGACGCACTTGTCCGTTGCTTTGGAGATGAATCGGCTTAGGGCAGCCACTTTCCCGTTTAGGCTTTGCATTTCCTTTCGGGTGGAAGGTATCTCGATGTCTCTTAATGCTCGGACTTGTTCAGGGTTTGCTTCTATCCCTCGGGCATGGACGATGAATCCTAAGAATTTTCCTGATGACACTCCGAAGGAGCACTTTAGTGGATTCAACTTCATTCCATACTGTCGAAGTACCTGGAACATTTCGCCCAGGTGGCTTACGTGATCTTTGGCTTTCCGTGATTTTACCAGCATGTCGTCTACATATACTTCCATTGTTCGTCCTATTAGCCCTGCGAACATCTTGTTGACGAGGCGCTGGTAGGTGGCTCCTGCATTTTTAAGTCCGAAGGGCATCACTTTGTAGCAGTACAAACCCCGGTCGGTGATGAAACTAGTGTGATCTTGGTCGGGAGCATGCATAGGAATTTGGTTATATCCTGAGTATGCATCCATAAAAGACAGGAGTTCGTGCCCGGCTGTGCTGTCTACAAGTTGGTCGATTCTGGGAAGCGGAAAGCAATCCTTTGGGCAGGCGTCATTTAGGTTGGAGAAGTCAATGCAGGTCCGCCACTTCCCATTAGCCTTCTTTACTAGTACCGGGTTGGCGATCCATTCTGGGTAAATAGCTTCTCGTATGAAGTCATTGGCGAGTAGATTCTTTACTTCTTCATCGAGGGCTGCTGATCGCTCTGCCCCCATACTTCTCTTTTTTTGTTTTACGGGTGCCTTGGTAGGATCAATTTTTAATACGTGGCATGCTATGTTGGGGGAGATTCCGGTCATGTCAGCGTGTGACCAAGCGAATACATCCAAGTTGTGGCGGAGAAAATCAACGAGTTGTTCCTTCAATTCAGTTTTCAGCTGCGACCCAATTTTCAGTAGCCTACTTGAGTCGTGCTTGTCTACAGATATAAACTCCATAGCCTCTACAGGCTCGGCGATGGCCTCCTCCTCTTTGTCCCTAGGGTCTAATTCATTGAAAGGGTCGCTGGTGTATCGAAGAGGAGGGGCTTTCTTTAGTTGCTATGCTTCAAGGCTTTTTGTGCAGAGGGCAATCTCTACACCTTTCCCTTTATCTCTCCTGTGGTTGTTGCGAAGTTCGGTTACATAGCAGTCTCGTGCAATGTCTTGGTCTCCTTCCACTTCCCCTACCCCATTGTCTGTTGGAAATTTCATTTTCAGGCACCACGGGGCTAGGACAATCTGGAAGTCAGATAGGGCTGGTCTTCCTAGGAAGGCGTTGTAGGCCGAATGGTTTTCTATCAGCACAAACGTCTGTTTCCTTACAACGGAGCGGGGATGGCTTCCAATTTCAACGAAGAGGTCCAGCTGCCCGATGGGCATTTTCGCATCTCCAGTGAAACCGTGTAGCGGTTTATCGCAGGGAGATACGTCCTTTATTGACAACCTCATTTTGTCGAATGCGTGTTTGAACAGGATATTTACAGAGCTTCCAGTGTCTACCAGGATTCGGTAAACTTCGGCGGGACCGAGTCGGGCAGAGATAACCATGGGATCCATGTGAGGGTACTGTCTTCCTTCTAGGTCGCGTTTACTGAATGTGATGTCATCACTTTCTTTCCGCTTTGGGTGGCGCTCTTCTATAACCGTATTGACACAGTCTCTATTGTTTCTGAGCGACTTCCCATATCTTTCCATCTCTTTCCAACTTCTGTCTGCGATGTGTGGACCTCCTGAGATGGTATGGACCACTATCTTCTCTTGACTAGAGCTGCTAGCGTTGCGGTCGCCTCTGCCGGTCCCTGGTGAGGGTAGCCTTGGGTTTTCATTGGCAGGAGCTGGAGTCCTGTCTTGACTTTTTACATAGCGCTCCAGTTTCTTTCTTCTGATGTGTTCCTCAATCAGATCTCGGAGATGATGGCATTCGTTGGTATCATGTCCGTGGGATTCGTGGAAGCGGCAGAATTTTCCAGATTTCTGTGCGCTATCTGATTCCTTCTTGTATGGTGGGCGTTTGTATCTAACTTCGCCTTGGGTGGCAAGGAAGATGTTTTCGACGGTCTCGTTCAAAGGGGTGTAAGAGTCGAATCTTGGTCCTGGCCGATATAGGCGTTTCTCTACTTTCTTGCCCCCAGCATTGTCTCTGGAATCATTTCTTCGAACGTCCCTTGCCACAGCAGGGGCGTTGCCATGGGTCGTCTTACTTTGCTGTCCTGACTGCCCCTCAATGGCGGCATCCTCAAGCCTCATGTATTTTCCGGCTTCATGGAAGAAATCGGGTAAAGTAGCTGGTTTTTCTTTTGTCAATCTCCTAGCAAATTTAGTGTCCGGATGCACCCCACTGCAGAGGGCCATTAGGATAAGCTTCTCATCGGCATCTTGAACTGCGGCTGCTGCGGCGTTGAATCTGGTTAGGTATTGCTGCAGCTTTTCTCCAGGTTTCTGTTTGACGCTGGATAAGGAATAAGCGTCCTTAGGTTGCTCCACATGAATGCGGAACTGACTGATGAATTTTTCTTTCAACATTTCCCATGAGCTGATGGATCCTTGGGGTAGATGACAGAACCAGGAGGTAGCAAGATCTGCTAAGAAGAGCGGGAAGCATTTGCACAGCACTCCCTCTGTTGCTCCACTCATAAGCATATGCTGCGTGTACCTCTGTAAGTGTACAACGGGATCGGAGGTTCCTTTGTAGGGTTCCATTGTTGGCATCTTCCATTCTCGGGGGGTGATAGCAATTTCGATATTGCGGGCGAAAGGGCTGGTTACCCTAGCGCCTATCCCTCGATCTCTTTGCTCCCGTTGGACACACTCTCTGAATAAGCGTACCATCCTTTCATCAGAATTTGGAGCGGACAGAAATGAGTTCGGTTCCGTCCTGTGGGGTTGATTCCGACCAGACAACCTGTAGGGATGGTATCGTCTATCATTCCTCATATTTTCCAGTGGCCGCCTTTGATCTTCTGGGAGCATGCTTGGATCAGCTACAGTTGGCCCTTGCCTTGATCTTCCCCTGTTGGGTTCTGATCTAAGCACTTCCTCGGGTCCAACTTCGGGCTGAACTCCAGCTCGGCCCCGTTCACTGGTGTTTCTGTGGTTAGGCAGCATGACAGGCTCAGCTGCAGTTGACCTCCGCCCGGTACCTTCCCCGTTGGGTTCGGCACCAAACGTTTCCTCAGGCCTAACTTCGGGCTGAGCTCGGTCTCGGCTCCTACCACGGCTACTCCTGCCGTTAGCTCCTTCGAAGAAAGAAGATCTTTGCTGTCTCTGAGATCCTCCAGATTGGGACTCGCCCCATGATTCAGTGTTGTGGTTGGATTCTTCAGCGTCCCTCAAGCGTGACATGAGATGGTCCACCAAGGCTTCCTGCTGGGACGTGAAGCGGTTAGTTACTTCAACAACAACTCTGTCCAAATCTGCCCTAGTAATTGCTGCAGGCTGTTCTGTGGCAGGAGTGGTGGGGTTAGCCTGTCCTCCATTTGTTACCGTTGCTGGAGGAGGAGGATTTACTTGATTTGCGATAGCTGGATCAGGAAGGCTACTGGATGCGATGTTTTTTCCTTTGTTAACATCTTTTCTCTGTTTGGGAGGCATGTTTTCCAAGTGGCGGATGAAGCTGTTAGGAAAACTTGTTAAGCGGATGAAGCTGGAGCTTCGAGCTTCAATTTCTCAGTGAAAGCACCAAAAATGTTTGCACAAAAAATGGACAAACACCTCAAAGTTGTATGATTTAGTAGATCTTATGTTGTTCTTAGTGATTTGGGTGATTTATGCAAATATATGAAAAACAGGGGCTAAACTGTAAAAAGACACGCAGATTTATAGTGGTTCAGCCAGAATGTGCCTACGTCCACTTTATATGTTATTTCTCTTCTTTTGTTGTGATTACAAGTACAAAGCTTTGGTACAAGTAAAAGAAAGTTGTTTGAAAGTTCCTTCCGTGCTTGAGCTCTCAAAAACTTGTCCCCATTGTTGTATCCCTGCCCCTCTATTTATAGAGTGAAGCTGGGGGTAGGGGTCTTGGAGGTATATAGCAGCTGGCGGGCCTGGGCTGAGACAATCTGGCCTGGAACACCTTGGTTCGGCATCCCTTGATTCGGTGGTAGGTTGATTCGGCGAAGAGTTGGTCCGGTCGTGTAGTTTGGACCGGCGTGTAGGTTGATTCGGCATAGACTGATTCGGTGGGGAGTTGTTCCGGTCGTGTAGTTTGATTCGGCGAGGAGTTGGTCCGGTCGTGTAGTTTGGACCGGCGTGTAGGTTGATTCGGCATAGACTGATTCGGTGGGGAGTTGTTCCGGTCGTGTAGTTTGATTCGGCGAGGAGTTGGTCCGGTCGTGTAGTTTGGACCGGCGTGTAGGTTGATTCGGCATAGACTGATTCGGTGGGGAGTCGAACATGGTGGATGTTTGGTCCGGTAGGGTCAAAATATACCCAACAAATCTGGTCCACTCATTCTATATTCAGATCTGCCTATATATAGGATTATTATAAACCCTAATTGTTTCTAATTTCTTATTACTGTACATACAATTATCCCAGGCTATCTCCTTCTTCTAATGGCAGAAAACAAATTCAATCTCAAAACCCTAAATCCAATTTCAAAATCAAATTTCAAAATTCAAACTCTCCAAACCCTATCATATTATATACCGTTTCGAAGCTCTCGACGAGCGCAAGTCAAATCTACTATTTGTTTTTCGATTTGGATCTTTGTGTGTGCAGAATTTGGTGATTAAATCTCGGCCGTTTATTTGGGGTTTGATCATAGTCGACGGATTGTCGATTCAAGGGCATGGGCGGGTGGAGAGTGACGAGAGGAGTTCATCCATGTGGTTCGTTGGATGATGATTGTGATTGATTTGGATGATGATTGTGATGGATGTTTGATTGTTGATATTGGATGACTAGATGTTGTATTTTATATTGTTATAACACTGCAAGTTCCCTATGGGTTGAAATGATACACACCCGAACGATCTATAGATTAGGGAAAAATCGTTATGAGTTGAAATGATAGAGTCGAGCAATTTTATGGATTTTAATTAATTCGGGATTGCGGTTTGAAATGATATATAACCGTAAAAATTTAAATTGCGGATTGAAATGATAAATATCTGTACCACTTTACCCTAGGGTAGAAAATTATATACGGACACCGGATTGGTCAAATGATTTTTAATTCATTAAATTTTGAATTCATTTAACTGGCATTTTTGAAATAGAGATGTATTTATATAAACTGAATTATTTTCGATAATCCAAGCATTAATGCTGAAATTGGAATTGATTTAATGAATTGTTCAAGGGATTTAAATTGTAATTTCAAAAGCTGAAGTGGCAAAAATAAATTAATTTATTGGAATTGAGTTATTGAAATGTTTGGATATAACTTTGAAATCTATTTTAAACTAATTTAAACTATTTTAATTAAATTAACTATTTTAATCAATTTAAAATTATTTTAATTTATATTAACCTATTATAACCTATTTAATCAAATTTAATGTATTTTACCAATTTTAAACTAATTAAATTTATTTAATCTATTTTAAATCTATTTAATCTATTTTAAATTTATTTAATCTATCTAAAATCTATTCAAGATAATTTAAATCCATTTAACCAATTTTAAATTTATATAAATCATTTTAAATCTAATTTAATCAAATTTAAATCTATTTAAACAATTTTTACTATTTAAACTATTTCAATCTATTTTAAAACTATTTTTAAAACTGTTAAAACTATTTATGACTACCTAAACTATTTTATAAAATTTCAGACTATGTAAAGTTGAAATATTTATATTTAAATCCTTGATGATGATACAACCTAAGTTGGAAATTGGAAGTGACACCTTTTTGTAAAATGACATATTTGAGTAAATATGATGATTTTGGAACGAGGATTTAATTAACCTATCTTAACGATAAATTCAAAAATGAATATGACTTTGAAAGTGAATATAGTTTGAAAGTGAATATGATTTTGAAAGAAGTATGATTTGAAATTGAATATGATATTTTGATATCAATTGTGAAATTGGCTTTCTAAAATGTAAAAGAACCATCCGGTGTGAAATTAGCGTTTGGTTGTTAAAGAGACCGGGATCAGATATTGTCATACTCTCTGCCAATACCGAAAACCACTTTAACAACTGTGTACGTGGTGGAGATTCCAGAAATGAAGTAGGATGATTTGGCGAACGATTTCTGTATGAGGTATTTACGTGACCCTGACTCCCGTGAGTCAGCTTAGATGTGACTAAAACAGGAGCTATACCTGGGCCAAGTGAGGCCATTCCTCCAATCGGACATGCTTCTTCGATACCATATTATGACTTTGTGATGATTTGGTGGCCACCCCTCGATTTGATTATGGGAGTGTGTTCGGAGGTGGGTGGTAGTAACTGCTATGCGTTACCACCAGCCCGATTCTGCTATTGGCATATCTACCCGGGCATTGCCTCGAGTGCCGTGTTCACATGCCCTAGAGCGCCTTCTACGAGTTTTTTTTTGTACCGTACCTATAGGGTGTCCTCTGGGTAAACCACTGGTTTGGTGGAGCTTACGGCATTGTATAGACTACGGGAATATATAAAATGTGTTAAAGGGGATATGGGTAACGCCTTAACGCTATTTTAATACTATACCTTACTATAGACACGATTATAATAGCGTATTGTACTGCATAGTAGATAGTTTAGAGGATCCTTAGGAGATGGGAATCTCGAACATCTCTTAAGTTATTGCATCCACGTTAGACACTGCATAAGAGATGTCAAACCCCGTAAACATCTCTGACGCTGTTGCACTCATATTTATTTACTGTTGATTTAAATTACATAAGATCTTTTAGTTCTGACTCGAGTGTTTTGTCTTTTCAATTCGCTCGGGTCAGTCTGAGCTTTTCAATTTATCGAAGACTGCTTTCTAGAGGACGAAGACGAAGAGTTTGTACTATTATCACTTATTTTATTTATTCCACTGCATCATGATGTTCCGCTGCATTATTTATTTATTACTGTTGTATATAACTCCGATTTTGTGTTGTAAAGGAATAATCAAATGTATTTATAAAATAGCTTCATGAACTGTTATTTGATTATTATATTTTATCATTCCGCTACGAGATTCTGTATTTGTTTTTTTTCTTTCTCTGTTTTTCTTATTTACCCCATAATAATCTGCCCCTTTAAATGATTTGAGTCTGACATGTGTGGTTTATCGTCGATTTAAACCGTCCAAAAAGGCATGTCCTTACATTTGGTATCAGAGCTTTGGTTTAGCGATAACCTTAGCTTTGTGGGGGTCTGAATCATATAAATTAGGGTAGTAATACCCTAGAATGAATCGCTGAGTGCATATGTATGAGAGAGTGTATTTGTTAGTGTTATTAAAGGTTTTTGTATTGTGTTAATTTGTTCTGTTTTGTATTTATAAGTTCTGGTCGGTACATAGGACGCTATGGCATCGATAGGAATTTCTAAATACTTAATAGGGCAGACCGACACAATATTGGTTGAAATATAGGTAAATGAAATCATTTTTGCCTATTATATATTTTGTATATAAAATAATAAAATTTTATAAATGATATAGTTGGATGTAATATGTTGTTTGTTAGGTAGAGAAGTTTTATAAATATTGATTGGAAAATAAGGTTTATAAATAAAATGAATATAAACTGAAATTTGAGAACTTAAGTACCAGGATTTTGGAAATTTCTTTCAAAGGATTTTGGAATATAATCTTTGCATTATTTTGGAATAAAATATTTGTTTTCGATAAATATTTCAAAATGATTTGAAAGAAATATTTAAAGAATTTTTGAAGGAAATAAGTTCTGTACTCCCCTCTTTGTCGTTGGAAAATAATTTCAGTGATGAATGCACTCATCATCGACATCCATTTTCGAGTTTAAAAGTGGGAAGACGCTGTAATAGTTTTGCTACACCTTTGTTTTGATAAATAAAACTTAACTTTTGATTTCTAGATATGATCTGATCTGTAAAAAAGATGAACATATATGTATTATTTCAAAATGATGTGAAAATGAACCCGAAGTTTAGTTCTTAAATTTTCTGATAATCAGCAGTTTTCAATTATTAAAATGAATGAAATCTTAATTATTTTAATTATTGGAAGTTTTCTAGAATGAAGAAAATATAAGTAACTGGATGCTAAGTGATAAATGGAAAATATAAGGAATTGAAAATTTGTAAACTGTAAATAAAAAGGGAAATGAAAATAAGAAATGGTAACCATGGAACATTTTGTTAACTAAATATATAAGAGGAACTTGGGTAATATTCAATTGCATTCTTAAAAACATACATATGACTTACAAGAATATTAAAAAGTTGAAATGTTAATAAGAATATGTAATAGAATATTTTACAAGTAAAACTTGGAAAAAATAAAAGTGTTCAATGGAATTTCTTCTATAAATAAGAAATTCTAATGTTATAAATTGTTATAAACTTAAGTCAATAATTTGAAATGCTACTAATTAAATGTAGTAGAAGTGAATAATGTAAGAAAAATGATTATAAACTTAAGTTAACATTTGAAGCTATGTATAATCAGATTTAATGGTAAAGGTGAATACTGTAAGTAAATAATTATAAACTTGAATTAATATTAAAGCCATTTATAATTAAAATGAGTACTATATAAATTGAATGATTATAACTTCAGAAACCATTGAAATGATTTAGAAATGGAATTAATATTCAATAATACTATATATGGGAGAATGAATGTCAAAAAGAAATAATCTATTAATGGGGAATTGAATTGTAAAGAAACTTACCTAATAATGTATATCTAATAATCGAAATAAAATAACTTAATTAAGCAATGAATGTAAAGTAGTAAAATGAAAGAAAATGGCATTGTATGAATAAAGGAGAAATGAACTTTGTAAGTAATAACGAATGTAAATTAATGAGAATACACATTATATGAATAAGAAAAGAAAAGTAAATGATGGAACAAAGGGGAAATCAAACTAAATTGTAAAGGTGAAGTAAACTGAAAAAATGTGTACAATACTTCAATAATGAATTCATTTATGATCCAAATAATTAAAATGGATAAACCTTATGTAAGTAACGAATGTAAATTAATGAAATAAGCCTTACATGAATGAATGAAAATTTAAAATTTTGTAAGTAATAAACGTGAATTAAGAAAATCATTGTATGGAAAAAAAAGAAATGAACAATAAATGATGTGAAAAAGATAAATAGAGTAAACTTAAGAATGTGTTAGATTCTTTGTTTGTATTGGCTTATTGATTGGCATACTTCTATTTTGTATAAAGATGTATAAATAATCTATAAGTTTTATCTACAACTGTTGAGTGTATGGTTTACTTCATAGTTTACTTATCATCTTATATGATTAGAAGTTCTGAACCCGAACAAACCATTTGTTTTAGTTGCTATGGATGGATGATTGCTCTTTTGTTGAAAATGATGTTTGTACTATTGTTTTCAAATGATTATAGTTATGTGGTGATGTTTTGTTTGTTATGTATTGAAACAACTTAAATATTTCTCTTTTACATAATTATTAACCTTTTGGATAATATAAGTGAAATACAGGTATGGAAGCAATAGCTACTACTTTTGGTTTGATAAAATAAGCGTTGTTTGCCCGACAAATAGGTACGTTCTCGGATTACGGTTTTCTAGCGATATTATATTGTTTTTCTTGTGGTTTGAGATATTTTATTTTGAAAAATATGATATATATTGTTATTATTGATATTCTTATTTCTCCCAGACCTCTCCGTACAAAGGAGACTCTACCGAAATTTTTCGTGAATTTTGGACTTAGAAAATTTTGTGAAATGTTTTTCGAACTTTTGTTAACTTGAATATAAAGGATTTAATTGTTATAATTTGATATATTTTATTTAAATTATTTAATAATGTAAATTAATTGTTTATAAATTTAACATTTTGAATAAGATATATTGATTACTTAATTCCTTCTTTTCCCTTCTTTTTCCTTTTTGAGGATGAAATGTTTTGAGTGGGGGAGAGTGTAACGACCCGTAATTTTTGATAATTAAAAATAGTTAATTTAATAAGGTTTTGTGATTTAATGTTGGAAGAAATAAAATTTTGTGATTAAATAATAATAATGTAATTGGGTTGAAATGTAATATTATTAAATTAAGTAATTGATAACCACTTTAAATGTAATTCCAACAAATTAAAATGATTAAAAAGCTATAATTGGTTATAGATTGTAAATAAATTGTAATAATGTATGTATTAATTGATAATTGGATTAAAAGAGCAATTGATAATTTAAATGTTGTATTAATTAAAGAAATAAGGTGTAATTAACTGTAGTTGATAATAGTAGTGTTGTAACAAACTGTAATGACCCCACCGCGATACCCATGTTAGCAAAGATCGTTACAAATAATGTCATCTGCTAATCCGGAGAATACGGCTTGTTAAGGGCGATTGAATGAGAATATATCTTTATACTAACACTGACACGTCATTTATACCTTTTTCATTAATATCTGAATTGAATTTTGACGTGTATAGTATTAATACAAAGTAATAGACACACCGATTTCTCAGAATTGGAACAACATATCATATAAATATAAATTACAGATCACAGTGGAATAATATACATCATACAATACCTAAGATGTAATTAATTGTAATTGATAATAGTAGTGTTGTAGTAGTTATAACATTTGTTTGTAAATGATAAACTTATAAATGTGAGTAAAAGTTAATGGTGACAATTGTTAATTGTTACCCATTTATTTAATCAATCATAATTAAATGCAATTAAATGTTACTTGAATATGAGTTAAGACGATAACTGTAAAAGGGTGAATGCAATAAAATGTATAGAAATGTTAATTACATTCTTAAGGCAATAAATTGATTCAATAAAAATAGTGAAACCATGATAATTTAATTTACTAGGTTTTTAAAATTTTATTTAATATGAAATTTGAAAAAAAAATCAGTGTAATTGAAATATTGCAACTATTATGGTATAGGATGATAAAAGGAGGATATTAATTTAATAAAATATAAACAAATGTTAACTATGCACATAGCGTAATAATTGAGTGAATTAAAGATTGAAAATCAAATTAAATCAAATTTATTGGAATTAAATTTATAATTAATTGGATTTAATTACAGTTGAAATTGGACCACTGTAATTAGTGCAATATTCAACACTGAATTGATATCAAAATTTGTTTTAAATTATTGTAAATGTATATGTAAACAAGAATGATAAAATTTGTTAGTTATTTAAATTTGAATGGAAAAATATGATTTAATCAATTTAATATTAATTTATTTAATTAACGTGAAAATAGCCATTTTGTCCACTGTCTCGGATTTCGACGAAACTAGTTTCATCGGATTCGTAACGGTGAATTATTGTAGGATTTCAAGTTTCGTAGCGATCGGACTTGTCGTTTGATCGTACGGACTCGAAACGCGTAGAAATCAATTTAATTAAATTCAATTGAAATCAATTTGTAATAAGAAGATTTTTAAGCTAACTTCTTCATACAAGGGAATTAGGACTTGAAACCTATTCCATTGAGTTTAAAAATATGGAGAACATATATTTTGATATATGGGATGACTCATATTCGTTTCGGGAACGAAACGGGCTTTTTGGGTCGTTTATCGTTTCAATCCAAATCAATCTGGTCCACTCTTTCTATATTCAGATCTGCCTATATATAGGACTGTTATAAACCCTAATTGTTTCTCATTTCTTATTACTATACGTACAATTTTCCCAGGCTATCTCCTTCTTCTAATGGAAGATAAAAAATTCAATCTCAAAACCCTAAATCCAATTTCAAAATCAAATTTCAAAATTCAAACTCTCCAAACCCTATCATATTATATACCATTTCAAAGCTCTCGACAAGCACAAGTCAAATCTGCTATTTGTGTTTCAATTTAGATCTCTGTGTGTCCAGAATTTGGTGATTATATCTCGGCCGTTTATTTGGGGTTTGATCATAGTTGACGGATCGTCGATTCAAAGGCATGGGTGGGTGGAGAGTGACGAGAGGAGTTCATCCATTTGGTTCGTACATCGTATCAACGGCCAGATTGTCGCATAAAATTCGATTAGGTCAAAGATTGTATGGTGGCGGGTATCCCTTTTTGGGTGATTGATCGGCATGAGAGGGGACTAGAGGTCTTGGTGGCGGTTTCACGTCAACCTGGGTGAAGGCGCTGTCCAGGCGCGTTTGTGGCAGTGGCGGTCTCAAGCATAGAACGGCGGTGGCCAGTGTTTTGGTGGGTCGGAGCGCGATGTCGATCTCGGGCTGCGTGTCGTAGGGTTCCGTTAGTAACAACTATGCTGACGTGTTAAGAGATTGGTTGCCATATTTTTATTATTTAATTTTGTATTTCTAACTTCTAACTTTAATAACTTTCGCATACGAGGTCGGATCCATGCGCGGTTTTCTCCACTGCGATCCTATCGGAATCTGGACATTTTAAAACTGGGTTTGGATGAATTATGAGACTATTAGATTTTAGGCCTTTATTTGAATTTTAAATCGATCTAAAATCAAAGGTGAGTGTTTTAACCCACTCACAATTACTAAAATATCTTATGTTAGTTAAATTAAATTTATGATGTGATTAGAAATTAATTGATCGATGTTTGGTATGTTTAAATTGTCATTCTAGTTAAATTTGACTTTTATTGCATTTAATCATCGTTCAATTTAATATTGAATTTAAATTATCAATTTAATACTTGTTATTGATGATCGGTTATCTATTGACATTTATTGATTGATTTGGATGATGATTGTGATGGATGTTTGATTGTTGATATTGGATGACTGGATGTTGTATTTTATATTGTAATAACACTGCAAGTTCTCTATGGGTTGAAATGATACACACCCGAATGATCTATAGATTAGGGAAAATTCGTTATGGGTTGAAATGATAGACTCGAGCAATTTTATGGATTTTATTTAATTCGGGAATGCAGTTTGAAATGATATATAACCGTAAAAATTTAAATTGCAGATTGAAATGATAAATATCCGTATCACTTGACCCTAGGGTAGAAAATTATATACGAACACCAGATTGGTTAAATCAAATGATTTTTAATTCTTTAAATTTTGAATTCAGTTAACTGGCATTTTTGAAATAAAGATGTATTTATATAAACTAAATTATTTTCGATAATCCAAGCGTTAATGCTGGAATTGGAATTGATTTAATGAATTGATCAAGGGATTTAAATTGGAATTTCAAAAGCTGAAGTGGCAAAAATAAATGAATTTATCGGAATTGAGTTATTGAAATGTTTGGATATAACTTTGAAATCTATTTTAAACTAATTTAGACTATTTTAGTTAAATTACTATTTTAATCAATTTAAAATTATTTTAATTTATATTAACCTATTATAACCTATTTAATCCAATTTAATCTATTTTACCAATTTTAAACTAATTAAATTTATTTAATCTATTTTAAATCTATTTAATATAATTTAAATCTATTTAATCTATTTTAAATTTATTTAATCTATCTAAAATCTATTCAAGATAATTTAAATCCATTTAATCTATTTTAAATTTATATAAATCATTTTAAATCTAATTTAATCAAATTTAAATCTATTTAAACTATTTTACTATTTGTTAGCACCAAAATTGGTCACTAACCTCGTAGAGAAAGATTGTGTAGAGATATAAGTGATGAAAGTAAATTAAAAGAGAGAAGACAATGCTAATATAACTGCAGAAAGTAAGAACACCAAATTTATAGTGGTTCAGCGTAATTGCCTACGTCCACTTTGAGGTTAAACTTTATTGATCTTCTTTATAGTTGATTACAAATACAATTCGTGAATCAAATGCTTGAATGAAGTTGTTAAGTAGAGAAGATGAGTCTTGAAAATGGCAGAGTCTCCCCAGTGTTCTCTCTCCCAAAAAAGGATCCATTTCATTGTGACCCTGCCCCTCTATTTATAGGCAAATATGGGCTGGACTTCCCAAGTGGGCTGGATAGCCGAACACTCCAGCCCCAGTACAGTGGTCGCTGTATGCCGAACCAGGTGTGCCGAACGGTCCCTGATGTCGAACAGTCCCTTCTATGCCGAACGATGTGGTTGATGTTTGGGAAGTGCAGGATGTTTGTCAGTCGAAGCCGAACGCTCTTCTAGATGCCGAGTACTCTTGTTGCCGAGTACTCCTGATGCTACCGAGTACTACGCCGAGTACTCCTGTATGCCGAACTCCAGATGCTGCCGAGTTCTCCTTGATGCCGAGCGCTCTTGTATGCCGAGCATTCTTGTATGCCGAGCAGTCTTGATGCCGAGCACTCTCGTATGCCGAGCAGTCTTGATGCCGAGCACTCTTGTATGCCGAGCACTCTTGCTGCCGAGTATTGGTTGACGCCGAGCGCTCTGTATGCCGAACATTATGGATGCTGTGTACTTCGCCGAGTACTCCTAGATGCCGGACATTCTATGATGCCGAGTTCCACTAGGAAGCCGGGTACTTCGCCGAACACTCCTAGATGCCGAGTACTCTCTGACGCCGAGTGCTACCTGATGCCGAGCACTGGTTGCCTGGTCAAATCTCCAGGAAACACTTTCCCCCCAAAGTGTATCATGTGACCGAGCGTGATGCGCTTTGAATCTGGTTCAATTTCCCTTGATGCTGCCTTCTCGAGAATGCCTGTGACGGAGGTGCGTGACGAGCGTGGTTTGGACGCCGAACAATACGTTCGAAGCCGGACAGCCCTCATGTGCCGAACGACACTTCGTTTTGATGCCGAACACTTCTGGTATTGACCGGTTCTACCGGGTATAGCCTTTTCAACTTCTACCTCCCTCTATATAACCAGGCGCCCTTCCACCATTTTCCTTTTACTCCTTCTTTTCTATCATTCCTAGAGACTTGCAATTCTTGCCATCCTATCAGATATAAAGTCTAATTGATCCTTCCTCAACTTCGATCGTCGAACTAGGTATCATTCCTTCCACGATTACATTACTTCAACTTTAGGTTCATCACATGGAAACGGGGTATTTCTATTGTTGTACAATGTGTGGCTAGTATAAGTGGCTCGCACGTTTGGAGTCCCCGAACGGTGCATGGTAGTTAGGCCTAGCTCCTTTGTGCCGATCAAGACTGGAAGAAAAAGGAAGATGGGGTGTCGAACGGCGTAACCTTCGCCGGGCGATCTGTCTCCGTCGTTCGGCGTAGATGGAGAAGGAGCAGGGTGGAATTATGATCGAGGGTGGAGCGCTACTTTAGCCGAACGAACTAAGGCCGAACACTACCCAAATGCCGAACAGACATACACGCCGAATAGCATTTAGACCGAACAACATAATTGCCGAACAACTGTCATGCCGAACAGATACATACCTGCCGAACAGAACTTAGACATGCCGAACAAACACATACGTGCCGAACAGAACTTAGACATGCCGAACAACCACATACATGCCGAACAGAACTTAGACATGCCGAACAACCACATACATGCCGAACAGAACTTTTAACTGGACGATGACTTAACCGAATGAGGCCTTTAGCCGAACATAGACTTAGCCGAACAAGGCCTTTAGCCGAACGCTTGACAATGACTTAACCGAACACACATACATGCCGACCTATTCTTAGGACGATCAATGCAATTGCCGAACAACATTTAAATGCCGAACAGTTATAAATGTCAAGTTAGACTTAAGCCGGAGACTTCACAAATTACACGTTTTCTAGATCTGGAACTGTAACCACCACCAGGAGGGCTCTTTGAGACGGTCAACGATGACGGTCTTCGAAGGCAACGATTCGAAGCTCATTTTTATATCTTTGAAATCTTATTGCTTGTACACAATTGCTTGCACTAGTTCACACACCACGTGGGGGGAAAACTCGTGTTGCTAATTCTAACGTTCAACGTTTTTTAAGTATAGTTCTCTCAAGCACTTAGCCAGGTTCTTTATTTATTTGGGATGTCGAGAAAATCTAGCTCCGCCACTATATCCGACAGGCCTGGGCCGTCATCAAGGCAAGAAGCCGTTGATACTTCTAATCTGTCGACTTCTCCTGCTCATAACTTGGCACCTGATGCTCTGGAGGCAACAATCTTACTAGACAATCCGATCGATTCACAAGCCTCGAAGATCAACGAAGCTGCTCTGCGACGGATATGCTCCATTCATGGGATTCCTTTTGCCGACATGTTAGTTCCTTCGAGACACGATCGTCCTCATCTGCCCCCAGTCGGGTACACTACCTGCAACAAGTTCATGTGTTGGATGGGCAGCGTGCCTCCGTTCAATTTATTTCTCCGGGATGTTCTGCAGTACATAGACATAGCTCCGTCGCAGCTGCACCCGAACGGCCATGCATTTCTATACGGGACTTACTTACTTTTCATGGCCGTCTTCTCCAGACCTCCAACCCCCGGTGATATCAGATACATTTATATGTTCAAGAGACGGAAAGACAGTCCTTCCTTTATGTTCCTCGAGCCATACCACAAATGCCAGATCTTGACAGGGGCATGTAGCAAATTCGCCCTGTACAAACAGAAATGGTTCTATGTGCGCTGCCCTTCTGGTTTTTCCAGGAGATGGGTTGAAGGCAGTAAGTCTCTTTGCTGAGTCACTATTCGTATTTAATCGGAGTCATGCTTTTCCTAACTCTTCATTTCATCTTTTCAGGTATCAACCCGCGTCCGGAAGGCCGAGGATATTCTGAAGCTGTTGAAGCCATTAGAGCTCTTCCTGCTGAGGATCGAGACATCCGGACTATCATTTCAAATGAATCGCTGTCGGGGTTTGGCTTGCTAGCCCCTGGTCGTCGGATCAGCCTTCCAGAAGGTGTCACCATTCCCAAACCTTCGTCCGGTAAAGGGAAAAAACAGGCCGGATCGTCGTCGCGCCGCACTCCCGATACGCACAGAGAAGGTGAGCACAGAGAAGATGATGTTCCTGAGACTCAAGGCGAGAACGTGGGTCCCGCTTGGAATCCGGCAATCGAGGTTCAAGATATTGAGACGTCATCCTCCCCTTCGAAGCGGAAGAAGAAGTTAAAATATACAGTTCTAAAGGAGAAAGTTGGTGGCACTTCAAAAGTTACGCCTATCCCGCCTGAGAAAGAGGCTTCTTCGCAGCATCTGGAAAGTTCCTTGAGGGGTCTATCGAACCTTTCTATTCCCGAAGACATACTTAATTACGGGTTTGATGATCCTGAAGCCCTCAAAATTTCTTCGCCCGCTAGAGGCAATGCGGAAGTTCAACTCCCGGTCCAAGGAGACAACACCCCGATTAGTAAAGATAAACGAACTGGTCCGTCGGGGGGAACACTAGGACACACACGCACATATGCATTCCATCATACACTTCAAGTTTTTCCTCATCTCACGGACTTTTCTTAACTCGTCGTTATCTCCATTCTTTGCAGGTGATATGGGGCGTTCTCACGGACTCAATCGTCTTCAGGGCTCTTCTGTATTTCATCACTCTGGATGGGATTCTGGTTCAGGCAGACGTAGGGACAGAGGCGATTATGAAGATAGGGACAATCGTCCCCGCGAGTCGTCTCACCGCAAGAAGGCACACTCTCAATCTTCCCAGTCCCGTGATCTTCCTCCTCCAATTGAGAAGGATAGGGAGAAGTCTTTACAGAAGGGTTATCAATCTGATGCTCCTCGAGAACAACATTCCAGTTCATCGAGTACAAGGCAAGTCCGAGAGCAACGGAAAAAAGCGGAATTCTCAAAGCCTCCTCCTCCTACTCCTGCGGTGGACCCAACTGTTGCGGAAAAGATGGTCGATCTTAAGGCCAAGTTTCCAAAAATTTGCTTCGATGGTCTGAAGTTCCTCCCGGCCATTCATCATATTCCCGGGCATGTGAAACAGAGTGCTATTGCCTGTAATAACGACGTCTATGTTCAACATGACGCATTTGTGCACTTGGTGGAGAAGATCTCGGAAGTATCCGTTGAGCGTCAACACGAGATTGATCGTCTGAATCTGGAGGCCAACAGCGATAAGAAAATCATCAAACTCCAAGACGAAGAGCTTGCTTGGTATAAGTCGAAGCTGGAAGCCGCTGAACAAAGCGCAAAAGATACTGCTGAGGCAGTTACTCGTTTAGAGGCGGCTCACAAAAAAGAGCTTGACGAAGCAGTCCAGCGCAGCGGTGCCCTCGCTCTAGAAAAAGACTCTGTCCAAAAAGAAAAGGACGCGCTCGCCACCCAAGTCAAAGAGCTGAAAGAATTACTCTCCAAGGAGAAGGAGGATAAGGTAGCTGCTCAAGAAGAATCACAACGATACTGTGATGAGATCGTTGCTACCCGACTCCTGAAAACAAAGCTCGATGACGAACTCCCTGGGGTTGAGAAAATGAAGGATGAGGCCCGTGAGGAGGGCAAAAGAGAGGCCGCAGAGGAGATTGACTCTCGCCTCGAGGCGGCCGCGGAAGCTAGCAGGGAAGAGGTCAAAAGCATGTTTGACCCATTGATTGCTGAATATGGAGCCCGCGTCCTTATGCATCGCGACTTAACATTCTTGGGCGACGGCTACCTTGAGTCCCTAGCTGAGGCCTGGGAAACTTTGATAAGGATCAGGAAGATCGAGTCGGGCTCCGAAGAGGTTGATGAGGAGGCCCTGGTGAAGGAGTTACTTAGGGGGAACGAGCCATCGGATTTATCCGCAGCATTAGCACTTTACAGCAAAGTCTCTCCCCTTCCAAAAGAAAAAGATGGTGAAGCTGGCCCATCTGGGGTTAATATTACTGCTCTTCATACTACTGCTCAGTCTGCTGCCCAATCGGCCGGTCGGCCGACACTTGATCCATTCGAGCAGCATGTTGGTTATGACCCCGAAGACCCTGGGCTCGGTGCCCATGTGCTATCACCTATCCTGGAGGGTGAAACCCCATGCGCCACCGATAGCCAACCGGAACCTGGTGGGAAATTCTTCTTTCTCTAGAAGTTGAAAGATCCTGTCTTTTTTTTCCAGCAGTGGCTACTCGTTCTAACGCTCATTCTTTATGTTTTCGTGCAGGTTGTTCTGACGCCGAGCAAATTCCGAGGAGCGATGACGCCAAGAAGGAGGCAAGGAAAACAAGCGATGCTGTCCACGCGGGAGTACTCCCTGGTCCCGATGCTCAGTTGATCGGGGCGCTGGATGATGATAAGCTCGACGCTTCATGTCCTGCCGAAGGGGATGATGAAATTGAAATCACCGGCGCCACTGAGCATACCTTGCATATGAGCATGAAGGACCGCCTTGCCGAAGAGGAGAAGAAAAAGGCCGAGGTCAAAGTTGAACCTGGAATCCTGGAACTTTCCGACCCGCGGAACAGACCTCTGAAAATCATCCTCCCGGGCAGGTACAAACTGCTAGATGTTCCGTCTCCTACTCCTGACTCCGCTTCCTTAGCAAGCAAGAAGTCCAAGAAAAGGCGTGAGGGAGAGGAGTCATCGGAAAAGACGAAGGAAGACAAGAAGAAGAAATCGAAGAAATGATCGATATACTCGTTCAACGAGCTTCTTGCTTAAGTCTTGTAATTGCTTTTATCTTCCGTAGCTTGTAGTTTGTATAGACAGGTCTAGATTTTGTAGGAGTGATCATGTAATCCCATTTTGAACTTATCGAATAAAGTTTAGTTTCTTTTTGTTTGAATGATTCTCTTGTCTTTCTTTGGTTTGCTGACTAATTGTAGCCATAACTCAAGTTCTTATGAGTTGCATTATCTCCCGGTCCATTCTCGTGTTGTTCAAACATTTTTGGACATGGCGTACTTCTCGTCCCGCATCTCTCGAGTGCTTGGACTTTTTGCTGACTCTGTGCTTCGGGGACTTGGAGACTTGAAACCGTTTATACTCTAGTTCGCGCTCCAGGGACTCAGAGTACTCCGCTCCGCACTCTGGGGGATTCGGAGATTCATATTCGTTTATACCCTAGTCCGTGCTCTAGGGACTTAGAGTACTCCGCTCCGCACTCTGGGGATTCAGAGATTCGTATTCGTTTATGCTCTAGTCCACGCTCTGGGGACTTAGAGTACTCCGCTCCGCGCTTTGGGGATTCGGAGATTTGAAATCGTTTATACTCTAGTCCGCGCTCTGGGGACTTAGAGTACTCCGCTCCGCACTTTGGGGATTTGGAGATTTGAAATCGTTTATACTCTAGTCCGCGCTTTGGGGACTTAGAGTACTCCGCTCCGCGCTCTGGGGATTCAGAGATTTGAAATCGTTTATACTCTAGTCCGCGCTCTGGGGACTTAGAGTACTCCGCTCCGCACTCTGGGGATTTGGAGATTTGAAATCGTTTATACTCTAGTCCGCGCTCTGGGGACATAGAGTACTCCGCTCCGCGCTCTAGGGATTCGGAGATTTGAAATCGTTTATACTCTAGTCCGCGCTCTGGGGACTTAGAGTACTCCGCTCTGCACTCTGGGGATTCGGAGATTTGAAATCGTTTATACTCTAGTCCGTGCTCTGGGGACTTAGAGTACTCCGCTCCGCGCTCTGGGGATTTGGAGATTTGAAATCGTTTATACTCTAGTCCGCGCTCTGTGGACTTAGAGTACTCCGCTCCGTGCTCTGGGGATTCAGAGATTTGAAATCGTTTATACTCTAGTCCGCGCTCTGGGGACTTAGAGTACTCCGCTCCGCACTCTGGGGATTCGGAGATTTGAAATCATTTATACTCTAGTCCGCGCTCTGGGGACTTAGAGTACTCCGCTCCGCGCTCTGGGGATTCGGAGATTTGAAATCGTTTATACTCTAGTCCGCGCTCTGGGGACTTAGAGTACTCCGCTCCGCACTCTGGGGATTTGGAGATTTGAAATCGTTTATACTCTAGTCCGCGCTTTGGGGACTTAGAGTACTCCGCTCCGCGCTCTGGGGATTCGGAGATTTGAAATCGTTTATACTCTAGTCCACGCTTTGGGGACTTAGAGTACTCCGCTCCGCGCTCTGAGGACTTAGAGTACTCCACTCCGCACTCTGGGGATTTGGAGATTCGTATTCGTTTATACGAGTCCGTACGTCGTACAAGATAATGTAGTTCGTCATTCAATTACGAGATATAGAAACGTTAGTGATTCATGGAAGGTACGACTTCAAGCCTTTATTAACGAAAATCAACTAAACTGCTCGATTACAACTTTTTAAAAAGAAACTAAGTTATTATTGAATGGAGACATGCAGGAAATAACAGTGCTTAAAACAAGAAAGGAAACATGCTAAATGTAATAGTGCCGCAGATGTTCACTATTCCATGCTCGGGGGAGTGTCGTGCCATCAACGGTTGCTAGCTTGAATGTTCCCTCTCCAAGCTTCCATTCAATGGCGTACGGACCTTCCCAGCTGGGATTCATACGTGATGGTACCGGGAAAACTCGTTTCAGAACGAGATCACCCACATCAAAGATCCTTGGGCGGACTCTGCCGTCGTAGTAGCGCTTGACTCGGTGCCTATGCGCTGCCGTCCTTAATTCGGCTTCTTCATGCTTTTCATCGATGCAGT
The DNA here is from genome assembly GCA_030737815.1 of Allium fistulosum. Taxonomy (NCBI): domain Eukaryota; kingdom Viridiplantae; phylum Streptophyta; class Magnoliopsida; order Asparagales; family Amaryllidaceae; genus Allium; species Allium fistulosum. The sequence continues at coordinate 1,272,062,749 of CM060901.1, read as the reverse complement.
CCAGTGATTCCAACAAGAGATTCTGGTTCATCTTGGGATCATAGTATGTCACTCGGTGTGATGGAACTTCAAGTTCCACGGGTATAACGGCTTCAGAGCCGTATGCCAAGGCGAATGGAGTGTGGCCGGTCGCGGACTTGTGCGTAGTTCTATACGCCCATAATGCTGTCGGGAGTTCATCTACCCATTTGCCTCCGACCTTATCCAGACGCTTCTTCAGTATGGACTTGATTATTTTGTTGACGGCCTCGACTTGCCCGTTAGCTTTTGGGTGTGCCACGGCGGCGAACTTCTTCTCGATGCCATATTTTAAACAGAACTCTTTGAACTCTCTACTTTCAAATTGCGTCCCGTTGTTCGTAATGATGGTGTGTGGAAGGCCAAAGCGACATATAATGTTTCGTACAACGAAGTTAATGACCTTCTTAGAGGTGATTGTGGCCAAAGGTTCTGCCTCAGCCCATTTTGTGAAATAGTCGACTGCAACTATCGCATATTTCGTGCCACCTTTGGATATTGGCAAAGAGCCGATTATGTCGATTCCCCAGATCGCAAATGGCCAGGGACTAATCATTTGTGTGAGTTCCGTTGATGGAGCCCTCGGGATTCTCGCATATCTTTGACACTTGTCGCATTTTCTTGCGTAGTCCGCGGCGTCCCGGTTCACGGTGGGCCAGTAATATCCATAGCGGAGGATCTTCTTTGCTAGCGTTTGCCCCCCAGTATGGTCGCCACATTCCCCTTCGTGAACCTCTCTTAAGACCCGCTTTGTCTCATCATGAGCGATGCATCACAATAATAGGACTGAGAATCCTTTTCGGTACATCGACCCATCCTTCATTACGTATCGCGCGGCCTTTCGAAGGACCTGCCGCCTTTCGCTTCTTTTTTCTGGTAAAGCTCCGGTCGTTAGGTACAGTTTGAATGGGGTTATCCACGATTCCTTCTCGATTTCTGTTTCCAATACGAGATCGACTTTCATCCCGTCTATGCTCGGGGCATGCAAGATTTCGACGGGATACAATCCCATTTGTTGCGCATCGCCGGTACTTGCAAACTTAGCCAATAAGTCGGCTTCTTTGTTTTGTTCGCGCAGGATATGTGAAATGTCATAACGCTCAAGATTTGATAGTAGCTCTTGGACCTGAACGAGGTACGGAGCAAGCTTTCGTCCCTTTGCTTAGTAGTCCCCCGTACTTGGTAAACCACCAATTGCGAGTCACAAAAGATTTCGATTGATTCGATTCTGAGTTCTCTGATGAGCTTCAAGCCAGCGATCAGTGCTTCATATTCGGCTTCGTTATTTGTAGTCGGGAAGTCGAACTTCAAGGCATAACAGATTGATCGGTTTTCCGGAGTTATAAGAACTACGCCCGCGCCGGAGCAACGGTCGTTTGATGCACCGTCGGTGTATAATTTCCATCGAACGGGGGGAATGATGTCGTCGTCATCCGGTTTGATGGGGATGGTAAACTCAGCGATGAAATCCGCTAATGCTTGCCCTTGGATGGCTCTCCGCGGTAAGTATGCGATATCGAATTGGCTCAACTGATGTTCCATCTTAGCAATCTTCCAGAAGTTTCCGGCCGTTGGAGTACTTGCCTCAGGGGTTGATCGGTATAAACGCCGATTGAATGTGCTTGAAAGTATGGGCGAAGCTTTCGTGATGAAATCACCAAGCAATAAGCCAATTTCTCGATTTTAGGGTAATTCCTCTCTGCCCCTGTTAAACGCTTGCTAACATAATACACCGGCTTCTGGACTCGATCCTCCTCACGAACTAATGCAGCACTTATCGCATGCGGGGATACAGCCAAGTATACGTACAACATCTCGTGGTCAACTGGTTTTGCTAGCATTGGTGGACTCTCCAGATGCCTCACCAGATTCCGGAATGCTTCCTCACAACTAGTCGTCCATTCAAAATTTCTCTTCCCTTTCTTTATGATATCGAAGAATGGGATGCACTTGTCAGTTGCCCTAGATATAAATCGACTTAGCGCAGCCACTTTTCCGTTCAAGCTTTGTACTTGCTTTATAGTCCTGGGGGCTTGCACATCTCGAATAGCTTGGATTTTTTCTGGGTTGGCTTCGATTCCCCTAGCATTGACGATGAATCCCAAAAACTTCCCTGATGCAACGCCGAATGAACACTTCAGAGGGTTGATCTTCATCCCGTAAAATCTGAGTATGTCGAACATCTCAGCCAAGTCTCGAATGTGGTCGTTTGACCGTAGTGACTTCACGAGCATGTCATCCACATAGACTTCCATTGTTCTACCCAGCTGGTCCTTGAACATTCGATTCACTAAACGCTGGTAAGTTGCTCCTGCGTTCTTCAATCCAAAGGGCATCACTACATAGCAATACAGCCCGACATTTGTAACGAAGCTGGTGTGTTCTTGGTCCGGAATATGCATCGGGATTTGGTTGTATCCTTAGTACGCGTCCATGAATGACAGCAGCTCGTGTCCTGCAGTGGAGTCGACCAACTGATCGATCCTAGGCAGCGAGAAACTGTCCTTAGGGCATGCTTTGTTCAAGTCGGAATAATCTATGCAAGTCCTCCATTTCCCATTCGCCTTTTTTACTAGCACGGGGTTGGATACCCACTCAGGGTAGAGGGCGTCGCGGACGAACCCATTTGCTTTGAGTTTGTCCACCTCCTCTCCGAGAGCGGCGGACCTCTCCGGATCCATTCCTCTTCTTTTTTGTTTAACTGGGACGTATTTCGGATCTATGTTCAACATATGACTCGTGATGGCGGGAGAAATCCCACACATATCAGAATGCGCCCAGGCGAAAACATCAAGATTCGCCCGGAGGAAGTCGCTAAGGTCTTCAGTCATCTCGGGACCAAGCTGTGATCCGATTTTCAGAATTCGCGAAGGGTCGTCGCGGCTAACTGAGATGTCAATTGTTAATTCAGCCGGTGCCGCCTTCTCTTCCCTGGGTTTCTCATCATCGTCTCTCGGATCTATATCTCCAAAGATCCGAGAACTATGCCCGAGCCAGGGCTCGGGCACTACTTGTCAATTATTCGCATTAAGGATGCGGACGGGATTGTCCGCAACCTTTCCCTTCTCCCTCCGATGGGCTTCTCGGAGCTCAGCCACATAACAGGAATGACCAGCTGCTTGGTCGCCATGAACAATACCTACTCCTTTATCAGTTGGGAACTTCAAAGTTAAACATCACGGGGCCAATGCTGCCCTAAACTCAGCCAGGGCCGGCCGGCCCAAGAAAACATTATATGGAGAATCCACATCCAAAACTATGAAGGGTAGAATTCGCACCCTCCGACGCTCGCCTTGCCCCAGTTCAACTGGTAACTCAACGTACCCTACGGCGTCGGTAGTTGCACCGTTAAAGCCGTGTATACGAGCCTTGGATGGTTTCAGGTCTTTTGTTTCTAGTTTCATTTGATCGTAAGCCTTCTTGAAGATGATGTTGACTGAACTTCCACAATCAATCAGAATTCTTTTCACATATGCTGGTCCGATCGTTGCAGATATGACCATGGGGTCGATGGTCGGAGCCTCTATCTGATCAGCGTCTCTACTTCTAAACACAATATCGTCTGTCATTATGCGCTGCTGCTTAGCAGGGGCCCCGTCCTCCGTGTTCGAACAGCACTCAAAATCTGCATGCTTCAGGGACTTGCATATCGCTCCATCTCTTGCCAATTCTTATCCGCGGGGTGAGGTCCGCCGATAATTGTATTTATGACTAGTCTACCTACGGTTCGGGCAGGCTCCTCGGGATGACGCGGAGCTGGTGCACGACCAGGGTTGGACGTTCACTGTCCTCCTTCCTGAGGATCCTTCACAAATTCTTGCAATTTCTTCTTCCTGATCAACTTTTCAATAGCGTCGTGTAGGTGTCTACACTCCTCCGTATTGTGCCCATAAGTCTCATGGAAGCGACAATATTTCCCGGTCCGTTTTTGTTCCTCGGTTGATTCTTTCGGACGTGGCTTTCTGTATTGAAAAGTATTGCAGGTGGATAGGTAAATGTTCGCAAGTGGCGCGTTCAGCGGAGTATACTCGCTGTAGCTTGGAATTCTCGATTTCCACTTCCCCGCTTCTTTTCTTTTCCCTTGACTCCTTCCTCCGGACTCCTTGGGTTGCCCAGGCTTGTTCTGGACATTGACCTGGACCTTTCCCGAGCTGTCTCCAGACTGCTTCACAGCAACGTTGCACTTTATTGATTCTTGGACAGGTCTTGGCGCCTTATTCCGTCGTACCCACCTAGCTTCCTCTCTTCTTATGAACTGGTGTGCCTTTGAGTAGAAACGCTCTAGCGTAGCCGGAGGTTTTCCTACCAGCCAGTCTCCAAACTCAGAGTCTGGATTCACACCTCTCATTACAGCCATTAGAATTGCATGGTCGTTGGGATTACTGACTTAAGTTGCTGCAACGTGGAATCTTTGCAAATATTCCTTCAACGACTCCCCGGGATTGTGGATTACACTTGACAGAGACATCACGTCCTTTGGGCGCGTAGTGTGTATCCTGAACTGCTCAATAAACTTCTTTGCCAACTCCTCGAAATTTGATACGGATCGCGGAGGAAGTCGGGTGAACCACATAGTAGCGATCCCAGATAGAGTAATCGGAAAGCACCTACACTTGGTGGCATCATTCGCTCTAGCTGAATCCATCATCCATTCGTACCTCATGACGTGCTGTCTGGGGTCAGTCCTCCCTTCATACGCAGGGATAGTAGGCATACTAAACTTCCTGGGGTACGCCGCTTGCAACACAACATCCGTGAATGGAGTATGACTCCTTGACACTCCCAATCATCATTCGATAACCCCTGATTTTCCTTCATCAACTGCCTGATCATGGCTGTCAGATCTGGTGTCTGTATGGAAGGTGGAAGGTTGGTGTCTGTTCTACGCGCCTGTCCATGCTGATGCCTCCTCTCCTGGCGATCTGCCAATCGTGCGTCTTGAGGTTCGACATCGTTAGCATTTTGATGATCCGGGCCTCTGTCCTCCATCTATACCCCGGTCCTGAAGTTTCCGGCTCTTGCTTGGTCACGGTCTCCAGTTGTTTGAACAGCAGCTTCTGCTCGTGCAGCGTCAGTCTTGCGGCGTCTGCGCCTGGGAGGTTCATCAGAGGAAGTTGAACTGTCAGATGAAGAGTAAGGAGCGGGATTGCCCCCAGCATTCTGTTGCTGCTGTTGAGTGAGTTGTGCCATCAGGTTGGCGTTAGCTTGCATCTGCTCTCCTAGTTGTCTCCTGCTTTCCTTGAGTTCTCTCATCAAGTCATTGAACTCTATTCTGGTGACAACCGGAGTCTGTTCTTGAGCAGCATTTCCTGCACTCGGAATCGCTGGTTGATTGCTAGGTCCTGCTTGTTGCACACTAGCAGTTTCGTGGGCATCCGCATTATGAGAAGCTGACCTGGTACGTGGTCTTGCCATTGTAGAGTTATCGGTATGAACTCTGAGTAGAATCAGCGGATGTCCTATCAGTGAGTCGGATCTTCTTTGGGGGATTTGTTCAATCCAGTAGCTTCAAAGCAGATCCATGAGGTCTGAGAATTCAACTCTCAGTGAAAGCACCAAAGTGTTAGCACCAAAATTGGTCACTAACCTCGTAGAGAAAGATTGTGTAGAGATATAAGTGATGAAAGTAAATTAAACAGAGAAGACAATGCTAATCTAACTGTAGAAAGTAAGAACACCAAATTTATAGTGGTTCAGCGTAATTGCCTACATCCACTTTGAGGTTAAACTTTATTGTTCTTCTTTATAGTTGATTACAAATACAATTCGTGAATCAAATGCTTGAATGAAGTTGTTAAGTAGAGAAGATGAGTCTTGAAAATGGCAGAGTCTCCCCAGTGTTCTCTCTCCCAAAAAAGGATCCATTTCACTGTGACCCTGCCCCTCTATTTATAGGCAAATATGGGCTGGACTTCCCAAGTGGGCTGGATAGCCGAACGCTCCAGCCCCAGTACAGTGGTCGCTGTATGCCGAACCAGGTGTGCCAAACGGTCCCTGATGCCGAACAGTCCCTTCTATGCCGAACGATGTGGTTGATGTTTGGGAAGTGCAGGATGTTTGTCAGTCGAAGCCGAACGCTCTTCTAGATGCCGAGTACTCTTGTTGCCGAGTACTCCTGATGCTACCGAGTACTACGCCGAGTACTCCTGTATGCCGAACTCCAGATGCTGCCGAGTTCTCCTTGATGTCGAGCGCTCTTGTATGCCGAGCAGTCTTGTATGCCGAGCAGTCTTGATGCCGAGCACTCTCGTATGCCGAGCAGTCTTGATGCCGAGCAGTCTTGTATGCCGAGCAGTCTTGATGCCGAGCACTCTCGTATGCCGAGCAGTCTTGATGCCGAGCACTCTTGTATGCCGAGCACTCTTGCTGCTGAGTATTGGTTGACGCCGAGCGCTCTGTATGCCGAACATTATGGATGCTGTGTACTTCGCCGAGTACTCCTAGATGCCGGACATTCTATGACGCCGAGTTCCACTAGGAAGCCGGGTACTTCGCCGAACACTCCTAGATGCCGAGTACTCTCTGACGCCGAGTGCTACCTGATGCCGAGCACTGGTTGCCTGGTCAAATCTCCAGGAAACACTATTTAAACTATTTCAAACTATTTTAAAACTATTTTTAAAACTGTTAAAACTATTTATGACTACCTAAACTATTTTCTAAAATTTCAGACTATGTAAAGTTGAAATATTTATATTTAAATCCTTGATGATGATACAATCTAAGTTGGAATTTGGAATTGACACCTTTTTGTAAAATGACATATTTGAGAAAATATGGTGATTTTGGAACGAGGATTTAATTAACCTATCTTAACGATAAATTCAAAAATGAATATGACCTTGAAAGTGAATATAGTTTGAAAGTGAATATGATTTCGAAAGAAATATGATTTGAAATTGAATATGATATTTTGATATCAATTGTGAATTGACTTTCTAAAATGTAAAAGAACCATCCGGTGTGAATAAAGCGTTTGGTTGTTAAAGAGACCGGGATCGGATATTGTCATACTCTTTGCCAATACCGAAAACCACTTTAACAACTGTGTACATGGTGAAGATTCCAGAAATGAAGTACGATGGTTTGGAGAACGATTTCTGTATGAGGTATTTACGTTTCCCTTACTCCCGTGAGTCAGCTTAGATGTGACTAAAACAAGAGCTATACCTAGGCCAAGTGAGGTCATTCCTCCAATCGGACATGCTTCTTCGATACAGTATTATGACTTTGTGATGATTTGGTGGCCACCCCTCGATTTGATTATGGGAGTGTGTTCCGAGGTGGGCAGTAGTAACTGTTATGCGTTACCACCAGCCCGGTTCTGCAATTGGTATATCTACCCTGGCATTGCTTCGAGTGCCGTATTCACATGCCCTACAGCGCCTTCTATGAGTTTGTTTTGTACCGTACCTATGGGGTGTCCTCTGGGTAAACCACCGGTTTGGTGGAGCTTACGGCATTGTATAGACTACGGGAATATATAAAATGTGTTAAGGGGGATATGGATAACGCCTTAACACTATTTTAGTACTTTACCTTACTGTAGACACTATTATAATAGCGTATTGTACTACGTAGTAGATAGTTTAACAGATCCTTAGGAGATGGGAATCCTGAACATCTCTTAAGTTATTGCACCTACGTTAGACACTGGATAGGAGATGTCGAACCCCGTAAACATCTCTGACGCCGTTGCACTCATATTTATTTACTGTTGATTTAAATTACATAAGATCTTTTAGTTCTGACTCGAGTGTTTTGTCTTTTCAATTCGCTCGGGTCAGTCTGAGCTTTTCAGTTTATTAAAGACTGCTTTTTGGAGGACAATTTGCTCCTTTGAATGGTTTGAGTCTGACGTGTTTGGTTTATCGTCGATTTAAACTGTTCAAAAAGGCAGGTCGTTACAAGGGCCAAGTGGGTCACTTCCATCTAGGTATGGCCATTCCAAATCTAGATCGATCACTATATACTCATGTATGCTTCGGGGCCCATTAACGAGTGGGGTGATTATATTCGGTACTACTAGTCAAGTTGTGGGCTAGTCCTGTGTGCCAGGGAAAAGATGTTCTTGTCAGACCCTGGTGCTTTTTATCTAGATATGCACCTTCGGAAGGTAGTTCCTTACCTTGTCCTAGTACGGAATCCACTCTTAAATACGAACCATTACAGTTTTAGATATAGAACCTAGTATGTTGGAATTTAATAATGTAACAATTCCGGCTATGATTAATAAGTATTTGTATTTTAGACACAATTATAATATCAGAGAATTTCATATGAAATGTTTGTGTTATCGTAAGGTAAAAATCCATCCATGTTTATATGCGGCGTGGTCTTACGAGATACTTTTGATTTTCAAAGGTTTTCTATAACTTTAAAATCCAATTGGGTGTGTTTTCTCACGCAGGTTTTCCAAATTGACTCAGGTTTTATTTTATTATATTGGTCGAGTCAGACCGAGCATATTTTTAGATTACTTTGGATGAAGTGGAGCTTAGGAGGCGAGTTGGAGGTCTCCAGGTCGTATTCACATATATGTTTATTTTATGTTACTTTGTTTTGGAATACATTGGAAATTGTGAGGATAGGTTGTTATAACTATCCAGGCTGATGATTGTTATATGCTGTTGTACTCGGGTGGACGTATGTATATAACAGTTTCACCTTTGTAAAGATCATTGATATTATATTATATATTATTCCGCTGCAATTGTGAGATTCTATGTTGTTTCTGTTCTCTTTTCTTCTTCTTTCTTCCTTCTATTCCCCTAATAATCAGTTTTTCCGGTATTCGATTGCTCGGCACGGAATATAGTGGACGTATTGTTGTCGATTTTCATGGGTCGAACCCCCCCTTCCCCCGTTGTTATACTTGGTATCAGAGCGCAAGTTTAAGCGAGAACCTTGGCTTCGGTGGGGTAACTCAATAAAAGATAAGGTAACGGAATGCCTTATTATGAGTTTGAGTGTATTATAGATATGAGCGTGTATTTTTTAGTGATATAAAAATGTTTTATATTGTGTTAATTTATCTATTGAGTGGCTTATGAATTCTGGTCAGTACGTGAGATGCCACGATATCGATAGGGGTTTCTAAACACTTAATAAGGCAAACCGACATAGTTATGCTTTGAGAGTTGGTAAATGAAATAGTTTTACCTAAATTATATTTTATATATAAAGGAATAATTTTTTAGAAATTATTATAGCTATGTATGGATTGTTAGGTTATTAATGAATGTTAATATTTAATTATTATCAAATGTTGTTTGTTATTCTAATAAAATTTGTTACTACTATACTCTAAACAAAGATAAACATGTGTAAAATGAGTTATATAAGAAAGTTGTAACGACCCATAATTTTCGATAATAAAAAATATATTAAATTAAATAAGATTTTGAAATTTAATGTTATAAGAAATAAAATTTATGATTTATTAATAAAACAAATAATTTGAATATGATTAATAATGTTGTTTGAATGTTATTGACAATTATTTTAATGTAATTTCAATCGATTGAATTAATTGTAAAGTTAATGTTGTGATAATTGTAAATAAGGAAATAAATTCAATGTTGTATTAATAATGAAATTGTATGTTATTTTATTTAATTGGTTTTAGTATATAATGTGAAATCAATTATTTGTACGTAAATTTATAATCTTGTTGTAAACAATAAATTTATAAATGTGATTAAATTACATAAAAGTAACAACTGCTTATTTATTGTCTTATTATTTAATCCGTTGAAATTGATTTGGAAATCAACCAAAATTAATGTAATTAATTATTGCAGTTAATATTGTAAAAGATGATAAATGTAAATATTAATGTAATAAAATGTAAACTAACGTTAATTATATTCATAAGGTAATAATTGATTAAATAATAAGAGTGAAATCAAAATAAATGAATTTATTGGAATTTTAAAATTATAATCAATGAATTTATTACCGTTATAATTGAACGCTGTAATTAGTGTAATATTTAAATCTTAGGGTTAATAAGGAAAATTTATTTTTAAACGATTATTAAATTTCTCTATAATCAAGAATGATAAAATGGTTAACTTGTAAATTTGAATTTAAAAGTGATTAAACCAATTTAATAATAATTTATTTAATTAACATGAAAATTAGCCATTTTTCCCACTGTCTTGGATTTCGACGAAACCAGTTTCATCGGATCCGTAACAGTGAATTATTGTAGGTTTTCAAGTTTCGTAGCGATCGGACTTGTCGTTTGATCGTGCAGGCTCGAAACGAGTAGAAATCAATTAAAAGGATTTAAATGAATATAATCTAATTTAAAAGCTAACTTCTGTATACAATGGAATTAGTTTTGAAACTAGTTCCATTGAGTTTAAAAATATTGAAAACCTATGTTTTGATATATTGGATGTCACATTTTCATTTCGGGAACGAAAGGGCTTTTCAGGTCGGTGTTATCGTTTCGATCCAACCCTACATACATATAGGCTGTTATAAACCCTAGATGTTTCTCATTTCATTATTTCTGTACGTACATCTTCTTCCTCCTTCTCAAACGATAGAGCATCAAACCTAGTTCCCAAATTCCGAAACCTAATTTCAATTCCAAAAAAAATTGCGGATCTAGGGCGACTTCGGGTCGCGCTTCGAGTTCCAAAGGCGAAAACCCTGCAGCGACTTCGGGTCAGGAACCAAATGACTCGGGTCTCGGGTCGTTTTGGAAAAAACTCAGAGCAAGCACCGGGTAATTGAGGCGGCAGATCGAAGTATGACTCGAAGTCGAAATTTTCCAATCTTTTAATGTTAATAACTTTTGCATACAAGCTCAGATTCACGAGCAGTTTTCTCCATTGTGATCGTATGGAAATTCCGGACATTATGGAACAAGTTTGCCTGCAATTGGAGACTGTTTAATTTTTGGTCTAATTTTGGATTTTAAATCGACGACAAATCAAAGGTGAGTGATTTAACCCACTCACAAATACTAAATCATCTTATGTTTGTTAAATTAAATTTATGATGTGATTAGAAATTGATTGATTGCTATTTGGAATATTTAAATTGTCATTCCAGTTAAATTTGACTTTTATTGAATTTAATCGCCATTTAATTTAATATTGAATTTAAATTTCCAGTTAAATACTTGTTAATGATAATCAGTTAATTGTTGTTATTTATTGGTTGATTTGAATGGTGATTGTGATGGATGTTTAATTGTTGATATTGGATGACCAGATGTTATGTTTGTTTTATATATTGTTATCACACTGCAAGTTCCCTTAGTTTATCGTTAGAATCACTATGGGTTGAAATGATATGTAACGACCCGTAAATTTCAACTGTTTTAATAACGTAATTAGTTGAAATTTTGTGAAATTTTAAACGATAAAATTTGAAATAAAAATTTAATATTTGGAATACGTCTAGTTAAACATAGCAATTGGTAAATTTTCATCCGAAAATATGAAAGTTTATTTCGCGCGTAAATTCACTTCAATATAATCAGTTAAAAAGCGATGAAAATAAAATGTTTCCGAAACCTAAATATTTTTATATAGAAAAATTCTAAACCATCTTCTGAGCAAGATGTCAGTTTGTCGTTTTTCCAAATTCGGACATCTTTGACTCCGTCGATCTTATTTTTCAGTGTTTTTCTTGCATTTTCCGCTATTAGAAAATTCGAATTTTTATAATCCGATCGTACCACTGATATCCATACACCGTTTTGATCGTCTCGTCGTGCTGATCTTCGCAGTATATTCTTTTGTGTATTTTGACGTTCAGTGGACGGTGAAATCTGTAAAACGTTGAACCGTGTCGGCACCCGTTTCAAAACCTTTTGGGTTCCATCTGTCCCTTCGTTTTCTACCATGCCCATCAATACATCAGCTAGCCATTGATATTCCCAAGAGAATTTTAATTCGTGACTTTCTTTTCCGTTGGAAAATTTTGATCGGTTCAATGATAATTAAATTTATAATAAAGCATGCCTTCATTTATGTTTGCTAGCCTCATCATTTCAAAACGTAGTTCATTCTTTTCTTCCAAGCTAGACATCTCTTCTCTCCTCTCTCTGCTCTCTGTTCTCATTTCAAAAAAAAAAAAAAGCTTGTTCATTTTCTCTATCACTTTCCAGCTTGCATGCGTGTTCAACATGTATATGCCTTGATATCTTTCTTCCCCTGAATGAAGCAGCTGCTCCTTCAAGCGTGAGCCCATTTTCCACTTCATCTCATCTCCAACCTTTCCCCTGCCTCCCCGACTTCGGCCTCGACTTCACCACACTCATGCCACTGTGCCGACCACACCTTTCGCCTCCCCTCACCGAAGCTCATCAGCCGCGTGATGCCAACCACAGCCACACCAATCATCCTCCTCCGCCACGAGATCCCCTTGCCACAACCGAAGTTCCCACCTCGCAGCACCCACCACACGCATCGCCTCTGACCGCAAGTAAGCCTCCGCCATCTCCTCCATTTCACACTCGAATGCACCGGCTAGCCGAGCACCCAAGTGCACTCTGTCTCTCTCCGCTGCTCACGCCCATGGGCGCAGTGCCTGAACCATTGCCGACTTCTTCCACTAGCGGCCTTCCTCCGTTTTCTTTAGCTCCTGCCGAACTCTTTGAGACTGACGACCCTCTCTATTGAACGCTAGGCTTCTTTGTTTGATGCATGCACTAAGGTATATTACTTATCTATATACGTATATAGTTAATATAAATGTTAGTGTCGTAAGCTATGAAATCTGTTGTATGTAAGAATATGTGGTAAACCTATATGAATATTTTCTACTACCAGTTATCTAGAAATTTTGTTATATAGGTTGTAAAAGAAAAATATGTTGATTTCTATATGTTATATACATTAATATTCGTATGGTGAACTATGTATATATGTGTATTTAAACTAACATGTAAATCTATGAATAGTGTAGCTAATATCTTTAAAGTAGAATTATATATTTTTACATAAAGCATAGTGTATCTTATTACAGAAAGTATATAACGTTGTCTCATGTTTCTAATTCAGTCTACAATTTTGTAATCTAATTTATATGTATATATATAGCCTATAGTTATATAGTATGACGAATATATTTTTTTCCAGTAAGATTTGTTTTTATTTTTGACTTGACCTGATATATATATATGTATAGCATATTAGTCTATTTACATTTGAATATATAGTATATACAAGCTAGAATTGGTCTGATTTATATTATCACAATGTTTTATAGATATGCCGTTGAAGATATATTATGACAATATTCGTTAAAGATGTATGATTGTATATATGAAACTATATGGGTTTAAATATATAAAAGTTAAGCTTTGGGTTTTATAAATGCGTTGTAGTGGATATATGAGTTCATTAGCAGTACATTGGAAGCGGTTAGAATCTACAATTATTAAGTTTATATTAATCTTATTTTAAATATCGATTTTTAAAGATATACTACATACGTTAGTTATTTATACAGTAGTTTGGTTTTAAATTTATTTATGGAAGCTTTTGTTTACGTGTTAGAATCTGGTATTAATTTGAAATTTTGTGTAAATCGACTTTTGGAATATATACATCGATATTTTCAAATAGACATATACAATATATAATGTATATGTTTTGTTCGGTCTATATTCAGTCAATTTAAATTTCATCTATCCTTTTATCAGCTTGCCCGTCGAATTCGAGCCAAATTTTGCTTTGCTTGGATTCCCAATTCAAACTCAGTATCCGTATCAGTATGCGTCTCCGTGTCATCTTCTCGTTCATCTCTAGCCTCGAAAGGTGAGCACTCACTCACGATTAACGTTCTTTTATTTATTAAATTTGATTTCAATTGAAACGACAATGGAAATATGCTGCTGTTAGTTAATTACACTGTTATATATGTTATTGCCTATATCAGTTCACCTGTGACATTTGACACCATTATCTGTTAATTATTTATGCGATGATAATACAGTTTGGCTGATAATTGATTGATTGTTGATGTTTATATTGGACGTTAAATTGTTAATGTTAAATTGATAACTAGTATGCAATTGAACTTGATATAGGATAATTAATTGTTAAATTTGATTAACTGACATTTGTATAATATGACCCCTTTTACTGTTAAATTTATTGACACATAGGATTTGTTTAATTACATCTTGAACCACTGAATGTATGTTGTTAAATTGATGATGTATGAAATTGTAATTGAATGACAAGTGAAAACTGTAATGTAATAATCTTTAATGTACATGAAATGATAGTGTAGATTCTAGAAATAATTATATTAATTCGTACAAATAACAATGCGAATTAATACGGTTATTTCAGGATTATTTGAATTGATTATTGGATTGATATTGGTTGTTGTTATTGTTTGTTTATTTACTTTGACACCATCCCAGTTATCACACTGCAAGTTCCCTTTGTTATGTTTTGATTTTGAATTGAATTGGAATCGGGTTGAAATGATAAATACCCAAATTGAACTTTGACCTAGGATAGAGAATTAAATAAAACCCGATTGGTCAATAATTTGATTTAAAAATAAGCGAAGATTTTATTTGAATAAATAATATGGTTTTGAAATGAAATTGAAATTTGGATTTTATTGAATGGAAAATGTTGATATTTAAAAATCTGAAACAAAATATTAAAAATGTAATTGATGAAAGAATGTTGTTAAATTTGAGAAATGATTGAATTAAGTTGAAATTTTAATTAAGTTTGAAATTATTAAACTTTGAAATTATTTAATAATTAAGTTTTGAATTATTTAATAATTATATAAGATTGAATTATTTAATGATTAAATTGAATTGAAATTCTTTAATAAGAAAAATTGAACTTTTGAATAAGTGAATTTTACTTCGTAAATAATTGAAATTGAGTTTTCTTGATTAAGTAAGTTTTTGGAAGATTATTTAAAGTAAGTAAATAAATAATTGAAATTGAATTTTCTTTAACAAGAAATGAAAATGTGATATTTTTGGAATTAATGTAAGACTTGTAATTGAAAGAATTGATTTGACGAATTTAATTTAATTCAAAATTGTAAGTTTTGATTTAATGAAGTTGAACTTAAGAAATTGATTTAATGAATTGGAAATTTAATAGAAATTGTTTTGAATGGAAAATTTACTTAATGAATATTGAATGAAATCGATAAATGAATTTAAATTTGATTTGAATGTTAAATTAAATTAATTTAAATGTTTTCGAAATGAAACTTATATTCGAACCTGAGTCAATATTTGAATGGTTTTAAATAAAGATTGGAATTGAATTATAAGATTTTGAAAGTGTAATTTGGAAGTTTTGAAACGTAAATTTATGGAAATGGTTTTGAAAGACAAATGAAATGTTGATTTACGAATTGAAATTGAAATTTGAAATTGATTTGGTTTTGAAATATATAAACGACCAATCGGTGTAATAATTACGAAAGTTATTAAAGAGACCGGGATCGGTAATGGATATACTCTCTATCTAAACCGAAACCACTTTAATAACTATGCGCGGAGTGATGATCCAAAATGAAGTGGTTGGAATGATGTACGTGATGACTGAAGAAAGAGAACGATAATGGATAGCCTTGACACTTGTGTCAAATTGGAAATGACTAAAACAGAAGCTGTGCCGGGCAATGGAGGATTAGCTACCTCAAGTGGACACACTTCTTCGAACTACTTATACTTGTTGTCGATTGGTGCACCCTTGATTTTGGGAGTGTTGTTTCACGGTATTGCGGGCGCTGCGGCGTTGCGTTCTCACCAGTCCGGATCAGGCAAACGGTAGTATCACTACCTTGGGTATTGCCTCATGTGCCTTGTCATACTTGTATTCCATTTATGCGTGACCACTACGATTTTGATTTGTACCTTTAGTATATGGATTGCCCTTTGGTGACTTCCGGTTTTGGGGAAACTACGGTCTTGTATATGCTTTTGGGAATAAAAATGTGTTAAGAGTGGAATGGGCCATGACTTAACGCTATTTTGATATCTTTTTATATTACTGATAGACATTATCTACTTAGCGTATATTACTACCTAGTAGATAGTTTAACGGATCCTTAAAGGATGGTTATTCCAAACATCCTTTGAGTTACTTGTATTTCAATTGCTATTTCACTTGAGTTGGATTTATTAATATAAGAATGTTAATCCTGACTCGAGTGTCTTGTGTTTTTGCTTTACGCTCGGGTCAGACTGAGTGTACCAGTATTCGAGACTCACCTTTGAAGTTGGAGCTTTGCTTGAAGATCCAGCCATCTATTCTGCTTTCAGTATTCGATAATTCCAGTGATGTATTCTGATTTGTATCTGATGTATCGTATTACACTTCCATTGTATTTGTTTTAACTCTGATGTAACTTATACATTTATATAGTAGCTTCATGAACTACTATCTCTTTTATTTCCGCTGCAAATTATTTGTGACGCCCCACCTCTATGCTCATAATAACAAAGAGTAGTAAAAGAAATACTGTCTATTATTACGAAGAATAAGGCTGGATAGGAGCGACCATCCGTAGTTGGCCTTACACTAATATTGGTTATCTCGATAGGAGTGGTATATACTTTTTATTTTTCATCTATTATTTATTTACTCCCATCGACACACCCAATTATCAGTATAAAACAAACTACGATAGTTCATAATAGTTTAGGACATTAGATATAACAATAACACAGATAATATAAATGCGGAACACATATTAACAAAAATCTCATATATATATAACCGATGTCAGTTACAATATAGTTGACACGATACATATGATACAACTACAACTGTCGACTCTAAAAGTTATATATACAAGTACATTATCAACTAATATACATGAATACATATCGTTCTGTACAATGACACGACTACTACAAAATAACAGAGACAACTTCAAAAGATGTGAAAAGTCTTCATATCCTGAACAGCAACTCAAAGAAGAAAATCTACAACCTGAAATAACTCGGGTCTGACCCGAGTATTACATTCAAAAGAAAATAATACACGGGTCAGTCTAATTCAAAATCAGTTATTAATGCACAGAAGCAATAATAATCAATAGCAAATAGACGACAGTCACAGAAATCTCGTATATCCAACTCCTCGATAAGAGAATCGGATAGCGGCAGATATAACACTAATCAGTGTTAAACAACAGATCAGCAAATCCAAATCGATATAACACCAAACAGTGTTATACAACAAATCAGCAAATCCAATAAAATCAATACGGGGTGGCTGCAGTTCACGCACGCGTGCACTGCCTCGCCACGACCGTACGTCGAAACTGCAAAGGTCAAATCACGGCTAACGTGACTCAACACACTGCCAACAATGAAAGGTGACATGCATTAGTAATGTACACATCAAAGTTCAACTTAAAGAGATAGTCGACCAATAGGAACTAGGACTACATGCACATGTCAACAACACAGAAATACATGTCAGAGAAACAGGTGCAGTGATATACACAGTGCACAGTGGCAACAGAACAGGTTGGAATTTACCCCATGAACAAGACTCGAGCGACCAGATTAGCAAGTGGAACTGATCACCCAATGAATCAAATGACACATACTCGAGTGGAGCCAGAAGCAAAATATACACACGAAAAACAACATGAAACTAGACAAAGCAAGTGTAGAACTCGACAGATCGGCTTTAAACATGAAGTGGTCATGTTTACCACTCACTGCCAGGGACTACATGATGGACCAGCATGCAAGTAAATACACATGAACCAACAGTGCACTAAGAAATTGGAAGCACACAATTTCACATTCCAGATACATCAACAAGTCATGTGATGCACCAAAAGGAGTGAAAATGCGAGCTACCACCCAAGACAGTGTAAAAATGGAAATGAATGTGTATAAGTGACCAAGTACAATGCAATATGGGCTAGACAGTAAGTGTCGACCCAGCCTTAACCAAATGTAGTGACAAGCACAACAATGCCCAAGGCT
This sequence comes from Allium fistulosum, assembly GCA_030737815.1. NCBI lineage: Eukaryota > Viridiplantae > Streptophyta > Magnoliopsida > Asparagales > Amaryllidaceae > Allium > Allium fistulosum. Next base: position 1,272,044,760 of record CM060901.1, on the reverse strand, counting down.
GGAGATATATAATGTAGACTATAATAGGTCTACAATGACCAAAGTGCTATCAAAACTTCAAGTCAGAAACCACAAAGAATGCAGAGAAGTAGTTCAAATTAGGATCCAAGTAGATGAAGTCAAAAAGAAAACATCATCAGATTCAAGTTAAGACTGTGACAACTAAGCCTACAATCGAGCAGGTACACATAAACATAAAACAATCAACTGGCAATGTCAAGGCATGAACCAACAGAGAGTTCATATGAATGGCCATACATGATGCATCAAGTCGACAAACAATGAAAGAGTTGCAGCAGTTTCAAAGCAAAGAATTGAACATGTTTAGACGTCAACAAAATAAATCGGCAGATTCACAAATACATGATGACCAAGGAACAACGTCAAAGCATTTCCGAGCGTGGTTGCAAGCTCGAACGAAGAAACTGCTGTTAATCGGCAGTTACTAAAATAGTGCAACTAATTCAAACGAAGTCACAAGCCTGAATCAGCCACAGTCAGAAACATGACGACCAGAAAAACGAACTGTTCAAATTCACGTGTATCAAGCTGAAAACAACAAGGTATCTAAAGCAACAATCACAACAATGTCGAAAGTACTACCAAAGGCAGTAAACGATATAGCCAAAATCAACCAAAACAACACCGTCAAACTCAGATCAAAAACCATCAAAGCCATGTAAATCAATTCACAAAATCGCATACTTATGAGATTAAATTAGATGTGAGTAATAGCAATTACTCACCTTAGCCACCGAAGAGCACGAATTCGACGTCGCGACATCACGAAGCGAACGGATACACTCATCAGAAACCCTAACGGCCTTTGCACAGTCGGAGAGACGATCATTGGCGGCTTCTTCGATTTACCCACGCCCTAAGTGGAGGAGACGAGCAAGACAAGCGTGCACTAATTCGATTTGGAATGAAGAAGAACGAACGAGAGGGATTGACGAGCAGCCACTAATTTTTGAAGCCCTAGCTTCGAAAGAGGGACGAACGAGAGACAGAGCCACCATTTTTTTCTTTTAATCGTTTTTTTTCTAGGGTTAGCGAAATTGAATGTGGGAAAAAGAACGAGTACTGTCCTTATTAAATTATCACAGCACTCCACAACTTGGGCCGGGATTCAAAGCCCACAAACCCCTAATGAATTGTAGAAGAATTTACAACCGATTAAAACATTTAACAACAATTAACCAACAGATTAATCGTTTACTGACAAAATTAATTAATGCAAAACCTCGGGTTGTTACATTATTACTCTGTGTCTGTGATCTGTGATTATTTATTTACTGTATATGTTCAGTTTTGCCAAATTTAAATTAACAACGCGGTATTTTGAGCAATTCAACTCCGGCATGAGTGTCTACCTATACACTTATAATGGATGCGAATGGTCCAAAATATTGGGTCGTTACAGTTGGTATCAGAGCTTTGGTAGCTCTAGGCAGAACTTAACATATAGGGTAAATGTATTTACAGAATCACTTTCATTCGGGTTTCAATCTCTTCCGTTTTGATTCGATTCCTTCGAATTTTGGAACGTTCCCTGCGGTTTCAAAATTCATTCGTGTCCTTCACTATTCGTCTCCTTTCAAATTTTCTGGAGCACCCCATAACTCCATTTTGAATGATATCTATAATAGATCGGCGGTCTCGCCAATCTTCGAATAATTCGTAAAGGAGTAAACTCCTTTATAATAGGCATCGATTTACCGGAGATTTCTGTATCCTCGATTTACGATGCTATCTATTCCCTGCTATACCTAAATTCACCTCTTGAGATCGAGTGTTGATTTACCTCGGAATCCAGCAATGATCTTATTCTTGAAGTCACGGTTGACCTGGTTAAGGTTGCCCGCGACTTATATAAATTTATCCATCGCCTTATTTTGTTATTTAATTATCTCGTCTTGGTTTCAAACCTATCTTCGAATCAAATTTCTCTTTGATTTAAGTCCATCAAAATTTGAATCCCTATCCTTATTTTGAAAATCCATTCCTGTATCGTCGAGCAAAGAAATGTATTTCTAAATTTATATTAAAATGTTGTTTTCAAATTTGATAAATAAAATAGAAGTTTTGTATGATTATATTATATAAATATAAGTTTATTGAAATTAAATTGTTAATGAAATTGTTGTCAGAAATAATAATATTTGATTTACATTTATTGTTTTGTAAACTATTGCATAATATAAATAAATGAATTTATAAACTTGGTTATAAATTGATTAGAATTTGAAATGAATTTAATTCAGAAATTTGAGAATTTAGTTTTCGGTGATTTCGAACTTTGGGTTTTAAAATTTTAAAGTATATATTATTGAAAGTATTTTCGAATAGAAATCGTTTTCAAAGAATTTAAATGTTTAAATCAGTGCTCTTCTCTTTGTCGTTGGAAAATAATTTCGGTGATGGCGGCCGCATCATCGACATTCATTTTCGAGTTTCGAAGTGGAGAAACCATTCTGTAGCTTTACTACGGTTTTGTTTTTTTAAAAAAATATTTTGATTTGAATTTCTCCAGTGTATTTTGATTCACATATATATAGGTATCTTATTTTAAAATTTAATTTGATTTGATATAAATATATTATATATATATCTCTAAATTGTTTAAAGTTAATCGGAAATCTAATTCTTAAATTTTGTTAAAGGATGATTTTAATTATAGATAAAACCAAAATTTGGAACAAATATTTAAACTTGAATAATTGAATTGGGAAAATTTTATTTGTATATTGTTCAACTGCATTCTAATACAACTTACCTAAATCATACAGAAGTTGAATATGTAATTGAATAATATATAAGATAAATTGAATTTATAAATAAAATTTGAGTGTTTAAAATAAATGTTATACACTAAATTTTGATTATAAAGATGTTAATAGAGTTAGATAGGATAATAAGTAAACTCAGTTAATAATGAAATAAATTTGTTTTGAAAGAATTAATAAATTTGTTTTGAAAGAATTAATAAATTGAAATTAGATCAACTTAGGAAAATACCTTGAGTTTAAAAGCAATTAGTGAATATAAATTTATTTAAATCGAAACTTTTATGGTTTAAATTAATTTATATGGGTTATATATATGTGATTAGATATATTAAGTAGAATAAATTTTTCAATAATTTGGAATAAAAAGAATTTAAATTGCTGAAAAAAATATATGATTATAATAAAAGACTATTCAAATTTATGGTTTTAGAAATTGTAAATTTGAGATAATTGGATAATAAGATAATGAATAAAAAAAAATAGTTGAGATTGATTTTAGTGAAATCAAATGGATTAAATCAATTTTTGAATACCAATTAATTTAAATTTGAATTTATATGGTTTAAATTAATTGTTATTTTGTATTTCAAATCTGTTTTTCTTTCTGGTTGTTTCTATTCTCCTACCTCGTTTCTTTTCGGGGACGAAAAGTTTTGAGTGGGGGAGAGTGTAACGACCCGTAAATTTCAACTGTTTTAATAACGTAATTAGTTGAAATTTTGTGAAATTTTAAACGATAAAATTTGAAATAAAAATTTAATATTTGGAATACGTCTAGTTAAACATAGCAACTGGTAAATTTTCGTCCGAAAATATGAAAGTTTATTTCGCGCGTAAATTCACTTCAATATAATCAGTTAAAAAGCGATGAAAATAAAATGTTTCCGAAACCTAAATATTTTTATATAGAAAAATTCTAAACCATCTTTTGAGCAAGATGTCAGTTTGTCGTTTTTCCAAATTCGGACATCTTTGGCTCCGTCGATCTTATTTTTCAGTGTTTTTCTTGCATTTTCCGCTATTAGAAAATTCGAATTTTTATAATCCGATCGTACCACTGATATCCGTACACCGTTTTGATCGTCTCGTCATGCTGATCTCCGCAGTATATTCTTTTGTGTATTTTGACGTTCAGTGGACGGTGAAATCTGTAAAACGTTGAACCGTGTCGGCAGCCGTTTCAAAACCTTTTGGGTTCCATCTGTCCCTTCGTTTTCTACCATGCCTATCAATACATCAGCTAGCCATTGATATTCCCAAGAGAATTTTAATTCGTGACTTTCTTTTCCGTTGGAAAATTTTGATCGGTTCAATGATAATTAAATTTATAATAAAGCATGCCTTCATTTATGTTTGCTAGCCTCATCATTTCAAAACGTAGTTCATTCTTTTCTTCCAAGCTAGACATCCCTTCTCTCCTCTCTCTGCTCTCTGTTCTCATTTCAAAAAAAAAAAAAAGAAAGCTTGTTCATTTTCTCTATCACTTTCCAGCTTGCATGCGTGTTCAACATGTATATGCCTTGATATCTTTCTTCCCCTGAATGAAGCAGCTGCTCCTTCAAGCGTGAGCCCATTTTCCACTTCATCTCATCTCCAACCTTTCCCCTGCCTCCCCGACTTCAGCCTCGACTTCACCACACCCATGCCACTGTGTCGACCACACCTTTCGCCTCCCCTCACCGAAGCTCATCAGCCGCGTGATGCCAACCACAGCCACACCAATCATCCTCCTCCGCCACGAGATCCCGTTGCCGCAACCGAAGTTCCCACCTCGCAGCACCCACCACACGCATCGCCTCTGACCGCAAGTAAGCCTCCGCCATCTCCTCCATTTCACACTCGAATGCACTGGCTAGCCGAGCACCCAAGTGCACTCTCTCTCTCTCCGCTGCTCACGCCCATGGGTGCAGTGCCTGCGACTTCTTCCACTAGCGGCCTTCCTCCGTTTTCTTTAGCTCCTGCCGAACTCTTTGAGACTGACGACCCTCTCTATTGAACGCTAGGCTTCTTTGTTTGATGCATGTGTTAGTCCATAGGATAGTGGTTTTGATGACAACAACTATAGAAGTGTTATAAAATATATATGTGCAGGAAATCTATATGCAGGTATCAACAAAAGAAGACTGTACAGTAAAGAAAACAAAATTGATGAAGACAAAGATCAAGAGTTCAAGATTGAAGACTCATGAGATTCAAGATATTCAAGAGTTCAAGACAAATAATATAGTTAGGTTAGATATTTGTTAAAACTCCTTGAAAGCACTATCATTCTATTTTATCCAATTTACTCGTGGAATGGAATCCACTTCGTTCTTGTTAAAGGGATGGAACCCTAGTGAGATGGAACTCACGAAATATCTAGTGGAACAGATAGTAGCCCTATTTTGTTATCCACTAATTTTGATTCAAAATGATTTTCAAAATTATCTCTTGTTTTATAAAATGATTTTCAAATATTCCTTTTCAAAAGAAAAACCTTCGTTCACATTTCCAAAAATGTTTTAGCCTCAAAATCATATTTATCATTTTGTTATATTTTGATTTCAAAAATTGTCCTTGATATTTTAGCCTCAAAATCTATTTTAATATTATATTTACTTTAGTTTATTTACTTTGATTTTAAATATATTTTAGTATATATACATATGTACATTCATAAGTATTTCTACTTCTAAATACCTTCTACAAATACATAGAGTCCATTTGAATAAAGTTGCATATGTTTTAAATCATCATTTTCAAAGTAAAGCAAATCATCACTTTTTACTAGACCATGTCGACATCCTATTTACCTGTCATGTCGACATGCTTCCCGTTACAGCAAAGGTTGTTTTCAAAAGAAGTGTCTATTCGTTTAAACCTCTTCGAATGGACACATCCATTCATTCTCTATAAATAGAGACTGTTATGGACGTTTTCCAAAAAAAACTACTTTCTTTATTTTCTCTCCTCTTTACTCTCTTATCTTATTTTCTAATCATCCTATCCATATTCTGCCGAAATCTTAAGTGAATCAAACCAGAATATCTCTAGTTTGATTCTCTGCCACTCTCTCCAAAGAATCTCAGTGCTTATCAGAGTTATAGATACATTTGTACTCAAAGAAACTTGTGTGGGGTTATAAAGGTGTGATCGTGTCCTTGGAAATCGATCGGGTGAACTTGTGTCCTGTGAATCAAGTGGTTCTACCCAGAGACCTGAGAATCTGGAGGGTGTACCTCGTTGCCTTGGAATCGAGGGATTGTAATCTAGATTATTATTGAATAGAAAGCCGTACGGGTTGTGCGGGACTGGATGTAGGGTAACACCGAACCAGTATAAAATTCCTGGTGTGTTCTTTCCTTTACTTGCTTTTATTTATATTTGCATTTGTTTGTGATTCTGTGATTTGATCTGTGATTGTGTATTTGCATTAAGTTAGTTAATTCAATTTAAATCAAAGAAGTTTTTAAAGAAATTCTTAAAACACTATTCACCCCCCCTCTAGTGTTAAATAGCCTTAAGATCATCTTCCGCGTCCCTTTCATTTGGTATCGGAGCAAGTTTTTCAAAGTATTCATAATCTGATTTTTGAAAAGTTCATGGCTAAGTTTGAAATGTTTCCTAAAAATATTTCTTTAATGATCAAATCATTGTGGTCTCATAAATTGATGCATGATAGTTATATAGAATCAGGTAGTCTACAAAAGTTGCTCACTGTGCAGGAATCTTGCTTCATGGCGACAAATGAATCTATTCACAATGGACAAGCTGTGCAAATAAGGAAAAACAAGTGGATACTTGATAGTGGATGTTCAAGACATATGACAGGAAATCCAGAGATACTCAATGACATTATTTACAAGGATGGAGGATTGGTTAATTTTGGGGATAATTCAAAAGGTTATGTGGTTGGCATCGGCAATGTAGGTAATTCTGAAACTCCTATTATTTCAAATGTTTTGTTAGTTAAAAATCTACAACATAATCTACTTAGTATTAGTCAGTTATGTGATAAAGTATATAGGATTAAATTTGAAAAAGACAAGTGTCACATCGAAGATAATAAATCTAATATTATCTTTGAGGGAGTTAGGAAAAAGAATATCTATATTCTTAGTATGAAAATTTCAAATGATAATCTATGTCTTTTGGCCAATACAAGTGACCCTTGGACTTGGCATAAGAGATTTGGATATTTGAATTTTAAACTCTTATCTAGACTATCCAAACTTGATCTAGTAAGAGGCCTCCCTAAGATGCAATTTAAAGTAGATAGTATATGTGATGCATGTCAATTAGGAAAACTTAGAAAAAGTTCCTTTAAACTTAAAGATATGATCTCTACTTCAAAACCTCTTGAGTTACTTCACCTAGATTTATTTGGTCCATCTCAGATTCAATCAATCAACCATAGTAAATATGTCTTTGTAATTGTGGATGATTATTCCAGATATACATGGACAATCTTTCTGAAACATAAAAGTGATACTTTTGATTATTTTAAAAGTTTTTCAAAAAGAGTTCAAAACCAACTTTCTTCCAAGATCATCACTATTCGTAGTGGTCACGGTGGTGAATTTGAAAATGAGAAGTTTGAGGAATTCTGTAATCATAAGGGAATTACTCACAATTTTTCGTTTCCAAGAACTCCACAACAAAACGGAGTAGTTGAGCGTAAGAATAGGACGATTCAAGAGTGTGCTAGAACTCTACTTTCTGATAGTAAATTACCAAAACATTTTTGGGCTGAAGCAGTTGCAACAGCCTGTTATATTTTGAATAGGATTTTAATTAGACCTCTAACCAATAAAACACCTTATGAACTTCTTTTCAATAAGAAACCTAAGGTATCTTATTTCAGAATTTTTGGAAGTAAATGTTTTATCTTAAATACAAAAGATAATTTAGATAAGTTTGATCCTAAATCCGACAAAGGAATCTTTATCGGATATTCTAACAGGAGTAAAGCTTATAGAGTTTTTAATCTAAGAACAAACACTATTGAAGAAACTTTACATGTTTCCTTTGATGAAAATTTCAAAGAAGTTGATCAGACTAATGATGAGGATGACTTAGTTATTTCTAATCATGAATCTATAGATGCTACAAATGAAACTTTTCATCCAAATAAAAAGATTAGGCTTTTAAAAGATCACCCTGTAGAAAATATTCTAGGAGATATGCAATCTGTTGTTAAAACTAGGAATCAATTAAACAGTATGAGTCATGTTGCTTTTATATCCTCAATAGAACCTAAAAATCCAAAGGAAGCATCAACTGATGATTCATGGATTCTTGTTATGCAAGAAGAATTGAATCAATTTACCAGAAATGATGTTTGGGAACTTGTTCCTAGACCTGAGGATAAATCCATTATAGGCACTAAATGGGTATATAAAAATAAATTAAATGAATTAGGTGAGGTCGTTAGAAATAAGGCTTGACTCGTTGCACAAGGTTATTATCAAGAAGAACGTATAGATTATGACGAAACCTTTGCACCCGTAGCAAGATTAGAAGCTATTAGAATTCTGCTTGCTTTCGCTAATTTCAATAATTTAAAACTTTTTCAAATGGATGTCAAGAGTGCCTTTCTAAATGGTTTTGTAAAAGAGGAAGTTTATGTTGAACAACCTCCACTCTTTGAAGATACAAAATTTCCAAATCATGTTTTTAAATTAAAGAAAGCCCTGTATGGTCTAAAACAAGCTCCTAGAGCTTGGTATGATAGACTTAGGTCTTATCTTTTGCAATCTAATTTTGAAATAGGTAAAGTAGATAACACACTTTTTATTAAAAGAAACAAAAATGATATTCAACTTGTACAAGTGTACATAGATGACATTATTTTTGGATCAACCAATTCTGACATGAACAAAGAATTTTCTGACATTATGACAAAAGAGTTTGAGATGAGTCATATGGGTGAACTTAACTTTTTCTTAGGATTACAAATCAAACAATTAGATAATGGTATCTTTATCAGTCAAGAGAAGTATGCGAGAGAGTTAGTTAGTAAGTTTGGCTTGACCAATGTGAGTGGAAAACCAACTCCCATGGCAACCAATATAGTGTTAAGTAAGGATGATCTATCCAAAGACGTAGATCAAACCTTGTATAGAGGAATGATTGGATCACTTCTCTATATAACTGCTAGTAGACCAGATATCATGAACAGTGTCTGTCTCTGTGCAAGATATCAATCTCAACCCAAGGAAACTCATCTAAAAGCTGTGAAACGTATCATTCGATATGTTAAACACACCTTTGATTATGGATTTTTCTACCCTAAGAATGATTCATTTGAATTAGTTTCCTACTGTGATGCTGACTATGCTGGGTGTAAGTCAGACCGAAAGAGTACAAGTGGAACTTGTCACTTTCTAGGTCATTCCTTAATTTCCTGGTTCAGTAAAAAGCAGAATACTGTTTCCCTATCAACAACTGAAGCAGAGTATGTTTCTGCTGCTTTAGCTTGATCTCAAGTTTTGTATATGCAACAAACCTTGAATGATTTTGGTATATCTATCACGAAATCTCCAATTTTCCGTGATAACACTAGTGCCATTAGTTTGTCCAAAAACCCAACTCTCCATGCCCGAACTAAACATATTGACACTAGACACCATTTTCTAAGAGATAACGTAAATAAAGAGAAAATTTCTCTTGATTTCGTTAATTCTGAAAATCAAATAGCTGATATTTTAACCAAACCTTTAGGAGAACCTGTCTTCACCAAGTTAAGAAGAGAATTAGGTATATGTTCTCTTTCTGAAATATAGTATATAGTATAGTAGTATACATAGGGTATATATGAATGTTTTCTTAACCATAGCATTTTACAACACCATTTCGACATGGTATTCATGCGTCATGTCGACATGCAACGGTAAAAATGACAGTTCGTTTTTCCCTCTAATTTTTGAATGGGTGGTTATTTAACTCACCCATTCCGAGTTTCTCTTCCCTCCAATCATTATTTCTTCATTCTACTTTCTAGAAACATCAAATCCATGGCTTCCACATCCAATCCTAATCAAATATCACCGGTTTCTTTCCCTTCTCCTTCACATGGCCCTTTCCAAAAATCCATACTCGCTCGTGTCATCAAAATAGAGGAGAAAGTTAATGATTCGCTGCAGATGTTAACTGAAATGCAAGTTCAACAATTGAGAATGGCAAGAGAGCAAGAGAAACAAGGGTATGGGAACATTGTGGAACAACATGGAAATTTCTGTTTCCATTACCCAAATTGTCCTGTCCACAAGTCTCCCATCATCAAAAACAACCGTTGAGTTGTTTATTTTCTTGTTTTAGTTATTTATGTGTTTATAAGTTTAAATAGTCATGTATATAGTAATATTGAAATGAATAAAATAATCTGTGGTTACATTTATTATTCTTATTCTTATATTGCTCATATATAACATTCTAAGTATACGATGTTTAGTGCATTGTTATATCTAGTTTCAGTATTATTAATGATAACACTATCATTAATATCATAGATTTAGGGGGAGTTAGTGTCATTTTTTTGTTGATGACAAAGGGGGAGAAGTATAAAATAGGTTAGTTAGGCATAGATTAAGGGGGAGTTATTAGATTTAGGGGGAGTTATAAGGAGAATATAAATATTTTATAAACAAAGGTTGTCATCATCAAAAAGGGGGAGAATGTTAGTCCATAGGATAGTGGTTTTGATGACAACAACTATAGAAGTGTTATAAAATATATATGTGCAGGAAATCTATATGCAGGTATCAACAAAAGAAGACTGTACAGTAAAGAAAACAAAATTGATGAAGACAAAGATCAAGAGTTCAAGATTGAAGACTCATGAGATTCAAGATATTCAAGAGTTCAAGACAAATAATATAGTTAGGTTAGATATTTGTTAAAACTCCTTGAAAGCACTATCATTCTTTTTTATCCAATTTACTCGTGGAATGGAATCCACTTCGTTCTTGTTAAAGGGATGGAACCCTAGTGAGATGGAACTCACGAAATATCTAGTGGAACGGATAGTAGCCCTATTTTGTTATCCACTAATTTTGATTCAAAATGATTTTAAAATTATCTCTTGTTTTATAAAATGATTTTCAAATATTCCTTTTCAAAAGAAAAACCTTCGTTCACATTTCCAAAAATGTTTTAGCCTCAAAATCATATTTATCATTTTGTTATATTTTGATTTCAAAAATTGTCCTTGATATTTTAGCCTCAAAATCTATTTTAATATTATATTTACTTTAGTTTATTTACTTTGATTTTAAATATATTTTAGTATATATACATATGTACATTCATAAGTATTTCTACTTCTAAATACCTTCTACAAATACATAGAGTCCATTTGAATAAAGTTGCATATGTTTTAAATCATCATTTTCAAAGTAAAGCAAATCATCACTTTTTACTAGACCATGTCAACATCCTATTTACCTGTCATGTCGACATGCTTCCCGTTACAGCAAAGGTTGTTTTCAAAAGAAGTGTCTATTCGTTTAAACCTCTTCGAATGGACACATCCATTCATTCTCTATAAATAGAGACTGTTATGGACGTTTTCCAAAAAAACTACTTTCTTTATTTTCTCTCCTCTTTACTCTCTTATCTTATTTTCTAATCATCCTATCCATATTCTGCCGAAATCTTAAGTGAATCAAACCAGAATATCTCTAGTTTGATTCTCTGCCACTCTCTCCAAAGAATCTCAGTGCTTATCAGAGTTATAGATACATTTGTACTCAAAGAAACTTGTGTGGGGTTATAAAGGTGTGATCGTGTCCTTGGAAATCGATCGGGTGAACTTGTGTCCTGTGAATCAAGTGGTTCTACCCAGAGACCTGAGAATCTGGAGGGTGTACCTCGTTGCCTTGGAATCGAGGGATTGTAATCTAGATTATTGTTGAATAGAAAGCCGTACGGGTTGTGCGGGACTAGATGTAGGGTAACACCGAACCAGTATAAAATTCCTGGTGTGTTCTTTCCTTTACTTGCTTTTTATTTATATTTGCATTTGTTTGTGATTCTATGATTTGATCTGTGATTGTGTATTTGCATTAAGTTAGTTAATTCAATTTAAATCAAAGAAGTTTTTAAAGAAATTCTTAAAACACTATTCACCCCCCCTCTAGTGTTAAATAGCCTTAAGATCATCTTCCGCGTCCCTTTCAGCATGCACTAAGGTATATTACTTATCTATATACGTATATAGTTAATATAAATGTTAGTGTCGTAAGCTATGAAATCTATTGTATGTAAGAATATGTGGTAAACCTATATGAATATTTTCTACTACCAGTTATCTAGAAATTTTGTTATATAGGTTGTAAAAGAAAAATATGTTGATTTCTATATGTTATATACATTAATATTCGTATGGTGAACTATGTATATATGTGTATTTAAACTAACATGTAAATCTATGAATAGTGTAGCTAATATCTTTAAAGTAGAATTATATATTTTTACATAAAGCAATAGTGTATCTTATTACAGAAAGTGTAACGACCCGACTTTCCAGACCCGAAAAAATCGAACCATTTTAGTTAAGAAGAAGAGGTAGAAGAAGAAAAATAGAAAACAACATCAGAATCTAACCATCGCAGCGGAATAAAATATAATATATATATCAACAGATCTTTACACAAATCAAAACTATATCTGTTTATACAATTCATCATCAGAATACATCATCAGAGTACATCAACATCCATAACATACAACTGAATACACAGCGGAAAAATAATAGCAAGTACGAGAGTACGTATCGTCATCCAGCTCGTCTCCTGAGCTCCACAGCATCATATCCTGAACCTGTTTATCTCGGTCTGACCCGAGCATCATATAAAACAATACCCAAGTCAGTCTGGAATACCAGCGTGAGAAAATCACACTCAATTGATTATTAAAGTTTCAAAAACCCTTTTGAAAATAAAAGCATCTCGTAAGACCACGCCACAAATAAACATGTCGGGTTTTTACCTTACGATAGCTAAAACACTTTTTATAAAAATCCTCTGATATTATAATAGTGTCTATATACAAATACTTATTAAAATAGCTGAAATTGTTACATGATTAAATTCCAGTATACTAGGTATACAAACAAATACCGTACAAGGCACGTAGGGAGAATGGATTTCCAACGAATGACTAGGCACTGGGGTACCACCTGTCACAGTACGTGGCCTAGATCACAGTACCGAGGAGTACGCCCGCTCCCTTGCAACACAAGACCGGAATCATCCCTTACTGGATAATTCCAAATAAAATCACCCCACGGTTGGGATCAGCAACCGCACCACTAAGCCGAAATAAAGGGACATCTAGACAGGGATGACTTTACTCTCAAGTGGGGGCTACCCACGAAGCCTTGCTGCATAACCCCTGATTTTCAGTCATTCCCGGTTGATGAGGCTCGAGGCTAAACGATACCTTTATAGCACATATCCCTTAGAATTCCCATCGTCCACCTGACGATGTCACGAAAGCATTCGTCCATACAAGTCCGTTCCGGGTTCGAACGGAACCGAAGGCACTATTCCTACTACATCCATTTTGGAAATATCCTCAGGATTAGTAGCGACTAGCCCTTGCACTTCACTGCTCCATCTTCGACTCCGAACACGTTACACGAAACGTACAAACCGGATCGAAGTGGTATTCGAGTCTCCAGACCTAGAATCCCGGTATACGGAAACCCGATCCCGGTCTCTTCGAAACGATCAGCCCATTTGGCCAATATTGATAGTCGGTTATTTAACTATCAATTAACATCCACAAGCAACCATCACACAATAAATAATTTCCCACATTATTTATTTGCCCAAATATCTTTCCAAGATATATTTCCAAATTTTCAAAGCTCATTTGAAAACAAATTCAAACAGTTTCCGCTTACGGAATACATTTCCCAAATAATTATTTCCACTGAATCACCAAGTACAAAATACTTTTAATTTTAAAATAATTTAAAAACACTTTATTTTAAATATATTTTATAACATTGAAATTTTAAAACTACTTTAATACTTTATTAAAAATATATACTTTAAAATAAACCACTTTATAATATAAACTAAATTTCTCCTTTTAAAACATAATAGCAAATCACTTTTATATAATTACTATAATAATAGATTTTTGAGAATACTTACTTTAAAAATTTAACATTTAAAAATAATCAATTTTCTAAAACATGCTTCTTAAAACATATTAAAACTTTTAACTTATATTTAAACTACCTTGAAAAACGTACTTGGCTATCCAGAGAAATACACTTCTCATTCCCATTCTTTAAAAATAAATCAACATTTATTTTTAAACCAATCCATATCCTTTTATAAATTCCCACCTTGAATTTATATTTTTCAAATATCCTCTGATATTTTATTTTACTTTATAAACCCAGTTTATAAATTTCAAATCTCATTTCTCTTTAAATTTCAAATCCCAAAGTATTTAAATCAAATTTATAATTGATTTCCCAATTTATTTTACTTTGAAACAAATTTCTTTACTTAATCCATTTATTTTCAAATTCATTAACTTCCAGATTTTATTTCTCATTATGATTTAAAATCTTTAAACCGAAACACAAGTTTCTGATTTCCAAATTTCCTTCTTTCTTTTTAATTACATTTAAACATTGAATTAAAATAAATTATTTATCCCTTTAAATACATCACATAAGTTTTCTTTAAATTCAATATTCTCTGTTTATTTAAAATTCTTCTTTTCCATATTTAATTTATTCGAATTCACTAGAATTACTTAACTTAAATTTTATTCTTTTATTTCTTTCCAAAAATCCAATTCAATTGCTTTTGATAACTCATTATACTGGGAAATTCAATCCAACCAGATTATCCAATATAAATCATCACAGGATATCAACAATCATATCACAGAATATTTAAACAAAATTAAATATTTTGAGGAATCCAGTTGGATCCCTCCAACCTGTTTCCCTGCATCCACAAACGTTAGCACAATACCAATTCCACTTCGAGGTGGAATATCGCGGTATATGGGTTTTATAAAATATCATCCGCTATTATGCGGCGCATAGGGTCTCATCCGCTATATAATGCGGGAATATCAACAACTCCAATATATACATATGCCAATATATATATATTGGTATATACTACTATATACCAATCAATCAAATCAATCAATTCAATCATCCATCAATATTTAAATTTAACCAATTAAATTTAAATTATAATTTAACTGAGTGAGATTAACTCACCTTTGATTTTAAATTTGCCATCCAATCCAAACCGCCTTGATTTTCCAAGATTTCAGACCTTGTAAAAATATTTATATAGTTTAATAATATTTGAATTAATTGAACAATTTATTAACATTCTTAAATAACTGATCCATCAATTTTCCTTACAAATAAGTTTAATCAACTAGTATTTTAATTTAGACCAGTAATCTAAAATTTTAAATGAAATTTTCCTATGATAACCAATTTCCTAGTAACCAAAATAGTTAAATGAGTTACTTAAACCGTTTATCACCAACACATTATTTCAAATGAAATTGCAATTTTAAAACATGTATATTTCTTTTTCTTCTTCCAGTAAAGAATAAATATACTTCGGCTGTTCTTTCTTCTGTAAATAAATTTAAAACAAAGAACTATACCTTACTGCAATACCTTACTGCTTGAACCAAATTTTAGCTCGGCCACGTGCTCAACAACGAACAGCAATACCCATTCGACTTCGTCCTGCCCCACTCCCTCTCGTGCATCCCATAATCACGCCACCGCCTTTGACAATCGCGACCCAGCAAGGCTTAACTGCGGCGTGCCTCCATAGCCGAGAACAGGACTTGTCGTTGCCCTCTCCCCTTGAGCCTCGTTCGACAATCGCTTGAAATCATCTTCCTATACGCGAGCTTCACCACGTCGCACATCGATTTGCCTCACACACACTCGTCTCCAATTGCAGCCTCGTTCCCCCACCACGCCTCGCGACGCCACCAGTCAACGTCGAGCTGCCCAAAACCCACGCGACTCGACTTCGCCTGCTCGAGAACGACCTCACGACAAGGTCGCGAAAACCCTACTCGCGCGCGTCTTGATTTGATTGAACGACTTGATTTATCGTTCGGTGGATTGGAATGAGGTGAGTTCGATTTGAAACTGAAAGGAAGAGGAATACGCGTGGATAAAATTCAAAGAAGATGGAGATTTTGATTTCGTTCGAATGAACTGAAGAAGTGGAAGGAGAACGAGATTTTATTTGAAAAGATATTTACTTTCGTCCATTCTTTGAAATGAAAGGGGTAAGCTTTGCACGATTATTTCCATGATTTTAGGCGTATCTAACGGGAACACTGAGAGGAGAGAGGGTACGAGATTTTCATCTGATGTTCACCAAATACAAATTTAAATTTTTGATTTAACCTCAGCGCGTTTACTCACCGTGTGCTCACATAACAACTCAAAAAAATACGAAACTTGAAATCCGATAATAATACAATATTACGGATCCAATGGAACTGGTTTCGTCGAATTCCGAGACTGTGCCTCGGAAGGCTATTTTTAAATATCGATTCAAACGATATAATTTCAAAACTGAACAAAACAGTTTGAAATTACATTCTGAAGCTTCTATTATCTTCAGTATTATCATTACGAATTTTACGAGCTTTCAAAATATTTTTAATTAGCTTAGAATGCCAGATTTACTATTTTATCCAACTTCAAATAAATTTAATTTGATTATTAAATTACTCAATAAACAGCGATATTTGAAATTTAAGTTTATAATTAATCTCTGAATATTTGAAATTAATTAAATATCCCAATTTCAAATATACAAAAATTACGGGTCGTCACATTCCTCCCCCCTTAAAAGAATTTCATCCCCGAAATTACTAGTTAAGAGAAATGATTTGATACCCGTTCTATCTCCCCAATCCAAATAGTTTTAACAACCTTCCATAACAATTCTTTAAATAGAGACACACTATCCCTCTTACTAACATTCCCAAACCTATCCATAAGTCGTATCCCATATCACCTACTTATCCATTCAAATTTAAATTTGAATTCAAATTTTGAATTATCAAAATTTTCTCAAAATTTTTCTAACTCCCTAAATTTCCGAAAAATTTCGCCAACGTCTCCTTTGCGCGGCAAGCTCGGTACTACTACAAAATGGCTCTACGGCCTCCCAATCTCAAAAAGAAACAAAAAGCCAAGTGGCTGGATCAAAAACCCAATCAAATTTCATATAGAAATTCAAATACATACCTTTTGTCGGGCCATTAAATTTTTATCTTCTAAAATCAAAAATCACAATTTATCCATTGCTTTTATACACCTGTATATCCTACTAAGAAATAATATTCAATCACAATTCCAAAGTCATTTTATACTTTCCTTTACAAATTTCCAATATTTGCTTTACTTAAGCCCGTACGATGCACATATATCATCCGTACGCAATATCACATTCGATCGCTCAATCGATCACACAATTTCACTTCCGAACTAGTATCGTCCACCCGACTTCCTAGTGCGGACTCAGATCTGGTTTCTTGATCAGAAACCGTCATTCTCCTTGCATAGCCACCAACTATGATAGAGAATATCCAGAATCAATCAACAATCCATATCCAGGTTCGCCGTCGAAAATCGAGTGAAAAATTCCAACTCGGATCGATATATCTATCTCGAAATTCTGTGTTCGACATCTGGACCAAATAGCTATGCGAATAAAATAATATACGTACATCTTACGTATAAATTCCAATTGATTATCAATTACATCAATTCTCTTTTATTCACATTCCTTTTTTATTGTTATCCCCTTATTCACAACTATCCCATTTCACAACTTCAGTTTTAGTCTTCATTCAACTATTCACTTAGTATATATTTTTCCAATCCAAAATTACTAAGTATATTTCCAATACCAATTTTCTTAAGAATTTCATTCTTCAATTCTTAAGTTCATATAAATTTTCTTATATTTATTTACTACTTCACCACTGAAGTGTATATATTCAAATTGAACTCTCATTTCATATGAATTCCAACTTACTTCAATTTACTACTTCATTTCCAATTTTTTCCTTAAATTCAATTCATCTCCAACTTCCAAAAATTGAATTTTATTTAGCTCGAAAACAATCCAAGTTAATTCATTCAATAACTATTTCTCAACTTATTTAAACCACTCCTCTGTTTGAGTTCAGTTTCCATTCAACATTTACTTAAGTCAATAACTTAAGTTTATTTTCCATTTAACCAACCCTTTAAAGTTTTATTTCCATCTTTCATTTGATTCTTATTTAATCAAATTCCATCCATTTATTTATTTAATATAATTGGTTCATTCACTCAATCATTATGAATTTTAATTTCCATACTCAATTCATCTGGAATTATTTTATTAATAACCAGGCCATTTCCAATTTATTTTCACTTATTTGGATTTCATTCGCAATCCAAACCATCACTATGTTAATCCAATTCCATTAACTCACAATTCAATTTCATTAACTAATTTATTATCTAATTAGTTCCTCCGCTGGTTAAAATTAAATACTTGCTTTTTAATTCCAGATATCACTTTACTTAATTATCTTAAGTTCAATTTATTTTATAATTCAAGTTTGGATTTATTTTAAAAAAATTAAGATTGCTCATCTTAGTCGTTTCCATTAGATAATTACAATTTCAAATTATAACTCTTAATGGTTCAAAGAAATGAATTCCCATTTATGACTTACAATTTCATTTCTATTCATAAGTTTCACTTACTTGCTGAAGACCTGGGACTATTCATTTAAGTCCATTTTCATCTTTACAATCAAATCTCAAATTATTACACTTAAGAACTTAAGAATATGAATTTCTTTACACAATTATAAGCATTTTACATTACCTTTATATCCAATTCAATTCAACTTCAACTTACATTTAATTCAATTCCAATTCTCAATTTTATTTAACTTATCTTAAGTTAAATTCAAATATATTTTATTCACCTTCATATACTCAAATGAAATTTTAATTCTAGGATACAATTTTATACAAGTTTTACAATTCATTCACCTTCAAGTTCTCTAACTCTTTTATCTACCAACTTATATTACTCATTGAGTTATTTTCATCTCATAATTATAATCCCAGAATTAAACTTTCATTCCCTTCTTATTTCAATCAACTTCATTCTATACTTTATAGTGTTGATTCATTTAAATTTCCACATTTATATTTTAAATAGAATTCCCAGAATCCAATTGCCCGGTTTTATTTCAAAAACCATTTTGAATCCATAAATAACTCATACATATCTGGTATATCACCTCAAATCCCAATTTCCAAAACAATCTGCTTTTACCAAACAATTTTCCCTTTGAATTTCAAAACCGACCCAGTTCACAATCATTTCCAATTTAAAACAGTTTGGTAGCAATTTCTTTTTGGAAACTCGAAAATAGACATCGATGATGCTGCAGTCATCATCGAAATTATTTTCCAGCGACCAAAAGAGAATTTAATGCTTTTATCACTTTGAAACATTTCAAATATTTTTAATTCCTAAATCCCAACAGATTTCAATTCAATTTCAAAAATATTCATGAAATAATACCACCATTATTTCCCCAAAACCTTTAAAAACTATTTTTAAATCCAAAGGAATTTAAACCTTTCCCAAAACTTCAAATTCAAAACCCATTCAATTTTATATCCAAACATTATTCTGAAATTCTATCACATTTTATTTCAAGTTATAAGTCACATTTACAATTTACATTTACAAATTTCATTTGTTTATGAATTTATCTCATTTGATTATAAATCACATTTGTAATTCACATTTGTATATAAAGTTTTATCTCAATTTATAAATTTCATTTAGTCTATATTTCAAATTCCATTTTGTTATATAAATTTATTCTTCAACTTAGGTTATAAGTTTTCAATTTCTACTCAATAATGAGACTAACTCATTATTGTCATCATTTTCTAACAACCAAGCATCCAAATATATAACCATAATAATTTTCGAAAATTTTTTCTTTTATACACAAAAAAATTTGGGCAAAATTATTTCATTCACCCTATTTAAAACAATACTGTGTCGAACTGTTCTATTCAAGTGTTTAGAAACCCCTTCGATACAGTTGTCCAGACTGTGCCGACGAAGGTTCATATGCCACTCAATAAATCAATCAACACAATATAAAACCATTTTATATTCACTAACAAATACGCGCTCATATCTATTAATACTCTCAAAATTCCCACCAGAGCCAAGGTTATCGCCAGCCTAAGCTCTGATACCAACTGTAACGACCCGAGCATCATATAAAACAATACCCGAGTCAGTCTGGAATACCAGCGTGAGAAAATCACACTCAATTGATTATTAAAGTTTCAAAAACCCTTTTGAAAATAAAAGCATCTCGTAAGACCACGCCACAAATAAACATGTCGGGTTTTTACCTTACGATAGCTAAAACACTTTTTATAAAAATCCTCTGATATTATAATAGTGTCTATATACAAATACTTATTAAAATAGCTGAAATTGTTACATGATTAAATTCCAGCATACTAGGTATACAAACAAATACCGTATAAGGCACGTAGGGAGAATGGATTTCCAACGAATGACTAGGCACTGGGGTACCACCTGTCACAGTACGTGGCCTAGATCACAGTACCGAGGAGTACGCCGCTCCCCTGCAACACAAGACCGGAATCATCCCTTACTGGATAATTCCAAATAAAATCACCCCACGGTTGGGATCAGCAACCGCACCACTAAGCCGAAATAAAGGGACATCTAGACAGGGATGACTTTACTCTCAAGTGGGGGCTACCCACGAAGCCTTGCTGCATAACCCCTGATTTTCAGTCATTCCCGGTTGATGAGGCTCGAGGCTAAACGATACCTTTATAGCACATATCCCTTAGAATGCCCATCGTCCACCTGACGATGTCACGAAAGCATTCGTCCATACAAGTCCGTTCCGGGTTCGAACGGAACCGAAGGCACTATTCCTACTACATCCATTTTGGAAATATCCTCAGGATTAGTAGCGACTAGCCCTTGCACTTCACTGCTCCATCTTCGACTCCGAACACGTTACACGAAACGTACAAACCGGATCGAAGTGGTATTCGAGTCTCCAGACCTAGAATCCCGGTATACGGAAACCCGATCCCGGTCTCTTCGAAACGATCAGCGCATTTGGCCAATATTGATAGTCGGTTATTTAACTATCAATTAACATCCACAAGCAACCATCACACAATAAATAATTTCCCACATTATTTATTTGCCCAAATATCTTTCCAAGATATATTTCCAAATTTTCAAAGCTCATTTGAAAACAAATTCAAACAGTTTCCGCTTACGGAATACATTTCCCAAATAATTATTTCCACTGAATCACCAAGTACAAAATACTTTTAATTTTAAAATAATTTAAAAACACTTTATTTTAAATATATTTTATAACATTGAAATTTTAAAACTACTTTAATACTTTATTAAAAATATATACTTTAAAATAAACCACTTTATAATATAAACTAAATTTCTCCTTTTAAAACATAATAGCAAATCACTTTTATATACTTACTATAATAATAGATTTTTGAGAATACTTACTTTAAAAATTTAACATTTAAAAATAATCAATTTTCTAAAACATGCTTCTTAAAACATATTAAAACTTTTAACTTATATTTAAACTACCTTGAAAAACGTACTTGGCTATCCAGAGAAATACACTTCTCATTCCCATTCTTTAAAAATAAATCAACATTTATTTTTAAATCAATCCATATCCTTTTATAAATTCCCACCTTGAATTTATATTTTTCAAATATCCTCTGATATTTTATTTTACTTTATAAACCCAGTTTATAAATTTCAAATCTCATTTCTCTTTAAATTTCAAATCCCAAAGTATTTAAATCAAATTTATAATTGATTTCCCAATTTATTTTACTTTGAAACAAATTTCTTTACTTAATCCATTTATTTTCAAATTCATTAACTTGCAGATTTTATTTCTCATTATGATTTAAAATCTTTAAACCGAAACACAAGTTTCTGATTTCCAAATTTCCTTCTTTCTTTTTAATTACATTTAAACATTGAATTAAAATAAATTATTTATCCCTTTAAATACATCACATAAGTTTTCTTTAAATTCAATATTCTCTGTTTATTTAAAATTCTTCTTTTCCATATTTAATTTATTCGAATTCACTAGAATTACTTAACTTAAATTTTATTCTTTTATTTCTTTCCAAAAATCCAATTCAATTGCTTTTGATAACCCATTATACTGGGAAATTCAATCCAACCAGATTATCCAATATAAATCATCACAGGATATCAACAATCATATCACAGAATATTTAAACAAAATTAAATATTTTGAGGAATCCAGTTGGATCCCTCCAACCTGTTTCCCTGCATCCACAAACGTTAGCACAATACCAATTCCACTTCGAGGTGGAATATCGCGGTATATGGGTTTTATAAAATATCATCCGCTATTATGCGGCGCATAGGGTCTCATCCGCTATATAATGCGGGAATATCAACAACTCCAATATATACATATGCCAATATATATATATTGGTATATACTACTATATACCAATCAATCAAATCAATCAATTCAATCATCCATCAATATTTAAATTTAACCAATTAAATTTAAATTATAATTTAACTGAGTGAGATTAACTCACCTTTGATTTTAAATTTGCCATCCAATCCAAACCGCCTTGATTTTCCAAGATTTCAGACCTTGTAAAAATATTTATATAGTTTAATAATATTTGAATTAATTGAATAATTTATTAACATTCTTAAATAACCGATCCATCAATTTTCCTTACAAATAAGTTTAATCAACTAGTATTTTAATTTAGACCAGTAATCTAAAATTTTAAATGAAATTTTCCTATGATAACCAATTTCCTAGTAACCAAAATAGTTAAATGAGTTACTTAAACCGTTTATCACCAACACATTATTTCAAATGAAATTGCAATTTTAAAACATGTATATTTCTTTTTCTTCTTCCAGTAAAGAATAAATATACTTCGGCTGTTCTTTCTTCTGTAAATAAATTTAAAACAAAGAACTATACCTTACTGCAATACCTTACTGCCTGAACCAAATTTTAGCTCGGCCACGTGCTCAACAACGAACAGTAATACCCATTCGACTTCGTCCTGCCCCACTCCCTCTCGTGCATCCCGTAATCACGCCACCGCCTTTGACAATCGCGACCCAGCAAGGCTTCACTGCGGCGTGCCTCCATAGCCGAGAACAGGACTTGTCGTTGCCCTCTCCCCTTGAGCCTCGTTCGACAATCGCTTGAAATCATCTTCCTATACGCGAGCTTCACCACGTCGCACATCGATTTGCCTCACACACACTCGTCTCCAATTGCAGCCTCGTTCCCCCACCACGCCTCGCGACGCCACCAGTCAACGTCGAGCTGCCCAAAACCCACGCGACTCGACTGCGCCTGCTCGAGAACGACCTCACGACAAGGTCGCGAAACCCCTACTCGCGCGCGTCTTGATTTGATTGAATGACTTGATTTATCGTTCGGTGGATTGGAATGAGGTGAGTTCGATTTGAAACTGAAAGGAAGAGGAATACGCGTGGATAAAATTCAAAGAAGATGGAGATTTTGATTTCGTTCGAATGAACTGAAGAAGTGGAAGGAGAACGAGATTTTATTTGAAAAGATATTTGCTTTCGTCCATTCTTTGAAATGAAAGGGGTAAGCTTTGCACGATTATTTCCATGATTTTAGGCGTATCTAACGGGAACACTGAGAGGAGAGAGGGTACGAGATTTTCATCTGATGTTCACCAAATACAAATTTAAATTTTTGATTTAACCTCAGCGCGTTTACTCACCGTGTGCTCACATAACAACTCAAAAAAATACGAAACTTGAAATCCGATAATAATACAATATTACGGATCCAATGGAACTGGTTTCGTCGAATTCCGAGACTGTGCCTCGGAAGGCTATTTTTAAATATCGATTCAAACGATATAATTTCAAAACTGAACAAAACAGTTTGAAATTACATTCTGAAGCTTCTATTATCTTCAGTATTATCATTACGAATTTTACGAGCTTTCAAAATATTTTTAATTAGCTTAGAATGCCAGATTTACTATTTTATCCAACTTCAAATAAATTTAATTTGATTATTAAATTACTCAATAAACAGCGATATTTGAAATTAATTAAATATCCCAATTTCAAATATACAAAAATTACGGGTCGTCGTAGAAAGCATATAACGTTGTCTCATGTTTCTAATTCAGTCTACAATTTTGTAATCTAATTTATATGTATATATATAGCCTATAGTTATATAGTATGACGAATATATTTTTTTCCAGTAAGATTTGTTTTTATTTTTGACTTGACCTGATATATATATGTATAGCATATTAGTCTATTTACATTTGAATATATAGTATATACAAGATAGAATTGGTCTGATTTATATTATCACAATGTTTTATAGATATGCCGTTGAAGATATATTATGACAATATTCGTTAAAGATGTATGATTCTATATATGAAACTATATGGGTTTAAATATATAAAAGTTAAGCTTTGGGTTTTATAAATGCGTTGTAGTGGATATATGAGTTCATTAGCAGTACATTGGAAGCGGTTAGAATCCACAATTATTAAGTTTATATTAATCTTATTTTAAATATCGATTTTTAAAGATATACTACATACGTTAGTTATTTATACAGTAGTTTGGTTTTAAATTTATTTATGGAAGCTTTTGTTTACGTGTTAGAATCTGGTATTAATTTGAAATTTTGTGTAAATCGACTTTTGGGATATATACATCGATATTTTCAAATAGACATATACAATATATAATGTATATGTTTTGTTCGGTCTATATTCAGTCAATTTAAATTTCATCTATCCTTTTATCAGCTTGTCCGTCGAATTCGAGCCGAATTTTGCTTTGCTTGGATTCCCAATTCAAACTCAGTATCCGTATCAGTATGCGTCTCCATGTCATCTTCTCGTTCATCTCTAGCCTCGATAGGTGAGCACTCACTCACGATTAACGTTCTTTTATTTATTAAATTTGATTTCAATTGAAACGACAATGGAAATATGCTGCTGTTAGTTAATTACACTGTTATATATGTTATTGCCTATATCAGTTCACCTGTGACATTTGACACCATTATCTGTTAATTATTTATGGGATGATAATACAGTTTGGCTGATAATTGATTGATTGTTGATGTTTATATTGGACGTTAAATTGTTAATGTTAAATTGATAACTAGTATGAAATTGAACTTGATATAGGATAATTAATTGTTAAATTTGATTAACTGACATTTGTATAATATGACCCCTTTAACTGTTAAATTTATTGACATATAGGATTTGTTTAATTACATCTTTAACCACTGAATTTATGTTGTTAAATTGATGATGTATGAAATTGTAATTGAATGACAAGTGAAAACCGTAATGTAATAATCTTTAATCTACATGAAATGATAGTGTAGATTCTAGAAATAATTATATTAATTCGTACAAATAACACTGTGAATTAATACGGTTATTTCGGGATTATTTGAATTGATTATTGGATTGATATTGGTTGTTGTTATTGTTTGTTTATTTACTTTGACACCATCCCAGTTATCACACTGCAAGTTCCCTTTGTTATGTTTTGATTTCGAATTGAATTGGAATCGGGTTGAAATGATAAATACCCAAATTGAACTTTGACCTAGGATAGAGAATTAAATAAAACCCGATTGGTCAATAATTTGATTTAAAAATAAGCGAAGATTTTATTTGAATAAATAATATGGTTTTGAAATGAAATTGAAATTTGGATTTTATTGAATGGAAAATGTTAATATTTAAAAATCTGAAACAAAATATTAAAAATGTAATTGATGAAAGAATGTTGTTAAATTTGAGAAATGATTGAATTAAGTTGAAATTTTAATTAAGTTTGAAATTATTAAACTTTGAAATTATTTAATAATTAAGTTTTGAATTATTTAATAATTAAATAAGATTGAATTATTTAATGATTAAATTGAATTGAAATTCTTTAATAAGAAAAATTGAACTTTTGAATAAGTGAATTTTACTTCGTAAATAATTGAAATTGAGTTTTCTTGATTAAGTAAGTTTTTGGAAGATTATTTAAAGTAAGTAAATAAATAATTGAAATTGAATTTTCTTTAACAAGAAATGAAAATGTGATATTTTTGGAATTAATGTAAGACTTGTAATTGAAAGAATTGATTTGACGAATTTAATTTAATTCAAAATTGTAAGTTTTGATTTAATGAAGTTGAACTTAAGAAATTGATTTAATGAATTGGAAATTTAATAGAAATTGTTTTAAATGGAAAATTTACTTAATGAATATTGAATGAAATCGATAAATGAATTTAAATTTGATTTGAATGTTAAATTAAATTAATTTAAATGTTTTCGAAATGAAACTTATATTCGAACCTGAGTCAATATTTGAATGGTTTTAAATAAAGATTGGAATTGAATTATAAGATTTTGAAAGTGTAATTTGGAAGTTTTGAAACGTAAATTTATGGAAATGGTTTTGAAAGACAAATGAAATGTTGATTTACGAATTGAAATTGAAATTTGAAATTGATTTGGTTTTGAAATATATAAACGACCAATCGGTGTAATAATTACGAAAGTTATTAAAGAGACCGGGATCGGTAATGGATATACTCTCTATCTAAACCGAAACCACTTTAATAACTATGCGCGGAGTGATTATCCAAAATGAAGTGGTTGGAATGATGTACGTGATGACTGAAGAAAGAGAACGATAATGGATAGCCTTGACACTTGTGTCAAATTGGAAATGACTAAAACAGGAGTTGTGCCGGGCCAATGGAGGATTAGCTACCTCAAGTGGACACACTTCTTCGAACTACTTATACTTGTTGTCGATTGGTGCACCCTTGATTTTGGGAGTGTTGTTTCATGGTGTTGCGGGCGCTGCGGCGTTGCGTTCTCACCAGTCTGGATCAGGCAAACGGTAGTATCACTACCTTGGGTATTGCCTCATGTGCCTTGTCATACTTGTATTCCATTTATGCGCGACCACTACGATTTTGATTTGTACCTTTAGTATATGGATTGCCCTCTGGTGACTTCCGGTTTTGGGGAAACTACGGTCTTGTATATGCTTTTGGGAATAAAAATGTGTTAAGGGTGGAATGGGCCATGACTTAACGCTATTTTGATATCTTTTTATATTACTGATAGACATTATCTACTTAGCGTATATTACTACCTAGTAGATAGTTTAACGGATCCTTAAAGGATGGTTATTCCAAACATCCTTTGAGTTACTTGTATTTCAATTGTTATTTCACTTGAGTTGGATTTATTAATATAAGAATGTTAATCCTGACTCGAGTGTCTTGTGTTTTTGCTTTACGCTCGGGTCAGACTGAGTGTACCAGTATTCGAGACTCACCTTTGAAGTTGGAGCTTTGCTTGAAGATCCAGCCATCTATTCTGCTTTCAGTATTCGATAATTCCAGTGATGTATTCTGATTTGTATCTGATGTATCGTATTACACTTCCGTTGTATCTGTTTTAACTCTGATGTAACTTATACATTTATATAGTAGCTTCATGAACTACTATCTCTTTTATTTCCGCTGCAAATTATTACTCTGTGTTTGTGATCTGTGATTATTTATTTACTGTATATGTTAAGTTTTGCCAAATTTAAATTAACAACGCGGTATTTTGAGCAATTCAACTCCGTCATGAGTGTCTACCTATACACTTATAATGGATGCGAATGGTCCAAAATATTGGGTCGCTACATGATACATACCCGAATGGACTTATATATTAAGGAAAAATTGTTATGGGTCGAAATATTAGACTCGAGCGATTTTATGGATTTTGATTTTTACTCAGGATTGTGGGTTGAAATGATATATACCCGTAAATTTAAATTTTTGCGGATTGTAATGATATGTATCTAATCACGTGACCATAGGGTAGAAAATTATATACGGACACTGGATTGGTTAAATTAAATGATTTTTTTAAAGTCCTAAAATTTTGAATTCAGTAAAATGTTATTTTAAAATGAAATTTTATTTATATAAGTTAAATTTTTGAAATATAAATGGAATTTATCAAAATTTGAGTTATTATAAATGTTTGAATATTTATCTTTGAAATCTATTTAATTTGAAGTGGTTTAAATTTTTAGTTCAAACTTGGATTTGAAATCGATAAATTGAAATGGTTTAATGAGAATCTGAATTGAAAGATTTAAAATTGAGTTTTGTTGATTTGATAGTTGGATATGGTCCATATTTGTTGAAATGGAAGAAATAGCTTAATTTGACATTACTTTCAAATTAATTATTTTAATATAAACTGTTTAAAAATATATTATTTAAATTAAGATTTATTTAGATTTTCAAACCATTTTATATTAAACTATATTAAATCTATTTTTAACTATTTTAAACCATTTAAATTATTTTAATCTATTTTAAGCTATTAAATATGTTTTAAACTATTTTAATCTATTTTAAACTATTTTAATCTAATTTAAACTATTTTTAAACTACTTGAACTATTTAAACTACTTTAATCTATCTTAGTCTATTTTAATCTATTTTAAACCGTTTAATCTATTTTAAACTATTTTAATCTATTTTAAACTATTTTAAACCATTTGAACTATTTTAAAGTATTTTAAACTATTTTAAACTATTTATGACTATACTATATTTCAAAAATTCAAACGGTGCAAGGTTGAGTTGGTTATATTTAAATCCTGGATTTAAAAGCAAATATAGTTAAATGATGTTATAACCTACGTTGGAATTTGAAATGATATTTTCTAGTGAAATGACATATTTTGAGTAAATATGATGATTTTGAGATGGGAGTTTAACCTATTTGTGAATATGATTTCGAAAGTGGTATGATTTCGAAAGTGATATGATTTCAAAAGTGATATGAATTCGAAAGGGAATATGATTTCGAAAGTGATATGGTTTTGAGAATATGATATTTTGATATAAATTATGAATTGGTTTTGGAAATGTAAAAGAACCATCCGATGTGAAATAAGCGTTTGGTTGTTAAAGAGACCGGGTTCGGATATTGTCATACTCTCTGCCAATACCGAAAACCACTTTAACAACCGTGCACGTGGTGGAAATTCCAGAATGAAGTAGGATGGTTTGGCGAACGATTTTGTATGAGGTATTAACATAGCCCTGACTCCCTCGAGTCATCTTGATGTGACTAAAATAGGAGCCACGCCAGGCCAAGTGGGGTCGCACCTCCGATCGGACATGCTTCTTCAATACCATATTATGACTTTGTGATTTGATTATTGGAGTATGTTCCGAGGTGGGCGGTAGTAGCTGTTATGCGTTACCACCAGTCCGGATCCGCAAAACGGTAGTATCCTTCCCTGGGCATTGCCTCGCATGCCTTGTCACATGCCTTATCGCGCCCATTACGAGTTTGGTTTGTGTCATACCTATGGAGTCCTCCTAGATAGCCCCCTAGTTTACGGTGGAGTTTACAGTATCTGTATAGGATATGACATTAATATAAAAATGTGTTAAGGGGGATATGGGTAACGCCTTAACGCTATTTTAATACTTTACTTTACTGATAGACATATTATAATAGCGTATATTACTACATAGTAAATAGTTTAACGGATCCTTAGTAGATGGTAATCCTGAACATCTCTTAAGTTATTCCACGCACATCAGACACTGTATAGAAGATGTAAAACCCCGTAAACATCTTTGAAGCCATTACACTCATATTTATTTACTGTTGATTTAACTTACATAAGATCTTTTAGTTCTAACTCGAGTGTTTTGTCCTTTCATTACGCTTAGGTCAGCCTGAGCATTTCAGTGTTAAAGACTATCTTTCTGAAGGACGAAGACGAAGATTTAGTATATTATTACTATTTATTATATTTATTCCACTGCATCATGTTGTTCCGCTGCATTATTTATTTATTCCTGTTGTATGTATAACTCTGATCTGTATTGTAAAAGTGTAATCAAATGTTATTTGTAAAACAGCTTCATGAACTATTTATTTGATTATTATATTTTGTCATTCCGCTGTTAGATTCTGTGTTTTGTTTTTCCTTTCTTTTCTCTTATTTTCTTATTTACCCCATTAACAATCCTCCCCTTTTGAATGGTTTGAGTTGATATGTGTGGTTTATTGTCGATTTAAACCCTCAAAAAAGGTGGGTCGTTACAAAAGTGAATTTACAAATATGAATTATAGAGTATTGATTATAATTAAAATAATCAACATTTGTGAAATGATATTACATAAGAAGTGAGATTATATAAATATGATTTATAAATGGAAAGGAAATGGAATTGTATAAGTACAATTATAAATATGATTTGTAAATAAAAATTGATTTAAAACAAGAAATTTAAGAATTTAAAATTCCATTGATTTGGAAATTGTTTTTCATAGGTTTGGGAAAGATAATAATAGTATTATTTTGAAAATATTTTGGTTAGAAATATTTTAAAATGTGATTTAAAAGAAATAGAAAGCACTGAACTCAGTTTAGTCACCGGAAAATAATTCTAGTGATGACTAAAGCATCATCGACATTCACTCTCGAGTTTCTAAGTGATGAATTTCTACCTTAGTGATTTTCCATTGGAGTTTTGATTTGGTAAAACAAGGTCTGATTTAAAAAAAAATCAAAAGTATGGTTGTTAAATATATGAAAATAAGTTGCTGAACTTATAATTTGACAATGGTATAGATAAGAAAACAAAATTGGAAGTAATGATATGAAATTTAAATTTAAATTAAAAAGGTTAAATGAAATTGAATTGGATTTGAAATGAATTAGATGGATTAATAAAGTAAATTAATGAAATGAACTCTAATGGAATAAATTAATGGAATGAATATGAATTTGGGATATAAAATGAAATACAACTTAAGTTATAAAATGAATTGAATATGCTTGGAGTGTTGTTTGATAAAATTTAATACGAACTTAAGTTGTGAAGTAATAATAAACATTAATAGCGTAGTATAAAATGTTTGGAATAGACTTAAGTAATTGTTGTAGGGGATGGTTCATAAATAATATTAGCATTGAAGAAATATACTAAGTAATAATTGAATGTGAATAATTAAATGTAAATTAATTGAATGTAAATAAATTGAGAATTAGTCAATTGAATGTTACTAAGAAATGATAATGTATAAATATAATGTTGACCACTAAAAATGCAAATTTATGTGATGGTAAATAAATTGGATGGATATTATTTGTTGGATGGTTTCTCTTATTACATTTTCTACATTTGTGTATAGTTATTGTATATTCTATATTATATAGTGATGTTACTTTCTATATACATGTTCTCATTGTTTGTTGAGTGATTAGTAGGTGTGGATGGCGTATGCTTTTGGAGTCGCTTTCGCATTATATTGGTTGTATATGCTTGCTAATACTAAAATAAGGTACGCATCTCTGATTACATATCGTATTTTTATATTTTTCCCTGCAGATGCCTCATCCTTGAAGATGAGATGTATATTTGTGATTATATATATTGTAAATTTTTACGATTGAGCCACGCAAAGAATACGCTGGTGAAATTTTTCATAAATCTAAGGCGTTAGAAATTTTTTGAAAATGAAACTTTTTTTGATAACTAAAGTTTGATTTGAGTTATAACTTGAAATGAGTGAATGGGAGGAAATCAATTGGTAGATGGGTGAATTTAAAAGACTTAGAAATTTTAGAATCAATTTCAACTAATTGGGTTTGAAAAGTTAATGCATTGTGGGCATTTTTCTTACCTTAGCAAATTTCGGGACGAAATACTTTTAAGGGGGGAAGAATGTAATGACCGGAATTTTAGTCATTTTAATTTGGAATATTTAATTGATTTTAAATATGGAAAAGTAAAATTTATAAGTTGAATAGCTTGAAGTTTAAGTATAGCGATCTTTTTGATAATTAAGCTGTTAAGTTCAATATTTGGAATTGTTTAAATAATTAAATCCCAGAGTTAATATGAATAAAAATGATTTCGAAAGTTGACTTAAATTCTATTTAAATAAGAATGGAGATAGTAAACTTTTAATTCAGAATTAAAAGAGATTAGTTTGGTTTTTAAAATAATTTGTTTTAATTAATGTGTAAAAATAGCCTTCCGAGGCATTGTCTCATATTTCGACGAAACTAGTTTCATTGGACCCGTAATAATGAATTATTATATGCCATCGAATTTTGTGGTGATTAGACATATTGGTTGGTCGTGTGAGTTTGAAACGCTTATAAATTAATTTCAGAAATTTATGTAATATACTAGGTTTAAAAAGCTATCTTTTGTATATACTCGAATTAGGTCTCGAGACTAGTTCCACAGAGTTCAAAATTTTTGGATGTTTTAAAGCTTGATATTTTAAATTAAAAATATAATATACATGTTTACCATACTCAACCCATACCCCATCAACTCACAACCTTACCCTCACGTACAAGCCCATACCCCTTCTCTAATTTAGATTACTTCAACTTTCCTCTCCATTCATTTTTTTTCAAACCTACGCATAAAAATAAGAAGATGGGATCGAATTTAAAAATGAAGATAAAATGAAATACTTGAGTTTAAATCTCAAAACTTTGATCTTTGAGTTGTTTAGAGGTAGTTCTTCATGCTATTTAGTTTAGGGAGGCATCGGTATCTGTTTGGAGCGACAATTTATGTCGTGAGCTTCATTAGGTTAGGGTTTCGATTCCTAGACAATGGAAGTGGAGTTAGATGAGTTCGAGGGTGGATTGGAGTTTTGGGTAATAAGGTGCAGCTCGAGGCTGACTTTGGTGAAGTGCGGTCGTGGGTAGGAGTTCGTGATAGTGAACGGCGACCCGACATCGTGTTTTGCAAGGGTGGATCAAGTTTGGGATTTTTGGTACGAGATGGTGGAGCTCGCGATGAGGAGAAGTTTGGTGATGGTCTCAGGAGATTTCGTGCAAAGACGTGGCTGAATGAGGAGGAGGAAGATCAGCCATGCAAATGTGTCTTGTGTATAGGCATAGATTAAGGGAGAAGAAGATAAGGTGGGGGATTAGTTTATTTAAGGGGTTTTTAGGCTCAAGGAAAAAGTTGAAAAAAAATTTAGTCTCAAGGACAACAAATTTGCTTTTTAGGCTGAAGGACACTTTCTAGTGCAAATCACATAATGATAGTTGTAACTATCATTTTCTGTTTACACTAAAAGTGTCCTTCAGACTAAAAATCAAACTTGTTGTCCCTGAGACTAAATTTTTAATCAACTTCTTCCATGTGCCCATTTTCCTGTTTATTTAAAATGTAATTACTTTATTAATTATTAATTTAAATATCGATAACATAAAAAGTTAATAACTCTTCCAATCGAGGTGTGGATTTTTGCATTGCGCTCGTGATGATGTAAGCATCATAATGGAACTGGTTTGGATGAATTTAGAGACAGTTGAAATTTAGGCTAAAATCGGACGTTTTAAAAAGGGATATGGTTTTAAAATGAAAATAGGTACATTTTGGTATAAACATTTATTAACCGTTTATATAAAGTGGTGTATATATACGTATATTAAGAATTATTTGTAAATGTGGAAATTTTAGATGTGCTAATGTATCAATATGGCATTTTACGAACAACGTGAAAATTTGTAAAATCGTATTTTACTAATAAAAGAATAGATTCATAAACGATGTTTATAAATAAAGGGAAAATTTATCATTGGATAAATTGGAAAATAAATTGCAATTGTGGATTTATGATAATATGTGGAATGTTGTTTTAGGAAAAATAGTTGATTTTATTTTGGAAAATAAAGTGAGGATAAATTGGAGTTGTTAAAAGATATGTTATAAACTAGAACGAGATTTATAAATATAGTTTTATAAATATGGAAATGATTATGTTGAAATTTTAAGTATGGATTTTTATCAAGGAAATGTATATTTATGTTCTAAAAGTTGTTTATTTATATTAATATTGTTTTAAAGTTGTTATCAATATTTTAATATTTTGAAAAGTTAATTATTTGAATTATTAATATGTTTTGAAATTAAATATAATTATTTATCAATAAAGTTTGGAAAATTATTATTTTTATTTATAATAATGTTGAAGATAAATTATTATTGTTTTATTAAGAATGTTTCTGAAATTACTAATTATTATTATTTGTGAGATGTTTTGAAGTTAATTATTATTTATTTAAAATGTTTATTATTATATAATAGTATTTTAAAGTAAATGATTTGAATTTTATTTATAAATGTTTTTGAGGTTTATAAATAGGATTTTATAAATAGATGTAGGTTTTATAAGAGGAATCTTATAACATGGTTTAGAAAACTTAAAAGAAGATTATCTACATGATAAAAGAGTTTTATAAATGGTTTTAGATATTTATAAAAGAATTTTAGAAATGGGTTTATAGATTTATAAAAAGAATTTTACAAATGGTTTTGTGGATGTATAATGGAGTTTATAAATGATTTTAGAATTGTATAAAAAGGAAATCTTACCCAAATGTTGGTGAATATACTCACACCATTGAGATAAGTATATGGATATATTTCCAAGTATTGAGAAATAGGGATTTATGGATATACACACACACACACACATATCTTTGATAAGGTATTTTTATATAAGTAATTTACAAAGTGATTCCAAACAATGAAAGATTATTAAAAGAGGCTAGTGATTGCTTATGTCCTTAACCAATGTTGGTTTTCCGTATGGAATTAGATCCCTAATTGAATGTTTGTTACTAGATAGTTAAATAGCCGATTATGAAATATGGACCCAAAATGTAACTTTGGAAATATCTAGAGGAAACATGTGAGTTATATGGCACCGTCATCTCCGATGATGATGTACTGCGTGTATAAATCTCGTTTCATTCTTCTAGGACAAACGATAAGGAAATCCTTGCACTAACAGTTAGGAGGTGATCTTTGCTCTTACCTTTGACTATTTATTTCCTAAAGAACTGGGGTTGGGTTTATCAGAAACTATCTAATATTATTTCGAAGAGACCGGTATCGTATATGTTATTCGAAACCACTTCGATCCAACTTAAGTGTTTCGAAGTGAAGATATCTTAAAGATGATGGAATTGAAGATGGAGCTCTCAAGCATTTCGTTCAGTCCTAGAACGAACTTGTATGGATGAATGCTGGCATTGCAATGTTGCTTGGAGGGCGGTGTTAGCATTCTAAGTGGGAAGTGCTATATAAAGGCAAAATGTAGCCTCAAGCCTCATCAATCGGGAAATGAGAAAAATCGGGCATGGAGTAGGGCCAAGTGGGTCGCTCCCAACAGGGTATGGTTATTCCAAATCTAAATCAATCGCTATATACTCATGTATGCTTCGAGGCCCATTAATGAGTGGGGTGATCATATTCGGTACTACTAGTCAAGTGGTAGGCCAGTCATGTATGGCAGGGGTACAAGATGTTCTTGTCTAATCCCTGTGCTTTTTATCCGGAGATGCACCTTTGGAAGGTAGTTCCTTACCTTGTCATAATATGGAATCCACTCTCTAATACGAAACTTTACGGTTTTAGATGTAGAACCTAGTATGCTAAAATTTGATAATGTAACAATTTCGACTATGATTCATAAGTATTTGTATTTTGGACACTATTATAATATCGAAGAATTTCATATGAAATGTTTTGATTATCGTAAGGTAAAAACCCGTCCGTGTCTATATGCGGCGTGGTCTTACGAGATACTATTGATTTTCAAAGGTTTTCTATAACTTTAAAATCTAGTTGGGTGTGTTTTGTCATGCTGGTTTTCCAGGCTGACTCATGTAATATTTTATTATAATGCTCAGATCAGACCAAGCATTTTTACATATTACTTTGGATGCATTGGAGCTCAGGATACGAGTTGGAGGTCTTCAGGTCACATTCACGTATATGTTTATTTTCCGCTGCATTATTCTTGAAATCATCAGAAAATGTGAGGATAGGTTGTTATAACTGTTTAGGCTGATGATTGTGATTTGTTGTTGTACTCTAGTGGATGTATGTATATAACAGTTTCTCTTTTATAAAATCATTGATATTATATTATATATTGTTCCGCTGCGATTGTGAGATTTCGTGTTGTTTATGTTCCCTTTTCTTCTTCTCTTCTCTTCTTCTTTCTTCCTTCTTTTCTCCTAATAATTGGGTTTTCTGGCATTTGATTGCTCGGCACACAATACAGTGGACGTATTAGTGTCGATTTTCGAGGGTCGGTAGTTGTTACATATCTATTTAGATTTGATATTTTCTTCATGTATCGAATACATAAAAAAATCACAATATCATTGACAACATAACATGTATGATAATTCCTATTGCCAATGCATAAGGAATCCATATTCCATATTCCGTATTTGTAACACCCCGTAATTTTACGTTATTTATTTAATTAGTTAGTTGATTAATTTAGCTCCAAAAGTGGAATTTGTGCAAACGATGAAATTTGACCACGAAACTTGTGCCATTACATTCGTGAAAAATTTTTGAACAACTTTTATATTTGGAGTTTTACGATTGGAGTCCAAACGAAGAAGATATGGATAAAAAACGAATTTGAAAGAAAAATAATTAAAATAAGGAAATTAACTAACATTGCCTGGGCCCATAGGTCAATCGCCTGTATAAGCAGTCAACAGGGAGCGGTCGACCTCTAGATATGGGCGGTCGATCCGCCTCTATGTGGCAGCTTCAGTAACCCTAGGCCACATACGGTCCGGATTGAATATTTTAAATCGTGCAGTTCTGGTTGGTTCTAGTGCTTATAAATTCAGGCCTAACCCTCCCTTCTCTTCCTAAATTTTTCTGAAAGAAGTAATCTAATGAGATTCCATATTTATAATTAAGAATGATACTGGATATTTTGGGAAAGGTTCACATCACGTTTTAGGTATTAAGCGGTTGTAAGGTCCGTCTCTTTCCTATAAAAGAAGTATTAAGTAGCCTAATGAGATTTTCAAGCAATGTCTAGATAGTACTAGTGAGGAGTCCTTCTTGGGGTTAGGTATTAAATGGCAAAGGCCTACCTATAAATATGTGTTAAATGGTCAGAGGCCATGCTACGACCATTCGGCATTTGTTCTTTTCTTTTAGGTTGTTTGGTTCGTAACTATTAGTTGTCTCTTGTAAAAGACGCGCATGATATCATGAGTTCCTATTTATGTACTATGTTGTTATTTCTTGAAATGCAAACATCTCTTATACATGCATAGTAAAGAAGCAGTATAAACATGGGAATTTCGTAAAGACACTTAACTAATAATAAATGCAATATAAGACTGGAAGTTTAGAATAGTTGGAAAATTTTAGCGAAGGACATGGTAAAGTTGTTTAGTATCACGCGTCATTGCTCATGTTCCTTAAAAGCTAAATTTTTGAATAATAGAGGTGTTGACATTTTCCTTTATGTAAAGTGTCATGTTTTGTGGGTTAAGATTAGTTTTTGGATTTTATAATTTGGTTTATGCATTTAGCGCATCACCGACTTCTGACTACGCTGAATTATGGCTTGATTTATCAAAAATTTTGAGAAGGAAAATATTTTGAAAAGTTTCCTCTTGATTTGAAAAGTTTCTTTTTTGAAAAACAAGTTTTTTATTTTAGTTATTTTTTTACTCTTAAATTATTTTAAGTATTTTTGTTTAAAATTTTATTTCAAGGGAAAATATGCGTCTAAATATCTTAGGATTTTATTTTTCAAATGATTTATAAATTTGAAAAGCGGGGAAGGTATTTGTGAAATCTTTGATTTTAAAGACCACATTTTAGGCGTAGGGAAGGCAAATAGAGTTAGAATTTACGAATTTAGCGATGCATTAGAATCGACAATGCGATAAATGCAAGCAATAAAAAAACTGTTTTAGCCTTGGGATTTCTATTTCCATACTTTGCCAATGACGTGCACAAGTCTATTTTTAGATTCAATTCCATTTTAGAGCCTGGAAATAAGCCTCTTTATGCGTTTTGTACGTGGGAAATTTGGAGTAAATCTAGGGCAGTGAGGAAATTTCCATCGTACTTTGGAAATATGAAGATTATAGAGTGGTAAGAATGTTGAATTCTCCATGTAAATTCCTTTTTCTAGCATAGGACTAAAGTTTAGGAAGTGGTTTTCTGATGCATTAGATTTTTGGATGGTAGATAATGGATGCATAATTGGTTGCTCCATACTTCTACTTGTAGGAGTATAGGGGTTTTGGTTGAAAAGTTCTTTCAAAAAGATACAATAATATGGAACAACCGTATATATATATATATAGGCTGCTTGCATCATGTTTCCAAAAATGTTTTCAAAAGAAATTCATTCATATAGGAGGATCCGATTTAGAATCATTATGCATAGATGTTTTCTGTGTGGTGATATAGTAATACATTATGCACTTGTGTACATTTGGTTGCAAAATTGGTTGTACACTTATTGTTTGTGTAGTTTAGGATAATCAGGAGCCAAAACCATAACTTAGTCATTGGCGAAATTTCGGGGACGAAATCCTTTTTAAGGGGGGAAGAATGTAACACCTTGTAATTTGGCATTAGTTATTTAATTAGTTAGTCAATTAATTTAGCTCCAAAAATGGAATTTGTGCAAATGATAGGATTTGACCATGAAACTTGCACCATTGCATTCGTGGCAAAATTCTGAGCAACTTTCATATTTGAAGTTTTGCAATCGGAGTCCAAACGAAGAAGTTACGGACGAAAAACGAATTTGAAACTAAAATAACTAAAATAAGAAAATTAACTAAAATTGCCTAGGTCTATAAGTTGACCGCCTTGTATAAGTGGTCGACAAAGGACGGTCGACCCTTTGGTAGGGGGCTGTCGACTTGCCTCTATGTGGCGGCTCTAGTAACCATAGGCCATATACGGCCCTGATTGAATATTTTAAATCATGTGGTTCTGGCTGATTCTAGCGCCTATAAGTTCAAGCCTAACCCGCCCTTCCCTTCACATATTTTTCTGAATAGAGCAATGAAGCTCTGTCATTTCTTCTTCTCCACTTTCTTTCTAAATTATAAAAGTAAGATATTTGTATTTATATTCATACAAATTAGAGAAGAATAGAAATCAAATAAAAAGGAGAAGAGAAGAGAATCAACTATATGTATATTTGAGGTAATTTATATATTTATATATTTGTATCTATTTTCTTTTCTAGTCCCAAATCTCTTCTTAGATCTGTAATTCTAATGTATTTATATACCCTTTTTATATATATTTCTAGGATTAAAAAGGATTTGGAAATGAACTTAAGGTTCTGCTTCAGATCTAGAGATTTGGATCGCTCTCGAAAGGTGAGTGGGAAATTTTATATATTGTTTATGATTTCAAATCTATTCCATTGGCATACGTTTGATTATTATGCCTAAATCAATTTTATTTGTGAATTGTAGGCATAAATTAGTGTAGAAAACTATTGCCTACATATTCTTGTTTTAGATCTAATTTGAAATATGCTTACACCCAGATCTGAAAATCAGTCCCAAAGATATTATAATTTGAATGTTGTATATTTTTATTCCAATCCTATACTTCGGTGCAAAATAGGATTTTTGGATTATCGCTCAATTTGTGCTATGTTGTAGATTTTCCATAGTTTAATTTGTGGGAAGAACATCCATTTGATTTTTATAAATCTGTATACTTTTTCCGCTTTTCATTCAAAAGGCGACGTTTGATTTGACAAGGAATATTCACAAACAAAAAAGGAAGAGATGTGTAAAGGACATATTTATTCTCCGTAGTTTACACTATCTCTTCCAATTAAAAATAAATTATCCATTCCTTGTAATTTCAAACGGAGTTAATCTTTCCTTTCTATGTTAAACCAATTTATGGAAATCATAGCGAAAAATCTTTCTAAGGAATTTAATTCCAGCAAATTAAATATGGAAAGCATATACTAGTTACATATTTATGACTTGAATGTTGGTTACTAATAGGTAGTTTTATTAAGTAGTTTATACATATTTATTGCGTTAATAAAGAAGAACAACGTTTATTTATGCATTATTTATGTGTAACGTTAGTAAGTTATTATTATATTTAGAGAAGCGAATAGTTAGAATTATAAAAGGTAGCAATTCATAATAATGGAAAATAAATTAGGAATTCCTATTAATTAATTAATAGGAAATGAAAGATTGTAACCTAAATTAATGGGCAAAAAAAAGAAATAATGGATAGTATTAAATTAGGGGCATTTCACCATAAGGACAAACTTTGCAGTCCAATTAGTTTTTAGGACACACATTCAAATAAATTACTTTCAAGGCCAAAGTCAGCAGAATAATTACTTTCCAGGACAAAGTTAGCAGTCCAATTACTTTCAAGTACATGATTTCATAAATTTTTAGGCCCTAGAAACTAATTATTTTACGTTTTGTCCTTGAAAGTAATTATTTCAGTTGTGTGTCCTAGAAACTAATTCCACTTACTAAAGAAGCCCTTGTAGCTAATTTCCACATTAAATTAAGGGTTACAATTAATAGAGACAAATGGATTAATGGGACTGATAAAAAATGGGACAGATATAAAAATGTTACATATTTGAAATTAATAGTCATACATAGATGTCTTAAGAAATATCCATTAGGATTTTATGGGCAAATTGACATTTATGAGTATTAAAAGGGGATTTATGGGTAGATAAGTATTTAAGGTAAATCTTATTGCCTTAAATAAAAAGGGAATTAGTAAGCTAAGTCCAATGTCAACCTAAGAGAGTATAAGTAAAGACTTAGGATGATTAATTGGACTTAGTAGGTTAGTGATGCGAGGTCAGTATAGTCACTCGATGGAAGACTGCCCTTCACTTTGAGGCTACAAGCAGTCGGGTGCACTTACTACAGATGTGAGATATCACTAATCTTAGGACCCATGACGAAGTGAGAGATTGGACTTCATTTCTTAATTAGAAAGTATTAAATGGTCCAAATTTGGAATAAGGGGCGGTAAGGGATATCTCTAAAAAGATTTACTTCAGTTTTAAGGTATTAATTGGCTATCTTAGGGTTCGCCTCCCTACCGAAAGAAGTAGTATAATGTTATTCCATATTTATAATTAAGAGTGAAACTGGATATCTCTAAAGAGGTTTGCTCTAGGTTTGAGGTGTTAAGCGGCTGTAAGGTCCGCCGCTCTCCCCTATAAAAGAAGTATTAAATAGCCTAATGAGATTTCCATGTAATGTCAGCTAGATAGTACCAGTGAGGATTCCGCCTTTGAATTAGGTATTAAATGGAAAATGCCTACCTATAAATAGGTGTTAAATGGTCAGAGGCCTGCCTAGTCCTTATTAATGAGGCATTAAGTGGTTTGGGAACAGTCTCTCACATTGCTTAAACTTTAATACGATATGCGCTAGTGGTATGGCTATTATAAATTATAAGGCCATATATAGTGGTCAAAGGTCTTTGTAGTTGGGACCAATAGACCTATAATGACGACGCTGAAGTCCACCTTGGGAATAGGTCTTAATTAACGAAGTCTACCTCGATTCAGGTCTTAAATGGAAGAGTCTACCTATTCCTCGTTTAAAAGTATTATGTGGTGATAGTAGAAGCCCGCTTCATATTTAGAAGTATTAAGTGGCTAATAGACTTGAAAGTATTGGGTGGTCGATAAGGCTTCGTTGATATTTCATACCTTGAGAATGGGTAGGTAAGTAATTGTTTGTGCAATGCAAGGTTTGATTAGAAATTCTAACCTTAATAGACATAACAATTAAATGAAAACCAATCGGTATAAATTTATGTTATGGATAGTTTATGGATTTTCCAATCACCGTAATGTTGTTCTGACCTCCTCTTTATTACCACCCATAGGATAGACTTAAAGAACATGTCAGTGGTGCTGGACGTGTTTAGTTGTTGGAGAAGCCTTCTTTTCTCTCATTCTTGATGCTGATGTGACAATCTACTATCCAAGGAATACCATTAATTCCAATGTAGTAGTCATAGTCAGTTTTCTTATCATATTATTGTTTCCGCTATGAGTTTAGATTTCTATCAATCTCTGCTAATGCTTATTCTTATTTGCAAGTACCAAATTCAATGATCTGTGCTTTGATAGACTTTGGTTTTGATTTTTTTTCCAAAGTTAGGCTCATTAAGCTGCAGGTAGTTACAGTATTAAACATTTTAATATGGTGTCTTTGCATATCGATTTGGGATATTTCCAATAAATTTTATACTTAAAAGACATAATTTACAAATCTAGTGTCAAGTATTTAAACAACTAATGATGATTTTAAGACAAGTACTTTGTTCATATCAACAACGTGCCGTTTACTTATACTTTAGAAATATCGATGTACCTTTTTAATGTTCTTTCTTATGAACACACACTTGCTCTGCATTTTGATTGATAACCAAACTACTTGATATTTCAATCAAAATATTTGTTCAATTCCGATTCTTATAAAATGATGCTTTTTATCATTTCTTGGATCATATCCAAGGACTCACGAACTCAATATCGCTCCCACTGACTTCGAGCCATTTTTGGTTATTATGTGTAAACAGCTTACTCTAAATCATTATCTAGAATTTTCTATTTAAATACAAACGTACCAAAACATAAAATCATATCAATCAATAATTTTATGAGTAAATCCGAATTAACGTGTGCACATTGAATAACAAATCCATTATGTTAATTTCAACAATTAAAATTTACGAGGTTGTTCATATC
The DNA here is from genome assembly GCA_030737815.1 of Allium fistulosum. NCBI lineage: Eukaryota > Viridiplantae > Streptophyta > Magnoliopsida > Asparagales > Amaryllidaceae > Allium > Allium fistulosum. Next base: position 1,272,002,100 of record CM060901.1, on the reverse strand, counting down.
AACGTTGCTCATTAAAGTCCAACAACATTTGTCTTTCTCATAAAGAAGATCTGCGGCCAATGGATCATATCTCTTTGGATACAACTATCAAAATCATATTTTGATAATGTACATGAAATATGTTTCGGATCTGTGCATCGTACCATATTATAAAGTTAATGCTTTTAATGGTTTAATTAAACAACCCAGGATTTTATACATTTTCGATATTGATAAGAAACTCATAGTTTCTCTTCAATGTGTGAGAATACTTATTAGACATTCTAATGCGATGTGTTCTTTAAGTTAGTTAATTTCATTTCATCTCATAATAGTCAGTTTTATTCTTGGATCATATCAAATTCCATTTTACTACAAATAATTTCTCAATGAAATTCCTTCAGTATGAAGTTGTTACTTCTTGAAACACTAATTATTTCTCAGTGCAATGGAATAGGTATTCATAAACATTTTATGAATTTCTTTATTTACAAAACAGATTTGGTATTAGTTTACAAAACTTATGTTCAAAACATAAATATGTCGTCTAATGATAGTCTATCCCAAACTACTTTTTGCGGAGATTTATACAGGATCCCTCACAAATAATTATTATGTGTAGACTTTCAACTCGCACAACCTGCCAACTCCTTGGCCTAGGATACATTGGGGTTTCTTATAAACCCTTATCTTGTATGCTTTTTAAATAATTATTTGGATGAAATAATATTAACCTTATGTGCTACTCGTAAGTACACGACCTTATGGAAAGAAGTTAATCTCAACTTCACTCACACTTAATTGTACTTTGTTTAACAAAGTTTGATTACTCCTTATCGTTACATCATTATGATTATAGGGAAGATTGACTTTTGAGGTTGATTCTTTGTTTGTATTAGGTACATACGGAACTCTTTCCAATATACTCACCCATTCGATTAAATCGAATCATTTTATTTATTTACTTTTGTTTTATACTCTACGATATTATCATATACATACTACACGTGTATCAAATACACATGCCCGTGTTGGTGATAAATCATCGATGAATATAAAAAAGTATGTGGAGCCGTTTGGGTATTAATAGACTTGCGATTTCATACATCAATATGTACCAATCTAAAGATTTCATCAACTTCTATGACGCTCCCACTAAATGAGTGCATTGCCATTAATTATTTGAGATATAGTTTACCAATATCATATGATTCACAATCATATAATAAAATTATTTCTCAAAACTACGGATTAGTCTATAATTCTAGAATAACTATAAATAATTTCAGATACTTCATTATTTTGCAATGCATCATTTTGTAATAAAAACAAATCCCACGTTATAGTTTTACTTCAGAACAAATATTCATATCGAAATATAATTATGCCTATTTTGCAATCGAAATTGAAAAACAGTAATTATTTCATAAATAATGTGCGGTACATTTTGTGAAAAATAATTTTGTAACTTGATGCAATCAATAAGTGTTATATGGCATGCTACTACTATTTTCGTCATTACTATAATAGCATAACGAATACAGAGGTCCATCATCCACTTAATATAAACTATTTATTTCATATACCCCAACTATTTTATAGTGGAGAGTTCTTTGATCGAATATCTTAAACTCGTAGAAATAAATCTTATAGAAAACAATTTTCAATATGAAATTTCGGAATAGAAATCGTATTTCATATTCCAATGTTAAGTACCTTTTATTATTATTACAATTCTTGTCTCTGATGTTTCTTTATAAAGCAGAAATGACTGTTCACTCTCTTTATCCCAATCGTTCCTTAAATCACATCTACTCTTGTACATTCATTTTCCTTTCTAAATGGTTAAATCATTCAAAAAAAACCCTTACTACAATATCATAACAAACTCTTTTCAAAAGCGCATTCGATTATCCTTAACATCTAAGGACATCATATATGTTACACTTTGCATAAATTGATCAACCTGACATTTCAATGATCGAGTTCTTAGATCTATATTATAGTTTTGATCTAATGTTACATTTAACACAATATAATCTTTATTTTAATCCATCAAATTGAATACACTATCTTATAGTACCGTTTTGGCTTATTTCGAATGAACTAATTTCATCGAAATATCATACATTACGAATTATGACCATTCACTATATAACATTTATATGTGATAATATATAGATCAAATGTCCATAGTATTGTATTGCTTTTAGAGTTCGAAACTCATAGAATGCAATACACAATCTTGATCAAATAAACACGTAAGTGACCAAATTAAGAACGTATTAAGTAGTTGTAGAATTTGTCACTTGCATGGGTATACAAACATTCACATGCAATAATCATTTATTCGTAAGTATATTTATATTTCTATTTATCAATTTTCAATTCAGTTCATTTGTATATCTTAATTGATAAACGGTTTATCAATCATTTTAAATGCATAAGTTTATCAATGTTGATAATTATAACATGATATAGTATATGTTCTTATAATATTAGAAAGATTAAATGTTATCGTTTTATTTTTCTAATAAGGCTCCCACTAGTCTTTTGTGTTTCACCAAACCCTAAGTGAAACATAAAAGTCTTTTGACCTTACTAGTGCGTTTTAGGACTCGTCCGTCTTGGGGTTCTGATCTTGAGTTTGCTTAACAACCCATAGCCCCATAAACGATGGATAACTCTTATCGGTTATATCATGTACAACTCCTAACATATGGTTCCTTGTCCTAATCTCATTTCGACCTTGAGTTTTCTCAACAAATTGAAAGAGATTATTCACTCGTACCTATCATACCGCGATGGTCTATGTATAGTATATGTACCTTGAGTTTCTCAACAAATACATATAGTTATTTTACCTCATCTATTCAATATATGAATACCCATGGTATATGTAGAATTACATAAGTACTTATTCCTTAAGTCTAACTAAGGGTTTATTAATGTTCAACATTTAATTTATATGTTCATATTATATAAGTTCTATTTATTATATAACTTTTATATTTCATATTACTTATATAATTGTCTTTTGTACAACATTATATTAACTAAAAAAATTTTAATTAATTTTAATTAATTAACATTTTAATTAATTTTATATTATTTTTATTTTACATTTATATTAAATATTTATTACACATTATAACTAATATAGTATTACACATATATCCTATATATGTTTGTGTTCATTTAATTAATTAACCTTTAATCTATTTATTTAATTAAACAATTTTAATTAAACTATATTAATTTTGAAATTCAATTCATATATATATACATGTATACTTATGTTATTTTAAACATTTTTAAAAATAACATAACATATATCATAATATATTATACATGTATAAATTTATTAATTAATTAACTGATTTAAATAATATATTTTATTAATCTCATTAATAAATTTTATAAATTTCAAAATTAATTTTCAAATATTTTTAAAATTTTCTTATATTATAACACTTATTATATGCATACATTTTATTTTAAATTTAACTTTTAAATTTAAAATCTTATATTTTTAAATTTTTAAAACAATATAAAAATTGTATATTTTAACATTTATAATATTTTTTATTTTAAATTTAAAACTTATATTTTAATTTTCAAAAAATTTGAAAATTAGCCTAAGGCCCAATTCAAATTGGGCATTTTCTATGAGGGGTAACCTTTGGACTCACATATCTGTTCGGGCCAGACTGGTAGCCAGGTAGGGCAGAGTATTTAATTACCCTTACCCAATCCTAGACATTGCCTTTCTCGACACCCTGCTAACTGGGTTTTGAGCTTAATAGTTAACCCTAATATGACTAATTTAGACCGCAACGGCTATTGGGCTCTGATAAATTGTTGGAACTTGGCCAGCCCGCAGCAAATGATATGAGCAAATTTCTAAAATATTCCCTTATTGGATCTATATTGGACCTATGAAGTCTAATTTATTTATAACAATTCTAAATTTAATTCAAATAAAATCTTTTATTTCATTTAAATTTATAATTAATGGATGGAATTTTATTTAATTTATGTTTAATTAAATATAATGGTACCCATATATATCATAAACATATATGTAAGTGTGTGCATGTGTAACAAATAATCCATGTAGGGTATAACATATCCGTATATAGATGTTAGGATTTGCATCGCAATAGACATGTTAGCTTATTTTTATATATTATATGTTGTCCAAATATATGTATGCATATATAAACTTGTTATTTGAATAAATATTAAAATAATATAAATATTTACTTATATATACACAAAATATTAATAATACATACATACATACATACATACATACATATATATATTAAATTAGATATTAATTAAATAAATGACTATATGTATAAACATATATATACATAATATATAAAGTTTTTTAATATAATATACACTTTTATTTTACAGTAAGAAAAATAATATATATATATATATATATAATTAAATTTATAATATCTGAAGTATTTACAAATATGTGTATTTAAATGTACATACATACGTATATACATATACACACACATACATATAATTATATCAATTATGAAAACTAAATTTTTTATAGCAATCCAGATCGAATACATAGCACATGAAATATTTAACTATAGTTTTATATTATTGAATCATTTATATGTATATTAGTTAGCCAAAAATAACTAAAATAATGTTAAAAATATTTTTGTAATATACTTTTCAAATTTCAAATTTCAAAAATTAAAATAAGATATTATTAGGTCACAAAAAAATTTCTTAATTTTCTAAGTCAAAAAATATTTTTTATTTATTATTTATTATTGGCCAATTGTATAAATGATTTTTTTTTAATAAAAAATTCTATTTTTAAATTTGGACTTTAGTCGATAGGAATATAATGATGAAGTAATTTTATAAAATTTAAAATATAATTTTCGAAACATATATTATTTTGTATGAATTATTCAACTTATATTTTGATTTAAATAATATTAAAAATAGTAAATAATTATTAAAAAAACACTTTGATGTTACCAAAATTAAAATTAGTGTAAATTGGCAAATAAAAAATATAAGATCAATTTTTAACATCATATAATGACATAATTAATTATACGTAGTTTAATTTATGCTATGTAACATATAAATTAATTAATAAAAAAATTAAAATAAATTTATTTGGCCTTGTAATCATCAGATCTATATAAAAATGGTTTTTCTTATTATTATTGTACATACATATAACCATTCAATATATGACAATATTGATACATATAGAAATCTCACCTAACAAACAATATAATTATGACATATAAACAAACAATAGAATATTATACATTAATCATAAGTTATATGAAACAGTAAACACATACCAAAACCTGCCTTAAAGTATACCTTGCTATGATGAATCTCTCTCCTTAGAACTCTTCTCAATTCGATAGACTACTAATCGTTGAATTGGAGATCGTTGACGATTCAATGTTGTTGCTTTGAAACTGATTTGGGAGGAATTTTGTTGGAGCTCTTATATAGGTGAATTCGACGAGCAAAATGGGAAATGGCAGCCAAAAAGATCCATATGCATTACAGTTAAGAGTCCTTTTATGGTGGAAGGAATAGAGGGAAAAGGTGCATCATATCTCTTACCCATTCTCCCTAAATCTAAGCCATCCATCTAAAATAACCCTAGCCCACTTTTTAGTTGCCCCCTACATCCTTATTACTGCTAAAATATATCATTGTACATCATGGGCTAATAGCCCATTTAGGTTTAAATAAATATTACTAATTAAATTTGATTTAATTGCTTGTAGATATTGCGTATCAAGTGACACATTTATAACTATTAAATATATACAATAATATTTATTCCTCAAATCATATTTAAAATTTTATAATCAATATTTCATAAATATTAATCAATTTAATTACTTTATAACAATTTTAAACTAATTAAATTGTTTGGTCTAAAGAGAATTCATCATTTCGGTTGTGTGATTCGTCAGGTGTAAATTTGGTCAGCGATTTACATTAAACTATTCGAATGTTAACGTTCATAAATCATTTAGCAGGTGGTGTGACATTTTGGCAGAATTTATCGCTTACTTAATTTTGATAAAATCAAATTTTAGTTTATTAAGCGTTACTTGGTTGTGACATTTCTTTACACAATTCTCTTCATCAAAACTATATCACTTTAGACTTATGAAATTAGGTAATGGTCAAAATTCCAATATCATTATATTCAATTCTATTTGTCCAATCACAAAGTCCTTGGTTCAATAATAATAATTATTATTATCTAAAATGCTCTCGCCAGAGACTTTGCCTTTGAGTTGACTTGAGTTAACCGTGATACTAACCCGATATAACTGAGGAGACGAATCGTCTCTTAAATAGTGATTCAATTCCAATACTTTTGCTCGACCAAACTATAGTCACTCGATAGAAACCATGCCATGAGTTGACAATAATCAAAGAAGAGCTTTCATATTGAAGATCCATATTATTCTTAAGTTGAGAGAACTGTGTAAATCAGTCACATCGATATTTTCTTTTTGACTTTAGTTATATTAACCAATAGAAAACTATCGAGTGAGTCATTCCATAGTTATCCAATAACTATCTGTACATAATCTCTTAGTGCTCTCAGTAGTCATGAGTAATACACTGCCCAATATTTGGAGAGCCTTACATACTCTAATATCAATAGATACATCGATCTCTACTCTCGATGCTTCTTGACTAGGAACATTTAAAATAGTATATTTACATTTATTATGAAAAATTACTTACAGTTACAACACTTTGTATCTACTATCACGAAATATACCATTTATGAATTTCCTATTAAATATACTTTTAATTAAATTGATTAATTAATATAACACATTATATCAAGTATATTATAGAAAGAAAATGCATTTTATTTTGAACAAGATTGGTCAACGAGTTAGCCATATGTTACAAATTACATATTTACCCCTAGGGTGTACCCCTAACTCTATCACTCCCGAGGCTGGTTCCACAACTGCTCAAGCCTCGACATCAACGGCTGTCGAACCTAGATATTCAATCATCGTAGAGATGCAAAGGATGATGTCCAGTAGCTCTAATCCAGAATCAACCTCCTCCTTTGAACGGACAAGTTGGCTTTAGACTTCTTGATAATCCTTCCAAACAAATGCCAACAATCCTAATTGCCAAGTCGCTCCATACTATATGCTTCCAACTTAGAATATAAAAGAGTGACATCCTGCTCCCAACAATTAACCAATGGGCGCACAATCCTCCCTAAGGCTACAAAATTTCAACAGGTACATGCGCATAGGCAACGCTATATCTCCCTTCAATCCATCCCTTCGTATGTTATTCTAGGAGCTTGGCCTTGCCCCACTCATGTTTATCCCAATGGTTATGCCTTGTTGAGTTTTTTGTATGTATTTTTCATGAATCAATTTCAACAGCCTCCAACCTTTGGGGAGCTACACATGTCGATAGCTTCAAACAACAAAGCGAATCACCATTCCTCATAATTATAAAAGCCTAGTGCCAATGTAAGGTTATTAAAGCGCTCCATAATAAGAACTCACACTTCAAGAACGAGTATTTTTATGTCCATACGGCTTCAATCAGCTCTGGCTATCCGGAAATAAGACTTCTTCCTTTCCATTCTTCCCGTAATTAGACTCTTATCGTCCAAGCATTTAACTCCTTATCCATTCTCTTCATAGATATCCCTACTCTATAAAAAAGTGATGAGCACTCCGAGTCTCTACAAACCCTCAAAAGAACCAACATCCAATATTACTCCATTACTTATCTCCTGAGGAATGAGAATCTTAGCCAGTGCGGCCTCCAAAATCCTGAACGATTCATCACTCCTAATGAACTTCCACCAACGGGATTCATGGTGTCCACCAAGTCTTCTCCCCTATTCATAGCTCTAACAAAGACATCAAAGGGGTGCTGGAGGCCTATCAGGAGGTGAACATTAATGTAACTGTTTATAGAGCGACAGAAGCAATTGTAGCCGGTGGAGTGCAAGTGGAAGGAGAGGAGAGAGTTGAGATGGAAACAATCCATAAAGGAGAAGAAGGAAGAGAAGGAGGAGAAGAGAAAAAAGAAGAAAAGGCGACGAAGAAGACAATGATGGTAAGGACTTCGATCAAGGAGGAGACGAGTCATACAAAGAAACATCTCTAGAATTTACTGAAATTTCCACCTCATCATGTCCAAAATGAATAAAAATCAAGACCTCCCAGTAGTCTACGGAATCAAGGACAACATCAACAATCGAGGTAACTACTCCAGCCGGTTGCTTAGAAAACATCTTCGACTCATTGAGTGATCTTGACATTCCCGTTGGCAATCTTCTCAAGGAGTGTCCTTCGAGCTTTAGCTTTCCATCCAAGGGCCTTCTAGCCGAGGGAGGAAAGACTCCTTTACTACCTTTCGAACATGGTTAGTAAAGTACCTAGGCTAACACCAGCACTCCACATAATTCTTGAGATCACGAACACTCACACCTTGCATTCTCCTTATTTCAATGTCTCGAAACTAATATGATCCTCTCTTTCGTTTCTGGTACCATAAGAAGAGATCGTTTCAGCTACCTTCACTCTGGTGTCTATGAATAAAAGAGATTAACTCCAGAACCATACCCATCTTATGCCAACTCTCATAGAGATAGAATCAAATGATGAGAGAGCATGGAAAAAAGAATGCTAAAACGAGGAGGACCGCCAGGTAGAAAAAGACAGGAAGAATATACATGTAGAGGGGAGAGAACCATATGACTAAGGGAATAGACACAAAGACTCGTGTGAGCCCATGGTCCTTCTTCCTACCTATCCCCACCTCGATCACAATCACAAATTCCTTCCCAAAAAATCTGAACATCACTCTCTCAGGCCGCCATTGTTTTTGCACTGCATTAATCCAAGTAGGTCTGCATTTTTCCAACTCCACCTTCATCCCTACCAAGTTAAATGCAAGCCACCTTCCCAAATCTCTATCTGACCGGGGTCAAATTCGACCGTAACCTTAAAGATATTCCTAGGGAAGATTCCAACCATAATGTTGGAGGAATCTAGGAAATTATAGAACAAGGGCACAACTCGAAGAAACTCGCTTTTTACCTTCTCCGACGTTAATATAATCCATCAGATTGACATCTAATCTTTTGAGTTAGAAAGGAAAAGTCATGATAGAACTTTAGATGAATATATGGCAAAATTGGCCAAAGCTATAGAAGAAAGAGATGCATTTCAAAAATTGGTGAAGAACGCTAAACAACTGGTTGCAAAGATGAGACACTCACGATCAGGCATGATTGTGATAAAAGACCAAGTTAAGACCGCTTATGAAGAAAATACCCATCTCAAGGCGGAGACCAAAACTAAGGACCTAGCCTTCCTAGAAAAGATAAGGCCCTTCAGGCTAAAGAAGCTGATATCCAAAAACTCTAAGCCAAATTGAGAAGATTGAGTCTACCTTACTGATAGAAAAAGCAGAGAAACTGGAGGCTCAGGTCGATCGTGTTGGGATAATGAGCATGCTAATTTATTTAAAAAGAGCAGTGGCCAAGGAAAAAGAAGACTTTAATTCTACCACTCAGTAGTTCTTTGTTATTGTGATCCAATTAAAGAACCTGAAAGGGTTAGGAAGTACTTACTCCATCACCCTAGCCAACGCCTAGGAAGAGGTAATGCGTCGAGCGACTGCATCTAGTGAAGATCTCACCAAGGACCAATTAAAGGCCAAGTACCTTGACGTCGATGGCATTGAAAAGATGAAAGAGGGAAAAGAAATCCAAGCTACACAGAACGTTGCTGCTAAAGCCTCCACTAAAGCTCCTATTGGTCCAAGTGCATGGAGCCATGCAAAATCATCATCTCCAAAAGTCTAAGATCTTACAGCAGATATTCCAACATCCGAGAGGGCCAGCTCTGAGGCCATCCTTACTACAAATTTGCCTTTAATTGCCATGGCTACCGATACTCCCTATATTTCTATATCTATTCCTCAACCCATCCAGTCAACAAAAGAAGAGTGTGAAATAGCTACATCTCCTTTACTTCACTGTTTGCAAACTCATGGGTAACTCGTTGCTTCCTCCTCCTCCCTTGCCATTCACTAGGGCTTAGGTCCCATCGTAATCTCCACTGAGTCTAATCTATTGACATGGGACTTGTCATTTCAACCTTTTCCTCCAGCTCCATCCCTAGTCCTAATTCATAGAAAATCATGGCTCTGGAGGGATTTGACGATACTTCGCAGTCCCTGGGGTAAGATGTTACTATTACCAGTGCTTCGGGCCCAGTTGATATTATCGCCATAGCGGAGAGGTGGAAGATTGACCTATCCAAGGTGAAAATTAAAATCGAGCCTAGACTAGAAAAGCCTATTGGCACCGAGGAGCCAAAGCCTTCTCTGAGAATCCTCCTATTACCATTAACCTTCCTAAGGAAAGCAGTGTTGATGCCTCCACAAAGACATTTGATCCCCCCATTGACAAGCTCGATGATCCAACCGCTATTATTACCAATGGGGAGACCACTTCCTTTGAAGGAATCACTCCCAAGGGGAAATCAAAGGATGGTCAGGGCCAGAAGAGACCATACAATAGGTCAAGCGACAATGGTGAGAAGAAGAAGAAGAAGGCACATAAGAAATAGGCTTTTCTCTTGGCTTTTGATTTTGAGGTAGCTTATTTTAGTGTTTTTTGTTATACCTTTTGTTTTTCTTGTATGTAGGTCGTGCTTATGTGGGACCAACCTCTGCAACTGATGTATATAAAATTAATGTAATGAAAGATTGTTTTTCCGTTTTAGTCTCCATTTCATTTACACTTCTGCATTTTTGTATTATACCTGCATATACAATTCCTTCATATATAATATAAATGTTTGTATAGTAATTTATCCATATTATACATACCTGTATCAATGCATTGTAGTTATTTAATTTAGATATGTACATATAAGTTATTTTCTATGATTGCTTTAGTTATACTCTGTTATTTAGTTCTATTATTTATTGCCAAAGCGTTTCCATTCACTTGAAAAACACTAATATTTAACCAACTTTATGGCCATACTTGTTTACCCTTGGTCGAGTTTCCCTCGACGATTAACAAACTCTGAATAAACCAAGTTCCATGTTGTTTCCTATATTTGGTAAATAATAGTTTGGAGGTTTATATCATGACGTCCCTGGCCTCACCATTTATCGGACATGATCGATATTACCCATTGACCTCCGCCACTCGTCCTTGTTCAAGCGTATCCTACGTGACCACGAGTGGGGTCATGTCTTTAGGTCTTGGCATTCCAAACGCTAGAATCTGGCCATTACCTTTTGAGTTGGCCTATCTCTGGGCATCGATTCAAAGGTTAATATCTTGGGGAAAATTATCTAATTGCCCATAGTCTGATTATATTCCCTCTTTCCTTATCCTGGACTAAAGGAGTCCGGTAACACCTATTTCTGGGTACCTGCTCTCGATGTCACCAATCTCTGGGAATGGACTGAGAGTATCCTTTGACTGTCCTTGCTTATCCTTGACCTAGCACGTCCTACCAGGCTGCAAGCATGGTCATTAAAATTTTAATTATGCATCAGTCTCTATCTCTAGAAGCTGGCGCGTTAGTTTCTTGAATATGGACATTCCTCGTTGACTTTGCCCATCTCTAGGCAATAGTCGATACTGAAGGGATAAGGTCAAATTATCCGATCCAATCAACCCTTATGATTATACTCCTTTATCATGTTCTTGGATCAAAGGAGGTGGTACATGTCTTTAGGTACCTAATTGTACTGATAATCACATAACACAAGCTTTTGCTTATAGGAACATGGTTCCACTGGTTCAAGAAGCTAATTTTATTCGTAAACAAAAGAGATAGCAAGTCTTAACTAATTACATTGCCCATAATTCACTAAGGTGACTTATTTGCTGAATATTGACTAAATAAATCTAAATGAAATAGTATCACAACAGGTCGCTATTCCATGCCCATGGAATCGGGATTCCAATAATAGTAGCCAACTTGAAAGTTCTATCTTCAAGCTTCTGTTCAATCGAAAATGACCTTCCTGATTCGAAAAAGTGCCCCCAAGACCTAGGGGAACTCGTTTCAAAATAAGATCCCATGCCTCAAAGGTATGACTCCGAACCTTGGAATCGAAATGTCATGCTACTCTTTTCTGGTGAGCAGCTACCCTTAATTCAGCATCTTCTCGCTTTTCTTCAATCAAATCGAGGAACTCAAGCAATAGTTCCTCATTGACCTTGGGCTCGTGATTTTTTTTTTCGGTTAAAAAGGGACTTTTAGCTCAATCGAAATCATGGCCCATGTTACGTAGGCCAAAGAAAATTCATTATGTCCAGTCACAAACTTGTGAGTTATCCCATAATCCTACAAAGTAAGTGAAAGCTCATTGACCCAATTGCCTTTATGTTTAGTTAATAATTTCTTCAAGATGAATTTGATGATTTTATTCACCACCCCCTCTAGTCCATTTTCCTGTGAGTGGGATACTACCGAAATTCTTTTCTCAATCTTATACCGGTTGCAGAAATCCTTGAACTCGCTACTTTCGAACCGGGTTCCATTATCGGTTATAATTTTCAGTGGAACTTCGAATCTATGGATTATGTTCTTCATCACAAAGCTATACACTTTCCTTGTGATCATGGACGGCACTTCCGCTTCATCCCACTTTGTGAAGTAATCCATCACAATAATAACATATGTAGTTCCTCCTTTTGACATCGATAACACACCGATTATATCAATTCCCCAAATCGCAAATGGACATGGGCTGACCATTTACATAAGCTCTATGGATGAGGCTCTTAAATTTTCACAAATCTCAGGCATCGGTCGAACAGTCTATTGTAATATGCAGTATTATTGTTTATTGTTGGCCAGAAGTATCTGTAGTAGAGTGTCTTCTTCGCTAATGTCTTCTCCCTCCCTCTGGCGTGAATACCACAGCTGCCCTCATGAATTTCCATAAGGATTTTTCGAGCCTTATCCTTGGATACACACCAAAGTAGGGGGTTAAGAAACCTCCCTTATATATCATTCCTTCTTACATTGTGAAACATGACACTTTACAAAGGAGTTTTTGTCGCTCGTTCTTTCCTTTCGAGAGAGTTCCCTTTAATAGATAGTCTTTGATTGGAGTCTTCCATGACTCCCTCTCCTCTTTGGCCTTCAAGATCCAGTTGACATCCATCTGGTCGATTGTTGGGTGTGTTTTCACTAGACCGGTATTATCGAACCAAGATGAGGGAAGCCACCACCGAACCAACTCCACTTCCCTGCATAGCCGAACCAACTCTGCCTCCACCTACAGCCGAACCAACTCCACCCATCCACTACTGGACCATCCACTACCAGACCAACCCACCACCGAACCATTCATTGCCGAACCAAAACCAATCTCACTCACCACCGGACCAAGTTCCACCGGACCAAGGCATTCCGGACCAACTTTGCCAGGCCAGATTGCTCCAGCCCAAGCCCACCAGCAACTATATACATCCAAGACCCCTACCCCTAGCCTCACTCTATAAATAGAGGGGTAGGGGTACAACAATGGGGAAAATTTTGAGAGCTCAAGCACGGATAGAACTTTCAAACAACTTTCATATACTTGTATCAAAGCTTTGTACTTGTAATCTGAACAAGAAAGGAGAAATAATATATAAAGTGGACGTAGGCACATTCTGGCTGAACCACTATAAATCTGTGTGTCTTTTACAGTTTAGTCCCTGCTTTTTATATATTTGTATAAATTACCCAGACCACTAAAAACAACATAAAATCAACTAAATCCCACGACTTGGAGGTGTTTGCCCATTTTTTGTGCAAACATTTTTGGTGCTTTCACTGAGAAGGGTTGAACCCCGGACTTCAGCTTCTCCCACTTAACTTTCTTCCTAACAGCATCGCTCATTGCTTGGAAGACATGCCTCCCAAGCAGAAGAAAGATGTTAACAAAGGAAAAAACATCGCAACCAGCAGTATTCCAGATCCAGTGGTCACAGATCAAGTAAATCGTCCCATTCCAGCAGCAGTACCAAATGAAGGTCAGGCAAATCCGACAACCCCTGCCATAGAACAGCCGGCAGCAATTACTAGGGCAGATCTAGACAGGGTTGTGGCTGAAGTGACTAACCGCTTCACATCCCAGCAGGAAGCCTTGGTGGACCAACTCATGTCACGCTTAAGGGATGCTGAAGAGTCCAACCGCAACACTGAATCATGGGGTGAGTCCTAGTCTGGAGGATCTCAGAGACAACAAAGATCTTCCTTCTTCGAAGGAGCTAACGACAGAAGCGGCCATGGTAGGAGCCGAGACCGAGCTCAGCCTGAAGTTGGACCTGAGGAAATGCTTGGAATCGAACCCAACGGGGGAGGTACCGGGCGGAGGTCAACTGTAGCCGAGCCTGTCGTACTGCCTAACCACGTAAACACCAATGAACGGGGCCGAGCTAGAGTCCAGCTCGAAGCTGGACCCGAGGAAGTGCTTAGATCAAAACCCAGTAGGGGAAGATCAAGGCAAGGGCCAACTGTAGCTGACCCTAGCATGCTCCCAGAAGACCAAAGACAGCCACTGGAAAATATTAGGAATGATAGACGATACCATCCCTACAGGTCATCTGGAAGGAATCAATCCCACAGAGCAGAACCGAACTCATTTCTATCTGCTCCAATTTCTGATGAAAGGATGGCACGCTTGTTCAGAGAGTACGTCCAACGGGATCAAAGAGATCGAGGGATAGGCGCTAGGGTAACCAGCCCTTTCGCCCGCAATATCGAAATTGCCATCACCCCCCGAGAATGGAAAATGCCTACAATGGAACCTTACAAGGGAACCTTTGACCCCGTTGTACACTTACAGAGATACACACAGCATATGCTCATGAGCGAAGCAACAGAAGGAGTGCTGTGCAAATGCTTTCCACTATTCTTATCGGATCTAGCTACCTCCTGGTTCTGCCATCTACCCCAAGGATCCATCAGCTCATGGGAGATGTTGAAAGAAAAGTTCGTCAGTCAGTTCCGCATTCATGTGGAGCAACCCAAGGACGCTTATTCCTTATCCAGTATCAAACAGAAACCTGGAGAGAAGGTGCAGCAATATTTAACCCGATTCAATGCCGCAGCGGCCGTAGTCCAAGATGCCGATGAGAAGCTTATCTTAATGTCCCTCTGTAGTGGTGTGCATCTGGATACTAAATTTGCTAGAATATTGACAAAAGAAAAACCAGCTACTTTACCCGATTTCTTCCATGAAGCTGGGAAATATATGAGACTTGAAGACGCTGCCACTGAGGGGCAGTCAGGGCAACAAAATAAGGCAGCTCACGACAACACGCCCGCTGTAACAAAGGACGTTCGAAGATATGACTCTAGAGATAATGCTAGGGGCAAGAAGGAAGAAAAGCGTTTATATCGGCCAGGACCGAGATTTGAGACTTACACCCCTTTGAATGAAACGATCGAAAACATCTTCCTGGCCACTCAAGACGAAGTTAAATACAAACGCCCCCCGTACAAGAAGGAATCAGATAACGCAATTAAGTATGGAAAATTCTGCCGCTTCCACGAATCCCATGGGCATGATACCAATGAATGCCATCGTCTCCGGGACTTGATTGAAGAACACATCAGAAGAAGGAGACTAGAACGCTATGTAAAAGGTCAGAACAGGACTCCAGTTCCTGCCAATGAGAACCCAAGGCTACCCTCCCCAGAAATAGGAAGAGGAAATCGCAACACCAGCGGCTCCAGTCAAGAGAAGATAGTGGTCCATACCATCTCGGGAGGGCCACACATCGCCGACGGAAGCTGGGCAGAGATGGAAAGGTACGGAAAGTCACTTAGAAACAATGAAGAATGCGTCAATTCTATTATAGAAGAACGCCACCCGAAGCGGATAGAGAATGGTGACATCACATTCAGTAGGTGTGACCTGGAGGGAAGGCAGTACCCTCACACGGATCCCATGGTTATCTCTGCCCGGCTCGGTCCAACCGAGGTTTTTCGAATTCTAGTAGAAACTGGAAGCTCAGTGAATATCCTATTCAAGCATGCCTTTGACAAAATGAAGTTGTCATTAAAGGATGTTCTTCCCTGCAATAAACCACTACACGGTTTCACAGGAAATGCGAAGATGCCCCTCGGGCGACTGGACCTCTTTGTTGAAATTGGAAGTCATCCCCGCTCCGTTGTGCGGAAACAGACATTTGTGCTGATAGGAAACCACTCGGCCTACAACGCCTTCTTAGGAAGGCCAGCCTTGTCTGACTTCCAAATTGTCCTGGCCCCATGGTGCCTGAAGATGAAATTTCCAACGGACAATGGAGTAGGGGAAGTAGAGGGAGACCAGGACATTGCTCGAGATTGCTATGTAACTGAACTTCGCAATAACCACATGAAGGATAAAGGGAAGAGTGTAGAGATTGCCCTCTACACAAAAAGTTTGGAAGCATAGCAACTAAAGAAAGCCCCTCCTCTTCGATATACCAGCGACCCTTTCAATGAATTAGACCCCAGGGACAAAGAGGAGGAGGCCATCGTCGAGCCTGCAGAGGCTATGGAATTTGTATCTGTAGATAGACATGACTCGAGTAGACTATTGAAAGTCGGGTCCCAACTAAAACAGAGTTGAAGGAACAACTCATTGATTTTCTCCGCCATAACTTGGATGTATTTGCATGGTCACACGCTGACATGACCGGAATCTCCCCTGACATAGCATGCCACGTATTAACATTGATCTTACCAAGGCGCCAGTAAAACAGAAAAAGAGAAGTATGGGGGTAGAACGATCAGCAGCCCTCGATGAAGAAGTAAAGAACCTACTTGCCAATGACTTCATACGAGAAGCCATCTACCAGAGTGGATCGCCAACCCGGTGCTGGTAAAGAAGGCTAATGGGAAGTGGCGAACATGCATTGACTTCTCCAACTTAAATGACGCCTGCCCGAAGGATTGCTTCCCACTTCCCCAAATCGATCAGCTTGTAGACAGCACAGCCGGGCACGAACTCTTATCTTTTATGGACGCATACTCAGGATATAACCAAATTCCTATGCATGCTCCCGATCAAGACCACACTAGTTTCATCACTGAC
Organism: Allium fistulosum; assembly: GCA_030737815.1. Taxonomy (NCBI): domain Eukaryota; kingdom Viridiplantae; phylum Streptophyta; class Magnoliopsida; order Asparagales; family Amaryllidaceae; genus Allium; species Allium fistulosum. Next base: position 1,271,984,976 of record CM060901.1, on the reverse strand, counting down.
CGGGGATTGTACTGCTACAAGGTAATGCCTTTCGGACTTAAAAACGCAGGAGCCACCTATCAGCGCCTCGTCAACAAGATGTTTGCAGGGCTAATAGGACAAACTATGGAAGTTTATGTGGATGACATGCTGGTAAAGTCAAAGGAAGCCGACGATCACATAAGCCACCTGGATGAAATGTTTCAAGTACTTCGCCAATATGGAATGAAGCTGAATCCTATAAAGTGCTCCTTCGGAGTATCATTAGGAAAGTTTCTAGGATTCATCGTCCATGCCAAAGGAATTGAAGCAAACCCTGAACAAGTCCGAGCTCTGAAAGATATCAGGATACCTTCTACCCGAAAGGAAATGCAAAGCCTAAATGGGAAGGTGGCTGCCCTGAGCAGATTCATCTCTAAAGCGACTGACAAATGCATCCCCTTCTTCGAAGCTCTAAAGAAAGAGAGAGGAAAATTCGAATGGACTGATGAATGCTTAACAGCTTTCCTTAACTTAATCGAACACCTCCAGAGACCATCAGTACTCTCAACTTCGAACAAAGGCGAAGAGCTATACGTATACCTTGTTGTGTCATCTCATGCTCTAAGCGCCGCATTGGTGAGAGAAGACAAACGCACGCAGCGGCCAGTATACTTTGTAAGCAAGAGGTTTACAGGGGCGGAAGCCAGATATCCTAAACTTGAGAAACTAGCGTACTGTTTACTAATCACATCACGGAAACTGCGTAACTATTTCTAGTCCCATTCCATCAGAGTTCTGACCGATCAACCACTAAGGCAGGTACTCCATCGTCCCGACACTTCTGGGCGACTACTTAAATGGTGCATTGAACTAAGTCAATATGATATCACCTACCATCCTCGCACCGCCATCAAGGGACAAGCCATGGCCGATTTCATTGCCGAATTCACTACCAACGAAGGTAAGGAGCAATCGGAAATAGCAGAAGACATCAAGTGGAATCTCTTTGTGGATGGTGCGTCAAACGAACAAGGCTCGGGGGCAGGTGTGGTAATAATCACTCCCAGGGGAAATAAGCTACACTATGCTATAATGTTGGAATTAGCTGCCACCAACAACGATGCAGAGTATGAAGCAGTGATAGCTGGATTAGAACTTGCCTTAGAAATCGGAGCCAATTCTTTGTGTCTTCATAGCGATTCTCAGCTTATTGTAAATCAAATACTAGGAGAATTCCAGGCTCGAGAAGAACGACTCATAGCATATTTAAAGAAGACCAAGTTGCTTCTCAATCGATTGGATCACTATTTAATCAAACACAACCCTCGGGAAGAGAACCAAGAGGCTGACGAATTGGAGAAGCAAGCTAGCATGAGACACGGCACTATTTCCAAAGCAGTAGCCATCTCAAAGCAACTGACCCCAAGTTTGGAGCAAGTGAATCTGATAGCTGCAACCGAAGAAGCAACTTGGATGACTCCCATCCGAGACTACTTACAAAGTGGCACACTGCCCAACGGGCGTAACGAAGTCAAGAAAATCTTGAGGAAAGCTTCCCCCTACACAATACAAGAGGGCACCCTCTATCGGCGCGGCTTCTCTAACCCCTTATTAAGGTGTGTCGCTAGAAGGGAAGCCAAGGAAATCTTATCCAACATCCATCAAGGAAGCTGCGGAGATCACATTGGAGGGCAGGCTTTGGCAAAAAAAGATGCTTCGATATGGATATTTCTGGCCCTCCTTAAGCAAGGACGCCTTAGATTTCGTCAGAAAATGTGACAGATGTCAAAAGTTTGCTAAGATTTTGCGGCTACCAACAACTGAGATTACTCAAATGACCAGCCCTTGGCCCTTTGCAGTATGGGGAATTGACTTGATTGGCGAACTGCCAATGGGCCGGAGCGGGGACAAATATGTTATAGTGGCAGTCGACTATTTCACCAAATAGGTGGAAGCAAAACCCCTAAATAAAGTATCTTCAGCAAAAGTTATTAACTTCTTGATCAAAAATGTTCTATGTAGGTACGGAGTCTCATTCAAAATCATATCGGACAATGGACTTCAGTTTGACAGCAAGGAGTTCGCCAACTGGTGCCAAGAGCACGGAATTCACAAAAGCTTCTCATCCGTAGCTTATCCCCAGGCAAACGGACAAGTCGAAGCTGTCAACAAAATTCTAATCGAAAAGAAACTCGAAAAGTCAAAAGGCGCTTGGGTGGATGAACTTCCTACGGCACTGTGGGCCTATCGCACATCTTTCAGAACATCAACGGGGCATACTCCTTTCTCTTTGGCATACGGATCGAAGGCTATGCTCCCAGTTGAAACTATAGTGCCTTCCTACCGTAGGATCCACTATAACCCAGAAGAGAACGAAGAGCTCCTCTACATGTCTTTGGATCTAATTGAGGAAAGAAGAAATGATGCAGCCCTCAAAGCAGCAGCTCACAAGCAAAAAGTGGCAACGCAATACAACTCCAAAGTCAAGCATCGTAGCTTACAAAAAGGAGATCTTGTCCTCAAGTGAATCTTCCCGTGCCCCGGAGCGCTAGATCTAATCTGGGACGGACCATATGTAATTCATAAAGATCTCCACAATGGAGCTTATATTTGGGTCAACATTGGACGGGGAGGTGTTCCAGAGGGCATGGAACATCCAACACCTTCGTCGATACTTTTCTTAACTTGTACTGCCCATATGAAGTGAATTAACAAAGAGAATCAGTGGATGTAGGCATTTTCGTGCCGAACCACTTTAAAAAACTTGTCTCTTTTTAACTTGTTCCTTTATATCTTGGCTGCTTGTTAACTTTATCCTTTTCTGTTGAACAAAATCCTGTGTAATGACATTCCCATTAAGGACACATCACGGCGCAACCTCACCTGGACAAGACCTAACAGGTACTATGCGAATCTATGCCCTCGCCAATGCGACACTTTTGCTCCAGCATCCCTCTGCTGCAGGTTAACTCATTGCTCGCGACGGCCCTTAAAGCCAACTGTAATGAGCCGATTATAAGTCACCGAGAAGGCCGACTATAGCCGAGGCAGCTCATTACGGCGTTCGGCTCGTCGGCAGCCGTGAACCTACTTTAAGCCCCAACATAAGGTGTGGCCAGCCAGGGGTAGTTCATGGTTGATGATCGGCACCCACGCTAGCCGGCCACGGTAAATCGAATAATACCCACGATTATGGGCCATAATGGCCCGGGTAGTTACTATGCGCGATCTCGGCTCCGATGTGTCTTAAGTATGGCTGCGGTAAAAAAGATAAACTCCCCGCGGAGGCGTAAGATGGGTGACAAATGTCTCCAAGACCCACAGCTAGGGAAAGTGACTACAAAACCCGTTTTCCACGAACTTAAGCACATCGAAGGCCTTCCGTGATTGGAAGTTTTACTGTTTCTCATATTTCAATTTTATTTAAAGAACTTTCCTTCTATCCTCTATAATGATCCCTAAAGTACAGGACACAGAATAGGAGACACTCGCTAATGGGAATAGGAACTCACAACTGGACAATCAACTGCATTCCATACTCAGTCATATAAGACATTCAAAGCAACCGTCTACAACTAAAACATGAAGGGCGGTATTTTCTTCTTTTGTGTATAAATACGTAGCTATAATTTTTTCGCACATCACATTAAACATTGCAAGGTATGAAATTATATCTTAAACAAGAACTTGACATCAAACACGATCGAATCACAGGCATATGCACAGCTATACCTCTTATGCAACACATCAAAATAACGAAAGCATTCAAATACGACAGAATCAGCTTAAGTTAAAAAATTACATACCAAGAATAAAGTCGTTTATTACAAGTAACATAATTACAGCCTAAAAGTTACGTTACTGCTCTGAGATTAACGTAGACAGCAATGTCAAGTAAACAGAAAGATATCCAGGTCAAGTTAAGGAGTCGGCTGCATCGGAGCTTCACCCTTGTCCTGCTGGCCCTCCGAAATCTCCTTAACCGCGGAGTGGAAACTTTCAGCATGTTGACCAGAGATATTTAGTGCTCCAGAGGTCTCGCCTGTCCGATCAAGAAAAGAATTCATTAATAATAAGCAACCAAGTTACGGAAAGCTAAAAGGGAAGACTTACCAGCATCTGCTCCTTGATCATCATCCTCTAATTGCACACCTACCTCCTCAGCAGTAAGCAGCCGCATACCCTCCTTCACCGCCGCTTTCTCCTCCTTGGAGAATTGAGCCGTAACCACATCCACTCTGAAGGCCACGCCGCCCTCCTTATCTGCTTCGGCCTTAGCCTCCTCCAGGGCCCTAAGATAAATCCTAGCCATTCCTCGGGGATAATCATCCATCCAAGAAGCCAACAGCTGTGCAGTGGCAGCATCCCTCTCCGATTGGTACCGCGAGCGGTCGGCTTGGAGGGATTTCCTCATCGCCTCCATCTCATCCTTTAGCTTGCTTTGAGCCAGCTCTGCAGCTTAAAGCCTCCCAGATAACTCCTCTACCCGCTCGAAATCCGCTTTCCGAACCAACTGGGTCGGCACACAGGACCGGATGAGAATGTCCAAGCTAAAACAAAGTGCGGCATATGCAGGCATATGCCCCGCTTTGGGGGGCAAGTGTTGGGCATGTTTTCACTAGACCGGTATTACCGAACCAAGATGAGGGAAGCCACCACCGAACCAACTCCACTTCCCTGCATAGCCGAACCAACTCTGCCTCCACCTACATCCGAACCAACTCCACCCATCCACTACCGGACCATCCACTACCGGACCAACCCACTACCGAACCATTCATTGTCGAACCAAAACCAATCTCACTCACCACCGGACCAAGTTCCACCGGACCAAGGCATTCCGGACAAACTTTGCCAGGCCAGATTGCTCCAGCCCAAGCCCACCAGCAACTATATACATCCAAGACCCCTACCCCCAGCCTCACTCTATATATAGAGGGGTAGGGGGTACAACAATGGGGAAATGTTTGAGAGCTCAAGCACGGATAGAACTTTCAAACAACTTTCATATACTTGTATCAAAGCTTTGTACTTGTAATCTGAACAAGAAAGGAGAAATAATATATAAAGTGGACGTAGGCACATTCTGGCTGAACCACTATAAATCTGTGTGTCTTTTACAATTTAGGCCCTGCTTTTTATATATTTGTATAAATTACCCAGACCACTAAAAACAACATAAAATCAACTAAATCCCACGACTTGGAGGTGTTTGCCTATTTTTTGTGCAAACATCGATGCTTGAAGCCAATAAAACCTCCACTAGAATCAATCCCAATAGTTGTGCATCTCTAGAGCTAGCCAGCTTGGCTATTGAATCAGCCTTATCTTTTAGCAATTCCAATGTCTTCGTTCGGTAAGGGGCGAGTCTCACACCCTTGGCCTGGAATTCTTTATTTACTTGGCAAACCACCAACTGGAAGCCACTGAATATATCTAGCATCCTTACCCTAGCTCCTTCGCTATCCTAAGTCTCACTATCGACGCTTCATACTCAACCTCGTTGTTTGCTGCGGGGAACTCTAGCTTCAATGTGTAGTAAACTAGTCGTCCTTCTAAAGTCATGAGTACTACTCCTGCCTTAAAATCGTGTTCATTAGAATCTCTGTCTATAAACAGTTTCCATTGAGAAAGCATGATATTATCATCTTCCTCTTCTCCATACCGAGCAGTTGAAGTCCTCAAACGCTTGTCCTCTTATTTCCTTCCTCGGATGGTAAGTAATGTTGTACTGGATTAGTTTAATATTCCACTTCAACAACCTTCCTTAAGTCTCGGGTCGGTGCAATACATACTTCAAGGGCTGATTCCTTAACGCCTTTATTGGGCATGCTTGAAAGAATGGCCAAAGCTTCCTCGATGCTATCAACAAGTAATAAGCGAGCTTTTCCAGCTTCAGATAATTCTTTTCAGCTCTAGTAAGCCACTTGCTGATGTAATAAACAGACCTCTAAATCCTTGCCACCTCACGTCCCAATGTTGTACTTAGTGCATGAGCAGACACCGCCATATAGACGAATAAATCTTCTCCATCCAAAGGTTTGGATAAAACAGATGGTGTTTCCTTGTGCCTCAGTAATTCCTCGAAGGTGTCTTGGCATGCCTTCGTCCATACAAATTTTCCTTTCCCCTTTAAAAGGACATTAAAGAACGATATACACTTGTCAGTTGCTTTTAAGATGAACCTATGCAATGTGGCAAGCTTCCTATTCAAGCTTTGCATCTACCTGCTCATGGTTAGGTCGATTACATTCTCAAGGGCATCAATATACTCTGGAGTAGCCTCAATGCCCTACGAATTCAAGATAAAACTCATAAATTATCCCGATGCAACTCCAAAAGAGCACTATAATGGATTTAACTTCATCCCATACCATCGTAGCACACATCTCTAAAAGGTCATCAATGTGGTTCGTAGATAGTTGTGACTTCATGAGCATTCATCCACATACACTCCCATCGTCTGTCCTATTTGGTCCTTGTAACAACCCTGGTTTAGAGATTACTTGTATATATTAAATTATAACGAAGGTTATAATATAATATTGTAAATTAAAATATAATTGGAGATTTTAAATTGTTTATTCGGAATAAATAATAAATTTTGTATTAAAATGGAAAAAATAAAATTTGGAACTTTATTTTGTTTAATTAGGAATAAAATATGGAATATATAAGTATTTGGTTTAAATAAATTGAAATATTGGGTATTTATTAGTTTGGAGCTAATAAATTAACTAGGTGATGTATTTCAACGTTAAATTGTTAAAATAAATCTAAAGTAATGAAAATGAAGTTCTAAAAACTTTATTTTGAGAATTTGAGTAGAAAATAATCAATTTGTAATTTTATTTGGGTAAATACAACAATATTGGAAAATTCTGTCAATATTAATCTTTTATTAAATATAAAATGAGAAATATGAAGATATTATGTGTTTTATTAAAATAAAAGGATGAAATATTATTTGAAAATAATATTTTGATGATTAAAAGAGTTAAAATGAATTATGGTAATTTATTTGACAAGAAAACAATTTTTGTACAAATTGTTGTGGTAAAAATAGCGTTTTATAATAAAATTGTGTAAATTGTGAAATATAAACAAAGTTAAGGTTTTATTTCTAAAAATAACATTTTATTGTTGAAATAAATTTTATTTGTTGAAATAACAATTTTATTGCAAATAATTGGTTGTAGATATTTTATTTGGTTAAAAATGAGAAAACTAGTGTATAAATTGATTAAATAGGTTAAAAGTGTGCATATCTTAATATTTTCTCTAAGTATAAATGGAGTTGGGTATTTGGGTTAGGTTTGGATCCATTAATCCTTAATCTGGATACTTCTGGTAAGAGGAAAACATACAGTACGTTGTTTTCCTTCTTCCTTTTCAAAAAGAAAACTTCACAGTAAAAGAAAATAGGAAAAAATAATGGCTTCCTCAAACTAAATCAAATTCCCACTCAATTTGCTGCAAATTTCAAAGATAAATCATCTAAATCAAGAATAGAAAGGTAATCTCCATCCAATACAAAAGAGTTTTCATAGAAATCTTAGAACTTGAGATATGAATTGTCTGTAATATTTTGTTTCTTCCTGCATGTGTCTTTTCTAGCTTCTACAGGTTACTGAGGATCATTTCTCCACCAAAAGCCATCATCTTCATCTTGAAATTGTACAAAATCTTGCTAAATTGCTAAGGTGAGTTCAACACTCACAAATGCTAACCAAAACTTGAGTTACTGTAAGAAATTTTGCTCAGAAAAGCTTCTGTTTATGTATATTTCTCTATTAGTTGTTTTGGTGAGTTTCTCATTTCTGGTTGCAACTTTGAGCACCCATAACTTCTTGATTTTATCTCAAATTGCTGCCGGATCCTTTCTGGATTGTAGTTTAGTTGTCAAACTCTTTGCATGTCAATTTTCGCTGCAAAACTTGATCATTTGCTATGCTAATTTGCTGTTGGAAGTTGAGTTCGAAGCAGGAAAATTACCCAGGAAAATGTCTATAGCCTAGGTCGACCTGGAGTTCGACCCAGCAACCACCAGGTCGACCTGGCGGTCGACCTGGCTACAAGGCTGGTTCGACCCCTAGTTGGCCCAGTACGTGAAGTTGTGGTCGATTATTCCTGTTCCTTTTGCAGCTTGTTAAGTAGCATTGTCTTTGAATTGCTATAGTTTTGTCACTTGTTTTGATGCAAATTTTGAGATGATTTTGATGATGCTTATGGGCTATGATATCCATCAATTGATTAGCCAAGTTTTGGAGGAATTTAGAATTTTAAAATTTGGTTTAAATTCGAATATCGATTTGGAGTGATTCCTTTGTTTTTCTTCGATTTCAAGCACTATTTCTTCCAAATAAATTTTGAGAAAATTTCTATATAATTTGGGTTTTTGAAATCTTTATTATAAAATATTTTTAGATTATTTTTAAATTATTTTAAAAGTATTCAAGTTGAATTTTCAATAAAATGCCTTCAAAATGATTTCAGAAAATTATTTTAAAATCCCGTTTTCTCAAGTAAATTATTTTATAAATAATATACAATATTTTTTTACACTTTTCGGACGTATGAGGAAGAGAATTAAACAGTAAAACCCGTGGTATGGGACACGTGAGTTTACTTTATCGGTTAATTCCGGACTTATATGATTGAAACTATCTGGGTTATTGATTCCTGAGTTATTTAGCCAATTTATGGCGAGTTTTTGAGATTATAATTCCTATCTTTAGGAATTATCTAGGAAGGCCAATATTTGGTGGGTTGTGGTTCGAGATCTACTATTATAGGAGTATGATCTATGAGAACCCATTATAGTGTTTTACTCGCCAATGAGATGAGGTGAGTCTGAGTTTCCGAGTTTTGAGATTATGATGATTTCTGTTTTCTAATATGGCAATGACTAGCGATTAGTAAACCGTTAAGTGCGAACGTGTGGTATGGGACGCATGTTAACACGTTTTGGGTTCCTATCTGGGAGTTGTGACACATTCTGGGATTGCCAGTACTATAGACCTTTGGGTCATCTGGGATTACGACTTCGGTCATCTGAGATTTACGACTTCGGTCGTCTGGGAGAGGTACCTAATATATATAGTACTGGGTGGGATGGCACGTGCAGCATCGCTTCGGCATGTAAATGGGATTTGGCCAATCCGGGGGAATTTTTATGCGTTTTTGATTTCGATTTCACCAATTTGGGATGATGAATTTACTTATAGCCTTGAGTTAGAGAAAGGCTTATATATATGTTGTTTTATGGTGACTTCGATATTGGGATTATGAACTCTTATTGAGTTTCATGAGTTTTGATTTGGAGATTGTGATGATATAACATATGGCTTATATATTGATTATGTTCTCTTACATTGTATAGCCCTTTGAATGTAAAACATCTATGCCATGTTAAACCTTTTCATGTGAATAACTTTGAGCCTTATGGGATGCTTATTCTTAGTTGTATAAATAGACTTTCTTATATATCATCCTTTATCCTTAAAGGAATGTTTGCCTTATGCACTTTTATTCCTTCATCTTTTGCTAATATCAAGTTCTAGTTAGTCTGACCCCTGTATTTATAACTCTGGTCAGACCGAGTTGCAGGTTAGTTTTGGACCTTTGCTAGCTTTACTTTTTGGGCTTCTTCATCGACTTTGGTTATGGTATACTTTTTATGTAGTAGTCTTTTGTTTGGGAACCTTATGATGTATCTATTCTTTTGAGGGGATGTATGTATATATTGTGGTTGAATACCACTTGTGGCATGTTGTATTACATTTGATGTAAGTGTATATGTATATTATCTATGTTGCTGTTCTGTGACTTGAGATTGTATCGTTATCATATTTTGTTTCTAAATCAATCCTGTACCCACCATAGTAGTGTATTAGAAAGGAATTAAGTATGTCGAATACTCGTAATAAAATGAAAAAAATAATAATTGCCAAATTCGACCTATTTAGCTCTTATCTAATGCAAGACTATGATGGTCGCCCTTAACCAGCCCTATTCTCCGCATTAGCAGACAGAATTACTATGTAATTCTCTATGTTATTGTGGGTCTCGGGGTGGGGCGTTAAAGCTAGGTATCAGAGCTGGATTCAGAACAAAATGTAATAAACGCAGAACAGTATACACGATTACTATACATCAAGTATAATACAAGTGTAAACATCATCCCCAAATCGTAGTTGAACCCAACCTTATCCTTTATCTTTTGAGTTCTTTGGGGGTAGATAAAAAGAATATGTCTATGAATGTTAATTGTAAATTCCATAGTATTCCTTATTCAATGAATTCCAATTGCTAATATCTACCCCTATGTGAATAATCCTATCTTATCTTAACTTTCATCAAATGGCTGGAAGAGGTAGAGGTCGCACTTCGGTGTCGGGATCGTCCAGTGGTTCTCGTCCCGAAGGAGTTTATATGTCGATCGACCAGATTCTTGAGCTTCTTAGGAGCACTCAGCCTCCCGCTCCTACTCATTCCTCTCCTGCGCGTATGTGTAGCGACTTCACCCATCTCGGAGGCAAGCCATTCAAAGGCTCCAAGACAGTTTTAGAGGTTCAGGCTTAGCTCCGAACATGCGAGTGCATCTTCACTCGCATGGAGATTTCCGATCATCACGTATTCTTGTGACATCGAGTATGGTGCAAGAACGAGCATTAGACTAGTATGAGCTCCTTATAGCTGAGATAGATGAGTCTACTCTTACATGGCAGCATTTCCGAGATCGTTTTGAGCTTAAGTTCGTGCTAGAATCCGAGAAGGCTTTCCTTGCCCATCGCTTCCTCGAGTTGAAGTAGGGAAAATCCTCTATGTCAGATTATGTATCCTCCTTCGACTCTTTATCCAAGTATGGGCTCGAGTTCATTGGTACCCCATATAAGAAGAATCTTTAGTTTGTCTCTGGACTTAAGAAGTATTTGAAGAAGTCGCTCATGCTTCAACTTAAGCTCTCTTTCGAGGAGCTTGTGGATTCGGCGATTCACCTCGAAGCCGTCGAAAAAGAAAGAGATAGTAGTGACGAGGACGAGGTTCAAACAAGCCCAAATAAGAAGAAATTTCCCTTTTAGAAATCACAATCATTTCCTTATAAGAAGAAGAAGCAAGGCAATTCTGGTTCTCATTCCGGTGCTGCACACCCTTCAGCTAGAGTGTTGGCTTGCTTCAATTGTGGTTCTAGAGACCATCTAGTTAGAGAATGTCCTCAAACCCCCAAGTGCCATTACTACAAGAAGGAAGGAAAATTAGTTTCAGCGTGTCATAAGAAGGGGAAGAATTCAGGTTCGGGGAACCTGAATGTGGCGAAGGCTTCCGGTAGTGCACCTCGGTCTTGAGGTATATCTCCTATTATTTTGAAAAGTTCTATTCTTTTTCATGACTGTTTTATTCGAAGCCTCTTCAAAACGGGTGCTTGGCATTTATCCATACCGGAGAAGTTTGTTAATGCTATTGATGTTATGGTCTCGTTGCTTACCTAAGGATTGCAAATCCTTTTGAGGGGATCCGCAATACTTGACGTGAGAATTATGGGATTTGTTCCTTGTAGTTTATCTTTGCATGCGTATTAGCACGCTATTTTCTATCTTGAGTTCGGAGTAATTTGAGAGGGAGTGGAATGCATTTATTAAGCCACATTCTGTGATTTGAAGGGCCCTATATTTAGGTATCCTAATTCAGTTTTTTGGTTGATTCTTGTCTTCGAAATATTGATTATGATTCTAAAGTCTCTGTATTCATTCTTGAGTATAGAGATGTTAATGATATGTCTCAAATTCCGTCATTGTGACTCTGTTGATTTCTGTAAGTCCGTTCGGGTATGACACCCAATCGGGCAATCAAATATTGTATTGATTTCATTTCCGGTTCTTAGCCTTTCGGTCATCCTTCTACGAAGATGCCCACTAAAGAAATGAGGTGATCCTTGGAATTTAATTGATATTTTCATTCTTACCACTTCTGATATAACCTTTTTGGATACTCATTTATGGACTTAGTAATATTACTTCACCAGAAGTAATGATTTGTCGTTTGTGTTCTTCTTCTCATTCGAGAAGATATTTTACTCTTACCTTTATATCTCGCTGATTTCTTATTCGATCTATTATGTGGTGCTAGGGTCTTTCCTCAGCTTGACCCAACACCGATTTTCATTGGCTACAAGTTGCGGAAGTTAGTGTTTCTTTTACTACATTCCGCACTCGTTATGAGTCTGGTGAGTAATTTGTTATACCGTTCGGAAGAATGAACACTCCAGTCTATTCCATCGATCTTGAGAATCGAGTATTCTGAGAATATCTCGATGAGTCCCTTTTTGTCTTTCGATTTTTGAGTATATGTAATGATTATGTTTTCTAATTTTTCAAAAATTGAAGATATATTTCCATGAGAAATTGGATTTAGTTTTTGGGATAAATAAAGAGCACATTGAGAACTAAAAATGAGATATTTTTTTATATATAGAAGATGATTTTTGTGTTGGGTTATCCATCAAGTGCTTTAAGAATTCTGGTCGATACACCTAATCAACGTTATCGATAGGAATTTCCTAAACGTTGGGATGAGACAATCAGACACGATAAATTGAGTTTTAATAAGATTAAATTTGGAAATAAATTAAAATGATTTGAGAAATTAAATTTTATTCTGGATAACTTATGCAGCCATTGAACCATAGTGGGGTAGGATGAGTGGCAAAGTGGTTTTGATCATTTGATCAAAACTGCAGCCAATCGATAGGGTTATTTATTATAAATCAATGGCGAGGTAATGCCATTGTGATAATTGAAATGTGTAATTTGAATATAATTATGTTTACTGTTGAAATGATGAGATAATAATTTGTTTGAAAAATAAATGGTTATTGAAAACTTTAAAATAAGTTATTCATGTTAAAGATGGAGTTTGTTATAGGAATTTGGGTATTTGAAAATAATGAGTAGTAAATTTTAAAATTTATCTTAAAGATTGTTGAGATGAAATTATAAAATTCTTTTGAACATTTAATTTTGGAATAAAAGAGGAATAGGAGTTTGAAATTATTTGTCATTTTTTTATAAGAACTATAGGTAGGAGTTTGGAAAATTTCCAAGTGTTGAAAATTGAGATTTTGAATTTAAAGGCAATGAATTTTGGAACTTTAAGAAGTTTGATTGTAAAAAAAATTTAGATTATGGTTTTGAGGATAATGAATTTCGAACTCTAATAAATTTTGATTGTAAATTAAAATTTATATCTATTATGTTCCTTGTGATTGTCTTGCCTTAGTGCAATAGTCTAATGACTAGCCTTTTGCGGTCGTTTGAGTAAGGTGATCTTTGTAGTAACCATCTTACATCGGGTCTTCTTACCTTAATTATTGTTATCTTAGTATCTGCATGGCTTTCCGTAGTAACATACGGAAAATCATCAATTTGTGGTTGGAGTTCGGATAAAGCGATGCTAAATCCCAACTCTATTCGAGAAACTTTTGTGAAATCAATCACTTTCGATTGATTTTGGGTTGCACTTTTGCTTTTGTGTTCTTGATTCAAGGGAAAGATGCCTTCGAAATCATGAAGTGTTGCTCGAAGATATTTCATAGTCCTCAAATCCCGACTTATATATTCGGGTAATTATAGAATTTATTGAGCAATTTTATCTTGGTCTTCTTTCGTCAAGAGTAGAGAGTGAGGAATTTTGATCTCATGTTTGTCTATCCTTCCTTTGAATGATGAAATAAATGTGTTGAATACCAACTTTTTTCTTGCAATTGTGAGGATGCAATTTTGTTAATGGGAGGAGTCTATAACAACTCTGGTTTGGAGATTACCTGTATATATTAAATTATAACAAAGGTTATAATTTAATATTGTAAACTAAAATATAATTGGAGATTTTAAATTGTTTATTCGGAATAAACAATAAATTTTGTATTAAAATGGAAAAAATAAAGTTTGGAACTTTATTTTGTCTAATTGGGAATAAAATATGGAATATATAAGTATTTGGTTTAAATAAATTGAAATATTGGGTATTTATTAGTTTGGAGCTAATAAATTAACTAGGTGATGTATTTCAATGTTAAATTGTTGAAATAAATCTAAAGTAATGAAAATGAAGTTCTAAAAACTTTATTTTGAGAATTTGAGTGGAAAATAATCAATTTGTAATTTTATTTGGGTAAATACAACAATATTGGAAAATGCTGTCAATATTAATCTTTTATTGAATATAAAATGAGAAATATGAAGATATTATGTGTTTTATTAAAATAAAAGGATTAAATATTGTTTTAAAATAATATTTTGATGATTAAAAGAGTTAAAATGAATTATGGTAATTTATTTGACAAGAAAATAATTTTTGACAAATTGTTGTAGTAAAAATAGCGTTTTATAATAAAATTGTGTAAATTGTAAAATATAAACAAAGATAAGGTTTTATATATAAAAATAACATTTTACTGTTGAAATAATAATTTTATTGCAAACAATTGGTTGTAGATATTTTATTTGGTTAAAAATGAGAAAACTAGTGTATAAATTGATTAAATAGGTTAACAGTGTGCATATCTTAATATTTTCTCTAAGTATAAATGGAGTTGGGCTGTTTGGGTTAGGTTTGGATCCATTAATCCTTAATCCGGATACTTCTGGTAAGAGGAAAACATACACTACGTTGTTTTCCTTCTTTCTTTTCAAAAACAAAACTTCACATTAAAAGAAAATAGGAGAAAATAATGGCTTCCTCAAACTAAATCAAATTCCCACTCAATTTGCTACAAATTTCAAAGAGAAATCATCTAAATCAAGAATAGAAAGGTAATCTCCATCCAATATAAAAGAGTTTTCATAAAAATCTTAGAACTTGAGATATGAATTGTCTTTGATATTTTGTTTCTTCCTGCATGTGTCTTTTCTAGCTTCTACAGGTTACTGAGGATCATTTCTCCACCAAAAGCCATCATCTTCATCTTGAAATGGCACAAAATCTTGCTAAATTGCTAAGGTGAGTTCAACACTCACAAATGCTAACCAAAACTTGAGTTACTGTAAGAAATTTTGCTCAGAAAAGCTTCTATTTATGTATATTTCTCTGTTAGTTGTTTTGGTGAGTTTCTCGTTTCTGGTTGCTACTTTGAGCACCCATAACTTCTTGATTTTATCTTAAATTGCTGCCAGATCCTTTCTGGATTATAGTTTAGTTGTCAAACTCTTTGCATGTACATTTTCGCTGCAAAACTTGATCATTTACTATGCTAATTTGTTGTTGGATGTTGAGTTCGAAGCAGGAAAATTACCGAGGAAAATGTCTGTAGCCTGGTTCGACCTTGAGTTCGACCTAGCAACCACCAGGTCGACCGGGCTACAAGGCTGGTTCGACCCCTAGTTGGCCCAGTATGTGAAGTTGTGGTCGATTATTCCTGTTCCTTTTGCAGCTTGTTCCGTAGCATTGTCTTTGAATTGCTATGGTTTTGTCACTTGTTTTGATGCAAATTTTGAGATGATTTTGATGATGCTTATGGGCTATGATATCCATTAATTGATTAGCCAAATTTTAGAGGAATTTGGAATTTTAAAATTTGGTTTAAATTCGAATTAAATTCGAATATCGATTTGGAGTGATTCCTTCATTTTTCTTCGATTTCAAGCACCATTTCTTCCAAATAAATTTTGAGAAAATTTCTATATAATTTGGGTTTTTGAAATCTTTATTATAAAATATTTTCAGATTATTTTTAAATTATTCTAAAAGTATTCAAGCTGAATTTTCAATAAAATGCCTTCGAAATGATTTCAGAAAATTATTTTAAAATCCAGTTTTCTCAAGTAAATTATTTTATAATTAATATACAATATTTTTTTACACTTTTCGGACGTATGAGGAAGAGAATTAAACGGTAAAACCAGTGGTACGGGACACATGAGTTTACTTTATCTGTTAATTCCGGACTTATACGATCGAAACTATCTGAGTTATTGATTCCTGAGTTATTTAGCCAATATATGGTGAGTTTTTGAGATTATAATTCCTATCTTTAGGAATTATCTAGGAAGGCCAATATTTAGTGGGTTGTGGTTCGAGATCCACTATTCTAGGAGTATGATCTATGAGAACCCATTATAGTGTTTTACTTGCCAATGAGATGAGGCGAGTCTGAGTTTCCAAGTTTTGAGATTTTATGATGATTTTTGTTTTCAATATGGCAATGACTAGCGATTAGTAAACCGTTAAGTGCGAACGTGTGGTATGGGACGCATGTTAACACTTTTCGGGTTCCTATCTGGGAGTTGTGACACATTCTGGGATTGCCAGTCTTATAGACCTACGGGTCATCTGGGATTACGACTTCGGTCGTCTGAGATTTATGACTTCGGTCGTCTGGGAGTGGTGCCTAATATATATAGTACTGGGGGGATGGCACGTGCAGCATCGCTTCGGAATGCAAATGGGATTTGGACAATCCGAGGGAATTTTTATGAGTTTTTTATTTCGATTTCACCAATTTGAGATGACGAATTTACTTATAGCCTTGAGTTAGAGAAAGGCTTATATATATGTTGTTTTATGGCGACTTCGATATTGGGATTATGAACTCTTATTGAGTTTCATCAGTTTTGATTTGGAGATTGTGATGATATCACATATGGCTTATATATTGATTATGTTCTCTTACATTGTATAGCCCTTGAACATGGAATTCACTAATCTTTGGTAATTAGCTCTGATATTCTTAAAACCAAATGGCATTACTCAGTAATAGTACAATCCCAAATAATGTTAGTGTGCTCCTGATCCGAAGTATGCATTAGTATAAGGTTATAGCTTGAATAAGCATCCATAAAATAAAGTAACTCGTTTCCAATGGTCCCGTTTACAACTGGTCTATTCTTGGCAGTAGAAAGCTGTCGCTCAGGCGTGCTTTATTCAGGCCCGAATAAGCAATACATGTCCACCACTTTCCATTTGCTTTCTTGACCAACACGGGGTTCGATACCCATTAGGGGTATAAAACATTATGGGTAAAGTCATTTGCCTTTAGCTTATCCACTTCCTTCTTCAACGCAGCAGATCGCTCCAAACCTAGACTGTGTCTTTACTTTTTTGCAGGTCGATATTTTGGGCCCACATTCAGTGCATGGCACACTATCTGGTGATACCCCAAACATATTCAAATGTGTCCAAGCAAATGAATTCATATTTGCTCAGAGAAAACTGAACAATTCCTTCCCCAATCCTATGCTGAGTCGAGATCTGATCTTAAGGACCCGAGTAGGATCATCCATATCGATCATAACATTGATCGTCAGCTCAGCCGGTGCTGCTCGCACTTCCTCTGACTACTTCCTGTAATCCATGGATATAAAATTTGCTATGGTTCCCAAGCCAAGGATTGGGCAGTAATAGCTATGCATCCGTGTCCGTAATGCAGAAAGTTTTCTCTGTATTTTTCCTTTTTTTCCCATCACTTTACATCTTCGAGCTCAGCAACGTAACATTCCTGATCGATGCTCTAGTCATCTCAAATCGATCCAACCCCATTCTCTATTAGGGAACTACATTATTAAGCACCAAGGAGCTAGTGCTATCCTGAAATTAGCAAGGGTCGATCGGCCTAAGAAGACATTATACGGCGAACACTCATCCACAATCATGAACTTTTGAACTTGCACGATCTTGCAGTCTCCATCTCCCAATTCCATGGAAAAATGAATAGTCCCAAGGGGTTCCTTTGCCTCATCGATAAATCCTTGAATCTTGGATTTACAAGGCTTGATGTCCTTTAATCTTATTCTCATCGATAAAGGTTGAAGTTTTCATTTGGATTATTCATCTTAGTAATAGCAACATTATACTGATTCAAGAAACCCTTCAACCACTCCTCGTATCCTTGAGGAATGCTCGACATGGACATCATATTGGGCCAAGAAACGTGGAGACTGAACTACTCCAAAAATTTCTTATCCAATTCATCAAAAGTCGAGATGGACTTCGGCACAAGTCCAGCAAACCACATCGACGCAACTCTATATAGAAAGATGGGGAAACACCTACATCAAACCGCGTATGTTTCCCTTGCACTACCCATGTGCTACTCATACTTGAATAGTGTTGTCTGGGATCAATCGCTCCATTATACAAGGGTACTGAAGGCATCATAAACTTCCTGAGATACTATTCCCTTAATGTGTTCTTCGTGAATGGAGTTCTATTAGGTGCAGAACCCAAATCTTCATTCTTTCTATTTTTTTCCAGCAACCGCTTAATCATGTCCGCAATATGGTTCTCAATATCCTAATGATCCAAAAGGGGACTATTAAGAGCTACGTCGAATGTTTGACTCCGCAAATGGTCTAGGTTTGCTTGCTGACGTATAGGTTCTCCAATCTCTTGGAGAACCACAATTTTGATTCTTCTTTGACGTCTAGTTGGCTCTAAAGTGGTCATTCGTGTTGGAACTGGGCCAGCTCGCAGCGAAAGGTATGGGTGAATTTCTAAAAAAATTCTCTCATTGGATCTATATCGGGCCTATAAAACCTAATTTATTTAGAACATTTCTAAATTTTATTTAAATTAAATCTCTTATTTTATTTAAATTAAATCTCTTATTTTATTTGAATTTATAAATTATATAGTTTTATTTAATTTATATATTAATACATATAAATATACAGATATGTATCATATACATATATGCATGTATGTGCATGTGTAACATGTAAGCCCGTGCAAGGTATAACATGCCCGTGTATAGATGTTAGAATTTACATTGGAACATGCATGTTAGCTCATCCGATATGTAGTGTGTGTGGTCCCAATATACATATGTATTTAAAATTGTTATTTATATAAATATATATATGTGTACATATATATATATATATATATATCTAAGTGTATATTAATTATGTTTAAATAATTTTATGTACTTAAAAATATTTAATATATATATTTATCTATATAAATATAATATATGTATATACATATTATTTTAAGATGTATTAAAATAATATATACACACATAATACACATTATTTTCGTAATATTTTTTTATAAATTATGAACCAAATATATATGTACATATATAGCAAAAAAAAATATTTTTTATTTTATGAAATATATATATAGGTATATATATCTACATAAACATATTTATAATATTTGTGTGTGTATATATATAAATTTAAAAAATAATTTTTTATAACTTGAGATCATATGTAAAGCACTATAAAATTTATTATTAAAAATATATTTATTAATTGAATTTTTACTCAAAAATAGATAAAATATTAATAAAAAAATATTTATGACATATTTTATTCAAAATTTAAATATCCAGAAAATCTTATATGATATTTTGAAGTTAGAAAATAATTTCCATAATTTTTCTCGATCAATACTATGTTTGATTAATAAAAGATTTTTCGACTATTAATTGCAGTGGTTTTAAAAAATAGCAAAATTGATTTTTTTTTTTTCATTTTCATTTTATGGCCGAGAGCATTCCTTATGATGAAATAATTTAATAATTTTGAAAGGTAATTTTTGAAAAATATTTTGTTTTATATAATTTATTTAGATAGTATATTGATTTAAATAGTTTATATAATAATAAAATATTTTGTAGCTGTCGAAAATTATCATTACTATAAATATACATATATAAAATTATAGGATCAATTATTATCATAGAATGATATTATAATTAAATATGAACCATACCTACATATAATAATAAAATAATAGTATTATTATATTAAAAATTTTGACTTTACATATTTGACATATATTTTTTTTTAACTGAATACATACGTATAACCAATCTATATTGTGACGACTAAAATACAATGAATAATATACTTAAGAACCAATGCCTTGTAGCACACTTTGTAATGACGAACTCTCTCCTTTATAAGCTTTTCGATTCGGCAGACTGCTAATCCTTGAACCATTGACCTTTGACTATCGGATGGTAATTGATCTTAAATTGATTTGAGCTTGATAAGATGGGACTCTTAGGGATTGAAGTCGACCGGCAATAGAAGGTAGGAATGGCAGCCAAATAAGTTGTTTTCAATCAGCGTTAAAGCTGTTTAAATAGTGGATGAAAGAGAGAATAGAGGATCTCATCTCATACCAGTTCTCTCTCAATCTGAGCCATCCAAAACCATATAATCCTAACCTTTTTGAGCCTCCCGTTATAGCCCCTATTTCAGCCGAAAATAGGCACCCGTCATCATGAGCCAAGATCTCAGTTAAGCCTGTAGAAAATATTTTTTGATTAAATTTAATTTAATCGCCTATCGATATCATATATTGATCGATACATTTATAGCTATTATAAATATATTTAATAATATTTATTCCTCAAATCATAATCAAAATATTATAATTAATATTTCATAAATATTAATTAATTTAATTAAGTTATAAAAACTATAAACTAATTAAATTTTTTGGCCAAAAGAGAATTTATCATTTCGGTTGTGTGACTCATTAGGTGTAAATTTAGGCTGTGATTAATATCGATCTATTCGAATATTAACGTTCACATGTCACTTAGCAGGTGGTGTGACATTTTGGCCAAATTTATTGCTTACTTGATTTCGGTTGTGACGACCCACCTTTATGACCCCTAGGAACGACACTTAACACATCCTCGGTGTTCGTGTGTCATTGCCTAAGCATCGAAAAGATGAATCATCGTGGAGCAAAATAAAGAACGGAATATAGAAAACCTCACAACAAAATTGCTAAATAAACATAACAGTCAATATTACATCAGATTACTCCTTAACAGGGAGTTATCAGAGTTACACAAAAGTATTACAAATCGGCTTAGGCAGTTATAACATCCTGCCTTTACAAATGCCAAAACAAAATATACTTATACAAACTAGATAAACAGCGGAATAGATAGCTAATTAGATAAAAGCCTCCAGCTCAGACATCATCTTCAAAAGAGCCCAACAAAGACTTGCTACTCTCGGACTATTCAAATAAAATGAGTACCCGAGAGTTTAGGGAAAACAAACAACTAAGGTCAGACGATATGTCTGGTATGAGTAAAACTTTTTAAACAATAGGTGTGAAATTAAAAACAAACATGCGAGACCACGTCGTTGAACGCGGAACAGGTTCACTCCCACATAAGTCAACATCCAAAAATAAAGAGTGGATAAATAATTAAACACCACGAGAGTGGTTTGTTTGCACCAAAATTGGTCACAAACACCCAATTGTCGTTGAAAGCACCAGTTCGCAATCACAGATCACAGATAACAAATATGTAGAAAAAGAAGTATACAAATCACTCAGAAAACTCAATAAAAACGATAAATGACATAGGATTTATAGTGGTTCGGCGATCTTGCCTACGTCCACTCTGAAGCTGATAACTTTATTGATATTCACTTGGTGATTACAACTGATTACAGCAGGTTGCAGTGGATTAATGCTTTGAAATTCGAATACAGCAGTTGTGATGAAGTATAGGATTGGATCCGGCAGAGTCTGGACGCTGAATGGCCAAAAGATCCTCTTTTCTGAAGGCTTCAGGGGGCTATTTATAGGTGTAGGAGGCCCAGATCTCGCCCAAACTTCAGGAGACTTTTTCTGGCACGTGAGTGGGCCCACACGACCGGTCCCACCAAGTTTCGACTCGATCTGCGATCGATACAAAGTGATTTCATCTCCATCAAGGATTATTCCAATCGAGCTGAAACTTGGCAGGAACATTCTTTACCTTGTATGGAAGCTACTGTGAAAATTTCATAGCATTTGGCCTTGTGGCTTGGGAGATATGATCGATACGAGTTGAAGTTTCTCGGTTGGCTGTTCGCTTAGAGTCCCTCACTTCGAATCCATGCCTTCGAATCGATGGTTGCACGAGATAACGCGGCAACGTGGCGTGCACTCCTCGCATCGATCCGCCCTTTGCTCCGAGATGACCGTGTCAACTCCATGAATTTCGCCTTGCTCGTATCGAAGAATAACACGTCACCCAGGCTCGTTGACCTGATGGATACGAACAGGCCTCTACTCATGGATTCGAACATGGTCCCATGATGGATACGAAGCAGCGAATCTCTGATGGATGCGAAGTTGACGTTAGGTGATTGTTACGAAGCGGACTACTTACTGATGGATTCGAACAAGGAGCCATGCCGATGGACTCGAATAAGTCTCTCTGGCCGAAGGTTGATCGACACGAAGTCCATCAATACGAAGTGCGGCCTATTGATGGATACGAACGGATGGATTCGAATGAGAGGCTGCTCTGATCGTTAAGATATTGATGGATACGAAATGAGGCCCATTGATGGATACGAAAATGGAGTTATCTCCTTCAATTTGCATCGATCATAACTTGAGCACACAAACTCGGATTGTCTTAAAATTTAGAGTGCTGGCTTTCATGACTTTGCTTGCCGTGTCCTATCAATTGTAGCATGATCCGGGCTCGGACAAAATTCATCGATATCCATGGTGAAACAGTATATAACGAACTTTTACGACGAACTGCCTTTAGTTTTCCATTCAACTTTTTGGTGTCACGGCCTTGCCAAAAGGCGGGATGATTACAACTGATTACAGTAGGTTGCAGTGGATTAATGCTTTGAAATTCGAATACAGCAGTGGTGATGAAGTATAGGATTGGATCCGGCAGAGTCTGGACGCTGAATGGCCAAAAGATCCTCTTTTTTGAAGGCTTCAGGGGGCTATTTATAGGTGTAGGAGGCCCAGATCTCGCCCAAACTTCAGGAGACTTTTTCTGGCACGTGAGTGGGCCCACGTGACCGGTCCCACCAAGTTTCGACTCGATCTGCGATCGATACGAAGTGATTTCGTATCCATCAAGGATTAGTCCAATCGAGCTGAAACTTGGCAGGAACATTCTTTACCTTGTATGGAAGCTACTGTGAAAATTTCATAGCATTTGGCCTTGTGGCTTGGGAGATATGATCGATACGAGTTGAAATTTCTCGGTTGGCTGTTCGCTTCGAGTCCCTCACTTCGAATCCATGCCTTCGAATCGATGGTTGCACGTGATAACGCGGCAACGTGGCACGCACTCCTCGCATCGATCCGCCCTTTGCTCCGAGATGACCGTGTCGACTCCATGAATTTCGCCTTGCTCGTATCGAAGAATAACACGTCACCCAGGCTCGTTGACCCGATGGATACGAACAAGCCTCTGCTCATGGATTCGAACATGGTCCCATGATGGATACGAAGCAGCGAATCTCTGATGGATGCGAAGTTGACGTTAGGTGATTGTTACGAAGCAGACTACTTACTGATGGATTCGAACAAGTAGCCATGCCGATGGACTCGAATAAGTCTCTCTGGCCGAAGGTTGATCGACACGAAGTCCATCGATACGAAGTGCGGCCTATTGATGGATTCGAATGAGAGGCTGCTCTGATCGTTAAGATATTGATGGATACAAAATGAGGCCCATTGATGGATACGAAAATGGAGTTATCTCCTTCAATTTGCATCGATCATAACTTGAGCACACGAACTTTGATTGTCTTAAAATTTGGAGTGCTGGCTTTCATGACTTTGCTTGCCGTGTCCTATCAATTGTAGCCTGATCCGGGCTCGGACAAAATTCATCGATATCCATGGTGAAACAGTGTATAACGAACTTTTACGACGAACTGCCTTTAGTTTTCCATTCAACTTTTTGGTGTCACGGCCTTGCCAAAAGGCGGGATAACATGGTTGACTGTTCCCAATGCAAATAAGGAAATACATTTGAAGGATCGAATCAAACAAGAAAAGGAAAATCTCCAACAAATGACTAGAAAGATGCACTACCCTTGAAGTATACCTCTAGTAATATACTTATGAGAAGCTCATATACTCCATGACACTTCTCGGAAATGTACCAGCCGGACCCCGCCAAACCTTACCAAGAATTCGAATATTTCACATCTAAATGCGCAAAAAAAATCCGATCTAGATAAGATTTGAAAATACCCTAATGAGAACAACCCCACATAGCTGGACGTCCATTCATGCTTTGGGTTCCGTCATTTACCAAGAAAGGATAACAAAGCTCAATGAAGCAACAAATCATCTTACAATGACAATAATAAAGTAGCTGAAGTAATCGATAGCTGAGCAACCAACTATCGAGGATATAAAACGATCGTATATGGAAATTGAGTCTTGTATACTTACCACTACTCATCGAATTCAAACTTGTACTATTTCTTGGTTAACAATAACACCAAACAAGTCAAGGTAGTGTTACCTCAAAGTCATGTCCCATGATGATTCTTAACTTTTGAAATAGCGATAAGTCTACTTCTTCGATGTTTAGTGCTAATTATATAAATAAATTGTTTCCATACAAGTGAATCGCTTTATGAAAATTAATTCATTTCCATAAAAAAATCAAACTTTTCATTTTAAAACCCGAATTTATAATTGGCTTCGCTTTACAAATATTAGCATTAAAACACTTTGTTATAAGAGTCTATTGACTTTGAAACATCATTATAAAAAGGATTTAACAACTTAAAACATCCTTATTACATTGATTAACTAAATTTAAAATTTTGTTAACTAGTTAATTATTTTACTTCAATAACCCTTAATTAAAAGGGTAAATCTTCTTTAAAACATCATTAGTTCAATTAATTAATAATATAATTAATTAATTAAATTTAATATCACTATTTTAAAGTGATTAATTAATTTAAACTTTATTTAAGGAAATATTAATTAAGGTTAAAAAGATTTATTAACATTTAAAAGTCATTAATTAAAAAGGATAATTAATTTTAAAAACATCATTAATTAATAAATTAATAAATCTTAATCCATCATTATCAAAATATTAATTAGCCTTAAACATCATTAAATAAAATGATTAGTTAAATTTAAAACATCATTAACTAAGAAATTAGTTAAATTTAAAACACATCGTTAATATGTTAATTAGTTAACTTTAATCCTTATTAATTAAGTAATTAATTAAATTAAATAATCATTATTAAAATAATTAATTATTTTTGAAAACGTCATTAATTAAAAACTTGCTTAACTTGTAAAATAATTCCAAATGCGATAATGAAACCAAACGGTTTCGATAAAAGGTGATTTTCCGAAAGTGCGGATATAACAACTATCGCTATACGGGCAGTTCGGAATTCAAGCTCATGTCATTTGCAATACAACCAAACATCACATGGCAAGGGAATGAGCATACATACATGATGATTTACAATAATACAACAAATACCAAGCATTTATTTACAACGGAATTAGTTTAACTACTAGATTATCATATAACTTAAGATTCACTTACTAACTTTCCGAAGCGACTAATTTTTAAAGCAACAAACCAGTCCAATAACCAAACCATTATTATAACTATACAATAAGCATTAAATAGCTATAAATATGAGCATGAATATAGTTTAAACATTCTGGTTCAAAGGTGGAAGCTTCACTCACCAAAACGCTTACTAACTTAATCGAACTTACCTAAACTCTTAGCAACTTGCCTTAACTCCAAAATAGGACCTAGTGTGTGCCTGTAGGGTGCAACATGGCTTGGCCAAGTGTATAGAATGGTTCGGCCTAGGCATAAATGGGCTCGGCCTTGGAGTTTTGAGGTGGAGATGGCTTTTTGGAAGTGTATTCACTAGTTTTTGGCTTGGGAATTTCTCTTGGAAGCCATGGAAGTATTCGTGTATATGAAGAGATAAGAAATGAAGATAGAAATGAATATGTAAAGTGGAAAATGTGTGGAGATGGTGGGTATATATAGGCAAAGAAGTGGAGTATCAATTTAAATTAACTTAAACATTTAAAATATATTAAATGTTGTCATGTGCATACTACCATACATACCCCTTACCTTAGAACACACGCACCCCCCCCCCCCAAGTCTACCCTACACCATGCTTTAGGTACTTGTTTAGGTTGTGGTTAGGGTATTCAATTGATTTTCTAAGGTTGTTTAATGTATTTTTGTGGATTTAATGTCAAATCAAGTTTTATATTTAAATTAAGCTTGATTATTAATTTTAACACATTGATTATCTTATCACATGACATATGTGCATGTGTGTGCATGTGTATAAGAGTGATACAATAATGCGTACAACGTTTTCGACGACTTTCCGAGCTCGAAAAGTCAAAATTTCAAAAAACGTTTTTCGGTCACATTTTCTATTTTTATTTGAACTATTTATTTTAGTAAACAAAAATTGAAAATGATTTTAGTATCATTAATTAATGTTTAAAATATGTTTATTTGGTTATTAAAATCCATTATTTAAATATTTAGAAATGATTTAAATACTCAAATACAAAGCGATTAATTTACGGGTCGTTACACTTTCCCTCCCTTAGGAGCATTTCGTCCCTGAAATTAATACACAAAAGACAATTCAAATGGTATATATTATACCAAGAAATTCATGTAATAATGCAAAGCAACTATGCCATATAAGAACATACATAATGCATTCAAATAACAAACAACTAACTTGACATTACATAAGGGCAAGTTTCTCTAATATGATCCTTCGTCTCCCAAGTACAATCACGGGTATCATCACTCCACTAAACCTTCACAATCTTCACCACCTTGTTCCTTAATCTCCTTTCATCCCGATCTATAATATGAACTGGTTGTCGTATTACTATCAAATTTGATTCTATTTCCAAGTCATCCGGAACGGACGTCTCAATGATCAAAGATGGATCATGAACATGCTTTCTCAAATGAGATACATGAAAGACATTATGAACTTCAAACAATCTCTTAGGAAAATCTGCTCTATAGGCCAACGATCTAATTCTCTCAAGGATTCCAAATAGTTCAATGAATCTGGGTGCTAGCATTCCTGCCCTTCTGAGTCTTACAACTCCTTTCCTCGGGGAAACTTTCACAAATACAAAATCCCCGACTGTTAACTCTAAGTCCCTTCTCCTTTGATCGGCACAACTTTTATGTCAATCCTGGGCTTCTTTCATCCTTTCCTTGATCATAGTCACTTTCTCTAATGCTTCTCAAACCATCTCTGGTCCAAGAACTAAATGACCTCTAGTCTCAACCCAACATGAAGGTGATTTACATGGTCGTCCATATAAAGCTTCATAGGGCGCCATGCCGATGCTAGCTTGGTAAATGTTGTTATAAAAGAACTCTACCAAATGTAGATGATCATCCCAAGAACCTCCAAAATCCAAAATACATTCTCTCAGGTGATCCTCAAAAATCCGGTTCACCCTTTCGGTTTGTCCATTTGTCTGCGGGCGGTAGGCTGTGCTAAAATTCAACTCTGTCCCCAAGGCAGCTTGCAATGCTCCCCAAAATCAACTGCTGAAGATGGGATCTCGATCACTAACTATACTTATAAGAATTCCATGTAGTCGACGATCTCCCTCAAATAAATCCCTGCCAGAGAAGCTGCAGTTCTTGTTGACTTCACCGGAATAAAGTGGGTGCTCTTTTTTAATCGATCTACAATTACCCAAATGCCTTAATTACCTCTTCTTTTTTTGGTAAACTCATCTATAAAGTCCATGGATACTTGCTCCCACTTCCAATTCAGTATCTCCAATGGTTGGAGCAACCCAGCAGTCTTTTGTTGGTCACTCTTGATCTGTTGACAATTTTCACACCGGCTCATGAAGATCGAAATGTCGCTCTTCATCCTTTTCCACCAAAAGGTCTTCTTCATATTCTGAAACATTTTGGTCACTCCTAGGTGGATAGATAACCTTGATCGATGGCACCCTCTCAGCATGTCTTGTCTAATTCCATTAACATCTCGAACGCAAATCTGTCCATTCATTCTCCAAATGCCTCGAGAGTGATCTGAAAACTAGAGATAGTTCCATCTTCAACTTCCTTCTTAAGCTGAGATAAAATACGGTCTTCTTCTTAGAAATATGCAATTCTCTTCATTAGTGCTGCCTTAACTTCCAAGCTTGCAATCGTCACCACATTCCTACTCAACGCATCTGCAATGGCATTTGCTTTCCATGGGGTATAAAGAATCTCTCAGTTATAAGATGCAAGAAATTCCAGCCATCTTTGCTACCTTAAGTTCAAACTCTTTTGGTAAATAGATACTTAATGACTTGTGATCCATATATTTCTCAAACTTTGCACCCAAAAGATAGTGCCTCTATACCTTCAATGCGAAGATAACTGCCAAAAGCTCCAGATCGTGCGTAGCATAATTCTTCTCATGTGGTTTCAACCGTCGACTCGCATAAGCTTTTACTTTACCATTCTGCATCAAAACTACTCCCAATCCGGTCCCACAAGCCTCCGTGTAAACTGTTAATCCTTCACCCCTATTTGGAATAGTTAAAACGGGAGCACTTGTCAATCCTTCACCAAACTTAGCATCCTTCTTCCTTGACTTTGTTAGATGAGTAGCAATCTTCGAGAAATCTTTAATAAATCTTCTATAGTAACCGGCCAATCCCAAGAAACTTCTGACCTAATTCGCACTTTCGGATTTCTTCCAATCTTGAACCTACTTTAGCTAGGTCCACTGATATACCTTCTTCCGAAACTATGTTCCCTAGAAATCTAACTTCGGATTTCCAAAAATGGCATTTAGAAAACTTTTCTTTTAAAACATTACTTCTTAAGTACTTAGAACAACATGAATATGATACTTATGCTCTTCCTCCGTTTTAGAATAAACAAGGATGTCATCAATGAAGACTAGAACAAACTTGTTAAGAAAATCCCGAAACACTCTATTCATAAAATCCACAAAATAAGTGGGTGCGTTAATCAATCCGAATGGCATGACTAACCACTCATAAAAACTATCAGGGGTACGAAAATCTGTTAAGGGTACACTATCTTCTGCTACCCTTAATTGGTGAAAACCAGTGGCAAGATCCAATTGAGAAAATATCCGAAATCCGTGGAGCTAGTCAAACATGTCGTCAATCCTAGGTAAAGGATACTTATTTTTGATAGTCCTCTTAATTAATTCTCGGTAATCTACATATAATCTAAGAGAACCATTTGCCTTGGTAACAAACACTACTGGCGATCACCAACTCGATGTGCTACTTCTGATCAAACCCTTCTGTAATAAATCAAACATTTGCTTCTCTAATTCTCTTCTTTCCTTCGGAGCCAACCTTCGAGGAGGTTGTACAATAGGTCTGGTTCTTGGAATCCAATCAGTGTGGAACTCCACTTCTCGATGACTTCTTCAAAAATATCCTCAAATTCCTAGAAAATTGGTATATTCCTTATCTCCACTTTTGGCGCTTCGAGGGAATAAAAAATACTACTCATCAACTTATTAGGCTCTCTGCAACATATATCAATGCTTCTGCCTAATGCATCTTTTATCACAATGATTCTTCTACTACAATCTAGAATGCCATTGAACTTAGATAACCAATCCATCCCCAAAAGTAACCCAAAACTCATGAATCCAAGAACGAATAAGTCAAACGAGAAGTGCCAATCTCGATAAGAAATACGAACTTCCAAACACATCGTATCAAGATTGGTCGGACCCCCAATTGGGTTAGACACACAAAGAGAATTGTCTAAAAGAATGGGTTTGAGGTTAAACTTATCAACAAGATCTATTGAAATGAAACTATGGGATGCACCAGTGTTGAATAATACTCTAACAGGAATATCGAAAATAGATAATGTACCTTGCAACACCTGCTTTCCTCTTGGAACCGTGGAAGTATATGGTATTTCCTCAATAGTAGAAGCTCATCCCTGTGATCCCTTCTTTGGAAAAGGGCATTGGTTCTTCATAAGTCCATGTTTGTTGTAATTGTAGTAAATTGGTCCACTAGCTAGGTTCGGGCACTGATTTTCAAAGTGGCCCATTTGGTTGCACTTCTAACAAAGGATCTTGGTCAAGTCTAATTGCTTATTTTGAGCTGGAGCTCCACCTCCAAGCTTCTTTCCTAACCACTTCTTCTTCCCTTTTGCACCTGAAAAACGGCTTATTAGCAACTGGAATCACTGATAAAGGTTGGGCATTAACTGCTGGCACTACTCCTTGCTCAATATCAAGAGCTTCAAATCTCAAAGCCATACTGATCAGATTGGTAAAGGTACCGTTGAGATGATTGGTCATTTCCCGATGAAATTCTGGTCGCATTCCTTTCACGAACATTTCATTCTTTTTAAGTGGTGTATCAATCAATCCTGGTCCAAACCGGGACAATGCATTGAAATATGCTCATACTACGCCACTGACATCTCACCTTGTTTCAAATCCATAAAACTTCTGAACAACTGAGTCCTTCCCGCCTCTGGGATAAGCTGAGCTTCAAAAACCTCCTTAAACTGCACCCAAGAGAAATCTTCTTCTGGTGTATTCATTGTGATCGAATCCCACCAATCTATTGCTTCTTTCTAAAGCTAACACAATGCCAACAATCTCTTTCTAGCATCTCCCAACTGAAGATCCTCGAATATCCTTTCACAAGATGAAGCCAAGTCTGAACTCCCAAAATATTTTTAGTTCCATAGAAAGGATTACCACCTAAAGTAGTGTAATTCTTGCACAAGGTCGTAAAATCCTGAGGTGGCTGAACTTGCATCGCTACTTCCATTACTGGCTCTACAACTGGCTCAAATCTAGGAGCTCTGCCATTTGTAGCCGTGCTGGTTTTAAATCCCCTCCCTCTTCTTCCTCTTGCACTCATTTTCAATAACCTGGATAAGTGACAAGTATCATTAGAATACAAAGATAGGTTCAAAGATGATAAAAGGGAAACTGTAATAAAGGATCTAAACCACACTTTTAGGGAGAAAAGAAAACGCTCTCTCAAGATTAACTCATTCTAGGGCTCGACTCACCCTATCTATAATGAGTTGTACCCCAATCAGGCTAAGGTGTTAGCTCAACCGAAGCTCTGATACCAATTATGATGACCCACCTTTCTAACCCCTAGGAACGACACTTAATACATCCTCGGTCTTCGTGTGTCGTTACCCAATCATCGGAAAGATGAATCATCATGGGGTAAAATAAAGAAGGGAATAGAAAACTTCACAACGAAACTGATAAATAAAACATAACAGTCAATAGTACATCAGGTCACTCCTTAATAGGGAGTTATCAGAGTTACACAAAATTACTACAAATTGGCTTAGGTAGTTCTAACATCCTGCCTTTACAAATGCCAAAACAAAATACACTTACACAAACCAGATAAACAGCGGAATAGATAGCTATGTAGATGAAAACCTCCTACTCGGACGCTGTCTTCAAAAGAGCCCAACAAAGACCAGCTACACACAGACCACTCAAATAAAATGAGTACCCGAGAGTTTAGGGAAAACAAATAACTCGGGTTGGACGATATGTCTGCTATGAGTAAAAAAAAATTAAACAATAGGTGTGAAGCTGTACACAAATATGCGAGACCAAATAGTTGAACATGGAACGGGTTCACTCCCACATAAATCAACATCCAAACATAAAGAATGGATAAATAATTAGACACCACGAAGAGTGGTTGTATCTTCCCAACGCAAATAAGGAAATACATTTGAAGGTTCGAATCAAATAAGAAAAGGAAAATCTACAACAAATGACTAGGAAGGTGCACCACCCTTGAAGTATACCTCTAGTAATATACTTCTGAGAAGCTCATATACTTCGTGACACTTCTCAAAAATGTACTAGTCGGACCTCGCCAAACCTTACCGAGAATCCAAATATTTCTTGTCTAAATACGCCAACAAATCCAATCTAGATGAGATGTGGAAATACCCTAATAGGAGTAACACCACATAACCAGACGTCCTTTCGTGCTTTGGGTTCAGTCATTTACCGACAAAGGATAACATAGTTCAACGAAGCAACAAATCATCTTAGAATGACGATAATAAAGAAGCTGAAGTAACCGATAGCTGAGCAACCAACTACCGAGGATATAAAACGATCTATATGGAAATTAAGTCTTGTATACCGACCACCACTCATCGAATTCAACTTGTACTATTTCCTGGTTAACAATAATACCGGACAAGTCAAGGTAGTGTTACCTCAAAGTTATGTCCTATGATTATTCTTAACTTTCGAAATAGCGACAAGTCTACTTTTCCGATGTTTAGTACTGATTATACAAATAATTTGTTTCCATATATGTAAATTGCTTTACGGAAATTAATTCATTTCCATAAACAATTCAAACTTTTCTTTTAAAAACTGAATTCTTACTTGGCTTCACTTTACAAGTACCAGCTTTAAAACACATTGTTATTAGAGTTTACAAACTTTAAAACATCATTATAAAAAGGATTTAACAACTTAAAACTTCCTTATTACATTAATTAATTAACTTAAAAACTTTGTTAACTAGTTAATTATTTGACTTCAATAACCCTTACTTAAAAGGGTAAATCTCCTATAAAGCATCTTTAATTCAATTAATTAATAATATAATAAATTAAATATTTATTAAATAATAATTAAATATCATTATTTAAATGTGATTAATTAATTTAAAATTTTAATTAAGGAAAGATTAATTAAGGTTAAACAGATTTATTAGCCTTTAAAGTCATTAATTAAAAAGGATTAATTGATTTTAAAAACATCATTAATTAATAAATTAATAAATTTTAATCCACCATTATCAAAAGATTAATTTGTCTTAGACATCATTAAATAAAATGATTAATTAAATTTTAAACATCATTAACTAAGAAATTAGTTAAATTTAAAACACATCGTTAATTAGTTAACTTTAATCCATATTAATTAATTAATTAATTAAATTAAATAATCATTATTAAAATAATTATTTATTTTTGAAAACATCATTAATTAAAAACTTGCTTAACTTGTAAAATAATTCCAAGCACGATAATGAAACCAAACGGTTTTGACAAAAGGTGATTTTACGAAAGTGCCAATATAACGACTATCGCTATACGGGCAGTTCAAAATTCAATCTTTGTCATTTTCAATTCAACCAAACATCACATAGTAAGGGAATGAGCATACATACATGATGATTTATAGTTATAAAACAAATATCAAGCATTTACTTACAACGGAATTATTTTAACTACTAGATTTTCGTATAACTTAAGATTCGCTTATTAACTTTCCAAAGCGACTAATTTTCAAAGCTACAAACCAATCCAATAACCAAACCATTATTACAACTATACAATAAGAATTAAATATCTATAAATATAAGCATGAATATAGTTTTGTTACCCGGTACCTTGGCCCGGCTACACAAAGGTGATTACAAAGATCAGACTTGACTATTGATGGGAAAGATGGCCATGAGACGTCATCTATGTGACCATAGTGTGATTTTCGAATAGTTATATCCAGCCCAGAGTAAATAAGGTCAACGAATAGATGATACAGGACGTTGGAATTATGAAGGTTAACTTGGTGGAATAGGGGTCGGCATAGATGTTTGACAAGTTGAAGAGTGTATAAATGGGTCGGCATGTTGGAGGGGTCGACATGATAGTGGTTATGAAAAGGGATCGGCATAATATATGGTCGGCATGATATTGGGTCGGCATGGTATCAGGTCGGCATAAGATATGGAATGATCAGGTCGGCATAGCATTTGGGATGTTAGGGTCGGCATAGTATATGGAATGATCAGGTCGGCATAAGAAATGGAATGATCGGGTTGGCATAAGATATGGAATGATCGGGTCGGCATAACATTTGGAATGTTAGGGTCGGCATAAGATATGGAATGATCAGGTCGGCATAGCATTTGGAATGTTAGGGTCGGCATAGTATATGGAATGATCAGGTCGACATACCCGAATGGATCGGCAAAGTGTGTGATGAGATGGATCGACATATCGAAAGCGGTTGGCATATTATAGTGGGATCAGCATGGCATGGTGATATGGCTCGGGTCAGTATGATCAGCACAATAAGTTGGGCTAAGCCTTCCTTATGGTGGGCCCAAATGGTCAGGGGGTTCTAGGTCTCGAGATGCCAGTCAGGTAGGAGGCTGCCTTCATCTATAAATACAGGGGAAGGGGGCCATTTTTGGGGATCTTTCTTTTTGGCTGACAAGTGAAACTCTACCATTTTTGTAATCAGTTTCCTTTTGTTCTAACTTGTTCTCAAGCTATTTCTTATTGATTGTAAATGTAATCAATTGAGTGGTAAAGCAATAAAGGAAGTATTCAAAGTGGACATAGGCAATCATCGTCGAACCACTATAAATCTTATTGTTTTTGCTTTCTGCTATTTTTCCTAGAATATTTAGTGTTACTCCTCAGTTTTCATTTAATTCTTTATTTATTTTACTACTCAAACCTATTCTCAGTGTTTGTGACCAATTTGGCTGCAAACATTTTGGTGCTTTCACTGAGAGACTCGATTCTCAAGCTATAGGATCACCTTTGTTACTACTGGATTGCAGAAATCCCCCAAAGGAGATCCACGTTCACTTTTAGAAGCTTGCAGATACTATTAAGATTGTTCAAGATCTAAGCAAAGTAATTTAAGATGGTAAGGCGCACTAGATCTATTTCCCACGATGTTGATGCCAACGAAACTGCTAGTGTCCAACAAGGAGGCCCAAGCAACCAGCCTGCTAATGCGAATGTGGAGCCTGCTACAGCCCAGAACCATGCAGATTCCGTTACTAGAGTTGAATTTAATGACTTGATGAGGGAGCTGATTGAGAGCCGTAGGCAGCTAAATGAGCAAATCCAGGCTAATGCTAACCTGATGAACCAGATTGCTCAACAACAACGCCAAAGCACTGGAGGAGGTCTCGCCTCGTACTCGGCGTCAGATAGCTCAACCTCATCGAACGAGCACCATAGACGAAGGTGCCATAGGATTGAAACAACACGAGCTGGGGGATGGAGCAACATTTGGCAGACCATCGTGGCCTACCAAACCAGGTTGGTGCCAATCCCTCCCTAAGGGTCGGTACTAATCCCTCGACCAGGGCACGACTCCTCAACTACAATTGGGGGGTCATACATAGCTTGGAACCAGGAACTTAGACGCTGGAGCATGCACGGATGCTGGTCAAAAACCTCTCTAGAATGATAATGAGGCGAATCCTCGGGATACGCATCTGGTGGACAATAGGCCAAGGAGGCGTGAGATGCCTCGGAGACACCGACTAGAACATTCATATTGGATGGAGCCTGACCTGACACAACCTATCCAGACTCTGGACTTATTCGCAATGGTCAAGCAGTTGATGAGGGAGAACCAGGGCTTAACAAATGATGATTGGGAAGTCTTTAGGAGTCATACCCTTTTTACCGACAACATTTTAAAGGCGGAGTATCCCAAGAGGTTTAACTTGCCTA
The DNA here is from genome assembly GCA_030737815.1 of Allium fistulosum. Classification (NCBI taxonomy): domain Eukaryota; kingdom Viridiplantae; phylum Streptophyta; class Magnoliopsida; order Asparagales; family Amaryllidaceae; genus Allium; species Allium fistulosum. The sequence goes on along the minus strand of CM060901.1, from coordinate 1,271,949,701 downwards.
TGATGCTTGTTTATGAAAGGAAGTCTGACCCCTAACAACACTTCATGAGGTATGAATGGTTGATGGACTCGGTAAGAGCGAATGATGCAGCCAAATGTAGATGCTTCCCTATAACTCTATCCGAGATTGCTACAATGTGGTTCATGAGGTTATCCCCACGATCGATCTCAAGATTTGACGAGCTGGCTACAGGATGTGGAGCAGTTCCAGATTCATGCCATACGCCCCAAAGGTGTCATGTCGCTATCTAGTGTAATCCAGGCTCTAGGGGAATCACTGAAGGATTACTTGCAAAGATTTCATGTTGTTGCCACTGAAATTAGTAACTCGAATGACCACGCCATACATATGGCTATAACAAGGGGGGTTGAACCAGAATCCGAGTTCGGTGATTGGCTAGTTGGAAAACCGCCGGCCACGCTGGAGCGTTTCTATACAAAGGCCAACCAGTTTATGAGAAAGGAAGAGGCCATATTGTCTAGAAGAAGCAATGCTGCAGGGCCAAGTGGAGCAGCGATACAAAATAACATCGTAGAGAAGCAATCTGGCGAAAGCTCTAGAAAGGTTCAGGTTAACGTTCAAAACAAGCCGAGTCAGCAGAAAAGGAGAAGAGAAGGAAATCCCAATCGGAAAAGAGAACCCAGAAAGTGGAAGTCAAGGATTCCTACGTATAACGACTATACACCCTTGAATGCATCTCTGGAGAACATCTATCTATCGACCTGTAACACTTTCCAGTATAGGAAGCCATGTCCGAAAGAATCGATTGAGGAACAAAAGCAAACCGGGAAGTACTGTCGGTTTCACGAATGTTACGGGCACATTACTGATGAATGTAGGCACCTTCACGACGCCATTGAGAAATTGATTCGCCAGAAAAAGTTGCAGCAGTTTGTCAAGAATCCACAGGAAGGCGGATAGGGAACGACTGATCCCAATCAAGGGTAAGCTCCGCGCCGAGTTGAAGAGCCTGCTCAGACCGGTGGGAGGTTGGTGATAAATATGATAGTTGGTGGACTGCACCCTACGGATCAGAGTTGGCAGGAAATGGAGCATTATGCTAGTTCAATAAAACATGTGGACTTTGACTGTTGTTCGAATATGGAGGATGGAACTCTAGCTAAGCAACAGTGGACGATGATGGATGATATAGTATTCAGAAGCAGAGATGTCGATAGATTGGAGGCTCTTACTATTGATCCGATGGTTATTTCTGCCATAATTAGCCTCGTTCCGGTGAGAAGAATTTTGATTGATTGTTGAAGTTCTATAAACATCATCTTTAAGAAGGCTTATGATCAAATGAGGATAGAGGCTAAGGATTTGAAACCATCTAAAGCTCGTATACACGATTTCAACGGTGTGGCTACTGAGGCAGTAGAGTATGTCGAGTTACCGGTTGAGCTAGGAGAAGGTGAATGTAGGAGGGTGAGAATCCTACTGTTAATTGTCTTGGATGTTGATTCACCGTACAATGTATTTCTGGGCTATCCAGCCCTGGCTGGATTTCGGCCAGCCTTTGCTCCGTGGTGTTTGACGTTGAAATTTCCAACAGATAATGGAGTGGGTGTTGTGCATGGTGATCAGGCAACTGGCTCTGCCTGTTATGTGGTTGAGTTAAGAGAGGCTTAGCGAAAAGAGAAGGGAAAGGGTGTGGACAAGTCTGTCTGCATCCAGGTTACTGAAGATTGACAAATAGCGCCTAAGCCTAGGCTTGGGCACCACGGTCGGTTCTATAGAGACATAGATCTGAAGGATGATCAGGAGGAACTCAAAGAGGCTAAGGCAGTGCCAGCTGAATCGACGATTGATATCTCAGTCAGCCACGACGACCCATCGTGGGTGTTAAAGATTGGATCACAACTTAGCCTTCGATGATGAGAGAACTTACCAATTTCCTCCAAGCGAATCTGGATGTATTCGCTTGGACTCATTCGGACATGTGTGGGATCTCGCCTGCCATTGTGAGCCATGCATTGAATATTGATCCAAAGTATGTCCCTGTAAAACAGAAAAGATGAGGCATGGACCTGAAGAGGTTCGTTGCTCTTAAAGAGGAGGTGGATAAAATTAAAACTAACGGGTTTATTCGCGACGCCCTCTAACCCGAATGGATATCTAACCCCATACTGGTAAAGAAGGCAAATGGGAAGTGGAGGACAAGTGTTGACTATTCAGACCTGAACAAGGCATGCCCCAAAGATAGTTTTCCCTTACCTAGGATTGATCAGCTGGTTGACTCGACCGCAAGACATGAATTGTTATCGTTTATGGATGCGTACCTAGTGTACAACCAAATCCCAATGCACATCTCGAATCAGGAGCACACCAGTTTTATCATGGATGTTGGGTTATACCATTATGTGGTAATGCCATTCGAATTAGAGAATGCAGGAGCGACCTATCAACGTTTGGTTAACAGAATGTTTAAAGATCAAATCTGCAGGACGATGGAAGTCTACGTAGATAATATACTCGTGAAGTCATGGCAATCAAATGACCACATTCAAGACTTAGCAGAGTTGTTCAATATCCCTCGATTTTATAGCATGAAAATCAACCCCTTGAAATGCTCCATTGGTGTTGCATCAGCAAAGTTCCTGGGCTTCATTGTCAATGCGCGAGGGATCGAAGTGAATCCAGAGAAGATTCAAGCCATTCGGGATATACAAGCACCCAGAACTATTAAGCAAATACAGAGCCTGAACGGTAAGGTCACTACTTTGAGTCAGTTCATCTCTAGATTAATCGATAAATGCATTCCCTTCTTCGATTTGATAAGGAAGGGGAATAGGAATTTTGAATGGATGCAAGACTGTGAAGGCGCGTTCCAAGCTTTGGTGAGTCATTTAGAGAGACCTCCTATTTTGTCAAAGCCCGTAGATCATGAGGAGCTATATATTTACCTAGCCATATCACCACATGCAATAAGTGCCACTTTGATTCGTGAGGAGAACCGGGTCTAGAGAACGGTGTATTACGTCAGTAAACGATTAACAGGGGCGGAAATAAATTACCCGAAGATAGTGAAGCCGGCGTACTGCTTGGTGATCACGTCGTGCAAACTTCACCCGTACTTCCAGGCACATCCAATCAACATCTACACCGATCAACCTTTATGATAGGTCCTACAATGGCCCGAGACGTTTGGAAGTTTGCTTAAATGGAACATCGAGCTAAGTCAGTTCGACATCACCTATCTGCCTCGAAGAGCTATCCAGAGACAAGCGTTGGCGGATTTCATAGCAGAATTTACCATGAAAGATGAGCCACTTGAGAGCGATGGGTCATTCTTGTAACCCCCGAGAACCGGTCAATTTTCTATGCTTTGAAGCTCGATTTCCCTGCTACGAATAATGAAGCCGAGTATGAGGCATTGATTGCCGGACTGAAGCTTGCTAAAGAGCACGGGGTGAAATCTATCGAAATCTTTTGCAACTCGCAGCTAGTGGTGTACCAAGTTAGAGGGGACTACCAAGAAAAGGGACAATGGCTTGCCCCATACCTTACCCGAGTTTAGGAGTTGTTGGAGGACACGAATACTATGACATTTCACATATCCCACGTGAGCAGAACGGAGAAGCCGACTCGTTGGCAAAGTTCGCAAGCACTGGCGATGCATAACAGATGGGCTTGGTTCCGGTCAAGACACTACATACCCCAAGTATAAATGTGATGGAGGTCGATCATGTATCGGAAATGGAACCCAAAAGGAATCATGGATGTCTCCGTTTAAAGAATACTTGTTGCATGGAATCTTGCTTGAGAAAAGGAATGAAAAGAGACAAGTCCTTCGTAAAGCCTCATGGTATATTATGCAAGGAGGAACTACGTACTGAAAGGGATTCTCTGTTCTCTTACTCAGGTGTATCGCCCATGACGAGATAAAGCGTGTTTTGAAAGAAGTCCATGAGGGAGAGTGTGGCGATCACACTGGGGGGAAAATGTTAGCTAAAAAGATACTACGTTATGGGTACTACTAGCCGACCGTGAATCGGGACGCCTCTGATCATGTGAGATGATGTGACAAATGCCAGATTTATGCAAAAGTCCCAAGAGCACCGCCAACAGAGATTACGCAAATGGTTAGTCCATGGCCTTTTGCTGTATGAGAGACCGATATTATCGGCTCTTTTCCGATTTCCAAAGATGGTCCAAGATATGTGATTGTCGCAGTTGACTACTTCACCAAATGGGCCGAAGCGGAACTATTGGCTACGATCACAACCAAGAAGGTCATTAACTTTGTCATTCGAAACATTGTGTGTCATTTTGCTCTTCCGTGAACTATTGTAACTGATACGGAACTCAATTTGATAGTGTTTAGTTCAAGGAGTTTTGTCGGAGGTATCGTATAGAGAAGAGGTTTGCGACAGTCACTCACCCTTAAGCGAATGGACAAGTCGAAGTTGTAAACAAGATTATAAATTCCATCTTAAAAAAGCATTTGGAAAATGCTAAAGGCAAATGGGTGGATGAACTTTCTACGGCACTCTGGGCCTATAGAACCACTTATAAGTCTGCAGCTGGCCACACTCCATTTGCTCTTGCTTACGGAGCCGAAGCAGTCATTCTTGTAGAACTCGAAGTCCCTTCTCATCGGGTAACGTATTAGGATCCTACAACAAACCAAAACCTCTTACTAGAGTCATTGGACTTTATTGATAAGAAGCGTGAGGAGGCCGATTTGAGAGCACCTGCACACCGACACCGAGTCGCCCAGTGCTATAATACTAAAGTCCGACCGAGAACTTTCGAAGTGGGCAACCTTGTCCTGAAACGAATCTTTCCAGTCCCATCGCACATGAACCCGACATGGGAAGGGCCATACGTCATTGAACAGAGGCTTGGAGAAGGAACTTTCAAGCTAGCAATTGTTGATGGCGTAACGCTTCCAAGAGCATGGAATAGCGAGCATCTACGATGTTATTTCACCTAGACTATTTCTTTCATATTTAAGTAGAATTTGTTTTCAATATTTGCTTTGGTATCTGATTTATTGATATGTAATAAGGCAAGTTATTCAGTCTTTATTTTTGTGATGAATAAAAGCTTGAAGCTCCCATTGCGTAAATTACTGTTATTGCATGTTATGTTAAGTGTATGCTGAAACTGATTGATATTGACATATGCAATGTATGAACGGATGTGTAAGGAGAAAAATCTCTAAATCCTCGGAGTGTGGACAAGAGTACTCTGAGTCCCCAGAGCGTGGACTAGAGTATAAAAGACTTGAGAAAAATCTCTAAGTCCCCGTAGTGCGGATTAGAGCACTCTAGGTCCTCGGAGCGCGGACTAGAGTATAAACGACTTGAGAAAAATCTCTATGTCCCCGGAGTGCGGATTAGAGTACTCTAAATCCCCGGAGCTTGACTAGAGTATAACGACTTGAGAAAAATCTCTAAGTTCCCAGAGTGCGGATTAGAGTATTCTAAGTCCCCGGAGCGCGGTCTAGAGTATAAATGACTTGAGAAAAATCTCTAAGTCCCCAGAGTGTGGATTAGAGTATTCTATGTCCCCGGAGCATGGATTAGAGTATAAAGGACTTGAGAAAAATCTCTAAGTCCCCGGAGTGTAGACAAGATGATTCTGAGTCCCCGGAGCGCGGACTAGAGTATAAACGACTTGAGAAAAATCTCTAAGTCCCCAGAGTGCGGATTAGAGTACTCTAAGTCCCCGAAGCGCGGACTAGAGTATAAACGACTTAAGAAAAATCTCTAAGTCCCTGGAGTGCGGATTAGAGTACTCTAAGTCCCCAGAGTGTGGACTAGAGTATAAACGACTAGAGAAAAATCTCTAAGTCCCCGGAGTGCAGATTAGAGTACTCTAAGTCCTCGGAGCATGGACTAGAGTATAAACGACTTGAGAAAAATCTCTAGGTCCTCGGAGTGCGGATTAGAGTACTCTAAGTCCCTAAAGCGCGGATTAGAGTATAAACGACTTGAGAAAAATCTCTTAGTCCCCGGAGTGCGGATTAGAGTACTCTGAGTCCCCAGAGCGCGGACTAGAGTATAAATGACTTGACAAAAATCTCTAAGTCCCCAAAGTGCGGACTAGAGTACTCTGAGTCCCTGAAGCGGGCTAGAATATAAATGACTTCACGACAATCTCTAAGTCCCTAAAGCAGATTAAAATGTAAACAATTTGACAGAGAGTCTTGAATCACTGGCTGTGGACTAAAAAGTTCCAAGTCCCCAAACCACAGGCTAATTCAAAGACCCAATGGATAGATAGGTGAGCTTTCAATCTTCCGCTATCCCAAGAATTCTCGTCTAAGATCGACAGAGGATGCTCGAGTTGGTAGCGGTGGAATACAACTATTGGTTGCGGTTCCAGTTTGACATCGCTTGTGACTTAAGATGGAGCCTACAGAGAATCTCCAAGACCAAGATAATGAATTATTATCGAAACTTGTGAAAATTATAACAAGTACTTGAAATGAAAAGAAATTATTCTACTATTGAAGTAATAATTCACTCAGTGATTAACCAAGGAACAAAAACTTTTATTTACAATCTCAAAATTTCCTTGCAAACCATTCAAGGATTCGGGATCCATGCCCATACATGTGCTACTAAAAAGAGAGAAAAGGGAAAACAACGCATGTCTAATTAATTTGGACTAAGTACAATAACACAAGACCCTGACTATTTCTTTGACTTCCTCTCCTTCTTCGGCTTTTCGGGGGATAAATCGGTTGAGAGTCTTTTTCGAGACCCTTTACTGCCTTAAGTGGAAGTACTTGAAGAAGGAGGAGGAACCGTAATAGGGATTGACCAACCGGGAGGGATGAATTGTAAAGGCCTACGAAGAGGATCATCAACCACCACCACATCCGGTTCACCCTTGACTTTGATATTTGATTTCTCCTCCTCTTCGACCTGTTCCTTCAAGCTGAACTTAGCGGTGTGCTCAGAAGCACCCGTAACTACAACGTCATCATGTTCCTCGGTAAGTGATGGGTCTTCAGGCTTGTCCTCATCAAGCGCCCCAATCACCTGGGCATTGGGCCCTGGAATATCTGCGGCAACCGGAGCCTCGGCTACTTTTCCCTCTTGCTCCGTGGCGATATCTCTCCTAGGAGTTGACTCAGGACCGAGATGACCTACAAAGTTTTGTAAAAAGAAAGTGTTAGAGTATGGCCGTTATTTATCGAGAACAGCAACTTTTATGATTAAAAAGGACTCAATGTGGTACCAACATCCGGTTGACTCTTGGTAGTCATCTGGGTGCTCCCTTCGATGATAGGAGATAACTTGTGTATGCCAAGTCCGGGCCTTTCTGGGTCATAACCGACGTGTTGCTCGATGGGTTGGGAAGATGAAGTCCCAACTGGTTGAATGGGAGGAGGACCCTGGGGCTCAGTGCCAGAAGACCCAACAATATCTTCTTTTTCCTTAGGCAGCGTAGGGGCTCTTCTGAATTGATGTTTTGCGGCAGCCAAGTCAATTGGCTTGTTTCCTCGGAGCACTTCTTGCACAAGTGCCCCTTCGTCAAGTTCTACCATTCCTAACTCCTCTTTCTTGATTTTGGTAATGATATCCCAAGCCTCGGCAAGCAATTCAAGATAGCCTTCGCCTAGGAAAGTTAAGTTGCGATGAAGGAGGACCTTTTCATTATACTCGGTGATGAGTGGATCGAATAAGGTCTTGATTTCCTCCCTACCGGACTCAGTCGCTACCTCGACTCGGGAGTTGGATTCCGCAAGAACCTCTCTTTTTCCTCTTTGCGAGCGGCTACTTTCAAGGCTTTGATTTGGGAGATTTACTCATCAAGTTTCATTTTTAAATTTTTGGTTTCAACAATCTCCTCACATTATTTTTGCGACTCTTCTTATGCCTGAACTTTCTCCTCCTTCTCCTTAAACGGTAATTTTTCTAACTCCACTACGCGGCGGGCTAGCATATCTTTCTCATTCTATAAGGAGTCTTTCTCTAAAGCTAGGGTGCCACTGCGTTGGAGTGTAGCGTCCAGTTCCATCTTATGTGAAGTCTCGAATCGGCTCACTGCCTCAGCTGTTTACTCCGCATTTTTCTTTTCTTCGGCAAGTTGAGCCTTAACATCGAGCAATTCAGCATCTTGATATTTGATAATATCCTTATCATGAATGGCCTCTAGCTTAAGGCGATCAATCTCGTGCTGGCGCTCTATAGAAACTTCTGAGACTTTTTCGGCTAAGTGGATGAACGCTTCATGCTGAACGTACACATCATTCATACATGCTAATGAACTCTCTTTGGCAGTTCCAGGGATGATGTGTATGGACGGGAGGAATTTGAGCCCGTCGAAGCAAATTTTCGAAAAGGCAACCTTAATTTTAGCTAGTTTCTCCGCCATGGTCGGATCATGGGCAGGAACAGGAGGAATCTGTTCAGACGTAACCGGAAGTTGTTTATGGTGCTCACGAGATTGACTGGTACTTGATGATCCAAAGTGTTTGTCATGGGGAGCGGCAAATTGAGAACCCCGATACGTTGACTTGTCTCCGCTGTGAGCAGGAGGGTAAGATGAGTCGCTTTGACCGAAACATGTGATTGAGACTTCCTGTTGGACGATGAAGAAGATTCTCGAGAATGATAGTCTTTTTCCCGTCCTTTATCACTGTCTCAGCATCTTCTGGATTCGGAATCCCAACTTGAATGGTGGAAGGTGGAAAAGCCACGGAGACGATCGAAAGCATGTGAATAAGACATTGCACCTGTAAAAGACCAAACGGGAGCACATTAGGAGTTGTTATGTCAAGAGTTAATCACAAGTGGATGGTGAAGTGCAAGTGCTTGTGTGTGTCCTAGTGATTCCCCCCGACGGACCAGTAACGTTTGCTTTACTCATTGGAGTTCTGTCCCCTTTATTGGAGGGTTGCACGCCTTCGCCGCTTCTCGCGGGTGAATTAAGCCCTTCGACGTCGAGGTTGGAGAAGTTGTAGTTTAATAGATCATCCGGGATCAAAATGTCGGAAAGTCCCTTAAACACGCTCTTCATCTGTTGAGAAGATGATCTTTTTCGACTGGAGTTATGACAAATTTAGAGGTTGCTCCGGTCTTCTTATTCTGAATCTTGTACGCCAAACTTTTTCCCCTTCTCAGGGGAGATTGCGGTTGGCTATTATGTGGCGCTTCAACTGCCAATGTTTTTCCGAAGCCTGCGTCTTCATTTCTTGGCCTTACATCCTCTGTTTTCTTTATTTCTCCCTCCTCAGTGCCTTCTTGGATTTCCTCAACAGAGGGCACTGTGGGATCGTTTGTTTCTTCCCCTCTCCTGGCGATAACCTTCGGAATCGCTCTGCTTCCTGGGTGGCCAATCCTAAGGCCATCCTCTAACAGTCCGACTAAAGAAAGCAACTCATCGGTGACGAGGAGTTTGTTGTCCCGGTCCTCCACCGGAGTAGCGCGGATGGCTGCGACGGCCCTGGAATATCTAACGCCTTCAGGACGAGGGAAAACCCTTGAAAGAATTGAAGGAATTAGTATGGATGAGAAAGAAACCGTAATTTGAATCTTTGGGTTAATGGAAAAAGCCGAAGTAGTACTTATGTCGTTCCAGCCACCTTCTAGCGAAGCTGGGAGGACACCGTACGTAGAAGCATTCTTGTTTGAACAAGTAGAGTTTATACCATGCGCTCATTAAGACTTGACGTTTGGGCATGGCCTCGAGGAAGACGTACGAAGGACTATCGGCTTGTCTTTTGAATTTGTAAATGTACCAGATGTCTTCAGGAGTTGGCAGACGAAATAGGACATTCATAAAGAGAAGGAAGGTACCATAGATAAAAGCATAGCTGTTGGTGTGCAGCTAGGTGGGAGCGATTTCCATGTACCTTAGCATTTCACAAATAAAAGAGTTGAATGGTGGGACACATCCGGCCCAGCACATGAACTTATTGCATGCGGTATGTCCAGCTGAAGGTAAGTGATGTCTATTTTGCCTTGACGAAACCAAAACTTCTTCAAAAGGAATCTCGTGGATAGAACATAATCGACGAAGAGCAGCTTCGCCGATTTTGGAAGCCTGTGAGTTGGCCGGATTATTCAAGATGATGGCATCCTCCGCAGCATCGGGAGCTAGGCCTATAACTTCTGTAGAAAGAATTGGGATATCGAAAAAAGGTTTACTTGTGGATCATATGTCTCTACTTCTTCTTTTTTCTGACATGGTACAGGCTTGTCAGACAAGGTAGCGGAGCTTAATTTCATATTCGATTTAGAAGACATTGTGGTTAAACGCTTTGTATAACTCAGGATCTGTGCCAGCTTAGACAATTAATATTAGAAACAACAACCTGTCCCCCTATGCTGTTTGTGAACTAGTGCAATGCAATATGAATGAATGTGAACAATCTGAAATCAAAAAAGCAAAAATAAAATGTCGAAACTTAAAGATTTCGTCCTTCGAGACCATCATCGCTGACCGTCTCGAACAATGTAAAAGGTGATCGATGACAATAGCTTTAGGATCAAATGATAACGTTCTGGATTATGAACTTCGTTGTTTGAGTATGTTGGGACAGTTTTATACTTAGCTTGCGTTGAGTAGATTGGGGCTTTGTTCGTTCAAGTGTAAGTTCAATGGTGCATATATGCTAGTCGTGTTGTTATCAGATACTCTATGCTTGGGCGAGGCAGTGTACAGTCATATGTTCGAATAACTCAAGTGAAGATGGTTTTTAATGGCCAACACCGAACCATGCTACATATGCTGATCCCTTCACCTTAAACCTATAGCCGACCCCTATGCCTTATCTTTTTAGCCGACCCCTACATTTAGACATACTTGACAATACCGACCCCTCTAGTTGACTTAGATACCGAACCTTATGTTTCGGCCTTCATTGCTGATCCCTACGCTGAACTCTCCCTCCTTTTCAACATCTATATCGATCCCTATAATTGAACCTCTATACTGATCCCTCTATACATCCTTATCTATACCAACCCCTTCCCATTTTAACACCGGACCTCCCACCAATTATCCATCACTGATCCCTCACCTACTGCCTAACCCTCCTTCTCCATCCTCTTTTTTCTCTCCTATATCTTCTTCCTCCTTCTCCTACTTCTTCGCCTTCTCTTCCTCTACTACATAGCATGATCAAATCCATTGAATAACACACCTAACCGACACTTAAGCATATCTAAACTTGAAGGGTCACGACCCAACCACACAAACAAGGAAGAAACTATACCTATTTTATTTAGATTACAAGGCCGTAGCTTGGATTAGGAGTGGATTTATGTTAACGGAGGTCGAAAATATGATCTTGCAGTTGAATTCGAATTAAGGAAAAGGGGTTTCTATCTTTACTTTGGAGCGGTCGGTTAGGAAGAGAGAAGTGGATAAAGTTGCAGGCGTTGGGAAGATAGAGTACAAGAGAAAGAAGAGAAAGAGTGGGCTTTTATATGGGCAGTGGGAGAGGAATATGAACCGGTCACTCCAAGTGACTCGGTCATAGATTGAAAAAGGGGTCGGCCTCGAGCTCTACCGATCCCTATCCGAGCATGATAACTAAGGGTCGGCATACAAAGATGCCGATCCCTTAAAAAAAAGGAAAGAAAAAATTATGTGTGTATATATATATTTATAATAAACAATGAAGGAGAAGGGAAGATGTGCTTAAATGAGCGGTGTTCATGAGATAGGAAGGAATTTGCAAATTCAACCTTTAAGCGGTTAGGCCGGGAGAAAACCTAAAGACTTCATATGACCAAATTTGTGTATTCAAATGGGATGAGACTTCGTCGAAGATAAATAAAGAACAACGATCAACCAATGACTTGAATAGGCCTGCCCGCGAGAACCTGGATTTTTCTCCAATTCAAAGCACGTCGTGTTATTCACAAGACGTACTTTGGGGGGCAAGTGTTACCTAGTACCTTGGCCCGGCTACACAAAGGTGATTATAGAGATCAAACTTGACTATTGATGGGAAAGATGGCCACGAGACGACATCTATGTGACCATAGTGTGATTTTCGAACAGTTATATCCAGCCCATGGTAAAAAAGGTCAACGAATAGATGATACAGGACGTTATATTATGAAGGTTAGCTTGATGGAATAGGGGTCGGCATAGATGTTTGACAAGTTGAAGAGTGTATGAATGGGTCGGCATGTTGGAGGGATCGGCATGATAGCGGTTATGAAAAGGGATCGACACGATATTGGGTCGGCACGATATTGGGTCGGCATGGTATCGGGTCGGCATAAGATATGGAATGATCAGGTCGGCATAGCATTTGGAATGTTAGGGTCGGCATAGTATATGAAATGGTTGGGTCGACATAAGATATGGATTGATCGGGTCGGCATAAGATATGGAATGATCAGGTCAGCATAACATTTGGAATGTTAGGGTCGGCATAGTATATGGAATGATCGGGTCGGCATAAGATATGGAATGATCGTTTCGACATGGCATTTGGAATGTAAGGGTCGGCATAGTATATAGAATGACTAGGTCGGCATACCTGAATGGATCGGCAAAGTGTGTGATGAGATGGATCGGCATATCGAAAGCGGTCGGCATATTATAGTGGGATCGACATGGCATGGTGATATGGGTTAGGTCGGTATAATCGGCACCATAAGTTGGGCTAAGCCTTCCTTATGGTGGGCCCAAATGGTCATGGGGGGTCTAGGTCTCGAGATGCCAGTCAGGTTGGAGGCTGCCTTCATCTATAAATACAGGGGTAAGGGGCCATTTTTGTGGATCTTTCTTTTTGGCTGACAAGTGAAACTCTACCATTTTTGTAATTAGTTTCCTTTTGTTCTAACTTATTCTCAAGCTATTTCTTGTTGATTGTAAATGTAATCAATTGAGTGGTAAAGCAATAAAGGAAGTATTCAAAGTGGAAGTAGGCAATCATCGCCGAACCACTATAAATTTCGTTGTTTTTGCTTTCTGCTATTTTTCCTAGAATATTTAGTGTTACTCCTTAGTTTTCATTTCATTTCTTTATTTATTTCACTACTCAAACCTATTCTCGGGTGTTTGTGACCAATATGGCTGCAAATAAGTTTAAACTTTATGGTTCAAAGGTGGAAGCTTCACTCACCAAAACACTTACTAACTTTAACGAACTTGCCAAAACACTTAGTAACTTGCCCTAACTCCAAAATAGGACCTAGTGTGGGCTTGTAGGGTGCAACATGTCTCGGCCAAGGGCATATATGAGCTTGGCAAGGGAATAAATAGTCTTGGCCTTGGAGTTTTGAGGTGGAGATGGCTTTTGTTTTAGTAGAGGGTGTTTGTAGATGAATATATGGAGTTTAACTTGATGTTTGAAAGTGTATTCACTAGTTTTTGGCTTCAGAATTTCTCTAGGAAGCCACGAAAGTATTCATGTGTATGAAGAGATAAGAAATAAAGATAGAAATGAATATGTAAGGTGGAAAATATGTGGAGATGGTGGGTATTTATAGGCAAAGAAGTGGAGTATTAATTTAAATTAACTTAAACATTTAAAATATATTAAATGTTGTCATGTGCACTGCGCATTTAAAGCGCTCGGCGGATTCAATGTGGCGGAGGTGCAAAAAGTCAAAGCGGGGATACACCGAGGATATAGCGGGATATAGCGGATGACTCTAAAATAACATATAAAACTCATACTTAATGTTTTACAAGTATATAAATGGTAATTAAATGAAAAATTAACATTCAATTGAATTATAATTAATAGATAAATAATTTTAAATAAAAACATGTGCGAATATACTGTAAATAAACGTAAAATTGTTATATAACATAATTGAATTTAGTAGAATATTAGAGTATTTTTATTTCTGAAAATATATTAAAAATTCAATTAAATAAATTAATTTCATAATTTTTAAATGTATAAATGTCATTTTTCAATTCATTTCTTTTAAAGAAGATATAGCGGAAATAGCAGAATATAGCGGGAATAACGGGATATAGCCGAAATAGCCGAGCTTAAAGCGGAAAGGCTATATTTGGGGCTATATGGAAAAATCGTAGCGGTAGAAATCCGCTATGAGATATAGCAGGGTTATAGCGGGGTAATAACGGGGCATTAACTACACAGTATGTGCATGATACCATACCTCCCCTACCCTAGAACACATGCAGCCCCCTAGGTCCACCCTACACCATGGTTTAGTTACTTGTTTAGGTTATGGTTAGCGTATTTAATTAATTTCCTAAGGTTATTTAATGTATTTTTGTTCATTTAATGTCAAATCAAGTTTTATATTTAAACTTAGCTTGATTATTAACTTTAACACATTGATTATCTTATCACATGACATATGTGCATGTGTATATGAGTGATACAAAAATATGCACAACGTTTTCGATGACTTTCCGAGGCCAAAAGTCGAAATTTCTGAAAACGCCTTTCGGTCACATTTTCTCTTTTTACTTGAACTATATAATTTGGTAAACAAAATTTTAAAATGATTTAATATCATTAATTAATGTCCAAAATATGTTTATTTGGTTATTTAAATCCATTATTTAAATATTCAAAAATGATTTAGATATTCAAACACAAAGAGATTAATTTACGGGTCGTTAAACATCGGTAAAATCCAATTTTGCTTTGTTAAACTTTACCCATCTGTAACTTTTATTTACACCAATTCTCTTCGTCAAAACTTTATCACTTTGGACTCATGGAATTTGGTAATGGTCAAAATTCCAACATCGTCCACATTCAACTTTATAGTCCAATCACAAAGTCTTTGGTTTAATAATAACAATTTTTTGATGAAAAGGATATACGACCTAAGGTCATATAGCCATATGCATAACATAAAAATAAAGTACGTCCGACTAACAAACCTAGTCGGTAGTCATAAATAGTATACAAGCTCAAGAAGAGCAAGAAAGCCACATACACATAATAAGTCCACTTACACATAGGTAATAATACACATTAATACAGCAAAAGCACAAAAAGCAGTCGAGCACAAGTGTATCAGAGGTGAACATTATTGACACTAGTGTTACTACCCATGGATTCTAGAGGAGCTGCATCATATGTAATAAACTGAGGTGCCCATTCTAAGCTCATGTCCAAGAACAAAAATTATATAAAACCTTGTAGCCACAGAGACATAAGCATGCACCTTTGCATTAAAACATGCTCCAGCCAAATTACCCAGCAAAATGCTAAGGCCAAAAGCACCAATGGCAATTTAGGAGAACAGAAGGCCCAGAGCTGCTTAAGTTACTATTACATTCAATGGCTAGGTTAGAGGAGCATAGAGCCAAGACCCGATAGTTATAATCACAGTCGAATAATATATGAGAAGTTGAGTCAATGAACTTCAAACATAGAAAGCGGACGGTGGGGGAACCTAGTGACTTCTTAGCTAGAAGAGTGGTCATGCTTAGTTGGTTCATCATAATTAGCCACATGTGCATCTTATACTTTGGGGGTGCCTTAAGGTTCTAAAGCGATTTAAAGTTTATATACATACTAGTAAAATTATAGAAGTGATATAAACTCTTCCCCAAGAATGAACCCCGACAACTACTACTCCATAGGAATTCGTCCTCATCAGATGACAGGAGGACATTAAAAGTTGACAGCAAGAGTGAGAATAATTCTGCAAGATTATCTCCAGTGGTAACTGAAATGAAATATATATTGCAGCCTCCAAAATGGAAAGCTTGGAAGATTGATATATGACGATCTGAGGCAAGAGCATACAGGTTCGGGAACAATAAGCAAAGAGTAATTCCACCCAGCCACGGATCATTCTAGAAGGAGATCCTTTTGCCATTTCCAATTTTAATCTTAATGTTAATATGAAGCTCTTGATAGCAAAGAAGAATTCCCTTCCAGAAATTGGATGACAAAGCCGGGGGTTGAAATTTAAAGTTTGATTAGGTGAAGTTATTGGCATAGTACAAGTTATTTATCCATATTGCCCATGGCTTGGAGAACCTTCGAATTAACTCCCATCCCCATTTACCCAACAGGGATGTGTTAAATTGTGACAAATTTATAACCTTAAAGCCTCCTTCATGCTTGGCCTGCATACCTTCCCCCAAGCTACAAGGCAGTTAGGCAAGATTCGATCTGAACCTTTTCAAAGAAAAGCTTTCCTAATGGAGTCAATTCTCCTAATCACCAAGTTTAGAGCTTTGTAGAAAGTAAACCAGAAGGTAAGAAGGGAGGAAATGACAAAGTTAACCAATGTGAGTTTACCCGCACAAGACAGAGATGAGCTCTTCCAACCAGCTAGTCTACGATTAAATTTATCCAATAGCGCACTCCAATCCGCTCACTTCAGCTTTCCAGGTCTGTTGGTGGGGCCTAGGTAAGATAGAGGGAAATGACTAATCAAGCAGTTTAAGGTACGGGCTATGGAGGAAGCAACTTCAGGATCAGGGTCAGTCAAGGTAACATAACTTTTGGTGAAGTTTATTTTAAGGCCATACATAAGTTCTAGATAGCACAACATTAGCTTCAGTGTGGCAATGGAACGAGTAGTGGGGATGGAAAGTAAAATGGTACCATTAGCAAACTGAAAATAGCTAAGGCCGGATGGAATTATATCTTCACCCCGGCAGTATAGTAACCCAGATGACCAAGCTAGATCTATCATCCGGGCAAAGGAGTTAATGGCCAAATTAAAAAGAAACGGAGATAAGGGTCCCCTTGCTTGAGCCTCCGGAAGGCTGGAATAGATTTCCTCTTCTACGTTTGATGCAAATCATTGAGGAGAAGGTACACATAATGTGATTGATCTAGGTAATGAAACTGGAAGGAAAACTACTATGTTTCAAAGCGTCTATGAGAAAGGACCTGCTAATGGAGTCGAAAGCTTTGTCAAAATCGAGCTTAATAATAGCACAACTAATCCTATTTGAAGAATAGTAGTTAATTGCTTCCGGGACGGAGGCCACATTGTCCAAAAGAGACCTACGAGCAGTAAAATTCGATTTCCAGCAACTAATTAAAGATTCCATGAGAGGCCTTAATCTATTGGATAGAACCTTATTGATAAGCTTAAGGATGGTATTCTCAAGGCTAATTGGGTGATAGTCCAAAGTGGAAGAGGCCCCTTCAAATTTTAGGATAAGAATGATGTCGGCATAGTTAACTCTAGACACCAGCTCCGGATTATATCTAAATTCCTCAAACACGCACATAATATTAAACTTAAGAAAGTCCCAGCACCTTGTGAAGAAAGACAGTGGAAAACCATCAGGCCTGAGAGCTTTGTCCCAGCCATCTCAAACTGGGCTTCCTATATCTCACCAATGTCAAATTTGCTATCCATAGGAAGAGGAGGGCACAGATCCAAAGGGTAGTGCAAGTCCCAATTAACAATATCAAGGCTAGAATCAGGATGTTGCAAAATTGATTTGAAATATGAAGTGAAAGCATCAAGAATGGAGGACTTATCAAAGATTTCAGAACCATCAACATGAACACTAGTGATAAAGTTAGATATAGGCCTACCATTCGCCAGACGATCGAAATACGCCATGTTAAGGTCTCCTTCTCTTAGCTATGAGTCTCTAGATCTTTGTTTCCATGCTATTTCCTCTTGCCTTATGATTCTATTAAGCTTAGAATCAAGCTTGGCAAGGTGAGCTCTTTCAACATCAAACATAGGGCCTGCCTCCTCCAAAATATTAAGATCTAAGATCTAGTTTTGGAGTTCTTCTTTTCTAGCCTTAATAGATCCCCAAAGGTCGAAAGCCCATTTCTTAAGAGCTTTCCTGAGTAAATGTAATTTAGTAACAAGAGTTTTAAAAGCAGAACTAGAAACATGAAAGGAAGCCCACATCCTTTCTACCATATCATCAAAACAGGTTCCAAAGTCTAGATGGACTCAAATTTAAAGTGGAGGATGATGATGAAGGTCCTCACCGGATTGGAGAAGAACCGCACAGTGATCAAAAATTAAGGAGGGAGGGCCTTTAGAGAAGGAGAAAGGATGCATGTCTTCCCTGGAGAAGTTGATGAAGAACCTATCTAACTTAGCTAAGGAAGGAGCACTTCTTTTATTAGACTAGGTAAAGGAACGGTTATTAATAATGACAATTATTATTAACCAAAATGCTTGGGCTAAAGACTTTGACTTTGTGTTTACTTGAGTTGACCGTGACACTAACCCCATATAACCAAGAAGACGAATCCTCCCTTGAATAATGCTTCACTTCCAATACTTTCACTCAACCCAACTATAGTCACTTGATGAACACCATGCCATGATTTAACTATAATCAAAGTGGAGCTTTCATATTAAAGATTGACAGTATTCTCAAGTCGAGAAAACCGTGTAAATTAGTCACATCGATATTTTCTGTTTGACCTTAGTTATATTAACCAACAGAAAACAATCGAGTGAGTCATTCTATAGTTATCGAATAACTATCAATACGTAACCTCTAGGTGCCCCCGGCAGTCATGAGTAAGGGCAGTCATGAGTAATACATCATCCAAAATTTGGAGAGCATTACATACTCTAGTCTCAAGAAATACATTGATATCTAGTCTTAATGCATCTTGACTAGGAACATTTAAAATAGTATATTTGTTTTCACTGTGATAAATTACTCACGGTTAGAACACTATGTAACTACTATTACAAAACATACCATTTATGGATTTTCTATTAAATAGAATTTTAATTTAATTAATTAATATAATACATTATATCAAGTATATAATAGATAGAAGATACATTTTATTTCAAACAAGATTGGTTATCGAGTTAGATATATATATATATATATATAACAAATTTCATAATTGCCCCTAGAGCATGCCCTTAACTCTATCAGTTCGAACACCAGCATCCCAAACTCCATCATCTGATTCGATTTCATTTCCAGCATACTCAAATCGTCCTCGGCATCTGAGAAGTTGACGTCCTCAAGCCCCTACCTTTCCAAACTTCCCAAATTCAGATCGGTACCGACTTGATTTTGATCAGTACGGATATGGATTCTCTTAGCATAGGCTCGAGTACTTCCTCCAACATTCCTATCTGCTGCTCCAGTTGACAATTCCTTCTCTTTTTCTTTCCATCCCTTCTGTTCTGACTAGAAGCTGATGAATTTTCCTCTTCAAAACCAGCAAGTGATGCTTCTCTCCTATCCCTACTAGGCTTTTGAGACTGTTGGGTCAGCAAAGCAATGCTAACATTCATCTGACCTAGAAGAGCCTTCTTACTATCTATCATCCTTTGATTCAACTCCACCACCATTTTGTTAAATTCTACCTTAGTAACCATCTCTTGAGGAGTAGATGGTCCCGGCAACGCGATCGCCAATTGGTTAGTTACCTTATCCTGGTGGAAAGTTTTGTCCTCTCCACCAGCAATAGCTTTGGATCTACCATACTTCCTCGACGCTATTGATTCCAAAATGAAATTTCCCTCAAACTTTAGATAAAAACCTTTTGGATCTAACTCCTGGATGCTCTAATCCATAATAGATATCTAGATCTACTCCTGAGAAGATCTTTCTTGGTGAAAGCACAAAAATTTTGGACCAAAACGTGGCACAATACCCCAAGTCCAAATTTAAGTAGAGAGATCTAGCTATAAACAGTAAAACAAAGCAAGAAACACATGAATTTTTATAGTGTTTCGGCAAATCTAAGGCCTACATCCATTTAAATATTATTATAGAAAATGGTGACAAATACAAGGGTTTTATAGCTCTAAATGACTTAGAACATCAAAAAGTAACTTCCTTTGTGACAAGGTTAAGTAGAGAGAGAAAGTGAAAAAGAAGAAGGGTCAAAAGTCCTTTCTAAGTTTTAATATTCTTGTTATTTATAGGGAAATCGCCCAACGAAGTTGTCGGGTCATGAAATACCAATTCAATACTCCAGATCCGAGAAAGTAGAAGGGAAGACGAAGTCCTGAGAGTAATAAAATAATATTGGTACCGATTAGAAGTAACGGATATCGACTTGAATTGTCTATCACCAACTAGTCCATCTTCTACTACTTGGCCTTCTTACTTCAACCCATCAAGCTCCTAGCACTTTTTCCTTAGAAATCAAGTCGTTGCCGAGTTGTTCAAACACGTCTATACTTGTCCTTATCTTCATAGCTTTTTGGAGTAGTTCACCCACTCATCTAGAAATGGGCCCTAGGGTAATCACCTTACCCAATTGCTCCATGGCCATAGCTTCAAAGCCCATTAGAGTGCAAGAATTCATCTCGGTACCAACCAGAATAATGGTCGATACCGAGTACTTTCCATGTGCCTTTGCGTACTCCAACTTCTTGAAGCCTCTTCCATCATCCTTCCAAGCATGCCTCTATGTCCCTGAACCACTTCACATTCATCCCGACGTCAAGATTCATTTGAAAGCCGCTTGGTCTAAAAGCTGGATAACAATATGTATGGAGAATGGATTAAGCATGGAATAAATATGGAAACAAGTATCATCATGCTTAATTTGTGCTGAAATTAAATCAAGTAAATTCAAAAATATTTCAACCTTATCTTCAAGGCAGTCTTCATCTTTCACCTATATATGTGGATTGTGGAATTATGGATCTTCAGGCTAATTAAACGCTAGATGGGGTTCAATAGTGTTTTCTAATTTTTATGAATCTTTTCAAAATTCTTTCAAGATAACTATTAATCAACACAGAATGAACAATCACAGATGCAAACACAGATAAGTAAAAATACAGTAAAGTAAAAAGTAAAGAATTATAGAGATCATACCAGGGATTTTTATACTAGTTCGAAGTTACCTTACATCCGGTCCCGTACAATTTCTTATATAGATTTTTTTTCAAATGCCAATCTTTCAACGGTTAGAAGGCAAACCCAATACAATCTCGATTTCAAGGGTACGAGACACACCCTTTAGATTTTCCGAGTCTGGGTACTCTCGCTTGATTTAGACGGGACACAAGCACACCCACTTGAATTTTCGAGACACCAAGCACACCCACTTGATTTAAACAGGACACAAGCACACCCAATTATACACAACTAGAGTTTGATGGTTTTTCCAAAGATAATTTCTTGATCTTTGGTTACATTGAATCTTATATCCTCTTGGAAAACACTTTGATCATTGATTGAGGGAGAGGGATGATTGAAATAGGAGAGTATATAGTAGGGAATCAATACAACGAAGATTGAATTTATTCATTTTTGAATTTGAGAAGATTTGAATATATTTTCAATAGAAATTTTGATAGAGTAAGAGGAGATAAGATAATAAGAAAGTAGTTAATAAAAATTCATTAGAAAACCCTATATATAGAGAATAAACAAATATGTCCATTCACGAAGAGTTAAGACGAATAAAGCTTCATTTCAAAATTTGAATTTCAAATTTTCGGCATATATGTCGACATACATATAGGGTATATGTCGATATACCCCTGTGTATTTTGAAAAACTATTTTTTTAATTTTTTTTTGAAAATGATATGCTCTGTAAATTATTTTAATACTTTGCAAAATAGTTTAAACATAATTTATAAACATTTTAAGCTTGAAAAAACTTTTATAAATTTTTTTAAACGTATGTTAAAAATATACTTTATTTTAAAATTAAAAGGTAAGAAATAAGAAATAGAGATCAAAATTGCTACCATGGACTTTAATAATATTCTATGACTCTATATACTATAACATAGTCTTGAGATCTTCATATCTTAATCTTTATACTCGTGAGTCTTCATGTTCATTTCTTGAGTCTTTATATTGTACAGTCTTCGATTCAATACCTTTACAATATCCTACACTATACACTATATAACTTGTAAAATTCATTAGTATCCATATTTTATATGAATGTATTTTTGTTACTGGGGTTGTCATTGGATCAAAATCAATAACTAAGGTATTAACAATCTCCCTCGTGTTGATGATGACAACCATTATTATTCTGTATATATAAAATATGATATAACTCCTTAACTCCCGTTGAATTAGATAACCCCTCCTTAATACGTGCATATGTATATATTATATTTTTCTTTCCTTTTGTCATCAATAAAAATGGATGAAAAACAAACAACTCCCCCTAAGTTAAATATATGATGTATTTACTTCAAAATCAATAATCCAAGTAAAAAAATGATGATATATATAATAAATATATGATAAATGATACTGTTAAATATCATGGTAAAGTAAATATTATTAATGTAATTTCAAACTATACATAAAAAAATTCAATACACACTAATCAAAATCTAAATCAAACCAAACTAAAACACACAAACTTGTACAATCCAATCGAATTAAAACATACAATTTCAAACAATCCAAACAAATCAAATTCAACCAAAATACAAACCAAGTCATTTAAATCAAATTCTAAGAGTGTGTGTACATATATTTACATACTAAATTAAAACTAATAACTAGATATTTCGAGGAACTTCAACCCAACCATCGGCCCCAAAGATTGGATCCGCTCTAATGGCATCCCAATCTTCATTATCCTTATTAACATTGCACTCTGGGTTGTTGAATGGTTCGTCTTTGATTAGAGAAGAAACCATCCATCAAATAGCATCAAAATGCTTTTCTTGTTCCTTTATCATTTGCACTTGAATAATTCTAAGTGTCTTTGATTTCTTAAGATAAAAGAGAGAATATCTTTGAAGGATTGGAGAGTTTGTTCAAGATTTTCATATAATTTTGACGTGGAGAAAAAATATTTGTAAAAATATGTTTGAGAATGAAATAGAGTATAGAGTGAAATGATAAACGAGTATTCTGGAAGAAATGGGCTTATATAAAAGTAGAAAGTCGTTTGGAATGAATGGATGGATGGTAGTTATTTTTATTTTGAAATTTAAGAAATTTGATTTTTGTTCATTATATGTCGACATATCATATGTATGTATGTCGACATACATACCCAAATATTCAAAACTGATTTATTTGCTATAGTTTGTGTATTTTTCCTATACTATTATACCTTTATGACTTTCGGAGATTGATAAACAATATAGAACAATAATAGATAAATTTTATTACTAAAATTTGAAGGATACATGGTTTCAATGATAAATAAAGGAAGATACATAGAAAAAACATGGATTTAAATTAAATACAAACGATACAAAGCTAGATAACATAGGTAAATAACTTAGACAGGTTTAGAAGGATGTAGATGAAGATAATGGAGAGCCACCAAGCTTGCGAATGACCTTTCCAAAGAATTTATCCATTTTATTGGAAAGACAAGTGAACTTTTTACTAAAAGAACGTTTAAGCTTCTTTTAGTTTTTAAGATGCTTTCTTGGTTCCTTAGCATCTCTTGTTGGTACGGTTTAATGGTTTTTAGAAAATTTCAAAGGAAGTTTCCATTTATTCCTCCTTCTTCTCTTCTTCTTCCACTTCATCTCCTTCCTCTTACTCTTCTTATTGTATTTCTTGCTCTTCTTCACATGCCGACCTTTACTCCTTTTCGGGAAGGATTTCGTAAGGTTCGAAAAATGGTGGAATATGCATAAGTGAGATTTGGCTTTGTCGAAAACCTTTCGTGGAATGGATTTTTCTCCTCTCAAATCCACACTAAAATATAAGAAAATTCTAGTGACATACACACCATGAAAGAGCGCATTATCATGACTAGAAATGTTCTTTTAAACAAGGTTATCTAAAATGACCAGTGTCTAATTCATGTCGTAGCGACCATAAATAGCAAAAGGAGCTTTGAAAACTTTTGAGTAGGATTATTATAATTACCCATCCTCGGGGTTATGCTTTGTTGTAAAATGAGACTCATAAGTCTCAATTTTGGATGAAGATTTTTGTGCTTAAATTTAAAATCATCATCATTTTTGAAAAAATCATGAAAAACTTCACGGTTCGAACATCAATTTGAAATCTGGAGAGGTCAATTCCACTAGACTTACAACCCAGAATTTGGCCCAATAATTCATAATTTAAAACTATTTGAATGCCATTAACGCTACTCCAAACTTCATCTTCTTCCCCTTGATAAAACTTTCCATTTGCATAAAACATTTTTTACCAAATCGGGGTAACAAACAAAATCATTTTGGGAAGGTTCAATTAAACCAAGAATATTATTTTGAAAACAAATATCAAACAAACCATAGAAAGCAAAATCTTCAAATTTAGCAAACCTTTCGGGAGAAACCTTTTCGGAAGTTGTGTATTCCATATAGGCCTCGGTTGCATCTTTCTCATTGAAGAGAAAGAGTTTTGTTTTCTTAAAGAGCCTAATGGTTTTGGGTTTAAACTAGAGGAAGTCATTTTTGAGTTTTTGAGGAGATGAGAGAGTGAAATGATATTTAAAATTTGACAATAAAGTAAGTGAAATGATAGAATGAAGATGGAGTAAATAAGTGAGAATCAAAGGACATGTTCAATGGTCAAAAAGTCATCTTTTTCGAACATAAGAGTAAGTGAAAAATGGAGGGAATTTCAAAAGTTTGAATTTGAAATGAAATTTCAAATTTTAGATTTCTAGTGCATATGTCATCATATAGGTGAAGCATATGTCGACATATAGCCCTTAAATTTGAAAACTATATTTTGGAAAAAATGTTCCTATATTCTTATATATCTATATGTATTTCTATATATCCTATTTTATTAATTTATAGGTTATTCTTGTCAACCAAAAGTAACCAAAAAATTTAAATTTAAATTATAAAGCTTACCGATTTTTGCGACTTTTTGCTAATCAGTTTTGATTAGTCTATTGTTGGCGTGAAACACATTTTCAGTATCAGGTTCATTATCACTAAAGGAAGTGTCTGAATCATCCAACATTGCTGTAAATGCCTTTTCTCTTTTTTTGGATGAATCATTTGCCGGTGAGATCTTTGATTTATTTGAATGTAGGCAGCCTCTTTGAAAATGACCAGGTTCATCACAGTTGAAGCATCTAATCGTAGATCCAGTACCATTGTTCTTGTTTTTAGGTTTTCATAAGTTGTTCATCTTTCTATGTTTCAGAAATTATTTGAAATTTCTGGTCATGAAAGTAATTTCTTTGTCATTGTCATCGTCAGAATCCTAATTGTCATTTATTGCATTGAAAGCGATGGATTTTTTTCTCTGTTGCCTTAGTTTCTCTACTACCCTGCATTTGTGCTTCATAGGACATTAAATTGCTTGTTAACTCTTCAATTTTCAGACTACAAATATCATTAGCCTCTTCAATTATAAGTGGCTTTTGATCCCATTCTGAAGAGAGTGAATTGAGGAATTTTTTTTATCTTGATCCTCTTCAGAAAAGTTTTTTCCTAATACTACCAATGAATGAACTATATCTTGAAATGTATAGTGCATTTCAGAAATGGACTCATTTAGATTCATTTTGAACAATTGAAACTAATAAGTTAACATGGAAACTTTGGTCGTTTCACTTTACTTATGCCCTCATGTGTAACTTGCAATGTTCTCCAAATTTAATATTCAGACTTACAAATAGACACTCTATTAAATTCATTCTTATCTAGTGAACAAAATAGAATATTCATGGCTTTAGAATTGTTTTGTGCAAGTGCCTTTTGGCCAGGAGTTCATTGTGCAAAATTGGCCTGGGTTTTAGTGTACTCATTTTGAGTAACATTCCAAATATCTAAACCATTTGATTGTAAATAGATCTTCATCCTACATGACCAATAAGTGTAATTGCTACCATTAAAAAGAGGTGGTCTAGCAGTAGATTGTCACTAGATAAAGTGTTAACAAATATACTAACTGTGTTGTTAGCCATTAAAACTTTTCAAAAATCAAATTATGAGTTTTTGAAAACTTAGTGCTCTAATACCAAGTGTGGGTTATGGAATTATGGATCTTCAAGCTAATTAAACAATAGAGGAGGTTGAATAGTGTTTTCAAATTTTTATGAATATTTTTAAAATTCTTTTGAGATAATTAATAATCAACACAGAATGAACAATCATAGAAGCAAACACCGATAAGTATAAATGTAGTAATGTAAAAAGTAGAGAATTAGAGAGATCATACCAGATATTTTTATACTAGTTCGGAGTTATCCTTCATCTAGTCTCGTACAATTACTTATATAGATTATTCTTTTAAATGCCAATCTTACAACGGGCAAAAGGCAAACCCACTACAATCTTAATTTCAAGGCTACGAGACACACCCTCCGTAATTTTTGAGCTCTGGGTATACTCACTTGAGTTGGATGGGACACAAGTACACCCACTTGGATTTTTGGGACACCAAGCCCACTTGATTTAAATGGGACATAAGCACACCCACTTAAACACAACTAGAGTTTGATGGTTTTTCAAAGACAATTTCTTCATCTTTGGTTACAATGAATCCTATAGACTTTTGGATAGCACTTTGATCTTTGATTGAGAGAGAGATAATTGAAAACAGAGAGTAAATAGCAGAGAATCAATACAATGAAGATTGAATTGATTTGGTTTGAATGTGAGTAGATTTGAATATATTTTCAATAAATTTTGGCAGATTAAGAAGCGAGAAGATAATAAGAAAGAAGTTAAAAGAATTCATTTGAAAACCCCCTATATATAGAGAATAAACAGACATGTCCATTTTGTAAGGAGTTACAACGAATATACACTTCATTTCAAAATTTGAATTTCAAATTTTCGACATATATGTCGACATATATATAGGGTATATGTCGACACACCCATGTGTATTTTGAAAAACTCTTTTATTTAAAATATTTTTTTTGTAAAATGATACGCTTTGTAAATTATTTTGATACTATGCAAAATAGTTTAAACATAGTTTATAAACATTTTAAACTTGAAAAAACTTTTATAAAATATTTTTAAATATATTTTAAAAATTGTTATCCCGCCTTTTGGCAAGACCATGACACAAAGGAATTGACTAGTAACTAATGACGGTTCGTCTTAGAGATTGGTTATACGTAGGTTCACTATGTATATCGACAAATTTTGTCCGAGTCTGGATCAAGATACAATTGACGAGACACGACGAGTGAAGCCATGAAAGTCAATGTTCCAAATTTCAAGTCAATCCGAGTTCGTATGCTCAAGTTACGATCGATGCAAAATGAAGGAAACAGCTCGATTTTCGTATCCATAGCTAAGCCTCTATTCGAATCCATCGGCTTCGTATCGATCAGAAGGCACCGATTCATGTCGATCAACTTCGCATCCATCGCCAAGTCACATTTCGTATCGATCAACTCCGCATCCATCAGGTTCCGTTTGTTCGAATCCATCGAGTATGTTTCGACCAGCAACCCTCTGTTCGTATCCATCGGACAACTGCTATTTCGTATCGATCATCGGACTTCTGTTCGTATCCATCGAGCATTGCGCTATTCGTATCCATTGAGCATTGCACTGTTCGTATCCATCGCAAAGTTGCTTGTTCGTATCCATCAAGTAGAAGTGACTATGATCGATACGAACAAGGGTTACCTTCGTCGATACGAACAGAGTCACCATCATTGACACAAACAAACCACCTCCATCAATTCGAACAAGGCATGCTACGAATCGATACGAAGGAGACTGCCGTCGATCAATTCGAAATGGGCAGTGGACTTCGATGCGAACAAGGCGAAGATCAAGGATGACTCGGCCAACTCGGCGAAGGAAGTGGATCGATACAAGGAATGCTCGCCACGTCACCACCTAATCACGCGCAGCTATCGAGTCGAACAGGATCGAGTCGAAATCATCGATACGAACGAAACAGCCAGCCGAAAAGCACCATTTCGTATCGATCATATCTCCTAATCTACAAGTCCAAATGCTATGAAATTTTCACAGGAGCTTACGCACGTGCTAAAGAATGTCCACGCCAAATTTCGACTCCATTGGATGAAATCTTGATCGATACGAAATCCGTTCGTATCGATCACGGATCGGGCCGAAACTTCACGGGCTTGGGCGTGCGGGCCTAATCATGTGCCAGGGGGAGTCTCCCGAGATCTGAGCAAAATATCAACCACCTACACCTATAAATAGAGCCCCAGGGCATACAGAAAAAGGGGCTTCTTCTTCTTTGAATTCTCCAATGCCCAAACTCTGCCGGATCCAGATCTAAAACTCCATAGCTACTGCTACTAACAAAATCTCACTGCTATACATCATCATTATCTGTTGTAACCCGCTGAAATCAATTGTAATCATCAAAGAAACATCAATAAAGCAATCAACTTCATAGTGGACGTAGGCAACACGCCGAACCACTCTAATTTCTTGTGTTTATGTGCGTTCTTATTATTTTCCTATCTGTTTTTTGGAGTTTTTGTTAGATAATCCTCTTTTCCATTTAATTTCTTCATTTTATCTCTTCAAAAACTTTCGAAGAGTGTTGTGCCCAATTTTGGTAAAAACACTTTGGTGCTTTCATTGAGAAGAAACCCAATTTTTCTTCTGCTCTTTGGATCTCCTATCGATACCGGATTGCATAAATCCAAGAAGAAGATCCAGATCTAGAACTTTGAAGCCCTTCCATTCTATTCAGATTTGCATCAGATCTAGGAAAGGACTTCATCAATTCACCATGGTAAGTGCACGAACTACCTCTACAGCTGCTAATCAGGGAGGACAGGACAGGTAGAATCCCGCACAGTTGCCTCTATCCAACCAAGATGTCGCCGGACCTTCAGATCCGTCAGGCCTGGTCACCAGATAAGAGTTTCAGATGCTGCTTCAAGAATTGACCTAGAGTCGCCAACAACTAACTGAACAACTGTGCGCCAACACAGAGTTGACAAACCAGCTGAATCGCCAAAGGCGTAGAAGATCCAGAAGAGACCAAGGTTCTTATTCTTCCATAGAGAGTTCAGCCTCGTCTGATGGTCATCACCGATCCACACGCCCACGGTTGGATGTAAGCTACACCCAGGCCACAGGACACCAACCGGCCTCGAATCTTGGACAACCAAGAACTGGACCATCCACTAGCCGTCATACTGGACCTTCATCCCGAGGAGGTGCTGCTCCTTATCATGTCATAGGCAACCTCGCTACCACCACTACTACCGAACAAGGGGTTGATGCTAGAAACCAAGCTGATCCTCAGCGTAGCCAACGAGATCATACTCCAGAGCCTTATGTTCTAGAAAATGTTGAACCAAGGAGGTGGGGCACGGACCGTCGACTGCGTCCGGTCCAGACTCGCACTGTGGAACCCGACCACACCTTGGAACAACATGCTCCAAGTATCCGAATGCCGGATATACCGACGATGATTCGCCAAATGATCCATCAAAGTCAGGGTCTCGCCAATGATGACTGGGGAATCTCCCGGAGTCATACCCCTTTTACCGATGACATATTGTATGCTGAACCACCTCGGCGCTTCAGGATGCCAACTTTGCCGGTCTATGAAGGAAGTTCTGATTCCAATCAACACATCCTGAAGTATGAATGGCTAATGAATGCTGCGAGAGCTAATGATGCCGTAAAATGCCGTAGTTTCCCTATTTCCCTAGGGGGTATTGCAACTATGTGGTTTACTCGTTTGCCACCATGATCCATTTCTAATTTTGACCAGATGGCCACCAAGTTCGTCGAACAATTCCGCATGCACGTAGCAAGGCCTAAAGATGTTAACACTCTGTCTAGTGTTACCCAAGCTCCCGGAGAAACACTCAGACGTTATTTGGAGAGATTCCACGCTGCGTGTGCAGAAATAAGCAATCCCAATGATAACTCTATCCTGATGGCATTGACTAAGGGGAATGATCCTGATTCCGAGTTCGGAAATTGGCTAGTTGGAAAACCGCCCGCGTCATTGGACCGTTTCTATTCCAAGGCAGCCCAATTCTTGAGAAGGGAGGATGCGAAACAGTCTAGGAAGCAGGATGACACGGGGCCCAACATCGAAGGAATTCAAAGTAACATAGCCGTTAAACAATCCGAAGAGAGTTCTGGAAAAGTTCAGTTAAACGTGCAAAATAAACAGAATCAGCAGAGGGACAATGGAAATCAGGGCAAGAAGCGAGATCAGAACCGTGGTCCACGACGTAGAGCTCCCATGTACGATAATTATACTCCATTGAACATGTCATTGGAAAATGTGTATTTGCAGACTTGTAACACCTGCAATATAAGAAACCTACCCCGAAGCCGTCAACAGAAAGACAAGTTCAAACTGGGAAGTTTTGTAGATTCCATGAGAGTTATGGCCATAACACAATTGAGTGTCGTCATTTACAAGATCTCATTAAGAAACTGATACGCGAACGGAAGTTGAATCGGTATGTGCGGGCGCCGCAGTCAGGTGGTGCAGGCCCATCGAATCAGAATCGTGCGCCAAATCCGAAAAGGCAGGAGGAACCCGCCCGTACTGGCGGGAGGTTGGTTATCAATACAATAAGTGGTGGTCCTCATCCAGCAGACCGAAGCTGGAAGGAAATGGAGTCCTATGCCAGCTCTATCAGGCATGCGGACTTCGAGTGTTATAGTAGTTTTGATGAAGGGGCTCCGGCCAAGAAACAGAAGACAATGACGGATGACATCGTGTTCAGAAACAAAGACGCTGATAAAGTCAAAGCCCCCACCATTGATCCACTGGTCATCTCAGCTCACGAAGGTCTTGCTTGGATAAAGAGGATCTTAGTTGACAGTGGAAGGTCCGTGAATATTTTGTTTAAGCGAGCTTATGATCAAATGAGAATGGAAGCCACGGACTTGAAACCTTGTCAATCCTGAATCCATGGTTTCAATGGAAGAGCTACTATACCCACTGGAATGGTGGAACTGCCAGTGGAGTTGGGAATTGGAGAACGTCGAAGGGTACAGATGTTACAGTTCGTTGTTTTGGACATAGACTCCCCTTATAATGCTTTCCTCAGCCGACCGGCCCTCGCTGAATTTAGGGCAGCCATTGCCCCGTGGTGTTTGACTTTAAAGTTTCCCACTGATTATGGGGTGGGAATCATTCAGGGAGATCAGGCTGCGGGAAGAGTCAGTTATGTCGCAGAGCTGCGGGAGGCGCAGCGAAAGGAGAAAGGAAAGGGCATAGAGGAATCCCTATGCGTCCGCTTTGTTGATAATTGACAATTAACGCCCGGGCCTAGGCCCGGGCACCCCAACCAATTCCAAAGGGATCTTGACCCAAGAGAAACCGAAGACGAAGGAGAATCTAAAGAAAGTCAAGCATCCCCGACCGAACTGACGATTGATGTCCCAATTGACAATGACGATGATTCAAAAATGATAAAGATTGGGTCTCAGCTAAGCCAGCAAACTCAAGAGGAATTGGTTGAATTTCTACGGGCGAATCTTGACGTATTCGCCTGGATGCATTCTGACATGTGTGGGATCTCGCCGGACATCGCGAGCCACACTCTAAATATTGACCAGCGGCATGTCCCGGTCAAACAGAAAATGCGTGGTATGGATCCAGAGAGATCTACCGCCCTTAAAGAAGAAGTAGAAAAGCTTAAAGCAAACGGGTTCATCCGAGATGCGCTGTACCCCGAATGGGTGTCGAATCCCGTACTCGTTCGAAAATCGAACGGAAAGTGGAGAACATGTGTCGACTATTCCGATCCGAATAAAGCTTGTCCCAAAGACAGTTTCCCACTTCCCGAATTGATCAGCTAGTAGATTCAACGGCCGGGCATGAGCTCTTAGTCTTCATGGACGCGTATTCTGGCTACAATCAGATACTGATGCATTTACCTTACCAAGAGCATACCAGCTTCGTAACCAATCTGGGACTTTATTGCTACAAAGTTATGCCATTCGGACTCAAGAATGCCGGGGCTACTTATCAACGATTGGTCAATCGGATGTTCGCCTAACAAATCGGGAAAACCATGGAAGTATATATGGATGACATGCTTGTGAAGTCACGATTTTCCACTGACCATATTAAAGACCTGGAAACTATGTTCAACATACTTCGAGAATACAGAATGAAACTCAACCCACTGAAATGTCATTTTGGAGTTGCATCTGGAAAATTCCTTGGGTTTATCGTCAATGCTAGAGGGATCGAAGCTAATCCTGAAAAGATCTGGCTATCAAAAATCTTGAAACTCCGAAAACTATAAAACAAGTCCAGAGTCTCAATGGGAAAGTAGCAGCATTGAGCAGGTTCATTTCAAAGTCCATCGACAAATGCATTCCCATCTTCGATCTGATTCGAAAAGGAAAACGAAACTTTGAATGGACCACGGAGTGTGAGGGCGCTTTCCAAGCATTAGTTCAGCATCTATCCACACCACCAATCCTATCAAAGCCTATTGATCATGAGAAATTGTACGTATACTTGGTGATATCAGAAAACGCTATCAGCGCTGCCTTAATTCGAGAAGAAAACAAGATACAAAAGCCAGTATACTACGTTAGCAAACGATTGACTGGAGCTGAAAGGAATTATCTGAAACTAGAAAAGTTGGCTTATTTCCTTGTTATTGCATCAAGGAAGCTCCGACCATATTTCCAAGCACATCCTATCATTGTGTACACCGACCAGTCGTTACGACAGGTCCTTGCGCGGCCTGAGATGTCTGGTAGGTTACTCAAGTGGAACATCGAGCTAAGTCAGTTTGATATTACTTATACTCCAAGTCGAGCCATTCAAGGACAAGTCCTAGCCAATTTCATAGCTGAATTTACTGTTCCAGAGGACTTGCCCGAAACCAGTGAATCTCCCGAATACGTCTGGAAGCTGTATACTGACGGTGCATCAAACGACCGGTGTTCGGGCGCTGGTATTGTACTTGAAACTACCGAAGGCCGATCTATATGTTATGCTTTGAAGTTCGATTTTCATGCAACCAATAATGAAGCTGAGTATGAAGCCCTCTTAGCTGGACTAAATCTTGCCAGAGATTTGAGAATTATCGCTGTGGAGATTTATTGTGATTCACAGTTAGTTGTATGTCAGGTACGGGGAGAGTATCAAGCGAGAGATCAAAGGCTAGCTTTTTATTTAGCTCGAGTTCAGGAAGTGCTGAATCAGTTTGATTATTATGACATTTATTGTATACCTCGAGAATGCAACCAAAAAGCCGATTCATTGGCGAAGCTAGCCAGCACAGGTGAAGCTCAACAAATGGGACTCGTTCCCGTAGAGATGTTATCTTCTCCAAGCATTGACCGGGCAGAAATAGAATGGGTATGCAAAACCGTCCCCGAAAAGGATTCATGGATGACTCCACTCAAGAATTACATTGAGCACGGAACACTGCCGGAGCACAGGAGTGAAAAGAGACAAGTCCTTCGGAAGACCTCGCGATTCACCATCCAGAATGGAATCATGTACAGAAGAGGGTACTCCGTTCCTTTACTCCGGTGTGTCGCTCACGATGAAGTTAAACGAGTATTGCACGATGTACACGAGGGAGAATGTGGCGATCACATAGGGGGGCAAGCACTTGACAAGAAAATACTTCGGTACGGATATTACTGGCCGACCGTGAATTGTGATGCGTCGGATTATGCAAAGAAATGTGATAGGTGTCAAAAGTACGCTCGAATTCCTAGAGCCCCTCCTATTGAGATAACGCAAATGGTCAGCCCATGGCTATTTGCAATGTGGGGCATCGATATCATTGGTACTCTACCTCTGGCAAAAGGTGGGGCGAAATACGCCATCGTCGCAGTTGATTACTTTACAAAGTGGGCTGAAGCTGAAGCTCTTGCTACCATAACGACGAAGAAAGTAATCAACTTTGTAGTCCGCAACATCATCTGTCGATTCGGTCTCCCACACACCATTATTATGGACAACAGAACCCAATTCGACAGTGCTGAATTTAAAGATTTCTGTAACCGATTTCACATCCAAAAGAAATTCTCTGCAGTTGCACACCCTCAGGAGAACGGATAGGTCGAAGCGGTTAATAAAGTTATAAAGTCCATCCTGAAAAAATGACTGGAAAAGATCGAGGGCAAGTGGGTCGATGAACTTCCTATGGCTTTATGGGCTTACCGAACAACCCACAAGACCGCGACCGGCCACACTCCATTCTCTCTCTCTTATGGTTCAGAAGTCGTTATTCCAGTTGAGCAAGAAGTACCTTCTCATTGTGTGACATACTATGATCCAAAGACAAATGCTATATTACTTGCTGAATCTCTCGATCTACTAGATGAGAAGCATGAAGAGGCTGATTTGAGGGCAGCCGCGCATCGAAGTCGAGTCGCCCGATTGTACAACGCCAAGGTCCGCCCGCGAACCTTTGAACTAGGCGATCTCGTCCTGAAAAGAATCTATCTAGTTCCTTCGCATATGAAGCCAACATGGGAAGGACCGTATATTATTGAACGAAGGCTCGGAGATGGCACATTCAAATTATCGACCATTGACGGTCTTACTCTGCCAAGAGCCTGGAACAGCGAAAGTCTCCGTCGCTACTACACATAACAGGCTATGTTATCTCATTTAGTTTATTTTCCATTTTCGCAATTTTTTTCTGCATTTCGAAATTAGAATTTGTAATAAGGCAACTGACTTTGCCATATTTTCTTATTTTAGCAATAAAATGCAATCTCTTCGAGCCAGAGCTGTGATTTACTTGAAATGCTTCATATGATCATCACTATGCATGGAGAGCTAAGTTTCATCATGCGGTGGAATTTATTCAAATAGGGAGTGACTATGATGCAACCGGTCACTCGCTAAGTGAAATCCGAGCTCGGGGACAAGCCATCACATCAAAGTCAAAAATGGATTGATGCACGACAATCCCTCACTTAACTCTCGGTTCCCAGAGTGCGAACTGGAGTATTAAAATACGTCTACGAAGAGGGTGGATCCGTCCGCCTAACGACTTCGTCCGTATCTGAGCCAAGTTTGAGGAGGGTGGACCCGTCCACCTAACGACCTCACTTGTTAACTCAGGGTGGATGAGATTCGACCATCCATGATCCTGATACACCTTTCGTTCCTAGAGTGCGAGCAAAATCCAAAAACATACAGCAGATGTGACTAACCGTCTGCTTAAAAACTCCGAACTCCCAGAGTGCGAGTCGGAGTATAAACATCAACTCCGGATTCCCAGAGTGCGAAAAGGAGTATAAACAACAACTCCGAACTCCCAGAGTGCAGGTCGGAGTATAAACATCAACTCTGGATTCTCAAAGTGCAAAACGGAGTATAAACAACAACTTCGAACACCCAGAGTGCGTGTCGGAGTATAAACATCAACTCCGGATTCCCAGAGTGCGAAACGGAGTATAAACAACAATTCCAAACTCCCAGAGTGCGGGTCGGAGTATAAACATCAACTCCGGATTCCCAGAGCGCGAAACGGAGTATAAACATCAACTTCAAATTCCCAGAGCATGAATTGAAGTATAAATATCAACTGTGAGCTCCCAAAGTGCGAGTCGAAGTACAAATGTCGATTCCAAGTCCCCAGAGCGCGTGCATATGACTTAAACCTAAGTCGGCGTGACCAACCGCCAATAAACAAATGAGGATCCCAGGAGTGCGGATATGATCATCGACAATCAGACATTCGTGAATAAACCGCTCAATCTCCACTCGTCTCAAACATCCATTCAGTGGCACTAGACTCGACATGTTATAAGTGAGAAGCAATCGCTGACTGATGTTCTACAACTCATCCCCGAGACTGGAGGGCTGGACTTAAGCATCGACCATTGACTGAAGCAGTGCGACGTCAAAATTCAACTCGCCTCCCAGTCGCGAACCATGTCCGTGGTTCCCAGACTTGGTGCAAAAAGACAAACTTGACTCGGAAGCTGAAACTTTACAAGTGCATTTCAAACATTAAAACACTTAACCAAATACACAAGAAGCTAAAAAAGAAAAGTTTCATTTCTACTGTTTATGAAAGAAATTCATGTACAAGTTTGTTCCCAAAAAATTCTTACTAGCAGGGGCCGAACCCGCATCTATACACGGCCAAAAAAATGCAAGTCAAAATAAACCGTGGAAGCATGTCTAATCTTTCTGCTTCCTCGGCTTCCTTCTCGGTGTAGACCCGCTGGAGCCGCCACTATTTTTCCTCTTTGAGCCTTTGCCTTTCGGTGGTCGGTCTCCAGGCGGGGGCATGATCTCAACATCCTCCTCCGAGCTCGTATGAATAGGAATGCTTCCTGAGGGTGAAGTCGGAGGAACAGGATCAAGTGTAGAAGATGGAATGGGCACGCCGATGATGAAAACTGTAGCACCAGGAGATATCATTCTGAGCGGAGCTGGGCCGGGCCCTGCCATCCCACCGCCAAAACTGCCACCTTAAGCCGCTGCTGCCATTTCAGCGTCGATTTGTGCGAACATCTCCTCTTCAGTAACCACTCGAGCCTCGCTGGGGGCATCAGTAGTTGGCACTGAAGAACTTGTAGCAGGAGCGCTTCCACCCATAACAAATGGCAGGTCGGCAAGAGGATCGCCATGACGGCGAAAAAGTTCTTCCATCAGTTGCTCATCAAACACAAGCGTGCTTCCCTGCGCATCGTCGAGTGGGGCAGTTTTAGTAACTATGATCGCTTTGGTCACGATAGCCTCATGCGTCTGATATGATTCTTGATTAGCAGGAGGCATGGCCGGTGCAGCATCGATCACTGGACAAAAAATAAGAGAACTGTCAGAATTTATTTCAGATAAAAATTCCGATTTAAAACAGATATGTGGAATGTCCAGAATACCTTCCTCAGTTTGACTTGTAGGCGGCAAAACGGCTTCAGTAACTTGCACTATAGCCGGAGACATCTGCGGCCGATCTAGATTGTAGGCAGGAACAGCTTGGGGATCGACCGCAGACGAGGATTCGGGCTGGGTTGACGCTGGAACTTCAAGACTCGCCTTATGATGGTCAACCCCTGAACCCTCTCCTACTTCGAAGTGCTGGGCACCGAGTCTTTCCTTTTCATGCAGAATCATTGACTCGTGAAGAATCTTCCTTTCATCTTCATTCAGAATGCGATTCTCGAGTTCAAACTCATCCATAGACTCACCCAGATGCGCCTCCTTCTCTTCTTCAACTAATCGACCCCAAGCGTTGTAGAGATGCGCCGGATAATCGTCGAGCCAGGCTAGACCCCAATGCCTCAGCACGTTAGCGTTGTAAAAAACGAGAAGGTCTTCGATATCAGCCTCTAGCCTGGACTCGGCCGATTTCACCTTCTCCTCGACCTCAGTCTCCACCTTGCGGACTTTAGCCACAACCGCATCCCGTTCACCCCGGAGCAGAACAGCCTGCTCGCATGCCTCCTGGGCTGCATTATTTGCATCATCCTTTTCCTTGGCTATGTTGGAGAATTTATCCTTAAGCTCGTTGAGTTCCTTGACCGCCGCATCTCGTTCGGCAGTGACCGTAGTATTCCGATGGCCCATCTCCTCCACCAAAGCAACATGTATCTACCTTAACCTCTTTATTGCCACGTTCGCTTCATCAGCTTTTTTGGTGGCCTCAATTTTGGATTTCCGAGAAGACTCGGCCTCAGCAGTGAGCACTTGAATGATCCGGTCCCTTTGAGTGAGTTCGATCTCCATTTTATCAAGCGCTTTGGCTCGCTCAAAGGCCACCGTGGAAGCCTTATTTGCAGCCTTTACCCACTCTCTGTACTGGGTGTAGATGTCATGAACGTAATCATGCATCGTGTTTTCCACTCCAGATGGGATTCTCTTTAAGTGAGGTGGAAAGACGTAGCCATCGAAGCATATGTTCGTAAAATCCTTCCTCATCTGAGCCAATTTAATGGCCCCTTCTCCTGTGGGCTCAATTGGGACCTACTCCGCAATTATGGAGGCCGCGGTTTCGACTCTCTAGAGATGAGTCTCAGATCTAGAAGTGTGAGAAGATGGCCTGTGAGGAGGAGGCTCTGGTGCATGTGGAACAAGAACAGGAGGTGGAGATGGAAGTCTAAGAGGAGGAGTGCGGGATCTAGAACGATGTCTGTATTCTCTGTCCCTATCACGCCCATACCTATCTTGTTTAGAGTACTCGCGATCGCGGTCTCTATCTGAGTCTCTCCTGCGGGAATCATAATAGGTAGAAGACTTTCGGGCCGAGCGAAGATTCCCAAGCATTGATCCTCGTCCGGACATCGTACCTGAAAATGAGAGACGAAGGAAAAGTTTGTGATTTCTCAGGTTGGACGATTTACAGTTATGAATCATGTAGTGCAGTGAAGTGTATGCATGTGCAACCCCCTGACCAACCGGAAATGTCGGTCGCACTCATAGCAAGCGACCCGCTCAGTTCAAGAGCATTATCAAGCTCCTTCATCCCGGTGTCGTGTTGAAATGACACATAATCTAGAATCGGAATATCAGCAAGCCCTTCGAAAGGATTCTCTACTTGCGGGGGAGGAGCCTTCGAAATTCTAATCCCTTAAATAGGCAAAGACACAACCACGGATTTCAATCTCATGGATTTAGAACGCTTATAAGCAGCCGCCTTGCCTTTTCTCCTTCCTCCTAAATCCTGGACATCGGATGAAGGCCCAGCTTTGAGCTCGTTATCAGTAGGTGTTCTCTTCGGGTCAACTTCTTCAGCTATTACAACTCCGAGCACCTTGTGTTTCACCCGCTTCTTCGAGACCGCTCTAAGTGTCCCTTCCAGCCTTATGCTTTGCCTCCGTTCAATCAGCCCGACAGTCCTCAAGTTTTTGTCGGTTAGAACCAGGTCAATGTGCCTCTCTTCACCCGGAACCGCTTGGAGGATCCAAACTAGCTCTCTGAAATACCCACCATCGGGTCGAGAAATTGCGGCTGTAAAAGAAGAGAATTATGTCAACTTAGAGAATGATTAGTATTGTCTCGATAGTTCATGAAAGAGACTGCAACACTTACGTCTATCCAACCATCGCTTAGCGAATCCAGGGGGCATCGAACGTAGAACCATTCCGTTTTGAAATAACTTAGTCTTCCCTAGGATCTCGTTACAATTTGACAGTTCCTGACCGCTTCCAAGAATGTGAAGGAAGGGCTATCTCCGCGACTCTTAATGTTAAATAGATATCTGATCTCGATCGGCTTTGGTGGTCGAAAGAGGATCTCCATAAACAGAATGAAGGTGCTATTCAGCAAGGCGTACCCATTGGGGTGTAGCTGAGATGGAGCTATTCTAAGGAATGATAACATCTCCCTTATATATTGATTGAAAGGAGGAAGTGTCCCCGCCATGCAAGCGTGACGATCGAAAGCAGTAAACCCCTCCGGGGGAGCACGTGGTCTATCATTTGACCCAGGCAGTAACACGTCGTCAAGCGACAATCCCTGCCTTAAACAAATCCATCCCAGCATATCTTCGGAGATGCCGGACGACACCGAATCTTGTGGACGACAAATGAACCGGGCGCCTGGAAGCTCGTCCGGAGCTGGATCTATAACTTTGGCTTCAATAACCGGTATCTCGATGGTTGAAGGAATTGAACTCGGGAGTTCCTGCTGCTGTGAACTTGAAGGTTCCATGACTAACTAGCTTATGAAAAATCATTGTTAAACAGACAATAATGCTCGTGCATTCCCCAGTGTAAAGTGTGTGAATGTGTTGTGCAGTGCAGTACTGTATATCACTTGAAAATTCTACGGAATTGGAGAAAGCATGTAAACGATAAGACTTTGAAATTCTGTCGGAATGACCGTCATCGCTGACCGTCACTACCGTGCCATCCAGATGTTAGGGATCGATCCAAGTTAAAGTTTGTTAAAATTTTGTTAAATTATAGTTCCATCGACGAGCTTCGAAAGGCAGTCAAGTATGCAGTTCTACAGTCAAGTCCGGTTATGCAAAGCTGAAGTTCGTCGGAGTCAAGTATTTGGTAGTGTAAGATTTTGAATCCATCAGGGCTCAGACATAGGTCAATCACCAGAGATGCAAGTCGTGACAATCCAGAATGCAGCTGCTCGTATCAATCAAGGGGGTCCATTTTCGTATCGATTGAGTTCGAATCGATACATTTCGTATCGATCGTGTTCGACTCGATACATTTCGTATCGATCAAGGGAACGAATTCTGCATCAATCACAGGCTTCGATTTTGTATCGATCAACATTGGCGACTTCAAACCAACTTATAATGCCCATTTCGTATCGATTGTAAGTAATCGACTTCGAATCGATCGTCGAAGTCAACTACATATTGATCGACACAAACTCCAGCCACTGCCCATCGATACGAAGTCATTTCATCCCTCCACATGATATTCACTCAACTACGGATTGATACAAAGTTCCATCATCCCCAGACCGATACAAAGAGAACCCTTTCCTTGATTGATCGATGCGAACACTTATAACTCATCCACAACAATTCACTCTGAACCGATTATGGCCTTAGCATCCCTGGAGATCGATTGTGTGATTGGCGATCGATCTCAAATTCCATTGCTATAACGTGGATTGGATGCCCAATTACCTGATTTTGGTAACTAGTTTAAAGAATTAAAGGATGTGATTCGATTCGAAGGCGAAGAATAGTTTCCTTTCTTGGTCTCTGAAGCGATACGAAAGCAAAGCACAAAAAGTGAAAAGTGAAAAATGGCTAAGTCCATGGTATTTATATGGACTCGAAGTTGAAAGGAGGAAACGATTCGCCTCCCACAGGGTTCGACCAGTTACAAAATGTTACCGAAGGATCGATTCGAATGGATTATTCGTATCCATCCACAATCCATCAATACGAAATCCTTGTTCGTATCGATCATTTTCAACTCCTTCCCTAGAGTATCGATACGAATATTGATACGAACGATCAGTTCGAATCCATCATATCGCAGCTCCCAGAAGCCAATGCCCATCGATATGAATTGTCTATTTGTATCCAAAAACATCATGTCCATCGATGCGAGATACACAACAGGGGTTGTTCTGAAGGCATTGAACTCCATCGATACGAATGACCGCTTCGTATCCATCGAACCCCACATCCATCGATTCGAAATGCTCATTTCGTATCCATCAATGCAGTGAAAATCGATGCAAAGACAATATTTCAACCCTTCACATCGATTCAGGAGAGGATCGTTACGAAGGAACATTCAAAAATAACCATCAAGCGTTATTACAACGAATTTCACGTCCGTTCAGGAGAGGATCGATACGGAATTCAATATAAGATAAACTGACAACGACTCGTGAACGTCAACGAGAGTCAGATTAACATATATGCATATATGTCGGACTAATCTTCAATGTTCTAGATTTACAGGAATTGGAAACTCATTTGATAATGATTACAACAACAAACGGCTAATCACTAGCATACAACAATTAGTTGCAACAATACAGGGTACAGTAGTTGGCAGTCAACAGTTTACATTGTCGAGAAAATCAGTCAAAGATTACAGCTTTCATCGAAAAGACGATAACTATTCAGAATGAAGATTGCAGCATTTCAAAGCACATCATGTTTCCACAAGACGTACGTTGGGGGGAAAATGTTATCCCGCCTTTTGGCAAGACCGTGACACCAAGGAATTGACTAGTAACTAATGACGGTTCGTCTTAGAGATCGGTTATACGCAGGTTCACTATGTATATCGACGAATTTTGTCCGAGTCTGGATCAAGCTACAATTGACGAGACACGACGAGTGAAGCCATGAAAGTCAACGTTCCAAATTTCAAGTCAATCCGAGTTCGTATGCTCAAGTTACGATCGATGCAAAATGAAGGAAACAGCTCAATTTTCGTATCCATGGCTAAGCCTCTATTCGAATCCATCGGCTTCGTATCGATCAGAAGGCCCCAGTTCGTGTCGATCAACTTCGCATCCATCGCCAAGTCACATTTCGTATCGATCAACTCCGCATCCATCAGGTTCCGTTTGTTCGAATCCATCGAGTATGTTTCGACCAGCAACCCTTTGTTCGTATCCATCGGACAACTGCTATTTCGTATCGATCATGGGACTTCTGTTCATATCCATCGAGCATTGCGCTATTCGTATCCATCGAGCATTGCACTGTTCGTATCCATCGCAAAGTTGCTTGTTCGTATCCATCAAGTCGAAGTGACTATGATCGATACGAACAAGGGTTACCTTCGTCGATACGAACAGAGTCACTATCATCGACACGAACAAACCACCTCCATCGATTCGAACAAGGCATGCTATGAATCGATACGAAGGAGACTGCTGTCGATCGATTCGAACTGGGCAGTGGACTTCGATGCAAACAAGGCGAAGATCAAGGATGACTCGGCCAACTCGGCGAAGGAAGTGGATCGATACAAGGAATGCTCGCCACGTCACCACCTAATCACGCGCAGCTATCGAGTCGAACAGGATCGAGTCGAAATCATCGATACGAACGAAACAGCCAGCCGAAAAGCACCATTTCGTATCGATCATATCTACTAATCTACAAGTCCAAATGCTATGAAATTTTCACAGGAGCTTACGCACGTGCTAAAGAATGTCCACGCCAAATTTCGACTCCATTTGATGAAATCTTGATCGATACGAAATTCGTTCGTATCGATCACGGATCGGGCCGAAACTTCACGGGCTTGGGCGCGCGGGCCTATTCACGTGCCAGGGGGATTCTCCCAAGATCTGAGCGAAATATCAGCCTCCTACACCTATAAATAGAGCCCCAGGGCATACAGAAAAAGGGGCTTCTTCTTCTTTGAATTCTCCAATGCCCAGACTCTGCCGGATCCAGATCTAAAACTCCATAGCTGCTGCTACTAACGAAATCTCATTGTTGTACATCATCATTATCTGTTGTAACCCGCTGAAATCAATTGTAATCATCAAAGAAACATCAATAAAGCAATCAACTTCATAGTGGAAGTAGGCAACACGCCGAACCACTCTAAATTCTTGTGTTTCTGTGCGTTCTTACTATTTTCCTATCTGTTTTTTGGAGTTTTTGTTAGATAATCCTCTTTTTCCATTTAATTTCTTCATTTTATCTCTTCAAAAACTTTCGAAGAGTGTTGTGCCCAATTTTGGTACAAACAAAAATATACTTTATTTTAAAATTAAAAGATAAGAAAATAAGAAATAGAGATCAAAGATTGCTACCAGGGACTTTAACAATATTCTATGACTCTATATACCATACCATACCATAGCCTTGGGATCTTCATATCTTGATCTTTATACGCATGAGTCTTTATATTCATTTCTTGAGTCTTTATCCAGTACAGTCTTCGATTCAATATATGTATAATATCCTGCACTATACACTATATAAATTGGCAAAATCATTAGTATCCATATTTTATAAAAATGTATTTTTGTTACCAAGGTTGTTATCATCAAAATCAATAATTAAGGTATTAACAATATATATATAAAGACATTTGTTCATCCTTTTTTGATAAGAGAGTTCTTTATAAAATATCTTCGATAAGATCTCTATTTTCATTTCTATTTTAGGATGAGTGAAATTTATTGAGTGATTTATTTTTTATAATATTGTTGTACTCCCTTTTGAAGTGAAGAAATAATAAATATTGTTGGATCCGAGGACACAAGCATAGCCGAACTGTGTTATATCCGTGTGTTCTTTCCTTTCTTTCTTTGTAATTTGTATCATTTGATTTTCTCCAACAACGGTGCCAAAAACTTATTTATTAACGACTAATTTTCCATCGAATTAGAAAATAGCCGATAAAATATTAATTAAAAATGACCGTAAGTGCACGACGTACAATTTTAGTACGTGGCGAGTACGGGT
Organism: Allium fistulosum; assembly: GCA_030737815.1. Classification (NCBI taxonomy): domain Eukaryota; kingdom Viridiplantae; phylum Streptophyta; class Magnoliopsida; order Asparagales; family Amaryllidaceae; genus Allium; species Allium fistulosum. The sequence goes on along the minus strand of CM060901.1, from coordinate 1,271,906,180 downwards.
CGATCCGTAGGGAATTGTATTGATTTTAAAATTTCTACTCAATCGAATTTAACCAAGGTTTGAAGTTGTGATTAGATAGAAATATAAATAAACTAGGAATAGAAAGTGGATAAAAATATGAGAGTTTGAAGGCAATTTAGAGGCAAATCTCTTCTTATGATCACATAAATCAATATATAGGAAATTATGATCTCTCTTTTTTGGTCATTAGTAAATTTAGTTGATGTGTTTATCATGAGTATGGCCTATTTGTGCTATTCATTAGCCCAACATAAACCATCAAACTATAACACACCCACTAAACCACTTATTAACTCTCATGAAAATGATAATGAAATTATACATAAAATCTATTCTAAGCATGATCTATTTACTATTGATTAGTAATATAGACCAGTAAATTTTGATTCTAAAATTCACTTCATTACCATAATCATATGTAGATGAAAAGGTAATTTATGTCTGTGTTTGTTTAAGTATAGCCTATTTGGTGTCAACAACATAGGCTATCAAATTCAAAGCTAAAACAAAAAAATCTTTACTCATTCAAACATTTCCATTAAGCACAAAAAGGGATAAAAAATTAGCAAATGTTGAATCTACATGATTAAGAGAGCTTCATTACCCTTAAATTGAAGGGGTTTAGCCTCTCATATTTGTTATCATTTCTACAAATATAGAGTTCAACATGAAACAAAAACAAGAGAAAATTGCAAGCTAATTAAAAATAAAAGAGAGCTAAACTACTTGCATAAGAAATAAAACTAAGCTACCAACATAAGAGGAAAAAGAACATTTAAACAAGAATAAGCATGAATTAAAATTGCATTAAGAAAATTACATAAGAAGAAAATGGCTAAGAAGCCATGAAAGAGAGAAAGAGATTTTATATTTACAATTTGTGCCTAAAACTAAACTAACTAAAGAGAAGGCTAAGAGCTCATTACGTGAAACATAAGGGGTATTTATATATGTCTAAAACCATAATCATATTTTTGGGGACTACGCAAAATACCCTTTTAGGAAATGTAACCTCCAAGTAATCATTAGCATCAGCATAATCCTCCATTTAAATGTTCATGTAGCTTTAATCATGTGCATTAACTCTTAATAGGAGATCATGGTAAGTGTGTAGGTGGGGTCCTCCATGTTGCATGAAATGGTTTATTTCTATTTTCATTTTGCATTCTTCACTTGTACATGCATATTTCCATGAAGACTTCTTCATATTTCCATTCAAATTCCTACAAATATAAATAAAATGCACAAATAAATATTCTCAAAATTAATACATGCACAAAATGATCAGTTTGCCCCTATATAAAGATGAAAAAATGATGATTTGAAAATAATTTGAATTTTGGTTTAAACATGTTAAAACATCCTATATGCTCATTTATTTAATTAAATTAGATTAAATATAGAAGTAAAAATATGCACATTTACGTGCACATCAAACACCTCCACACTTATCTTTTTATTCGTCCTCGAATAAAGTAAAACTAAGATAAATCTATTTTCGTAGGGAGCACGATTGCATTGAGTGTATGCAACAAGCCGTTAAACCTCTAGGTGTCCCTAGTAGGACGAGTGTTGTCTTGTGAGGGTTTTAAACAGATACTACCAACAAATTCCAAATGCAGCATGAAAAAAATTCCTAAATTCAAGATTTATTTACAAAGATATGGATGAAAGGATTCCAAAATATTTACAAATGAAAATTTTACTTTAAATTGACATGAACAAGTTAAATATAAGTTTTGGTCATCATCATGAAATTTTATCCATTTTACTTGTCAAAATTTCCAACAAAAATTAAGTTTTTATCACAATTAGACTTAAGTTTAGCTAGTTGTTTCGGTTGATCACATAGTGCAACTATGAAATAGACCCTTAGTTGATTATCAAAGTTTATCAAAGTGGTATTTTCATTTATTTTGAATAATAAGTCAAATCAAATAAGTGAAAATAGTGCTTGAATTTCAATTGCTTACTCTCTCTTTATTTAAAATTTTACTAATATTAACAATATTTACCTATGCCTAACTCAGAAAACTGAGGCCAGATATATTACCCATGCACTACCTTTCGGGCTTACGTAAGGGGAATACAGAGCATGGCGAGTGAACACACAACTGTATGCATTATTAATAAAAGAATTTTTATATACATACACCTAACTCAGATAAACTGAGGTCAGACATACCGATCGTGCACTACCTATCGGGCTTACGTGAGAAGGGTACAGAGCATGGCGAGTGTACACACTTGCGTGTGAACACATGACTCCAGGTGTTTCTTATTTTTATAAAAACCATTTTTTATGCTTTATATATATACATATTTTTTTCTTTTTCTTTTTTTAAGAGAGTTTTGTAAAATCATCTTAGCACCATTTAACTTAGAAGATAAAAAATGTTATATCCTTTACTTTAAATTCACCACTTTTTTAAGCAAAGATTTTCCATTAAGATACTTCATAATTATCACCCATGAATCTTCCTACATACTAGTTAAACCATCGTTACTTGTAATTAAACTTCATTTTTATTTTTGTTAAAACAAATAAATTTTCAAAAATTTCAATTTAATAACCAAAATCCTATACTTATCCTATAATGTTTGTTTAAAAGTAAATCAAAATGCTAGAAAGAAAATTTGTTTTGGATTTTTTGAATTTTTTTTAGTTTTGGTAGAAAATAAAAAAATAATAATAAACTATGAAAAATAAAAAATGAAGATGAGACTCCCCCCCCACACACACAATTTTGATTGTGTCCCCACAGTCAACCCAAGTGAAAGGAGAAAAATAAAATAAAAATAAAAATATAACCTATATTTACATGAAATGAAAAGTTTATTATTTACAAGACATCAGAAAATATACCGCTAAAAGTAAATGAAACGGCGTCCAAAGACCAATTCATTCATCTTGTCAAGTATGAGAGACATAGCTTAAGCATAGAAAACCAAACCATAAAAGATTTCAAAGTTGAATGTTGATTTGGAAAAACGAATGTCATTTTATTAAAAATCATATAAGTTGTTTTGCTTTCAATGATTTTTTGGGGTTGATAAAACAATTGGTTGAAGTTTAAGTTTATTTTCACCAAATTGAAATTCAAACTTATCACTGACAAATACTTCCAAATTATTGATTTCAAAATCAACATGGTGATTTAAATCTTCCCCTTCAGAATTCAACAAATCATCTTCGAAAAGTCCAAAAAAATTGTGTTCACAAAATTCGTCTTCCTTTGTTGGATTATCAACAACTTCATTGCATATATCATGTTCAAAATCCAAAGTTATTGTATTCAATTTTTCAAAATCGAAAAAAGGAAGATCGAATTTTAAATTTGGTTCCACATCCTCAAAAGAATTGAAATCCAACTCAGTTATCGAATTTTCAATAACTTCATTAAGATTGTCGTTTTCAATTTCAAAAGCTGTTATTTAAAAATCATTAACTTTGGTAAAAAGCGGATTATTATTTGACTCGTCATAAGTTAGGATTTGATTTTGTTGCTCACGTTGTTTCATATATGTTTCAAACAATAAATCCGTGTGATCTTTCTGAATTTCGTCCATTTGCTCAATAAAATCAAATTTATAATTATTAATTTGAGAATTTTCAATTTGAAGCTGTTGAGAACAAAAATTGTCAATTGCACCATAATCGAGATTATTCCCATTGCCAAAATCATTTAAACAGTTGTTTCCATTTTCGTTTTGATTTTGAAATTCATTTTGGAGTTCAAAATTGAATTGGCATGAGTTATAATCGAAACCATTTGAATTTTGAAGTGAATTCAAATTTTGATTATTTTGAAATCCTTGACTTGAGTTATTGCACAAATATGAATTACACAAATCATTTATCATTTGATTTTTGTGTAGAGAGTTCATGTAAAGACGATCGTTTCAATGCTATTTTCAAGAGTTGAGGGTTGATCATCATTTTGAGAACTTTGTTGTTCAAAATTCGAATTATTATTTGTACAATAGTTATTAAAATATCCATAAGAATTTGGTGTGAAATTATATGGATTATATTGATTTTCACAACTATTGTAAAATTCTTATGAGCAAGAAAATTAGGCATTTTCAAAAATGGTTTTCCTTCTTCTTTTTTTTAAGGGAAAAGTATTTACCAAAGTGAATTATTTTTCAAAAGGGAAATTTGATTTTTGTTTTGTTTTTTTTAATTTTGGAAAGATTATTAATTTTTTTATTTTTTGGATTTTTGCTTGTCTAAAAAAAAGAAACTAACTTAAAAAATTTATTTTGGATTTAAAAAAAACTAAGTTAAGTTAAATTTACAATTTTTATTTTAGTTTTGGATTTTGTTGTTTTTTTTTAAATATGCATGAACTAATGCAACAAAATGAATGCAAATGACTTAATTACAAATTTTTTGTCCTTAGTAGCCTAACCCAAAATTATATAATCACACTTTGTCTTATATCAACAAAATATTTCTTAACCGGGTAATGGATATGAGTTATTGGTGCACCACGAATCACCGTAGCAATACAGCCGAAGGTTTAAGTACCTTCAAAGAAATAATCAGTATAATATTTACGAATCACCATAATATTTATAACTGATTATTGCTCTGCGATAGCCTAGACACCAAGAATATAAATTGTTCAAAGAAGATAACTTGCCAAGATACAATTAAGCCCTAGGTGAGCTCGTGACACCCTTAAGTTTGATGTCTAACCGTTATTATTAATCAAATTCTAAAATAAAATGCAGTTTGTGGGCCAATGAAGGGGTGATGAAATCCCCCACCTTATGTGGATTTCGGTGTTGCCCTTAGAAAAGAAAATAAGATGGTATAAATGCAAAACAGAAATTAAATGTGAATTAACGATGCAACAACGAATTAATTTTTTTTTTGTTTTTGAAATTTTTTTAAAATGCTAGCAATCAAAAATGTAATGGAAATAAAAACAAGAGATAATGTCACGATACCAGAGCATGCAGAATTATTAGCAAATTGTTTTAAAAGTAGTGATTTTTTTTCATTTAAGCAAGCAAGCAAAGCAGTTACTTTTGGCAAGCGGTTCTTTTCCTTATCTACTTTGGCAACCCGACAAAAGAGTCGAATAAGATATATACAATTTGTTTATACAAGGATGGAACAAAAAACAAAAAACAAAAGACAAAAATAAAAATTTATTCTTTTTAAAGAAAAAAGCAAAAGATTAGAGGAAACTTAACAAACAAAAGGAAAACTTAACATAAGTTTTAACAGAAGAAAACTTAAATGAAATTTTTTTTCTATTCCCTTTTCCTTTTTGTTTTTTTCAAATAAGAAGATATCTTAACAAGAAAAAACAAAAGGATTTAAAATAAATCAAAACAATTTAATCAACACAGCCCATCAAGCTAGGCCCAAGACCCGCAACATCTTCTATCTGATAAAAGAAATTCGTTCAAAAAAAAATCATTCTCAAATTCGTAAAACACAAATTCATTTTCCCAAATTCGTTCAACACAAATTTATTTTCAAATTCGTCAATCAGAGATTTCCTAAATCAATAATATATCAACGTAGAAACGAAATTCGAGAATTGGGTAGAGGTCGCGATTTTGTGGTAGGCCGGCATTGTAGTTTCAAGCGATGGGGTTGCGGAAGGTTGCGGTTTTAGATGGAAGGCAGTTGAAGCAGTGGTGATGTTCGATTCGAAAATTGCTGTTGATGTAAGAAACGGTTTTGGATGGAAGACGGTTTTGGATGAAAGTGTGGGGTATTTGAGGTAGGCCGATTTAAGTGTTGGTGGTGAAGGAATTGCTATTGATGGCAAGTGAGGCAGATGGTATGGTGGGATGTTGAACGTGGCCGGGGGAAGGGATGCAATTGTTTGGTAGCAGCCGAAGGGAGGCAATTGTTTGGTAGCAGCAGAAGGAGGGAAGGGAGGCAATTATATGGTTTTGTATGCAGGTGAATGAAGTATGGCAGCAGTTGTAGGGGAAAGTTGTATGAAGGGTGGGTATGACAGTGAACCAGAGAAGGGATGGTTTGTATGATGGTCTTGTGGCTATGCAGTGCAAGCTTGCAGGGAGATGGTGATGTTTTGGATGGTGAACTGTGGTGGATGTCAGGAATAATGAAGGGGAGATTTTGCAATGGGGTTGCTGTGATGAAAGATGGTTGACCAAGTTATGGTAGGGGATGGTTGAATACAACAGAGGTGACAGTTTCAGGTGGTAATGATCAGTTGGTAGGCTTGTGACTAGAAGTGGTTGCACTGCCGTGGGTAGTTGAAGTAGTGAGTTGGCAACAGATGTATGTTGTTAGTAGTAAGGTGCACAGTGTGCAGCAGCTTTTATGGTTGCAGTGTAGACAGAAGAGGATATGTTCAGTGGTGATATGAAGTTTGATGGACTGTGAGCAGTTTGTAGTGAAGACCGGTGGTTATGTATGTTGGTGACATAGGTTGAATATGCAAGCAGGCAGAACAGGGAAGTTGTATGGGTAAGATGAAGTTGCACAGATATGGATATGAAATGGTAGTATGAATATGATATGGATATGATATGGATATAAAATGCAGTAGGGAGGGGATGTTTGTGAATGGCGGGGGAGTGGTGGTTCAGGGATGCATGTTGGTTGTGACTGGTATATGTGCAGATGTGTTGATGGTGGGCGCACTGGTATTGCTGTAGCAGTGAATTGGAGTGTTGATGAATGAAGTGTGCAGGCAGGAATTTGTAGTGAGGCAGAAATGAATGTAAATGGGAATGTTGTAATATGGAAGTGCAGTAGTGACAGGAATATGTATGTGGCCAGGGTTGTATGGTGATATGCAGTGAAGATTGAAAGATGGTCGGCAGTTACTGATTGTGGATGGAAGATATGTGCGCAGCAGTTTGGAAGCAGTGGAGTGGAAAGAAACAAAATTGCAATGCAATGTAATGTATGTAACAAGTCCATGTGTGCGGCGCAGTGGAAAGGAGGTTTGGGTTTTGGTAGAAAGACCCAGGTTCGATTCCTACCATGCGCTTCTCTATCCTAAATAAATTTACCCGGGGTATGATGGCTTGAATCAGCGGACGGCTTTACTATACCCTCTCAGGAGTTTATCGGTCCGCCGGTTCTCCTGAGTTTTAACAAAAAAGTGTATGTAACAATACATTGCAATGTATGGTAAATAATGTAAAAATTTTAGATGCAACGCAACAGAAAATTTGTGAACAAATGCAATGGGTTTGCTCTCCTTTTTTTTTCTAAGAAGATTTGCAAATGAAATGAGAAAACTATCTCACTGTGAAAACAATGAAAGATTGGAAGTGAACCCAAAAGAAAATAAAAATGCACAGAAAAATGAGTAACCAAATGAAAATAGAAGAAAGAACAGCAAAGAAGCAAAGAAACGGAGAATGTGAAAAATAACAGTAGTGAACAGAGTTTGAAAATGAAACACAAAAATTGCAATGCAAATCTAGGTAGAGACAAATATGCAAGTGTCTGGCCTCACTGTAATGATATGAAATAGTGCAATGCAAATGTTCTTTGCTGCCTTTTTTTTTATTTCGCAAACTAATTTAACCAAATGCAACACTAACGAATTCAAAAATAAGACACCGGTTTTCCTTTTTTCTTTTTCTAGAAGAAAAAGAAAAGGAAAACACACAAAAAAATTAACCCAAATGAAACCAAATGCACATATCACAAAAAACACAAAGCAAATGCACAAAACAATTCTATTTTTTTTTAAATAGAAATATAAATACAAATAGAACTAGAAAACAAGCACACAAACACAATGCAACAATTTTTTTTTCTTTTTTTTTAAAATGCAAATTAACACACAAAATGAAAACACACAAAAATCAAACAACAAATAATTCGAAAAATAGAAATTAAAATCAAATTAATTCCCCGGCAACAGCGCCAAAAACTTGTTTATTAACGATTAATTTTCCATCGAATTAGAAAATTACCGATAAAATTTTAACTAAAAATAACCACAAGCGCACGGCGTACAATTTTAGTACGTGGTGAGTATAGATCGATCCGCAGGGAATTATATTGATTTTAAAATTTCTACTCAGTCAAATTAAACAAAGATTTGAAGTTGTGATTAGCTAAAAATGTAAATAAACTAGCAATAGAAAATGGATAAAATATGAGAGTTTGAAGGCAATCTAGAGGCAAACCCCTTTCCATGATCACATAAATCAATATATATGAAATTATGATATCTCGTTTTTGGTCGTTAGTAAATTTAGTTGTTGATGTGTTTATCATAAGTATGACCTATTTATGCTATTAATTAGCCCAACATAAACCATCAAACTATAACACACCCACTAAACAACTTCTTACCTCCCATGAAAATGACAATGAAATTAAATATAAAATCTATTCTAAGCATGATTTATTTACTATTGATTAGTAATATAAACCATCAAATTTTGGTTCTAAAATTCAGTTCGTTACCATAATCATATATAGATGAAGAGGTAATTTGTGTTTGTTTAAGCATAGCCTATTTGGTGTCAACAACATATGCTATAAATTTAAAGCTAAAACAATAAAAAATTTATGCATTCAAACATTTCCATTACGCACAAAAAGAGATAAAAGATTAGCAAATGTTGAATTTACATGATTAAGAGAGCTTCATTACCTTTAAATTGAAGGTGTTTAGCCTTTCATATTTGTTATCATTTCAACAAATGTAGAGTTCAATATGAAACAAAAACAAGAGTAAAATGCAAGCTAATTAAAAATAAAAGAGAGCTAAAGTATTTGTATAAGAAATAAAACTAAGCTACCAACATAAGAGAAAAGAGTACATGTAAACAAAAATAAGCATGACTTAAAATTGCATTAAGAAAATTACATAGGAAGAAAATGGCTAAAAAGCCATGAAATGGAGAGAGAGTTTATATTTACAATTTGTGCCTAAAACTAAACTAACTAAAGAGGAGGCTAAGAGCTCATTACATGAAACATAAGGGGTACTTATATATGTCTAAAACCATAATCATAGTTTTGGGAACTACCCAAAATACCCTCTTAGGAAATGTAACCTCTAAGTAATCATTAGCATCAGCATAATCCTCCATTTAAATGTGCATGTAGCTTTAATCATGTGCATTAGCTCTTAATATGAGATCATGGTAAGTGTGTAGGTGGGGTCCTACATGTTGCATGAAATGGTTTATTTCTATTTTCATTTTGCATTCTTCACTTGTGCATGCATATTTCCATGAAGACTTCTTCATATTTCCATTCAAGTTCCCACAAATATAAATAAAATGCACAAATAAATATTCTCAAAATTAATACATGCACAAAATGACTATTTTGTCCCTGTATGAAGATAATAAATGATGATTTGAAAATAATTTGAATTTTTGTTTAAACATATTAAAACATCATATATGCTCATTTATTTAATTAAATTAGATTAAATATGAAAATAAATATATGCATATTTACGTGCACATCACTTATATTTTTGGATGCCTTGCTTCCGCTGGCAAAAACTCTGATTTTGCGCTACAGAAAGTATGATGCTGGTTAAAAACTAATTCAGCGCATAACTGAACATCGTTCAAAACTCAATTGGTAAAGCGGACTAAGTACCAAATGCTTAGTAGTAAAAAGAAATTTTGTAATAAAATGCGACATAAGTGAAACATTTGTTCGTTTGTTTAAAACCGTTCCAAAATTTTCAATAAAAAAGATTAATTGAGCTAGTACACCCAAAAGTTATTACGTCAAAATCTACAGAAAATGCGGTCTCATCTAGTACGTAATGTAAATTTACATTTTACCCAAATACAGAATTTAACACTGATTCTCATCCGATTTCAATTCTATCATCCAAGCACGGTTAAAAAAAATCGAAGTATATTGAAAACCGATTTGAACCAAATCACGTATTGTCAAAACGGATAAAAAACCGAAACGAACAAGCCAACGTGGTTAATTGTGTGTATTTGATCTCTTGTGCATCGAAACCTTGTGAGCCATATACCATAGTAAGAGCATCTTCAACCCTAGTATGAATCCATTGTAATTTGGATGTCACATCATTGTTTAACATTTTCTATTAAGATGTCTCAAATGCTAATGTTTTTTGTTGATGTAATTAAAAAACTATTTGACATTGTCTTTTCCAATGTCTAATTCTAGGCATTCAACTTCACACAACACATTACCTTTTCTCTATCCTATAGTTGGTTTCAATTAAAATATTTATGAAAAAATTACACCTAAGCATTTTTTGTATCTATACTTTTGCATTGGATAAAATACATAACTAATGAATGTTAAATGCTTTCCCATAATTTTAACAATGTGTATTGACATTTGCCGTGTAAAATTTAGATAACAATACTTTACATATGGATTGAAGATACTCTAAATGCTGTCTGTGTCCTGCAAATTAAAAAGAATGCTCCTAGAGGGTCCGAAATATAATATATGTGGAAGGAACGAATTGACATCCAAAGGCTGTATATAGGGGGAGCTGAATTATTCAGCGGTGAAGATTCATTCGGGCTTAATTCCTGGCACAAAAGCTAGGCCTTTTAGAATTACTGAATTAAAAAATAAAGCTCAATTTAATCCGATCTGAGATTTTCAAAATCGAAAGAATCTTTTTTGGTTACTCGACCAAATGTGAACAGGATTTTTAAATTCGAATCATCTCATGAATTCCCGTTCCGTTTTATTATTATACTCCGGCTTTAACGTACCATCAGCCGCCCAGGATTTGGTCCAGTGTGTTTGAAAATTAATCAACCGACTTATCAACTTGCTTGTTTCAATGTTTCTATTTGATAGAAAGAATGCATAGGCGTATAGGCCACGTTGTGCAAATTCGTTAATTCATCGTGGCCCAATACACACATGAAACGGCCAACCAGTGGCTAAAACATTAAAATGTTTTATTGCGAAGAGAACGAGTATTCAATCTATTAAGCATAGCTTATGCGATTTGAATTGTGCAACGCTCGTTACCTGTTCGCTAAAATGCTACACTGATGCACATCATCCAGTTTTCCTTCTAATACAGAAACGTTGCATATGCCAATTTTCAGCCTAGCCAGTAGGTTTATAAGGTATGCATTTAAGTCGAGTTTACCGATTATACTTTGATTTTGTATATGATTCAATACCAAATTCATGTGGCAGCTAGTTTGTCTGATCCTAGCAGAGAAATATGGACATTTATAGTAATGCTTTAACGCCTATATTGGTAAAGACCCTTTGGTCCTTGACACCTATGTTTTTTAGATGTGTATAGTTTGAGAGATAGAACTTTGTACACAAATGAATCCTCTTGCTGCTCCAGCCACTACAAACATACTAAGTTCAGCGACGGCTACTTGCCGTCGACGACTGTCGCTAGCCGACGATAAATGCAGTCGCTTCTTAAGTCGTCGATCGAAGAAAAAAACACGGCTTTAGCGACGGCATCGTCGTTTACTTTTCGACGGTTAGGAACGGTCTCGTCGTCGTTAGCCGATGAAGGTCGATTGACACGTGACATGAATCTGTGCACCACGTATATGCAAAGTGTTATACAACTCTTGGCAAAATGACCTGTTTGGAGGTTAAATTTTTTTCCAGCCATTTTTTTACGAATCCAACCGTACGCATTGGATTAACACATTAACAAGCATCCATGGTTCGAATTTGGTCTCGTTCTAAGGTCGTCTGTTCTTTGAATGAAGGGTTTTTAGTCCGAATATCGACGAACGACTATAAATTTAAAATTCAAGATCGACACCTTACAGCTGTTTATTTTTTCATCTTCTTCTAGGAGCAGGTCAAGTATACTTTAGATCGACATAAGATCCAATGAATTTAGTTTTCCATCGATTATTTTAGTTTCTATAATATTATCATGCAAAATACAGTTAAAGATTCATAATTAATTACCCAACAGTTTAAAAAAATATTTTAATCCGTAAAAATGTTACACAAAATCAGTTTTATCGAATTTGCTTAATGGAATGACTAAAAGTCGCATAGATCGGTTGTGAGAATTAGATTTTCAATAAGGTTAAATATTTGAATTATCCGAAGACATATAATCGAAAATACTAATTTAACCGATTAGAACAGTCGTTACGTTGAATGGTTGTGCTAAATTTCTTGTTTATTTTTTAGTAATTAAATTAGTATTTTTTTTTTAAATAATGGGAATTAAATAAATAAATTATTTAATTTGGTAAATAATAAAATGGCTAGTCGTCCGAAAAATTTGACGCACCGTCGACTGCCGTCACCACGTGCTGCCGCTAAACACAGTATATCTTGTAGTGAGCTGGTAGTTTATTTTCAACTCTCTGCTTGCTTCAAATTTGAATTTTGTGATTTTCAATTTTCCACTCCTGCAGACTGACGACTTTTTTTTTCGTCTTGTTTTTTGCTTCTACTCATATATATTGCATTAAAGTAAAAAAAAACGCAGGTACATGAATCATCTGTCTGATGAGTATTTTGGAATTTTGCCAATTAAGGACTGAAATAATGTGCTAGCATGAGAGTAGATGTTTTGGAATAGAGCAATGATTGAAGAATGTGATTGCTAAAAGGAGATGGCAAATGCCAAATGTTTCCATTTTAAACAAAGTTTCAATAGGACATCCTTATTGACGACAGTTATGAATACATCTTATGGAAGATTTCAAAGCCTTGTTGTATTTGACCATTGAGCTCAATTACCTATATAAAGGTATGTATTTTTAATTTACAACCCATTCTATTTATTTCCACCAGTATCGTTGTCTGTATAAATTGGTGAAGGTATTTGTTCATGTTATACAATAGACATGACATATGTGTTCTAGTTTCTACCATAGTAAATCTTGGAGATTCCCTTAACCCAGGTTACCCAATCTACACTAAATCTGGACAGAGGTATTATAGACATTTCATATTGGAGAACATAGCGAATTCACAGTGTTTTTACCATTAGTTATAACTAATATCAATGTGGGGATGCAGATTAGCTGTCTTCTCTTGTTTTCACAATTTTCACTTCATATGATTTGATATGGGGTGGAAAATGAACAGATAATTTAACCTGCGCTTGTTCTTTTATGACAGATATAAAGCAAAAAAACAACCAAATTGGCTATGTAAAGAAAACGACACTTGTTTTAATGTGACTCGTACATTACACTATCATGTGTGCCCTTGTGTGGGTTGCCATTAAACTGAATTAGTAGCTATAGGACTGTTTAATGTGAATACCCGATAACTTAACCTCTACGAATCTTGAGCTACTCATAGTTTAATATCTAGGGTTCCCACGCGTTAATATAACTATTTGAGTTAAGAGAAGTAGCGTGGTTAGAATATGAGTTTGAAACTCAAAATATCTGAAGTAAAAGCTTCATTGGTGGACAATTGAAAATTTTGTGAATATTTACACAAGAGTTGAAAATAAAAGAAAAAAGACAAAAAAAAAACCTTATCTCATAAATAGATCTTGTCTAAACTTACTACAAAAGCTGTCTTAATTTTCGATTTTATAGATATCCGTTTTCAAAGTGTGCAGGTACAAAATCAATTTTTGTATCCTACATATGAAAATGCGCTTGTGTAAAATCAGGAATGAAAACAGTTTTTGTAATAACTTTAAACAAGATCTATTTATGAATTAAGTTTTGTAAATCACTCTTTTTTTTTATTTGTTTTAGCATAAACATAACCTAAGGCTTGTCTAGCAGTGTTAATTTATTATACTTAAAACACATTCAAATCAGTGTTTCATTTGGTAAACTTTGTAACGTTAGAGTTTAGTTCTTCATGTTTACATCTACGACTCTTAATATCAGCTTCTGTTGTACCTATTCTAGCATTCAAATCCTTAATTTAAAATTTTGAGTCTTTCATTCTTTTCCACTAGTGTATTATTAGACTCCAAAATAATTTAGCGTCACTAGTCGGACCTTTCTTTTTAATAGTCAAATCATCAATATTTACCAGTGCTTTCCTTTTGAATCTTTTTAATGACTTATATTCACTACACAGAACACTAAAATCTTCTTTCAACTCAAAACAATATTTATTTTAGGGAAAAATATATTAGAACATAAAATATTAAAATAATTGGTCACACAGTGGATCTCAATCATTAGATTGTTTAATGATTTCAATCCCAAATGTGAATTAAATGAGATCAATAGTCAAGATCTATTATGTCACATTTTGTATTCAAATAACATCCCCTTAATTTAAACTATATTTTATTTAGCACATGTGCCTAATATGCTTCTTTATCAGTTTTGAAGCGCGTAGTAGCTTCATCTTTCTTTATCTTCCTCTTCCTTATCACTTGAAGACTCACCATCATCCCATTCAACACAAACCTTCTTCTTACCCTTTTTGTTTAACCTATTGAATTTCTTTTTCAAAGTGTATTAATCCGTCTTTTAAGTGATTTGCTTGTTATGGAAATGATAAATCTATTAATACATAGTCACGACCATTTAATCGGTAACCATATTTAAGCTAAACATGTATACCAGAACGTCGATAATATTTTTTTGAACCTGGCGGTGAAGGTAATTTATCGACCTATTATATATATTTTTATTATATATTTTTTTAATACATTTTTTTGAAAGGATATAAAACCTTTGACATCTTATCTTGTTAATTGAACAATAAATTTCTTTCTTAGCAAACATTAATCAAAATATTTTTTGAGGATTAAAATTTCTCTTATTATTTGTAGCCATTTATACTTTTAACTTCCATCCTCATCTTCAAGGTTATCAAAATGGAATTCAAATTGTAAATCATAAAGTTTAAATTTTAAATCGAAACAGGAATTAAATCATAAATCGTAAATTCAAAAGGTCCATATTTTAAAGTTTGTACATACTTTGAAATTGGTTATGATATTTGAACTTTTGCATCTAAACTTTAAAATTAGTTTTTTCTCGTATTTTACTTTTATTTTGTTTAGAAAACACTAGAGTTAGAATAGTGGGTTCAAATAAGCATATTGAATATGTAAATATGCGTTGAATGATTTTTCTCAACTACCGTTTTAAATGAGTTTGAATCGGAATATAAATCGAATCGGAAGGAAAGGGATCCGATCCAAAACGAGATTTAAATCGTAAGATTTTAAGAATTTTGATAACAATGTTCATCTCCATAATTCTCTCTTTATGAAAAAGAATTAGAAAAAAGAAAGAAAGAGGGTAATTATTTAATTGCTATGTTATCATAGTTATAGGTTTGTTGATTTCTAACCTACACGAGCAAACTCACAAGGAATTTGTGTTTGGTAATAATAATACATGGATATTTTCGTAGATTAGTTGTATTACAATCATTAATTAGAAGAAGACTAGCAATTAGCTTTAGTCTAAGAACTCGATTAAATTGACGCTACTTGCAATTTTTTCTTTTTGCCTGATATATTTTATTAAGAGACAATCATTTACGATGAAGCAACATTAATCAACATTCTCTGTGTGTAATTGTGCAAGAAAATCATTTAAATTATTGTGTAATAAAATCATTTTGGTTTTTTATTAGAGTCTTTTGCTATTTAGCATTAAAAAGGTTTTAAAAAGGGGCAAAACATAAAAGGTAAAATTTAATCATGCCATCAAATCAATTTTTAGAAATAAATGCAACAGAAAGATGTATCAAATGGTTATTGTTTCTTAAAATCTACATTTTATTTAAGTTGTTCCTTTTTGTGTTAAATACATTTGAGTTCCTGACAGCACCTATGTTGTTTAGATGTGTACAGTTTACTTAGTAGAACTTTGTTCATAATGATGATAAACTGTGTTTTCTTGCTACTTACTTCGGTTGGTAGTTTACTGTAAACTCTCTGTTGCGTATTTTTATTGCAAGGTTTTTTAAAATTTGAATTCTGTGTTTTGAGTTTTCCACTGACTTGAGAGTGATGATTTTTTCTATCATTTTGTTTTTACTACTACTCATATGATGCATTGAATTTCAAAAAGCAAGTAAACAAATTATCTGGCAGATGAGTATTTTGGAATTTTGCCTATTATGGTCTGAAATTATGTACTAGTATGAGAGTGGATATATTGGAAAAGAGCGGTGACTGAAGAATAAGGAGATAGCAAAAGGCAAATGCTTCTATTTAAAAGATTCAATTGGAGATCCTTATTGCCTCATTAATGACAGTTATGAATATATCAGCTGAAAATTGAAAGCATTGTTGCATTTGACCACTAAACTCAATTGCTTATATACTAGGTATCTATTTAATTTTGGGATTGTTAAACTGTCGCTACTTTTGAATCTGGGGGACTAAATTTTATTTTATTTTTAAAAAATTGTTATGAAAAGTACATAATAGATCAGCCTCCACGCAAAGAAATTAATAACAATTACAATATTAACCTCTTCATTATTTCTTTTTAATCTCTCTTAATATAAATCCTAATTTCTTATGGAGATTTCTGAATTGAAAGAAGATGCTAATTTGCAAATTGAACCTAACAAAATGATTGAAAGAAATGAGAGCTTCATAGAAGATTACAGAATTATGGCGTAGGTAAGAAATTGTTTAGCCATGGTGTAAACGAGGGAGCATTAAATCGAGAAAGTGAAAAACGGTAGAAGCGGGTCGTTTATAAATTATTAAAACGTTTAAATTTAGATGTTTTGTATGACTAAAAGTAGTGGAGCTTTGCCGGTTTGGAAAGTTGTAGCAGATAATAGTAGAAAGTAAAGACGGTTAATGTTTGGCCAAAAAAATAAAAAAAGGTACCAATTGACCGTTTGTTCTCTATTTATACAGTATTTTGTTGTCCTTTTTAGTAAAATTGTATCTTCTGTTTCCTTTATTAGTTTAATTTGTTTTTTTTATTCTATTGCAGAATGTTGAACGATTTGATAATGACTTACTTCAAAAAAAAGATGAGTTGAAAGAAAATGGAGAAGATGACGCTAATAATATGGAAGAAGATGAGAATAATGAGGACCGTGTTGAATTTCAAGATTTAACCGAATATTTCACAACTGATAGGGTATGATTACTTTCAGTTCATTTTCTAATTATAAGTAGTTAAATTTCAGTTATAATAGGTTAATAAAAAATTTGAAGTAATATGTTCATAAATAATGCAAATTTTTTATTCGAATGAGGAAGTACGAGACTGGTACATGAAACGTGGACTAAGTGTCAACCGTGTTATTGTGACTAGAAGAACTAGATTTCAAAATGTAAAGAACAACGGAAGGGATCATATGCATTAAAATTTATATGGAAGTGATATGGAAAGAGAGAAATTCTATAGTCTTTGAAAATAACAGAAAAAGCTTCAGCGCTCTCTGGTCTGAAATCAAGAACAAAACTTACATGCAGCTGAAAAGGAGGGAGTGCCGTATCCCTGGCATTATGATCAGTGGTTGGAGTTGATGTTTGTTAGTTCTTGTGTTTTTCCTCTATGTCTCCTTTGTTTTCCCTGTTGTTCTCTTTTCTTCTGATTCGAAGTGTGTTTCGAATCATTTTTATTGTGTTGCAATAAACTGGTAGGGGCTCAGTTAACCCCGCTGGCTTTGCCAAAAAAAAAAAACAACGGAAGGGATCATGGTTGGTACTAGTATGTGAAAGGAGTGGTGAATATTGCAGCCGTAGAGTAAAGAATTATGTTTCAAAAACTCAACAAAAGCGAAGAACGGGAAGTAAGAAATGCGGTTCTCTATTTGAGTTAAGTGCTACTTGTCAAATTGATGGAAAGTGGATACTTAAGGTAAAAAATGGACTTCATAATTACAGTCTTTCTAACTACCTTACCGGTCATGCTTATGTTGTGAAGATGAAAGGTAGTAAATTAAAGATGTTAAAACCATGACCAATAGTGGAGCTAGACCACGACATATATTATCCACAATTAAAATAGAAAACCCTGAAAATCGGTCAACTATAAAAAATGTTTACAATGCAAAGATGAAACTGAAATTGCAGAACATCGAAGGCAGATCTGTTATGCAATAGTTTATGAAACCGTCGACTGAACATCATTATTCTATGTTTCATAGATTTGGTCTAGCCACCAACAAATATCCGACCTATTTTTTAGTCATTCGAGGTGTGATGATCTTGTAAAGTGTTATCATCAAATTTTGTTCTTGGATTGTACTTTCAAAACTAATTGTTATAAGCTCCTTTATTTTCACATGGTGTCGCATACGTCCACACGGAATACATTCACTATTGCAATTGCTTTTATAAGTGAGAAATCACAGAATCATATATTTGGGCTCTTGAATGTGTTAGGAGTCTTTATAGAGAACGAGATTTCGGATGTTATTATAATGGATGCTGAAGTCGCTCTTATTAAAACAATGTCGAGTGTATTTCAAACAGCTCATCATATCCTATGTGCATGGCATATCTCCAAAAATGTGCAAACAAAATGCAAACCAAAATTCATTAAGAGTAGAAAAGCAATGGTTGGTGATAAGGAGATCATGGTGGAAGATTGTAACGACCCTGAATTTTTAACAAATTAAATTGAGAATATTTAATTAATTTTAAGTATTTGAACGATGATTTAATTTGAATCCCGATTATAACTTTGAAATTGACGATTAAATTTCAAAATTTAATCTATTGTAAGTTGAACGAAAATTTATATCTTCAATTTTAAGTTGAAGAAAAATATTTCGAAAGCTTTTAAAATTCGTATTGATATTACTGAAGATAATTAAAACTTCAAAATCGAATTTGAAGATGATTTGTTCAGTTTTGAAATTAAATCGTTTAAATCGAATTTAAAAATAGCCGTCCGAGGCGCAGTCTCGGAATTCGACGAAACCAGTTCCATTGGGTCCGTAATATTGAATTATTATCGGATTTCAAATTTTGTATTTTTCGGTGTTAATACGTAAGCACACGGTGAGAGAACGCATTGGATTTTAAATCAAATTCAATTTAAAATTTAATATTTAAATTATCGGTCAACACACCACGTTATTTTCCTTTAATCACGCCCCGTTGTCTCTGCCTAAAATCGCGCCTGAATCATGAGATACGAAATCGTGCAAAACCATACTCCTCTCTGATAAACTTCGTTTCTTCTCTCCCTCATTCCTCAGTTCAAACGAAAACAATTTCGTTCGTTCGAATTCAAATTAATGGCCGCATAAACCATTCTCCCCAAATTCAAAATTTACTATCTCTCCACCTTCACCTTTCAGTAAATCAAACCCGACTCCCTCTCTACTAATTCTTCGATCGATTCAATTGGAAAAAAATAAAAATAGACGTGAGGAAGTCATCGAGCATCACGCGATTGTCTGGGCGATCGAAATCGTGTGGCCGTAGGAAGCGTGAGTGAGAAAGGCGATTGAAGGCATCGATTTAGGGCTTTGGGTTTTCGATGGTGCTAACGGCGAGGAAGGCGACGAATTACTTCGCGAGCACGTGGGAAGTGAAATCGATGCTGGGGTTCGCGGCTATGAGGCAGAGGCGAGCGACTCGATAGGGGGTTGGGGTTCGTTCGCGTGAACGACGACGTGACCTCGTCGATGCTGGTGGCGCAAGCGCGCAAGGTGGTTGCGAGTCGCTATTGCGCTGGCATGTGATGTTCTGGAAATCGCGACTGCGACTGGAAGGGGCTGGCGAACTTCGAGACTCGAGGCGGCAGTCGTGGTGGTCGTCCTGGGCCACATGGTCAAACGCGAGGCTTCTCGCGTGCGGAAAGGAAGTTGACATTGCAGAGAGGCAAGGGGAGTTTGGGCAAGTGGAGCAGACGATAGTTGATGGGGGTAGTAATCACGCGTGAGGCAGTGGCATCGATCGCAGCTTCGATGGTCGATCGACGGTGTGGTTCGTCGATGGCTAGGGTTTGTTCAAGTTCGAAAATAGACAGTGAGGTATTTTATTTATTTTTCTTGATTTATTTTATTAAACATACATATATGCGAGTGAATATATATACATATGTTTATGTAGGAGATTAACAGTAAAGTTTAAAAATAGGAATTTTGGTAAAGTTTATATTTGTAGAGTTGAAAAAAAAAATGTATATGCAGAAGTTTATAAAGAAATTTTATAGATTTTGGAAAAAAATATATATGCAGTTTCAATTATTTATACTGGCAGTAAAGGAAATGATATGAAAATAAATATATGGATTAACTAGTTTAACAAAGTTTATTCGTTGTTTAGTGACATAAAGATGTTTTTTTTAAGGAAAATTTATTTGAATAAATAATTAGTTAAGAAAATTTACCAAAGGAAATTTGATATATACAGTAAGTTTGAAAAACGTAAATTTGCATATGTATATATATTATATACAATAAAGGAAAGTTATTTTTGAAAAATTAAGATGCTTAGTTAAACAAATTTATTTAAAAAGGAAATTGGTTTGAAATAAAAATCATTGGATAATTTAAATTACCAAACGAAAATTGGTTATTAGGTTTATTCCGAATATTAATAAATCTATATATTATGTATACAAGGTTAATAAAGTCAAGAAAATCAAGTCAAGATGGAAAATGGAATTGCTAATGAATGCTAAGGTGAGATTTTTCTCACTCAAATTGAAAGTGGATTTTACAGTTATTGTTTGATTGTCTATTTGGATTGTTGATATTAGATATTTTAGGATATATCTATATATAGCAATATATACATATTGGCATATGTATATATTGGATTGATGATTTCCCGCCTCGTATAGCGGATGAGACCCTATTGCGCCGTTAGTAAGCGGATTTTTATAAAACCCATATACCGCGATAATTCCGTACTGGAGCGGAATTGGTATTGTGCTAACATCTTTGGATGCAGGGAAACAGGTTGGAGGGATCCAACTGGACCCCTCACGTTGATTGAATTTATTTCTACTGTGATGTGATAATCTGTGAATGATTATTGATGTTATTGAATTGATGTCTGGAAATTGTTGAAAGCTAAAATTTAGCTGAATGGATGTTTGATATCATTGGATTCCAAAAATAAACGAAATTGAATTTTTGGTAATTCAAGCAGAAAATTTTAAGTGAATTGATTTTTTTGAAATTGAATAAAATTTGAAGAAAAGAATTTAAAGGAATAAAAGTTGATTTTTATAGTATTATCGAATTTATTCCAGAATAAAGTGAAAATGTTAAATAAATGGATTTCGTAAAATAGTGATTTTAAATTGAAGAATTTAATTTAAAATTTGGATTTTTAAAATAGATTGAAAGAAACGATTTAAATTTATTTCCTTAAAAAGGAATTTATTAAAAGAAGATAAGTTGGAAATCCAACTAGAAATTTAATTGGTAAATTGAAATAAATTGGGAAATCAATGTAAAATGATTTCAATTTGAAGAATCCATTTTAAAACAGAATATTGAATAACTTGAGAAAAATAAGGAATTTATTTAGTAGGGATAAATATAATTAGAGATCAATTTGAAATTGATTTAATATTTGGAAATGAATTCTTGAGAAATCAGTATGGAAATTTTATTTAAAATTGAAAATAAATTTAGAAATCAATATTGAAATTGATTTGATATTGAAGTTTTTATAAATAGAATTGAAATTTATGAAAGTTGTTTATAAATCCGGAATCACTTATTTTGATGAGTTAAATATAGAAGATTTTTAAAGAAGATATATTCGCGTTTTTGGATAGCGAATTTTTATTGAAATAAATGTGTAGTAAAATTTGAAATTTGGTTAAGTGAAGTATATTCACGATTTTGGACAGTGAATATATTATTGAATAAAATGGATTCATTTTTGAAGAAGTGACATTAAAAATGAAGGAAACATTTTAAAGATGTTTTAAAATGTATTATGAATCGAAAGCATAGATTTCCGCAGTTCTTGTTGAAATAGACGTTTTCGAGAAATATAAGGAAATGGTGGACTATAACACTGTTGTTATAGTAAATGATTTCCGAAAGGAAATGTTTTAATGTAGTATTGGGATTTATATATCTATTTTAATTCCGAATCCCTATACTATTGATTTCGAGTCGTCGTAACGATGTTTTACGCAACATTCATTTTGACTCAAATAAATGTTGTTATAGTAAATGATTTCCTTAAAGAATGAAATATATACTTAATTTGATTTAAGTATATCGAATATTTTCCAAGTGTTGAAAATAAATGATTTGTGAAATACTTATTATTAAATAAGTAGGGAAATGCTTTTCCAATATGAAATGAACGTTTTGAGATTTTATCTTTTTAAAGATAAATTGAAATTGAATATTTGAAATCGATTTGAGAATCGTATATCAGTAGATATTTTGAAATATAAATTCACTATGGAATTTATAAAAGAAACGGGAAATTGTTTTAGAGAAATAAATATCGATTTATTTTTGAAGTGTGGAAATTATATATATCTAGTAAAGATATTTTGGAGATAAAATAATTTGGAAAATTATTTGGAATCTGATGATGTTGCGCATCTTTATTGATAGTTAAATAACCGACTATCAATAATTACCTTTAGATAGGTATTTGTTGTGATTGGATGAATTTGAATGCCACACTTATTTTTGAATAATCGCTCACTATTCGGGTTAGCCGGGAAAGGACCATGGGGTCGTATAACCCACTCCGAATATGTGATACGTCGTTATGAATTGCATTTGAAGACCGGTGTTGAAGACCGGATATTTTTGAAAACGGAAGGATTACCATCGAGTTACTCTACATCGGCTGATCTCCGATTTAGAGGTTTTATCACCCTTAGTGACGGGAAGTCCCGACATGATTAGAAATTTATCCGGATATGCAAGGGCTTCGTGAGAAGTGCCTTCGGTTCTGTTCGATCCTGGAACAGACTTGTATGGATTGTGTGTCTGACGTTACAATTTGAGATATAAAGCTGATTTCTTTCAAATACATTTCTGTTGGTGGCGGAGAATTTATTCTCTTAGCTTAACACCCTTCTCTGAGACGTACGAGCTCAGAGGTTATGTAGTTGAAATTTATCAGCGATATATCCCAATTTGGTAACGTGGCATACTGAGTGTTGCTGTGAAATGATCAGTGTTTGATCATTTGCGATATGATCATTTGTTTGATCTTATATCTTTGTGATCATAGGTTGATCATTTTTGTTGAACCCAAAGCAGGGCTTTGTAGAAAGCGTAGCTTTGTGGACGAGACTTCGTCGAGCCTCACACCCCGGAAATGGTCGAAACAGGAAGAATGCGGCAAGGTTCTAGGGAGTAGCGCCCCTTAGTGTATGTCATTCCTTCTGGATAGAGGTGGTATCATGGTATGGAGCCCAGATACTTAACCTATGTGGTTGCTGCATTATTATCTATGTGGTTTGTTGGAAATCGGGGATCCTCGGGAAGATCGGTTACGATCGGGGGATGGCATACGCGTGTCAGTAGTTACCTATTTTTGCAGAGGTAACCCGGCCTTGTGTTGGCAGAGATCCGGTTAGGTTCTCGGGTAGTCTATTCCAGGGACGTACCCATCGTGGATAGGAAGTTCCTTAGCCTGACCATTTGTTGGAAATCCAAACTCCAATACGCACCTTGTACGGTATTAGTTGTAGAACCTGCCATTTACGTACGGTGGTCACCACTGTTTAGATGGTAGCTATAGTAGGCATACGATACTGGTCGTATGTTGGCTAAGATTAATATTATACTTTCGAAATGTTTTCTACACTATGCACTAATAATAATATCAAAAATGATTTGATTTTGCGTAGTAAGCATCTTTGACTATCATAAGAAGAAATCTCCTCCAATTCTGCGTTTGCATTGTGTGTGTGGTGGGAGGTCTTATGGTAGTTTCATTTTCCAAAAGCATTGCGAATTGACATTAAAGTTTTCCTGTTGTTTATTTTAAAGATAAACTGTTTTACGATCTCACACCAGTCACCATGACTGACTCGGAGTTTATTGTTTCCCTTCTAAACTCTGGGTGCCCACCAATTTCCACACGGGCAGTCTAAAGTTAGATTATCAGGATATTCTGGATATTCTGGAGCTTTGGAGATAAGCTGGATGACGAGACGTAGTATTTGTATTTGATAGTATTCATTCCGCTGTGTATTCTGTATGAGGACAAGTTACATAACTGTCCATTGATGTGATGTATTGTATTGAGTTGTATATTGACTCTGATTGATGTATGTATAAAACTGATAAAGTTCTTTGTTTTAAAAGACTAGTGATTATCTATTATATATTGTTCCGCTGCGATGTGTAAGATTCTGATATTGTTTTCTGTTGTTCTGTTGTTCTTCTTTCTTCTCTTCTCTCTCTTCTTCTTTCTTTTCTTCTATTTTCTTCTTTCTAAAACCCTCACTATTGGAGTTTTCGGCACTCGATTTCTCGGCAGTCGATAAAGCGAGTATCGATGTCGAATTTTCGAAAGTCGAAAATTTCAGGATGTGACAGAGTGGTATCAGAGCATATGGTTAAGCGACAACCCTGCTCTGTTGGGTGTTACTCGTTAGAGATAGAGTCAGTAGTACTCTAGAATGAGTTGAGTGTAATAATAGATACGAGTGCGTATTTGTTAGTGAATATAAAATTGTTTTATATTGTGATGATTGGTTTGTTGAGTGGTATATGGATTCTGGTCGGTATTGTCCGTACAACTCTATCGGTAGGGATCTCTAAACACTTGAATAGAACAATTCGGCACAGTATTGTTTTAAAATAGGGTAAATGAAATAATTTTGCCCAAAACTATTTTTGTATAGAAAAGAAATGTTTTTCTATGAATTTCTATAGTATATGGATGTTTGGTTGTTAGGAAAGTGATGATATTGAAATGTTATCATTACTATTGAAACTGAATAAGAAACTGAAATCGAAACTCCAAAGTTAAGAAATAAATTCACATACAAATGAAATTAAAGAATGTAAATTATAAATGTGATTTGTAATTTAAAATGGAATTCCAGAGAAGTATTTGGAAATGTTTTGAAAAGGATTTGAAAATTTTGGAGATTTGGAAGTTTAAATTATTTTTGATTTGAGAATGGATTTCGAAGGTTTTGAAAAATATTTTTGAAAGATGAAAGCTCTAAACTCTTTTCGGTCGCTGGAAAATAACTTCGGTAATGACTGCAGCATTATCGATGTTCATTTTCGGGTTTCCAAAAGAGAAATTGCTGCCAAATCATTTTAAATGGAAGTTGTTTGAAAAATTTGGGTTTGGTTTGGAATTCAAAAAGATAAAATTGAATTGTTTTCAAAATGATTTTGAAAATGTTAGTAAGACTCTGGAATTGAGTATTGAATTATGAAAATAAAATTGAGAAGGAATGAATCAATTTGCAATTGCAAGTACATGAATGTAAATTGAATTCGAATTGAAATCCAGTTTAATATAAGTGATTGTAAACCAAAATAGTAAATTGTAAATAAATTTTGGGAATGAACAAAAGAATGAAACTGGAAGTGGAAGTTGAGATTCATTTTGAAGTTGTAAGCAATGAATTGAAATTGAAAAATGAAATGAGATTTGAATCAAGTGGAATAAAATCCAAACCTGAGAAAAAATGAATAAGGATTGAATCCGAATAAACTGCTTTGATAATTAATTGATTCATGAAATGGAAGTTGAATTAGTGAATTTAAAACTTGAATTGTGAACTAAATAAAAGAATGGTTCGAAATTGCAAATATGTTCAAGTAAGTAGAGATAAATTTCTGAATGAATGGAATTTACAGTTACTAGTAAATAAAAATTTCAATTATAAGTGCAAGAGAATGAAACTGAATCCAAATTAGATTGGAATTGTGAATTGAATTCAAATGAATGTGAAATGTAAAAAATTGAATGTATAAGCAGTTGATATCGAAATTTTGTAATAGACTTTGCAAATTGGTTTGAATGTTATAACTAGATATTATGGCTAGTAGGATATACAGGTATAAAGGAATTGGAATTTTGATTTCAAAGATAATTTGAATTTCTCGACAAAAGGTACGTATTTGAATTATAATATGAGTTTTGGTGATTTCTTGTCTAGCCGCTTGGCCTTTTCTTTTTCTTTTTGAAATCTGAGAGTCCGTAGGGACGTTTTGTAGTCGTGCCGTATTAACCGCGCAAAGGAGACGCTGGCGAAATTTTTCGAAAATTTCGGGTGTTAGAAAATTTTTGAGAAATTTTGAAAGTTTAAATTTGGATTTGAAGTTTAAATTTGAATTGTTATGTAAACAATGTTGTTTGAAACCTATAATTGAAGTTAGAAACGAGTTGAAATGATAACGAATCTTTAGTAGAAAGATTTGTTTTGATAGATTGATAAAACTATTGAATTGTGAAAAACAGTAGACGAGTTAAGGACCATTTTTTCCTAACTTGTAATTTCGAGGACGAAATTCTTTTAAGGAGGGAAGTCTGTAACGACCCTGAATTTTTAACAAATTAAATTGAGAATATTTAATTAATTTTAAGTATTTGAACGATGATTTAATTTGAATCCCGATTATAACTTTGAAATTGACGATTAAATTTCAAAATTTAATCTATTGTAAGTTGAACGAAAATTTATATCTTCAATTTTAAGTTGAAGAAAAATATTTCGAAAGCTTTTAAAATTCGTATTGATATTACTGAAGATAATTAAAACTTCAAAATCGAATTTGAAGATGATTTGTTCAGTTTTGAAATTAAATCGTTTAAATCGAATTTAAAAATAGCCGTCCGAGGCGCAGTCTCGGAATTCGACGAAACCAGTTCCATTGGGTCCGTAATATTGAATTATTGTCGGATTTCAAATTTCGTATTTTTCGGTGTTAATACGTAAGCACACGGTGAGAGAACGCATTGGATTTTAAATCAAATTCAATTTAAAATTTAATATTTAAATTATCGGTCAACACACCACGTTATTTTCCTTTAATCACGCCCCGTTGTCTCTGCCTAAAATCGCGCCTGAATCATGAGATACGAAATCGTGCAAAACCATACTCCTCTCTGATAAACTTCGTTTCTTCTCTCCCTCATTCCTCAGTTCAAACGAAAACAATTTCGTTCGTTCGAATTCAAATTAATGGCCGCATAAACCATTCTCCCCAAATTCAAAATTTACTATCTCTCCACCTTCACCTTTCAGTAAATCAAACCCGACTCCCTCTCTACTAATTCTTCGATCGATTCAATTGGAAAAAAATAAAAATAGACGTGAGGAAGTCATCGAGCATCACGCGATTGTCTGGGCGATCGAAATCGTGTGGCCGTAGGAAGCGTGAGTGAGAAAGGCGATTGAAGGCATCGATTTAGGGCTTTAGGTTTTCGATGGTGCTAACGGTGAGGAAGGCGACGAATTACTTCGCGAGCACGTGGGAAGTGATATCGATGCTGGGGTTCGCGGCTATGAGGCAGAGGCGAGCGACTCGATAGGGGGTTGGGGTTCGTTCGCGTGAACGACGACGTGACCTCGTCGATGCTGGTGGCGCAAGCGCGCAAGGTGGTTGCGAGTCGCTATTGCGCTGGCATGTGATGTTCTGGAAATCGCGACTGCGACTGGAAGGGGCTGGCGAACTTCGAGACTCGAGGCGGCAGTCGTGGTGGTCGTCCTGGGCCACATGGTCAAACGCGAGGCTTCTCGCGTGCGGAAAGGAAGTCGACATTGCAGAGAGGCAAGGGGAGTTTGGGCAAGTGGAGCAGACGATAGTTGATGGGGGTAGTAATCACGCGTGAGGCAGTGGCATCGATCGCAGCTTCGATGGTCGATCGACGGTGTGGTTCGTCGATGGCTAGGGTTTGTTCAAGTTCGAAAATAGACAGTGAGGTATTTTATTTATTTTTCTTGATTTATTTTATTAAACATACATATATGCGAGTGAATATATATACATATGTTTATGTAGGAGATTAACAGTAAAGTTTAAAAATAGGAATTTTGGTAAAGTTTATATTTGTAGAGTTGAAAAAAAAAATGTATATGCAGAAGTTTATAAAGAAATTTTATAGATTTTGGAAAAAAATATATATGCAGTTTCAATTATTTATACTGGCAGTAAAGGAAATGATATGAAAATAAATATATGGATTAACTAGTTTAACAAAGTTTATTCGTTGTTTAGTGACATAAAGATGTTTTTTTTAAGGAAAATTTATTTGAATAAATAATTAGTTAAGAAAATTTACCAAAGGAAATTTGATATATACAGTAAGTTTGAAAAACGTAAATTTTCATATGTATATATATTATATACAATAAAGGAAAGTTATTTTTGAAAAATTAAGATGCTTAGTTAAACAAATTTATTTAAAAAGGAAATTGGTTTGAAATAAAAATCATTGGATAATTTAAATTACCAAACGAAAATTGGTTATTAGGTTTATTCCGAATATTAATAAATCTATATATTATGTATACAAGGTTAATAAAGTCAAGAAAATCAAGTCAAGATGGAAAATGGAATTGCTAATGAATGCTAAGGTGAGATTTTTCTCACTCAAATTGAAAGTGGATTTTACAGTTATTGTTTGATTGTCTATTTGGATTGTTGATATTAGATATTTTAGGATATATCTATATATAGCAATATATACATATTGGCATATGTATATATTGGATTGATGATTTCCCGCCTCGTATAGCGGATGAGACCCTATTGCGCCGTTAGTAAGCGGATTTTTATAAAACCCATATACCGCGATAATTCCGTACTGGAGCGGAATTGGTATTGTGCTAACATCTTTGGATGCAGGGAAACAGGTTGGAGGGATCCAACTGGACCCCTCACGTTGATTGAATTTATTTCTACTGTGATGTGATAATCTGTGAATGATTATTGATGTTATTGAATTGATGTCTGAAAATTGTTGAAAGCTAAAATTTAGCTGAATGGATGTTTGATATCATTGGATTCCAAAAATAAACGAAATTGAATTTTTGGTAATTCAAGCAGAAAATTTTAAGTGAATTGATTTTTTTGAAATTGAATAAAATTTGAAGAAAAGAATTTAAAGGAATAAAAGTTGATTTTTATAGTATTATCGAATTTATTCCAGAATAAAGTGAAAATGTTAAATAAATGGATTTCGTAAAATAGTGATTTTAAATTGAAGAATTTAATTTAAAATTTGGATTTTTAAAATAGATTGAAAGAAACGATTTAAATTTATTTCCTTAAAAAGGAATTTATTAAAAGAAGATAAGTTGGAAATCCAACTAGAAATTTAATTGGTA
Source organism: Allium fistulosum (assembly GCA_030737815.1). Classification (NCBI taxonomy): domain Eukaryota; kingdom Viridiplantae; phylum Streptophyta; class Magnoliopsida; order Asparagales; family Amaryllidaceae; genus Allium; species Allium fistulosum. The sequence continues at coordinate 1,271,877,038 of CM060901.1, read as the reverse complement.
AATTGAAATAAATTGGGAAATCAATGTAAAATGATTTCAATTTGAAGAATCCATTTTAAAACAGAATATTGAATAACTTGAGAAAAATAAGGAATTTATTTAGTAGGGATAAATATAATTAGAGATCAATCTGAAATTGATTTAATATTTGGAAATGAATTCTTGAGAAATCAGTATGGAAATTTTATTTAAAATTGAAAATAAATTTAGAAATCAATATTGAAATTGATTTGATATTGAAGTTTTTATAAATAGAATTGAAATTTATGAAAGTTGTTTATAAATCCGGAATCACTTATTTTGATGAGTTAAATATAGAAGATTTTTAAAGAAGATATATTCGCGTTTTTGGATAGCGAATTTTTATTGAAATAAATGTGTAGTAAAATTTGAAATTTGGTTAAGTGAAGTATATTCACGATTTTGGACAGTGAATATATTATTGAATAAAATGGATTCATTTTTGAAGAAGTGACATTAAAAATGAAGGAAACATTTTAAAGATGTTTTAAAATGTATTATGAATCGAAAGCATAGATTTCCGCAGTTCTTGTTGAAATAGACGTTTTCGAGAAATATAAGGAAATGGTGGACTATAACACTGTTGTTATAGTAAATGATTTCCGAAAGGAAATGTTTTAATGTAGTATTGGGATTTATATATCTATTTTAATTCCGAATCCCTATACTATTGATTTCGAGTCGTCGTAACGATGTTTTACGCAACATTCGTTTTGACTCAAATAAATGTTGTTATAGTAAATGATTTCCTTAAAGAATGAAATATATACTTAATTTGATTTAAGTATATCGAATATTTTCCAAGTGTTGAAAATAAATGATTTGTGAAATACTTATTATTAAATAAGTAGGGAAATGCTTTTCCAATATGAAATGAACGTTTTGAGATTTTATCTTTTTAAAGATAAATTGAAATTGAATATTTGAAATCGATTTGAGAATCGTATATCAGTAGATATTTTGAAATATAAATTCACTATGGAATTTATAAAAGAAACGGGAAATTGTTTTAGAGAAATAAATATCGATTTATTTTTGAAGTGTGGAAATTATATATATCTAGTAAAGATATTTTGGAGATAAAATAATTTGGAAAATTATTTGGAATCTGATGATGTTGCGCATCTTTATTGATAGTTAAATAACCGACTATCAATAATTACCTTTAGATAGGTATTTGTTGTGATTGGATGAATTTGAATGCCACACTTATTTTTGAATAATCGCTCACTATTCGGGTTAGCCGGGAAAGGACCATGGGGTCGTATAACCCACTCCGAATATGTGATACGTCGTTATGAATTGCATTTGAAGACCGGTGTTGAAGACCGGATATTTTTGAAAACGGAAGGATTACCATCGAGTTACTCTACATCGGCTGATCTCCGATTTAGAGGTTTTATCACCCTTAGTGACGGGAAGTCCCGACATGATTAGAAATTTATCCGGATATGCAAGGGCTTCGTGAGAAGTGCCTTCGGTTCTGTTCGATCCTGGAACAGACTTGTATGGATTGTGTGTCTGACGTTACAATTTGAGATATAAAGCTGATTTCTTTCAAATACATTTCTGTTGGTGGCGGAGAATTTATTCTCTTAGCTTAACACCCTTCTCTGAGACGTACGAGCTCAGAGGTTATGTAGTTGAAATTTATCAGCGATATATCCCAATTTGGTAACGTGGCATACTGAGTGTTGCTGTGAAATGATCAGTGTTTGATCATTTGCGATATGATCATTTGTTTGATCTTATATCTTTGTGATCATAGGTTGATCATTTTTGTTGAACCCAAAGCAGGGCTTTGTAGAATGCGTAGCTTTGTGGACGAGACTTCGTCGAGCCTCACACCCCGGAAATGGTCGAAACAGGAAGAATGCGGCAAGGTTCTAGGGAGTAGCGCCCCTTAGTGTATGTCATTCCTTCTGGATAGAGGTGGTATCATGGTATGGAGCCCAGATACTTAACCTATGTGGTTGCTGCATTATTATCTATGTGTTTTGTTGGAAATCGGGGATCCTCGGGAAGATCGGTTACGATCGGGGGATGGCATACGCGTGTCAGTAGTTACCTATTTTTGCAGAGGTAACCCGGCCTTGTGTTGGCAGAGATCCGGTTAGGTTCTCGGGTAGTCTATTCCAGGGACGTACCCATCGTGGATAGGAAGTTCCTTAGCCTGACCATTTGTTGGAAATCCAAACTCCAATACGCACCTTGTACGGTATTAGTTGTAGAACCTGCCATTTACGTACGGTGGTCACCACTGTTTAGATGGTAGCTATAGTAGGCATACGATACTGGTCGTATGTTGGCTAAGATTAATATTATACTTTCGAAATGTTTTCTACACTATGCACTAATAATAATATCAAAAATGATTTGATTTTGCGTAGTAAGCATCTTTGACTATCATAAGAAGAAATCTCCTCCAATTCTGCGTTTGCATTGTGTGTGTGGTGGGAGGTCTTATGGTAGTTTCATTTTCCAAAAGCATTGCGAATTGACATTAAAGTTTTCCTGTTGTTTATTTTAAAGATAAACTGTTTTACGATCTCACACCAGTCACCATGACTGACTCGGAGTTTATTGTTTCCCTTCTAAACTCTGGGTGCCCACCAATTTCCACACGGGCAGTCTAGAGTTAGATTATCAGGATATTCTGGATATTCTGGAGCTTTGGAGATAAGCTGGATGACGAGACGTAGTATTTGTATTTGATAGTATTCATTCCGCTGTGTATTCTGTATGAGGACAAGTTACATAACTGTCCATTGATGTGATGTATTGTATTGAGTTGTATATTGACTCTGATTGATGTATGTATAAAACTGATATAGTTCTTTGTTTTAAAAGACTAGTGATTATCTATTATATATTGTTCCGCTGCGATGTGTAAGATTCTGATATTGTTTTCTGTTGTTCTGTTGTTCTTCTTTCTTCTCTTCTCTCTCTTCTTCTTTCTTTTCTTCTATTTTCTTCTTTCTAAAACCCTCACTATTGGAGTTTTCGGCACTCGATTTCTCCGCAGTCGATAAAGCGAGTATCAATGTCGAATTTTCGAAAGTCGAAAATTTCAGGATGTGACAAAGATGAGCATGGGGAAAAAAATATCAGCTATTTTGGGATGGTTGGATTAATATAATTAACTCTTTGACCGAAGAAGAAATTTGAACAAAATTTAAAATCGTTTCGAGAAGAATGGTCCTCGAAGAAAAAAAGTTCGGTAACATATGTGATGAAAAATTGGTTAAGTATAAAGAAATGTTTCTGATGGCTTGGACTAACTATAAACATTATGACCATGTCTCCACTGGTATCTGCACCCTCTCTCCTTTTTGGTCTGGAGTACTCTCCTCTGTCCCTCGGGTAACTCAAGGTTTGATTATGAAAATTGGGAATGGTAGCTGTTGCAGCTTCTCGAAAGATACCTGGATGGACTCTTCTCCCATTTGCTCCCTCCTCCTTGACCTATTCAATTTAGTGTCCAACCAAAACCATACACTACACCACAGATAGGATTTTGGGGAACCTTAGGCGGCACATTTGATACGGCTATAAGCCGTATCAAATTTCAATACGGCTTATAGCCGTATCTATATTATTTAATACGGCTGTAAGCCGTATTAACATTTTATACGGCTTATAGCCGTATCAAAATCTGTGCCTCTTTTCGTGGGAAAATTTTCCCCAAACGCATACCCTCCCTCTTTTTTTTTATTTCCAACACTTTCATTTTTTCCCGTGCTTATTTAGGGTTAAATCGCCAGAGATCGCCTTCCACCTCGATCGATCGAACGTTGCTTTGACGTCGTCCATCAGAGCCTTCCACGTCTTCTCGAATTCGATCACTGCTCTCAGGTAATTTTGTTATGAAATTGCGTGCTTGTGATAAATGTTAATTGTATTTTCTTGTACTGTTAGCAAAGAAGTTATGCAATGCCTGTAATTTGATTATAATCGCATTATTTTCTTACTCTTTTTTAGTTTCTTTATGAAATTGAAGGGCTAGAGTAGGTTGTTCACAAAGATTTTATCTATATTAGTTTCTATACCCTTCCTTCTCCATGTGTAGCTGTAGCCAAATGCTTTAACTTCTCTCAATCCTGATTGCATGAGACAATTGTTGAAAGCATGTAGTCGGGTAAATGGTATAGGAAAACCACCTTGTTTGTCTAAAGAGGATGATGCATTGTTGTAGTCTCCCATTAGTACTCATGCATCTGTTATACTTGCGAATTCCTAGATAAAATGTTGCCATAATGATTGTCTTTTAATAAAGAGTTGCTTGGATATACCATAGTGTACATTAGTACGAAGCCACCCGAATTTATTGCTGACATAGTGATATGTCGTGATGATATAAATAGGATTGATATGCTCCAGATTGTAGTGTCCCATCCCATATCACTAAGATCCTGCCTGTACACTGATATGAGCTATTAGTTACTAAATCCTAATTTCTTGGGAGCTTATTTCGTAATAAAGAAATATTAGAAGGATTTAATTTAATCTCTACCAAACCAACTATGGTTGGTTTGAATTTTGTTAGGAGTTTGAACACATCATCAACTCTTTGTAGTGTGTTCATACCCCTAACATTCCATGTAATTAAACTCATTTGGCAGTTGAGTTGTTCCTTAAAGTACTTATAGGAGGAGCACATTTTTCAACTAAAATAAGTCATTTTTGGTTTGACTTGTTGGTTGTGCACTGCTCACTTTGCCTTTTGTTAGATGTTTATGTTGAATGAAACTACGCTCTTTGTTGTCATTATCAAAAGCCAAAGGCCTGCTGCCATGGCTGCTACATATGATCAACTATTCAGTTTATAAATCATTGTAGTAATGTTGTATGGTTCATCTGTAAGCACTATTTTATTTTATTTGAACTTCTTTCATAACATTTTGTACTGCAGCTTGTGGCCTTCAAAATCCACCATCTATGATTTGCAAAAAATACAAGGTCACGCATCTCATGTGAAAATCCTTTCTTGAAAATCGAATATGAAAATCCAATATGAAAGTAATCATATAAATTAATCTTAACTATCTCTGTGCTTTGCTTTCTTTTGTTCAGAAGTCATTATTCTGTTTGAACATTCATATCTTAACGTTTTCTGTTCTATTTTTAACTTTAACCTAATTCAGTTCAAGCTTGTGGAAAAATAAGTCGTCTTTAGTCATTCTTGTATTTTAATTTTTTCTAATCTAATTCTTCTCTTGGGGGTATTCCCTATGCAAGACCTTATTTTTTTAACATGAATAATTATGTTATCCATTGAGCCATATCAATTGTTCGAGTTATACCAAGGATTGCTCCACAGTTGGATTAGATTTTAGAAAATAATCGGGTGCGAGCTGCTGGTTTTTACCCGATTTGCATTAGTATGTATATCAGTCTGTGCATGCGCTGATTTAAGCTGCCGCATTACCTACTCTAGCCCTTCAATTTCGAAGCTCGAGTGTACATATATCTTCTTTGTTTGTAGATAGACATATATATAGAATTTCAATAAAGGAAAAATGAAACTTTATTAAAAAATAAAAATAAAGATTTCAATTGTTTCAAATTTGACAAAACTGCAAATGTTTAAGATTTCAATTGTTTCAAATTTGACAAAATTGCAAATGTTTGATCTTGCGTGCAAACGGCAAACACAATAACTATAAGAAGGCAAGGAAAATACAGTAAATATAAAAAAGAAAAGGATATATCATTCAATGCGTACAGCGCTTGCATATGACATTGCTGACAATCCCACAAAAAACACGAAACAAATTAACCAGTACACTACGTATGTATAATATGCAACACCCATGCATTTGACTACCCCTACACTTCTGCACTCAACATTGGAGAAGATCGAACTGAATACAACATACTGTACATGGCATGGCAAGAGCACCATGTACATAGAGTCTACTTGGTCTTTATTTTCTCTAGGAAATTCTATTTGAACTCGTGAATTTGTTGAGTAAACCCATGTAATTTGAAAAAAATGAAGAAACCCAGTTTTTTTGCTGAGTAGCCCCATGTCTAATTTAAAAAAAAACCAATAATACCATGTCTAATACAATAGTCAATCTTATGCTATTTTGTATTATTTTGATCTCCTTGCATAATTTACAGCTTGGTGCTAATGTTGTATATGGTTCTGACATTGTATATGGTTTTGACATTGTTGTATAAGTGGATAAAATTATTGTTAATGGCGCAAGCCAAGTATCAGGAGAGGGGTAATGCATAGACATTACTTCGGTGCTACAAAATAGCGCCGTTGTAATGGCAAATTTTTTGGAAACAGTTTGGTGCTAATGTTGTATATTGTTCTGACATTGTTGTATAAGTGGATAAAATTGCTGTTAATGGCGCAAGCCAAGTATCAGGAGAGGGGTAATGCATAGACATTACTCCGGTGCTACAAAATGACGCCGTTGTAATGGCAAATTTTTTGGAAACAGTTTGGTGCTAATGTTTAAAATAAACCCTATATTTTGAGTTTCATTTATTGAAATTTAAATAGTCCATATATTTTAACCCTATAATAAATGATACTTTACGTTAAATCTTATAGTTATCACTAAATTAGGAAAGGTTTATGAAATTACTTTTTTATAGAAAAAGGAAATTTATGCGCTGTCCCTACATTATCTTGTTAATTTATTATAACTATTATATTTAACAAGAACAATATAATTTAGTAAAGTTAAATATGTAGAATTAATCTTACAACAAATTTCTCAATATAATTTCAAAAATATTCTTTTCGAGCAGTTGGAACGTGTTTGATGTGTGTTTAGTGTTTGATGATAACAAAATATATATCGAATTATAGATGTGTTTGCAGATACAGGAATAAATATTCATGTTGAAGTAATAATACTATTGCACAGAATTTAACAAATTCAAACAGTATTTTTATTTCAATATAATATTTTATTCAGTACAAAGTCTACACACTCATACACTGATTTACATTACACACTCATACACTGATTTACATTACACACTCATACACTCAGTCTTCTGCACATCTGCATCAATCTGCATTGTCCAGCTCTAGTTCTTGTCCTGTCTTCTGTGTACCTGTATAATTAGCAACTACAGCAGTGATCTGAAAAGAAACAAATTTTAATTTGCAAAAATATAGAATTTGTTCTTATAGTTGTCTCAGATATATGGGTTATCATCATCATCATTGATTGTGTAATATCTGTGCATATCAGTATTTATATCAGGGACAGATAATAGTGAGTGGCTGCAATACACATGTGTACATTCATACACGTGTGCACTGCCTCGCCAACTCATGTGCACAGTCAACCAAACACAAGGTCAAATCCAAATCAGATTCAACTCAGGTGTAATTGGAAAAATCAAATGGCATCGATAAAAATTCAAAGTATCACTGCAACAATAAAACTGTGCATGTACACAGATTTGAACTGTGCATGTACACAGCAAAGAAATTCACATGTCAAAAGTGAATCCAACAGCAAATGTACACATGAACAATATGGTATACAACTCAAAGATCATCAGCATGACAACAATACTCAAGTCAATGCAAAATAAGAAGTGCACCAGCATAGTTAAATATGCAGTGAAGTCAAAGAAGTGCAACTGGACAACAAGCAAAGAAATACAAACATGTATTAGTGGATCTGCATACATGAACATCAAATGCTCAAGTGGATGAACTATCAATGCACATGAATGCACAACTACTAGTTAATGCACAGACTACATGAAAATATCACAGGAGAAGACTACAAGGTCAAGGAAGCAAAACTCAAACCAGAATAACAAGTTTAGTTAAAACTGCAACTGGAAGTGACAAGGCAAAGCAGCTTAACAACAAGTGATCTAGCCGAGCTAAACTGATGTCACATAGTTCAAGCAATATCACAGGAGATACCAGAATGAACCAGACTACAAGATGAACAAACAAAGACCAGAATGAATGTAATTCAAGTGAACAGGTAAAAGTGAAGAACAATAAAGTAAACAACATCAGGGTACATGAGCAACAGTTCATGTATGTATGCAACAGGAAGCCAGAATATCGTCACCGAATAGATGATCAAAGTCAATGATCAAAGTCAGGGATAAACACTGTAATGACCAAGTGATCGAAGCAGAAGTCATAAGTCGAACATGTCGAGTATGCTACAGATCAGACAACTAAAAATGTCGAAGTCAACATTGAACAGGTCAAAGTTGAAGACGTGGTGAAGAAATCAAAGTCGTATATTTTTTTCACATTAACAAATTGAAAAAGTCAGAGTTAAAATAAGGAAAGCTTCTGGTATAAAAATCAAAGAAAGAATCGAACGTTTAAAAAAATCAAAACCGTGGGTATGAAGTAATTACCCAAAATAACATAGCATAAAAACAGAAAGATTCAACAATGTGGGGATCAAGGAAATTAAATCCGGCAAGTGTAAGGGTTTCGAAAACCCTATATAAACAACCCAAATTCATCATCGACTGGTGGGGGAAGAAAAGTGCAGAGCAACAGAGAACAATCAAGTTCGAGCATAAATCATAGAAAAGCAACGAAGCAGAAATTACATACCGAAGCCAACAAGCAAGCAAATCAATCATCGCGAAGCAACAGAGCTACAGCAACGAACATCAACCAGAATCCCCAAACAACTAAGAGCCGAAGCCCTAATTCAGAGCAACAAATCATCGAGAGGTCGAAGCCATAAACAACAGGGCAAAGCCCTAGTTTAAAAGAGAATCGCCAGAGAGAGCCGAAGCTCTAATCCCAAAATCGCAACAGGGCAAAGCCCTAATTCCAGAGATTGAGCCGAAGCCCCAATCCAGAATCGCCAGAGAAAAGTCGAAGCCCTAATTCAATTTCACAGAAGAACGAAGCAGCCATATTTTATCTCAAGCAAAAAGGAAGCAGAGGGCCAACGTTTTAATTTTGGGCCAGAGCAAATAAAAAGATCGAAACAATTAAAAGAAAAAGCGGGCCGATAATATTTTAAGGGGGCCGGCCTTATTAAGATAGTTATAGGGCTTTAGTTATTAATTCTCTAGTTTTATTTTGGGCCGGGTTAATTTTGGGAGCAAGAATGTTTTTAAATTTTCAATTTAATTTTTGCTCCTTGTTTTTCTTTGGGTTTTAGTTTTGTATTTGTCAAATCAAAACAGGGTAAATCACCACCTAGGGTTTAGGTAGTGTCAGATTGTCTAGTTAGGATTAGTTCAGTGAGCAGGGTGTGCGAGTTTACAAAACTCTATAGGCGGTAGCAGGGTGTGCGAGTCTGTTAGAGTGTTTGTAAGCGGGATACTGTTTAATTCTAATAGAAATCTGGGAATGCAGCAGTAGGCAGGGGTTGTCGAAGCTGGGTAAATTTTGTGTGTGATTTACTTTTCAGCATATTTATTTATCTGCAGTTTGATTTCGTTTTTATTTCGAGAAAATTTGCTATAACCCTATTCACCCCCCCTCTAGGGTTAATCTAGATCCTACAGAACGAGGACCCATTGAAGGGCAAGTCTCATGTTCTGTTAAATATGATATAGGAGGGCAGTATGTCTTTCAGCATAGACAAACAATGGATAAATGAATCAGATCTAAGATCTACATACTATATAGACGGGGTGCAGAAGTTCATTAGTTTTGTTGAAGAAAACGGTGGTAAGAAAGGATTGTATTTATGCCCTTGCACCCGGTGCAAAAATATGAAGACGATCAAATTAGATGACATTCATTTTCATTTTCTTAGATGGGGTATTATCCAATAGTATACAGCGTGGTATTTTCATGGGGACAAAAGGGCGGAGATGGAAAAACAGCAACCAGTTAGTCATGGCAGAACTACTGCTGAGTCTGAACATATTAGGATGGAAGATCTGGTCAATGATGCAGATAGATTTCATCATTTTCAACCTACAAATTTGTTGCCTGATCATGCTAATGTTGGAGAGCAGTCTACTGATTATCCAGATTGGCAGGCCAATGAAAGTAAGAAGTATAAATCGCTTTTTGGTAGCGTAAAAGAGCCACTGTATCCTTCATGTTCAAAAGGGATTACGAAGCTGTATGCCATTGTGAAACTGAATAGCTTGAAGACCCAATACAGCTTTTCAGATAATGGTATGACTGCACTTCTCGAACTAATAAAGGAGTTACTCCCCGAAGGTAACACGCTGCCGACAAAGTACTCCGACGTGAAGAAGATCATTAAGCAAGTTGGGATGAATTACAAAATTTATGATGCATGCATCAATGATTGCATATTGTAACGATCCGGATTTTTCGCGCTCGAAAATCAACATCCGTACTTCACATTGTACTAGAATGCCGCAGATTCGACCGTTCAAATCCTATTCGCCGGAGCTATAACACAATTAAGTAAACAACACATCGGAAGAAAGAAAACAATATAGATATACAACATCTGATACAATATCCAGATACAATGATGATACAATGAATATCTATATACATCAGAGATATGATACAACAAATAGCAGCGGAAAAGAAAATAGATAACACCAGCAGTGGATAGAATATCTCCAATAGAATGCTCCAAGATAAGCAACGTCAGTCCATGAACTCCAAGAACTGAACTAGCTCCAAATAATCTACTAAACCTGAATATCTGAAAAACCCAACTCTAGACTGCCCCGTGTGGAAAATTGTGGGCACCCAGAGTTTAGGAAGGGAACAATAAACTCCGGATCAGTCATGGGACTGGTGTGAGCAAACAAAAACAGTTTATCTTTAAAACAAGCAACAAAGGCTTTTAACATTGAAATCCGCAATGTTTTTGGAAAATGAAACTACCATAAGGCCTCCCACCACACACACAATGCAATCGCAGAATTGGAGGAGATTTCTTCTTATGATAGTAAAAAATGCTTACTACGCAAAATCATTCGATATTATTATCATTAGTGCATAGTGTGAAAATCCTTTCGAAAATAAAATATAAATCTTAGCCAGCATACAACCATTGTTGTATGCCTACTATAGCTACTACGTTCAATAGCAGGTTACCGCCACATCCCATAGCAGGTAATACAACTAAAAATCGTACAGGGTTCGTATTGTTTCTTTGGATTTCCAACAAATGATCAGGCTAAGGAACTTCCTTACCGAAATAGAAACGCCTCTGGAAAGACGCCCCGGATCCTAACCGGATCTCTGCAAACAAAAGGCCGACGCTACCTCACGCTGTACAGCTGTAACTAGGTAACTAACACACCGACGCTACCTCACGCTGTACAGCTGTAACTAGGTAACTAACACACGAGTCATGTCATCCCCCGGTCGTTACCGACCTTTATCCGAGCGCTCGATAACCAACATCACACATAATAAATAAAGTGTATCCACATGAGTAAGTATCTGGGCTCCATACCATGATATCACCTTTTATCCAGAAGGAAATGACATACCCTAGGGGCGCGACCCCTACAAACCTTTGTCGCAACATTCCTGTTTCGACCATTACCGGGTTGTGAGGCTCGACGAAGTCTCGTCCACAAAACTATGTTTTTTTTCACAAAGCTACGCTTTTTCACAAAGCCACGCTTCGATCAAAAATTGATCAGCAGCACTTCGTATGCCACATTACCAAATTGGGAATGTATCACTAGTAACCATCAACTACATAACCTCTGAGCTCGTACGTCTCAGAGAAGGGTGTTAAGCTAAGAGAATAAATTCTCCGCCACCAACAGAAATGTATTTGATAGAAACCAGCTTTACATCTCAAAGTGTAACGTCAGACACACATCCATACAAGTCTGTTCCGGGTTCGAACAGAACCGAAGGCACTTCCAAAGAAGCCCTTGCAAATCCGGTTATTCACAATTCTCGATCGGACTTCCCATCACTTAGGGAATCTCTATACCGGAGCCATGATGCAGAGAAAATCGATAGGTCATCATATCGCTCTCGTAAATACCCGGTCTTCACCACCGGTCTTCAAATGCTATCCATATCGTCGTATCACTATTCGGAATGGGTTATATGACACAAAGGTCCTCTCCCGGCTAAACCGAATAACGAGCGTAATTAAAAATCATATGGATACTGGGGTCTCAGTTAAATCACAGCTTTAAAGCCAAAAACTTTTCATTCGAATGGTAAAACAAATTACCATTTCCAATCTTTTAAACAAAAAGATTCATTTCAAAAACCTTCACTGGTTTAAACAATTTCCACACTTTAATCTTTTAAACAAAAGATTTAATCCACAAAGTTCACCCCATTCCCAAAGATTCATTCATAGATTTTCAAATCGATTCCCATTTCAATTTGATTAACTCGTTAAATCTTTAAATCTTTAAATCAAGATTTAACTTATAGCTTTCAAAACAATTCCATTTCAAATTGGATTAACTCGTTCGGTCTTTGAATCAAAGACTCATTTCATAAATTTCAAAACATTTCAATTCTATTTCAACTCGAAACCATTCAACACAAATTGGAAATTCTTTACTTATGTGAAAGCTTTTACTATTTGAAAACAAATAGTTCGTTTCAGAAAAATCCAGTTATATTTACACGGGTTAAAACCCTTGAATTAAATTCAAATTCCCAAATCAATACCTCTAAAATGGTTTAACCCATATATAACTTGTACAACATCTTTAATCCCTAGTTTCAAATCATAGAATTCAATTTCAAACTCGAATTCAAATTTAAATCAGATTATTTAAATTTCAAGACTCAATTAAGTTATTCGAAATAACTTTTATCTTTGAAATTCCATTTCAAAAGCTTTTCACTTTAAACCCAAATTTCCAATTTCAAAATCAATTGAAATTAAAATTTCAATTTCAAAAACATCAAATTTAAATCATCTGTGACTTAACCGATTTCCACGTGAAATCTATATTTGTGTGTGTATAGTGTAGTCCAGGGATTTCACACAATAGTGCACAACATCAATCATCACAGATATATCAATATCAATAAGCGGTAAAATCGATAATGCTTATCTTCATTCACAGATCATAGATAAAATAAATTTATCAGTCACAAAGATTCACTATTACAATTCGATGTGGGTTTCGGATAACCAACTGGAATCCGACTCCCTGTCGCATCGAAATTCAAATGTCGTTTTACGGCCAAGGGGTTTTACATTCACAAGAAACATATCACAGATATCACAGCTCAATACAAAACAATTTGTATCACAAAGGATCATATCACAGATCGGGTATTAATTAGTTCAAGACATTCAATAATAATTAGTCATCAACAAGTAATATGGATTAACAGGGTGATTATAATTAATTAATCACATAATTATTTTCATTAATCATCCTTAATCAATGATTGATCATTCTTAATTATAAATTAATTAGTCCTTAATTAATTATTTATTAATTAATCTTAATCACTTTTATTAATTAATTGCTTCTTAATTAATTATCTTAATTAATTAATTAAAACTTAAAATAAACTCTTAATTTACAATTTCCAAACATCAATTACTTCATCAATACTTAGACTCATTTAAGATAATCAACTTTAATTTATTTTCCTTTTAGACTTAAAGTTTGGAAATCCCATCCCGAGAAAATCTCAGATTTACTCGAGTTATCACTCGAGTTTCTTCACACTTTCCCCGAGCCATTCTCACGTACTTCTTCCCCCCCTTTATTTTTTTCCAGTTAGTTTTAAGTTTAAACTTAAACCAAACTATGGCATAAGGAAACTTTCTCATATACCCGAGTACGACCCCGAAGCAATCACCCTCTTGCTCGCGTAACGACTAGAGATGCTCATCCCACAACAGCTCTGACACCACCTACTACGCCGTACACGTGCACGGCGATACGCCACTTCTCCGGCGAACTTCACGATCATCGGCAAGTCACAAATCTCACGAAAACACGAAATCCAAACTCGCGTTGCCTCCGAAAGTTTAAAATCAAATTTTAGGCATTCGCAAAAAAAAAACTGTAACCCACTCCTCGGCGCCACGTCTCGTCATCGCCCCACAAGCCACCGGAGTCGCCCAGATTTCATCCACACCACGCCAACGCGCTCCTCTTCCACCTCCTTGAATCACGTGGAGCTCGATCACGCATAGATGATGAACTCATCACGTTTACTGACATGTGCAAAAAACTTGACGAAAACCCTAATTTGGCCTCGTTTGTCAAATTCACATAATAGAAAAATTATTTCACATTTTTCTTGAGATCACAGAAGTTAATACTATCTTCAAACCAGGTTTGAGCATTTTAATTTGCTTTGATTTTCTGAAATTGGAAAGAATGCAATCTTTGTTCACATACAAACTGCTCTTAGAATTCAAAGCTAAAAATCAAGATTTCTATCTCTAAAATCATCTTTTGCAATAACAGATCTGATCATGGATTCAATTTAGGAAATTAAAATGTTTGGTTTTTCTGATTTAATTGATTTCCACTGTAAAAACTTATTTCGAAATACTAACTAAATAAATCCACCTGAAATTATTTTTAAAAATGAATTTACCTTGTTATAATCATTTTCTTCTTTATGATCATAGCTTGAATTTTATTTAGATAAGAAGATATGAATTTGTTCTTGTTTCCTTGAGTCTGTGAATACAATGAACAACAGAGCCATAGATATATACACACAGATATATATATATATACAGAGGAATTCAACCAAAAACATTCATGAAAACCATCACACTTTCAAGCATTATCCAAATATCAAGATAAAGTGGCAGATTTAAGGAGTTTACTCTCAGGCAACAAAGTATTAAAAGTGGAAAATTTGCTCACCATGATTTAGGAATGAACAGAGCTTTGATAAAAATGCTTGATTCTGGAAACTTTGATTTCCTTTAAAACTGAAGTGCTATGTTGTTGAGAAGATTTAAACTTTGAACTGAACTGAAGTTGCTTGACTATCTAGCTTAAACTTTGACAATTAGTTACAGGCTTTAGAAAATTTCCTGGTTTGCCTTGTTTAAAAGAACGAAAAGAAGAAGAGTGCTTGATAAATAGAAAACAGGTATTCAGGCTGGTACAAGATTCTTTTTATTTCGATCAGAGATTTTTCTTGCAAAAGGAGGCTGAAAGGATTTTCAAAAGAAATCGAATTGACTTATGTTATGCTTGCATTTAATGAGCAAGTACTTATGTTCCCTATTACTAACTTATGCATAGAAAATTAGTACTATAGTTTGCATTTGTTTAATTTGCTTCAGCCTGCATCTTTATATACTTTTATTTTGTTTTACTACTGTCTTTTTTGACAAGCTTTCAAGTCTACACTTATTTATTTATCTTTGTTTGCTAATATGAAATAATCTTGTTTCATTCACTTTGTTTCTTGTTCTTTATGTTTCATATAAAACTTTTATAGTATGTATGTATTTAGTTCTTCCTATACAAGCTTGCTTTTACTTTATCTCATTACTTTAAACTAAAATTAACTTCTATTTTAATATGTTGTTGGAATTCGTCTGATTGTGTCAATGTATATACTTAAAAATATATTTTCAAACCATTTATATTTTAAGATTTTTAAATTCAATGTATATATATATACATATACCCATTTACTCATATCAATTCCATATACATATATATTCACATATACATTCATATATAGTACAATATTATTAAATTTAAATGATTCATCCAAAAATTTATTGGAAGATCGGGGAAACTCGCATCACTTAAATCGATTTATTTCACAAATTTTATTCAAAAATTCATCTAATTATCAATTAAATGTAATTAAAATTCGGGGTCGTTACAGACTTCCCCCCTTAAAAGAATTTCGTCCTCGAAATTTGCTAAGGAGACAAAAAGATAGATGAAGAATATTTCATCAAATCAAATGAATATCTATTCTGCATTTGGTTTACCAAATCAGAATATCGATAACAGATACAAGAAGGAATCTGTTTGACACTTCACAAAATACTCGGGTTATCCAGATCTACGAAATATTTAGTGGCATCGGTTAGTTCGAAAGGAATAACTAACCATTCGTAGAACATATCGGGACCCAAAGAATAGATAGATATATGGATACGATTTCAAAACTTTTAGTTTAGAACTAAAGTATACCTATCAACCATAGCAATCAAAGCAATCAATTCATCCAAACAAACAGTTTTGGTCAATTCGGAGTTTACGTCCCATATTAATATATATCGAATCTTCTTTCTGGATCTACCAGAAACCATCGAAGAATTGAGAAGAGATGACGAACAAAAGAAATTGATAGAGAAAAGATTTGCTTCCATTGTTGTTACAAAGTATTGACCATTTATAGTCATATTCCCCTGTCCCCTATCTCATCCTCTTCTTGCACTCATATCTCACTATCAGTGGATAGCAAGAGAATTTACTGAGGCATTCGAACAGATATCTGAGGAATACTCATTCTAGGGTATACTTCACCCTATCTCTAATGAGCTACTTAACGTGTTATACTCCTGAGCTAAAGTTCAACCTTAGCTCTGATACCACATGTAACGATCCGGATTTTTCGCGCTCAAAAATCAACATCCGTACTTCACATTGTACTAGAATGCCGCAGATTCGACCGTTCAAATCCGATTCGCCGGAGCTATAACACAATTAAGTAAACAACACAGCGGAAGAAAGAAAACAATATAGATATACAACATCTGATACAATATCCAGATACAATGATGATACAATGAATATCTATATACATCAGAGATATGATACAACAAATAGCAGCGGAAAAGAAAATAGATAACACCAGCAGTGGATAGAATATCTCCAATAGAATGCTCCAAGATAAGCAACGTCAGTCCATGAACTCCAAGAACTGAACTAGCTCCAAATAATCTACTAAACCTGAATATCTGAAAAACCCAACTCTAGACTGCCCCGTGTGGAAAATTGTGGGCACCCAGAGTTTAGGAAGGGAACAATAAACTCCGGATCATTCATGGGACTGGTGTGAGCAAACAAAAACAGTTTATCTTTAAAACAAGCAACAAAGGCTTTTAACATTGAAATCCGCAATGTTTTTGGAAAATGAAACTACCATAAGGCCTCCCACCACACACACAATGCAATCGCAGAATTGGAGGAGATTTCTTCTTATGATAGTCAAAAATGCTTACTACGCAAAATCATTCGATATTATTATCATTAGTGCATAGTGTGAAAATCCTTTTGAAAATACAATATAAATCTTAGCCAGCATACAACCATTGTTGTATGCCTACTATAGCTACTACGTTCAATAGCAGGTTACCGCCACATCCCATAGCAGGTAATACAACTAAAAATCGTACAGGGTTCGTATTGTTTCTTTGGATTTCCAACAAATGATCAGGCTAAGGAACTTCCTTACCGAAATAGAAACGCCTCTGGAAAGACGCCCCGGATCCTAACCGGATCTCTGCAAACAAAAGGCCGACGCTACCTCACGCTGTACAGCTGTAACTAGGTAACTAACACACTGACGCTACCTCATGCTGTACAGCTGTAACTAGGTAACTAACACACGAGTCATGTCATCCCCCGGTCGTTACCGACCTTTATCCGAGCGCTCGATAACCAACATCACACATAATAAATAAAGTGTATCCACATGAGTAAGTATCTGGGCTCCATACCATGATATCACCTTTTATCCAGAAGGAAATGACATACCCTAGGGGCGCTACCCCTACAAACCTTTGTCGCAACATTCCTGTTTCGACCATTACCGGGTTGTGAGGCTCGACGAAGTCTCGTCCACAAAACTATGTTTTTTTTCACAAAGCTACGCTTTTTCACAAAGCCACGCTTCGATCAAAAATTGATCAGCAGCACTTCGTATGCCACATTACCAAATTGGGAATGTATCACTAGTAACCATCAACTACATAACCTCTGAGCTCGTACGTCTCAGAGAAGGGTGTTAAGCTAAGAGAATAAATTCTCCGCCACCAACAGAAATGTATTTGATAGAAACCAGCTTTACATCTCAAAGTGTAACGTCAGACACACATCCATACAAGTCTGTTCCGGGTTTGAACAGAACCGAAGGCACTTCCAAAGAAGCCCTTGCAAATCCGGGTATTCACAATTCTCGATCGGACTTCCCATCACTTAGGGAATCTCTATACCGGAGCCATGATGCAGAGAAAATCGATAGGTCATCATATCGCTCTCGTAAATACCCGGTCTTCACCACCGGTCTTCAAATGCTATCCATATCGTCGTATCACTATTCGGAATGGGTTATATGACACAAAGGTCCTCTCCCGGCTAAACCGAATAACGAGCGTAATTAAAAATCATATGGATACTGGGGTCTCGGTTAAATCATAGCTTTAAAGCCAAAAACTTTTCATTCGAATGGTAAAACAAATTACCATTTCCAATCTTTTAAACAAAAAGATTCATTTCAAAAACCTTCACTGGTTTAAACAATTTCCACACTTTAATCTTTTAAACAAAAGATTTAATCCACAAAGTTCACCCCATTCCCAAAGATTCATTCATAGATTTTCAAATCGATTCCCATTTCAATTTGATTAACTCGTTAAATCTTTAAATCAAGATTTAACTTATAGCTTTCAAAACAATTCCATTTCAAATTGGATTAACTCGTTCGGTCTTTGAATCAAAGACTCATTTCATAAATTTCAAAACATTTCAATTCTATTTCAACTCGAAACCATTCAACACAAATTGGAAATTCTTTACTTATGTGAAAGCTTTTACTATTTGAAAACAAATAGTTCGTTTCAGAAAAATCCAGTTATATTTACACGGGTTAAAACCCTTGAATTAAATTCAAATTCCCAAATCAATACCTCTAAAATGGTTTAACCCATATATAACTTGTACAACATCTTTAATCCCTAGTTTCAAATCATAGAATTCAATTTCAAACTCGAATTCAAATTTAAATCAGATTATTTAAATTTCAAGACTCAATTAAGTTATTCGAAATAACTTTTATCTTTGAAATTCCATTTCAAAAGCTTTTCACTTTAAACCCAAATTTCCAATTTCAAAATCAATTGAAATTAAAATTTCAACTTCAAAAACATCAAATTTAAATCATCTGTGACTTAACCGATTTCCACGTGAAATCTATATTTGTGTGTGTATAGTGTAGTCCAGGGATTTCACACAATAGTGCACATCAATCATCACAGATATATCAATATCGATAAGCGGTAAAATCGATAACGCTTATCTTCATTCACAGATCATAGATAAAATAAATTTATCAGTCACAAAGATTCACTATTACAATTCGATGTGGGTTTCGGATAACCAACTGGAATCCGACTCCCTGTCGCATCGAAATTCAAATGTCGTTTTACGGCCAAGGGGTTTTACATTCACAAGAAACATATCACAGATATCACAGCTCAATACAAAACAATTTGTATCACAAAGGATCATATCACAGATCGGGTATTAATTAGTTCAAGACATTCAATAATAATTAGTCATCAACAAGTAATATGGATTAACAGGGTGATTATAATTAATTAATCACATAATTATTTTCATTAATCATCCTTAATCAATGATTGATCATTCTTAATTATAAATTAATTAGTCCTTAATTAATTATTTATTAATTAATCTTAATCACTTTTATTAATTAATTGCTTCTTAATTAATTATCTTAATTAATTAATTAAAACTTAAAATAAACTCTTAATTTACAATTTCCAAACATCAATTACTTCATCAATACTTAGACTCATTTAAGATAATCAACTTTAATTTATTTTCCTTTTAGACTTAAAGTTTGGAAACCCCATCCCGAGAAAATCTCAGATTTACTCGAGTTATCACTCGAGTTTCTTCACACTTTCCCCGAGCCATTCTCACGTACTTCTTCCCCCCCTTTATTTTTTTCCAGTTAGTTTTAAGTTTAAACTTAAACCAAACTATGGCATAAGGAAACTTTCTCATATACCCGAGTACGACCCCGAAGCAATCACCCTCTTTCTCACGTAACGACTAGAGATGCTCATCCCACAACAGCTCTGACACCACCTACTACGCCGTACACGTGCACGGCGATACGCCACTTCTCCAGCGAACTTCACGATCATCGGCAAGTCACAAATCTCACGAAAACACGAAATCCAAACTCGCGTTGCCTCCGAAAGTTTGAAATCAAATTTTAGGCATTCGCAAAAAAAAAAACTGTAACCCACTCCTCGGCGCCACGTCTCGTCATCGCCCCACAAGCCACCGGAGTCGCCCAGATTTCATCCACACCACGCCAACGCGCTCCTCTTCCACCTCCTTGAATCACATGGAGCTCGATCACGCATAGATGATGAACTCATCACGTTTACTGACATGTGCAAAAAACTTGACGAAAACCCTAATTTGGCCTCGTTTGTCAAATTCACATAATAGAAAAATTATTTCACATTTTTCTTGAGATCACAGAAGTTAATACTATCTTCAAACCAGGTTTGAGCATTTTAATTTGCTTTGATTTTCTGAAATTGGAAAGAATGCAATCTTTGTTCACATACAAACTGCTCTTAGAATTCAAAGCTAAAAATCAAGATTTCTATCTCTAAAATCATCTTTTGCAATAACAGATCTGATCATGGATTCAATTTAGGAAATTAAAATGTTTGGTTTTTCTGATTTAATTGATTTCCACTGTAAAAACTTATTTCGAAATACTAACTAAATAAATCCACCTGAAATTATTTTTAAAAATGAATTTACCTTGTTATAATCATTTTCTTCTTTATGATCATAGCTTGAATTTTATTTAGATAAGAAGATATGAATTTGTTCTTGTTTCCTTGAGTCTGTGAATACAATGAACAACAGAGCCATAGATATATATACACAGATATATATATATATATACAGAGGAATTCAACCAAAAACATTCATGAAAACCATCACACTTTCAAGCATTATCCAAATATCAAGATAAAGTGGCAGATTTAAGGAGTTTACTCTCAGGCAACAAAGTATTAAAAGTGGAAAATTTGCTCACCGTGATTTAGGAATGAACAGAGCTTTGATAAAAATGCTTGATTCTGGAAACTTTGATTTCCTTTAAAACTGAAGTGCTATGTTGTTGAGAAGATTTAAACTTTGAACTGAACTGAAGTTGCTTGACTATCTAGCTTAAACTTTGACAATTAGTTACAGGCTTTAGAAAATTTCCTGGTTTGCCTTGTTTAAATGAACGAAAAGAAGAAGAGTGCTTGATAAATAGAAAACAGGTATTCAGGCTGGTACAAGATTTTTTTTATTTCGATCAGAGATTTTTCTTGCAAAAGGAGGCTGAAAGGATTTTCAAAAGAAATCGAATTGACTTATGTTATGCTTGCATTTAATGAGCAAGTACTTATGTTCCCTATTACTAACTTATGCATAGAAAATTAGTACTATAGTTTGCATTTGTTTAATTTGCTTCAGCCTGCATCTTTATATACTTTTATTTTGTTTTACTACTGTCTTTTTTGACAAGCTTTCAAGTCTACACTTATTTATTTATCTTTGTTTGCTAATATGAAATAATCTTGTTTCATTCACTTTGTTTCTTGTTCTTTATGTTTCATATAAAACTTTTATAGTATGTATGTATTTAGTTCTTCCTATACAAGCTTGCTTTTACTTTATCTCATTACTTTAAACTAAAATTAACTTCTATTTTAATATGTTGTTGGAATTCGTCTGATTGTGTCAATGTATATACTTAAAAATATATTTTCAAACCATTTATATTTTAAGATTTTTAAATTCAATGTATATATATATACATATACCCATTTACTCATATCAATTCCATATACATATATATTCACATATACATTCATATATAGTACAATATTATTAAATTTAAATGATTCATCCAAAAATTTATTGGAAGATCGGGGAAACTCGCATCACTTAAATCGATTTATTTCACAAATTTTATTCAAAAATTCATTTAATTATCAATTAAATGTAATTAAAATTCGGGGTCGTTACACATATTGTACTGGAAAGATGATGCGAACAAAGTTTCTTGTACAAATTGCAATGAACCAAGATATATGACATCATTAAACGAAGAGAGAAAATGCACCAAAGTACCTCGAAAGACATTAAGACATTTTACTTTAATTTCTAGATTGAAGAGACTGTATACTGTACCATGGATGGCAGATGCGATGACCTGGCATGGTCGTGCCAAGTCTGATCCAACCGTAATGCGTCATCCATATGACACTTCTCAATGGAAAGTCGCAGATTCATTTGATCAAACTTTTGCTGTCGAGCCACGAAATGTCACACTTGGAATAGCAACAGATGGTTTCTGTCCACGTGCTTCTCTCTCTAACCCTTACAGTTGTTGGCCAGTAATTGTAGTACCATATAATCTTCCTCCGTCTATGTGCATGAAAAGGGAGTTCTCAATGTTAACATTGTTGATTTCTGGGCCAAAACAACCAGGAAAGGATATTGATGTTTATTTACAGCCGTTGATAGACGAGTTAAAGTAGTTATGGGAATGAGTAGTTACATTTGACTCGTTAAATAAATCTGAGTTCACAATGAGAGCTAGGGTGCTGTGAGCAATCCATGATCACCCTGCTTTTGGGACTTTATCAGGATGTACAACTCACGGTTACTTTGCATGTCCTGTTTGTGGGGAAAACACTTGTTCTTATTATCTTCCTGAAAGTAAGAAGATGTGTTACATGGGACATCGAATGTTTCTTCCTAACGAACACAAGTTTCGGTACGATAAGACAAATTTCAACAACGAACAAGAACTTCGTCGTCCTAAATGGCCATTGACTGGTTTTCAAGTTGAAAAGAAAGTAGCGAATATCAAAATGAAAGTTGGTAAACAAAAAGAAGAAATTGGTCGAAAATGGAAAAAGTCAACCAATGAAGATGTTGACAATATTTCTGGATGGTATAGGAGGTCTATCTTTTTTGATTTACCATATTGGAAAGCAAATTTGGTCCGACATAATATTGATGTTATGCATACGGAGAAGAATGTCACGGAGCATCTCATCAGCACCATTATGGACCATAAAGATAAGTCAAAAGATGGCATCAATGCACACAAGGATTTGAAAATCATGGGTATAAAACAAAAGTTGTGGGTGATGGAAGATCCTGAAACAAATAAAACAATCATACCAAAGACAACTTTCGCTTTGAGCAAAGAAGAAAAGATACGGTTTTGCACCGTTTTGAAAAATATGAAAGTGCCTAACAAATTTTCTTCTAACTTTCACAACAATGTGAGCATCAATCCTCCTGAAATAAGAAATATGAAGTCACATGATTACCATGTCATAATGCAGCATTTGCTTCCGGTATTGCTTCAACATTCTTATCCACAACATAAGGATCTACGAAATTATGTTCATCGTATTAGTTTATTCTTTAACATTTTGTGTTCAAAGGTGATCAATAGGGAACATCTTTTAAAAGCAAAGGCTAGCTTAGTAGAAGTAATGTATGTTTTTGAAAAACATTTTCCACCTGCATTTTTTGATATCAGTGGCCACCTTATTGTTCATTTAGCCGATGAAGCGTTGATTTGTGGCCCTGTCAGATATAGATGGATGTATCCATTTGAACGGTAAATTTCTAATTTCAGTTATGCACATCATTATTTTATATAAATAGCTACTGTCTACAGTATATAATTGATCACATTTATAGGTTGATGAAAGCATATAAAGGATATGTGCGCAACAAAAGATACATTGAAGAGTGTATTGCAGAAGGATATATCGTACAAGAAGCTAGTCTTTACTGCATGGAATATATGCCAAACGGAGGTGATGGCAATCATAAACATACCCGCGAAGTATTTTTAGACGAGGACGATGAGTTTGCTGGTGAGATACCTCTGGATAATGGTAAAGACATAACGTTAACCCAAGTGCAGTTTGAACAAGTGCGTAGATGAGTCCTTAATAAGTACGATGGATTGGATGAATGGAAGAAGTAAGTTCATGAACTTGTTTGGAATTTTAATTTTTTTAATTCAATTTATATATACATTTTGATATGTGTTTTTCGTAGGAGGTATAACTCCTATGTGAAAAGTACTAGATTTCAACCTAGAGGCAGGGCTACCACCGTGGAAGTAGTTCAAAGTTTTAATCTATGGTTACGTAATGAGGTTTAACTTCGTCTTAAGTATTTCATGTGTTTATAAGTGTGCAATACACCTTTGTGACCATGTTTTTTTACTTATTAAAATTTATGTAGCTGTTAAAGACCATCGATGTTGATCCAACTCTGTGGCGGTTAGTGCACGGGCCAAAGTTCATAACGCGTAGTTATATGAAGTACTAAGTGAATGGATTTTCATTTTCCACGAAAAAGTACGAAGACCGTATGGTAACACAAAATAGCAGTGTATGCATGAGATCAATTACAAAATTTAGAGCGAATGGCAAAGATAAAAATTATAAGGAAGCAGAAACAACGTATTACAGAGTCATTCAACATATACTTGAGTTGGATTACACTGACTTCAAACAAACAGTTTTTTATTATGATTGGGTAAAAGTTGAGGATAAGGTCAATGGTTGCAAAATAGATCCCATTTCAAACCTCATCATGGTAAATTTAGGGAAATTGAAGAACAAAAATAACGTGAATGACGAGCCATTTATTCTTGCATCAGAAGCGAGTCAAGTTTTCTACTCAAAAGATTTAAAAAATAACGGATGGTCTGTGGTCTTGCATACACCAAAACGGTTGACTACAAATGTGGATGACATTGAGTTCCCTACCGTCTATCAATCAACTTTTGAAGACAATGAAAAATTAGAAGACCTTACCAAATCCATATGTTAACTTATTAGTATTCGTACATCACATGATTGTGTGTCTGTATATTTTTAATTGCACGATTGTGTATATGTATGGTTTTGAATATTTTATACATTTCAATGCAATTCCAGGTGTTGTCACTTAATAATTTTGCAGGAAACTATGTCAGAAAATCCACCATCTTCACATTCGTCATGTTCAGAGGCGAAGAAAGTTGATCAAAACTTACTTAGTATTCCGGTCTCAGATAACGCTGGAAAAATCGCTACTATGCTCGGTAAACTAGTAAGAGCTCATGTGCCGATATCATATATAAGTTGGAATAAAGTACCCGGAATATACAAGGACAACGTTTGGAACGAATTGGTGGTAAGTATCCTTATCTGTTTGACAACAACTATTTCATTCAATAGCCTTATGGTTTCAACTCTTTGCACAACACATAATTTAATATATTTTTTTCAGAAAATTTATGAGCTCGATCCGCTTTCAAAGGAAATGTTTTTAAAGAGAATGGCCGAGGCTTTTAGGAGATACAAGAAAAAATTGAGAGTAGTTTATTATGACCCTTTCAACAATGACGAAGAACGGTTGAAAAATTGCCCACCTACAGTTGCTCAAGAAGATTGGGCATAGTTCGTAAAAAATGAAGCAACGCCTGAAGCGAGCGGAAGAAGGGAGGTAGGCAAAAAGAACAGAGCATTGCTCAGTTATGCTCATCATGCAGGACGTAAAAGTCACGCTAAAATAGAACAAGAAATTGTAATTTATATTCATTTTCATTCAAATGATTTACACATTGTGATTGGATATTCATGTCGTTGCATCAACTTGTATTGTAGATCGTTGCTGGTCCATCAACAAATATCAGTCGTCGTCAAGTATGGGAGAAGACACACATGAAAAAAGATGGTAGCATATCAGATGCCACTTCTTCATAATTTGTAAGTTAAACAAATATTAACTTGCATATTCTGTAAAATTCCTTATTCATGTAAGTATTATCATATTACAGGATCAAATTGCGAAAGCGAAGGAAAAGATCACTGATAGTGATGAAGAAAAATTGACAGTGGATGAAGACATCTTATCACAAGTGCTTGGTAAGGATGCAAGGGGTAGGAGCCGCGGTGTTGGGACCGTTATACCAAAGACTAAAGTTAAGGCTTGTGCCATTGCACAGAAACGACTCCGACATGTTCATGGCGAGCAGGATGAGTTGAAAATGAGGGTGGGAAGTTTGGAGGGTACAGTGGGAAATTTGTCTGGGCAAATGGAGGTTTTGATTAACATGGTGGGAAATATTGAACAGGGAATTCGTGCACCGGTCAATTCTTCTGATGGAGGACGCGCCATACAATTCAATGCTCCTGAATTCATTGCTTCGCAGTTCCAGGATTCGACCAATGTTACGAACAATCAAAAATGTGAAATCCTCAACTCTGATTTAGAAGTAATAGGAACAGGTATTTTTAACATTTAAACATTTATGACATAATAAGTAGAAAACTTAAATAATAATAAATATTCCCTTTTATTGCAACATGTACTATATGCCGAGATTCTACATTGTCCAACATCCATGGGAAATCTGTACCATCCACACATGACAAAATGGTGTTGGACAGTATACTGCTACCAGATGAGAGAACCAGCAAAATGAATCATCAATTTGCAGAGACCTTTGATGATGTTGGAGTGGGTGGATATGTGTGCCATCCGAAGTGTCTTATTCGATATCTCTAGATGATGGAGCAGGTATATTTTCTGTTTATGTGGTCGATATTTCAAGTCCCATTAAATTGATTTGAATTTAATTCCAATTCAGATTAATATATTTTAAGTTGTTAATATACCATAAAACATCTTTTTAGATAACTGAATTATAAAATTAAAAACATCTAGCGAGTTGACCTTTCCCGGCTCAAAACCTTTTTGCTTGAAATCACCATACACAGTTATATCACTTAGTTTTTAGCAAGCAAAATTGCCATACCTTAATTTTTTTCTTCTGAAAATAGAAATAAAATCATCACACTTCCATAATAACTCATAGTTTTTATTTCCTATACATAGGAAGCAAAAACATGGTAATTCACAGTTTTATTCACCAAACACCTGCTTAAGATCCCCACGACAAAATTTATCATATAGATTTTAGAAAAAGAAAGAAAGAAAACTTGGAACAAAACCTAATCTCAGCAACTAATCAATAACATCAATTAATCCCAAAAACCCAACTGTCAGACCACTGCGAGAACAACCGTATAGGAATCCACACATGTAGAAGCATAGGACATTAACTTGTACTACATGGTAAACTCACATCAATTCATCTTTATTTAGTAAAATAGCCTTTCAAATTAGATAATACGTGTAGCAAAGATCAATAAAGCAGAAAGTCTATATTTATTTGATTTGTATAAATGCTTAAGGATAGTCAGTTATTATTAAGGCAGTGCACATTTCCACAACCAATTTTCATTAGTCATCACGTATTGACTACATAATGGCTAAATCTGCACATCCTACACAACGTATGCTATGCTTGATGCATAGTCAAAAGGTAGTGAAAATATTCAGTTAACTTGTATAAGAACATGATTACGCTAACAGTGCTAAAATGGTATTCTAGTTTAATTGTAACGACCCGACTTCCTATGCCCAGAAAGTCGCATCATTATTAAGAAAGAAAGGGGTAGAAAATAGAAAAGAAGAGAAGAAAGAAAGAAACAACAACAACAACGATCTCACAGCGGAACGAATAAATTATATTAATAACATAAACTATTACATAGTATACAACAATTTACAGAGTTACACAGCATATACATCACTTACTAGACAGTTATAATCATCTGTCTAGACATTACAACTCAAATACAAGACAAGACACTATCACAGATATCAACACAGCGGAATACTATATCTACGAACGCCGAAGCCTCCTGCTCCATTGCTCCTCCAGAATATTCGTCAAAGCTAAACCTGAATCCCTTGGCTACTCGTAAAAATTTGAGTACCCAAGAGTTTATAAAACAGAAATAAACACTTGGGTCAGACATGGGTCTGGTGTGAGTAACAGGTTAAACTTGCTTAACTTCAAAACCTTTAGAAAGAAAAGGTATCACGTAAGACTCCCCACAAATAAACATGGGTAAGTTTTTACCTTACGCTAACCAAAACATTTGATAGGAAATCTGATTTTATTATAATAGGGTCTAGGGTTTTCAAGTAAATTACAGAAATAGCTGAAATGCTTACATCTCACATTTCAACATAGTTGGGCACAACTAATACGTACGGCACTTATTGGAGTTTGGATTCCATACAATGGCAGGGCTACTGGGGTACCGCCCGTCACAGTACGTGGCCTAGATCACCGTACCGAGGAGTACGCCCGCTCCTCTGCAACACAAAGCCGGAACCATCCCTTACTGGATAATCCCGAACAAGATAATCCCGTAGTTGGCGCGACCAACCACACACTAAGCCGAATAAAAGAAAAGGGACCTCTAGACAGGGATCTATCTTGCTCTCAGTGGGTGCTACCCACGAAGCCTTGCTGCACCTCCCCTGTTTTAGCCATTCCCGGTTGATGAGGCTTGAGGTTACGATTACCTTTAATCAGAACATATCACTTAGAATGCTCATCGTCCGCCTGACGATGTACTGAAAGCATTCAATCCATACAAGTTCGTTCCGGGTTCGAACGAAACCGAAGGCATTATCTCGTTACACTCGTTTTGGAATCACCCTCAGAGTTAACGACAATAACCCTTGCACTCTGAATCTTCATCTTCACTTGAGATTCACGACCTATCGTTAATTTGGATCGATGTGGTATTCGGGTCTCCAGACCTGGAATTCCGGTATACGGAAACCCGATCCCGGTCTCATCGAAATCCAAAACGTATCTTTTAAGGGCCAAGTTGTTTTAAGGTTAAAACAATTCAATTCTTATCTATACTACACACAGATAGATAATTTACAATAGATAATCCATATTATCATCCAAACAGATAATTCATATTATCATTTCAATCCAACCAAACATCTATATCATAGATCAGCACATCTCTTATCAGAGATATCAACAATGCAAAGCATTCAAAATCATTCATCCATTCTTAAGTAATGATTTATCATCTCTAATTAATTTAAAGTGAATTAAATTAATTACTTCATCCTATAAATCCTGCTTAATTAATTATTAATTAAACCAATTAATTAATCATTACTCTAAGTATTCATCTAAATTAATCATTCCTGATTAATTACCCTTTAATTACTTTAAGTAATTAATACTTAATTAATTTCACAAATTAATTATCTTAAACCATTCAGTAATTAATCTTTAATTACTTCATTAATTAATTAACTATATTTAATTACATTAATCCTTAATTAATTACAATTAATTAATTACTTTAATCACTTATTATTTATTAATTAATCTTAATTAATCAATTCTTAATTACATCATTAATTATATTAATTAATGGTCCTTAATTATTCTTAATTAATTATCTTATTTAAATTAATAATTAGTTAGTCACATTTATTAATCACCTTTGATTAATCTCATTTAGTAATTAACTACTCTTAATTACTACACTTCATAAATTAATTACTCCTTAATTAATTATCCTTTAATTAATCCCTTGATTAATTATTAAAAGTACTAAACTCAAATTACTTTTATTAAACCACCTTTAGTTAATTATATCCACTAATTATCTTTAATTACTTTTCTAAGTAATTTATACTTTCACTAATTACCTTTAAGTAATTATCTAATCACCCAGTGATTTTCTTAAATTAATTAAATAAATTAATTTAAACTTATCAAATTTATTTAATTAATTACCTTAAGTAATTTATTTCTTTAATTACTTTTATTAAGTAATTTATACTTAACCAATTTTACAAATGATTATCATTTGTTAATAATCTACACTTATCTAATTAAATTTCTTAATTTCAAATTAATTAACTCTCAATTAATTAACTTAAAATCTTAATTATTTAATTAATTAACATTAAACCATTAATTAATTAAATTACCAAATTACTCTTTAATTACCTTATTAATTTAATGACTCCTATATCATTAAATCTCTAAATTAAAGTATAAACATTAATAACTACTTTAATTATCATTTTCAAAAAGGCTTTGAAATTCTTTTACTTTTAAATCTTCCTTTTATTCATTTCAAATTAATGATTTAAAATAAATTTCAAATTTAACTTAACCAAATTTAAATCAAATTATAACCTAATGTTAAAGAACTACTTAACATTAAAGATTTTAAACTAATTATTTAAATTCAAATCTTTTTAAAATTATACTTCCAACATTTTAACTTTGTTTAAACATTATAAATTTTATAAACTTTATTTATTTCAAACTATAATTCAAATTAGATTTGAAACCATACTTTAAATTTGATTTAAAACTTTGTTTAAATCTTGTTTCAACTTTTTAAACTCATTTTAAATTTTAAAACTCCTGTCAGATTTTAAAACTGCAACATCACAGATTACCCGAGCCAAACATCATATTACCTGAGAAAATTTACAGAAATCCCGAGACCAGCTTCGAGTTTTCTCTTCCCTTTTCTTTTATACTTAATTTTATTAAAAATTTAAAACTGTTAAACCCCACGCGAGTCTCCCCTGAAAACAACTCGAGCCAGAGTCCTAATTTCTCGAGTATGACTTCGAGTCAAATTCCATTTCCTCCAGTACGTCTTCTTCTCCTCTAATCCAACTTCTTCCAGATGTACGAAATGTACATGTGCACGTGCACAGTCGAAACGCTCGCTTTGATCATCTACGACCACTTCCCCAAGTCGACGATCAACCCCCAACCATATTACGACCATCAGAATCTCGATCAACACTCGAATTCGAATTCGAGTAACCCATCACAATCACGAACAGGAACCAAAGCCTGGAAAATCCCTCGACCACACGCCTCTGATCATCTGAACGTCAGAGCCTCCGGCCACGACCTCCTTAACACCCTCACTTCCAGTTCCTAGAATATTGTGGCACTCGATCTACCAGAAACGCCGGGGTGTTTAAAACTTCTGACCATTCAAAAACTAGGGCTACAGATTTAAATCGACTACCATCGCCACCATCGTACATTGATGATCTTTTTGGCATTTTTCCCGACCTCTACGATCGTTCCACTTCCTCCTCTAAAGACCACGACCCTTCAGATTGCATCGATCGCCAGAATTTGATCGATTTCCAATTTCCGTTCATACTAACATATTTCAATATTTACAAACTTAAAAATTGTGATTTTTCTTTTAAAAATCATAATTTGGTTTAAAGATTCAATTTAAAGTCCTGGAATGCTAAATTATCATATTCGAATTTTATACAAACTTAAACTTCCCTGTTCCCCTTTTTATTTACAGAGTAATTTTTATTTTACTTTAACTTAATAGACTTTTAAACACTAACCCATGATTTAAACAAACAATAATGTTTGATTCCTAAGTTTTAAATAAAGATCAGATAAAGGATAAGGAGTTTTTGATTAAAACTTAAGCTACTGACTAAGAACAGGCAGAAACAATACAACAATCAAACATGCATCCATCCATATATATACATAAAAATTCAATCATATATATCTACTCAATACATATTTCATTCCAGAAATCCATATGTAAACAGATATCATATACTTTAGTTTAAAATGAATGTTACTCACTAATTTTAAATTGAAGAACAGGGCAAATAACAGACATGCATACCAACCTATTTATCTACAAACATGCACAGAGATTTTCTAAAGAAAATATACTCACAGACAAAACTTTATTTCCAGAGATAAGCATGCAACCAGATTTCATCAATAAATTTTTAAAAAATATTGTTACTCACCTATTTGAAAAATGAAGAACAGAACTTCCAGCTTTAAATTGAAAAGCTTTTGAATCTCTTAAAACTGGAATGCCTTAACTTCTGGACTTTGATTTGAAACTTGAATTGTTAGCTTTATAAACTTGCATGCAGACTTGATTTATTGAGATGTTGCTTAGATCAGTTGTACTGAAATGATCTTGCTTCCAGATTTGAATAAGAAATTGCAGGCTTTGAAGAATGGTTACAGATTGAAGAGATGAGTTACAGGCCGTTGGTTTTTGAAATGAATTACAGGGATTTGATAATTTTCTGGTTTGAGAGGTGAATTGAGATACATATTTTTGTTTTGAGATTATGGCTTAAGAAATGTTGATTACTGATTTTGTTTTTGAGGGGATTTTTGTTTACAGCTGAATTCTCTTTTATTTTGAGAATGAAGATTTGCAAAAGAAATGAGAATGAGGAAAACATCTTTTTATAAATATAAATGATTTATTTTAAAATAAAAGAAAAATTAAAAACAAGAATGACACTTGTCTTTATATGTGTTAATTAGTTAACACTTGTTTTAAACAATCCTTTATAGGTTTACACATGTCCTTTAATTAATTAGTTTGTATCTTAAATGTAAATAAAAGATTTTTCTTAATTTATTAAACACTTATTACTTATCTATTTATATATAAAGATAACTTTTTAAAGAAATAACCAATTATACTTATAAATAAAAGCTTATACATATATTTTAAAGTCTAAAACTATTTAAATATTACTTCTTTTGAATTTCAAATTCAAATTCAAATTATATTCTTAAAATCCAATTTAAAGTAAATTTAAAACAACACATTCAATTTGAAATAATAATCCTATTATAATTATTGTTTGAAATAACAAATTTATCAATTTTAAAATAATTTATAAAAGAGATTATAAATTACTTCTATTACTAAATGAATTAACATATCATATGTAAATTAAATACAAACCAAAGCTTTTCTATTTACAATATATACAAATATATATATATACAATATAAATAGAAATCAATTTATTAGGTTTTAAAAGATAAAATTCACTAATTAAATATTTATTAAATTAGATTATTAAATCAATTCAAATTTTATTATCAAAAATTATCAATCAATTTAATTATTTAAACTGATTATTAAATTGATATTGCCTAAAAATTCCGGGATATCACATTAATGATGTGTGGCCAACTTATGCATGTGCAGACACAGATAATTTTACATATACATATTACTGTGAGTGTGAAGCAAGATGGTATATGGATTACTACCATTATGGTGCAGTGGATTACTACCATTATGGTGCTAAAATTAAAGTCACCATCCTCTGTAGAACATCCCACTTCACTACATCATTCTCCAATCACCTGCATACTCCCACTGGCAGCATCCCACTGACAAAAGTTTTTTAGTCTTTAATTCTTTATGGTGTATTGAGTCTGTGTTTGGGTATTTACTAGTTGCATCCAGATGCATTTTCTAAATCTGAGTTTTCACATAACCAATTGGAAAAAAATGTAGTTGCAATGAACCGTAATATAGAGTTAACTCCTAAAACTAAAGATGTACTAATATTTTGTAATGCTTGTGTAGATCTTTTAGGCTGGAGGAGTTAGCTCTTTGGCTTTGCATTGTGCAGTGGCTGCCGTAACAACACAGTATATCAGAGGCTTGTTGTGTATTTGTATTATGTAGTAATGTGATACATTTGTATTATTGTTGTGTATTTGGATCTTGGTACTGGAGCGATAGTGTTTTCTAGTTTCCGCTACTGCGATATATTAATGTGCTTAATGCTAGTATTATGTAATGATATTATGTAATGATATTGTTAAGTTATTACGCACTGCAATGCGGATTATTGAATCATTTTAATGTGCACTGTCTATAATATTATTTGTTTTGATGTCTCGGAATGATTATTGATTATATATTGGATATGAATAGGTCTATAATATTATATATTGGATATGAATAGGTCTATAATATTATATATTGGATATGAATAGGTCTATAATATTATATATTGGATATTGATTATATATCTATATCTAATTGACTAATTAGATACGGCTTTTAGCCGTATCTAATTGGTTCATTAGACGCTGCCTATTTGTCAATTAGATACGGCTTCTGGCCGTATCTAATGAATACATTAGATACAGCCAGAAGCCGTACCTAATGAGCCAATTAGATACGGCCTAAAGCCGTATCTAATTGGCTCATCAGATACGGCTAAAAGCCGTATCAAAATATTAAGCTCGACATATTTTGATATGGCTTTTAGCCGTATCAAAATATCGTTTATGGTGTAGTGATACGGTTAGCGAGGTCATCAATCTAGGAATCCAAGCCTTCCATTCTAATATTGCCATCACTAGCGTGGCTCTCTCCCAACTTCAGTACCTCCGTCCTAGAATCCTCAGCATTTCCTTATCCCAATCCCCCGATAAGCCTACTTGAGGTCTCGAAAGTAAGGGTTCCTTCTCAGTCAGATCTCTCTACAACAATTCCAATGACTCTGGAAGACAATTTTCTTTTCCTAGAATGTGAAAATGTGCTTCCCCTTCATGCCAAATTGCTGATGTGGCTTTTCATTCATGGCAAAATCAATACTAAAGATAAGCTCATTAACAAGGGTCTAGCCATTTCCCCTGACCGCCCTATGTGCTTGGAGAAGCCTAAAAGTTTGGAACATCTTTTTTTGATTGTGACTTAGCTTTCTACACTTGGACCACCTATGTTGCTCATCTTATCAGACCAATTCCCTTCATTCGCTCCTTCTTTGACTCCTGGCAATACAACCTTTCTAGCAACTCTTATATCTATATGCTTCTCTTGGCCTTTACCTGGTCAATTTGGACTGAAAAAAATGACAGCTGTTTCAGAAATAAATCTTGAAGTTCTCTTAACCTTTGCGATAAAATTTTACATATGTTTTATATTTGGACAGGTTCGATACACAGGAACCTAGCTTTGATGATCCAGGGTCTAGACACTGATAGTGACAGGGAATCCGTTGGTAGCTACGAGGTCGTCCTTGCTCCTAACTTTGATGACATCGATCTCATGCTTGGATTCTGATTTTCGATCATGCATGGCTTTTAGAATGACTGCTTGTTTTCCTTTGTTATTTTTGCTATGTTTACTATGCCTATATATTGTTATTACTGTGTTGTTTTGCGAACTCTAAGACTCAAACTGCTATCCATTTTGGCCGCCGACTAGGCATATTGATCGGCTAATATATTTTTATTTTAAGCTCTGGCTGTGTAATTTCGCCCTACACACCCTTTTCTTCAAAAAAAGTATTGTTGAAAGCATATACCGATGTCTCAAATTATATTTTGATTCTGGAGCAGGTAGTTTTGTTTTGTATTGGACGAATGCATATCTGTGAAGACCCAAATTATTGAGATAAAAATAATTTTGAAAAAAATTTGGAAATCAGTTAACAGAAAATATTTAAAGAATAGAATAGTTTGAAAATAAATATTAAGAGTGAGTGAAATAATTAAATAAGAGGATAGTGATTTTTCAATGAATAATAATGAGAAGAAAATGATCAAGTATGAGTGAGTTTTACATACACATATCTCATATATATATATATTAAATATGAGTAGCCACAGAAATATAAAGTGATAAAATAAATCCTTCTGATAATTAAATTGCATAAAACCAATTAAGTATTATTTGTGCATAAATACATTTTTAAAATAAATCAAGAGAAAAATAAATAGTTTGAAATAATAGCTAGGAATAATAATAAAAAGGGGTATGAGTGAACTATTCAGGTTTAACAAAATATACAATGAAGCTAAGTCACACAAATAAATAATGTATAGGTGAATCATGCAAATAGCATGTACACAGAAAAGCAGAGAAGCAACTGCTTTTACCTGAAATGGAAATCAAAAGAAAATGGCATAATTAGCCATAAACATGCATACAAACTTCTCTTATTTTTGTGAGGATAAAATGGGTCTTTCCTCCATTAAAAACCATAGTTAAATGATTTAAATCAAGGGGGAAGCAGTAGTTTTCTCTGAGGGAAAAATAGAAACATATTTTCAAAAAAAAATAGAAAGGAATAACTCACACTGTCTTCAAGCTTAAGCATTCTCGGGGAAGAGAAGAGGAAGGTGAGTGATTAATCACCTATGAGATTTAAGGCATTAAGACCCATGTTAAGGGCAGCCATATCATTTTTATAAAATCTTAATATGATTTTGTTTAATTTTTATTCTCTGAATAAATGAATGTTGAATATGGTTGATATTTTGGTTGAGTATTTGATTGCTGTTTTGGTTTGTTATGATTGTTTCAATTTTTGGTTGAAATATAAATAATTAAACAAATACTCTGATCACAGAAATGGATTTTGTAATCCAGCTTTATATGAAGATGAACTAAATATTTTACTGAGAAATAGGGTATCAATGAAAAAAAATGAAGTAGGCAGTATGAATAATGAGATTCATGCTTATGTCTGATTCATTCTAAAAGTGATATGAACAATGCAATATATTAAATATGTGCTGATTTGTTCAGATCACAAGCCAATATATTTTTATGGGTTTTCTCAAAAACCATGCCCTATGTTCACAGTAAAACTAAGTGTAATATTTTGTATGATTTCACCAGATTTATGTAAGGCATGAGAATATTTATGGAAATAAATATTTATGCAAGATTTAGAAAATATGATTGAATAAAAATGACCTTAAATGGGATGTGATGCTTTGCAAAAATACTTTGAATGTCTGGCTGAAACCACTGAATATATTTTCTTTGATATATGGAGGGAAGAAAAGAAAATAAAGCATTTCTTTAATTAATAACATTTGTCCAGAAAGAAAAATACGCATGGTCTCTAAATTACAAGCTAATTTAGGAGTATTGCCTTGATCTATTTATCATCAGGTGGATGATGAATATGTGCATGACTTGCTTAAGTCCTATAGGCCTCTGTGTAAAGGGTTAACAGAATTGAGCCCCTTTGCAATGCACACTTTGTGTTCAATGGCAAGAGTTTCAGACCAAATAAAATGAAAATGAGGTTGAGAAATTATGCTATGGAATTTAGGATGTTATTCCATAGGAGCTTGTGCATGCACAACTGAATGAAGTAAGATGGATGAATGCTTGGATGTATGATTGTTAGATAAGTTTAAATATACATATACTTAGGTTTTTAATATGAAAATGAATAACATCAAATATATGAGCTCTCTACCCAGTCATAGTAATTTATAAGTTATTGCAATCTTTGATTTCACTCACACCAGAATTTATTTTTGACCCTATTTGTTGCCTTTGCAATATTTGGGGTGTCTCATTTTTATTGAGGCAGCTCAAAGTATTGCTGCAGGGAAAGATGCATGAGTAACTTGCTTGCATGGATATCTGGAGATCTTGATGAATTTAAAGTGTTTAAGAAAAGTAGCAGTGTTATTGTAATGAATAAGTTAGGCAAAACTCTCTTATGTTTTAAGTATTTCCAGAATTGAAATTTGCTTGTTTGCTTGCAAAGGACATGTACAAACTTAAGTATTATATGTGTGTTTATGAGTTATTGATTTAAGCAACTGATCTTGATGTTCTCTGATGGATTATGATGAAGGAAGTTATGCCATGTAATCAGATATGTGGACATACTTTCTTTGGCAATATTTGATAAATCTTTAATTATAAGGGTGAAGCAGTTTTTGAAAAAGCATATAATAAAATTGTTAAGTGATAAGTTGAACCTGGTCTTGGCTAACCAGTAAAGCTTGACCATGCCTTATAATTGATATAAGACAATGGAAAAAGCTTGAAGCCTTAGCCAGCAAATTCTACTTGAATATCTGTTTTCCAGTGAAAATTTGTATTGCATTGTATAGTAAGATGAGGTGCATGCTATATACTTATAATCTCTACTGCAACCAAATTGAACTGAGCCTTGTTGTCTGCCTACTTGATTTAAGTTTGGTTGCATTTTGGTCTTAGACAAGTCAGTTGTAGTATGCACTGTCATGTAGTCTTATTTAGGTATTAAGCATGTCAATTATTCCACTGTTTATTGATCACAATCATTTGATCCACTATTTGGGAACTCATCAGTAGTCTTTACCATATGTCCATCTGAAAGTTTGGCATGGGTCTGATTTTGACATTGCTTTAATTATACTGCTTTCATGTATATACTAAGTCTTCATTTGATATGATAAATTGAGTTTGCATCCTGTTCAATTGTATTGTCTCCTCTGCTTGGCCTTTAAACCAAGTTACCACCTTAATATTCATCTGATCATTGCATACTTTATAAAATGTGATAAGAGCATATTTCCTGACATAAAAAATTGTTTGTGTTTGAAATAAGAACCCCGGGCTAAACAAATATGCATGAGTTGTAACGACCCGTAAATTTTTACTGTTTTAATAACGTAATTAGTTAAATTTTGTGAAATTTTAAACGATAAAATTTTGAAATATAAATTTGATATTTGGAATGCGTCTAGTTAAACATAGCAACTGGAAAATTTTCGTCCGAAAATATGGAAGTTTATTTCGCGCGTAAATTTACTTCAATTTAATCAGTTAAAAAGCGATGAAAATAAAATATTTTCGGAACCTAAATATTTTTACATCGAAAAATTCTAAACCATCTTCTGAACAAACATCATTTTTCGTTTTTTCAAATTCGGACATCTTTGGCTCCGTCGATCTTATTTTTCTACGTTTTTCTTGCATTTTCCGCCAGTAGAAAAATTCGAATTTTTATAATTCAATCATACCACTGATATTTTTATACCGTTTTGATCGTCTCGTCGTGCTGATCTCTACGGTATATTCAATTCGGTATTTTGTTGTCCGATAAGCGGTGGAATTTACGAAACGGTAACCGTATCGTTGCACGTTTCGTGCGTTTGATTTCTTGTGGCTATTCAATTCCTACCGTGTATTAAACCAACGGCCATTTGGCATTTATTTCCAGCAACTCACATGCAGCAACTTTGTGTTTCAATGACTTTTACAAATTCCTACCGTGTATTAAACTTTATATTGTTTTATAACATAAAATATTTTCCATATATATATATTTACATATAATCTGTATATGTCAGTTTATGTTTTGAAGATATTTAATTTGTATATATATATATATATATATGTAAGTGATTAGCGGCTATATCTTTACTTATAAACTATGAACTGTAGTTATACTTATATAAGTTTATAAAGGGGTTTTATATATATGTTTATATATCTATATAAGTTTTATTACAAATATATTGCGTATGAATTTAGAATTTCGAAAGTTATATGTTGTTAACAGTGCAGTTCTTTATATACGTGTATAATGGTATATTATATATAGGTGTTGTGATTATGGGGAACGTGTATTATATTTCAAAGTACATACATTTGTTTATATGAGTTCTCACGAGTTGGATCCATACGCAAGTTTTACGGTTATAAAGTATATATAATTTAAAGTATATTAAGTTATGAAGTTTATATATATAATGTTAGCTAATATATATACATTTATGAAGTAGTGGTAAGTCTGCATATATGAGTTAGGTAGATTTCTTGATGTTTGTATAAGTTTTAAAGGTTTAATATATGTAGGCTGTACACAACTGTTTATTGTATATTAAATATTAAGCTTTGTATATGTTGTTTTCAAGATGATACTGTTAAGTAAGGAGAGATATTTTCGCACTGTTTTCAAAATGAACATGGTGTAACTGTTCATGGTTTTTATTTATGAAAGTAGCTGTAGATATATATGTTTTAGCATCAACGTTGAAGTGAAATTTTAACTTGCTAAGTGTGGTATTATATAATTCTTATATATATAAATTTATATATCTGTTGGGTGAGTTATGACAATTTGTTATATAGCATACGGTTGGTGTATACATTTCATTTTAGATACGTATTTTGATTTAAACATTTATTTTTGAAAGAAGTAATAAAATAATAAATAATCTTTGTTTCAATAACATCCAGCTAATTTGATTCATTCTCATCGATTTCTTATGTATCAGCCGTGTCCGTCAAATTTTCGTGCCCATCTTATTTCGCTTTGAAATTTGGATTGGGATTCAAAATCTGCATCCGTTCTCATCCATCGCTCTAGCCTCGAAAGGTGAGCAATCACTCACGATTAATGTTCTTTTATTTATTAAATTTGATTCAATTGAAACGACAATTGAAATATGATGCTGTTAGTTATTTACACTGTTATATATGTTATTACCTGTATCAGTTCACCTGTGACATCTGACACCCTTATCTGTTATTTATGAAATGATAATCCCGCTTGATTGATAATTGATTGATTGTTTGTTGTTTATATTGGATGTTAAATTGTAATGTATAAAGTGATAAATATTATGCAAATAAATTTGACGTAGGATAATTAAAAATTTGAATCGACATATATGTTGAATTTGATTAGTTGAATATGACCCCTTTTAATTGTTAAATTGATTGACATGTAGAATAGTGATAATTACACTTTGAACCGTTGAACGTATATTGGATTAATTATTGTAGTGTTAAAATTGAAATCGAATGACAAGTGAAGAACCGTATTAATATTAGTGTAATAATCTTTAATCTACATGAAATGATAGTGTAGATTCTAGAAATAATTATATTAATTTGCACAAACAACAATGTGAATTAATACGATTATTTCGGGATTATTTGAATTAATTATTGGATTGTTATTGATTATTGTTATTGCTTGTTTATTTACTTTAACACCATCCCAGTTATCACACTGCAAGTTCCCTTTGCTATGCTTTGATTTTGAATTGAATTGGAATCGGGTTGAAATGATAAATACCCAAATTGAACTTTGACTTAGGATAGAGAATTAAATAAAAATCGATTGGTCAATAATTTGATTTAAAAATAAAATAAAGATTTTATTTGAATAAACAATAAGGTTTTAAATGAAGTTGGAATTTGAATTTTTATGGAAGGAAAATGTTAATTTGTAATAATCTGAATCAAAATATTAACATAGTAGTTGATGAAAGAACGTTGTTTAAAATTTGGAATTATTAATAATTAAGTTTTGAAATTATTTAATAATTAAATAAGATGGAATTATTTAATAATTAAATGAAATTGAATTCTTTATTAAGTGAAATTGAACTTCTTGAATAAGTGAATTTAAGTTTCTTTATTAATTGAGTTTTGAAATTGTAACTAAGTGAATAAATAAGTGAAATTGAATTTTTCTAACAAGAAAATAAATGTGTTTTGTTGAAATTAATGTAAGATTTGAAATGTAAAGAAATTGATTTGATGAATTTAATTTAATTCAAATTTGTAAGTTTTGATACAATGAAGTTGAACTTAAGCAATCGATTTAGTGAATTGGAAATTTAATAGAAATTATTTTGAATGACAAATTTACTTAACGAATATTGAATGAAATCGATTAATGAATTTAAATTGATTTGAATGTTAAATTAAATTAATTTAAATGATTTCGGAATGAAACTTATGTACGAACTTGAATCAATATTTGAATGGTTTAAATAAAAATTGAAATTGTATTATAAGATTTTGAAATTATGAATTTGGAAGTTTTGAAACGTAAATTATGGAAATTGATTTAGAAAGGCAAATGAAATGTTGATTTACAAATTCTATTTGAAATTGAATTTGATTTGGTTTTGAAATATATTAAACGATCAATCGGTATAATAAATACGAAAGTTATTAAAGAGACCGGAATCGGTTATGGACATACTCTTTGTCTAAACCGAAAACCACTTTAATAACTATACGCGGAGTGTGATCCAGAATGAAGTGGTTGGAATGATGTACGTGATGACTGAAGAAAGGGAACGATAATGGATAGCCTTGACACTTGTGTCAAATTGGAAATGACTAAAACAGGAGCCGTGCCGGGCCAAATGGGGGCTAGCTACCTCGAGCGAACACACTTCTTCGAAACTACTCATTACTTGTTGTCGATTGGTGCACCCTTGATTTAGGAGTGTTGTTTCGCGGTGTTGCGATCGCTGCGGTGATGCGTTCTCACCAGTCCGGATCAGGCAAATGGTAGTTTCACTACCTTGGGTATTGCCTCATGTGCCTTGTCATACTTGTATCCCTATATACGCGACCACTACGAATTTGTTTTGTGTTATACCTATGGAGTACTCCCTGATATCCCACTAGTTTACGGTGGAGTTTACAGTGCTGTATAGACTATAACGCTTATGTAAAATGTGTTAAGGGGGATAATGGTAACGCCTTAACACTATTTTGATATCTTATATTACTGATAGGCATTATCTACTTATCGTACACTACTACATAGTAGATAGTTTAACGGATCCTTAAGGGATGGTTATTCCAAACATCCTTTGAGTTACTTGTATTTCAGTTGCTATTTCACTTGAGTTGGATTTATTGATATAAGAATGTTAGTCCTTACTCGAGTGTTTTGTATTTTGCTTTACGCTCGGGTCAAACTGAGTGTACCAGTATCCGAGACTCACCTTTGGAGTTGGAGCTTCGCTTGGAGATCCAGCTATCTATCCAGCTTTCAGATATCCAGTTGATTCCAGAGATGTATTCTGATATTGTATTTGATTATTGTATTCGAGACATCTGTTGTACTTTATTTAACTCTGATATGTATATAGTAGCTTCATGAACTACTATCTTTTGCTTCCGCTACATTTATTACTCTGTGTTTGTGATCTGTGATTATTTATTTACTGTATATGTTCAGTTTTGCCAAATTTAAATTAACAACGCAGTATTTTGAATTATTCAAGTCCGACATGTGCGGATGCGAATGGTCCAAAATATCGGGTCGTTACAGTTGGTATCAGAGCTTTGGTAGCTCTAGGCAAAACTCAACATATATGGTAAATGTATTTACAGAATCACTCTCATTCGAGTTTCAATCTCTTCCTTTTGACTCGATTCCTTTGAATTTTGGAACGTTCCCTACGGTTCCAAAAAATTCATTCGTGCCCCTCACTATTCGTCTTCTTTCAATTCTGGAGAATCACATTACTCCACTTCGAATGATCTTTATAATAAGTCGGCGATCTCGCCAATCTCAAATTGATTTGTAAAGGAGTGAAACTCCTTTACAATAGGCATTAATTTACCGGAGATTTCTGTATCCTCGGTTTACGATGCTATCTATTTCCTGCTATACCTGAATTCTATTTCTTGAGATCGAATGTCAATTTGCCTCGGAATTCTGCATCGATCTTATTCTTTAAGTCACGGTCGGCCCGGTTAAGGTTGCCCGTAAATTAAATAAGCTTATCCATCTTCCGATTCTGTTAATTGAATCATCTTATCTTTTCCTTCGAACTTGTATTCAAATCAGAATTCTCTTTAATTTGAGTCCATCAAATTTGAAACCCTATCCTTATTTTGAAAATTCATTCCTGTATCGTTGAGTGAAGAAAAGTATTTGTAAATTTATATTTAAAATGTTTTAAAATATATTGTGTTGTTTGAGTTTATGATGTTGATTTGGGTTTTCGATCGATTCGTCTGATCAATGCTATCGATAGGATTTCCAAAACACTTGAACAGAGCAAACTGACAAAATAGTATTTTCAAAAATTTGGTAAATAAAATAATCTTGTATGATTATATTTTTATAAGTACAAATTTTCTGAAATTGAATTGTTAACTGAATTGGTTGTCAGAAAGGTAATATTTGATTTTCACTATTTGTTTTGTAAATCATTGATTATTCCAACATAAAAATAAATGGAATTATA
Organism: Allium fistulosum; assembly: GCA_030737815.1. Taxonomy (NCBI): domain Eukaryota; kingdom Viridiplantae; phylum Streptophyta; class Magnoliopsida; order Asparagales; family Amaryllidaceae; genus Allium; species Allium fistulosum. The sequence goes on along the minus strand of CM060901.1, from coordinate 1,271,833,555 downwards.
AAAGTTGGTTTATAGATTTGTTTAGAAATTTAAATGAATTTAAAGTAAGAATTTGAGAATTTAAATTCCTAAAATTTCAAGCTTTGGTTTTTAAAATTTTAAAATGTATATTATTGAACGTATTTTCAAATAGAAACCGTTTTCAAAGAATTTTAAAATATTGAAAGCAGTGCTCTTCTCTTTGTCACTGGAAAATAATTTCGGTGATGGCGGCCGCATCATCGACATTCATTTTCGAGTTTCGAAGTGGAGAAACCATTCTGTAGCTTTGCTACGGTTTTGTTTTGGAAAAATATTTTGATTCGAATTTCTTAAATATGACTTGATTTATATCTATATATATATACAGGTATATTATTTTAAATTTAATTTGATTTAATATATATAGTATATACATAATTATTTCTAAAGGGTTTGAAATTAAACGGAAATTTAATTCTTAAAAATCATGTTAAAAGATGTTTCAATTATAAATAAAGCTAAATTTTGAATAAGTATTTAAACTTGAAATAATTGAATTTAAAAATTTTATTTGTATAGTACTAAATTGCATTTCAATATAACTTACCTAAATTATTCAGAAGTTAAAATGTAATTGGATAATATACAATATAAAATGATTTTATAAATAAAATTTGAGTGTTTATAATAAATGTTATACACTTAGATTTTAATTATATAAAAAATGCTATTAAAGATGATAGAATAATAAGTTAATTGAATGATATAAATAAAGTAAATTTTGTTCTAAAAGAATTAACAAATTGAATTGAATCAGCTTAATGAAATACCTTGAATTAAGATCGATTATTGAATATTAATTGATTTAAAATGAAATTTATATGATTAGAATTAACAGTTGAACTAACAAATTTAAATCGAATAACTATTTATTGATCTAATATAAATGGATTTAACCAAATTGAAAAATATAAATTAATTTAAATTGAAATTTATATGGTTTAAATTAATTTATATGGTTTAAAAATATGTAATAAGATATATTAAGTGAAATAAACTTAATAATAATTTGGAATAAAAGAATTAAATCTGTTGAATAAAATATGAGTACAATAATAGATTATACAAATTGATGATTTAGAAAGTGTTAATTGAGGATGACTAGATAGTAAGATAATGAATTTAGAAATAGATAGATTGATTTAACCTAAGTGAAACCAAGTGGATTAAACCAAATTGTTAAATATTAATTAGTTTAATTTGAAATTATATGGTTTAATTGTTTTATCTTGTCTTTTAATCTATTTTCATTCTGGTTGTTTCTATTCCTCTACCTCCTTCCTTTTCGGGGACGAAAAGTTTTGAGTGGGGGAGAGTGTAACGACCCGTAAATTTTTACTATTTTAATAACGTAATTAGTTAAATTTTGTGAAATTTTAAACGATAAAATTTTGAAATATAAATTTGATATTTGGAATGCGTCTAGTTAAACATAGCAACTGGAAAATTTTCGTCCGAAAATATGGAAGTTTATTTCGCGCGTAAATTTACTTCAATTTAATCAATTAAAAAGCAATGAAAATAAAATGTTTTCGGAACCTAAATATTTTTACATAGAAAAATTCTAAACCATCTTCTGAGCAAACGTCATTTTTCGTTTTTTCAAATTCGGACTTCTTTGGCTCCGTCGATCTTATTTTTCTACGTTTTTCTTGCATTTTCCGCCAGTAGAAAAATTCGAATTTTTATAATTCAATCATACCACTGATATTTTTATACCGTTTTGACCGTCTCGTCGCGCTGATCTCTACGGTATATTCAATTCGGTATTTTGTTGTCCGATAAGCAGTGGAATTTACGAAACGGTAACCGTATCGTTGCACGTTTCGTGCGTTTGATTTCTTGTGGTTATTCAATTCCTACCGTGTATTAAACCAACGGCCATTTGGCATTTATTTCCAGCAACTCACATGCAGCAACTTTGTGTTTCAATGACTTTTACAAATTCCAATTGTCATGTTTATATTTTTCAAAACCTTTTACGTTACTTTCAAAAAAACTGCTCATTCATGTTGCTCAAGCATGCAATTGTCATGACTTTTTCCTCACGCATCACTATGGCCGCCCTGCAATTCCTCTGCCCTTTTTCTTTCTCTGTCACCTCCTTTCATTCCAAATAAAAAGAAAAAAGAGTTCATCAAAAATCAAAAGCATACATATAATTCACACCCATCTTCTCCCTCTCACATCCAAACTCCCTTCCCAAATCAACACACGCAAACAACCCCACGGCCAAGAGCCTCCTGCAGTCGCCTCCTCCACCCGCCGCCTACCTAAGCCTCAACCCGAAGCCTCCCACCTTCTCAACAGCAATCACCGGTCGAACCCATACCACTGACCTCCTCCCCATCACCTGAGCTCGGCCGTAACCCACCCATCACCGCCTGTGGCCATTCGACCTCCTTCCACTTCCTTTTCTTTGCTGCTCTCTCATTTCTTTACCCTGTCATATACCATTCGAACACCCTTGCCTCGCATCCATCTCCTCCACCCGCCGCGTGCTTCCCTTACCACAACCATCACGACCTGGCCGAGCACCACAGACCCGATCCATGGCCTCACCCCTCTTGCTCCGCCGACTCGCCCCACTTCTTGCCTCGCCTTTTCATCACCAGCAGCTGCCCTCCTCCATGCCGATTCTCAGGCCATTATGCTCGGCCTCGTCTTCGTGTGCTAGTGCCGCAGCAGCCTTAGTATTAATAAGGTATATATATATGTATATTTATATCAGGTTAGTTATACTTAAAGTTTTGTATCAGTTATATATAATGTTTGTATATCAACCTATGTATATAAGTAAGTGTATGTTAGTTTTTAATAGTAAACGCCTATTTATATTTGTGGCAACTTTTGCTTTTGTATGCCGTGCTTTTAAATTATATTGTTTTATAACATAAAATATTTTCCATATATATATATTTACATATAATCTGTATATGTCAGTTTATGTTTTGAAGATATTTAATTTGTATATATATATATATATGTAAGTGATTAGCGGCTATATCTTTACTTACAAACTATGAACTGTAGTTATACTTATATAAGTTTATAAAGGGGTTTTATATATATGTTTATATATCTATATAAGTTTTATTACAAATATATTGCGTATGAATTTAGAATTTATAAAGTTATATGTTGTTAACAGTGCAGTTCTTTATATACGTGTATAAAATGGTATATTATATATAGGTGTTGTGATTATGGGGAACGTGTATTATATTTCAAAGTACATACATTTGTTTATATGAGTTCTCACGAGTTGGATCCATACGCAAGTTTTACGGTTATACAGTATATATAATTTAAAGTATATTAAGTTATGAAGTTTATATATATAATGTTAGCTTATATATATATACATTTATGTAGTAGTGGTAAGTCTGCATATATGAGTTAGGTAGATTTCTTGATGTTTGTATAAGTTATAAAGGTTTAATATATGTAGGCTGTACACAACTGTTTATTGTATATTAAATATTAAGCTTTGTATATGTTGTTTTCAAGATGATACTGTTAAGTAAGGAGAGATATTTTCGCACTGTTTTCAAAATGAACATGGTGTAACTGTTCATGGTTTTTATTTATGAAAGTAGCTGTAGATATATATGTTTTAGCATCAACGTTGAAGTGAAATTTTAACTTGCTAAGTGTGGTATTATATAATTCTTATATATATAAATTTATATATCTGTTGGGTGAGTTATGACAATTTGTTATATAGCATACGGTTGGTGTATACATTTCATTTTAGATACGTATTTTGATTTAAACATTTATTTTTGAAAGAAGTAATAAAATAATAAATAATCTTTGTTTCAATAACATCCAGCTAATTTGATTCATTCTCATCGATTTCTTATGTATCAGCCGTGTCCGTCAAATTTTCGTGCCCATCTTGTTTCGCTTTGAAATTTGGATTTGGATTCAAAATCTGCATCCGTTCTCATCCATCGCTCTAGCCTCGAAAGGTGAGCAATCACTCACGATTAATGTTCTTTTATTTATTAAATTTGATTTCAATTGAAACGACAATTGAAATATGCTGCTGTTAGTTATTTACATTGTTATATATGTTATTACCTGTATCAGTTCACCTGTGACATCTGACACCCTTATCTGTTATTTATGAAATGATAATCCCGCTTGATTGATAATTGATTGATTGTTTGTTGTTTATATTGGATGTTAAATTGTAATGTATAAAGTGATAAATATTATGCAAATAAATTTGACGTAGGATAATTAAAAATTTGAATCGACATATATGTTGAATTTGATTAGTTGAATATGACCCCTTTTAATTGTTAAATTGATTGACATGTAGAATAGTGATAATTACACTTTGAACCGTTGAACGTATATTGGATTAATTGTTGTAGTGTTAAAATTGAAATCGAATGACAAGTGAAGAACCGTATTAATATTAGTGTAATAATCTTTAATCTACATGAAATGATAGTGTAGATTCTAGAAATAATTATATTAATTTGCACAAACAACAATGTGAATTAATACGATTATTTCGGGATTATTTGAATTAATTATTGGATTGTTATTGATTGTTGTTATTGCTTGTTTATTTACTTTAACACCATCCCAGTTATCACACTGCAAGTTCCCTTTGCTATGCTTTGATTTTGAATTGAATTGGAATCGGGTTGAAATGATAAATACCCAAATTGAACTTTGACTTAGGATAGAGAATTAAATAAAAATCGATTGGTCAATAAATTGATTTAAAAATAAAATAAAGATTTTATTTGAATAAATAATAAAGTTTTAAATGAAGTTGGAATTTGAATTTTTATGGAAGGAAAATGTTAATTTGTAATAATCTGAATCAAAATATTAACATTGTAGTTGATGAAAGAACGTTGTTTAAAATTTGGAATTATTAATAATTAAGTTTTGAAATTATTTAATAATTAAATAAGATGGAATTATTTAATAATTAAATGAAATTGAATTCTTTATTAAGTGAAATTGAACTTCTTGAATAAGGGAATTTAAGTTTCTTTATTAATTGAGTTTTGAAATTGTAACTAAGTGAATAAATAAGTGAAATTGAATTTCTCTAACAAGAAAATAAATGTGTTTTGTTGAAATTAATGTAAGATTTGAAATGTAAAGAAATTGATTTGATGAATTTAATTTAATTCAAATTTGTAAGTTTTGATACAATGAAGTTGAACTTAAGCAATCGATTTAGTGAATTGGAAATTTAATAGAAATTATTTTGAATGACAAATTTACTTAACGAATATTAAATGAAATCGATTAATGAATTTAAATTGATTTGAATGTTCAATTAAATTAATTTAAATGATTTCGGAATGAAACTTATATACAAACTTGAATCAATATTTGAATGGTTTAAATAAAAATTGAAATTGTATTATAAGATTTTGAAATTATGAATTTGGAAGTTTTGAAACGTAAATTATGGAAATTGATTTAGAAAGGCAAATGAAATGTTGATTTACAAATTCTATTTGAAATTGAATTTGATTTGGTTTTGAAATATATTAAACGACCAATCGGTATAATAAATACGAAAGTTATTAAAGAGACCGGAATCGGTTATGGACATACTCTCTGTCTAAACCGAAAACCACTTTAATAACTATACGCGGAGTGTGATCCATAATGAAGTGGTTGGAATGATGTACGTGATGATTGAAGAAAGAGAACGATAATGGATAGCCTTGACACTTGTGTCAAATTGGAAATGACTAAAACAGGAGCCGTGCCGGGCCAAATGGGGGCTAGCTACCTCGAGCGAACACACTTCTTCGAAACTACTCATTACTTGTTGTCGATTGGTGCACCCTTGATTTGGGAGTGTTGTTTCGCGGTGTTGCAATCGCTGCGGCGATGCGTTCTCACCAGTCCGGATCAGGCAAACGGTAGTTTCACTACCTTGGGTATTGCCTCATGTGCCTTGTCATACTTGTATCCCTATATACGCGACCACTACGAATTTGTTTTGTGTTATACCTATGGAGTACTCCCTGATATCCCACTAGTTTACGGTGGAGTTTACAGTGCTGTATAGACTATAACGCTTATATAAAATGTGTTAAGGGGGATAATGGTAACGCCTTAACACTATTTTGATATCTTATATTACTGATAGGCATTATCTACTTATCATACACTACTACATAGTAGATAGTTTAACGGATCCTTAAGGGATGGTTATTCCAAACATCCTTTGAGTTACTTGTATTTCAGTTGCTATTTCACTTGAGTTGGATTTATTGATATAAGAATGTTAATCCTGACTCGAGTGTTTTGTGTTTTGCTTTACGCTTGGGTCAGACTGAGTGTACCAGTATTCTAAACTCACCTTTGGAGTTGGAGCTTTGCTTGGAGATCCAGCTATCTATCCAGCTTTCAGATATCCAGTTGATTCCAGAGATGTATTATGATATTGTATTTGATTATTGTATTCGAGACATCTGTTGTACTTTATTTAACTCTGATATGTATATAGTAGCTTCATGAACTACTATCTTTTGCTTCCGCTGCATTTATTACTCTGTGTCTGTGATCTGTGATTATTTATTTACTGTATATGTTCAGTTTTGCCAAATTTAAATTAACAACGCGGTATTTTGAATTATTCAAGTCCAACATGTGCGGATGCGACTGGTCCAAAATATCGGGTCGTTACATGAGTAGTTTTAAACACCCTTTTTATTTAATCTAAAACAATAAGTATCAAATTACAAAATCCCAGAAATCAAATGTATGGCTTGTAAATCCAGGAACCAATTAATTTGAGAAGTAAAACAAGAAAATAATCAGTGGTAATATTTGAACTAAATATTAATCAAGCTTGAGTTCAAAAGAGGAAGATTAAAAAGTAGAAATGGCTATGTGACACCAAATCTCTGAAATATGAGAAATACTGTGTGATTGAATTTCTTTGCTAATTCAAATACTCTGATAAGCAAGGAAACATTTATATATCTTCATATATATAAATGACATGATTTGATTTATATACTAATATTTTTATATTGGTAAATTCTGGACCTTGGGAAAAAATTTAATTGAAAGAAGTGATCACTTGTAAAAAAACTCATCAGAAAATCATTAAAAATAAATGCAAAAGAAGTGGGTCACTTCAATATCTGTGTGCAGAAAATGAACTAGTAGAAATTAAACATGCTTTTGAATCTAGTGCCACAAGATCAATGCATCGATTTCGGAATGAGCCAATGTTCAAAGTATTAATAGGGTTTGTATCTCGTAAAGTTTTGGATTTGCTAATGAATGAATTGAGTGTCATTTCTCAAGTTGGTTTGAGCATTGAATGTTGTGGATGTATTCTATGGAAATTTAATAGCTTACCTTGTGCCCATATGCTTAAGGACTTTAAATTGACATATGGTTATATTCCTCTTAGTACCATTGATTCTTTTTGGAAACAATTAACATATACACATCTGACTTTACACCATTCGACTCTTTGGTTTTTTGAGTTACCCAAAATTAAAGCCCTCTAAAGTAGATACGAGAGTGCACCAGATAATGAGCGAATTGTATTGCAAAGTGAGTTAAAAGTACTCGCTTTTCCATCGACAACAAAAACCTTAAAACCCCCGGTGGCTGCAACAAGAAAAAGTAGGACTTCTACAAAGCAAGGAAAAAAAGACAAATCAACAAAATGAGATCCTTTTTACTTCGAGCATGTTGAAGCTTCTTTGTCATGCGGTTCTAATCCTACCTCTACATGTTCCCATAAAACTCATAGTATGGTAAAAAAACAGAGAATAATCACATCGATGCTTATCATTTGATGCAAATGCCCGACATTATGAAGCTTTAAATAATTGGGTTGGAAGATATGCCGAATGACGGTAATTGTGGTTATTGGATTGTCGTGAACCAATTAATGTTGCATAGTAAAAGACCCGACATTCCATGCAAATATGTACGTGAGGCAATGATTGATAAACTAGAACTAAATAAGAAAATGTACAAGGCGATGTGGGATGATTGCAGATATAATGAATTGGAGAACATGATGCAGTCCAAGAATTATATTACCGAGAATGAATTGATGCAAATGCCGGAATTAGGATATGTTATTGTAGAAATTTTTGGTACTTTTGTTGTGTTGTTAAGTAAGTTTACGAGTTGTACTTATGTCCCTACAACAGTACGTGCAAATTTATCAAATCAGAAGAAGAAGGTGGTTATGGGTTTTGTTCATACTACTCATTTTGTTGGTGTTCAACTCAAACCAGACTTTCCTTTACCTCCTACTTCATAATCTTCATATTTTTAGAGGATATTCAATATCAACGCATTCAACTAAATTAGACTGTACAAAGACAGAGTCGGCAAGTACATTGCTTTGGTGGAAACTAATAATGACGGTCAAACAATAGTCAAAGTAGAGTAGATTGTTAGGATGTTATTTTAGTAGTATGGTTTAAATGCAAGTCATATTTTGGTAGAATTTTTGTTTTGGTTGTTAAAGGACTGTAGTCAAAGGGCAAAATTTTTGTTTTCGTTGTTATTTTGGTTTAAATGCAAGTTGTTGTTGTTATTTTGGTTTAAATGCAAATTGTTTTGCTGTTATTGTTCTTTTGGTATTATGTCATGGGATGTAAGCTTGTAATGTAGTTCGATGTGTAAAAATAAATTAACAATCATTGGGTGCACCAAAGACGTTTTCACCATCAACTTCAGTAGAGGCTAGCCGTCTGAACCATGCAAATCTATCCCGAGAGTGTAACGACCCACATTTTTCGATAATTAAAACATTAAATTAAATAAGTTTTGGAAGTTAATGTTGTGGATTTTTTTTAAGATTTGATGATGAGGAAAATAACTAGAATGTAATTTTTGTAATGTTAATTTAAGGCAATTGATAACTATTTTAATGTAATTTCAATTTATTGAAATGATTGTAAAGTTATAATTGGTTATAAAATGTAAATAAAGAAATAAATTAATGTTGTATTAAATGGTGAAATTGTATGATGAATTGAAATAGGTTAATATAGAATAACCAATCAATATGTGAATTTATTAGCTTTTGTTTGTGAATAATAAACTTGAAAATGTGTTTGAATTATTAATAATAATTGCTTTAATTATCATTCTGTTATTAATCCGGTAAGCTAATTTGGAAATCGATAAAAATCAATATAATTGAAATATTGCAATTAGTATGGTAAAAGATGATAAATTGTAGATTATTGATGTAATAAAATGTAAACCAATATTAATTATATCCATAAGATGATAGTTGATTGAATAGTGAGATGTAAATCGAAATAAATTAATTTATTAGGATTTTAAATTATAATTAATGAATTTACTGAAACTGAAATGGAACACCAGTAGTGTAATATTTAACATTGATTTTGACATGAAAAATTTGTTTAAACGATTATAAGTTTATAGGTAACCAAAAATGATAAATTTTGTTAGTTATAAAATTTGAATTAGAAAAGTTATAAAATCAATTTAATAATTATTTATTTAAATAACATGAAAATAGCCATTTTGGCCACTGTCTCGGATTTCGACGAAACCAGTTTCATCGGATCAGTAACGGTGAATTATTGTAGGATTTCAAGTTTCGCAGCAATCAGACTTGTCATTTGATCATACGGGCTTGAAACGCGTAGAAATCAATTTAATTGAATTCAATTGAAATAAGTTGATTTTAAAAGCTAACTTCTTCATACGATGGAATTAGGACTTGAAACATGTTCCATTGAGTTTAAAAATATCAAAAACTTTTAGTTTGGTATATGGGATGACCCATTTTCGTTTCGGAAGCAGAACGGGCTTTTCGGGTCGTCATTGTCGTTTCGAACCAATTAGATACGTTCTTTCTTCTTATTGGGCCTTGTCCATATATATAGATTTTTCTGAAACCCTGGCTACCTTTTTATTTCTTATCTCTGTATGTATCTATCTATTCCACCTTTCTGTTTCTTCTTCTTTCCAATGGCTACAGATCCAAACCCAAGTGCAATTTCAAAATCAATTTCAAAATTCAAACTTCTCAAAACCCTATCATATTATATACCGATTCGAAGCTCTCGACGAGCGCATTCTAGATCTGCAGTCTGTTTTTCGATTCGGATCATAGTTTTGCCAGGAATGGGTGATTCATTTTTGGCCGTTCATTAGGGTTTGATCGTCTGCGACGGATCGTCGAATCAAGGATACCGTTGTGAGGAGATTGTCGTGGAGAACGCATTAGTATAGTTCGTTTGGACAATTGGTGGTTGGATTGGCTGATAAAATTCGATTAGAGTTTTATAAGCACGGCGGCAACTAAGTCTTTTGGGGCATTGATCGGCGATCTTTGATGGACGCAGGTGGTCGTAGGCCATAAGGTGAGGTCGTAGTGCCATAGGGGCGTCGCAGGTGGTGGTTCGGATGCCGTAGGTGATCGATTTCGAGGTTTAGACGTGGCGACTACTCTCGTGCGCGTGAATGAAGACGAGGTCGAAGCGGGTAAGGTTTCGAATAGGAAGGGGTGACATGGCCGTTTTTGAATGGTAATTCTCTTTTTTCATTTTAATTTTAATTGTTGAATGTTCTAACATGTATAACTTTTTCATATGAACTCGGATTTGGTTACGGTTTGTTCTGCTGCGATCGTATCAAAATTCCAGAATTTTTGGCACTGGTTTAGACGAATTCTGAGATTGTTGAATTTCGGGCCTTATTTTGGGTTTCAAATCGATTTGAAATCAAAAGTGAGTGTTTTAACCCACTCACAACTACTAAATTATCTTGTGTTAGTTAAATTGAATTTATGATGTGATTAGAAATTGATTGGTTGAAGTTTGGTATATTTAATTGTCATTCCAGTTAAATATGACCTTTATTGCATTTAATCGCCATTTAATTTAATATTGAATTTAATTGTCAATTGAATACCTGTTGATGATATTCAGTTAATTGATGTTTTTATTAGATTGAATGGTGATTGTAATGGATGTTTGATTGTTGATATTGGATGACTGGATGTTATATTTATATTGTTATAACATTGCAAGTTCCCTTAGTTTATTGTTAGAAAATTCCTATGGGTTGAAATGATACATACCCGAACGATCTATAGATTAGGGAAAAATAGTTATGGGTTGAAATGATAAACCCGGGCGATTTTATGGATTTTGAAATTTATTCGGGATTGCGAGTTCAAATGATATATATCCATAAATATAAAATATTGCAGATTGAAATGATAAATATCCGTATCACTTGACCATAGGGTAGAAAATTACATACGGACACCGGATTGGTTAAATTAAATGATTTTAAAACCTTAAATTTTTAAATCCAGTTAAATGATATTTTGCAATAAAAATTCGGATTTATATACACTGAATTATTTTCGAAAATCCAAGCTTTTATGTTGAAATTGGAATTGGTGTAAATGAATTGTTTAAAGAATTTAAATTGAAATTTTAAAGTTTGATTTGAAGTATAAATGAAATTTATCGAAATTGAGTTATTCAAATATTTGAATACTTAAGCTTTGAAATCCACTAAATTTGAAATAGTTTATATTTATAGTTCAAACAAGGATTTGAAATCAATATTGGTTAAATGGTTTTAAACGGGAATCTAAATTGAAAGACAAAATTGAGTTTGTTGATTTGAAAGCTGGACATGAGCCAGATGTGTTGAAATGAAAGAAATAGTTTAATTTGATATTAATTTCACATTTATTATTTTAATATAAACTGTTTTAAAATATATTATTTTAAATCCTGATTATTAAGATTTTCAAACTATTAAACTAATTTAATCTATTTTAATCAATTTAAACTATTTTAACTTATTTTAATCTATTTTATCTATCTGATCCAATTTAATCTATTTTAACTAATTAACCCATTTAATCTAATTTTAATCTATTTAATCTATTTTAAATCTATTTAAATCATTTTAAATCAATTTAATCTATTTTAAATCTATTAAAACTATTTTATATCTATTTAAAACTATTTTAAATCTATTTAAACTATCTTAAATCCACCTAAAATATTTTAATCTATTTTAACCTATTTAAACTATTTAACTATTTTAACCTATATCCAAACTAATTTAATCTATTTTAAACTATCTAAATTATTTAAACTATTTTAAAATAATTTAAAATATTTTAACTATTTAAACTATTTTAATCTATTTTAAACTATTTTAAATCATTTAACTACACTACAACAAAAATACCATATTACAACGCCCTTTTTACAACGGGCATTGGTTGCCCGTTGTAATAGAAGGCTATTACAACGGTCCATTCAGGCCCATTGTAAAAGATGACCTATACAACGCCCTTTTTACAGTGGGCAATGACTGCCCGTTGTAATAGAATGCTATTACAACGGTCCATTCATGTCCGTTGTAATAGATGTCAATTTTACAACGTTCATAAAATACCCGTTGTAATAGATGCTGATTTTACAACGGTCACAAAATACCCATTGTAAGAGGTGCCAATTTTACAACGATCATAACATCCGTTGTAATAGGTGTCAATTTTACAACGGTTAATATGTGCCAATTTTACAACGGTCGTAAAATGTCCGTTGTAATCGATGCCAATTTTACAACTATCATAAAATGACCGTTGTAATAAATATATGTTGCCAATTTTCGATAATTAATAATTACAATGTTTTCTTAAAATTAATATTTATTATTTATTAATGTTTAATAATTAATCATTAATAAAATTATATTAATCATAGGTTACTAATTACTAATTATGATATTATATTACTAATTACTAATAACTAATTACTAATCATTGATAATATTATATTATTTATTAATATTTAATAATAATCATTAGTAATATTACATTAATCATTTATATCTTATAATAATTAATGATTATTAATAAATAATCACTAATTACTAATTATTAACCTTTTTAGTTTACCAACTGTAGGAGATGCTAATTTTCAACAACTCTTAACCGATCATTGTTTTCTTCGATTATCTAATATCTTAGACGTCGTAGGAGGATAATAACCATTCAATAATTAATTAGAAATATTAATTAATTAATTATTATCACTGACTAATATTAATAATTATTATTCATTAACTAATAATTAATATAGTAATTAATAATAATTAACAATTAATTAATAAGAATTAATTTTTAATAATTAATCAAAAAATATTTTATAATGAATATATATATATATATATATGTAATAATCTTATATCTAATGTTGTTTGTAACGGCAAAGTGTTGGGACTACCAAATGTTTTGCACTTATAGCACATATCCATCCATCGATTTTTTTATTAAATAAAAATTAAATATTTATAGTTATTAGATGTATATACGTGCGTTTTATACTAGTTGGAATAAATAAAATAATTATTTTACTTAGTGTATGTAGAAATAAAATATAGATGAAATATTTTACAAAGTAGAAATTATTATAATTAATTTGTAAATTTTAAGTCGGATGACCCACCAGCATATTTTTGTATACGGACGTTTTCAGGCTCGAACGAGGAGATAATTGTCATTGAGTAAACGGTTTTATAAAAGAATTAAATAAACCTTTTTATTACTAAATAAAACTATTACCACCGTCAAGCCCGAAGCCCGTTTATTTAACCCAGCCTGACCATTTCCTTGCTCTCGTTGTTTGGCCAAAATCAACTAAAACCCTAATTCCCTTTTTGCTCAAAATCATAGATCGAGCGAGCTAGAGTTGAGCAGGGCTACGAGTCGAGGTTAGGGTAGCTCGCGAGTTCTTGATAAAATCGGTATCAGTGATCAACTAACGTAAACCAGTATTGGTGCCGGTACGAGCGGTGGTGGAGGGAAGCAGAGAGAGGAGGGTTGATGACGTTGGAGAGCGACGGAGGACTAGCTTCTCTGCCAAATTAGAGGCTGTGACGATGGTGAACTCTACGACCACGACGATTGATCAGAAGAAGTTTTGTTGGAGGCGGAGATGCAGGCGATATCGCTGTTTGGGAAAAATTGGGTACAGTTGTCAGACTTAGTTATGGAATTGGTAAGATCGTTAATATATTGGCTGTACGGGCATGCAAACTCCACGAATGCCTGGAAGCACTTTTTTTCTGGATACTGAGGCCCTTTACATTTGCTTGTTACTATTGTGTAGTTTGCGAGCTCCACGAATGCTTTTCTTAATTTTGCTGCAGCTTTTATCAATTTCTTCAGGCTTCATTTTTTTTCCTGAACAGAATGTGTTGACTACGAGAAAATTCAATACAAGGTAGAAACATAGAGAGGTAATAATACCATTGTAATGTGACATTTTTATATTGATGAATTTATTATGCCTTTCTTCAAATTGAAGTAAAGAAAAGTGATAAAGTTTAACTTTGGCAGAGGCAGTAATCAACTCAGCTTCGTTATTTTGCTCACCTTTCAGTCAAATCAGAATAGAAAATTTATTTAGGTAGGTTGATTGTCTCCATTCTTCTTTTTATTTTATATTTTTGCTGATTTTAGTATTTGGCTTATTTTCCATAAAATCGAATCGCAAGTGCATGTGGTTTTGTTAGTTAAGTTTTTATGATTTTTTATGGATCAAGTGTTTATGTGATATATTACTATTTTAAGAGATGAATATTAGTGGGTATCTGTCAAAATCAAGTTTTAGGCGAAATATGATGATTTTGAGAGTTAATCTAAAGTTGGTATTTGTGCTTGCAGTTATTTTTGTGAAATTAGCGAGTTGACATTGACAAATCTAAAATGGCGGGAGGAGCAGCTCCGGCACCAAAAGCAGATGAACTGCAGCCGCATCCAGTAAAAGATCAGTTGCATAATGTTTCTTACTGCATCACTAGTTGATGCAGCACGAAATCAAGATGAATGAATTACCCTAAGTCGCAAAATCCAACCCTAGGTCATTCCAGTAGATCGTGAGCAAATCTCCAGTCGCCCATCCTCATTATGTCGCGAACGACTTAAGCCAAATTCCAGAAGAACAAGAACGACATTGCTTAAGTCGCGGCATCACCAGTAGGTCGCGAACGGACGAGCTTCCTTAGGTCGCTGAGTTTCTTATGTCGTGAAATCAGTAGGTCACAAGGCCATAGGTCGTGGAGCCTAAATCGCGAACAAGCAGAGCTTCTTCCTTAGGTCGCGAACGACCTATGCCAATTCCAGTAACTCGCGAGATTTCTTAGGTCGTTGATTGTTCCCAACCTAGGTCGCAAACACTTCGTTATGTCGCTGAAGCTTAAGTCGTTCCAGTGTTATGTCGCTCCTAATGTTAAGTCGCGTAATGTAGTTAGGTCGTTCTTTTATGTCGTTACTTGTTAAGTCGTTTGGTTGTATTTCTTAAGTCGTTGTTTGTATTTTCTTAAGTTACAAGATTTGTTAAGTCGTTTGTACTGTTGTGATGTATTTTTCTTATGTCGTGACTGTGCGTTGTAAATGCCTATAAATAGGGATGTATTGTCAATTGTAAAGGTTGTTGAATTTTTTTGAATAAAATTTGGTTTGTGCTTCTTGCCCCCAATTAAATTGGTAGTTGAGTGTTATCTCCTATCTCCACTTTCGGCATTTGAGTGCGCTCGAATCAACGATTGTTGAAGCCAATTCACGGAATCAAGTGCGCTTGATCAACGTTCGAAGAATTGTAGATCTTCTCTCACGGCATCGTGCGCGGTCAACATGTAGAAGATTGCTAGAATCCGATATCTTCGTGATCAACAGATTTGGGCGTTTGGGTATTCTTAAATTCACCGATTTATCATCGTTTCACCGATTATTTCCGCTAATCGTGTGAGATCCTGGACGGATTCGATTTACATCGTCGAATTCGCTTCCAAGGCTGCGTCAGTTTGGTATCAGAGCTAGATCGCAAGAAGTTTACATCAGTTGGAGAATTGGGTTTCGAGAATTTGAAGTTTGGAGATCGAATTTGCATTGTTGAGAAGTTTGGTGTTCATCGTGTTCATCGTGAAGTTGCAAAAAGTTGGGAGTTTCGATCCATATCATTTTGGATCAAAGTTCGGAAAGTGTTTGAATTTTACTTGTTGGGATTTTTGCGCGCCAAAGTGAAGTTTGAATTTTTGAAGATTTGTTTGAAGTTCAATCATGCTACCGAGACAAGCTCAACGTCATCGCAATGTTGATGCTTTGTATGGAAGAGAAGATGCTGAACAAATGGAGCAACGAATTAGTGATAAATTCAATGAGAAGTTTGATGAGGGAATTGGTTGATTATAGAGAATGATGCTTGAAATGAATCAAAGTAGAAGAAGAGTTTCACCTGAATCGAGCCATGGGGGAAATAGAGTTTCACCACATTCTGATCGGGAGAGAAGAGGAGATCATGATCGTAGAAATGTTGACGATTGTGATAGGAATGTTGATGATCGAAATCGGAGAGATGTGGAAGATCATGATCGTAGAAATGTTGACGATCGTGATAGGAATGTTGATGATCGAAATCGGAGAGATGTGGATGATCGTGATCGGAGGAATGTAGATCGACGGGATGTTGGTGGTAGAAATGGCGGTGGTAGAGATGTTGGTGGTCATGATCGACATCGATATGCATCAGATTTTGATGAGGAATTTGATGGTGGTAGTGTTCATGGTCGAAATCGAAGCCAAGGAAGAAATCATTCAGAGTATGATCGCAAATGGGAGTCCGGAATGAAAATTGAAATTCCAGAGTTTAAGGGTGGTATGCAGGTTGAAGAATTTCTAGATTGGTTATCTAATGTTGAAGAGATCTTTGATTTCAAGGAGGTTCCGGAAGATCGTCGAGTGAAGTTGGTTGCTACTAGGTTGCGAGGGAGAGCTATGGCGTGGTGGTAGCAAACCAAACTTACACGAGAATGGATGGGGAAGTCGAAGATTGTTGCTTGGGAGAAAATGAAGAAGATGATGAAGGCTACATTCTTGCCTTACAATTATCAATCACTCATGTATCAGAGGTTGTAGAATCTGAGGCAAGGGACGAAGACTGTTAATGATTATGCTGATGAGTTTTATCAACTGATTGCTCGAAATGACATTATGGAGACGGAGGAACAATTGACTGCTAGGTTTGTTGGGGGGTTGAGGATCCAGATCCAGGATATGGTAAACATGTTCGACTCTAGATCTGTGGCTGAAGCGCACCAGAAGGCTTTGGCTTGGGAGAAGCAGGGAAGACGAGGAGGTGGTGTGTTTCCAAGTTCCAATACTCAGAGCAAGGGTGCTAGTGGGAGTTCCAATGTTTCTAAAGCTGTCAGTAAACCAGTTGTGAATGAAGTTGCGAAGGCGAAGGTCAACAATAGTTTCAAGTGTTATAATTGCCAGGAAGTGGGTCACAAGAGTAATGAATGCCCGAAACCGAAGAGGCGAGCTATGATTGCTGAAGTGGAAGGTGAGGATGTTGATGAAGGTTATTCTAGTCCAGTTGAGGAGGATGAACAGGATATCGCGTCGGGAGATGAAGGATGTAATCTAATGTTGAGGAGATCATGTTTGACACCAAAGCAGGAAGAGGAGGCTAGTTGGTTGAGGAGTAATATCTTTCAGTCAACATGCACTATACTGGGGAAGGTGTGTAAATTTGTGATTGACGCGGGAAGTTATGACAATATCATTTCTACCGAAGCTGTGAGAAAGTTGAAGTTGAAGACGGAGAAGCATCCAAATCCTTACAAGTTAGCGTGGTTAAGGAAAGGAGGAGAGGTGAAGGTGGACAGGCGAGTTCATGTTCCATTTTCTATTGGAAAGAAGTATAAAGATGAGATCTGGTGTGATGTGGTGGAGATGGATGTTTGTCACTTGCTTTTGGGAAGACCATGGCAGTATAACCGAGCAGTGCAGCATGATGGTCGAACCGATAGCTGCAGCTTTATGTTTGAGGGTACTAAGGTCATTTTAGTTCCGAAGAAGAGACAGCAAGGAGAGAGCAGGCCAGAAGAGATTGAGGAGCTGATGACTTTGTTGACTTTGAAGGAGTTTGTTGAAGAAGTAGAGGAGAGTCCAGAGGTGTTCTTGTTGATTGGACATGAAGCTACTGAATCTGTTGAAGTTCCAGAGGAAGTAAAGGCAGTGTTGGAAGAATTCAGAGATGTGTTTCCTGAAGAGTTGCCAAAGGAGTTACCACCGTTAAGAGATATTCAGCATCAGATTGATCTTGTGCCAAGGGCGGCATTACCTCACAGGCCACATTACAGGATGAGTCCTAAGAACCATGAGGAACTGAGAAGGCAGGTGGAGGAGTTGTTAGAACAAGGGCGTGTTCAGGAGAGCTTGAGTCCTTGTGCAGTGCCAGCCTTATTGGTACCGAAGAAGGATGGGACTTGGCGGATGTGTACGGACAGTCGGGCTCTAAACAAGATCACTGTGAGATACAGGTTTCCTATGTCGAGGTTCGATGATTTGATTTATCAGTTGAGTGGGACTATTGTGTTCTCAAAGATTGACTTGAAGAGTGGATACCATCAGATTAGTATTAGACCGGGTGATGAGTGGAAGACTGCTTTTAAAACTAGGGAAGGTCTATACGAATGGCTGGTTATGCTGTTTGGCTTGTCAAATGCTCCTAGTACTTTTATGAGAGTGATGAACCAGATTTTCAGACCATTTATTGGGAAGTTCGTAGTAGTTTACTTTGACGATATTTTGATCTATAGTGGGAGTATGGAAGAGCATATCCAGCATTTGCGAGAAGTGCTGTTGATTCTACGTCAGGAGCAATTCTATGCAGCAACGAAGAAGTGCGTGTTCATGACGCACAGTGTTTTGTTTCTGGGATATGTTCTGTCGATGGAGGATTCTTGCTTAACACCTGAGCTTATGGATGAGAGCCAGCCAAGTGTAAATTCCTTAGTTTCCGAAAAGCCCGAACAAAGTGAAAGTGAAACAGAAGAGAAGGCAGAATCAGATAGTTTATTACCTTTGAAAGAGTTTGTTAATAAAATGAAAGATAGTGATGAATTATCAATGTTGATTGAATCTGGAGAATGTTCTGATTTTGAGAATCCTGAAGAGGTTGAAGTATTTGAAGAGTTGGAAGATGAGATTTCCGAGGAACTGCCTGAAGAAACTAGTCTTGTATTTTTGGAAGAGTTTGTTGAAAAAGTGAAAAATAGTAATGAATTGTTTGTGTTGACCGGGCAAGGAATGAGTAAAGATCTTGAGGTTTTTGAGGAAGTTGGATCAGAATTCGATGAGTCTGAAGTCGAATATCCTAAGGAATTACCCGAAGAGTTATCATCACTACAGGACATGCAACATCAAACTAAACTAGTACCAGATGCTATTTTACTGCGGGGATTGTATGATCTTGTGAATCTGAAAGAACAGGAAGAGTTGAAAAGACAAGATGAAGAGAATGATTGTCAGTTGGAGTTACCTGATCATGTCCGCACTACCGACGTTGTCAACGTCAACTGCTTGGAACCATTTCATGAAAATAAACATGGCAAAGAAGAAGCGAGTGGGAATTCATTTCAATCATGGAAAATTGTTGCAACACATCAAGGGAAGATTCTAAATGATGATACACCTGAACGAGATAAGGAAAGACAAGAATTGGGGCATGAGTCATCACACTTCTTCAGTCGTGAATGCTTAAGTCGCTCTGTGATTTTAAACTTCCTTATATCGTCTCGCATTTTCGTCACGATTTGGTTCTATATCACACCTTCCTATTGGCACAAGCATCACGATGGCATCTCCCTCATATCACTTCCTTATGCCGCCTGCCTAATGCCACGTCTGCTTTATGCCATGCGTTCCTTATGTCGAGCCGCATCTTCAAAGGGTCAAGACAAGATCAATCTCAAGAATAGTTATCACCAGAGCCGCATCAGACCAGATAATGAATGGAAGACAGCATCTCGAAGAAAAAAAAGTGTGAATTCGGGACGAATTCTTTTCAACCAGGGGAGGATGATGCAGCGCGAAATCAAGATGAACGAATTACCTAAGTCACGAAATCCAACCCTAGGTCGTTCCAGTAGATCGCGAGCAAATCTCCAGTTAAGTCGCGAGTCGCCCATCCTCATTATGTCGCGAACGACCTAAGCCAAATTCCAGAAGAACGAGAACGACATTGCTTAAGTCGCGGCATCGCCAGTAGGTCGTGAACGGATGAGCTTCCTTAGGTCACCGAGTTTCTTATGTCGTGAAATCAGTAGGTCGCAAGGCCATAGGTCGCGGAGCCTAAATCGCGAACAAGCAGAGCTTCTTCCTTAGGTCGCGAACGACATATGCCAATTCCAGTAACTCGCGAGATTTCTTAGGTCGTTGATTGTTCCCAGCCTAGGTCGCAAACACTTCGTTATGTCGCTGAAGCTTAAGTCGTTCCAGTGTTATGTCGCTCCTGATGTTAAGTCGCGTAATGTAGTTAGGTCGTTCTTTTATGTCGTTACTTGTTAAGTCGTTTGGTTGTATTTATTAAGTCGTTGTTTGTATTTTCTTAAGTCGCAAGATTTGTTAAGTCGTTTGTACTGTTGTGATGTATTTTTCTTATGTCGTGACTGTGCGTTGTAATGCCTATAAATTGGGATGTATTATCAATTGTAAAGGTTGTTGAATTTTTTTGAATAAAATTTGGTTTGTGCTTCTTGCCTCCATTAAAATTGGTAGTTGAGTGTTATCTCCTATCTCCACTTTCGGCATTCGAGTGCGCTCGAATCAACGATTGTTGAAGCCAATTCACGGAATCAAGTGCGCTTGATCAACGTTCGAAGAATTGTAGATCTTCTCTCATGGCATCGTGCGCGATCAACGTGTAGAAGATTGCTAGAATCTGGTATCTTCGTGATCAACGGATTTGGGCGTTTGGGTATTCTTAAATTCACTGATTTATCATCGTTTCACCGATTATTTCCGCTAATCGTGTGAGATCCTGGACGGATTCGATTTACATCGTCGAATTCGCTTCTTTGGCTGCGTCACTAGTCCTCCTCCTTGGCGTAAGATTTTATTACCGTTCATGTTTATCGTTCCTCGCTAGCCAAGTTAAAAAAAATGTAATATGGTGGCATGATGACTGATGCTCTCGATCTTAGTAAAATTCACTTACTTTTTTGAAAAATAAACAAACAAACTACTCGCTGGTTTTGTACATTTGTTCTTCATTCTTAGCTCTCAATTTTTGCTTATTTTGTACTCCATATAGTTTGTTTTTGTCACAACCAGTGGCGGTGCTGAAGGTGATTTCAGGATGGGTGAACTTGGGAATTTTTTTTAGGGAATTTTTGTAAAACGCCCTCTGTTAAGTTTCAGATACACTGCCACTGCCCCTCCTCATAAACAAGTCCTACAAAACTTTTTTTTTGAGAATAAATGCAGATAATGAAGCTAAAATTTCAACGTACCTTTTAGATTTTGAAGTAGACTCCTGCCTGTGGATCCATGAGACTCAAACAAAGAATCTGAAATCAAGGCAAAACAACATAAATAAAGAACTTAACATCAAAAACGTTTCTGAATAAAGTTGAATACCTGAGATGTAGGAGGCTGAAGATGCAAAGCCAAGGAAGAGCCAGAAGAGAAGCAAGAAATTACAAACCATTGATTCTTCCTGTTGTTCTAGTCGTCTACTTCCTTCTATATATTAATTAATTTGAAATTTAAGAATATTTAATCTGGAGTCTGGGTAGGATTAGGTTGATGATATATATGCATCCAAACGTAATATGTATTTATCGTTACCTTGACTTTGAACTTTTAGTACATCGTAAACAGGGTTTAATAAATGGCAGTGGACCTCTTAATTTCCAATTTTTACACCACTAAAACACGGTGTTGCTAAGAATAAAGGTGTTTTCGAAAATGGAGTCTAGCATAAGTAGAAAAACCAAAGTCTTATTTTGTTTGTCTTTATTATTCGCCAACTAATTTTGACTTGGTCGCCTTCGATGAGAAATAGCATTGCATACAGCTATGCTTTCTCTTGCAAAGCATTGAATATGTGAATGCCTTTTTCTCAACCAAAACACATTTCCTACAACTTAGAGGATATACAACGTGGTAAGAAGTGGATTATAATGAAGGTAATAAGCATAAACAAGGAAGTTAAAAAATGTTTTGTACGTAGTATTCCCAACTAAATTGTACTGAAGTTGACACTTTGGGGTATATATGAATCAGTCATATTTTCTAAAATAAATGAAATTGAGGACAACACTTCAATTTTCTTTTTTCTGTATGGCCTGCTGTGCGCATGCATGAGTGTAGTCATATGTGTGTTGGTGTGCATGAATGCTATCTGAGTGTACATATGTGGATGCTTCAATTGACTTTTGTATACTGTCAAATATGAGATGATATTTACAGTGTCTGTATTGATAATATCCCCATATTCAAATTTTGATTTGTTGATGACAGTGTCTTGCCTAGTAGGCTGTACAAAAAGGGGCCACTTACAGGTTATTTTTCATATAATCTGACATGCTAAAAGTAAGTATGCTTCATTTTAAATTAATTTTAGAACGTAGTAAACATGATCCGTGAATCCTAAAAGATGTTAGTGGTGTACTACATGTTATAACTGATGTCCTTCTAATCACTAAGAAGAATGGAACTTAAAGCTTTTAAGCAAGAGCTACACCTTCAGACAGTTACCTATAACCTTTTCGCATTGTTTTAAATTTACATAATGAACACAAACTGGATAAAAAATCTTCTATAGTGGTAAAACATACGTTGTTTCGTTATGGGCTAAGGAAAAAACTTGATAACTGAGGAAGTGGTTCATAGCACTGCACAACCACTATCAACTATTGTCACATCCACTACTATCTCCATATATGGACATAAGCACCAATGACTATTTCTATTTAATTAATTTGTTTGACTGCAGGGACTTTCACCTATGATTCTACAAAAGCAACCAAAGTATATATCGGCATTAAAATTCCTGAAGCTGACACAGTGACACTGTTGTTTAAAGGTATATTTACATGGTCAGTTAATTAATTCAAGTACTTTGTTTACAAATCTTGCAGCTTAACAATATTTTATTTTTGTCAACAAGGCACTAGATGATGGATATTATTCAGTTACGCTGCTTACTAATAAAAACAACAGTGTGGGTTCTAAAACCGTAGAAACAGTTGAGACTACCATTGCACAGCTGATGGACGACGTAAGGAAGACCAATTGTCTGGTATGTAAATATCCTTTGCTAACTCATGTGTTGTACTACAAATTCATATCCACATGCTTATAAACTGACGTCCACGATATTTGAAAGCCAAAAAATTTAAATAAAAAAAACAAATTTTAACTGTACAATGTTTGTGACACAAACTTTTGTACAATTTTCTTTTATTTTTACAACACAATGTTTCAATATCATTAGAAGTATATCTCATTTACTGTATTAATAAATAATCCACCATTTAACAAACAATTTAATACCCCTTTTATTAGCTTAAAAAAATGAAAAATTAACTCCCATATCAAGTTGACAGGTGTTTGACTTTAAAAATGGGTTTTCTCGTTTTAGATTCATTAGAAGACGATCCTGACTTCAATAATTTTTATTGAACAATGTATATCATGTTGTATTTCCTTTGTACGTATGGACTCTAAAGCTAATTGTTGATCACAAATATTAATATTTTCTGTTTGAAGATTCAACCGTCTTAAGTTATTGGGATCTCAAATTTTACTGTCAATTTGATAACATTGCTTTTACTTACTTCAAAAGTTATAAATATATTGGGTCTTTACCTTATTAATTCAAAGTTACTGATATGTAATGATATATGATCCATTTAAATGAAATACACAGATATCACCCGCATACTTTGCTTAAACAATTGTTCCTATGTTTGATAATTATTTACCTTATTTTCTCACTGAAAAACAATTTAACTAACTGTAAATTAACATACTGCTTTCATTATCAATATGACCAGTATAATTATGAAAAACTTGACGTACTGTACTAATTATAATACAACAATTATATCCCATTCCACATCATTTTGCAATATTATAAGCTTCTCTAAACCATATTGATAATAGTACAACAATACTATGATACTAATTATGGTACAAAAGATTTGGGGTACAGAATGTATCTACCAATTCAATATGGCTTACAATATTGTTGTACTATAATTGTGAACACTTTTATGTTATTATGTACCAATTCAATATCTTAACTTTTAACAGAATATTAAACAAAAATCGATTGGCTTGATTTTCTTGCCGCAAGCAAGAATGCAGGGAAGCATCAAATGAAATCACTTTGATAGATTAAAAGTCACAAGCCTCTGTTTACCTATAAATGAATAATCTGACACCTGGATAGACAAATAGCTTTAAAAATGAAAGCTCCAAACTTTAATGGCAAAACTTTTGGTAGGAATTTATTTTAAAGATACATCATCAAACTCCAATCTGAAAGTCTATATGAGTGGATCGTATAGGATATATATATATGCAAGTATAAACAGCTAACTATATAATATAACTTGATAAATGATAGTAGCAAAGTAAATGAAAATAATCACACCAGGATTTTATACTGGTTCGAACCTCCCGTCCTACGTCCAGTCCCGAAGCTCCTCTTCAGAATTTCCTTTCAACTAACCCTCACTTGACTCGGAGGAACAGGTTTACAATAGCAGAGTTTCTTTGTCAAGAATGTGTTCTATAACACGGATGTTGACTATTGAGTACAAATGCTTCCAATATATGGAAGAGTTAAATACAGGTAGTTGATTGCTTAGAGATCAGGTATAAGTCAGAGTATAAGAGATAAGAGCGTAAGTAAGTAAGGTGAATCTTTCTCTTGAATTCCCGATGCTATTTATAGTGGTGAAAAGTTTCTATGTGTAGTTGCCTCTATTAACAATCGTTGTATAGTTGCTCCTGTTGGTGATGAAGAGTTGCAGTGAAGAGGAGCGGATGTGTCTTTTCGGATGTAACAGTTGGACTTTGAAAATACACAGTCGAGCCTATAATCAGACGTCTGGAAAGTGATCTCAGACGTCTGGCCTTCATATAATTTTTGTGTCTGGTAGCATTTCAGACGTCTTTGTTTATTAACCAGACGTCTGGTCATCATTTCTATTTTATGTCTGGATGTCTTTCAGACGTCTGAGTTCAGGATCAGACGTCTGTTTTCTTCTGAGTTGTGAACGAGAGGAATCATTCAGACGTCTGGCTAGTGCATTCAGACGTCTGAATGTGTGCATGTTGCTGTATCTGTGTCTTTTCAATTCCTTTTCCAATTCTATTGACTTGTAGCCACTTGATACTTCTTTTGAGTCTTGTTCTTGTCTCTTTGGTGATGTTACTTTATCATCTTCCTGTAAATGTAGACATATATGTATATTTGTTTTCCATTGCATAGTTGTGATCATCAAAACCAAGGAATTGATTTCCTAACAATCTCCCCCTTTTTGATGATGACAACTATTCAATGTACTTATATATATATTCTAAATCTCCCCCTGAATATGTGCTTAGTTTTGTTTTAAGTTTATATTTCTCCCCCTTTGACATTATCAAAAAGAATATAAAAGTTCAAGCCATACGTAAAAAAGAAATTCGCATTAATAACATGAAGGAGTTACATTCATAGATTTGAACAGAAAGACAACAAATCCTAAATTCTAGAGTTGCTTAGGAGAAGCTTGTTTTGGATCATCGTCCTTTGGTTCTATTTTGTCAGAAGTGCTAGCCTTTGAAGGAGATGTCAAAGCTTCTTTGGAAGGTTCATCCTCAAATAGTTTGGAATGTTTTGCGGGAGGAGAAGGCACAGGAGTTGTCCAATCTTCTGAGGGTAGAGATGGACCACGTACTTTTTGAAGTACCTCCTTGAGAACTGATAAAACAGTCGAAAGAGATTCTTCGAATGTGGCTAGTCTTGTAGCAAAAGATGTCTCGAAGCCGTCGATTCGTTTTGCTAGAATTTTTTGATTCTGAGACAAGATTTGTTGATTTCGAAGCGTTAGATCTCGAATGCTTTCATTTTGATTTGTTTCCGTTCGAATTTCCAAAATGTCATCTTGTCCTGAATAGTCAAATGGAGCGGGAGGTGGGGGAGTGATTTCCCGATTTTGTTCTTCTTCTTGGGATGGACCAATATGTAGTTGAGGAGGAGGCTCAACCCTTCTAGATTGTTGATGGTGAGTCCAATCGTCGAAGGACATGAATTCCGGGGGAATTTCGGGTAAGTGCATCAAGGAGAAGAATTTGGTGGAGGCATACTTAGGTGAAATCTCTTCGAAGGTTGATTGGTAAGACGAAATATATTTTGCACGAAGAAGTTTCATAATATAAGTTGGGTAAATGATTGATGGTCGCGATCGATTCCAAAATTGCTTGAGTTCATCAAATATGAATTTGGCCCAATTAACTCGAGTTCCACTAAAAAGGGCATAGAGAGCTTTGTGTTCCAATTCCGTTATTTGCTCGTGACTCCCCATTCGCGGAACAACTGTATTGATTATCATCCTCGTTAGGAGTCGAGCATTAGGACGCAAATGTTTTGAAGCAAATTTCGGCATTTCGTCCTCCCATATTTGATGAGTGATATTATTCCTGGGCTTAAAGCGCATATCCGGGATGTTGTGTAGATCCTCGCCGGTGTCGGAGCATCCCAAAGTTCTTCCTATTAATCCCGGAGTTAAACGAATAGTATTTACATAAACGCTTGACCATAGCCAGTTGTCCTCGTCTTCGGTATTCCAAACTGCAGTGCTATCTAGATTGGCGTAGAATAAGAATATAGCCAGTTGATCTATTTGAACATCATTGGATGTAAAAGAAATTAAAGTCTCCAATCCAGCATTCTCACAAAGTTCATCGAGATCATACATAGGAAACTTAAGTAGATTATAGAAAGGTCCTATATGAAGTTTTTTCTTTTGAATATCTTGATACCTTTTAATCGAATGAGGTGCCTTGTGCATCCATCGTTCGATTTGATCATCTGAACACACCTGAGGGTTTGAAGATGACGTTGGTTGATCTTGTTTGCGTTTTGGAGCTTTGATATTCTTTGTGCGAGGAGGCATTGTGATTTCGGTTTGAAATAATGTGGAATTTGAAGTTGAATTGCAAATCGGCTGGGAGGAATTTTGAGTTTGAAAAGTGAAAAAATGACGTTATCTTGGGGGTATAATAAAGGTCGATTGGATTCCAGACGTCTGGATTTGAAAGCAGACGTCTGGTTTGCCCTAAAAATTATACAGAAGATTCAAACAGACGTTTGTTTTTTTATGTGTTAGACGTCTGGTTTGACACATTTTGAAAAATTTAGAGGCAGAGAGATTTATCAGACGTCTGGAATTAAATACAGACGTCTGTTTTGGTTTAAATGTGAAACAGAGAACTAAGTCAGACGTCTGGATATTATTTCAGACGTCTGAAATATTCTGAATGTAATTTGGAGAAGGCAGAGCTTCATTCCAGATGTCTGAGGGGTATATCAGACGTCTGTCATATGCACATTGCTTAAAATTGCGACATATATCAGTGGATCAGACGTCTGAAGACCATAGTCAGACGTCTGAAAGGAGTAGTTTTGCTAAAAATAGTCTAAAATTGATGGTTACATTTATTTATCAAATGTGGATAATAGAGATCTTTATTATTGTAAAATAAAATATAATAACATATAAATACATTCAATAATTAATTTGATTTATTTATTTAGTAGGCGACGGAGTTTTAGGATTTCCTGAGTCGTTATCCTTCCATGGTTTTAGTGGAGACCATATATTCCTACGTTCGTGGGTCCGTGGGGAGCCAGAATATCGTCTTGGGGAAGGATCTGAAGGAGTGCGATACGAAGAAGATGGATCTAATGAACTACAAGGTTTTGGTAGTGGTTCATGAACATCTTTCTTTCGTGACGAGCAAAACTTCATCGCCACTTGTTCTAGAAAACTTAGCCTTCGTGCCGTAACTTTTTGTTCGAAGTAAAGCTCTCGTTGAAGATCTATCTGTTGTTTTTGGTAATGATGAAATTCATCAATTTTCTCCTTTGTATTAGGAGAAGTAAACAAGGATCTTTTAGTTTTCTTATTCTCTGGAGTAAAACCCGTATGATACGAGGACCACCTATTCGTTGGTTCTTGCTTTGGTGTAGGTGTCGAAAGGCGTTGTGGTGTGTCTATTGAGCTGTCCGTCGATGGTGTGGAGATGGAGATAGATATATAGGAACTCCCAGAAGACATCGTTTATCAAAATTTTAAGAATTTGATATTTTGTATATAGTTGTGATGTAAATATGTGTATATATATATGATGAAAACGTTATTTGTAGGATAACTAATTTTCTAAAATTTTAATGGTTTAGAAATTCATCAATTTGTGGTAACGAAGAGGTGAACTAAATTTAGTCTTTAATTCAATTTTAGTTAAGATCTTGAAGTGAACAAATTCCCAAACTTCGTCTGAGTTTAATGAAAGTTTGTTCGTTTAATGGTTTTGTAAATATGCCGGCTATTTGATTTTCGGTACTTACATATTCTAAAGAGATAGTTCCTTTTTCAACATTGTCTCGTAAAAAATGATGTCGTATATCTATATGTTTGGTTCGTGAGTGATTAACAGGATTTTTTGATAAATTTATAGCGCTTGTGTTATCACAATATATTGGAGATTTTTTGATAATTTTACCAAAGTCCATTAGTGTTTGTTGCATGTATATTACTTGCGCACATGCTAGAGCTGCGGAGATGTATTCGGCTTCACAAGTAGATAAAGAAACACAATTTTGCTTTTTGCTAAACCATGAAACTAAAGAATGTCCGATAAAATGACATGTTCCACTAGTACTCTTACGATCTGTTCTACAACCATCGAAATCCGCATCGCTATATGAGACAAGTTCAAAAGATGATCCTTTAGGATAAAACAAACCATAATCTTTAGTACTAGATAAATAACGTAAAATGCACTTAACAGCTCGTAGATGAGATTCTTTTGGTTTTGCTTGAAATCGAGCACAAAGACATACACTCATCATAATATCCGGTCGACTAGCCGTTAAATATAGTAAAGAACCAATCATGCTTCGATATAACTTTTCATCAAAATCTTTTCCATTTTCATCTTTTTCTAAGTGAATAGTGGTACTCATTGGTGTTGGTTTGCTTGAAGTTTTATCCATTTTAAATCGATGTAATAAATCGTTACAATATTTTTCTTGGTGAATAAAAATTCCATTTTCGAGTTGTTTTATTTGTAATCCTAAGAAGAAATTTAATTCTCCCATGTGTGACATTTCAAATTCATTTTTCATAATATTTGAAAAATTATTACATAGATTTTCGTTGGTTGAACCAAAGATGATATCATCAACATAAATTTGTACAACCAAAATATCGTTATTTTCTCTTTTAATAAATAAAGTTGTATCTATTTTTCCTATATGGAAACCGGATGTTATTAGGTGATTTTTAAGACATTTGTACCATGCACGAGGTGCTTGTTTTAATCCATATAGTGCTTTATGTAATTTAAAAACATAATCGGGATATTTTTCATGAACAAAAAGTGGTGGTTGTTCGACGTATACTTTTTCTTTAATAAAACCATTCAAAAAGGCACTTTTGACATCCATTTGAAATAGTTTAAAATTGTTATGAGTTGCAAAGGAGAGTAAAGTACGAATGGCTTCTAATCTTGCTACCGGAGCAAAAGTTTCATCGTAATCTATGCCTTCTTCTTGATTGTAGCCCTGAGCAACTAATCGTGCTTTATTTCTAACAATATTTCCATTTTCGTCCGCCTTGTTTTTAAATACCCATTTTGTTCCTATTACCGATTGATCTTCAGGTCTTGGAACTAATTACCATACGTTATTACATTCAAATTGATGTAATTCTTCTTGCATAGCTATTATCCAAAAATTATCATTTGAGGCTTCTTTATAATTCTTTGGTTCAAGGTTTGATACAAACGCTATATGACTTATTTGATTGAGTTGATTTCTAGTAACTCTTGAATTAAGATCTCCAATAATATTATCTATTAGATGATTCTTAAGAATTCTAAGAGATGATACAAGAGTGTTATTTTGTATATTGGCTTCATTATTAATAGAATTTGTTGAATTTGCTAGTGGAATAGTTTCTTCTTCATCATTAGTCTGATGTTTGAAAGGATTTTCGTCGAATGAGACATGTAAGCTCTCTTCTATAGTATTATTCCTTTTATTAAAAATTCTATATGCCTTGCTACGATCCGAATACCCAACAAAGATACCCTCATCGGCTTTTGGATCAAATTTTCCTAATTTATCTTTTGTATTTAATATAAAACATTTTGAGCCAAAAGTTTTAAAGTATGACACTTTGGGTTTTTTACCAAAAAATATTTCAAAACAAGTCTGTTTAGTCATTGGGCGAATAGTTACTCGATTTAATACATAACAAGATGTAGCAATAGCTTCGGCCCAAAAGTGTTTTGGTAATCCACTACTATTTAATAATGTTCGTGCGCATTCTTGTAATGTACGATTTTTTCTTTCTACGACACCATTTTGTTGGGGTGTACGAGCAAAAGAAAAATTATGAGTTACTCCTTTTTTATTGCAAAAATTTGAAAAAAGATCATTTTCGAATTCTCCTTCGTGATCACTTCTAATATTTTTAATTTTCAAATTCATTTGAGTTTTAATTCGTTTCGGAAATATTTTAAACATACCAAAAGTATCGCTTTTATGTTTTCGAAATAAAGTCCATGTATATCTCGAAAAATCATCGACTATTACAAAAACATATTTGTTGTGATTAATAGATCTTATTTGTGTTGGACCAAATAAATCTAAGTGTAATAATTCTAAAGGTTGTTTTGTAGAAATATTATTTTTAGATTTAAACGAGCTTTTCTTTAGTTTACCAATTTGACAATCGTCACATAAATTTTCTACTTTGTAACTTATTTTAGGTAACCCTCTTACTAACTCATATTTAGCTAACTTATTAATATTCTTAAAATTAATATGACAAAATCGTTTATGCCATAACCATGGATCATCATGTTTGGCGGTTAAGCATAAGTTTGAATTTTTATTAATATTCATGTTTAATACATAAATATTTTTGTTTCTAAAACCTTCAAAAATGAGTTGTTTGTTATTATCTAAAATATTACATCTATCTTTTTCAAAATTTATTTGAAAACCTTTATCACATAATTGACTAATGCTTAACAAGTTGTGTTTTAAATTTTCTACTAATAAAACATTTGTAATAATAGGAGAGTTAGATATATCAGAGTTGATGACTTCTCCAATGCCTATGACAAATCCCTTTGAATTGTCTCCAAATGTTACCGTTCCATCATCGATGTATGTTATATTTGATAACATTTTTGAATTTCCGGTCATATGTTTGGAGCAACCGCTATCTAGTATCCATTTCTCCTTATTTTTTATTTTGGGTACCTGCAAGATAAAAAATGTTTTAATTGGTACCCATATATTTTATTTGGGTCCTAATTGTTAGAAGAAGGTAGCCACACCCAAGATGGTTTGGTACCTTTATAAATATAATTTTTATTATAGACTACATTCTCTAAGTAATAACTAATATGCTTTTGTCTAATCAAATTATTATTTGTTTTAGGAACCCAAATCTTCATATTTTTGGTATTCAATTTTTGTTTAGATAAACTTCTAGTTTTTATATAACTAATACTTTTAGCATTATTTTCTTTTTGTTTAGAACATTTTTTAAATCCTATTCCATTTCTATTACCTGATGGTTTTGATGTTTTGATAAGATTTTCCAAATCTTGTTTTCCTTTGTTGAATTTTGACACATTATTGGTAATTTTATCTAATTTTTCTTTTAATTCTCTATTTTCTGTTTTCAATAATTCAATACTATTTTTAAAATCAACATTTTCTTTTAGCAAATTTTTTTTCTAGAGTAATGTTCTCACTTCTTATCACATTATTTCTTAATTTTTCTTGAGATATTTCAAGTTCTTCTTCTAAAATAATTTTTTCATCTTTCAACATTCCTACTTCAAGTTCTAATCTATTTATTTTTACTATATATTCTTTATTCAATTTTTTAATTTGTCTAAATTTATCATCTAATTCCATGCTAAGTTCAAATAATTCTTCATAGCTAAGTTCCTGACATACCTCATCATTTTGTGCCATAAAACATACATTAGCTTGTTCTCCGTCACTATCGCTACCACTTTCTGAAGATGAAGAATCGGTGTCATCCCATGTTACTTTGAAAGCTTTCTTCTTTTTGAATTTTTCAAATTTGCTCTTCTTTTTATCATTGTTAAGTTTTGGGCAATCCTTTTTCATGTGTCCGTATTGATCACATTCATAACACTTAATTTGAGATAGATTTGTTGAGTTGGTCTTTCCTTCTTTTTGAAACTTGGTCATCTTTCTAAATTTCTTGAATCTATTATAGTTTTTGGCAATAAATATTATCTCATCTTCATCTAAATCTGAGTCATCATTCTTTATTGATGGAAATGCTATGTTCTTCTTCTCCGAATTTAATTCTTTACGTGCCTGCAAATTAGCTTCATAGGACATCAAATTTCCTATCAACTCTTCAACTTTGAGAGTAGAGAGATCATTAGCTTCTTCAATAGCTAATACCTTTCTTTCCCAATCAGGTGTTAAAGAGTTGAGTATTCGAGAAACTAAATCAAAATCAGTAAACTTAACTCCTAATGCCATAAGATCATGTTGAATAGTTTGAAATCTAGAATACATGTCTACTATAGTTTCATTTTGTTTCATTTTAAATGATGAAAATTGGTTTGGAAAAATTGAAATTTTAGTTTGTTTGACCTTTGTTGTACCTTCATGTGTAATTTGTAAGGTACGCCAAATATCAAATGCAGTTGTACATAACATGACACGTGAAAATTCATTTTTGTCTAGTGAGCAAAACAAAACATTCATAGCTTTAGCATTATTTGATGCTGAGGTCTTTTGTACATCAGTCCATGTGTTCATAGCAGTAGTTGAAGCTTCATATTTATCTTGAGTGGCTGACCAAATTTCTAAACCATTAGCTTCCATAAAAATTCTCATACGTGTTGACCAATATGAATAATTGGAGCCATTAAAAAGTGGGGGTCGTGCTGTGGATTGTCCTTCTTGAAAAATACTTGCCATATTAGAATGATTAAAAAACGTGTTACTATTCTTTTAAACAAACCTTGCTTTGATACCAATTGAAAGTCTATATGAGTGGATCGTATAGGATATATATATGCAAGTATAAACAACTAACTATATAATATAACTTGATAAATGATAGTAGCAAAGTAAATGAAAATAATCACACCAGGATTTTATACTGGTTCGGACCTCCCGTCCTACGTCCAGTCCCTAAGCTCCTCTTCGGAATTTCCTTTCAACTAACTCTCACTTGACCCGGAGGAACAGGTTTACAATAGCAGAGTTTCTTTGTCAAGAATGTGTTCTATAACACGGATGTTGACTATTGAGTACAAATGCTTCCAATATATATATATCTATCTAGAGAATATTTGAATGAAGAGTTCTGTATATATGGAAGAGTTAAATACAGGTAGTTGATTGCTTAGAGATCAGGTATAAGTCAGAGTATAAGAGATAAGAGCGTAAGTAAGTAAGGTGAATCTTTCTCTTGAATTCCCGATGCTATTTATAGTGGTGAAGAGTTTCTATGTGTAGTTGCCTCTATTAACAATCGTTGTATAGTTGCTCCTGTTGGTGATGAAGAGTTGCAGTGAAGAGGAGTGGATGTGTCTTTTCGGATGTGACAGTTGGACTTTGAAAATACACAGTCGAGCCTATAATCGGACGTCTGGAAAGTGATCTCAGACGTTTGGCCTTCATATAATTTTTGTGTCTGGTAGCATTTCAGACGTCTGTGTTTATTATCCAGACGTCTGGTCATCATTTCTGTTTTATGTCTGGATGTCTTTCAGACGTCTGAGTTCAAAAGCAGACGTCTGTTTTCTTCTGAGTTGTGAACCAGAGGAATCATTCAAACGTCTGGCTAGTGCATTCAGACGTCTGAATGTGTGCATGTTGTTGTATCTGTGTCTGTGTCTGTGCAATTCCTTTTCCAATTCTATCGACTTGTAGCCTCTTGATACTTCTGTTGAGTCTTGTTCTGGTCTCTTTGGTGATGTTACTTTATCATCTTCCTGTAAATGTAGATATATATGTATTTTTGTTTTCCATTGCATAGTTGTGATCATCGAAACCAAGGAATTGATTTCCTAACACAATCCAAGTCTATACACTGCTCGACATGTAGCATAGCTGTTTTATTTTGTTTATATATCTAGTAGCATTGCTTTGCTCATTGACTATAACTTATAAGGACATGTTACCATTCAATTATTACACATATAAACTGGTGTTTTTCACCTGTCCATATAGACGAAAGAATAAAGAGAGGATGATTATATGGATAAAGGCAAGAAGAAAAACAAAAGGAAAAGAGAATGAGAGTGTGAAAAGAGAAAGCGACAATCAAAGAAAGATGAGTTCGTTGACAAAAGCTTTATGCTTATGTGTTAGTGCTTCACGTATTTGGCTGTTATGAAACTAGTTGTCATGTGTATGTTAGAACTATGTCAATGTAAACTTATGTAACTTTTTGGAATGTGTTGGAATTTTATGACTCTAGCTTTTAGTATTTTCGTATTTGATTTTGGTTGTTTTATGATCATATTTATTACCCGTTAAATTATTCATTATTGGTATGGATATACTGCATGGATGCTGCTGTTGTTTTTTTAATTTGCATTTATTTTGCAACGGTCAGAGCATGTTGTTATACAACCTTTTTACAACGGTCAAAGCATGTTGTTATAAGAGATTTTTACAACGTTTATTGCCCGTTGTAAAATACAGTGGACTTATTACAACGAGGCCTAATACGACGGGCGCATGCCCGTTGCGAAACACATATTACAATGGGCATTGCCCGTTGTAGAAAGGCTTTTTTCTTGTAGTGCTATTTAGAGTATTTTAACTATTTTAAACTATTTTTAAAACTATTAAAACTATTTATGACTATTTAAACTAATTTCTAAAATTTCAGACTGTGTAAAGTTGAAGTATTTATATTAGATCCTTGATAATTATATAACCTAAGTTGGGATTTGAAATTGATACCTTTTTGTGAAATGACATATTTGAGTAAATATGATGATTTTGGAATGAGGATTTAATTAACCTTTCTTATCGATAATTTCAAAGGTGAATATGATTTCGAAGTGATATGATTGAATTGAATATGATATTTTGAAATCAATTATGAATCTATTTTGGAAATGTAAAAGAGCCATCCGGTGTAAAATAAGTGTTTGGTTGTTAAAGAGATCGGGATCAGATATTGTCATACTCTCTGCCAATACTGAAAACCACTTTAACAACTATGTACGTGGTGAAGATTCCAGAATGAAGTAGGATGATTTGGCGAACGATTCTGTATGTGGTATTTACGTAGCCCTGACTCCCGCGAGCCATCTTGATGTGGCTAAAACATGAGCTATACCGGGCCACGTGAGGTCGCACCTCCTATCGGGCACATTTCTTCGATACCATATTATTACTTTGTGATTGATTTGGTGGCCACCCCTCTATTTTGATTATGGGAGTGTGTTCCGAGGTGGGCGGTAGTAGCTGCTATGCATTACCACCAGTCCGGGAGTGCAAATGTAGAATCCTACCCTGGCATTGCCTCATGTGCCTTGTTACATGCCTTAACGCGCCTTCTACGAGTTTGGTCTATGTCGTACCTATGGAGTGCTCCCTGATAGCCCACCAGTTTATGGTGAAGTTTACAGTACTGTATAGACTATGACATTATATGAACTGTGTTAAGGGGGATATGGGTAACGCCTTAACGCTATTTTAATACTTTACTTTACTGTAGACACTATTATAATAGCATATTGTACTATGCATGTAGATAGTTAACGGATCCTTAGGAGATGGAAATCCCGAACATCTCTTAAGTTATTACTCTCATGTTAGACACTGGATAGGAGATGTCAAACCCCATAAACATCTCTGACACCGTTACACTCGTATTTATTTACTGTTGATTTAACTTACATAAGATCTTTTAGTTCTGACTCGAGTGTTTTGTCTTTTCAATTCGCTTGGGTCAGTCTGAACTTTTCAGTATATCAAAGATTGCTTTTCTGGAGGACGAAGACATAGATTTGTATACTATTATTATTTATTAGATTTATTCCACCGCATCATGTTGTTCCGCTACATTTATTTATTCCTGTATATGTAACTCTGATCTGTATGGTAAAAGTGTAATCAAATGTTATTTGCAAAATAGATTCATGAACTATTTATTTGATTATTATATTTTGTCATTCCGCTATGAGATTCTGTGTTTGTTTTCTTTCTTTCTCTGTTTTTTTCTTATTTAACCCATAACAATCCTCCCTTTTGAATGGTTTGAGTCTGACGTGTGTAGTTTATCGTCGATTTAAACTGTCCAAAAAGTGGGTCATTACATTTGGTATCGGAGCTTTGGTTTAGCGATAACCTTAGCTTTGTGGGGTCTGACTCATTAGAAATAAGGTAGTAATACGCTACAATGAGTGGCTGAGTGTACATATGAGAGAGCGTATTTGTTAATGTTATAAAAGGTTTTTGTATTGTGTTAATTTTTTTTGTTTAGTATTTATAAATTCTGGTCGGTACATCGGACACTATGGCATCGATAGGGATCTCTAAACACTTAATAGGGCAGACCGACACAATATTGTTTGAAATATGGGTTAATGAAATAGTTTACCTAGTATTATATTTTGTATATAAAGGAATAATTTTTATAGAAGATATAGTTGGATGTGATATAATTGTTTTTTAGGAAGTGAAATTCTATAAATATTGATTGTAAAATAAGATTTACAGATAAAGTAAATAAGAAATGAGAATTTGAGAACGTAAGTTCCGAGATTTTGAAATTTATTTCGAAAGATTTTGGAATATAATATTAGTAGCATTTGGAAGTATTTTCTGATATAAATATTTCAATATGTTTTGAAAGAAATGTTTGAAAAGAAATTTTGAAAGGAAATAAGTTCTATACTCCCCTCTCTATCGCTGGAAAATAATTTCGATGATGAGTGCACGCATCATTGACGTTCATTTTTGAGTTTCAAAGTGGGAAGACCGCTGTAGTAGTTTTACTACACAATTGTTTTGATAAACAAATCTTAATTTTAATTTTTGAAAATTGATTTGATATATATAAAGGCTATGGACATATATATATATATATATATATATATAAATGATTTGGAACTACAACCCGGTATTTAATTCTTAAGTTTTTGTACTTTAGTAGTTTCAATTATTGTAATGAATGAAACCTTAACCTATTAATAATTGGAAACTTCAAAAATGTGTAATTAAGAAATTGGATGCTAAGTAATTAATGAAATATATAAGAAATTAGGAATTTGTAACTTGAAAATCAGAAGATATGAAATGTTGAACATTTTGTTAACTAAATGAATATAATAAACTTGTGTAACATTCAATTACATCCTAAAGGACATATATATAACTTACTAGAAATGTTAAAAGTTGTAATGTTAAATAGAAATATGTAATAGAATATTATATAAGTAAAACTTTAGTAATGAAAGTGTTTAATAGAATTTTCTCTATAAATAAGAATTAAGATATCTAAGAATGTTATAAACTTAAGCTAATAATTTGAAATGCTAGTTATTATAATTAATAAAAAGGTAAATACTGTAAGTAAATGATTATAAACTTAAGTGATGTTTGAAGCCAATTATAATAAAAGTAAATAGTAAAAGTGAATACTATATGTGAAAGAAATAAAAGCGAAAAGTAAAAAATATATTTAAGTATGAGTTGCTTCACAAATGAATATTGATGAAAAAAAGAAGAAATAAGTAATAGTGGTGAATTAATGTTGCAAAAGAAACTTACATATTATCTTAAGTATTGATTTTGGACAATCTAAGTAATTGAAATGGAAACAACTTATGTAAGTAATGAATATAAAGTAATGAAAAGAAATGGAAAATAACATTGTATGTATAAATGAGAAATGAAATTTTGTAAGTAATGAATGTAAATTTATAAATAAAATAAAATAAGCATTGTATGAATGGATGAAACTAATGAACAGAAAATAATATGAAAGGATATTAATAAGAATATACTTAAACGACATTTGAAATAATTGTTTGTTTTGGCTTATGGGATGATTGGGAAGTGATACTTTAAATTATTTAGGATGTATGAATAATCTAGTAAGTTTTATCTATGATTATTGAGTGTATGATATACTTAGTAGTTTATTTATCATTCTATACGATTTAAAGTTTCTAAACTCGAACAAACCATTTGTTTTGGTTGCTATGGATGGATGGTTGATTATATTGATTGCATGTGATGATTGCATGTTTTGTTTGCAAAGTGCCTATTGTTATGTTGTGTTGATTTGTTGTCATTAATTGAAACCACTTAATATTTCTCTTTTTACATAATTATTAACTTCTTTTGGATTATATAAGTGAAATACAGGTTTATGGAGGCAATAGCCACTATTTTTGGTTTTATAAATAAGCGTTGTTTGCTCGACAAATAGGTACGTTTTTGGATTACGGTTTTATAGCGATATTTTATTGTTTCCCGTGGTTTGGGATATTTTATTTTGAAAAATGATATATATATATATATATGGTTATTGTTGATATTATTATTTCTCCCGAAGCTCTCCGTACAAAGGAGACTCTACCGAAATTTTCCATGAATTTTGGACTTCGAAATTTTTTGTGAAAGTGAAAATATTTTCAACTTTATTAAACTTGAATAGAATATATTTTATTTAAATTATTTAATTATATAAATTTATTGTTTATAAATTGAATACTGTGAATAAAATGTATTAAATCCTTAATTCCTTCTTTCCCTTTTCGATAACCAAAAGTTTTGAGTGGGGGAGAGCGTAACGACCCACATTTTTCGATAATTAAAAATATTAAATTAAATAAGTTTTGGAATTTAATGTTGTGGGAAAAAAAATTAAGATTTAATGATGAGGAAAATAACTAGAATGTAATTTTTGTAATGTTAATTTAAGGCAATTGATAACGATTCTAATGTAATTCCAATTTATTGAAATGATTGTAAAGTTATAATTAGTTATAAATTATAAATAAGGAAATAAATTAATGTTGTATTAAACGGTGAAATTGTATGTAATTAATCTCAAATGCCTCTTCGCCTCATCGAGAGCTTCGAATCCATATATAATTCAGTAGGGTTTGGATACTTTGAATTTTTAATCACTTTTAATTAAGTCGCTAATCACCATTAAAGAGAATTAGGGTTGAATTTGGGATTAAAGAGGAAGACTGAAGATAGAGATGATAGCTAGGGTTCCATAACCTCACTTATATAGTCGTCGGGCTGGGTTATGGATCATTCATCCAGTTTGGTCCGAAATTGCTGTGTATGCTATTTAAACACTATAATGTCTTTATTTCGCAAACCATGACTCCAAATGCATCAAAACTGTATATCAAACTGATTGTTTTGGAAAAACCTTCGCAATAAATACAAATAGATACTTAATTCACTCTTTTATTAAAAATTCATTCTTAATTAATTTAATATTTTGTAGTGTCAAATTTGTGGGTCGTTACATTCTATTCCTTCTAGCATAGTCCTTGATTTTTTATCTCCTCGATCTACTTGATTTCTCTTAATCTCCCTAAAATCTTTTGATCTCCTCAAACCATCTTGCTTTCTCGATTCATACCGTTCTCCTTGATTCACCTTATTTTCTTGATTTATCTCGTTCTCCTAAATTCATTTTGTTTCCTTTGATTTTCTTGTCATTGCAATAGTTGAGTATACTTGTATTTCATGTATAGGTCACATACCTTAAGGAATCACCAGTATAAATATTTATATGGTTCTCGTCATCAAAACCAATACCTGCGGTTCTAACAATCTCTCCTTCTTTTTGATGACACCAATCTAAATATTCTTTGGTATAAGATATAAAAATGCTATTTTATCTTCATTATTACTCCTAAATTTATTATCTCCCACTAAGTTGATGTATCTATTACTCCCCTTATGTTTTTGACCAATATATCTATCCCCATTTGTCAATGACAAAAAATGGTTAACTTATTTAAATGATTATCCAATGAAGGAGTATAGGGTGATGATACACAAACGTGAGTAATATTATAATAATGTATATAGTAAAAAATTGATAATAAGACATAAGAACTATATAAACATTTTTGTTACTATAAATATTCATAATATTTATACACAAAATATTAGTTAACTAAGCTAATACAAACATTGATAACTGAACACAAATAAACACTTATGATGCATAATAATATAATATCTATACATAAGGACAATTGTGGTTGCGACAATCAGGGTAGGAGACATAGAAATTTCCTTTTTGTTCAACCAAGTTTCCTTAAGAGTCGAAGATTGTTTCTCCCATGCAGCACACATCAGAATCATTAACAATGGTGTAAAGGTCTTCTACTTCATCCTTTTCCTCCTCCTTTTCAGTAACCATTAAGGGATTACAGATAACTAAATTTTCTTCGGATTCAGGTTCGACAATAATAATAGGGTTGACTAGGTTGCTGATTAATGGTTTTGGAAGTTCCTAATCATCCGTCCTTGCTTTTCTTTTTCATTTTTGAATCTAATTTGAAGAACCTCAATTTCAACAAGCATATTATGTATAGGCATCATAGATACTTCAATTTTTCCTAGTTTAAAGTAGGAAATGTCAATATAAGGTGAAGAATTCTCCAAAGGCCATTTGGAGGGGTTTGAATTCAATAGAAATAAATTTAGGAATTTCTTTTACAGAAGAGTAACGGAGAAGAAATGGGCTAAATATCGAATTTATTCAGTTATATAATGTGTATTTAAATTTCAAAAATAGGAAGGAAACTCAGTTTTGGCTGAAATGACACATTTGTCAACATAGATTCTCAGAGTACGTTGACATATTTTTGATAATTTATAATTTTAAATTTCTTGTTTATTTATAATAATATATATTATTAGTTATTCTATCGCATTATATCATAACTCTGGGAATGAACATATTCCAAGTTCTGAAATAATTAACAAATGTATTTTACATTGGAGGTTTTTTAAAACATCATCTATTTGATTTTCGCTATTTATGGATTCTAAAGTTATATTTTCTTTCCTTACATGAATTCTAAAATATTTATATGTTTTGTCTTAGATAAATTTATTTCGTCGATATTGTCATAGTATATTGGTGAATGATTAATATTTAGGCTAAATTTTTAATGTTCGTTGCATGTACAAAAGATATGATCATGCCAAAGCTATAAATATATATATTCTTCTTGTTTTGTGGACAGAGAGACGAAATTTAGCTTTTTACTGAATAATGATACAAGTGAGTGTCCTAAGTTGCGATAAGTCGCACTTGTACCGTTTCAATCAGATTTGCAGTTGCATAATCTGTATCACTATAATATATTAAGTCAAATGTATCTTCCTTAGGCTTAAAATAGTCCACAGTCTAGACTGTTATTTATGTATCTTAAGATTCTTTTAATATGTTTAAGGTGGATTTACTTTGGGTTTGACTGATACATTGCATAGAGACAAACATTATGCATTATTACTGGTAGTGTTGTAGAGTAAAGAATTGATCATTCCACTATAGAGTTTTTGATCTACATCATTAGATTTTTCTTCTTTACTTAAGATTACTCTAGATTGTAACGACCCAACTTTTGGACCCACAAATGTCGATACTAAATAAATCCAATGTATTCGTTTGTCGAGCACCCAAGTGCCGAAAAGACAGAAAGTTAGGGTAAAATAAAAAAACATAACAAGAAAGAAGGAACGCAATATCGAATATCAGAGTTACTAATACCTAAGTACTATCATTTGTCTGGACAGTTATAACTGCTTGTCCTCATAATGCTAATATATACAATACAGAAATGCAGTGGAAATAAGAATACTACAGTAGGTAATCATCCAGCTCTTCTCTATAAGCACCAAAGCATCCATAGCCAAATATGGAAACATACACGGGGCTGACCCGAGCATTATAAGAAAATAACACCCGGATTAGTCTGGCAAACCATACTGAAAAAACTCAAGAAATATGCAATAAGTAATAGTAACCTTGCAACCATATGGATTACCATAATGGTTTTCCCCTTAAAGAAACCAACCATTCATTAAGTTTAATATACAGTGATATGATAGATAATGTCTAGAGTGTAGCACATAAATCATATCAAATAGCTGCTGTGTGAATGCCACAACAATAACAGGTATAAAATCAATATCGCTGAGGCGCGTTTGCATAGTGGATTTTCCATGGAGATCTTCTCGGATCTAGCCAAATTCACACACCTACACAAGGATCAGAGATATCCTTTTAAGCAATGTACATCTCTAGGGAATGTATTATAGAAAATGCATAACTAGCCCACGCCAGACAATCGTGGTTCTGAATGCATCGCTCCAGCATGCACGTTCGTAAGTAATACTAGATGGAGTCACCTGCATCCTTGGGATTGCTAAAAAACTACGTCCCCTATGGCTATGCATCCTATCTAAGGTTTAATCATTTCCAATGTTGAGGCTACATTCAACATTTCTCACTCGAGTCTTCATCACTCAAACTGAACACAAATCACCAAATGGATTCCCATATCTTGAATAGATCATGACTCACTACATGAATTTGAGCATCTCGAATAGATCTCGAACCTCCGCATAGGTTCCCCCGCATAAGTCTTTCGACGAATGCTAACACTATCCTCTCTCTTGGAATACTCCTCAAGATAGACAGTTTCATATG
The DNA here is from genome assembly GCA_030737815.1 of Allium fistulosum. Classification (NCBI taxonomy): domain Eukaryota; kingdom Viridiplantae; phylum Streptophyta; class Magnoliopsida; order Asparagales; family Amaryllidaceae; genus Allium; species Allium fistulosum. The sequence continues at coordinate 1,271,790,667 of CM060901.1, read as the reverse complement.
ATAGCATCATTTGAAATGTTAACACAGACCTCTCCCTTGGACTTTACCTTAGCATTATGGTTTAACTTTATAACATTTGACTTCACAACCACTTCCAAAACATAGAAATCGTATACTAGTTTTGAAGTGGTATTCGATAAGTAAAACACTTACCAATCCCGGTCTCTTCAAAACTAATTCGATGAATTTTAAGCTAACTCAATTCTAGTTTTTAAAAGCAAGGAAAAGCTAGAGACATTTCATGCCAATGATCCTCCCTAGGGATTCTCATTAATAAGAAATCGCGAAGCCTTTCAGTAACTTCTTAAGTCATATTTGGACAAGTTCAATAATCGACTAATCAATTATCTAGTATAAAACAATTGCTTATACAAATCACGATTACTACAGTTAACTCATTCTGATATTCCAACTTAACTATTCCTCATTCAAGAGTGAGGCAGGTAAGTTAGAGCACTAGTTGTATCAAACCTTTGCCTAGAAACTTCATTCTTGAATCTCACAAATAGACAAGTCTACCTCGTTGGCTTTTAGTGCTAAGTATAGTGTTAATGATTTCCATAAACAAGAAGAAATAAACACGATTAATACATTTCCAACGTTTTTCGGCTTACTATTCCTCAGTCAAGAGGGAAGCCTGGTTGGTTAGAGCTCTATTGCTCTATCCCTACTCGACATTAATCTTAACTCTTACAAATAGATAAGCCTTACTTCGTCAGCTTTTAGTGTTAAGCATAATAATTACTTTTCAAACAAGTAATTAAACAATTAACCATTTGGCCATTTAGCAATTCTAACCCCTTTTCAAAAACATTTGGAAGTACTTTTTAAAATACTTGTTAATACTTATAATAGGTTTTAAAACATTTATCCAAAATATTACTTCAAAATAACAACTTTACAATTTTCCTCAAAACTTGAAAATGACATGTTTCCAAAAAAAATTTCTCTTCTTCAAAAATTCACAACTAATTCATAAAAGTTCATAAAAATATCAAACCACTTTTAAAACAGTGTAATATGAATTACTAAGCACTTGTAAATAGAGTCAAACAAAATGCTTAAATTTAAATATCTTTTCTAACCTTTTAAAGTCCAAAATCAAGGCTAAACGAGGCATTTTTGCACAGTTGATGTTAAGGTCGTTTTCGAGATGTTACTTAAATTTTTACTATCCAAGCTTTTGATAAAAATAAACATATATATATAAGACATTATAAATATGGTGAGAAACCCCTAAGGATCTCTCTACAAAGTTCTATAGCAATCGCCTAAAACGAGGTAATTCACTACTGCATCCATAGCGATTATCGATATAAGCGCACTTGAAACCCAATTTCGATCTAAAAAAAAGTCCATCTATAACCTATGTTCTTTTTTAAAGGTCTTGTCACAAGTCATACAAGTCTATTTAAGTCCATTCCAAGTCCGTTCAATTCCATATACATGGATCACATATGTCACTAACTTTAAAAGTAAGAATTCAAACCAATGTTTTAACATAAGTTAACAACAATTCAAACAACATAAACACAATAAACACAACATATGTATGTGTTATATTAACAACAATCGAGATCCAAGAACACCAGTCCAAACCCAAGCTAGCACCATCCTTTTCTTCCTTTCATCTCTTGCTTTAGCCTTGCTTCCTCCTCCTTATCCATCTAAGCGCTCACAGCCTATCAAGGGGGTGAGATTTTGGCTTCACTTCTTCAAGTTTTGGCTTAATGGAAGTGTTCCAATATTGTACTAAGCGTTGTGGCAAAGTTTGAAGTGATTTGGAGTTGATTTGCAACTATTTTATTTTAGAACATAAGAGAGAAAGATGATGAAGAAGCCATTGATTTTCTACTCTAAGCTTTGTAAAGTTTTGTGAATGATACTAAGGTTATGCCCCTCCTTATATAGGCTTGAGAATGATCTTTCCTAAACTCTCACTCACCCCCACCATGCCATGGAAGCTTCACCTCCCATCACTTCTCCTTTAAGTCACTTCTCCTTTATGCATATTACTCATATAACCTTCTCATAATAATATCAATTATCCATTAGAAGTTTCTAGAATATTCCAAGATTTATGAAAAGGAGAGTGTATTAATTAGTTGCTAATGCGTTCATTTGATCATTAGTCAAATGCATACAAGTTCGAACAACTTATATCGATCGACAAGTTGTTTACCGATACATCGATTTTCGGTCACAATATCGATTTTCCATCGAAGAATAAATTATTGTAAACAAATTTCAAAAAAAAGAGTATTATCATTATTCATTAATTTATAGATGTCTAACAAGGTTATAAATCCATATTTATAACACTTAATTATATTTCAAAATATTTCAATATTCGAAGACGAAGTGTTCGAATTTAAGATCACTACATTTTCCCCCACTTAGAACATTTCATCCTCAAAATTCAAACAAAAACGATAATCAAAGAGGATGGAAGAATAAGATATATATATGTATATGTATGTATATGTATATGTATATGTATATATATATATCTGTGTATGTGTGTATAGCATACTATTGAAACTATATACGAACTAAAATGCAACCCAAAATGCATACTAAGCGACTCTACCTCAAATGGTGAGTACACTACAAAATATATGCGATACTAAGATAAGAAGGGATCCTAGTCTATAAGTGACTCTGGATAGTACTCCTTTAAATTTTCCTCCGTCTTCTTTATACCATCTCGAGCATCATTGCTACATGGCACTTCTAAACTTAATAAAGGAAAAAGCACATAAATACTTAAATAGTATTCACAATTACTAGAAAATAATGCTCATGGTTCGCTTAGGTTCAAAACTCTCCCATCATCCATAGACAATAAAAAATCTACTAAGCATATCGTACGATCAACATCCTTAGGTCATTACTTAGACGATTATTCATTCTACCTCATAACGAATCAAAGAGTCATTCCCTAAACTCTTCATAAGTCAACATAACATATCTTACAAATGCACTAAAGTTCGTACGATGTATATAGATCATCCGTACGCAATATCTGATCTGATCACTCGCTCGCTCACATAGATTTCACTTCACAACTAGTATAGACTACTTGACCTCTCTAGTACGACTCTGATTTGGTTCCTTGATTAGAAAACTCCATTCTCCTTGCATGGCCATATACTATGATTGAAAACATCGAGATCGTATCACAAACCCATATCAAGTGTTCGCTGTCAAGAAACAAGTGAAAAATCCTTTTTCAAACCGGTGTAAACCACCTCGAAAACATGTACTCGAATACTTGATCAAGAACAGTCATGCGAATAAAACAGTCTACGTACAACTTACATATTTACCCTATTAGATTCTCAACTACACCAATTTCTTTTTAATCACGTTCATTTATACAATTAGTATGTCTTCAATACTAAAACCATTTATGAAACATTGCATAAAACATAACTTCAAGTTTATACACCTTTTATATCTTAAGTTCATACTTGTATGGTACTCTATTTTATCCTGAGAGCATATATACCAAAACATCAAATTTGTAATAAGCATGATTAACAAATTTAAAATTTGCTTTGCTATCTTCTCAATTCAAGTGTTACATAAACTCAACTTTATATCTTCAAAAACACTTAAATGCAAATTTTATAACAATTCGAAAGTTTGTGACCATCCAAAATGGCCAAAAATTCCATTTCATTTTAACAAATGAAAACAAACAACATATCATGATGCACATACCATACTTTCCTAATGCATAAGCTACATGTGTCCATAAATAACTTAACAAGAGAACTTTAGAACTAAATACCGGTTTTCATTTCAAATCATTTTGAAATAACATATACATATAACGTTTGTATATCAAATCATACTTCGGGATTAAATCAAAATCCATTTTACAAAAAATAACTTTGTAGCTTCCCACACTTAAAAACCTGAAAATAAACGCCAATGATGATGTAGTCATCACCGAAATTATTTTCAAGCGAAAGAAGTGAGTTCGGTACATCCAAACCATGCTTTTGGTATTTAACCAAAATCATTCCAAAGTGGTATCAAATACTTCGTATCATAATACTAAGTATCATGACCTCAAACTCCTAAACCTGTTTCCCAAATATATACTTTCAAATAATACTATTATTACTTTCTCCAAAAACTTGAAAAACATTTTTAAAGATACCGAAATAGTTCTCAAAATCTTTGTTTAAATCCTTTTCGTTTATAAAACACACTTTATAAACCATACTTTATATAAAATCACTTTCATATATAAATCTTTTCACAAATATTTATTTATATAATATTCTATCTTTCCTTTGGATTATAGTAAACATCTTTTACTAAATTTTAAATTCTAACACAAAATTGTCACCGAACGGCTTATAGTCAAACCGTGAAACTTAATTCATAAGGTGGTCGTTTCAATGTACCCACGGTTACTATCTACCCACCCCATGATGTAGAAAGGTAAAAATGCTCATAGACTGGTTGAGCATAAATCAACAACAAACAATACCCAATGTTCCTAACATGCCGAGCATGATTAAACAATCATGGTTATAGGATATTAAATTATGAGAAGCACTAATATCAAACCAAACATGAATACGTAATCTGTAAACAGATAGTATACCCTCAAGAATCTACTTTCCCTTCTCGGGTGCAGAAATATAAAAATGCTGGTCTACTCCCCACTTTTGACTATAGGAAAATCTCTAACAAAATGGCTAGGCTAGGTAACCGTAAAAACCTTTTAGTGTAAACTGTGCCTCAACCTTTGGAAATTTCTCAATCCATTCTATCTCTATCTGCGCTCTAGCCACCCGCCTTTCTTTCTATGATTTACAACTCCAAACAAAGTATCCCTTCTACCTACACTTACGTCAAACCTCACTAGAAATATCTCTCGGTGGTTGAAACTTTAGATTATTGTCCGCAACTGGTGTAGAAATAGACAACTTCGGAGCTAAGGTCTCAAATCTCAAAGCCACGTTAACCAAAGCAACAAAACATACCATAACATAATCTGTCATATCCCATTGGAACTCAGGGTGCACACCTATAATGAACATCTCATTCTTCTTCAGTTGCATATCAACCAATCCTAACCTGAACCGAGACAGTGCAATGAATCGGTTCACATACTCTGCCATAGTCATGGCCCCCCACTATAGATCCAAGAAGCTCCTAAATAACAAAGTCTTTCTGGCTTTCGGAACAAACTTCATCTCAAATTCATTTTAAATTGGACCCAAGGGAATTTATTCTCTTGGACATCAGATGTAACATAACTCCACCAATCCATGGCTGCATCCATTAGATGTCGCGATGCCAACCTACACTTCATTACGCCATCTTGCTCCATATCTTTAAATATCTGATTGCATCGTCTGAGCCAGGACTAGAGTTCTAGGATTGTCTCTGTACCACCAAACCTCTTACCTCCCAACCTCTCATAATCACAACAAAGTGAAGAAAAACTCATCTAAGGCTACCTCTTCTACGATATTCAACCTTGGTCCCTCAACTGGAGCAACATTCCTCGATGCACGATCCCCACCATTACTACCCCGACCACCTTGAGCATTGGTAGCTCTGGTACTTATGGTTCTTTCTACATAATCAAAGCGAAATAATTTTAGGAAACTAAAGGGTAGAATTATTTCAAAGAAAGGATTCCTAAGAAAGAGTCATTCCTAACGAATAATTTTAATTTAAAAAATACAAATATGCTCTTATATGTATAATACACTCGACTCATTCTAGGGTGTCACTTACCCTATCTCTAATGAGCCATACCCAACCAAGGCTAAGAAGTTCGCTCAACCTTGAGCTCTAATTCCAAATTTACTTTTCGACCCTCGAATGTCAACACTAAATACATCCACGATATTTGTGTGTCGAGCACCCAAGTGCTGGAAAAACAGAAAGTTAGGGTAAAATAAAAAAAGAATAGAACAAGAAAGAAAGAACACAATATCATAATCTCACAACGAAACTGTAATATAAAATATGAAAGGAACAGTACAAAGGGTTACCCTGAATAAAGAAATATTAGAGTTACTAAAACTTAAGTATTATCATCAGCCTGGACAATCATAATTGCCTGTCTTCACAATGTTGATATATACAATACAGAAATGTTGCGGAAATAAGAATACCATGGTAGGTAATTATCCAGCTCTTCTACATAAGCTCCAAAGAGTCTGTAGCTAAATCTGGAAACATACACGGTACTGAACCAAGCATTATAAGAAACTAACGCCCGGATCAGTCTGGTAAACCAGCGTGAGAAACTCAAGAAATATACAACAAGTAAAAGTAACCATTGAGACCGTACCGATTACCATAATGGTTTTCCCCTCAAAGAAACCAACCATTCACTAAGTTTAACATACAATGATATGATAGATAATGTCTAGAGTGTAACACATAAATCATCTCAAATAGCTGTTATGTGAACGCCACAACAATAATAGGTATACAATCAATACTACTAAGGCGTGTATGCATAGTGTATTTTTCATGGAGATCTCCTTGGATCTAGCTGAATCCAAACTTCTGCACAAGGATCAGAGATACCCTTTCGAGTAATTTACATCTCTAGGGAATGTACTCTAGGAAATGCATAACGAGCCCACACCTACAAAATCGTGGTTCCGAATGCATCGCTCCTTCATGCATGTCCAAAAGTAATACTAGATGGGTCACCTACACCTTTGGGATTGCGAAAAAGCTACATTCCCTTTGGCTATGCATCCTACTCTGGTTTTAGTCATTTCCAATATCGAGGCTATGTTTGGCATCTCTCATTCGAGTCTTCATTACTCAAACAGAACACGAATCCCCAACTAGATTCTTATATCTAGAACAGATCATGAATCACTACATGGATTCGACCATCTCGAACAGATCTCGAACCTCCATATAGGTTCCTCCGCATAAGTCTTTCGACGAATGCTAACATTGTCCTCTCTCTTGAAATAATCCTTAAGATATATAGTCCTACACGATAGCATCATTCGAATTGTTAACACCGACCTCTCCCTTGGACTTAACCTTAGGATTAATAGTTCAACTTTATAACATTTCACTTCACAACCGCTTCCAAAAAATAAAATCGGTATACTTGTTTTGAAATGGCATACGATAAGTAAAATACTTACTAATCCCGGTCTCTTCAAAGCAAATTCGATGAATTTTCGGCTAACTCAATTCTGATTCTTTCAAAAGTGGGCGAAAGCTAGATACGTTTTGTACCAACTCTTCCCTAGGATTCTCATTGATATGAAGTCAAGAAGCATTTTGATAACTTCTTAAGTCATATTTGGTCAAGTTCGATAATCGACCAATCGATTATCTAGTGAAAAACAATTGCTCATACAAATCACGATTCGTACGCTACCTCATTTTCGACATTCCAACTTAACTATTCCTCGTTCAAGAGCGAAGCCATTAGAAGATTGGTCGCATCAAAGCCTTGCCTAGACACTTCATTCTTGAATCTCACAAATAGATAAGTCTACCTCATCGGCTTTTAGTGTTAAGAATAGTTTTAATTATTTCCAAAAACAAGAAATCAACATAATTAACACGTTTTCGACATTTTCTGACTTGCTATTCCTCAGTCAAGAGGGAAGCCTAGTAGGTTAGCGCTTTATTGCTCCATCCCTACTTGACTCAATCTTAAAACTTAAAAATATATAAGCCTTACTTCATCGGCTTTTAGCGCTAAGCATAGTTAATTACTTTTCAAGCAAGTAATTAAACAATTAACCATTTGGCTATTTAGCAATTCTAACCCCTTTTTGAAAACATTTGTAAATACTTTCAAAATACTTGTTAATAATTATAATATTTTTAAAACATTTATCCAAAAAATTACTTGAAAATAACAACTTTACAATTTTCTTTAAAACTTGAAAACGACATGTTTTCCAACAAAATATCTCTTTTTTGAAAATACACAGCTAATTCTTAAAAGTTCATAAAGGTGTCAAACCACTTTTAAAATACTCTAATATTAGTTAGTAAAAATTGTAAAAAGAATGGAAAAAGTACATAAATTTTAAATATCTTTGCAAACCTTTTAAATTCCAAAATCAAGGTTAAAGGGGGCAGTTTTGCACAAGTGATGTTTTGGCCATTTTCGAGATGATACTTGACCTTTTACCATCCATAACAACAAACAAGTTTCTATCATTATTCATTAATTAAACGATGCTTAACAAGGTTATAAAATCATATTTATAAAACTTAATTATATTTCAAAATATTTCAATATTCGAAGATGGCGTGTTCGAATTTCCGGATCACTACACAGATGCTAATGGGAGGGTTTCCACTTGTATTTGACATTCCATAACTTTTTACAAGTTTTTTAGCATATTTTTCTTGGCTTCTAAATACGACGTTATTTAATTGTTTAATTTGTAGTCCTAAAAATAAAGTTAGTTCTCCCATTTGACATTGGCAAATATGTTTAAAAATTCCAAGTTTAGTTGTTCATTTGTTGTACCAAAGATAATATCATCTTCATAAAGTAGTATTAATTAAATATATTATTATTCCTTTTTATAAATAGTGTTGTATCTTCTCCTCCTTATTTCAAATCTTGATTAGATTATGTAAGATTTTAGTCTTTCGTACCAAGCATGGGGTCCTTGTTTTAAACTATATAATGCTCTTTTCAATTTGTAAACATGGTTAGGTAATTTTTAACCTTTAAATAATGAGGCTATTCAACATATACATCTTCCTTAATTACTCCATTTAAGAAAGCACTTTGACATCCATTTGATATAATTTAAAGTTATTATTATTTGCAAAAGTAACTAATACTCTTATAGCCTCTAGTCGAGCTACGGGAGAAAAGTTACTTCATGGTCTATACTTTCTTATTGGTCATAATATTATGCTACTAATCCTTCTTTATTTCTCATGACCTCTTCGAGTTCTTTTAATTTATTTTTATAAACCCAACTACTTGATTTTCAGGTTAAGGAACTAGTTCCCAAACATCATTTCTTGTAAACTGATTCAACTCTTTTTGCATAGTAAGAATCCATGAATCATCTGAGGATGCTTCTTTAGAAATTTTAGGTTCTTTTTCTAAAATGAATGCCACATTACTCATTTTGTTTAATTATTTTCTAGTTCTTGCACAAGATTCAATATTTCCTAAAATATTCTCTTTAGGGTGATCTTTTTAAATTTTAGTTTTAGTTAATTTATTCCCATTTATATTTGCACTACTATAATTCCATTTTCAATATTTTAAGTGATATCTTCTTCATCATTATCAATGTTAATTGTTTTAAAGTTTTCATCAGATAAATATGTTAAATTTAATTAACTTAGTTCTTGTACTATAAATTCTTTATATTTTGCTTCTATTAGAATATTCAATGAATATTCCTTTGTCTTCTTTTGCATCAAATTTATCTAAATTATCTTTTGTACTAAGCGTAAAACATTTTCTTCCAAAAACTTAAAATTAATAAACTTTTGGCTTTTTTCAAAGATTAATCCATATGGTGTTTTCTTTGTTAGAGATCTTATCAAAATTCTATTTAGAATATAACAAGCATTCATAACAGCTTCAGGCCAAAAATTCTTAGGTAATTTACTATCATTTAATAATGTTTTAGCATATTCTTGAATAGTTCTAATTCTAAGTTTTGCTACTCCATTATATTGAGGGGTTCAAAGGAAAGAAAAATTATTATTTATACCTTTCTTTGGTATAGTAATTTTCAAATCATTCATTTTTGAATTCTCCTCCACGGTCAGTACTTATAGTTTTTATTTCAAAGAATTTTTGGTTTTGAATTCTTAATTTTTTTTAACAAAAGCTTAATTTTTACGTTTTGTGAAAACATACATGTTTATCTTCAAAATCATCTATAATTACAAAAAAGTATTTATTATGGTTTATTAGTTGTACTTATGGGTGTCCAAAGAGATCTAGATTAAGAAGTTTTAAAGGGTGCAAAGTTGATATCATATCCTTGGACTTGAATGATTCTTTGAGGAGTTTTCCCATTTGACAAGCATCACAAAGTTATTCTACTTTAGAGTTAATAGGTGTTTAAAATTTAAGTGTCCAAAACATTTACGCCAAAACCAAGGGTCATTTGGTTTAACTATAAGACATTATTATCATTTGAAACTTTCATACTTAACATATACTAATTCCTTTAAATATAGTTTTATAATTCTGATCTATGATGTGATAGGTGTCCATTTCAAAATTTATTCTAAAGCCTTTATCACATAAGCGACTTATACATGTAGATTATATTTAAGCTCATAACTAATAAAACATCTAAAATAGTAGGAATTTTAGAATTACCAAATATTGTCGATGCCAATGACGCATCCCTTGGAGTTATTTCCAAACTTTACAATTCATCCTTATTTATAAGTGATATTCGACAATAATTTTGGATTTCCAATTATGCGTCTTGAGCATCCGCTATCCAATATCCATTTATCCTTTTTAATATTAGATACCTGATTATTAATAGATATAAAACATTCCCCATTGTATTCCATTTTTAATCTGCAATCCTTGATGTTGTGTCAGAGTCTTCCTATGTTGCTCTGAACACTCGCTTCCATTTCTTGATTGAACCATGTTGGATGAATTCTTTGCTCTTCAGATTTGGGCAGTTTCGCTTCAGATATATAAATTTGTCACATTCAATATATTTGATAGCACTTCCATTTCCTGAATTTTTTGTATTGTTGTCCATCTCTTTGTATTTGTCCCGATTTCTATATTTCAAGAATTTTCTAAAATTTCTTATCATGAATGTGATATCATCAACATTGTCTTCGTATGATCCTTGACTCTCTATTGTAGCATTGAATGCTAGACTTTTCTTTTAATTTTCTTGACTTTCTTTTCTCCCTTGTAATTTTACGTAAGACATTAAATTACCAATTTTCTCTTCTACTTTCATTGTACTAATATCATTGGCATCTTCGATTGCCAATGTCTTTTGATTCTATTCACTAGAAAGTGAGTTTAAGATCTTATGGACTAGGTCATCTTCAGTGAAATTCTTCCCTTATGATATTATGAATGTACTATGTCTTGGAATCTAGAATATATGTCAGAAATAGATTTATTTGGTTGCATTTTAATTAGTTGAAACATGTTATTTAACATTCAAATCCTGGTTTGTTTTACTTTACTAATGCCTTAATTTGTGACTTGTAATATCCTCTAAATTTCATATGCATTTTTACAAACGCGCTCAATTGAACTCATTTTTACCTAGGGTGCAAAACAAAATATTCATTACTATTTGAATCAAAAATGGAGTAAACACCCAGAAGTTTATGTAGTGGAGATTAAATGAAGAAAAGTAAATGAAAATGAGGGAAAAAAAATAAGACACAACCTTTTATAATGGTTCAGCAAAGTGAGGCCTATGTTAACTTTGAAAATTTATTACTTATTTTTGATTTAGAGGCAGAAGTTCTTAGGGGTCAGTACAACTCAAACACTTAGAATTTTAGAGTTACAAGAATATAAGAAATAATGGAACTAGATCCAAATGATCCCCAAAAGTGAGCCCTACCTTCCTATTTATAGAGGTAGGGGACCTAAAATCTCATATGTAATATCTCTTAGCCATTGTGCTCGAAATTGACTCATTTTCCCAAAAAGATAGGTGCTAGCTCAGCAATATATGAGATTTGGTATCGATCCCCAAGTGGGAGTCGGTACTGATCCCTAAGTTTGATAATTCTTGACTCTTCAACTCCTTATCTTGGATCTCTTGTGGTAGGCTTTGCAAATCCATAATTGTTTGCACCAATCTTAGTTTGTTTCTGAGTCCAAATGATGGAGTTGTGGGAGAACAACACTGCTGATTCAGTCCATGGAGATCGATAGAGAATTGCACCGATTCAACAAACCAACTTTGGAAATAGACTCTGCGCATCGAGATAAGCTTGTAGGCAAATATGGGGTCCATCTAAGTCGTATTTAGGAGTCGGTACCAACCCCCAGTGGAAGTTGGTACTGTTAACCCGCCTTTCGGCAAGGCAAAATACAGACGGATTTAATCCAACCGACCACACGAAGGTAGAAGCCAGATTTTCACAGATAGTAAGCGTGTTCATAAAGCCAGAATATATCATGGTCGATAAACAAACACCGCAAGATATTTAAAATGTGGTTTCGACAAAGATCAAGTTGTTTCAAGTTGCTTAGAGTCTGCTCCAAGTCACCTTCGTGTTTGCTTCGAGTCAGAGATAGGTTCACTTCGGGTCAGAGAAGGGCTTGCTCCGAGTCTTTGATAGATTGACACATTTACAAGTCGCTTCGAGTTACCAAGAACCTTTCTTCGGGCCATTAAAGTGTCTACTTTGGGTCAACGAGGCGATTCCTTCGAGTCGCATCCACACACCAACCTTCGTATCCATCAACTTCATATCCATCCACCTAGGCCTTTCGATTCGTATCCAAGTAATCACGACGATCGATCAAGAATCATGGGGGGAACCTCATTTCGTATCCATCATAGGCCAACTTTTTTCGTATCCATTAAAGTCAAGCTAATTCGTAACCATGGAAAATTGTCACTTCGTATCGATTTTATTTCTACACATTTCGTATCGATCCACCCATTCGCATACCTTGTATCGATCGACCATTGATAGATACGGATAACTCATGATTGATCGATGTGAGCGACACCCTTGCTGATCGATACGAAGCGACCACCGAACCATCGATACGAAGCGGCTTTAGGAATCGATGAGAAGAACATGGAAACCCATGGATACGAGCAAGGCGGTGTCAACCAAAAGAAGTGGTCAATGAGCATGAAAACGTAATCAACACACGTTCGATCGATATGAAGGAGTGTTTGATATGAAGAAGATATCGATACGAATTAGATCATCAACCATGGATACGAGTAGTTCATCCTACTACAAACCGAACTTGAATCGATTATATCTCAAGATCTACAAGTCCAAATACCCCCAAATTTTCACAAGAGCCTGCGTACCATCCCAAGAATGCTCATGATTGATCTCAGCCCAAAAGGAGGTATTCTGGATTGATACGAATTGCATACATATCGATCATTGATCGATTCCAAATAGCTAGGGATCGATCATGTGGGCCCACCCACGTGAGAGAAGGGGTCTTCCGGGATCTGAGCGAGATATTTGCAGCCTACGCTTATAAATAGAAGCCCAATGCCTCCAGAAAAGGGATCTTTTGGCTCTTCTACGCCGATACTCTGCCGGAATCATTGTTATAACTCGGTTGTACTGTTGTAAACCTCTGTAACCAACGAATTTTAATCAATAAAATAGCAACTCTTCAAAGTGGATGTAGGCTACAACACTGAACCACTATAAATCATGTGTTTTTACTGCTTCCCTTTTAAAATTTGAGTGTTCTTCATATTTATATTCTCTACATACTATCTATCTGTGATTGTGAACGGGTTCTGTCATCGGTAATTGAGTATTTGTGACCAATTTTGGCGCAAACGTTTTGGTGCTTCCACTGAGAAGGCTAGCATTCAGGGATCCTACAACTTGCACTTTGGATTTGAAGGCTTAAAGACTTGGATCTGGAAAGTTATAATAAATCAATCAACAAGAAGACAAAGAGCGAAAAGGAGTCAGCATAAAGGAAGCCAGGAGGCATCCTCAGGAGCTAATCAGACTTCAGTCTTCATCACCCAAGACAAGATGGAAATGGTGATGGAACCCACATAGGAAGGAATGCTGAAAAGATAATAAGAGATGTTGTAGAACCTACTCCAACAGATTAGACAAGCTAGATTGCAAAATCAAGGAAACACAATTATAGGAAGCGTTGGAAACATGGATTAGGAGCATGGAACAACAAGGATTCAGAATGGAGTGGGACCATCAGGAGTAGCCCACGAGTTAGGGGGCATGCCCCCGGAGCATATAGATCCAATCCGTGGCAGGATACCAGACAGAACTATTCAACATGGCATTGATAGAGGAACAGATGCTTGTCCAGGAGAGTAGATTCCAGGATTCCCTCATGAACTCGGGGACAAATTGGAGGCAACGAACAAGGACCCTCACTTGGTGATAGTGAAAAATTGGCAAAGATGGTCAGACGAGCCATGAGAGGCGGATTAGTGAATAGAGATCTGGAAGATGTGAACATGAGCCCCTTCGCTCCCGCAATTAGGCAGGCTAGGAATCCACCAAAATTCAAGCTACCAACACTGGAGGCGTACGATGGGAGGATGGATCCTGCAGTTCATTTGACGAGGTATATGAGGCACATGGAGGTACTGGGGGCATCAGAGGAGGTCATGGCCCGGTGGTTCCCATTGTATTTGACCGACATAACAGCCTGTGGTTAAGGCAATTAGAGAACGGCTCCATTGGAACATGGACCGATTTGATTGAGAAGTTTATGAGACAGTTCAGAGTTCTTATTTCGAGACCCAAGAATGTGATGAGTTTGATAGCACTAAATCAAAGAATCGGGGAAACCTTTGAGGAGTTTTCTGAAATAATTCAATGCAGCAGCAGCATCGGTTGATCGACCAGATCCATCCATGGTCTGATGGCAGCTGTATCTGGCATAACAGATGGAATAGAGTTCAAGAATTCATTGACAAGGGACCCACCTATGGATTTAGGATAGTTTTACCATGAGGCAGAAAAGTTTCTACAGCAAGAGGATGCAAATGCTAAGAGAGAGGAAGGAGAGGGAGTTGATGTGTATGTAGTCAAAAGCAGAGATTAGCTCGGAAAGGATTCAAGCAAGGAGAAAGGGAAATGGAAAGTAGAGGATAGTTGTGATGAGCCAAAGCGGCCGCAAAAGAAACCAAGATTCACCTCTTATTCAGAGTTGAACGAGACTTTAGAACGAATCTACCAAGACATAACGGGGCAGGTTCCCTACCGGAGGTCAATGGGAGGGACTCGACCAACAATGAGAGGAAATCAGACAAGTACTGCTTATTTCAAGGGATAAGCGGCCATAATACGAATGATTACAGACACTTGAGGGATGAGATAGAAGGGCATATCCGAAATGGCATGCTATCACAGTACGTGAGGAGGCGAGCAACAACGATGGAGCAAGAGCGACCACCATCTGCATCGAATGAGGACGACTCTGGGTCAAAGCGTCAGCTTGTTATCAACTGATTTGAATAATGAGGAATAAGTGGCAAACTCCACACTAACACGGTTAAGTCACTTACACATGTTCAGGATCACGAACGGTCCTCAGGCATGCTCTGAGACGACTATCAACCACATCTGTGTAGGTGTTTGGACTTTGACGTCTCTGTTTTTCTTTTGTTTTCTATTTTTTTTGCATCTGGATTTGATTTTGTTGGACATTTTGGTTGTAAGACTCATTTTGAATGTAAATCTGGTTTTTATAATCCCATAATGGCCAAGTCACTTACACATGCATGGGATCGCGAACGATCCTCGGGCATGCTCTGGATGGCGATGAACCGCCATAACAAACAATTCAGAAACTCAGTCGAACGTGAAATCTGACATTAATGATACTAACTCCCCCCAGGCATACACAATTCGCCTCGAATGGCACCCGACCACGAACGGTCACCATTCGCCTTGAACAGCACCCGACCGCGAACGGTCACAATTCGCCTCGAACGGCACCCCATCGCAAACGGTCATTATTCGCCTCGAACGGCATCCAACCACGAACGGTCATCATTCACCTTGAACGACATTCGACCTCGAATGGTCAAAATCCTCCACGAAAGGCATCCGACCTCGAACGGTCCCATACCGCCCCGAATGGCATATGATCTTGAACGAACGTTATTCACAGTCAGGTAAGATTATCAATCTCTTTACAGGTCATTAATAGGATACGAACATCCAGCTTATCGAACTACAAAACACACCTTCTTATTGCAAGGCATGTTTTGGGGGGCAAATTGTTAACCCGCCTTTTGGCAAGGCAAAATACAGGCGGATTTAACCCAACCGACCGCACGATGGTAGAAGCCAAATTTGCCAAATTTTCACAGATAGTAAGCATGTTCATGAAGCCAGAATATAGCATAGTCGACAAACAAACACCACAAGATATTTAAAATGTGGTTTCGACAAAGATCAAGTTGTTTCAAGTTGCTTGGAGTCTGCTCCGAGTCACCTTCATGCTTGCTTCGAGTCAGAGACAGGTTCACTTCGAGTCAGAGAAGGGCTTGCTTCAAGTCTTTGATGGATTGACACATTTACAAGTCGCTTCAAGTTACCAAGCACCTTTCTTTGGGCCATTGAAGTGTCTACTTCGGATCAAAGAGGCGATTGCTTCGAGTCGCATCCATGCACCAACCTTCGTCACCATCAACTTCATGTCCATCCACCTAGGCCTTTCAGTTCGTATCCAAGTAATCACGGTGATTGATCAAGAATCATGGGGGGAACCTCATTTCGTATCCATCATAGGACAACTTTATTTGTATCCATCAAAGTCAAGCTAATTCGTAACATGGAAAATTTTCACTTCGTATCGATTTTATTTCTACATGTTTCGTATCGATGCACCCATTCACATACCTCGTATCGATCGACCATTGATAGATATGAATAACTCGTGATTGACTGATGGAAGCGACACCTTTGCTGATTGATACGAAGCGACCACCGAACCATCGATATGAAGCGGCTTCAGGAATCGATGCGAAAAACACGGCAAACCATGGATACGAGCAAGGCAACGTCAACCAAAAGAAGCGGTCAATGCGCATGAAAAGCGGATCTCCCCTGGTTTCTCGAGCCACGTCATCAACACATGTTCGAATGATATGAAGGAGTGATCGATACAAAGAAGATATTTATATGAACCAGATCGACAACCCTGGATATGAGCAGTTCATCCTACTTGTTATCCCGCCTTTTGGCAAGGCCCTGACACCAAGGACTTGACTAGAAACCAATGGCGGTCTGTCTTAGAGATCGGTTATACGCAGGTTCACCATGGATATCGGTGAATTTTGTCTGAGTCCGAAACGAGCTACAATCGACAAGAAACGACAAGGGAAGCCATAAAAGTCAACGTTCCAAATTTCAAGCCAATCCGAGTTCGTATGCTCAAGTTACGATCGATGCAAGATTGGATGAAAACCAACCACTGTTCGAATCGATCGAGTTCGAATCCATCAGGGAAGCTCACTTCGACTCGATCAACTCCGCATCGATCACCAGGGCCTGCTTCGACTCGATCAGCTTCGCATCCATCACCAAGCCTCTGTTCGACTCGATCGAGTTCGTATCCATCATCAGAACCCACTTCGTATCGATCAGCCAGTGACCACTTCACATTCATCACCAGAGTCTACTTCGCATCCATCGCCTGAAGAGCTTTGTTCGAATCCATCAAGCTTCTATAGTTCGTATCCATCAGTTGACCATACTTCATATCCATCGAGGAACCACTGCTCGTATCCTTCGAACACAGTTACTTCGTATCCATCGAGAAGTACTTGTTTGCATCGATCCACATCATGGTTATTCGTATCGATCGATAGCTAACAGTGTTCGAGTCCACCTGGCCACGTCAACATCGTATCGATCAAATGGAGCCATTTCCAATCGATACGAACAAGGCCACGCAGTCGAATTATTCCATGTGTTCTCCATCGATACGAAACAAGGGCACCTTCCATCGATTCAAACAACACAAGTGCCTCGATACGAACAGGGCGAAAGTCCTGGAATGACTCGATCAACTCGGCGAAGAAGGTGGGTCGATCCGGAGAATGCTCGCCACAACACCACTTGATCACGCGCAGCTATCGAGTCGAACGGGATCGAGTCGAAATGATGGAGTCGAACGAAACAGCCTGCCGAATATCACCATTTCGTATCGATCATATCTCCTAATCTACCAGTCCAAATGCTATGAAATTTTCACAAGAGCTTACGCACGTGCCAAAGAGTGTCCACGTCAAATTTCGACTCCATTAGATGAAATCTTGATCGATACGAAATCCGTTCGTATCGATCACGGATCGAGCCGAAACTTCACGGGCTTGGTCGCGCGGGCCTACTCACATGTCAGAAGGAGCCTCCCGAGATCTGAGCAAAATATCAGCCTCCTACACCTATAAATAGACCCCTAGAGCCAATAGAAAAGGGATCTTCTTCTTCTTTGAATTCTCCAACGCCCAGACGCTGCCGGGTCCAGTTCTAAACTCCAGTGTTGCTGCTACTAACGAATTTCACTGCTGTAAATCATTGTTATCTGCTGTAATCCATTGAAATCAATTGTAATCATCAAAGAAACATCAATAAAGCAATCAACTTCATAGTGGACATAGGCAACACGCCGAACCACTCTAAATTCTTGTGTTTCTGTGCGTTCTTATTACTCTCATTACCTATTTCTGGAGTTTTTGTTAGATAACCCTCTTTTTCCATTTAATTTCTTCATTTTATCTCTTCAAAAACTTCCATAGAGTGTTGTGCCCAATTTTGGTACAAACACTTTGGTGCTTTCACTGGGAGAAAACCCAATTTTTCTCCTGCTCCTTGGATCTTCTATCGATACCGGATTGCATAAATCTAAGAAGAAGATCCAGATCTCAGACTTTGAAGCCCTTCCATACTATTCAGATTTGCCACTAGATCTAGGAAAGGACTTCATCATTTCATCATGGTAAGTACACAAACTGCCTCCACAGCTGCTGATCAGGGAGGACGGGACATGCAGAATCCCGTGCAATTGCCTCCATCAAACCAAGATGCCACAGGACCTTCAAATCCATCAGGCCCGGTTACCAGACAAGAGTTTCAGATGTTGCTCTAAGAATTGACCCAGAGTCGGCAACAGCTAACTGAACAAATGCGCGCCAACACGGAGTTGACCAACCAGCTGAATCGCCAAAGGCGCAGAAGATCCAGAAGAGACCAAGGTTCTTATTCTTCCATGGAGAGTTCTGCCTCATCTGATGGTCATCATCGATCCACACGCCCGCGGCTGGATGAAAGCTACACCTAGGCCACAGGACGCCAACCTACTTTGAATCTTGGACAACCCAGAACTGGACCATCCACTAGTCATCGTACAAGACCTTCATCCCGAGGAGATACTGCTCCTTATCACGTCACAGGCAACCTCGCTACCACCACCACTACCGAACAGGGAGGTGATGGTAGAAATCAAGTTGATCCTCATCGTAACCAACGAGAGCAGACTCCAGAGCCTTATGTCCCAGAAAATGTTGAACCAAGGAGGCAAGACATGGACCGTCGACCGCGTCCGGTCCAGACTCGCGCTGTGGAACCCGACCACACCTTGGCACAGCATGCTCCTAATATCGAAATGACGGATATACCAACAATGATTCGTCAAATGATCCGTGAAAGTCAGGGTCTCACTAATGACGACTGGGAATCTCCCGGAGTCATACCCCTTTCACCGATGGTTCAGGATGCCAACTTTGCCGGTCTATGAAGGAAGTTCTGATCCCAATCAACACATCCTGAAGTATGAATGGCTAATGAATGCTGCGAGAGCTGATGATGTAGTAAAATGCCGTAGTTTCCCTATTTCCCTAAGGGGCATTGCTACTATGTGGTTTACTCGTTTTCCACCACGATCCATCTCTAATTTTGACCAGATGGTCACCAAGTTTGTTGAACAATTCCGTATGCACCTGGCAAGGCCTAAAGACGTTAACACTCTATCTAGTGTTACACAAGCTCCCGGGGAAACACTTAGACGGTACTTGGAGCGATTCCATGCTGCGTGTGTAGAAATAAGCAATCCCAATGACTACTCTATCCTGATGGCATTGACTAAGGGGATTGATCCTGATTCAGAGTTCGGAAGTTGGTTAGCTGGGAAGCCACCCGCGTCATTGGACCGTTTCTATTCCAAGGCGGCCTAATTCTTGAGAAGGGAGGATGCGAAACAGTCTAGGAAGCAGGATGACGTAGGGCCCAGCATTGAAGGAATTCAGAGTAACATCGCCGTTAAACAATCTGGAGAGAGTTCTGGAAAAGTTCAGTTGAACATACAAAATAAACAGAATCAGCAGAGGGATAGTGGAAATCAAGGCAAAAAACGAGATCAGAATCATGGTCCACGACATAGAGCTCCCATGTACGATAATTATACTCCATTGAACACGTCATTGTAAAATGTGCATTTGCAGACTTGTAACACCATGCAATACAAGAAGCCTGCCCCGAAACCATCAACAGAAAGATAAGTCCAAACAGGAAAGTTTTGCAGATTCCACGAAAGCTATGGCCATAATACAAACGAGTGTCGTCATTTACAAGATCTCATTGAGAAACTAATACGTGAGCGAAAGTTGGATCAGTATGTGAGGGTGCCACAGTCAGGAGGTGCGGGCCCATCAAATCAGAATCGTGTGCCAAATCAGGAAAGGCAGGAGGAACCCGCTCGTACTGGCGGGAGGTTGGTTATTAATACGATAAGTGGTGGTCCTCATCCAGCAGACCGAAGCTGGAAGGAAATGGAGTCGTATGCCAGCTCTATCAGGCATGCAGACTTCGAGTGTTATAGTAGTTTTGATGAAGGGGATCCGGCCAAACAACAGAAGACGATGACAGATGACATCGTGTTTAGAAACAGAGACGCTGATAAAGTCGAAGCCCCCACTATCGATCCACTGGTCATCTCAGCTCAAGTAGGTCCTGCTTGGATGAAGAGGATCTTAGTTGATGATGGAAGCTCTGTGAATATCATGTATAAACGAGCTTATGCTCAAATGAGAATGGAAGAAAAAGACTTGAAACCTTGTCAATCTCGAATCCATGGTTTCAATGGAAGTGCTACTATACCCACTGGAGTGGTGGAACTGCCAGTGGAGTTGGGAGTTGAAGAACGTCGGAGAGTACAGATACTACAGTTCATTGTGTTAGACATAGACTCCCCGTATAATGCTTTCTTGGGCCGATCGGCCCTCGCTGAATTCAGGGCAGCCATTTCCCTGTGGTGTTTGACTTTAAAGTTTCCCACTGATCGTGGAGTTGGAATCATTCAGGGAGATCAGGCTGCTGGAAGAGCCTGTTATGTTGCGGAGCTGCGGGAGGCGCAGTGAAAGGAGAAAGGAAAGGGCGTAGAGGAATCTCTCTGCGTCCGCTTTGCTGATAATTGACAATTAATGCACGGGTCTAGGCCCAGGCACCCCATCCAATTCCTAAGGGATCTTAACTCAAGAGAAACCGAAGACGAAGGAGAATCTAAAGAAAGTCAAGCATCCCCGGCCGAACTGACGATTGATGTCCCAATTGACAACGATGATGATTCGAAAATGATAAAGATTGGGTCTCAGCTAAGCCAGCAAACTCAAGAGGAATTGGTTGAATTTCTACGGGCGAATCTTGACGTATTTGCCTGGACGCATTCTGACATGTGTGGGATCTCGCCGGACATCGCGAGCCACGCTCTGAATATTGACCCGCGGCATGTCCCGTTCAAACAGAAAAGGCGTGGTATGGATCCAGAGAGATCTGCCGCCTTTAAAGAAGAAGTAGAAAAGCTTAAAGCAAACGGGTTCATTCGAGATGCGCTATACCCCGAATGGGTGTCGAATCACGTGCTCGTCCGAAAGTCGAACGGAAAATGGAGAACATGTGTTGATTACTCCGATCTGAATAAAGCTTGTCCTAAAGACAGTTTCCCACTTCCCAGGATTGATCAGCTCGTAGATTCAACAACTGGACATGAACACTTATCCTTCATGGATGCGTATTCTGGCTACAATCAGATATCGATGCATTTACCCGATCAAGAACATACTAGCTTCGTAACCAATCTGGGACTTTATTGCTACAAAGTTATGCCATTCGAACTCAAGAATGCCGGGGCTACTTATCAACGATTGGTCAATCGGATGTTTGCCAATAAAATCGGGAAAACTATGGAAGTATATGTAGACGACATGCTCGTGAAGTCACGATTTTCCACTGACCATATTAAAGACCTGGGAACTATGTTCAACATACTTCGAGAATATAGAATGAAACTCAACCCACTGAAATTTCATTTTGGAGTTGCATCCGGAAAATTCCTTGGGTTTATCGTCAATGCTAGAGGGATCGAAGCTAGTCAAGAAAAGATCTGGGCTATCAGAAATCTTGAAACTCCAAAAACTA
This sequence comes from Allium fistulosum, assembly GCA_030737815.1. Taxonomy (NCBI): domain Eukaryota; kingdom Viridiplantae; phylum Streptophyta; class Magnoliopsida; order Asparagales; family Amaryllidaceae; genus Allium; species Allium fistulosum. The sequence continues at coordinate 1,271,768,524 of CM060901.1, read as the reverse complement.
TAAAACAAGTCCAAAGTCTCAATGGGAAAGTCGCAGCATTGAGCAGGTTCATTTCAAAGTCCACTGACAAATGCATTTCCTTCTTCGATCTGATCCGAAAAGGGAAACGAAACTTTGAATGGACCACAGAGTGTGAGGGTGCTTTCCAAGCACTAGTTCAACATCTATCCACAGCACCTATCCTGTCAAAGCCTATTGATCATGAGAAGTTGTACATATACTTGGCGATATCAGAAAACGCTATCAGTGCTGCTTTAATTCGAGAAGAAGACATGATACAGAAGCCAGTATCTACGTCAGCAAACGATTGACTGGAGCTGAAAGAAATTATCCGAAGCTAGAGAAGTTGGCTTACTGCCTTGTAATTGCATCAAGAAAACTTCGACCATATTTCCAAGCACATCCTATTATTGTTTACACCGACCAGCCGTTACGACAGGTCCTTACGCGGCCTGAGACGTCTGGTAGGTTACTCAAGTGGAACATCGAACTGAGCCAGTTTGATATTACTTACACTCCGAGACGAGCCATTCAAGGACAAGTCCTAGCCAATTTCATAGCTGAATTTACCGTTCCAGAGGACTTGCCCAAAACCAGTGAATCTCCCGAATATTTCTGGAAGCTGTACACTGATGGTGCATCAAACGACCGGTGTTCGGGCGCTGGTGGTGTACTTGAAACCCCTGAAGGCCGATCTATATGTTATGCTTTGAAGTTCAATTTTCATGCAACCAATAATGAAGCTGAATATGAAGCCCTCTTAGCCGGACTAAAGCTTGCCAAAGATTTGAGAATTATCGTTGTGGAAATTTACTGTGATTCACAGTTAGTTGTGTGTCAGGTACAGGGAGAGTATCAAGCGAGAGATCGAAGGTTGGCTGCTTACTTAGCTCGAGTTCAGGAAGTGCTAAATCAGTTTGATTATTATGCCATTTATTGTATACCTCGAGAACGCAACCAAAAAGCCGATTCATTGGCGAAGTTAGCCAACACAGGTGAAGCTCAACAAATGGGACTCGTTCCCGTAGAGACGTTATCTTCCCCAAGCATTGACCGAGCAGAAATAGACCGGGTATGCGGAACCGTCCCCGAAAAGGATTCATGGATGACTCCACTCAGAAGTTACATTGAGCACGGAACCCTGCCGGAGCGCAGGAATGAAAAGAGACAAGTCCTTCGGAAGGCCTCACGATTCACCATCCAAAATGGAATCATGTTCAGAAGAGGGTACTTTGTTCCTCTACTCTGGTGTATCGCTCACGATGAGATTAAACGAGTCTTACACGATGTACACGAGGGAGAATGTGGTGATCACACTGGGGGGCAAGCACTGGCCAAGAAAATACTTCGATATGGATATCATTGGCCTACTGTGAATCGCGATGCATCGGATTATGCAAAGAAATGTGATAGATGTCAGAAGCATGCTCGAATTCCTAGAGCCCCGCCTACCGAGATAACACAAATGGTCAGCCCATGGCTGTTTGCAATGTGGGGCATCGACATCATTGGTACTTTACCTCCGGCAAAAGGTGGTGCGAAATATGCCATCGTCGCGGTTGATTACTTTACAAAATGGGCTGAAGCTGAGCCTCTTGCGACCATAACGATGAAAAAAGTAATCAACTTTGTAGTCCGCAACATTATTTGTCGATTCGGTCTCCCGCACACCATTATTACTGACAACGGAACTCAATTCGACAGTGCTGAATTTAAAAATTTTTGCAAACGGTTTCACGTTCAAAAGAAATTCTTTGCAGTTGCACACCCTCAAGCGAACGGACAAGTCGAAGCGGTCAATAAAGTTATAAAGTCCATTCTAAAGAAACGACTGGAAAAGGTCGGGGGCAAGTGGGTCGATGAACTTCATATGGCTTTATAAGCTTACCGAACAACCCACAAGTCCGCGACCGGTCACACTCCGTTCTCTCTCTCTTATGGTTCAGAAGCCGTTATTCCAGTCGAGCTAGAAGTACCTTCTCATCGCATGACATAATATGATCCGAAGACAAATGCTATATTACTTGCTCAATCTCTCGATTTACTGGATGAGAAGCGTGAAGAGGCTGATTTGAGGGCAGCCGCACATCGTAGTCGATTCACCCGATTGTACAACGCCAAGGTCCGCCCGCGATCCTTTGAACTAGGCGATCTCGTCCTGAAAAGAATCTATCTGGTTCCTTCGCATATGAAACTGACGTGGGAAGGACCGTATGTTATCGAACGAAGGCTCGGAGATGGCACATTCAAATTGTCGACCGTTGACGGTCTTACTCTGCCAAGAGCCTGGAATAGCGAGAGTCTTCGTCGCTACTACACATGACAGGCTATGTTTATTCATTTAGTTTATTTGCCATTTTGCAATTTGTTTCTGCATTTCGAAATTAGAATTTGTAATAAGGCAACTGACTTTGCCATATTTTCTTATTTCAGCAATAAAAATGCAATCTCTTCGAGCCAGAGCTGTGATTTACTTGAAATGCTTCATATGATCATCACTATGCACGGAGAGCTAAGTTTCACCATACGGTGGAATTTATTCAAATAGAGAGTGACTGTGATGCAACTGGTCACTCGCTAAGTGAAACCCGAGCTCGGGGACAAGCCATCACATCAAAGTCAAAGATGGATTGATACACGATAATCCCTCACTTAAATCCCTGTTCCCAGAGTGCGAACTGGAGTATTAAAATACGTCTACGAAGAGGGTGGATCCGTCCGCCTAACGACTTCGTTCGTATCCGAACCAAGTTTGAGGAGGGTGGACCCGTCCATCTAACGACCTCACTTGTTAACTCAGGGTGGATGTGATCCGACCATCCATTATCCTGATACACCCTTCGTTCCCAAAGTGCGAGCGAAATCCAAAAACATACAGCAGATGTGACTGACTGTCTGCTTATCAATTCCGAATTCCTAGAGTGTGAAACAGAGTATAAACAACAACTCCAAAATCCCAAAGTGAGAGTTGGAGTATAAACATCAACTCCGGATTCCCAGAGTGTGAAATGGAGTATAAACATCAACTCCGAACTCCCAGAGTGTGAGACGGAGTATAAACATCAACTCCGAACTCCCAAAGTGTGAGACGGAGTATAAATATCAACTCCGAATTCCCAGTGTGCGACTCGGAGTATAAACATCAACTTCGGATTCCCAGAGTGCGAAACGGAGCATAAACATCAACTCCGGATTCCCAGAGTGCAAAACGGAGTATAAACATCAACTTCAAATTCCCAGAGCGTGAATTGAAGTATAAATATCAACTCCGAACTCCCAGAGTGCGAGTCGGAGTATAAATGTTGATTCCGAGTCCCTAGAGCACGGACGTACGATTTAGACTTAAGTCGGTGCGACCAATCGCCAGTAAGCAAATGAGAATCCCCGGAGTGCGGATATGATCATCGACAATCAAACAAGCGTGGATAAACCACTCAATCTCCACTTGTCTCAAACATCCGTTCAGTGACACTAGACTCAACGTATTATAAGTGAGATGCAATCGCTGGCTGACATTGTACAACTCATCCCCAAGACTGGGGGCATGATTTAAGCGTCGACCATTGACTAAAGCGGTGCGACGCCGAAATTCAACTCGCTTCCCGGTCGCGAACCATGTCCACAGTTTCCAGACTTGGTGCAAAAAGACAAACTTGACTCGGAAGCTGGAACTTTACAAGTGCATTTCAAACATTGAAACACTTAAGCAAATACACAAGGAGCTAAAAAAGAAAAGTTTTATTTCTACTATCTATGAAAGAAATTTGTGTACAAGTTTGTTCCAAAAAATTCCTACTAGCAGGGGCCGAACCCGCATCTATACACGGCCAACAAAATGAAAGTCAAAATACACCAGGAAAGCATGTCTAATCTTTCTTCTTCCTCGGCTTCCTTTTTGGTGTAGACCCGCTGGAGCCGCCGCTACCTTTCCTCTTTGAGCCTTTGCCTTTTGGTGGTCGGTCTCCAAGCGGGGGCATGATCTCGACATCCTTCTCCAAGCTCGAGTGAATAGGGATGCTTCCTGCCGGAGGGGTCGGAGGAACAGGATCAAGTGTAGAAGACGGAACGGGCGCACTGGTGTTGAAAACTGTACCGCCAGGCGATATCATTCTAAGCGGAGCTGGACCAAGTGCCGCCGTTCCACCCCTAAAACTGCCACCATGAGCCACTGCTGCCATTTCAGCGGTGGTTTCGGCCAAAATCTCCTCTTCAGTAATCACTTGGGCCTCGCTGGGAGCATCAACAGTTGGCATCGAAAAGCTTGTAGCAGGAACGCCTCCGCCCATGACAAATGGCAAATCAGCTAAAGGATCGCCATGATGGCGAAAGAGTTCCTCCATCAACTGCTCATCAAAAATAAGTGAGCTTCCCTGCATATAGTCAAGAGGCGCAGTTGTAGTCACGGCGGTCGCCTCAGTAACGCTAGCCACCTGCGTCCGATATGATTCTTGAGTAGCAGGAGGCACGGCCGGTGCAGCATCGATCACTGGACAAAAAATAAGAGAACTGTTAGGACTTAATTCGAGTGAAGATTCCGACTTAAGGCAGATATGTGGAATGTTCAGAAAACCTTCCTCAGTTTGACTTGTAAGCGGCTGAACGGCTTCAATAACTTGCTCTGTAGCCGGAGACATCTGCGGTTGATCCGGGTTATAGGCAGGAACAGCTTGAGGATCAACCGCAGGCAAAGATTCAGGCTGGGTTGACGCTAGAAGTTCAAGACTTGCATTACGGTGTTCAACCCCAGAGCCTTCTCCTACTTCCAAGTGCTGGGTGCCGAGTCTCTCCTTCTCATAAGAAATCATTGAATCATGGAGAATCTTCTTTTCATCTTCATTTAGCAAACGATTCTCGAGCTCAAACTCATCAATAGACTCACCCAGATGCACCGCTTTCTCCTCCTCAACCAATTAGCCCCAGGCGTTATATAGATGCGCCGGATAATCATCGAGCCAGGCTAGACCCCTGTGCCTCAGCACGTTAGCGTTGTAAACAACGAGAAGGTCTTCAATATCAGCCTCTAGCCTGGACTTGGCCGATTTCACCTTCTCCTCGACCTCAGTCTCCACCTTGCAGACTTTAGCCACAACCGCATCTCGTTCACCCTGGAGCAGAACAGCCTGCTCGCACGCCTCCTGGGCTGCGTTATTCACATCATCCTTTTCCTTGGCCATGTCGGAGAATTTAGCCTTAAGCTCATTGAGTTCCTTGACCGCCGCATCCCGTTCGGCGGTGATTGTACTATTTCGATGGCCCATCCCCTCCACTAAGGTAACATGTGTCTGCCTCAACCTCTCCATTGCCACGTTCGCTTCATCAGCTTTTTTGGTGGCCTCGATTTTAGATTTCCGAGAAGACTCGGCCTCAGCAGTGAGCACTTGAATGATCCGGTCCCTTTGAGCGAGTTTGGTCTCCATTTTCTCAATCGCTTTGGCTCGATCAAAAGCCACCTTGGAAGCTTTCTCTGCAGCCTTAACCCACTCTCTATACTGAGTGTAGATGTCATAAACCTAATCATGCATCGTGTTTTCCACTCCAGATGGGATTCTCTTTAAGTGAGGTGGAAAGACATAGCCATCGAAGCATATGTTCGGGAACTCCTTCCTCATCTGAGCCAATTTAATGGCCCCTTCTCCTTTGGGCTCAGTTGGGATCTGCTCTGCAATTATGGAGGCCGTGGTTTCGACTCTCTGGAGATGAGTCTCAGATCTAGAAGTGTGAGAAGACGGCCTGTGACGTGGAGGCTCTGGTGGATGAGGAACAAGAACAGGAGGTGGAGATGGAAGTCTAAGAGGTGGAGAGCGAGACCTAGATCGATGTCTGTATTCTCTGTCCCTGCCCCGCTCGTACCTCTCTTGATTAGAGTACCCGCGATCGCGGTCTCTATCAGAGTCTATTCTGCGGGAATCATAATTGGTAGAAGAATTTCGGGCCGAGCGAAGATTCCCAAGCATTGATCCTCTTTCGGACATCGTACCTGAAAACCAGAGACGAAGGAAAAGTTAGTGATTTCTTAGGTTGGACGATCTACAGTTATGAATCATGTAGTGTAGTGAAGTGTATGTATGTGCAACCCCCCGACCAACCGGAAATGTCAGCCGCACTCATAGCAAGCGACCCGCTCAGCTCAAGAGCATTGTCAAGCTCCTCCATCCCGGTGTCGTGTTGAAATGACACATAATCCGAAATCGGAATATCAGCAAGCCCTTAAAAAGGATGCTCTACTTGCGGGGGAGGAGCCTCCGAAATTCTAATCCCCTGAACAGGCAAAGACATAACCACAGATTTTAATCTCACGGATTTAGAATGCTTGTGAGCAACTGCCTTGCCTTTTCTCCTTCCTCCTGAATCCTGGACATCGGAAGAAGGCCCAGCTTGGAAATCGTTATCAGTAGGCGTCCTCTTCGGATCAACTTCTTCAGCTATTACGACTCCGGGCACTTTTCGCTTCAACCGCTTCTTCGAGACCGCTCTAAGTGTCCCTTCCAGCCGTATGCTTTGCTTACGTTCAATCAACCCGACAATTCTCAAGTTTTTGTCGGTCAGAACCAAGTCAATGTGCCTCTCTTCACCCGGAACCGCTTTGAGTATCCAAACTAGCTCTCTAAAATATCCACCATCGGGTCAAGAAATTGCGGCTGTAAAAGAAGAGAAGTATGTCAGTTTTGAAAACGATTACTATTATCTCGATAATTCGTGAGAGAGACTGCAACACTTACGTCTATCCAACCATCACCTAGCGAAGCCAAGGGGCATCGAACATAGAACCATTCCGTTTTAAAATAACTTAGCCTTCCCCAAGATCTCGTCACAATTTGACAGTTCCTGACCGCCTCCAAGAATGTGAAAGAAGGGCTATCTCCGTGACTCTTAATGTTAAATAGATATCTAATCTCGATCGGCTTTGGTGGTCGAAAGAGAATTTCCATAAACAGAATGAAGGTGCTATTCAACAAAGCGTACTCGTTGGGGTGTAGCTGGGACGGAGCTATTCCAGGGAATGATAACATCTCCCTTATATATTGATAGAAAGGAGGAAGTGTCCCCGCTGTGCAAGCGTGATGGTTGAAAGCAGTGAACCCCTCCGGGGGAGCATGTGGTCTATCATTTGGCCTTGGCAATAACATGTCATCGAGCGACAGACCATGTCGTAAGCATATCTGTCCCAGCATATCTTCAGAAATGCCGGACGGCATAGAGTCTCGTGGACGACAAATGAACCGGGCGCCTGGAAGCTCGTCCGGTGCTGGATCTATAACTTCGGCTTCAATGACCGGTATCTCGATGATTGAAGGAATTAAACTCGGGAGTTCCTGCTGCTGTGAACTTGAGGATTCCATGACTAACTAGCTTATGAAAAATCATTGTTAAACAGACAATAATGCTGGTGCATCCCCCAGTGTAAAGTGTGTGAGTGTGTTGTGCAGTGCAGTACTGTATATCACTTGAGAAGTTCTACAGAATTGGAGAAAGCATGTAAACGATGAGACTTCGAAATTCAGTCAGAATGACCATCATCGCTAATCGTCACAACCGTGCCATCCAGATATTAGCAATCAATCCAAGTTAAAGTTTGTTAAAATTTTGTTAAGGTTGCAGTTCCATCGATGAGCTTCGAAGGGAAATCAAATATGCAGTCCAACGGTTAAGTCCAATTATGCCAAAATGAAGCTCGTCGAAGTTAGATGTTCAAATAAACAAGAGTTTTCGATACATCGAGGTTAGGCTCATTGTTGATCATCAAAGTTCTAGTTCACACCAACCCATGAAGTTGTTCGTATCCATCAGGGATACAGGTTCAAGTTCGTATCGATCGATCAGAGACAATTTCGTATCGATCCCATGGCACGTAGTTCGTATCGATCAGAAAACATCTTCTTTGTATCGATCAATAACGCCTACTTCGAATCGATCAATATCGTTTCGAAACAGCTAATGCTAAGTAACTGACTCCATGATCGACGCGAAGCCCAAGGCAAGACAACGATACGAGATTTCCCTTCGAGATCGATACGAGGCAAAAGACCTTCTTCCCAAATCGATCGATACGAAATTCGGAACGACCATTTCCTTCGTATCCCTCCTTACTCCTTCTTCCCCAAGCAATTAACATGCCATTACTCCTTCTTGATTCAACGTCGACCAAGTCCCGACATCAACAGTGACGGAATCGGTGACGACATCGAACGAACTGGCACTAAGATTCAAGTCTCGTCATTTTCAGAATGGATTCATCGTTTATTTACCTAAAGTCAGATGTTGTCACGCTAGATTAAGGAATAAGTTGGATCGATTCGAAGGATCGATGGATTGTTTGGTTCGAAGGCAATGTTTCTTTCTCGAGTTCTTTATCGATATGAAGACAAGGCATAGGAGTAAAGAGTAAAAAGTGAAAAGTGGCTAAGTCCATAGTATTTATATGGACTCGAGCGTGAAGGCAAAAAACGATTCGCATCCCAGTAGATTCGACCGGTTGCAAAACATCACCACGGGATCGATTCGAACAAGCCATTCGAATCCATCAACACGAGCCTTTATCGAAGCGAAGTTGCCAACGAAGGCTTTTCTGAGTCACCCAAATCCATAGATACGAATCCATTGTTCGTATCGATCATCTTCGACTCCATCTCCAGTGCAGCGACATGAACTGTACAGTTCGAATCCATCGAATCGCAGCCCACAGAAGCCAATACCCATTGATACGAATTGTCTATTCGTATCCAATGACACCAGATCCATCGATTCGAAATACACAACAAGGGCTATTCTGAAGGCATCGAACTCCATCGATACGAACGAACGCTTCGTATCCATCGAACCTCACATCCATCGATTCGAAATGTTCATTACGCATCCATCCATGCGACGTATACCGATGCAAAAAACAATGTTTTAACCTTCTACACCGATTCAGGAGAGGATCGATACGAAGGAACATTCAAAAAACAACCATTGAGCGTTGTTACAATTCGAATCTCACATCGGTTCAGGAGAAGATCGATAAAGAATTCGATACGGGATAAACTTACAACGACTCGCAAACGTACAACGTCAACGAGAGTCAGATTAACATATATGCGTATATGTCGGACTAATCTTCAATATTCCAGATTTACAGGAATTGGAAACTCATTTGATAACGATTACAACAACAAAGGGCTAATTACTAGCATACAACAATCAGTTGCAACAATACATGGTACAACAGTTGACAGTCAACGGTTTACATTATCGAGAAAATCGGTCATAGATTATAGCTTTCATCGAAAAGACGATAACTATTCAAAATGAAGATTGCAGCATTTCAAAACACATCACGTTTCCACAAGACGTACTTTGGGGGGCAAATGTTATCCCTCCTTTTGGCAAGGCCGTGACACCAAGGACTTGACTAGAAACCAATGGCGGTCCATCTTAGAGATCGGTTATACGCAGATTCACCATGGATATCGGTGAATTTTGTCCGAGTCCGGATCGAGCTACAATCGACAAGACACGACAAGGGAAGCCATAAAAGTCAACGTTCCAAATTTCAAGCCAATCCGAGTTCGTATGCTCAAGTTACGATCGATGCAAGATTGGATGAAAACCAACCACTGTTCGAATCGATCGAGTTCGAATCCATCAGGGAAGCTTACTTCGACTCGATCAGCTTCGCATCGATCACCAGGGCCTACTTCGACTCAATCAGCTTCGCATCCATCACCAAGCCTCTGTTCGACTCGATCGAGTTTGTATCCATCATCAGAACCCACTTCGTGTCGATCAACCAGTGACCACTTCACATTCATCACCAGAGTCTACTTCGCATCCATCGCCTGAAGAGCTTTGTTCGAATCCATCAAGCTTCTATAGTTCGTATCCATTAGTTGACCTTACTTCGTATCCATCGAGGAACCACTGCTCGTATCCTTTGAACCCAGTTACTTCGTATCCATCGAGAAGTACTTGTTCGCATCGATCCACGTCATGGTTATTCGTATCGATTGATAGCTAACAGTGTTCGAGTCCACCTGACCATGTCAACTTCGTATCGATCAAATGGAGCCATTTCCAATCGATACAGACAAGGCCACACAGTCGAGTTATTCCATGTGTTCTCCATCGATACGAAACAAGGGCCACCTTCCATCGATTCGAACAACACAAGTGCCTCGATACGAACAGGGCGAAAGTCCTGAAACGACTCGATAGACTCGGCGAAGAAGGTGGGTCGATCCGGAGAATGCTCGCCACATCACCACTTGATCACGCGTAGCTATCGAGTCGAACGGGATCGAGTCGAACGGGAGAGAGTCGAAATGATGGAGTCGAACGAAACAGCCTGCCGAATATAAACATTTCGTATCGATCATATCTCCTAATATACCAGTCCAAATGCTATGAAATTTTCACAGGAGCTTACGCACGTGCCAAAGAGTGTCCACGTCAAATTTCAACTCCATTGGATGAAATCTTGATCGATACGAAATCCGTTCGTATCGATCACGGATCGGGCCGAAACTTCACGGGCTTGGTCGCGCGGGCCTACTCATGTGCCAGAAGGAGCCTCCCGAGATCTGAGCGAAATATCAGCCTCCTACACCTATAAATAGACCTCAGAGCCAACAGAAAAGGGATCTTCTTCTTCTTTGAATTCTCCAACGCCTAGACGTTGCCGGATCCAGTTCTAAACTCCATTGTTGCTGCTACTGACAAATTTCACTGCTGTAAATCATTGTTATCTGCTGTAACCCGCTGAAATCAATTGTAATCATTAAAGAAACATCAATAAAGCAATCAACTTCATAGTGGACGTAGGCAACACGCCGAACCACTCTAAATTCTTGTGTTTCTGTGCGTTCTTATTACTCTCATTACCTGTTTCTGGAGTTTTTGTTAGATAACCCTCTTTTTCCATTTAATTTCTTCATTTTATCTCTTCAAAAACTTCCGTAGAGTGTTGTGCCCTATTTTGGTACAAACACTACTACAAACCGAACTTGCATCAATCATATCTCAAGATCTACAAGTCCAAATGCCACCAAATTTTCACAGGGACCTGCGTACCATCCCAAGAATGCTCATGATCGATCTCAGCCCAAAAGGAGGTGTCCTGGATCGATACGAATTGCGTACGTATTGATCATGGATCGATTCCAAATAGCCAGGGATCGATCACGTGGGCCCACTCATGTGAGAGAAGGGGTCTTCCGGTATCAAAGCGAGATATTTGCAGCCTACGCCTATAAATAGCAGCCCAATGCCTCAAGAAAAGGGACCTTTTGGCTCTTCTACACCGATACTCTGCCGGAATCATTGTTGTAACTCAGGTGTACTGTTATAAACCTCTGTAACCAGCGAGCTATAATCAATAAACAACATTTCTTCAAAGTGGACGTAGGCTACAACGCCGAGCCACTATAAATCTTGTGTTTCTACTACTTTCCTTTTAAGTTTTGAGTGTTTTTCATATTTATATTCTCTACATACTTGCTATCTCTGATCTTTGATTGTGAACGGGTGCTTTCATCGGCAACTGAGTGTTCGTGACCAATTTTTGCGCAAACAGGTACCAATCCCCAACTTGGTGGATCCCATTACCCTTATTGTCTTGGATAATTTCGGCTTTGACTTCGTGGCTCTATCTATGCTTGGTTTCTGGACTCCTAAGCTATCTCTATGGGCTTTCCGCCTTGATAACTCCAAGCTCTATCCATCTAGTTTGTCCGAATTCGGCCTGTTCAAAAGGCAGGATAACACTTGCCCCCAAAGTACATCTTGTTTCACATAGGGTATGCTTTGAATCGAGACAAGTTCAGATTTCCATGAAGGATTCCACTCTGTGCTTTAAATGGACACTATCTTTTCATGAATCAATCCCATGAATTGTCATATCCATAATGATCCGTTGCGACATTCCGATTACATCCGGGACTATAAATCTGGAAAGTGATCCTGTGGTCTGCTATTCCAAGTCTAATGATTTTAGACTAATTCCATACATAAGTTCTCCTGGTATAAGTCTAACTTTCCTTTAACTCTAGTCATCAAGCATTAGATATACACACATGGATCATCACATGTTCATAGGCATTCACATACATATGCATATACCATACGTATGCTTGTATATATATGTTCCTTCTTTTTTTAATTGGGACTCGGTACTGAATCCTAGTTTGGGAGTCGGTACCGACTCTACACTTGAAAGAATTTTCAAGTTTATTGGTTTTGAGAATTTAGGCTAGTGAACCTTATATAACCCATTCCTCTTCTCTTCCTCTCTCACTTGTTCATTTGCTTTCGATTTAGAACTCTCGAACTACCGCCGTTAACAATTCCTTATTCCCAAATCAAAATTTGTCATTGCCTATCCTTGCTCGCCCACGTCACCACTCAACATTGCCTGCGCCCGAAGTCGCTGCTCCATTGCCTCGATCAGATCCACTTCACCAACCCGAATCCCAACTCAAGATCTCGCTTTCATTTGAACCGATCCTTAACCTTAACTCCATGCCTAACAAAATTAGGTAGGATGATGACTGGTTGCATATGAATGGACATAGAGTTAGGCGTGTACGTGGAAAGAACTTGCAGTTATGGTTCTTGTGGTCGGTAGGGATGAAAGAGGAAGGTGAGCTTTGCCTAATTATGGGAGTTATGGGGATCGCTACTGATCCCCATACTTAGGCAAATTTTGCGTACTCCAAGCCTTGCAACCGAACTTTACCTTGGAGTTTCAGCTGAATTTACTCTTTCATCTCGAACTCTTTCGAAGCATGACCAATAACATTAAGCTATTCAGGATGGTGAGCGATGACGGTCGTGTTGAGTAGTATCTAGACTTCAAAATGAGCTGCTAAAATAAATAGTTAAATAATAACCAAAATCCGAATTGCACTAACATTGCACCATATTGGACTAGAATCTACTTTAGCATGGGGGAATGGTTTGTAATTAATCTTCTAATGCCGATTATCTGTCAAGATTTTTATAGAGATGGAACAAAGACATTCCAAATGTTTGGCTGCTCAAACTACAGGTGCTTTACCTCCAAAATATATCGAATCTAACACAGAATCAAGCTTAGCTACAACTTCTCAAGTGCAACAAACTCCTGTTCAACAAGAGCAGCAATCGAAAATTCCAAGAGTTGATAAACAAAATCTAGAGAATCCTGAAGTAGAGTAATAGATACCCAAAAATCCAGTTGAACTAGTTGAGGGACCTCAAATAGATCCAGCACCCGATACTCTTGAGGAAGCTATAATACAGAATAACTCGGTCGATTCTGTTCCTTCCAAAATTGATGAGGGATATCTTTAAAGGAGATACAATAAGCATGGCATTCCATTTGACGATGTCTCGGCACTTTCTCACAACCAGAGAGCTCACGATCCTCTAAAAGGGTACATAGCTTGGAACATATACATGTGCCTGGCGGGTTGCATCATGCTATTTAATCAATTCGTTCGTCGAGTCTTGAACTTTATGAGACCGGCTCCCATACAGATGCATCCAAATAGATATGCTTTTCTTCTAAGTACTTATCTAGTTTTCTCTAAGCATTTGAACCTAGTGCATACAATGAATAAATCTGATACATTTATTGCTTAAAAAGCCGTAAACAAAATTCGTCTCTTATTTACTTAGAGCCGATGAGGGGTTGCATAATCGTCTCTGGGGCTTCGAACAAGATGAGTTACTTCAAGGTTGAATGTTTCTATATGCGTTGTCCACATGGGTTCACTCGTAAATTGATATCTAGATATATATTTTATTTCAAATGCCATCCGTGCATTTGCCTTATAGTCTGCATGCTTAATTTATTTTTCACTGTTGCACAGATGTTCCGATGAGACCCAGCGGGGACACTTTCGGATACCGTTAATACTCTTGTGGAAGTCCCAGCCGAGGATAGGTATATAAGAACCCTATTAACAGATGAGAATCTTCTCGCTCATAGCTTACTAGAGGAAGGTCGCAGTATTGGCATTGTTCCAGTTGTCTACATTGAGGATGATGATGATGATAACGATGATAGTAATTCGCTCGAAGGAGGCGAAGTTGACCCTTAGTTGCCCCCAGCTCTAAGTCCTGGGGTTGGAGCTTCATAAAACATGGAACTAGAACACAAAGGCGCCGAGGAAGGTGAAATTATTGGAGAAGGTAGTGACGTCGGCCAAAATAACATTGATCTGGGCCACAAATCCCAAACCGAACAACGCAGAGACGACCCACCACCTGCTACCAAGAAGAAATTGATTGTGATAATTTTGAAGGCTCGGACTTCCACTCAATCTCTACCAATCACAATTATAGAGAAGACTCCATCAATTTCTTCAATGGGCATGTTTGCCGATCTAGGGCCTATCCCTGCGGAGTTCGGCTCTTTTGACGTTGGTAACGTCAGCATCGGTGACATCGGTTTTTTGATCCGCTTTGAGAAGGACATTATTCCATCTGGTGCGGGAGAGGTTACTCCCATGAGTAAAGTTCCAGTATGTGGTCCATTGAGGGGCACTAGGACACACACACACACATGAACTATACGACACGCGCAGTTGGTTTTGATCTTACCCATTTGATCTAACTCATCCCTGTTTTCTTTACAGGTTTGATGGATAAGAGAAGCATTCGTTCCGATCCCTAAAAGAGAAAGTGTATATTGTTCCACACCCTTGGTCAAGCTCATACCATCAAGGGAGTGGTCAGGACTATAACTCAAGCCACTACTCCAGCCGTGACTGAGACGATCAGGACATGAGTAGTTATGACAGGGGCCGTTCTTCTCATGATGCCGCTCCTAAACACCGATCTAGATCCGGATCACCTCCTTTTAAAGGTCCGAATAGGCAGCCTAACTGTCATGATGATATTCCACCGGCTGACTCTTCTCAAGCTCCACCACCTGCCTCTATCCCTTTACAATCCGTGACATTATCTCACTCCAGTCAGTCTTCTGAGTGCAAACATCATAAGAGTGGCTATAATACTTTTCACTAGAGGTCTGGTAAAGAGAGCACTATTGCTTCGGCCATTATAGAGGAGTAGCAGGTAGATACTACAGGGCTGATGGTTGAGCTTAAGAATGAATTCCCCAACATTTGCTTCGATGGAGTTATGTTCTTACCAAACTTAAAGAGAATTCTTACTGAAGTTCAATAGAGGACCATCGACTGCACGATCGATGTCCATAGCCAATACAATGAATGGGCAAAGCTGGCTGAAAAGATTTCAAAAGTCTCAAGAGGCAGGCTGCAAGAGATAGAGAACCACAAACTCATCGAAGGCGAGAACAACAAAATCATAGATGCTCTCAACATTGAGCTCGAGAATTCAATAAAATCTCAAGCCAAAGCGGAGAAGAAAGCCGAGGAAGCCATTAAAGCACTCGAAGCAGAGAGATCCAAGCATTTGAAGAAAATCGAGAAAGCGCATCATCATAACCATGAGCTTGTAATGGAAAGGGATGCCACCAAAAGGAACGCAACTGAATTAAAAACCAAGCTCGAGCGTGGGATCAACGAAAAAGATTAAGCATGGAAAAATGCTCAAGATGCATGAGACGAGCTGGCTGCTGTTAGGATTGAGAGGGACAATGCGCTTGAAAAGGTAAGGGATGTTGATGCTCTCGTCAAGAGAGCAGTTGAAGCTATAGTAAAACTGGCTAAGGAGCGGGTAGAAGAGCAGAAGATGAAGAAGTTTGAGCCATTGATCACTCAGTACAACGCCAATGTGCTTAAATTTCAGAATCTGGAGTGGTTCAAGAAGATTACCCTTTGATGCTTGCCTATGCCTGGGAAAGGGTTGTTGAGGAAGAGAGAGAATTTCTCAATAGTGATGATATTGATATGGAGCAGTTGGCAGAAGAGATATTGGAGGGAGATGTGCCCAGAATCCTCTATGACAACCAGCACCTTATTCAGCCGGGACTTGATGTTGCCACTCAAAAAGAGTTAGGCGAAGGTTCCGGCTCTGCACATCATGATGCTACAGCTGGTCAAACTCTCGGGACTCAAGCTGCTCCTAATCCACCGTTGATTCCTCTACCGATGCTGTTTATTGCCCAAAGAAGCCATAGCTCTAGAAATTCACTGTTCTCTCCCCTATTCCTAAGGGAACTCCCGACAGCACTCCATCTCACGTGGAAGTTCAAACCGAAGAAGGTATCTCGTTGACTTCTCCTATTTTCCAGAGAGTTGACTGTCGCTGGTCAACATCACTAATCTATGTCTTTGCATTTTTTAGCTACAGGTTAGTTGGTAATTGCCCCCTTCGTCCCAAGGACTCCTGACCAGGGCATCAAACATTAACTATGGAGTCCTCAACCGTCACTACTTCAACATTAATTCCCAACATCTCGGTTGAAGAGATCACAAGTCTTGGCGAGCGTATGATAGACACTTTGTTGGAAGAAGGAAATGATGAAATCAAGGGACTCAAATTGATGAGGATGTTATAATTACTGGGGTTTCCCACTCCCTATCGGGTCCCTCCATGCATGAGCTTGAGCAAAAACTGGGGCGAATACTCTCCTTGCAAGTCAAATCAAGCAAGAGAAAATAGTAGTTTTACCCTCCTTCGCTGTCGATCACTTTGCTCAGGTAAACCATTTTCGCTCCAGTTTATATTCCTTTACCCGAGGGTGCTCGAAGTACGTCGACTGTGTTTTCACAAAGCATCCCAGCCTCTGTTACTCAACCGGAGAGTGGCCAGAGTGCACTTGCTGGGTCTTTGCAAAACACTCCCTCCAAAGGCCAAGGCGGTAGAGGAAGAGGTAGAAAGAGACAAGGAGAAAGCTCGAGTGAAGTCTCTCCTGGTAATAACAAGAGAAAGAAGCCCAAAAAGAAATAGTTGCTAGTTTGTTTTTTCGTATATAGACTCCTTTTGTTGGTTGCCGGCCATGTACGGGTTTTGGCCCTCGTTACTACTTTTTCACTCTTGGTGTGAACCACTTGTACTTAGCTTTCCTGGTTTGACGTCAACAACAAAGACATTTTGATTCGCTAAAATCTTTGCTCAAATTTGTCTAAGCACATAAAGTATAAGCTTTCCGTTCAATGTACTTGCGATTTACCTCTCTTAGTTATCATTTTTGGACCATGTCCTTAATTCATTTTGTAATTTTCCAATTTGCATTGTTCTAGCAAATGTGAAGCAATCCTTAGGGAAAACTACTTAAGATAGTGGCTTGAATATTCCCTCCAGGATAATAAGTCCCAACCGCACCAAAATCCGGGCATGGGTTTAAGCTAACTACTTAAAATCATAGTTAACACATCCTTATCTACTAGGATGTTAGCATTCGATCATGCCTAACTCTTGGCATCGACCAAAGGCTTACAAATTGGATCCCGCTTTACTTTAAGCCCAAACCTACCGTTCTACCTACTATGGGCAAGGTGTTAAGGATCAAACGGATTTGTCACGCCTATTTCCGTTTATACTTCTAACCTCAGTCCGGGGCGAAAGCCAGTTTGCGAATGAACATGTTTCATCCGGCTTAAGTTTATACTCTGATTTCTGCTTTGGGAAAGAGAATAGGGTACGGAGGCTCGTATCGCATCCAGTTTGCATTTATACTCCTGCCCTCAATCCAAAGGCAAGTGTCGGGGATGCGAATAGTCATATCATGTGTGGCTTATGTTTGTATTTTGAATTCTACTCCGGGAGTGAGGGTTACGATTCGGACGGTTATTTCGTGTCCGGCTTATGTTTATATTCCTGCCCACAGACCAAAGGTAAGAGTTAGTTGATGTCAATCTTCGAACATCAAAATGGGCCTTCACAGGCTCGATCATGGGCCGTAGAAATTTGATCGGCATCTATCTTTGGGTACCTACACCAATGCATTAATCATATGCTAATTCATTCGAGTTGATCATGTCACAACTCTTAAGAAACAGAGAGACATAATTTCTAGCTAGAAAGGTCGTCTTATACGATTAAAGATGGAAAGTGATAGAATTCTGTCTTTTTACATGGCCCAAGCCAGTTATTTACATATTTATTCTCTAATTGAAATAGCATCGTAGATGCTCCCTATTCCACGCCCTTGGCACTGAAATCCCATCCGCAGTTGCTTGCTTGAAAGTGTCAACTCCAAACATTTCCTCTATTGCGTACGGACCTTCCCAAATCGGGCCCAAGTTCTTAGAGCCAGGGAAGGTTCATTTGAGAACCAAATCGCTTACTTCAAAGGTTCGACTCCTAAATTTGGTGTTATAATATCGTGCGACTTGGTGTCTTTGCACAGCTACTTTCAACTCAGCTTCAGCCCACTTCTAGAGACTCCAGAAGGAGTTGCTCGTTCGTCCGTGGATCATAGTGAGTGACTCGATGAGAAGGTACTTCCAGTTCGATTGGGATTATAGCCTTCGATCCAAATGGCAAGGCGAATGGAGAATGGCCCGTCGCTGACTTGTGGGTAGTTTGATAAGCCCGGAGTGTTAATAGGAGCTCATCGACCCACCCACCTTTGGTCTTCTCCAATCGTTTCTTAAGAATGGACTTGAAAATGTTGTTTACAGCTTCAACCTATCTATTCACCTGGGAATGTGCTACACCTGCAAATATCTTCTCTATGCGGTGTCAGCGATAGAAATTGATAAAATCCGTGCTATCGAATTGGGTCCCGTTATTGGTAACGATTGCTTGTGGAACTCCAAAGCGATAGATGATATTTCAAACAACAAAGTTGATTACTTTCTTCGTAGTAATCATGGCTAAAGGCTGCGCCTCAGCCTATTTTGTAAAGTAATCAACCGCTACGATGGCATACTCTGTGCCACCTTTAGATATCAGCAATACACCAATAATTTCAATACCCTAAACTGCAAACGACCCAGGACTGACCATCTAGGTAATTTCCATCGGCGGGGCCTTTGGAATTTTAGCAAATCTCTAGCATTTTTCACATCTTTGGGTGTGGTCAGTTGCATCTTGATTGACAGTCGGCCAGAAATACCCATAACGAATTATCTTCTTCGTCAAGGTTTGCCCTAGTGTGGTCGCCACAAGCCCCTTCATGAACTTCTCTCAGAACTCATTTGACCTCATCATGAGTGACATACCGAAGCATGAGGATAGAAAAACACTTTCTGTACAGTAATCCTTCTTGCATGATGTATCTTGAAGCTTGGCAAAGGATTTTGCATCGTTTAATCCTTCTCTCTGGAGGGGTCCCTCTTTGCAAATAATCCTGAATCGAAGTCATCCACGACTCCCATTAAGGTTCAGTCTCCAAGATCTAATCGACATCCATTTGGTTGATGCTCAGAACTAAAAGCACTTTCGTTGGAACCAGGCCCATGAGCTGCACATCTTCAGAACTAGCCAGTTTAGCAAGCAAATCGGCTCTCTCATTTTCCTCTCTGGGAATATGAGTGGTTGTGTATTATTCAAAGTCGTCAAGCAACTCAAGAACCCGATTTAGATAGGGAGCTAGCCTTGCCCCTTTTGCCTTATATTATTTACGAACTTGGCATACCACTAGCTGGGAGTCACAGAAAATGTGCAAAGTCTTTATTCCCAGTTTTTTGGCGATCTTGAGTCCTATAATCAAGGATTCATATTCAGTTTCATTGTTCGTTGCTGGAAAGTCGAGTTTCAAGGCATAGCAGATTAGGTACTCTTCGGGAGTGACAAGTACAACTCCAGCACCAGAACACCGATCATTGGATGCACCATCCGTGTACATCTTCCATCCAACTTCCTTTTCTCCACTGCTCTCTAATGGATCGTCTCGTGTAGCGAATTCAGCTATGAGATCCACCAAATCCTGACCTTGAATTTCTCTTCGAGGGTGATACGTGATATTGTACTGGCTCAATTCAATGTTCCATTTTAACAGACTTTCAGAAGTCTCAGGCCGTTGCAAGAGTTATCATAAAGGCTGGTTGGTAAGGACAATAATCGAATGAGCCTGGAAATAAGGCAGAATTTTCTTATAGCGATCAACAGACAGTATGCGAGCTTTTCCAATCTTGGGTAGTTTCTTTCTGCCCCTGTCAATTGCTTGCTAATCTAGTAGATCAGTAGTTGGATGTGAGATTCCTTACGCATAAGTGCGGCGCTTAGAGCATGCACTGACATCGCCGGATATAAGAACAAAACCTCATCATCCACCAGTTTTGAGAGAATGGGAGGTTTGTCCTAGTGGTCTACCAGAGCCTGGAATGTGTCTTATAGTCTTGATTCCACTAAAAATTTCTCTTTCCCTTATTGATCACCTCGATGAAAGGGATGCATTTATTAGTTGCTTTGTAGATGAATCTACTCAAGGCGGCAACCATCCCGTTCAAGCTTTGGACCACTTAATTGTCTTTGGGGCTTCGATCTCTCTCAAAGCCTTGATTTTTTCTAGATTGGCATCAGTTCCACTAGAGTTGATGTTGAAACCCAAGAACTTTCCTAATGCAACACCGAAAGCGCATTTCAAGGAATTAAGCTTCATCCCGTATTACCAGAGGACATCAAACATCTCTACCGATCATCAACGTGATTTCTTGAACGCCGTGAATTCACGAGCATATCGTCCACATAAACTTCCATTGATCGTCCGATCTGGTTCTTAAACATCCAGTTCACAATTCTTTTGGTAAGTCGGTCCTACGTTATTTAATCCGAAGGGCATGACCTGGTAGCAATAGCGTCCAAGGTTGGTGCTGAAGCTAGTGTGTTCCTGATTTGGGATGTGGATCGGGATTTGATTGTATCTAGAGTACATGTTCATGAATGAAAGTAACTCGTGTCCAGCAGTTGAGTCT
This sequence comes from Allium fistulosum, assembly GCA_030737815.1. Lineage (NCBI taxonomy): Eukaryota > Viridiplantae > Streptophyta > Magnoliopsida > Asparagales > Amaryllidaceae > Allium > Allium fistulosum. The sequence continues at coordinate 1,271,747,771 of CM060901.1, read as the reverse complement.
ACCAACTGATCTATTCTTGGGAGCAAAATACTACCCTTCGGGCATGCTTTATTCAGGTTGGAATAATCGATGCATGTTGTCCACTTCCTGTTTGCTTTCTTCACCAAATAGGGTTTGATACCCAATCCAAGTGTAAGGCATTGCAGATGAATCTGTTCCCCTTTAGCTTATCCACTTCTTCTTTGAGTGCAGTGGATCTCTCCGAACCCAGACTCTGACATTTCCATTTCATAGGAACACATTTAGGATTTATGTTAATTGCATGGCTCGCAATCCCGAGCGAGATCCCATACATATCTGAGCACGTCCAAGAAAACAGATCCGGGTTTTCCCAGAGAAAACCAACAACCTCCCTCATCACATCAGTACTGAGCTGAGATCCTACCTTCAGGACTTTACTTGGATCATCCCTACTAATTGGAAAAGCGATTGTCAACTCGACTGGAGCTGCTTGTCCACCCTCTTACTCTTTTTGTCGGTCCATGTCATCTTAGAGCCGACTAGTTTGCCCAAGCCAGGGCTCAGGCGGTAGTTACTATGGATTTAAAGCCTTCATATAGAGGACCCCCTCTACACTCTTTCCTTCTCCTATGCCTTGCTTCCTTCATTTTAGCGACATAGCACTCACGGCCAGCCACTTGATCTTTATGCACAATCCCCACTCCATTGTCAGAAGGGAATTTTATAGTTAAACACCAAGTAGTGATGGCTACTCTAAATTCATCTAGGGTCGGTCGGCCTAATAATGCGTTATAAGAAAAATAGATATCCAACACTAAGAATGGCACGACCCGCACCCGCTTGTGGTCGCCTTTACCTAGTTCTACCGGTTATTCGACAAACCCTATGGCTTCAGTAGCCATCCTATTGGACACTTGTTTTTCGAGACCTACAAGGCTTCAAATCTCTACCCACTAACATCATTTGGTCTTAAGCTTTTTTGAATAAAATATTGACTGGACTTCTACAGTCAACAAGCAACTTTCATACAACAGCAGGACCAACCGTGGCTATAATCATGAGTGGCTTAATCGTTGAGCCTCGACTCCATCAACATCCCTGTTTCGAAGGACAATATCATCTGTCATAGTTCGAGATTGTTTTGCCGGAGCTCCATCCTTGACAGCATTGGAACTTTCGTTCTTGGCATACTTCAAGGCTCCAATATATCTATCCAATTCTACAAAGCCATTATTAGCAGGGTGAGGCCAACTGATGATTATGTTTATCACTATCGTTTTTCTAGCTGCCTGAATAAATTAGCACCAGGCTTAGCTAGCCCGCACTATGAAGATGGCCTAGGGGCACTAGGATTTCCTTGCCCGCCATCTTGCGGGCCTTTCACATAATTTCTTTTTCCTTATTAATTCTTCAATCATGTCATGCAAGTGCCTGCACTCATTAGTATTATAACCGTGAATCTCATGGATTCTCCAGAACTTGCCCGACTTTCTCTCCTTCTCAATTGACTCCCTAGGAGCCGGCTTTCTATATGGTTCGGTATTCTGAGAAGCCAGATAGATGTTCTTTATTGAATTGTTTAATTTAGTGTAATTGTCATACATGGGATCTCTAGAACGACTCCTGTTATCTGGCTTTCCCTTCTTTGCCCCGTCGTTATTTTGTATTCCTCCTTTGTTCTAATAACCAACTTTCACATCAACATTTCCAGAGCTTCCTCTAGATTTCTTAACAACAATATTGCTCTGAATTGGCTCATTTGAACTTCTAGCGTCAGTCCTCCGTGGATGCTTACGTGCATCCTCCCGACACAGATACTCATTAGCTTTCCTATAGAAAGAGTCCATTGTCGATGGCAGCTTTCTTTCTATCCAATCCTCAAAATTCAAGTCGAGATGAACTCCTTTACAAAGCGCCATCAATATCATATCTTCCTTCGGATCTATTATTTACGTTACGGTCATGTGGACCGATTTAAGTAATCGTATAATGACTATCCTTCAGCTTGATATACATTAAACAACGACATTTCGTGCTTCGGACGTCAGGTATGCAAAAGGAATTGCTCTATGAATTTTTATGACAATTCAGCAACAGATGGTATGGACCTCGATGAAGGCCGAGTGAACCACATCATAGCCACTCGTTCTAAGAAAATTGTGAAACAATGGCACTTCATAGCATCTGATGCCCTAGCTGAATCCATAAGCCATTCATATCTCAATAAATATTGCCTAGGATCCGTCATTCCCCTGTACAATGACATCATTGGCATGTTGAATCTCCGAGAGTAGCTCGCATGAAGGATGTCCTCTATGAACGGGTTCCGACTAGCATAAGTTCCCCAATCATCATTAGTTCTAGTTCTATTTTCACTAACCAACCTCCCAACCATATTCTCTAGATAGTCCATTTCGATAGGTTCGATTGAACAGTAGTGATCAGGCCCTGCTCCGAATGCTCAGCCTGGCAAATGCTCTCGAGGTAGACCTCGATTTCTAGGCTCCCCAAACTCCAGAGATTCTATTCGTCCAACAGTCCTCTTGTTTGATTTTCATATGCACCATCATCGGCAGTAGTAAGGGTTTCCAAGTTCTGACTTCCAACAACATGTCCAAGGACTACCTCTACACTCCTCCCAGGGAGATGTGTTTTGGGCCCTCCGTATTGAGAGTCTCTATCTATCCCAGTGGGGTTCAGTACCAGGTCCTTATTGTGGGGCTGGGGTCTATCTTCCTTCTTGATGACATGTCCTAGTAGTGAATTGAGCCTTCTTCTTCCTTTTTTCCTACTGTCTTCGCTCAGATGAAGAAGAACTATCTGACTTTGAGCTAGAATTCCTTCTTATCTGTCTACGGCTATTTTGAGTCAACTCATTCAGTAGCCTCATGCTCTGTTGCATCGTGTTGTTCATTTCCTATTGGCTAACGTGGAACCTGTCTTCCATTTGCTTCATCATCCTATCCGTCTCCACTCTGGTCACAACATCAGTTGGAGTTTGGATTTTGGGTTAGGTTCGTTGGACAATTTCATCTCCTTGTTGAGGATTCTGATTCTCTATTTTAGTAGTAGCTCTAGAATTAGTAGAATGATCTCTTCTTGATGGGGTCATGGCAGAAAGCTTTTGGTAGACCTTTGCAAATCTGAGTTGTAGAACTAAAAGATAGAGAGATTGGATCTATCTTTTGGATATAGGAAATCCAATAGTAGATGATGGATCCAAACGACCTAAGAATATGTCAGGTCTAAGTGAAAGCACCAAAATATTCAAACCAAAAATGACACAAACACCCAGATGATTATATTATAGAGATATAATGAAGAAAAATAAATGAAAATGAGGAATTGAACAAGACGCAATTATTTGTAGTGGTTTGGCAAAGCATGGCTTACGTCCACTTTGAAGTTTTATTGCTTATTTCTAATTTGGAGGTAGAGGTTCTCGGGGGTCAATACAACTCCAACACTTAGAATTTCAAAGTTACATGAATATAAGAAATAAAGAAAATAGAGCTAAAAGATCCCCAAAAGTGAGCCCTACCTTCCAATTTATAGAGGTAGATTGCCTAAAATCATGTATGCAATATCTCTTAGCCGTTATGCTCAAAATTGACTAGTTTTTCCCAAAAAGATAGGTTCCAGCTTTGCAATATATGGGAGTCAGTAACAATCCCCAGGTGGGAGTCGGTACCGATCCCCAAGTTTGATGATTCTTGAGTCTTCAACTCCTTAGCTTGGATCGTCTTATGGTAGGCTTCGTGAATCCATAGTTGTTTACACTAATCTTAGCTTGTTTCTGAGTCCAAGTGATGGAGTTATGAGAGAACAACGCAGCAAATTCAGGGGTCCATGGAGATCGGTAGAGAATCGCACTAATTCTAGAAACCAACTTTGGCAATAGACTCTTGACATCGAGATAAGCTGTAAGCAGAAGATGGGGTCCACCCAAGTTGTATTTGGGAGTCAGTACCAACTCCCAACAGGGATTCCATTCCCTTGTTTTCTTGGATAATTTTAGCTTTGACTTCGTGGCTTTTTCTGTGCTTGGTTTCTAGACTAGGCTATCTATCCGGGCTTTCCGCCTTGATAACTCCAAGCTCTATCTATCCAGTTTGTCTGAATTCTACTTGGTCAAAAGATAGGGTAACAATTATCTTTATATTATTGAGTGTTTATGCCTTGCTCATTTGCCCTTTGTACATAGTTAGTCAGGGGCTCAGTGTACTTGGTTTGCGTGATGTTCGAAATGTCTAAATACATTAGATTGTAAATAAATTCTTATTTTACACGATCAAAAGCATAATTACAATCATTAGAAAGTGATAGTCTAGCAATGGATTGACCTTCTATAAATGTGTTAAAGAGAGTTTATTCGTGTTACTAGCCATTTAACTTTTCAAATTAAGACGCTGAATTTTTTTTGAAAACCTAATGATCTAATACCAAATATGGGTTATGTTGGAAACCCTAATACTTGTAAAGAATGAATCTTAAGGCTATTATAACACTAGAGGAGTGAAGGGGTTGAATAGTGTATTTAAACGAGTTAATGATTTAAATTGTATTTCTCAAACTTATTAATTTAGAATCACAATCCCATGGAGATAATAATGAAAAAGTAGGATAAAAAGCAATGAAGTAAAAAAGAGTGGCCACATGAATTTTTATACTGGTTCGGACTCCTAATCTTACATCCAGTCTTGTACCCCATACAAAATTTCTGCTATAACAAATCCTAGCAATTCCACGAATGGAAAGTTTACCCATACAACTTGCCTTTGAAGAAAGTGGCAAGAACACCTATCCTAACTTTCCATAGGTGGTAGGACACACCTAGCATTATGACTTTCCACAGGTGGTCAAGAACACCTATACAATCTTGACTTTCTATAGGTTGCTGGATACACCATTACAAATAAAGTAACAGAGCGTAATTCTACAAGAAATTGTATCTTTCGAATACAAAATCTCATAGTCTTCAGTATAATGATCCTATAGACATCTGACAATTGTTTTTAATTGAAAATTTTAAGGAATAGGATGAGATCAGAGAGAAAATGATAGAGAATTCAAGTAGAAACTCTTTGAACTTTTATAGTTTGCAAATTCATAAAGAATGAGAGTGAAAGAATATGAATTCGCAAAGTATATTCATATTCTTGTAAGAGAACTTGTTTGAAAAGTAGTTGAGAAGCAGTGAGAGAAAAGAACGAGAATTGTACTAAAATTCTTTTTCAAAACCTTTATAGAAGAGATGAAGAGAAGCGTTTTTGATGAAAGGGTGAAAGAATGTATCTTTCATTTAAATTCAAAGGTTGCAATAAATCGTTAGTATGTTGACATATGCTTGTCGAATTTGATAAAAACCTATAAATGGCTATTATGTCAACATATACTTTCAGGGTATGTCGACATATCCTAGATAATTTTGAAAAACACTTTACAAAAATTGTTTTAAAGTTTGTAATATTTAAAATTAATGTTTTATTTCTGTAAAAGATTCCAAAGATGAAAATAAAGATTTATTAAGAGAAAATTTTCAAAGATATGCTATGGAGTCTTTAACAGTTATTTCTATGATAATTTTTGACTAACTGAATGTCATTCTCTTCATCTTTGTTTCTTGATCTATTTGTTCCTTCTAACATTTTCCTTAATTCTTTGTCTTCTTAATCTGATTGATTCCTCTTAATCGCCTTAATTTCATTTGATCTCCTTGATTCATCTTGCTTTCTCAATTCATCTTGTTTTCCTTCATTTATATTGTTTTCTGGATTCATCTTGTTTTCCTTGATTCATTTTGTTTCATTTTGATTTTCTTATATCTGCAATACATGTAGTATACCTATATTTCCTATACTATAGGCTACACAACTTAAATGAACATTAGTATCAATTTTATATGGTTATTGTCATCAAACTAAACGCGGTTCAAATATTAATTATAATAAAATAACGACATGATAGAGGAAGGTTAGTATGATAAACTTTATGTGTAAATGTTGTATTACATTCGGGTAATATATATAAAATATAAAGAATGTTTAAGTGACGATTAATAAGATGTTAACTAAAAAATTCAACTAAACAGTGAAAATTTATAACAAATAGAAAAATGGTTGATGGATTTAGAACAACCAATTGAATAAAACTTTATAGAATAAACCCGAAAGAAATAGTTCAAATTTAAGGTTAAATAGTAGATTGAATAAGGCATCAATCGATTGGATTTAGGGAAACAGTTGATTGAATTTTGGATTCAGTCAAATGGTTGGCTGAAGGAATATTGGCTTTAGCCAATCAAATAACTAATTATCGAAACCATTTGACTTAAATAGGGCAAGTCGGTTGGTTAAGTACAACCGACTGCATGCCTATTGCCAGTGTAAATTAAAGCTAAATTCTTAGGTGCCAATATAAATGATTAAAGTTACCTTGTCTTGTTCAAGTGGCAATGTCTAGACATTGGATGATGCATATGTGTAGATATTAAACGGTCTCCATAAATAGTGATGGTTGAAAATACATGTACTAATACGAGTAAGTTCATGAAGGATTTTGATATGACTGATATGAAATGATACAAGTAAATTAATGATACAAAAATGATTAATATGAGATAGGTTGGATACTATACGTGGTTGGGTCTTGCATAGATGGTATATAGATCAAGGAAGATAGAGACGTCTATCTAATCCACTATAGTGATTGAACTTGAATTTTAGTTTCAATAGGTCGGATGTAGTATGTTCAAGATATGGCATAAGGTCGGTCCTTTATATAGAGCAAATGTTAGACCAGAAAATAAAAGATGTTTGGTTATGTTAAATGAATTGTAAAGCGTATTTGTAGGGATTTGTAGTCGACCTTTATCACCACCTCAATGACTTCTAAAGGGATGGCAGTAGATCTTATAATCATCCAAATTGTTTAGTATACAATTTTGGTTATGTGAAATGATTAATGTCGAAATGGTATGAATGATAGACTAGACTGTTAAAGGCAAGTAACTCTAAAATGATAAACATGGAATTTGTCTATAGCAATGTTTCATTAGCCTATTGGTATCATATACCTAGAGACATTTTTCGCCGACTAAGTATATGGCTGACTCCCTCTATATTTCTATTTTATCTACCTTGATATGTCAACTGGGGTTTAGGGAATGCGGAATGTGAGATGGTGGCGATGGAGATCCGTTGGAGCTATATAGTTTATTTCACTGTATTAGCTATGTACTACTAAGTATTTTGTATTTATGCTGCACTATGTTGTGTTATTTAAGATTGTTGTAGTCATACTTATGTTTACTATTTAGTTAATTTAGATATTCATGTTATATTTACTATTATATTTCATTTTTTTCCGTTGTGAGCTCTAAAAGTGTAGTAAAAAGTCAAAAGATTTATTTACCATTTTTAATTATATTTCACCCTAGTAGTTCATTATTTACGGCCTTTGGAATTTGAGTGATGGTGGGGACGTAGTAATAGAAGGTTGTGAGTGGTGGGTTGTTACAACATTCTTCTAATATATTAGGCATGAAATAAGGACATCGAAATTTGAAACATTATGAAATTTTGGAACTAAAATGTTAGTGGTACCTATATGTTCGAACATAAATATATTACAAAATTAACCATTTCGAAGTATTTAAATATTTGATGCATAAGCCTTGTCATCGGTTGTAGAAAATTTAGAGATGCGATGTTATACATAAATATTATGTAAGTTGTCAAACGCTAAGATAAAACTTTAAGATGAAAACCATCTTCGAAGCATAAATATTAAATATTAATCTAAGGTATACTAGGGATGAATATTAAATATTTTTTGAAGATAAAATTATGTTTTCGATGTTATTTAAAGGCACATGATATATTTTATGCCATGACTTCTATATAATTGTATAATTTATGTATCAATTTTGATGAAATTTATTTTATGTAATTATGTTCCTATGCATAACCATGGCGATAAACCCTTTCCCTTCACCCAATCAGAAGAAGTCTGCTCCATTCAATTCAAACGGATTTAGCCCCAAATCCACTAAAAATGTTGATGATGTCATTACTCCAATGTTATTAAGATGATATCACTATCTTATCCTAGAAAAAACCATAGCCTCAAAACCTAATTGCCCAAAACTCATGGAATACTAAATGCCTGACTCCCTTGGCAACTGCCAAGATAGTCTGAATGACATGAAACTCATATCGACACGACGTGACTTAAAGAGAACCTGACTATATGCAAACAGAACCATCAAATGTTAGATTTTAGCTAATCCCTACTATCATATCATGGTAGGAAGTGATTACAGGTAATCAACTGCCATTACATGCTCCACTACAATTTTATACTCCATTGGATGTATAAAACCAAATATGACCAAAAACTCATTGTAGGTGGTCGTGTCAGCAAGGAGACAATGGGATAATTCTATTATGATATGTGTTATTGGATCAAGGGCATATTACTCTTACTTCAAGGCTTATATCACTAGAGTAAGGAACCCTATGGGTGAATTTCTAATTTTTCCGAAGGAGAATGGCTTCCATACTATCAAATTATAGAAAAAAAGTAGATTGTGAGTGAGTACTAGAAGGAGGACCTTATTTTTATGGTTGAAAACTTATTATGATAGATTGTTAGGTTCTAAGTCTACACTAGAGTAAGGAATTTCTACAAATGATTCATGTATGGCTTCATTTTCTAGGTTTGTCTCTTGACTATAAGATGAAGAAAGATATATGTAGAATTGCATCGATATTAGGATACCTTCATTAAAATGGATAAATTCATATAAGGTATGATTAAAATCTCATATGCTGAGTCTTAACTGAAATGAATAGTGAATCAAATTTTCTAAAACAAATTTGAATTTAAACAAAAACAATTAGGTTACATTTTAAAATGTAAAATATGAATGGTTGCTTCATAATTGTTTGAACTGCAATGGTTTTGGAAATATGAAAAAATACTATGTTTTCGGAAAGAGTTTATGTTCCAAAAACTAATCAACAAAAAATATCAAAAGTTCTAGTATGGATATGGACAGTAATAATAGTACATAACCTGAAAAAGAATAGGCTCAATAAGTAGATAATCCTCAAAGTAGTCAAAACACTATAAAAAATAGTACCCAAAATATTTTAGTTTTGTCACTGTTTGATGATAGTAGTATAAGAAAGCAGACCAATGTTACATAATATAATACAACCTGTAACAGCCCAAATTTCTTCGCTTAATAATTAATTGTCATTAATCACTTAATTGAAAATGTAGTGAACTAATAACCTGAAAGATATTTTCTTAAAGATCCACGAATTAGGAGTCGAGGCCTGTTTTGATGAGTTCATAATGTAATTTGTATATGAAATACAAATTAGGTTTTTAAAATGGATGAAGTGTTGGAAATGTGAAGAAAAGAGATGTTGGAGGTAAAATGGTTATTTGACTAGAATCTGAAATGCACATCTTTCTTTTTAATATCTTCATTCACTCTTCCAGTTCACTTTGTCAAAAAAGAAATTTAAAGTTTACTTTATTCAAATCGTTATAACTTTCGCAATCTCAACCAAAAATCTCAAATAAATTATTTAAATTCAAGTCAGGAGATTATCCGTAAATCTATACCATCAGTTTGCAATTCGAATTAGATTAAGGCTAGATTTCAGAAATCAAAGGAAATCATCAAAATTGGGTTTCCTTGAGCTTGGATTTTTTGAAGATTTTTTCTATACTCTATGATAACTAGATATTTTAAAAAATCATGTTTTGATGCTAATGTTGGTTAGGCTTGAGTAATGAACTTGATTTGGGACATTACAGATAACAATCTTGCTAAAATTGATGTGTTTGGAATTGAATGTTATTAGCTATGAATGTGTAGTTAATTATTGATTGAATAATTAGTAGAAATGGTAGGACGCTATTGAATGGTAGTATAATCTATCAGTGTATGATGGAGTGTGGAGTTGTTAAATGGTTTGTAAAGTGTTTGACTTCCTGAACGATTCGTCTATTAATTGTATAATGGTGTTCATCTCATGACAAATCATCGAAGATGTGAAATCGAGTGCAAGGCGTATTGGGTGACATAATGTTCCAAAGTGGTGAGATTCGAAGTTGGGGCAAAGGAAGCTAAGATGATAGTCGGGTGGAGTTTGAATGGTGGGATAAATTTCCCCATGGAAATTTACCCCATCCAGGTTCCGTTCTGTACCACTACCATAATTAGCAGACTGGTAGGGTCTTTAACAGTTGTTTGATCAAGGAGGGAAAGGTGTTTGAATTAAAAAGAAATAGGCCATTTTGGGCCCAAAACAATTGTCATACCCAACCAATTAAATGATGAGAAGAGGAGTTGACTAGTTGGAGTTGACCATTAAACTATTTAGATGTAGCCAATTTTGGCTATAGCCAGTCGATAAACTAACCAATTATAATCTATTGACTGATGAGCTGCTAATGAGAATTTCTTAGGGTTTTTCTCCAAAGCGATTTGAAGAACTCTGGGATGCGATATATTTTGTATATAAGGTTAATCAAGACACAATTTTGACTAGTGTACATTATTTTTTGGAGAAAACGATGTATGAAATTTTGGTAGGTTTTCGAGTATTTTGATTTTGAGGCTCACACGGGACCCACAATGATACGTATTCCAAAGCCATTGATTTTGAGCTAGACCAGAAGGGTGTATTAAAGATTTTGAATGACATGAAGGTCATGCATGATGTTGGAGATGCTTTTTGATTTGTATGGTAACTTTTATAGAGTCAACCGAGGGTTTTGAGATGTGATGACTAAGGCATTATGATATATGTATGTATAGTGAGTGTATACCTCTTTGTTTTGACCATGGGGTTATATATTGGTTGGCATTTTATATTGGTCTTAAATTAGTGACATACACAGTATTAGTCTTATAATAATGAATATATATAGTATTGTTCTTATATTAGTAACCATACATAGTATTAGTGTAACACTCTATATTTTTATAATATTATTTAGAATAATTAATTAGGTAAATTAAATAAATAATGTGGAGATTAATAAGTTGATAATTGATTAGCTAAGGGTAGCCATGCCATGTTAATGTGCAAAATAAAATGAAATAACCTAAACAAAGGTGTTAGGAAATAACAAGGGCAATATGGGAAATAGTAAAACCTTATACCCTAAACCCTTGGGAGATAGAAACTCATGTTCATTTAATTTTTCCCAAACTAAAAAACCCTAAGGCTGACCACCATTTTCACTCTCAAGAAGAAGACAAAAGCTAGGAGTCAAGAGAAGGAAGATAATCAACTTAATCAACTCTAATCTCACATCTTACATCTCAAAGATAAGGTGAATAATCATTGCATCCCCTTTTCTTTTAGTTTTCGGTTTTAAGATTAGATCCGAAATGTTTTTGCAAGTATATGCCATGTTTTGATGATTAAAGTTGTATATATAATTGTTGATGGATTATATATGTTCAGTTAAATTTTTATGATATGTTTGACATGAAAACCCTATTTAATGACATCCAAATGCCTTTAAAATGTGAATATAGATCAGAAATGATATTTTTGAGTTGTGTTTCAATTTTCATAATTTTCCGAATTATGGTGGATTTTATATTAATATTCTAGTGAAGGAAATTGTTTATTGGGTTATTAATTATTTTTGGCTAAAATAATAATTATTTGGGGTTGAAATTTTTAGATGTTAGGCAACATATTAAAATAGATTTTCGGGGATTTTTCTTGATTTTTCCTAAGTGTTTTGATGAGTATATAAAATTATTTAAGGTATGCGACTTAGATGTTTTATATATTTAATTAAGGAGAATGGGCATTTTGTAAAATAAAATGATTATTAATTTTGAAAATAGCGGCAACACATTTCTGAAAAGAATTTGTTAACCGATGAAAATTTGACAAACAAGGGGTGGTTAGTTGAAAAGTTATCCTTTTTAAGTTAAAAACAAAGAAATCATACTTTTAGCATGTTTCAACCTATTATAGCAGAAACCTTCCCGCCAAGACCTTCCGACCAGGTCGAGAAGTTCAAAGCTTTCGACAAGGTCAAACCAATGCATATGGTATCAAGTAACTTGGTACGTAATGAATTGGACAAGGTCGAAAGGTTCTTAGCCGAGAGGTTAATGGCTAAAGAGGTTGGAGTATGTTTGTTTTATAAATCAAAAGCTTTCGACTGCTTTGCTCAAATGTTTAAACAAAGGTTTTATTTAAAACCTTTCGACATAGTCGAAAGGTTGTTGCCGCTTTGTTTTGTTTTGTTTGTTTTGAACCATTCGGCAAAGACGAAAGTTATACTTGTTTTAAAACTAGCCGCTTCTCCCAATGCTTTCAAAAGGAAGCCTTCGACTTGGGTGTCTTACCCTTATTTTATGAACTGAAGCATAACCCAAAGCTTTCGAAAGAGTTGTTTTAAATGATATGTTTAAAGCTTTTGAAGCAGAGCTTTCGGCTTGGTCGAAAGGTTGCTTCTAATGATTTCGAAAGGTTTTAAAATAAGGTTTTCCATTTGTTTTGAAGTGAAACCAGTAAGCCTTCGAAAGGTTTAAGTAAATAATTTTGAAAATTTTTAGCTAACTAATTTCGAAAGGTTGAAGATTGATTTCGAAAGGTTAAACTCAATGGTTTCAAAAGGTTTTAGTTGAATGATTTCGAAAGGTTTCAAGAATGATTTCAAAAGGTTTGGTTCAATGGTTTCAAATGGTTTTAGCTAAATGATTTCGAAAGGTTTGATGATCAACCACGAGAAGTTTAAGTTCAACGTTTTCAAATATTTAAATGATTGATTGCGAAAGGTTTAAATGAATGATTTCGAAAGGTTCTGGTTGGAGGATTTCGAAAGGTATAAGTGAATGGTTTCCAAAGGTTTGAGATGGAAGGTTTTCCAAGGTTTTCTAAGGCAATTTTTAAAGAGATTTTAAAGAAGGATGTCCAAAGTTTTATTGTTTTCAAAAGGTTTGATTTCGAAAGGTTTGGTAGTTGAATTTGAAATAGATGATTTCAAAAGAGTAGAAAGAGGTTCTTACAAATGGCTAAGTGTTTTCATCAACTAAAGTTTGAGTAAAGAGGATATATAACATGGTGATATGATTTTTGAGTAAAGTATATAGATTATATGTTATTCCTTGTTTAAATTTGATTTAAAGGTTAAATCGGTTTGGAAATGTTTTCAAGGAAAATTATAGGAGGGGATCCTTAAGAGAAAATGACTAAGATATTAGAATACTAGATGGGACTAGTATGGGGTCGCGCCCTATACATTAGCTATTAGCCCCAGCTAATTGTTGTCCAAAATTTCAGTGTGTAGGGCTTGGTCACAGGTAGGCTAAAATTATGATTACACACCGAAAGGAATATATATTGTATACAAACAGGTTATTGGTGAGCCTGAAAAACCATTATGATCGGGAAGACCTGGGAGATGATTAAGTTAGGGACAGACCGCCCAAAAGTAAAGTATTTAACAGATGGTTAAGGCTTAGAGAATCTAGAAGAAGAATACCTGACGGGTGTTAGGTTAATTTTTATTATATTGTCTGGTAGGCCCGAGTCAGCCAAAGGTTAAAAGTTATCCAAACAAAATTTATGTGTTTGAACAGATAGTTCACTATTACTTGAGATTTATGTATGTTTACATAGTAATTACTTTATAGTATTTAACCATTGTGGATGCAGGAGCACAGTATATGGTTCTGTAAAAGGTTTTGCAAAGATATATTTTAAAATGGATGTTAGTGAAGGGAAACCTGTTCCGCTAAGCGGCGTGGTCTCACTTAACATATTTAACCGGGATTTACAGTATAATTCATACCAAGCTTTATGTCTGACTCGAAGTTTATGTTTTCCCCTAAACTCTCGGGTGCTCAAAACTAATTTGAGTGGGTTGAGGGATTAAGGTCTTTTTCAGGTTTAGTAGGATGAGGAATAAGGCTACTGGAGGCATGCAAGAGGAAAACAGATAGCTATTTAGGATGTGCAGTTCTTGTTATGTTTTGACATATTTCCACCGTGATTGTATTAGGTCTATTATGACCATATGGCTCTAATCAACCAAGGGGGTATCATCATATACCGCTCTTGACATAATTTGGAATAATTATATTCTATCGGTGCCTAAGAACGATTTGAGATTATGTGTTGTGAATGTGAAACAATTGGTTTTGAAATGTAATAAAGTAAAAGCTATTTTGAAATCTATGGTTTGTATTCAAGTGCTTCTGATATTATTGATATCATTAACATAGCCATATTTAGTCGTTAGAAGCTAATACTATAGATAACTGCAACATCTGTAGAACTTAGTTTTGGGCCTCTAGATAGGGTATGTTACAATTAGTCTTACGTTAGTGCCTGTATGCATTATTGGCCTCACATTAGTGACCATACGTGTTAGAGCATGGTAGCTTTAGTCTTATATTAATAACCATATTTGTCGATTTTTAGCCTTAGCAGGAGATCCATGGTTCATTATCCTTATGAGCAATGTTTGGTTTACCATTGAGGCCGTGATGGTTTGTATATGATAGTTTTATCGTATAAATATGCTAAACTGTTGGATGTAGGCAAAGATGTAGATTTTGGTATGGTTCTATTACCTCAAGTGAAACCACTTGGTGTTTTTCATAATATATTTACGTATTGGTAATAATGAATATCAGTGATACTTCCTTTTAACAGACTTTATGTCAAACCTTCTCTTTGTTGATTCTTTATTGTCTAGTCTTTGAGTAAGTTGATATAGAGATGGGGATCTGTGCTAGCCAAAGTCTATTCATAGAGTCGTTGATAAATTACCGCTGTGATTATATCTTTTCGGTTATTAGTGTATTGACATGTAAACTAATGTATTATTTTGAGACACTTGTTCATATGGGATTTGATGTATCATTGACTTTTGTATTACAACATTGAACCTTATGTCTCTTTATATGATATGCATCTAGTCTTCTACATATTTATGGTAATATTATATTTTATTTCCTTCCACTATGAAAATTATTTTGTTGCAATAATGGTCTGTGATATTAATTATTGTTTACATATCTTATGCTTAATGAAACATCATCTTTAATGCTATTGGGAAAGCGGTTGCTTGTATACATAGATTCTAGGTGTTATGGAAAGTGGGTCATTACATTTATTATCAGAGCTTAGATTACCCAATCACCATAAATTAGGATAAGTTGACAGAGTGTATTTGTATTTTATATACTTATAAATATAGCATTTAGGCACTCACAGATTTGTTTCTAGCATCTTGTACCATCTTATGGGAAAGTTGCTCATAATTTCCATCTATAGAGAGCCTTATGAGTCGCGCCACTCATGCAATGAACCCTAGGGACAATGTTGAGGTTCTAGATCTACGTATGCCAGCGTTGTTTTGGGGACACCTTCAGGCTACAACATAGGGTAACCGACCTCTAATGAGTGTCCCTCTTATACCTATAGTAACTTGGGTGATGCATATTCCTCCACATCCCTACTACCCGTTCTTGATTTTCACCGACTTTGTAGATATTACCTCTATATAGGAGGCAAGTCTTATTTAGGGATGTAGCCTTTTATTGATACTTAGGCATGGCTCTACACTAGTGAGCAGATTGATGACATGTCACTTAACACTTTGGTAAAGAGATGACTTGCTTATAAGCAACTTCAAGAAGAAGCTTTGTGTTGGTGGGATATTGTAATTGGAGAGGTGGACGAGCATGCTATGACTTGGAAAGAGTTTCTAAGATGGTTTGAAGCTCGGTTTATTTTTTAGCCGAGATGGGCTTGCAAGACGAGAAGTTCTTGTATCTCCATAAAGGTAATAAGACTATGAAGGAGTATATATATGAGTTCACACTTTTGGCTTGTTTCCGAATGAATATGATTAACATTCCAGTTAAAAAGGCTAAGAAATTTCCTATGGGACTCAATCAACCTCTTAAGTACCTTCTTTAGCCATATTTCTGTGAGTGATACTTTTGAGAGTCTTGTAGAAGTGGCTTTCTAAACACTTTTTCTCAAGTGGTTCTAAAGAGCAAGAAGATAAGGTGGAAGTGAAGTCGAATTTATAAGGTAAGAAGAGGAGAAAAAGGAACAAGAATAACCAAAGCCAAAAAGAAGGAAGTAGTGACTTATAATATGTTCCATTTGTAGTGGCACTTTACTAAAGACTGTAGAGTCAACCACCAAGGGAAGAAATATTTCAGTTGGGATCAACCGGGACAATTCAAGAGTAAATGCCCAACTCTTCCAAAAGGTGGGAAAGTGATCAAAGATTATGCTATCTAAGCACTCCTCCATAACCTGATAAGGGGAAAAACAATAACATGGAAGGTATGCTTTCTATTTATGAATTTCATATTCATGTGTTATTTGATACGTGGGCTTCACATTCTTTTATCTCTAGTCATCTTGTTGATAATTTACGTCTAGTGCCCCATGTTATCAATAATTCCCTTATTGTGTAGGATCCTGTTGAGGATCGACACACCTTTCTTTGATATGAAAGGACATTAAATTATCTAAGGGTGGGTTTGGGTTTTCCTATGATGCTTTTGTGCTACATTTTTTGGGCTATGGTCTTAAACTAGGGATGGATTGAATGGAAAAGCATGGTGTTGTTATATATTATGATAGTCGTGTGGCCTGTATGAAGGATAGTGGAGGAAGGAGGTTAATGTGTATTGTGAGACTAATAATTCTACGATGTTGAGTTATCTCCTTGGATATCTCTTACGATAGCGCAAGTCCCAATTGGTGGTAATTTTGTGAATGTGTTTGAAGAGGTTTCAGGTTTACCTCTTCATTGAGAAATTGAATTATGTACGGATTTAGAGCGAGATGCAAAGCCAGTTGTCTTACCTATTAGGCGAATGGCTTTGAGAGAAAGAAGAGAACTTGTAACACCTTGTAAATTCAACCATAGATAAATTAGATAAATTAAAGTAAAAGAGATAGAGAGAAAAATGAAAATTTTGCAAAATTTGCAATTTGGCCATGAAAGTTATGCCGTTGCGTTCATGGTGAAATTTTGATTAATTTCCATATATAGGTTGAAAACGGAGCTTAAATGGAAAAGTTATGGACGTTTGAAATTTTCAGGTTTAAAGTAATTTAAATAGAATTCAAATTCAAATGAATAATTACTTTTAAAATTTGAAATTCAAAAGTTAATAGTAATTAGACTTGGGGGTAACTAAGCATTAAAATTAACATTAACGTTAAAGTAAAATTAAAGAATATAATAAATAAAAAACAATAGCACCAAAAATCTTCCCAAAATAAACGTCATGGTTGACCGCTCCCTAGGGCCGTCAACCGCTAGCGGTCAACTAGTAGGATAGGGCGGTGAACCGTTGAAAGTGAATTACGGCTAGGGTTTGTGAACTTGAAACGTTTCAGATTTAATAATTTCCAACCGACCTTCATCTAACGGTTCTGATACGTTCTAACCACTATAAATAAGACCCAAGACCCATCACTTTTATTCAAAAATATTTTATGAACAGTAGCAAAGCTCTGTAAGTTCATCTCTTTAAGATTTAGAAAAACTTCATAAGGGTTTCAGATAAGAAATCCTATAAATCTATCTTTGCATAGTGTTTATGAATCTAACGTTTATATAAAAATCTCATGCTGTATATATATCAAGAAGAAGAGATCTGATAAAGATTCATCAAAGACGTGTCTAATCCAACGAAGCCAAAGCTAAGTATATACCGTGAGTGGAAATCTTAGCTTTTCTATTTAGTAATTGATTAGTATAGTTTGGGTTTGAATATCAATTCTACGTAGGAATATCAATTCTATGTTGGAATATAAGTTGTTTATGACAAAATAATTGAAATAGTGTAGATTTGCAATTTTGATAATCTTACCTTCTATTCCACTCCCTTATTCTTTTCTTTGAATTTGGTTAAAGGATTTCGGTTAATAAATAATGTGCAAGGTACGAATTTTATTCGTAGTTTCCATTGCTTATTCCCATGAATTAAATATAAATTCCTTTGTTAATTTTAGCATGAAAGAGGATTTGAATAGAGCAAAAAAATTTGAATTGTAAGTTTCCGCCATCAATATATTCCATTATTTAGGTGTAATAAGTTGAGTTTGAATTTTTATTGTATACAAGTCTATTGATTGGAATTTTCGAATATGAATATTGGAATTTTGGTAATTGATAATATGGGATAAGACTTGTATAATTGTTGAAAGAATTGACATTTAAAGGCTAATTTAGGGTAAACTCCACATGCTTAGGAATTACTGGGCACGTGTGTATGTGCGTCTGTGTGTGTATATATCAGCGTAATCAACATATAATTATAACGTATAATTTCATAGTTAAATAGGTTATTAATTTTATTAAAATCCCCCTTAGTAAGGTAATTAATATTAAAGGCGAAATAAAAAAGATTCCTTACAAGGCCTTGATTTTGAAAATGGTAAGGTGTGTAATAATTTATCTAGAGTGTGATATAGTTTATGACTAAGTTATATGAATACGAGGTCTGTCAAAAACACATGGAAGTTTGCCTAGCTAATCTGGCTACTGGTAGTGTGACTTTGGGGTCGATGTAGACATTGCATGTAATAAGTAACTACAATGATATGATGTTAGTCCCAAATTCTATAAGGTAAATCTGCCCAGCTAATCTGGTTACCAGTACCTATGAATAGTCGGGCCAATGTGAGACGTCACCGGGGGGTACGAGTCATAATACAAAGGACCTGCTTTAGAGATTGAAAGTATTAAGCGGTTGTGTGAGGGCTTGGCTTTTCTCCATGTAGGAAGTAGCAAATGATCCAGGTTATGGGTTAGGCACAGTAGAGGATATCTCGAGAAAGGGCCCGCTTCAATAGGAAGTGTTAAGTGGCCGAAGAGATTCCATGCAATGTCAGCTAGATATTTACTAGTGAGAAGTATGCCTTGGGATTTTAGGTAGTAAATGACTTGGACCTGCCTTAAATAAGGTATTAAATGGTCGGAGTCTGTCTAATTTCCTTTAAAAGGTATTAGGTGACTTGAGTACTATCTCTTATATTGGTAGAACATTATGGACAATATATATTGGTTATTTGGTTGATAGCAAGTTAGCTATGGGATTATATTTGGAAAGCCTTTTTATGTAAGTTTTAGAAAAGCTTTTGGGATTATATTTGAAAAGACTTATGTTGTAGGTAGAAATGTAAGAAATATTCCTATATTTCTTATACTGCCCAAGTAATAATATAGCAAGGCTTGGGATTTTATTCATCAGACCAGATTGCATGTTGATGTAGCGTGATAGGGGGTTCTCATACTATGAATGGCAGCAAAAATTTGCCTTTTATCCCTACAGGACCCGACAATTTGGGTTGACGGCGAATGTCCAGAGCAGTCGAGAAGCTGGCCATAAAAATCAGGATGCTTAGGATTACCATTTGTTGCCACCACCATTTTAGGGTGACTGTTACATTTAGTATCAGAGCTTAGGTTACCCGATCAATGGGGAAAAACATACGCATGAGAGACGTACTTGTTATTTTTGAAAAGATTTTTCCTAAAACCCCTATTATATATTTATACACACATACTTATTAGTACAAATACAGATATTAGACATCTAGAAAAGATGTCGAGCACAAAGAAAGAAAAGTAACCGGGCATTTAATAAAGGATAACAAGCTTCAAGCAAGCCCGAGATGGCGTCGAACCTCTATAATCAAGGGGTGTCGAATGCTCAAGTGTAGAAGGAATTCCGAGCTTTTAGGGGTATCGAGTTCCATGCAGTTGGTAAGCATGAAAGATATCAAATACAAACACAACACGAAGGGTTACTAAGTCAGAAAAGAGCCAGATCATCAAGCACTCAAAATTTAACAAAAGATGACAAGCTTCATACAAATGTCGAATGTCTAAATGTAAAAGATTGTCGAACTTCTATGGTAAGAGGGGTGACGCATACTCAAGTAATTAGTAGATGTAAAAGGTGTTGAACCTATAAAGATACCAGGCTCTGAGCGTTTAATATATGTAGAAGTTATCTAGCTTGAATTAAGGAAGGAAGATGTCGAGCCTCAACAACCATGAGAGTTGTCGAGCATGAAAGGCGGAAGAGATGTTGCATCTCAACAACTTCTAATGATGCCAAGCATATAACACACGGAAGCAGTATCTAACATCAACAGATATCGAGTTTTTATGATGTAAAGGCTATCAAATCCAAAGACAGCCAGGAGAAGTATTGAGCCACTACAGCAAGGGATGTCAAAGAATAAGTAAAAAGAAGGATGCCAAACATTTAAACCTAGAATGAAGGTGTCAAGCTTCTAGAGACTGACGAGAAGCTACTAAAAGAAAGTTGTATTGCCAAATTTATGAAAGCAAATGGTGTCGAGTATCATCAATGGGAAGAGGATAACGAGTTATGCCCATATTGAAGGATTGTCGAGCTTTGGCAGTGTTAGAAATATAGAGTTTCACCAACATTAAAAGTATATCAAAGGTATGGATGTCGAATAATATCAATTCATACATAAAATGCACTTCATGTCGAATAGACACGTGGCAGCCAACCATCCTGCCGATACCTCTATAAATAAGGACTCCACTGCTACTTGGAAGGGGAAAAAATTCTTCTTTCCTCACTTCTTAGATTTTTAAAGTTGTACACACTAAATTGATTTGGGGATTTTAGAGCCTATTATACTCTTGTGACATTAGCACATAAAGCCATGGAGATTTGACAACTGCATAGAATATTTCTCCGAGGGATTGTAATTCTCGAATTCTACACATAAGGATTTGGATAATAAACTTTTTGCATATCATACTTCTTTGGGATGGCTACACTTGAATTCTTCAGGGTTAATGTTTTCTCCTTAAAATTCATTTTTAGCTTAACAAATTTACCTAAGAGTTCTTTTGAAACAGAAGTGCCTAATGATTCATTAACCTGTGTATTTCAGGAAAAACAAACTGACCTGCAAAGAAATGAGAATTTCAATACTTCTAAAGATTGTTTGGATTACATAATACAACAACAAGATAACTCAAGTTCATATAATATAGACCCTTTGTAAAATTCCGAGATAAGTTTCTCCTTACTAAACTTGACTTTTTCAGGAGAAAGAGTGTGCAAGGAGAGTGGAATAGCCTCAATCATAAGAAGGTTCCAACATTCCCTAGGATGAGGATTGGACCCATGTTCATTCAAATATCTGTTAATTAAATGCCTAAGTAACCCCTCACTCTCTTTCCCTGGAAAAGAAAATTAAGTAAAGAGTTTGTTGGAATAAACTTTATAAATAAATTATACTAAAGTGTTCCTATGTTCAATAAGCATCCAAAAGGGTGTGGTTAGCTCTACATATCCCTTAGAACTCTTCCCCGATGAAGGTGGGATCTTTTCAAGAGTCGAGCTGTGTGTTTTTCTTTGAAATTTTTTAATCGATCGACATAAATGCGAAGACGCCTATATTTTTCAGACAAGTTGTTATGATCTTCAATCAATCTCTTAATTTCTCTGTTTTGTCGCAACACTTCCCTCTTACTCTCTTCATGCAAAATATTAAATTGATATTTATTTCTTTATTTTAGCTAAAAAACCAGACTTATTAACTAAGGCTAACAGATAATTTTAAGTACTTAAAGGTTGTAAGCTATATACCTATACTACAGGATCTTATGAAGTAGGAACCTGTGTTTCCTCCTTATCTGATTCTTTATTAGCAGCTTGAGCATCCTCTGCTTGGGTTTCTTCTTGAAAAGCATTATTAGGACCGGGGAGGTCGAAGAGATCCATATCATGAGGAGAAGGGCCTAAGTCCTAACCATCTGATCCGCTACCGCCATCTCTTGGTCCTTTCTAATCCTCACTACCATCGCCGCCATCCCCATCATCATCGTTGTCGTCGTTGTCATTTTCATCTTCCTTTTCATCCTTCCCTTTATCATTATCTTCATCATCGCCAAATAGAGGATCATCAAAATATAATTCTCTTAAGGGTAGATAGGAGCCTCTTCTAGAAACTCATCTTAATGTGATCTAGAAAATTTTCCTAGGTTGAGATCGAACTTCCTTTTAAATTTTTCATTCAAATCCAGGAGTGAAGGAAATTCTAATCTAGGATACATCGCTATGTTATCAAAGTATGCAATATAGAGATCATTTCGTAGCATCATTCCCTAATTTTGGGTAAGGCTTGATTAATATAGTTAGAAATCTTTGGCATCTTTAATGATGTTGTTTGCATAGATGAGGATGGCATCTTTAGTTTCCAACTGACTAGCCAATTGAGCCTTTTCTTTTTTGGCCAGCTTAAGCTCTCCCTCCAAAGCCTTCACCTTTTCTTCGGCTGCTAGCTTAGTTTTCCTCTCCTGTTTTATGATAGAGGCAAGTTTATCCTTTTCTGAGATAACCTCATCTTCTTCATTGCGACATCAAACACTTGGCCCTCATGAAACTTGAACCGATTTGGCAATGAAGAAATTTGCTTCTTAAAATCTAGAACTTGAAAAATAGATTCTTGAGAAGCTTGTTGGAGAAAAACATGTGCTTTAGCACCTGAAACATATGAAAATTATGTAATAACTAAGGATATATTAGGTCACAACTTGAATTACTTAGGCTCATAAAGATACGTATTGTTAGGAGTGTTGAAAAAGAATATGAAGATGGTCCCTAGAAAAAGCTGAGGCCTATAGTGGCAGAAGGGAAGCAAAAAATTGGGACTGGATGACTAAGCAGACTAAGTTGTCAAAACCTGAAGGGATAGGTTGGAAATTAGCCTCTGAAGGAAGAGATTCGGGTGGTGGAGAAGTCAGGCCTAACACGTGATATGAACGTTGGAGAACGGTAGCAGACGTTAGAGTCATAATATCTAAACTTATGTTTGATTGTGCAGATCCTGAACTAATAAAATAGGATCAGCAGGGCCGGATTCTTTGTAGACCATAGCCAGTTCTATGTTTGATTTTTCTTCAATAGCAATGAGAGTTTGGCCTTGTCCAAGATAAGGCCTCTTGTTCAACGAAGAGATTAAGTCACCTGATAAATTGTTGGAGCCCCTTTTTCTTTTATGACCCTCCACATAAATATTCTCAAGCACTTTAGCAGTAGAGTCCTCAATGGGGCAGCATCAGTAGGGGCGACCGATACAGAAAAACAAGTCTTAGCCTTGTTGGATTTAGAGACTATAACTACAAGAGCAGACCTAAATCAGAAGAAAAATCATAGGATAGTGATGTAGGAAAATTTTGTTGAAAATTAAATAAAAACTTACCAGAAGAGTCGTGGAGAATAAGGGAAGATTTAGAATAAGAATCTGGTTTGCCAGCAACCAAGGCTTGTCTCCCATGAGCATCTTTCTTCACCATAGGAGGTTCTACAAGAACCTTATGGTTCTCCAGGATCAAGGAGTATTTTATAAGATTGACTTCAGTTAAGATCCTACGTCTGTCTCCTATAATTTGGGATGCTAAGCTTAAAGTACCAATTGTGTCAATAATGGAAGGATTAGTCCCCTCAGAGGCAAGATCTGAAAGTGGATGATCACTATAAGACAATAATAGAATACAATATACGTAATAAAGGAAAAGACGACAGGACTTACTACGGACAGAGAAGGACCCTATAATTTTTGGAGTGTGGCCTTAAACATAGAAGAATTGGTTCTTGCAATGTCTAGATTTGTTAATCAAGTTAGTGATCGAACTTTTCCAAGGGAGAAGACGATACACAGTACCCGTTGGCTGATTCGCCACTTTGACGGGAGTTACTAATGAGCGAAGGATATCTACATCAAGAGAAGGAACTTTAGCTTCTCTAGCTATGATCTTGAAACAACTTAAATAAGTGTAGGAAATGGGTAGAAATTTTATTAGGGCAATGCCTAGGTGATCTAAGTATTGGATAAAGAAGTTAGAAAGAGGAAGTTAACCAGAATGCCAAATATGAATCTACGTGAAAGCAAAGGAACCATCTGAGCCTACTAAATGGTCCCGCAACTCTAGACTCTATATCAGTAATCCTAAATTGTTGTAGGATGGTATCGACTTCATCCTGGGTAGTTAATAGGAGATGGGACAAGCCTATAATCTCCTTTTTCTGAGGCAAGAGAGACTTTGGAGCCTTTACCAGCTTTCTTGCTAGCTATTTATCTATCAGATGATGCTACATAAGATTAGGGAAGTATTATATATTTTATAAGAAGTTTGAAATACTTTAGAAAATGTTATGGATAAGTGGAATTCCTAAATATAGATGCAAGAAAAGTGAGCAATTAGATGTCTAACCTATGAATCTTAATTAATTGAAAACTATTTAGTTCATAATAAAATGCCAAGACCATGAATGGCTATCGAATTTATAACTGTACGATAGTTCACTAAGTAGTCCAGAGCTAGATATCAAACCTGTAATGACATGTCAATTCATAGCTACTTTGCACCTTCACAATTAATCCAAAACTCATTTATAATTATTGATTTCATAGAACGATGTTAAATTCATAACTAGCCACTAGGTTTAAAAAAAGAATCAAAATCATAGTGAGATTGCAATTGAGTGTTGAACTTGTGGTTTTTTATCGGTTCTATGGCAAGGTAATGATTTCGTAAATTGTTAATGTTCAAAGTTTTTTAATAGCACTTTAACTAATTATTAAGTTTAATGTCGAATGTATAAACAACTAATGAATTCATAACTAATTGAAAATGTTATAATTGCGTTCCAAACCCATAGTGCAATGTCAAACTTACACGAAATATCGAATTTGTAACTATGTGACAACCCTTTAAGTAGTTGCCTAATTATAAAAGTATAGCAACTCACTTTAAGGTTGTCGAGTTCATAACTGAATATCGATCCTTCAAACAATTGTCAGATTCATAACTGGTCATCAAATTTCTATAGCTGTCGAGTCTCTAATTTATTATCGAATTTATAACTAGTTAGTGAGACCTTAAATAGGTACTGAATTTCAAATTAGATGTCTAGTTTTAAGACAACTAATGAATATGTGAATTGGTAACTAATTAGTGATAGGTTGTCAAATTTTAGGTGGATACCGAGTTTTTAGCAGTTAACTAAATTCTTAATTAAATGTAAAATTTCTAAAAAGGCGTCAATCCATATCATTAAAGTCCAGAAAATTATCAAATTTCTAGAAAGTTGTCAAATGCACGATGGCCATCAAATTACCAAAAAGCGATGTATTGTAATCGATGTTTGAATCCAAACGCCTAAATTTTCAAATTACAAAATACACAAACTTGAATGCTATGGAGGTCGATTTTTTTTTATTAAGATGAGGAAATTAAAATTGCTATTTCAAGATTAACTTGTAGGTAAAAGCTTGAAAAAGAAGAAGAAGTAAGTATTTATTGGAAGAGAGAGAAGAGAGACGAAGCATTGATTTTAATTTAAATGAACGAATGAGATTAAAGCAGAATACTAATGGGAGGCAGTGTTAATATCGAAAAGCAGCAACGTCAAATGTCGAGGTGGCAATGTCAGTAACAAGGCAGCAACCTGAAAAGTTAGTTATACTAAATTATAATAAGCTTCTTCTATACAAGGGGGAGGGTAAATGTTACTATAAATAAAAATATCGAATATCTAGAGAGGATGTCGAGCATAGAGAAAGAAAAGTAATTGGGCATTTAATAAAGGATAGAAAGCTTCAATAAATCCCGAGAAGGTGTCAAACCTCTATAATCAAGGGGTGTCGAATGCTCTAGTGTAGAAGGGCTCTAGTGTATAAGGAATTCCGAGCTTTTAGGGGTATCGAATTCCAAGCAGTTGGCAAGTATGAGAGATATCAAATACAAACACAATACAAAGGTTTACAGAGCCAGAAAAGAGCCAGGTCATCAAGCACTCAAAATTTAACAAAAGATAACAAGCTTCAAACAAATATCGTATGTCTAAAAGTAAAGGGTTGTTGAACTTTTATGATAAGAGGGGTGACGCATACTCAAGTAATTAATAGATATAAAAGGTGTTCAAAATCTAAAGATGCCAGCTCCAAGCGCTTAATAAATATAGAAGTTATCAAGTTGAATGAAAGAAGGAAGGTGTCGAGCATCCACAACCATGAGAGTTGTCGAGAATGAAAGGCGGAAGAGATGTTGCGTCACAACAACTTCTAAAGATGCCAAGCATATAACACATGGAAGTAATGTCGAACATTAACGGATGTCGAGTTTTTATGGTGTAAAGGCAATCAAACCCAAAGACAACCGGGAGAAGTATTGAGCCACTACTGCAAGGGATGTCAAAGAATAAGTAAAAAGAAAGTTGACAAACATTTACGCTCATAATGAAGGTGTCGAGATTCTAGAGACTGACGAGATGCAACTAAAAGAAGGTTATATTGCCAGATTTATGAAAGCAAATAGTGTCGAGTTTCATCAACGAGAAATAGATAATGAGTTACATCAATATTGAAGGAACGTCGATCTATGGTAACATTAGAAATATCGAGTTTCAGCAATGTTAAAAGAATATCAAAGGTAGGGATGTTGAATAATAGCAATTCGAAAATAAAATGCATTTCATGTCGAATGGAAATGTGGCAGCCAACCCTCCTACCGCTACCCCTATAAATATGGACATTACTACTACTTAGAAGTTGTGAATTCTTCTTTCCTCATTTCTTAGATTTTTAAAGTTGTAAACCATAAATTGATTTGGGAATTTTAGAGCTTATTGTACTCTTGTGACATTTGCACATAAGACCTTGGAGATTTAACAATTGCATAGCATATTTCTCCGAGGGATTGTAATTCTCGAATTCTGCACATAAGGACTTCGATAATAAACTTTTTGCATAGCATACTTCTTTTGGATGACTACACTTGGCTATTATTGAATTATGGATGAGCATATAACTATATTCTGGACCTGATTTTAAATAGCAAACAAGGATATGACTTCACTTGGACTCAAACTAGGCCTATTATACCCTACATATTTTGTTAGCAATGAAATTTGGTAACAACACTTAATTAAGTTTCATACTTTTGCAACAAAACCTGTTTTGAACCCTTAAATGTTTGACAAGTTTTCAACATGTTAACGTTCGATTTAAGGTCCAATTTTTGAACATAAGCAATCTACTTATAGTACTTAATAACCATGCAAAGAAACTCCTAAGGATTTCTTTACAAAATTATATTAAAAACATCGAAAACAAGGCATTTTACGAAGTGCTCATATAATGACATTTTCGGTCCTAACTTTTGCAACTTCGTTCAACCAGTTTTATAACCATTTAAACTTTGATATTTTATAGTAAGAATTACACATATAGTGCTTATTAAAACAACAAAGAAACCCCTAAGAATATCTTTTGAAATCATATTAAAAGTTGCCGAACACAAGGCATTTTCAAAGTATATCCATAGTGACCTTTTCACTATAACTTTTGCAACTTTGTTCTACATGTTCTATAACTTTTCAAACCAATTCTTTGTTGTCACATACATTATGAAAAGTGTAGATCATAACCAAAATATATACTTTCACAATATATTCATATATAACTATTTTGAATAAGTTAAAGATAAGAGATTTTGAAGTGCACTTATAGCGACTATTCTCGCTTCAAACACTTTCAAACACACTTCAACTTCACTCACGACCAAACCAAACTTGTAAACACAAAGTCTAGGCTACGGTACATGTTTTAAAGGATCATAAAAGTGATAATATTACATGTAAAGTTGTCACTTGCTTTCTAAAGCAAGGGGTCCAAAAGTGATAACTTTTATTAGTTAACTTTACTTAAACTTTATATTCAAGTACACAACATACACACATGCAAGATATGTATAATTCAACGGTGAGTTAACTCATTTAAATCCATGCTAAAACTAAGCACAAGCGCATAAGAAAACATGAACACTTCCTACCTTCCCCAAACATCCAAAGCTTCCACCTTTGCTTCCATTTTGCACTAGGCCACCTCCATCTCCCCATCAATGCTCACATCCTAGATAAGTTGGGTGGATTTTTCTCCTTTTCTTCAACTTTTGGCTTGCTTTCACTTATTGCCATGATGTTAAAGACCTTTGCCAAAGTTTAAGAGGGATTGAAGTTGATTTGTTCTGATTAGAGATTGATTAGCGAAGATAGAAATGGACTAATGCTAAGTTGTTTTTACCTTTGAAAATTAATAAATGATTTAATGTAATATTATAAAGAGCCTTATGTAGAAATGGCCAAGTGGTAACCACTCATCTTTTACCCTCCATGGATGGTCACCATGCATGCTTCCTTCCATGCGCCTCACTTCCCACCTCACACCCATAGAAAAATATCTTTTACAATCTTCACCAAAACATCTCTTTCCTTAATCCTTTTGTTAATCTTTAACTATTCACATTTAGTTAGCCATAGACACTAAAATATTTTTAGTTGCTAATTAATTACACATTAATATATTAGACATGCCCAAAAAGTTTGAATGACTTTTATCCGTTCGTCAAAGTATCGATAATTCTTTTATTTTAAGCTTCCTGACATTTTAACTTTTCAATTTCTGTCGCACGCTCTAAAGATACTTTTGACCTCTTCAGCGCTGCTTTCATACATTCACGGTACTGCTTGTGTATATCAGTAATGTAATCGATGGTCATTTATGGCCATGATTTAGGACCCTCTTCAGATTAGGAGGGCAAAAGAACCCTTCAAAGCATAGGTTTGGAAGCTCTTCTCGAAGTTGTTCCATGCGAGCAATTGGATCGATCATAGGATCTTCGGCAATGATTTCGACTTTGGTACTTTCCTTGCCGGGTGCTGCTATTTTATTTTATCTAGTCTTATGATTACTGCTAAAATTAATGTTTGGAGTAACAGTTCTATGAAGTGTTTTGTTTTTGAGTATTTCTGTTTGAGTATCAACGTGCCCTCCCAGTTCACGGGGCTATTTACTTCGAACACCTTACAAATGACCGGTTGATCCAAGTGTTCATTTATTATTGTCTTTTTATCACCGGGCTTGCTTTATGGTTCCTTACCTTGGGAACTTATGATTTAAACAGCTTAATTACAAATTTATTATTGGTCAACAATTGGAATTTTCTGCTGATTTGTAGCATTTTTATTTTGTTGGATTCATGCCCGTTGCTCTCGATAATAGGAGTGAGTTGATACTTGTTATTCCTGCAACGGGCGAGTTTTACCGGTATTCTCGGGGCAATACCGGTACTTAAAATTATGTGCAGCTTATGAAATGCACGGCTTTTAGAAGTGTGCATGGCTTGTGCGATGCACGGCTTTCCTGACCGATATGACCCATCGATCCAGAGCGATTTTGGAACTTCTCGACGTTACCAATCTTTGGGCAATGTGAGGAGTTTATGCTTTTCAAGAGCATGATTCCACAGCTCGAAAGGTAGTGCGCAGCTTATGGGATACACGGCTTTGATTTGAGCCTTCTCGGTGCTGCCGGAGCAACATCAGTTATTAGAAGGCGGGGATCGTGTTCCGCCGTTCCAACAGTTTGAGTCGATTTGCTTCAGTCGACCCGGCAGGTAAGTAGGCCATACTTGAGCATGATTCCACTATCCCAAGTAGCGATTAAATGGTTTATAGCTGATTTGACCCCGTCAACCCAATAGGTTACTTTTATGAACGCAGTTTTATTAGTTCAGAAAGCAAAGCAATTTCATTAAGAAAGGTTGGGTAAATTCTATCTATTTACAATGCCGTCGGCATTCCAAGGTGGCTTATTTGCTAAAAAGTAGAAAGTACAAAAGATAGTTTTAGATAAAGTAAGGACGCAGTGATTCACTATTCCATGCTCAGGGAATTTGGATTACGTTCACGGTTGTCAGTTTGAAAGTTCTGTCCTCCAGCTGTTGATTGACTATATACAGCCCTTCCCAGTTCGGTCCAAAGGCTCTCCGTATGGGATAGACTCTTTTGAGGACGAGGTCTCCCACTTTGAAGGTTTGGTTGCAAACTCTAGAGTTGAAATACCGTGCGACCCTTTTTTGGTGAGCAGCGGTCCTCAGTTCGGCTTCTTCCCTCTTTTTGTCAATCATATCAAGCGACTCGAGTAGGAGCTGCTCGTTTTTCTTTTGATTGAAATTCTGTCTTCGATGGTAGGGGACTTCTAGTTTTACGTGGATCATTTCTTTTGAACCATATGCCAAAACGAACGGGGTATGCCCGGTTGCTGCTTTGTCTGGTTCTATAAGTCCATAGTACATATTGCGAACGGTCATGGGCTGACCATCTACATTAACTCTATTAAGGGAGTTCTTTTAATCTTTTTGAATCTTTGGCATCAATTACACCATCTGGCATAACCTGCTACATCACGATTTACCATTGGCCGGAAATATCCATACCGGAGGATTTTCTTTGCAAGGGTTTGCCCATACATATGGTCTCCGTAGTTGCCTTTGTGAACTTCCTTCAGGATCCACCGAGCTTTGTCATCGATCACACATCTGAGTAAGGAGGTAGAGAACTCCCTTTGGTAGAATATCCCATCCCGTATTATGAATCACGGTGCTTTCCAGAGAAGATTTTTCTGCTGGTTTCTATCTGTAGGAAGGGTTCCTGTAAGCAAATAGTCTTTGATTGGCGTCATCCACGTTTCTGGTTCGACAGTGCTTTCAAAAATCCAGAAAATATCTATTTTTCTTATACTTGTAGCGGTCAGGGTCTCAACAGAGACTAGTCCCAACGATTGAGCTTCTCTGTAGCTGGCCGGTTTGGCTAAGTAATCAGCCTTCATGTTTTGCTCCCTCGGGATGTGAGTTACGGTGTAGTGTTCGATGTCGTTCAGCAACCCTTGTACTTTAGATAGATATGGAGCAAGTTTCTCCCCTCGAGCCTGGTATTCACCTTTCACCTAGTAGGCGACTAGTTGAGAGTCGCTGTAGATTTGAACGGACTTTATTCTCAGTTCCTTCACTACTTTCAGTCCTGCTATCAACGCTTCGTATTCTGCCTCGTTATTTGTCACAGGGAATTCCAAGCGTAGGGCATACCAAATGGCTCGTCCTTCGAGGGTTTCAAGCACCACCCCTGCCCCTGAGCAGAGGTTGTTAGACGCACCATCGACGAAGAGTTTCCATCGTGTTTCAATTTTGGATGGTATTTCTTCCTCATCATCCCGGATGGTAAACTCGGTGATGAAATCTCCCACGCTTGCCCACATTGATTGCCCTTCTCGGATGGTAAGTCATATCATATTGGCTCAATTCGATATTCCATTTGAGGAGTCGCCCGGAAGTTTTGGGTCGGTACAATACTTGGTTTAAAGGGTGATCAGTCGGTACTTTGATCGGGTGTGCCTGGAAATATGGTCGTAACTTCCTAGATGCAATCAAGAGGCAATACGCTAGCTTTTCCAATTTCAGATAATTTTTCTCGGCTCCAGTAAACCATTGCTAATGCAGTATATGGGTAACTGAATCCTAGTTTCTTCACGCACAAGGGCAGCGCTCAATGCATGAGGTGAGACTGCTAAGTAGATGAACAAGCCCTCAATGTCCACTGGCTTTGATAGGACTGACAGGGCTTCCATGTGTCGCAGCAATTCTTCAAATGCAGTTTGACAAGACTCATTCCATTCAAAGTTCCTCTTTCCTTTCTTTAATGCATCAAAGAATGGTATGCATTTGTCGGTGGCTTTCGAGATGAACGGACTTAGCGCTGCTACTTTCCCAATCAAGCTTTGTTATTCCTTCTTGTTCTTCGAGGCTTGGACTTCTCGTAAGGCAGTTATTTGCTCTAGGTTTGCCTCAATGCCTCTGGCACTCATTACGAATCCTAAGTACTTTCCAAAGGCTACCCTTAAGTGACATTTGAGTGGATTGACTTTCATTCCATATTTTCAGAGTATTTCAAATATTTCTAGAAGATTATCTAGGTGATTGGTTGCTACTCATGATTTCACCAACATGTCATCCACATAGACCTTTATGGTTTTTCCGATCTGACACTTGAACATGGTGTTTACTAATCTCCAGTAGGTTGCCCTTGCATTCTTTAGACCAAATGACATTACCCTGTAGCGATAATCCTAGGTCGATGGTGAAGCTGGTGTTTTCCTGCTCAGGCTCGTGCATCAGGATCTGATTGTAGCCCGAGTACGTGTCCATAAATAATAGCAGTTCATGCCCAGCCGTTCCATCCCCAAGCTGGTCAATTCTGGGCTGTGGAAAACTATCCTTCAAGTAGGCTTTGTTTAAGTCTGAGTAGTCGATGCAAGTTCACCATTTCCCGTTGGACTTCATGACCAAAACCAGGTTAGATACCCATTCGGGTAGGTTTCATTACGGATAAAACCATTGGCCATCAGTTTGTCTACTTCTTCTCTCAATGCCTTGGACCGCTTGGGGCCCAGGCTGCGCCTCTTTTGCATTACTGGTGTAAACCTGGAGTCAATGTTGAGCGTGTGGCATGCAATTTCTGGCGATACTCCACACATATCAGAATGTGTCTAAGCGAACACATCCAAGTTGGCATGGAGAAATTTGGTGAGTTCTAATCGCATCTTGTTTCCCAAGGTGTGATCCAATTTTCAAGACCCATGTCGGGTCATCCATATCGATGGAACAGACACCGTCAATTCTGCTAATGCTGCTTGATCCTCTCGTGAACTCTTCTTTCTACGGTCCAAAGCCTTATCGAATCGGGTATGGTCCCCAAGCCAAGGGCGCCTCTGTAGTTGCTATTCGACATGTTCGCGAATGTGGATAGTTCTACCCACATTTTTCCCTTTCTTTTCTTTTGGATTCGCGTAGTTCTGCAATGTAACATTCTCTGGCAGCGTATTGATCTCCTTTGACCACCCCGGTTTCGTTTCCCGTTGGGAATTTCATGGTAAGGCACCACTGGGCTAAAGCGATTCTGAAATCCGTCAGCGCGGGTCCTCCCAAGAAGGCATTGTATGAAGTAGTTTCATCTACAATTATGAAATTCTAGATGAGGGTGACTCTTCGGTCGCCCTCCTCAAGTTCTACTAGCAAGTCAATTGCCCTGACGGGTTGTTTGGCTTTGCCAGCGCTTCTTGGATTTTTGTTTGTTATGCAGATACATCTTTTATGTTGATCTTCATCTGGCCAAAGGTACGTTTGAAAAGAATATTCACAGAACTACCGCTGTCAACCAATACTCGTCGGACCACAACGGGCCCGATCCCTACTATCACTACCATAGATCGAGAGTTGGAGCTTCGATGCCTTCGGTATCCCAATTTCGAAATACTATATCATCGTTCAAAATTTTTTGTTGCTTGCCTGGAGCTCTGTACAAATTCTTCGAAGCGTGCTTTAATGAACTCGCATACCACTCCATTTCTCCCCAACTTCTCTATGCAGGATGTTGTCCTCCAAATATTGTTCCAATGATGTGTCTCTGGTCAGTTCGCTTAGATCCCTCTTCGCTGGTTTCGGCTTGGTTTCTTCGATTCCTAGGAGCTTCGGGAGCCACGGGTTGGTCAGGATTTTGCGATTTTTGCACGTATTGTTGAAGCTTATTTTTCCCGAATCAGCTCTTCAATCAAGTTCTTTAGATGACGATGCTCGTTTGTGTTGTGACCAAGCATCTCATGGAAGTGATAGAACTTCCCTGAGCGCTTTTGTTATTCGGTTGCTTCCTTCTTAGGGGGTTTTCTTATACACCTTTATCCCCTGTATTGTGAGATAAATATTTTTAGGAGTATCATTGAGCGAGATGTAATCCTCGGGCTTGAAGCGTTTAAGTCATTTATCGTTACCATTTCGTTTATTGGAATTTTGATTTTTCCTTTTTGGTTTCCGTCTTTCCCTACACTTCCTTCGGTGGTCCCGGATGCGTTTATGTTCTGGTTAATCGCCATGTCACTTTGCTTACCGTTCATTGGTTGCAAGCTATTAGACTTCCTTTCTAACTCATGCGCCTCTTCCAATCTCAAGTATTGACCTGCCTTACGGTTGAAGTCCTTCCTAGTGGTAGGTTGTTTCATTTTGATCCATTTTCCAAACTCAGTTTCGAGGTGGATGGCGCGGACCAAAGCCATGAAAACCATATCCTCCTTCGGATTGCTTACCTCTACCACTACGGTATTGAACTGATTCATGGAAGACTTCAAAGATTCATTTCGTCCCTGGAATAGGCCGGACAGGGACATCACATCTTTAGGCTGCATTGTGTGAAGTCTGAACTGATAAAGGAATCTTGTGGCTAGTTGGTCGAAAGTGGAGATGGATCTTGGTGGAAGCCTAGTGAACCACATGGAAGCAATTCCTTCTAGAAAAATTTGGAAATATCTACATCGAACAGCGTGCGAAGCATTCAATCCAACCATGTACCAACTATACTTGTACAGATGGGGTTTTGGGTCTTTTGTTCCATCGTAGGACGGAATAGTTGGCATAGTGAACGTTTCTGGGTAATGCTCATTCAAGATCTCCTCAGTGAAGGAGGTCCGACTTGGAGCGGATCCCCACTCATCATCTCTTATATTCTTATTCTCATCCATCAGTTGCTTGATCATATCCGCGATAAATGCTTCTGATGTGCAATAGTCTGGGGGTCGGCTGTCAGTCACTAAACCGAGTGTTTGGCTTTGCAAATGGTCTTGGTGAGTGGGCTGAAGCCTAGGCTCTCCTGTCTTCAATAGTGCCACTCCTTTGGGATCCCGTTGGCTTGCAGTTGGTCTGATTGGTGCAGTTTGGACATTACTGGCGTTATCGAATGAATTGGCATTTCCTTCCAACTTGCCGTTGTTAAATTGCTCTCCATCATCAGAGTTGGAGAGGTCCACGGCTATATCCTCTTGTGGGGTCTTCGCTCCTTGGTTCAAGTTCATAGTCGGATACGTTGTGGTCGGTGGAGTACTTGTGTTTCCTTCTACGTTGATTCCCACGGTTCTAGTTATCACTCCTCTTTGCAGCTGCTTTCAATTTATTATGTTTAGACCAAAAATGGAAGAATTTTCTTGTTCTACGGCAGCCGCGGGTTCTGCCATAGTTCTTGGAGCAGGATGTGACTGTAAGGTCAAGAGGGTATTACGCTTATCCATAAGAGCTCTCTGACTACTTTCCATTTTTTAATTGATTTCATCAACCATTTTATTCAATCAATCTCTTGTAATGACTTCGCATTGATTGGAGGATCCTGACCCCCAATCTCCTGCATTGGCGCCATTTGCTTCAATATGTTGATGATTCGTCTCTTCTTCAGCGATTACTACCCCTATGGATCTTCCAGAAACAGTTTTTTTCTTCCCCGAGCCATCGATTTTTAGCAGCAGATCTTTTGAACAGAGATTAATGATCTAACTTCTAAACCTATCTGATCCAAAGTAGATAGCTAGATCTAAGCCTGGGTTGGATTTCTCAGCGAAAGCACCATAATGTTAACCCAAAAAATGGATCAACATCCTGGATTGAGTGTGAAAGCACCAACCCTATTCTTACAAAGCAATAATACAGAGGATAAATGTGAAAAGAACAGAAATAGTAAGAAGACAAGAAGATTTTTATAGTGGTTCGGCTATTAATGAAGCCTACGTCCACTTTATAACTTTTATTACTGACTGATTGTTATTACAAGGTGAATTGGATTACAAAGTCATTGAATACCCTAAGTTAGGCTAAGTCCCCAATGCTAGAGTTCACTGGAGAATTACAGTGAACTCTTTGGATGACTATTGCAAGGGAGGAGAAGAGTGAAGAAGGTTTTCTGTAGAGTTCCAACATCCAGTTTAGAGGATCCCTTTTATGATGCAGGTAGGTGAGTATTTATAGAGGTTGGAGAGCTATTGAGCTAGGCCTTCTTGCTAGATGCTTGCAAAGGACCGTAGGAAGATGTACTGCAAGTTTCATCACGAACCGAGCTAACTTGATGGATCACTAACGTTCAATGGGCTATGGATCGCTAAGGATCCATAGCTTCTGCCCCGGTGGTGATCCAATAGCTTGAGATGCTTCCCCTTACCTTCTACCTTAAAGTTGATGGCCATCCGGCGAAATGGTATGGATCGCTAGTGATCCATACTACATGGATCGCTAGCGATCCATGTACTTCAGTAATTTTTGGACTTTGTCTTCTAGGGTGCATTTCTTGTATCGTGTTGGTGTCCTCCATGTAATTTTGTAGCACGTTGCCTTGTTTTGATGACGATCCGCATACTATTTGCATTAGACTGCTGATTGAACTAGACAAATGCTTGCCTCTCGATTTAACTAGCTCGGAATCTCATCAAACTTAGCCATTGTCCTTAGAATACCCATTGGACCATGATGCAAGTGAATTCATGAATCTATGAGCCAAGATTATGGATCACTAGCGATCTATCACCTTTGCGTATTTTCGCTTTCCATTCCTCTGATTTCTCTCGGTTAGTTGCTCTAGTCTTGATTGGCTCTTGAGCTACTCTGGCTCGAACGAGCTATTCTGACTTCCTTTGGATTCTTTTGGTTTAAGAACCCAGATAACAATTAATATGACTCGGATGTATCATTTTTGAAATGACTTTGTAAATTATTATGTTGATTAATATATGTTATTCCGTTACATTGAGAGATTCTATGATTGTTTAGTTTCTTTTTATCTTATATCTCCTTTCTTTCCCCTAATAATCTGTCTTTCTGGCACTTAGTTGTTCAGCACGTGAATACCGTGGATGTATTAGTGTCGACTTCTAGGGTTCGAAATGGCGGGTAGTTACATCATGGTATCAGAGCGCAAGGTTAAGCGAGAACCTTGCCACTTGTGAGGTAAACTCATTTGAGATCGGGTAAGTGAGACCCCAGAATGAGTATGAGTGTATTATATATAAGAGCACGTATTTGTTAGTGATATAAAAATATTTTATATTATGTTGATTGATCTTTTGAGTGGCTTATGGATTCTGGTCAATACGAGTCTAAAGTTATTATGGATCTCTAAACACTTGAACAAGGCCATTCGACACGGTATTGTTTTAAAATTGGGTAAATGAAATAATTTTACTAGGATATATTTTATATATAAAGAATGATTTCCAATATAGTATAGTATAGTATGGTATAGTTAGTTGAGGTGTTGTTTGTTAGGAGATAATAATATTTTATTATTATCAATTAGAATTTTATTAGTCATGCTTGTCCAGTTGAGTGTTGCTTACTATTATTGTGTGTAGGTAGCTTCACTTTTTAAAACTTGGGATGGGTAAATAGAAAGTGGGGAAACATTGAAACGAACACATTGTTTATTAAGTTTCATAATTTGACTATAAGGCATTCAATCTTAATGTTAGGGTAAAATTTGATTTAATATAAGATGTTTTTTTAAAAGTTAGAATATTTTGAAATAAATTTTTGAAATGGCTTTATGAAAGTTGGTCATATAAAATGGATTTATAAGAATGTATCTTTTGATTAAAAAGAATTTAGGTTGAAACTTGAGCAACTAAATATAGTGCTTTTGGAAAATATTCAAGGTTTTGAAAATATAATAGTATTTGAAAGTAATTTTGGTTCAAGTATAAAATTTTGGGAGTGAAAATGTTAAGCAAGAAGTGTTTTATTTCGATTGGTTCAAGAGGAGCAGTCTCGATTTGTTTTGTGATGATCTAAATAATATTCTAAGTGACGATCAGATGTTTGCATAGGTGAATGTTGTGGTGCACTTAGTAAATTATTCTCTTTATTATTATATAATCGAGACAAGTTCACATCCGAACGAACCCAAAGCGAGTTGGCAATAAATGTTTTGTTGGAAATATGAGAAGTATTGTTTCAAAAATTGGATTTTGAAATCAAAACAACATTTTTAAGTTAACTAGTTCGAATGGCTTGAAAATAACTTAAAATTGGGGAAGGGATGTGTTCGGATGATAAACACTTCTCTTGAGTATTATCTTCTTGGTAAGGGAATGTATGATACTGCTTGGTAGTACCCAGTTCTTTAGTATCATTTTGGAGTCAATCGGGCTATATACACACACACATATATATTCTATGATTAAGATACAAAAGTTACAATTCAAAAAGTTTTTGAAATAGGACCAGGTATTTTGATCTTGAGTTTTCTTAGGAAAATAAATGTAAAATGGAATAGTTGAACCAAATAGTGGTATATACTCTTAGGATGTAGTGGAGTAGTATCCAATTTGAACCTAAGTTTAGTTTTATGAAATGTTTTCATAAATAATTTAGTGGGAATAGAGTTGGTATTAGTGAGAACCAATTAAATAAATGCGTAGGTTGGACGTAGATCATCTCTCATTTCCGTATAGTTTGTTCTAAGATTCCAGTACATTGCATTAAGGAGTTTCACACCATTTCGGATAAGAATATATTACTGGATTTTTGACGGCGAGCACTTGATGAGGAATTTTGATATAGGACTAAAGTTTTCTGTCATAGTATTTGACTATGTAAGGAGAGCAGAGGTTCCTAATCAAGGAACCTGATCGGAGTCCGCACTAGACAATTGGGTGAGCGATACTAGTTTGGAAATAAAGTAATGTATTCGAGTAGAGATCGAATCAAATTTTTGTGTAAGAATGATCTATGTACATCATGCAAATTGGTATATAGTGTTAAGTGTTTTCTAGGATGGGTCGAGGTGTAATTTCGGGGATGAATTCTTTTAAGGGGGGAAGAGTGTAATGACTCAGAATTTCACTACTTTGATTTGCGAATATTTAATTAATTTTAAATATTCAAATAATATATATTATAATGAAAATAAACCTCTTTTAAATAATAAATAATAATGGTTAAATAGTTTTTCAAATTTGTTTACAAAAATATTTAGTTCGAAGAAAGGTTGAAAATTTGACTAGAATTCGTTTTCCGAATTTTTGACTTTTCGTCGGCAAAAAGTTGTCGAAAATGTTGTAATCAAAATAGCATAAGTATATACACATTCGTTTAGAAATAAGTTAGGCTTGTATAATGTATGTATGCATGTGTATATACTTAAGTATATAAAGTTCAAAATATAGTTAATAAGAAAATAGAAAAAAGATATAATGTCACATCAGGGGAAACATAAATTACACTAAGTACTTAAACATGTTTAAACATGCTTTAACTTGAAGTGTTAGGATGGAGGCTTGGTGATGAGGTGGAAACATATGAATGGAGGGCAAATGGAGAAGTCGAGAGGAAGATATGCACGTCTTCCCTTATAAATACAATAGGCATGGCGTTAGACAAAGGACTTTTTTCTACTTTCTCTTTATATTCAACATAGGCTACACTCTACCAATTTTATTCTTGGATTTCGGACTGTAACTGTAAACAAACTTCTGTATAATAAAAAGGATTATTTGGCAGTGGACGTAGACCGAAGTTAGCTGAACCATTATAAAACTTGTCTCCTTTTACTTTCTTTTGGATTGTTTTAATTTTGTTCTTTATTTATTACTCTTCATATTTCTATGATTGGATTGGATATTGGTACTTTTACATAATTAGGTGTTGGTGGCCAATTTTGACGCTAACATTTTGGTGCTTTTGTTGAGAGAGCTAGACCACACGGATTTGGAGTTCAAATTTGGAATCAATTAGAGAGCTTGGATTTGGAGCAATGATGGGACAATCAACTAGGAGACAAGTAGCGGATAGGCACCAACTTGAAGGGAGTCATCAGGCTTCCTCAGGAGCTGGAACTGATCAAAAATCTATCTACATCACCAGAGATGAAATGGGAACAATGATAAACGCTATGAAGGAACGGATGCTGAAAAGACAGGGGATGATGATGCAGAATCTACTTCGATGGATCAGATAAGCTAGAGCCGTAGGAGCTACTAGAATGCAAAACCAAGGAGTTGGAACGATAGGGACTACCGGAGCTATGGATCAAGGAGTGGAGGCGGCAAGATTCGTTGGAGATTAGAATTGGGAACATGAAGATATAGCTATTGGACATAGGAGTGGAACAGAGAAGCCGGGGGCAATCCCCGGCCATCTTAGAGGGATCAACACTGATCCCTAAAGAAATGGGGGCATGCCCCCAGGTCTAGTCAATCATGATGCTGGAGGATCTGCGGTCAATCCCATTGAGCTTAGTGCGAATCGGAATTTGGATGCTTTGTCCAGAGGAATACGTTTCAGAATTCCGTTATAGGCTTGGGGGGCAACGTGGACATGATGATAGGAGACTACCACTGGAAGACAATGATAAGTTTGCAGAGATGATCAGGCAAGCTATGCATAGAGGAGTAGTGAACATGGATCTGGAGGACGTAAAAAGAAGTCCATT
The DNA here is from genome assembly GCA_030737815.1 of Allium fistulosum. Taxonomy (NCBI): domain Eukaryota; kingdom Viridiplantae; phylum Streptophyta; class Magnoliopsida; order Asparagales; family Amaryllidaceae; genus Allium; species Allium fistulosum. Next base: position 1,271,707,585 of record CM060901.1, on the reverse strand, counting down.
CGATCCCAATATCAGATATGCTAGGAATCCACTAGAATTCAAACTACCAACACTGGAAGCTTATGACGGAAAGTCGGATCCAACTATGCATATGATGAGGTATATATGACACATGGAAGTACGAGGGCTTAGGAAGAAGTCCTGGCACGATGCTTCCTCCTGTACTTAGCGGATGTAGCTGCGCTATGGTTCAAACAGTTGGAGAGCGGTTCTATTAGCACATGGACGGAATTGGTCGAAAGATTATGAAGCAATTTCGGGTTCACATTAGGAGACCCAAGAATGTGATGACATTGACATCAGTAAAGTAGTGGGCAGGAGAATCACTCAAGAATTTATTAACCAAATTCAATGCGGCCTTTGTTTCGGTGGATTGACCAGATCCATCGATAGTTTTGAAGGCAGTAGTGTTAGGAGTTGCAGATAATTCAGATTTTAAGATATCACTGATACAGGATCCACCGATGGATCTTGGGGAATTCTACCATGAAGCGGAAAGGTTTCTATGATAAGAAGATGCGAAAGCTGATAAAGAGGCAACGGAAGTTAATATGGTACGGGGTGGAGAACTGCCCGTTGAAAGATCAAGAAAGGACAAGGGTAAACGGAACATGGATAATAGCTTTGATGGATCGAAGCGACAGAGAGGGGAACCCAAATTCTCTTCTTACTCGAAATTGAATGAAACCATAGAACGGATTTATCTGGATACTCGAGGACGCCTTCTGTATCGAAGGCCGGCAAGAAGGGAACCCTACGAACGTGAACGGACATCAGGAAAGCGCTGCCTGTTCCATGAGATGGATGGCGACATTGCAAATGACTGTAGGCATTTAAAGGATATCATTGAGGAACACGTGACGAATGGTCAGTTACAATAATATGTAAGGACTCATGTTACGATGGTGGAATAGGAGCAACCACCGTCCACCTCGAATGAAAATGGCACCGAATCAAGGCATCATCATTAACTTGCCATTAATTGATAAGGATGGCATGGAATAAGTAACAAACTTTGCAATAGGATGGCTAAGTCACTTACACATGTACAAGATCAAGGACGGTCCCTAGGTATGCTCTGAGATGATGAAAAACCATTGTGCTCGGGTTCGTGAAATTTGTTTTTTTATTCTTGTTTGCTTCGGACTCTGGTTTATTGGTTGTACGGACTCTTATTTTATATTTTGACAAATGGACTTAGGAATGTTTAAATTTGGATCAATGTAATAGATAATACAGGTCGTCAGATATGGATTATGCCTGGCAAGGGGTAGGTTGCTTCGCTCGAATGTGATGGATCGGCCTACTTAGGTCATCGAGTATAAATTGTGCTCGGCAAGGATCCGGAGAGATCAAGGTCATCCGGTATGGACTATGCTTGGAAAGGGGTAGGTCGCTTTGCTCGAACACGATGTATTGGCCTACTTAGCTAATCAAGTAGGGATTGTGCCCGACAAGGATCCAGAGAGATCAAGGTCGTTAGGTATGGACTATGCCTGGCAAGGGGTAGGTTGTTTCGCTCGAACGCGATGGATCTGCCCACTCAGGTCATTGCGTACGGATTGTTCTCGGCAAGGATTGGATGAGATCGAGGATTTGGATTAGGATAACAACATGGAGATGTCATGGATTTGCATATCAGCTTCGAACAACAATTGTTTTGGCTTTGGATGGATGCAGATTCAGATAAAACGATCCAGAGAGACCGTGGATTTGTATTGGATTTTGGATTGGAAAATACAGCTATCAATAGATTATGGATTTCGGATTTTTGATTTATGCCAATTCGAAACACATCTTTCTATCGCAAGGCATGTTTTAGGGAGCAAAGTGTTAACCTTTCTTTTAGCAAGGCAGTACGCAGGTAGATTTAACCCAATGTACTTCATGATCATCAAGGTGGGAAGCCCGGAGAAACGGTTACCAGGCTCGGAAATCGGCTATAAACGAGACCGTGGACGATGATTAGGGGGATTCGGGTCGGATCCCTAATTTTTTACCAATCAAAGTGTAATTGGTATGAAGTGATAAGGAAGGCTTTATGAGGTTATATTTCAAATTTCAAGATGATCGAAATTCGTATGCCCGAGTTACGAGTGAAAGAAGAGGGATCTGATCATATTCAGCTCAACAGCACAACTCAACGATGATCGCTCCATAATTCAACAACCACAAGGTGGATTGAAGCAAAAATTTGGAAATAGGAGGACGAGGCCCTAGGGATCGCTTTGAATTTCGAGAGATTTGGATGGATCGGTACCTACCCGTCAATAAGGTTCAGCCCTCTTCCCTTTTAAGGATCAGCTAAACCCAATTTTATAGCAAAGGTCGATCAACATCTTAACATCTACACATCCAATTGACATGAAACTTAGAGGACAAGCTAATTACACCATGTGGAACACCCCAAAGGGATCACATATCATTTGGAGCAAGTTGGAGGGATCAGTACCTATCCCTCCATAGGGATCGGCTATAATCAACCTTCACAACATATTGCAACAAAGATTGATCAATAACTCGAGTTCTACTAATCCAATTGGTATGAAACTTGGAGGCTAAGCATAATACAACATGGAGAAGCTCCACTAGGGATCGCATGACATTTGGAAGAGATTGGAAGGATCGGTACCTATCCCTCTAAAGGAATCGGCAGAAATCAAAATTCAAGCAATACTACTTCACGGAAAATGTGATATCTCACAAACCGTACGTCGGAATTGCATGAAATTTGGGGAGCAAGTAGCTAACATCATGAGGCACCCCTCATATTGATCACAACCCGTTTGGATGCACTAATAGGGATCATTACCAATCCGTATTGTAACATCCCCTATCTAGAGGACCAAAGCTAAGCGCTACAGATGTTGCAGTCATCCAGTTTTAACTTCCGGCGATTAAATACGGCTATGTTAATGGTATTCATAATATAAGAAGAAAATGAATATGAAACAAAATCATAGATTAAAAAAAAAAAAAATTTGTCTGATTACATTTCAAGACACATGTTTCACATTCAAATCCCATAATCCCATCACTTTCCCAAGTTCAGATAATATATAGTTGGTACAATATTACGCCAAGAGCGGCATACGACGATGCCCCCTTGGTTGACCAGAGTTCTATATATACAACACAGCAGAATCAATCCAAAATATATCAGCAACTGCTAATTAGCTATTCCTCAGCCCCCTGCTCGTCTCCGGAAGCTTTATTCGTCAACCTACTGAAACCTGTAAACCTCAACCCTCAGTCTACTCAAATCAATTTTTGAGCACCCGAGAGTTTAAGAAAAATAAATTTCGAGTCAGACATAAAGCCTGGTGTAAATAACACTACACATCTTGGTTATCTGATATTAAGTGATACCACACCGCATAGCGGAACGGGTTTCCCCTCACTAATACCCTTTTAAAACATATCTTTTGAAAATTATAATATTGCAACCAAAACTGGTTAAATCTGTAAAGCAATATCATGTATAAGCACATTTCAATTATCATATGAACTATCTGTCCATACACTGAGTTTTATTTGGCTAACTACTAACCCTTGGCTGACTCGGGCCTACTAGAAAACATAAAAATCTAACAACTGTTAGACACTCCCCTTCTGGACGGTCTGTCCTTACTTACTTCTCCATGTCTATCTGATCCTAATGGTTTTGCGGGCTTACCAATAACCTGTTTTTCCTTTTGAGATTCCTTTCTGTGTGTAACAAAAATTTAGTCTCACTTCTGACAAAGCCCTACACACTGGAATTTTTTGGACTAAATTAGCAAGGGGATAATAGCTAATGAGTATAGGGCACGACCCTACACGAGTCCCATCTGGACTTCTAATCTGAATCACTTTCCTAGGGTTAACTACCCTTTTAAATTTTTCCTTAAAAACTTTTCCAAAATGATTTAAACCTTTAAATCATACATATGCAAGGAAAATATACTCTTTGCTTTACTCTAAGCTATTTGCCATGTTATATATACTTTACCCAAAATAATGTTGATGAAATTATTAAAGATTTTCCCATCCTTCCAAAATAAGTTAAAACCCTTTTTAACTTAAAAACACTTAGGCTATATTGCCGAAACAACTCATTCTAAACCATTGTTTAAAACATTTAAACAAATCTTTCAAAACCATTGAAAGAACCCCTTTCGAAACCTATGAAAGTACCCCTTTCAATACAAGCAAAACCTTAGGCCAAAGGCCAAAACATACCTTTCGGAACCATTCATCTTTATCCTTTCGAAAGCATTGAGAAACATCTTATTCGAAAGCTTTAAAACCATAGACATCTTCTTTAAAACACTTAAACTTTGCCTTTCAAAACTATTGTAAAACCTTTCCTTTTAGGCCTTTCGAAACCATTGGAAAACCTTTCCTTAAAACCTTTCGAAACCATTGTAAAACCTTTCCTTAAAACCATTCGAACGCATTAAAACATCAAGCCTTTCAAAAGCATTTGGGTTCAATTTTATCTCATGTGGAAAGACCTTTCGAAACCTTTAAAACCATCTCTTACGAAACCATTTAATTCGAAAGCATCACTTTCGAAAGCATTCCTAAGTAAAAAAGTGATGGTGTCGAAACCATCCCTTCAAAAGCATTGGAGAAGCGGCTTGGTTTTAGAAACAAAGTAACTGTTTCGAAACCAATCTGGGTCGAAAGATAAAAAGTAGCAGTCAGAGGCTTCAATGTAGTCGAAAGCAGTTATTCAAAAAAAAGTCGCAACCTCTTAAAACCATTCTTTTAAAATCATTGACCCAGTCGAAAGCAGACCAAGTCGACAGCTATTAAGTCGAAAGCAAAGCAGGTGCATTTTCATTTAAAAGCAAAGTAGTGCTCCTACCCCTTTGGAACCCCTTGTTTCGACCCAATGCCTTTTGCCTTTGTCCAATTCACTATGTACCAGATATCTGATACCATGTGCATTGGTTTCGATAGAGTCGGAGACGGAGGTAAGGAGTCGGAAGCCTGTGCCGAAAGCATTGAAACAGGAAAAAGCTTGTAGATTTGACTTTTTAAACTATTTCTTTGTACCAAACCTGCCTTGTTTGTCAAATTCTGATTGGTTGCACATTTATCTTTTCTAAAAGCACTACTGATTTTTAGAAATAAAGACTTGAATTATTTACAAAATACCCCTTTTACTTTTTATAAATATATAAAACATTTAAGTCCCATGCCTTAAACAATTTTGTATATCAATTAAAACACTTAGGAAAATTCTACAAAAATTCCTTAAAATCATTTTTAATATGTTTTCCAACATATATAAATTTGAGACCCTAAGCAAATATAATTTGGCCGTAATTAATTTTAAACCCAAAATAACATTTTCTTCACTAGAAAATTTATATAAAATCCACATAAATTCAGAAAATTATAAAAATTGAAACCCATTTCTAAATTATCATTTATGATCTAAATCTGAATTCGCAAGGCAATTGGATGTCACTTAATAGATTTTCTAAATCAATTCTCATCATAAAACACATATAAAATAGCCTAAATCATCAACAAGTATATACATATCCATTTATCATTCAAACATGACAAAACAATTGCAAATACTTTCAGAATTTATCCAAAACCGAAATCAATCAAAAATATGAGATGTAGTCATTATTCACCTTAGCTTTTTGATTAAGAATGTGAGATTAGTTCTTGATTAAATGATTTGATTCTTCCTCTTGAATTCTTCTTCTTTGCTCTTCCTAATGGTGGCCGGCCTTGGCTTGTGTTTTTGAATTGTGAAAAATAAAGTGAATGTGAATGTTGAGGGGTTAAGGGTTTAGGGTATAAGGATATGCCTTGTTCCTATTTTTCCCATGCATATTTCCTAGCCTTTTTATTCTCTTTCTATTCTTTAGTTCACTTATTTAACATGGCACGGCTACCCCTTATTTAATCACAAATCTCAATCGATTAATCATTTTACGTTATTTTATTTAATTTAACTAATTAAATATCCTAAATAATGTTACTAAAAATTTGGGGTGTTATAGACCCCCTCCTTAAAGAATTTTGTCATCGAAATTACGATAAGTTACACATCAAAACAATCAAAGGTAAAACATACCATCAAAGAAATCAGGATAAGTATCTCTCATCCGGTTCTTAGTCTCCCAAGTAATGTCTCTGTCATCGTCGCTCCACTAGACTTTAACAAATCTGACTGTCTTGTTCCTGAGTCCCTTCTCATCTCGTGTGACTCTGCGAACTGGCTTTCTAACTATAGTCAAATTCGGCTCTACGACTAAGTCATCTAACATAGTCCGTGATAAGGTAGTATCCGGATCTTGAATACACCTCCTTAGATGAGAAACATGAAAAACATCGTATACTTCTGCAAAACTGCTAGGTAACTCTACCCTATATGCGAGTTTCCCGATCCACTCAATAATAAGAAATGTTCCAACGAACCTCGATGCCAACTTCCTTGATTTTCCGAATTGAATAACACCCTTCATCGGCGACACCTTAATGAAAACATGTTCTCCAACAGAAAACTCTAAGTCTTTCCGTCTTTTGTCCCATAAATTTTCTGCCTAGATTGAGCTTCCTTCATTCTAGCTTGAATTAACTCAACCTTTTCTGTTAGCGATGTTAGCATAGGCAATTACCCTACCCCTCTGCATGCTAACTCTAAATCATGGGTTGGGTATCTGACTTCATGCGGTCTAAGCAGTCAAGAAGCATAGGAAATTACCCTATCCCTCTGCATTAACACAACTCCTAACCCAGTCCCACATGCATCCGCGTACACCACCAAATCATGATTCCCTTTTGGAACAACTAACACAGGTGCATTAGTCAAGAAGTGTTTCAGCTTCTGGAATGCCTCCTCACACTCATCGGTCCAAACGAACTTCACATCTTTTCAAGCAAGCTTGTTTATTGGTTCTACTATCTACGAAAAATACTTAATAAACCTCCGATAATAACCAGCTAATCCCAAAAAACATCTTATCTCAGTCACCGTTTCTGGTTTCTTACAACTATTCCCGGCCTCGATCTTAGTTGGATCCACCGATAACCCATTCACTGAAACTACATGGCCAAGAAAATTCACTTTCTTTTTTCAGAAATGACATTTTGAGAACTTCGTCTTTAGCTGATGTTGCCTCAGTGTTTCAAGCACTACCCTAAGATGAACTTCATTCTCTCTTTCATCCTTAGAGTATACCAAATTATCATTTATGAAAACCAATACGAACCTATCCAGGTAGTCTCGGAAAATCCAGTTCATCAAATCTACAAAAAAGCTGGCGCATTAGTCAGTCCAAATGTCATCACTAACCATTCATACGATCCATATCTGGTTTTGAACGCCATCAAAGGAATACTATCTTCTGCCACTCTAAGCTGATGGAAACCTGTCGCTAAATCCAACTGCAAAAATATCTTGGTACCAGTCAACTTATCGAACAAATCGTCTATCCTAGACAATGGATATCAATTCTTTATCGTTTTCTCATTCAACTTACAATAATCGATACATAACCTTAATGATCAGTCTGGCTTCTTAGCAAACACTACGGCTGCTCCCCAAGGTGAACTACTAGGTCTGATGAAATTATTGCCTTCCAAATCCACCAACCACACCTTGAGCTCCCTTATTTCGGTAGTTGCCATCCTGCTTGGCGGTCTACTAACCGGTTCTACTCCAGGCCCCAAATCTATTCGAAACTTAATGGCCCGTTTCAGTGGCAATCCTACTACAGGTTCAAAAATATCCGCGAATTCTCTAACCACAAAAACTCGATTCAGCTCATCTTCTATTTCCACAACACCCAACAAAGTATTCACTTCATAGCTAGGGTTTTCTACGGTATATGCAATCGGCTCCCTACAATCTGGGTGTTTAAAAAATATTAGCCCATCATGGAAAAATATCCTAGCATCTTATTTACTTTACCAATCCATACCCAAAATAATTTCGAATCCTACGAAATCAAACACATGCAAACTGCAAACAAAAGTATGACCTAACAAGTCAAACTTTAGGTGGTCACATCTCATCCTAAGTGTTGCATACCCTCGTATCGGATTTGTAACCATTAGGGAAGTAACTAAGTTTGAGGATCCTATGTTAAGCTTATCTACCAAACAACGAGATATAAAAGCATGCGATGCACTAGTATCAAACAGAACACTAACTGCCATACCAAGAATCATAAGTGTACCTCCCAACATTGCTTTTCCTTTTTCCTTTTCCATGGGTCTCGAGGTAGTGCGCTCCAATGCAAATACTTTGCCCTTTCCATCCTTAGTAGGCTCCTTGCATTGGCTCTTGTAACAACCCGTCTGATCACAGTTGAAGCATTTGACATTCTTCTTCTCGATCACTTTGTTTGCCTCTCCAGATCGACATTCATTCGCATAATGCCCTTTCTTGTCACACTTAAAACAGACAATTTCTGACTTTACCTTCTTCACGGCTCCACTCTTCTGGGCTCCCTTCTTAGGAAAGAACTTCCTTTTCTGACTTTGCCCTACCTGGACCTCCTTCGCCTTATTCTTCTCCACCGAAGCAATAATTTCCTCATGTCTCAAAGCCATCTCTACTACAGCATCACAAGGATCCCTAATATGAGGTAATATAGCCCTGGTCAATTCAAGTTTTAACCTCATAATGAACTTCTCGTTTCTCTTAATCACGGTATCCACAGTGGCATGACCATATCTTTCCAACTCCTCAAACCTTATAGCATACTCTAACACGGTCATCTCTCCCTACTCTAACTCAGCAAACTTTCCGAGCAAGGTAGACTTTGCCATCCCAGACATAAATCTCTCCTCGAACCTCCTCTTAAACTCATCCCATGTCATAGTTCCTTCATCCACTCTAGCTGTCATACTATTCCACCAGTATAAATCTACTCCCTGAAGCTGCCTCGAAGCGTCCTTCTTTTCTGCTCATCAATGAGCCCTAAAACTGTGAAAATCCTCTCACAGTGCAGCAACCAGTTCCCCACTTCTACTACATCTTCAGTCCCAACAAATGGTTTTCCTCCCAACCTAGCATAGTCCCTGCTCAAAGCAGCATAATTCTTGACTACTGGAGCTTCCTGACCTCCTCCCCCAACTACTCTAGCAGCAACCCCCACTTGCATCATATTCACAAAAAATTGATACATGGCTCCCATATCAACTTGCGGGGCTTCAGCACCAGTATTTCCAGCTTGTAACTGACCGGGATTCCTTCTAGTATTATGTTTGGCATTTCCATTTGCGGTGGTGCTTCCTCCTCCAACATTATCTCTTCGAGAATCCATATCTACATTCGAACCTTCGTGAGATACAAAAAAATAACCTAATAGAGATAGGAGACTAGAGAAAGTGCGTAATTATATATGGAAAATACAAGTACGTTACTATAGCGTTATCCCATACCCAAATCTTATCTCCAATTCCTTAGGATAATGTTTTCAAAAATCATCTTTTTAGTTAAGGTTTTTTTTCCATAAACCTATGCTCCGATACCAAGTTGTAATATCCCCTATCTAGAGGCCCAAGGCTAAGCGCTACAGATGCTGCAGTCATCCATAGTATTAACTTCCAACGACTAAATACGGCTATGTTAATGATATTCATAATATCAGAAGCAAATGAATATGAAACAAAATCACAGATTCAAAAAAAAACAATATTTGTCTGATTACATTTCATGACACATGTTTCACATTCATATTACATAGTCCCATCTCTTTTCCAGGTTTAGATAAAATATAGTTATTATAATATTATGCCATGATCGGCATATGACGATGCCCCTTGGTTGACCAGAGTACTATATATATAACACAGCAGAATCAATCCCAAATATATCAGCAACTGCTAATTAGCTACTTATCAGCCTCCTGCTCATCTCTGGAAGCTTTATTCGTCGACCATTGTAAAACCTTTCCTTAAAGCCTTTCGAACGCATTAAAACATCAAGCCTTTCGAAAGCATTCGGGTTCAATTTTATCTCGTGTGGAAACACCTTTTGAAACCTTTAAAACAATCTCTTTAGAAACCATTTAGGTTTTGCTTTTTATAGAGCAAAAGGGTCATTAAAACATTTAAGTCGAAAGCGTCACTTTCGAAAGCATTCCTAAGTAAAGAAGTGATGGTGTCGAAACCATCCCTTCGACAACATTGGAGAAGCGGCTTGGTTTTAGAAACAAAGTAACTCTTTCGAAACCAATCTGGGTCAAAATATAAAAAGTGGCAGTCAAGGGCTTCGACCTAGTCAAAAGCAATTATTCAAAAACAAAGGTGCAACCTCTTAATACCATCCTTTTAAAATCATTGACCCAGTTGAAAGCAGACCAAGTCGAAATTTATTAAGTCGAAAGCAAAGCAGGTGCATTTTAATTTAAAAGCAAAGTAGTGCTCCTACCCCTTTGGAACCCCTTGTTTCGACCCAATGCCTTCCGCCTTTGTCGAATTCACTATATACCAGATATCTGATACCATGTGCATTAGTTTCAATGGAGTCGAAGGCGGAGGTAAGGAGTCAGAAGTCTATGCCGAAAGCATTGAAACAGGAAAAAGCCTGTAGATTTGACTTTTTAAACTATTTCTTTGTACAAAACCTGCCTTGTTTGTCAAATTATGATTGGTTGCACATTTATCTTTTCTAAAAGCACTGCTGATTTTCAAAAATAAAGACTTGAATTATTTACAAAATACCCCTTCTTCTTTTTATAAATATATAAAACATTTAAGTCTCATACCTTAAACAATTTTATATATCCATTAAAACACTTAGGAAAATTCTACAAAAATTCCTTAAAATCATTTTTAATATGTTTTCCAACATATATAAATTTGAGACCCTAAGCAAATATAATTTGGCCGTAATTAATTTTAAACCCAAAATAACATTTTCTTCACTAGAAAATTTATATAAAATCCACATAAATTCAGAAAATTATAAAAATTGAAACCCATTTCTAAATTATCATTTATGATCTAAATCTAAATTCGCAAGGCAATTGGATGTCACTTAATAGATTTTCTAAATCAATTCTCATCATAAAACACATATAAAATAACCTAAATCATCAACAAGTATATACATATCCATTTATCATTCAAAACATGGCAAAACAATTGCAAATTATTTCGGAATTTATCCAAAACCGAAATTAATCAAAAATATGAGATGTAATCATTATTCACATTAGCTTTTTGATTAAGGATGTGAGAATTGTTCTTGATTAAGTGATTTGATTCTTCCTCTTGAATTCTTCTTCTTTGCTCTTCCTAATGGTATTCATAATATCAGAAGCAAATGAATATGAAACAAAATCATAGATTCAAAAAAACAAAATTTGTCTGATTACATTTCAAGATGCATGTTTCACATTCAAATTACATAATCTCATCTCTTTTCCAAGTTCAGATAAAATGTAGTTATTATAGTATTACGCCAAGATTGGCATATGACGATGCCCCCTTGTTGGCCAGAGTACAATATATACAACACGGCGGAATCAATCCCAAATATATCAGCAACTGCTAATTAGCTATCCATCAGCCTCCTGCTCGTCTTTGGAAACTTTTTTCGTTAACCTACTAAAACCTATAAACCTCAACCCTTAGCCTACTCAAATCAATTTTTGAGCTCCCGAGAGTTTAAGCAAAATAATCTTCGAGTCACACTTAAAGCCTGGTGTGAATAATACTATAGGTCTCGGTTTCGTGATATCAAGCGAGACCACACCGCTTAGCGAAACGGGTTTCCCCTCACTAATACCCTTTTAAAACATATCTTTTGCAAATTATAATCTTGCAACCAAAACTGGTTAAATCTGTAAAGAAATATCATGTATAAGCACATTTCAATTATCATATGGACTATCTGTCCATACATTGTAGTTTTATTTGGCTAATTACTAATCCTTGGCTAACTCGGGCCTATCAGAAAACATAAAAATCTAACAACTTTTAGACACTCCCCTTCTGGACGGTCTATCCTTACTTACTTCTTCAGGTCTATCTGATCCTAATGGTTTTACGGGCTTACCAATAACTTGTTTTTCCTTTTGATATTTCTTTCAGTGTGTAACAAAAAATTTAGTCTCGCTTCTAACAAAGACCTACACATTGGAAGTTTTTGGACTAAATTAGCTAGTGGCTAATAGCTAATGAGTATAGAGCACGACCTAACACGAGTCCCATCTGGTATTCCAAGCTAAGTCATTTTCTTAGGGTTAACTACCCTTTTAAATTTTTCCTTGAAAACTTCTTCAAAATCATTTAAACCTTTAAATCATACATATGCAAGGAAAATATACTCTTTGCTTTACTCTAAGCTACTTACCATGTTATATATAGTTTACCCAAAATAATGTTAATGAAATTATTAAGGATTTTCCCACCCTTCCAAAATAGGTTAAAACCTTTTTTAACTTAAAACACTTAGGCTATATTGCCAAAAATAACTCATTCGAAACCTTTGTTTAAAACCTTTAACAACTCTTTCAAAACCATTGAAAGAACCCCTTTCGAAACTTTTGAAAGTATCTCTTTTAATACAAGTAAAACCTTAGGCCAGAGGCCAAAACATACCTTTCGAAATCATACCTTTGGAAACTATTCATCTTTATCCTTTCGAAAGCATTGAAAAATATCTCCTTCGAAAGCTTTAAAACCTGAAATCTTCTTTAAAACACTTCAACATTACCTTTCGAAACCATTGCAAAACCTTTCCTTTTAAACCTTTCGAAACCATTGGAAAAACTTTCCTTAAAACCTTTCGAAACCATTGGAAAACCTTTCCTTAAAACCTTTGGAATGCATTAAAACATCAAGTCTTTCGAAAGCATTTGGGTTCGATTTTATCTCATGTGGAAACACCTTTCGAAACCTTTAAAACCATCTCTTTCGAAACCATTTGGCTTATGCTTTTTATAGAGCAAAAGCATCATTAAAACATTTAAGTCGAAAGCATCACTTTCGAAAGCATTCCTAAGTAAAGAAGTGATGGTGTCAAAACCATCCATTCGAAAGCATTGGAGAAGCAGCTTGGTTTTAATAACAAAGTAACCCGTTCGAAACCAATCTGGGTCGAAAGATAAAAAGTGGCAGTCGGGGGCTTCGACCTAGTCGAAAGTAGTTATTCAAAAACAAAGGCGCAACATCTTAAAACCATTCTTTTAAAATCATTGACCCAGTTGAAAGCAGACCAAGTTGAAAGCTATTTAGTCGAAAGCTATTCAGTCGAAAGCAAAGCAGACGCATTTTCATTTAAAATCAAAGTAGTGCTCCTACCCCTACGGAACACCTTGTTTCAACCCAATGCCTTCCACCTTTGTCCAATTCACTACGTACTAGACATATGATACTATGTGCATTGGTTTCGATGGAGTCGGAGGCAGAGGTAAGGAGTCGGAAGCCTGTGCCGAAAGCATTGAAATAAGAAAAATCATGTAGATTTGACTTATTAAACTATTTCTTTGTACCAAACCTGCCCTGTTTGTCAAATTATTATCAGTTGTACATTTTTCTTTTCTAAAAGTACTGCTAATTTTCAGAAATAAAGATTTGAATTATTTACAAAATACCCCTTCTTCTTTTATAAATATATAAAACATTTAAGTCTCATACCTTAAATAATTTATATATCCATTAAAACACTTAGGAAAATTCTACAAAATTTCCAAAAAATCATTTTTAATATGTTTTCCAACATATATAAATTTCAAACCCTAAGCCATATATTGGCCATAATTAATTTTTAACCCAAAATAACATTTTCTTTACTATAAAATTCATATAAAATCCACATAAATTCAGAAAATTATAAAAATTGAAACCAATTTCTAAATTATCATTTTTGATCTAAATTAAGGCAATTAGATATCACTTAATAGGTTTTCTAAATCAATTCTCATCATAAAATACATATAAATAGCCTAAATCATCAACAAGTATATACATATCCATTATCATTCAAAAAATGGCAAAACAATTGCAAATACTTTCGAAATTTATACAAAACCGAAATCAATCAAAAATATGAGATGTAGTCATTATTCACCTTAGCTTTTTGATTAAGGATGTGAGATTTGTTCTTGATTAAGTAATTTGATTCTTCCTCTTGAATTCTTCTTCTTCTTTGGTCTTTCTAATGGTGGCCAGACCTTAGCTTGTGCTTTTGAATTGTGAAAAATAAAGTGAACGTGATTGTCGAGGGGTTAAGGGTTTAGGGTGTAAGGATATGCCTTGTTCCTATTTTTCCCTTGCATATTTCCTAACCATTTTATTCTCTTTCTATTCTTTAGTTCACTTATTTAACATGGCATGGCTACTCCTTATTTAATCACAAATCTCAATCCATTAATCATCTTACATTATTTTATTTTATTTAACTAATTAAATATTCTAAATAATGTTACTAAAAATATGGGGTGTTACACATATTGTGGGCACTAATGGGCCTGGAAATTTTTGGGTGCCCTCATCTTGCTCTCCCGAACCTTCTGTCAAAATTTCAACTTGATTCTCGCATGTCTTCTCTTATAAATACAACAGGCATTGCATTTGAAAAGGGACTTCTTTCTGTTTCTCTTTATCTTCAACCTAGGCTACATCTTGCCAATTTTGTTATTGGAATTCGGATTGTAACTATAAACAAACTTCAGTATAATAAAAAGATTATTTTGGAGTAGACGTAGGCCAGAGTTAGCCAAATCACTATAAATATTGTCTCTTTTTACTTGCTTTCTGATTGTTTTAATTTTTTTCTTCATTTACTTCTCTTCATATTTCTGTGATTGGATTAGATACTGGTACTTTTACATAATTGGGTGTTGGTGGCCAATTTTGATGCCAACAGATCCCGCTTCAACAATATAATGAAATTCGAGTTATCCACGATCCCTGACACTACTGCCATCAAAACCATCGACGGATCCGGTTGATCCACCGAAGCTACTACCGCATTGAACTTGGTTAAGAAATCGCTGAGTAATTCTCCTTTCCACTGCTTTATCGATGTTAAAGTAACCACACTCTTGGGTCTTGTGATGTGGACCCGAAATCGCCTCATAAACCTTTCGATCAATTCCATCCATGTGCTTATAGAGCCGCTTTCCAATTGTTTGACCCATAAGTGTAGCTATATTCGTTAAGTACAAGTGGAAGCATCGTGCAATGACTTCCTCTAATGCCCCCAGTACTTCCATGTGTCTCATGTATCTCCTCAGATGAACAGCGGGATCCGTTTTTCCATCATATGTCTCAAGCGTTGGTAGTTTGAACTTCGGTGGATTCTAGCTTGCCTGATATTTGGAGCGAAGGGATTCTATATACATCTTCTAGATCCTTATTTACCAATCCTCCTCTCATAGCCTGTCTGATCATTTTCGCCAACCTGTCGATGTCATCCAATAGTAGCCTTTGATCATTGTCCCCAGCCTGCCCCCCGAGTCTAGGGGGATCCTAAAATCTACTCTTATGGAAGAGCATCCGCATTTCGATCAATGCCAAACTACACAGTACCGCTCGGTATCCTGCATGGGATCGATCCAGCATGACCCGAGGGCATGCCCCTAAGTATGGATCGATCGACACTGATCGTTCTGGAACAATTGGCCCCGATCGTTATTGGTTGGTCAAGGGCTTCTTTCGGCTGTTCCACTCCATCCTACATCCTGTTAGCTTCGTTTATTGGTCTTGATTATGGTTTTCCTCGGCTCTTTCTACTCCAACTCCATGATCCACATTTTCAATGTTTCCTGCTACTCCATTTCCTTAGTTTTGCACTCTAGCTTGTTTAATCTATTGGAATAGATTCTGCATCATCTCCTCATGTCTCTTTAGCATCCTCCCCACATACCACCCATCATTGTTTATATTTCATCACTGGTGATGTAGATATATGTCTGATTTGCTCCAGCTCCAGAAGGAGCCTTCTGACTCCCTCTATGATGGCTCCTATCCGCTAATGGTCTCCTTGTTGATTGCCTAGCCATTGCTTTCTAGATCTAAGTATCCAAGCTTTCAAATCCATGGGTGCAAGTTCTTCTCAGTGAAAGCACCAAAAAGTTTGCACCAAATTTGGTCACAAACACCCTGTTGTATGTAAAAGCACCAATGTACAATTTTTAGGTCCAAATAGAGAAATATAGATTCACAGATCATAGAATAGATTGTAGAAAAGTAAATGAACATGCAAGCTTTATAGTGGTTCTGCAAACTACGGCCTACGTCCACTCCAATAATCTTTTATGTATACAGTAAGATTACAAGTACAGTTTTTTTTTCCTTAGAAAAAGAATGAAGGAAGAGATAAGAAGTGATGAAGGAGAGTCAGCCTAAAAGTCCTTTGCAATGAGCCAAGTCTACTGTATTTATAGGTGAAGACGTGCATGATTGGGCTGAAATTTTGCTAGAAGAATCTCTCAATCTGTATGACCCGGTCCACCATTTTTCAAATTGATCGCACACCAGTGGAAAAATTTGGTCCGATCATTCATATGAGCTCCAATGGAGCTATGACCTATCATGGGGGTGCTCTATGATGTAAGCTACTTGTTTCCTAAATTTTGTGCAATTCCGACGTACCATTTGTGAGATATCGCATTTTCTGTGGAGTCGAGTTGAGTAGTGGTAAATCAAGTGCGATCGTTCCATGCTTCATATAATTGAACTGCGATCGATCATGTAGGTTCCCTATGATGTAAGCTACTTACTTTCTAAATTTTGTGCAATTTTGATATATGTTTGTGAGATAGCACGTTTTCCGTGAAACTATTGATCGTTCTGGCTGAAAATGATACGATCATTCAAGAACGATCGGTATTTTTTTTTATTTGTGAATTTTGAGTTGTGATCGATCATGTAGGTTCCCCATAATGTAAACTACTTGCCCTCCAAATTCCATGCAATTCCGACATAACGTTTGTGAGATATCACATTTTCTGCAACACTATGGATCATTCTGGCTGATTTTGTACGATCGTTATGGAACGATCGGTATGTTTTCTGATATTTGTGATATTTGACATGTAATCGGTTTTGGAGACTCCTTTCTTTAATATATTGATGTTCCCAAAGCTTCATGGGTTATGGAGTTGTAAATATTGAGTTATTGATCGATTATCGTTGATTTATGTTGTTTTATTGATCGTTCCCGATCGATTCACTTAAATTCTTCCTTTGTCCATAACTCGAGCATACGAACTCAAATCAACTTGAAGTTTGAAATGTAGCCTAATGGGGCCTTCCTTGTCACTTCATTCCGATTACACCTTGATTGGGATTGAAATTTGCATCCTGATCCGAATCCGCTTAACCATCGTCCATAGTCTTGTTTATAGCCGATCTCCGAGCCTGGTAACCATCTCTGCGTTTCCTACCTTGATGATCGCAGAAACCATTTAGCCAAATTTTATGATTTACTGCCTGGTCAAAAGGCGGTATAACGGCTGGCTATACCCCAGTAGCCTAGTCATTGTGTGGAATCCATTCTCCAATACGTGTCTTTACGGTTTTAGTTGTATAATTATTATGTTGGAATTTAATTAATGTAACAATTTCGACTATAATTAATAAGTATTTATATCTTAGACATTATTATAATATTAGAGAATTTCATATGAAATGGTGTGGTTATCATAAGGGAAAAACCCATCCGTGTTTATATGCAGCTTGGTCCTACGAGATACCTTAGATTTTAAAAGGGTTTTAAACATAATAATTTAGTGGTTTGATTTTATTCACACTAGACCCATGTCTGACCCATAGTTTTATTTTCTTTCCTAAAACTCTTGGGCGCTAAAATTTTTATGGGTAGCCAAGTAGTTCGGGTTTCCCACGATGCATTTTGGAAGAGCTTAGAGCATGAGGCTTCATTGATAACTAGTTATTATCATGTTTCCGTTGTATTATATGTACCTTGTATTAGTTAGGTAGGGACAGGCTGTTATAACTGTCCAAGGGTAGAACTGTATTAGTATGACTCTGATGTATCATTTTTGAAATGACTTTGTAAAGTATTATGTTGATTAATATATGTTATTCTGTTGCTTTGCGAGATTCTGTGATTGTTTAGATTCTTCTTATCTTCTATCTCCTTTCTTTCCCCTAACAATCTGTCTTTCCAGCACTTAGTTGTTCAGCACGTGAATACCGTGTATGTATTATTGTCGACTTCTGGGGTTTGAAAAGGCGGGTCGTTACATTTATGCTATTGGTTGTGAAAGTTTGCCTTTCCAGACGTAGCAGAGACATATCACGTCTCCCCACATGCATGACTTGACTTACTACCGATCTCTCTTGAATGGTTAGGATTCTTTTTTCATTTTGAATTCAACACAAGCGATTGAAGGCATGGGAATAAATACCTTCTTCTTCTTCCATGAGCCTAAAGAATCGCTCTTCATGAAAATCTTTCAAAGCTTGTGAAACATTCGCATTCTTTACCGATATAAAGCCACTGGCTTCATCATCTATTTCCTTTGAAAACTATTTTGCATGCATGCCTTTTTATCAAATTTAGTTCGGATGTTTTGATAGGAGAAGACCGTTTGGTACTTGAACTGTTGATTGTTGATTGCAGTTCAAACCATTGGCTATAAACTTCTTCTTGGGGCAGACTACGTCTTACTGCTCAGCTTGAACCCCTGCCTACCGACCAATGTCCTGGTAATGGTTGGACATCGATCTTAGACCAATGATCTAGGTGAAGCTAGGAGACTTCCATGCTTTGAGGCTCTAACACTCCCGGCTAAAGGTTGGTTTGGAGGCTTCTGCGTCTCTTTGGAAAGAGTAGGGGTTGTAGCCTCTGCTTCTTCTGCCATGACAAAAACCTTGGTTTACTCCTTGGCGAGGTTGTCTTAAAGCTTCTCATGACTCCTTACGGGACTTGATGGAGAGGGCATTGGGTTTCGTAGCACAGTCACCATTCCTCAACAAGTTTTGGAACGGAAAAGTATCTGAAGTGCTTCGACGATAAGAGCTTGGTCAGTTTTCTTTAGCAAGGTCTTGATCATTTGAAGTGCTTCTCCAGCTAAGGCAGGGGCTTTCTAGGCGGTGATAAGAGTTTAGGTTGGCCTGCCTTAGAAGTGATATTGACTTGCTTCTTCTTCTTTGCTTTTTTTCTGCTTTTCAACTAATTGGTGATGGTAATATCATTGTAAGCCTAGTTGGGCGTTCATTATTCCCCTTTGCTCAATGAAATAGTTCTTTTATCGCAAACTCAGATTTGAGAAATTTATTTTATTGCTTGATCATCTATTCAACTTGTCAAGAGGAATAACTTGAGTATCCAATATTTCTTGTATTTATTCTGCAAAAATTTCTTTCATTTCTAGGATTATGCTAACTATGAATGTGATAATAATGTCAGCTGGATACAATTGTTAATGTATCCAAGTAATGGTCGGTTGTAGAGTGGCGGTTTGTCCAACATGAGCTAAAATGCGAATTTGCTCATGGGTTCTCTTATGCAATAAGTGGTCGAGTGTAGAGTGGCCTACGAGGCCAGGACCCCAACGCATAGGGTTGTGGGATTAAGCTAGGTGACACATCACCTATCTAAGGTGATCGTTGATCCCGAATTGAAATGGAGCACATTTCTTAGTCTCAGACACTCCAGCGAAGTGAGTCGCATGATGGTGAGGAAGGCTACATGCCCGCTCATAAGGACTTAATGATGAAACAGGCTATGTGCGGTCTGTTCACAAGGAATAGATAGATGAGAAAAAATTCATGTTATTTTTATTATCATTATTATTTAAAGGTTAAATTATCTTTAATGATGAGTCTGCTTGAAGTTTTGATGCCCTGGCTTTCAAATGAGGCAACTGGTTATGAGAGAATAGGGGTTGTTGCCAATGACTTGGTGTTGGTAGTGGTTTAGGAAGAACAAGGGCATTGACCGGCCTATTGGATTTGTTGAGGAACCCACCTTTAATGGTGGAATGTTCTTGCTGCAGCATTAAAACACCCTTCTTTACTTTCCTAAGGGAAGTTTCATTACCTTCCCTTGCTTTTCGTTGGTTGCCCCTAAATCTGTCGACCTCGTCTTAGATAGGGAAATTCATGATGAGGAGGTTATAGGAGATGATGATATCCAGTTCAACAACCATCGATCGTCCTGGGTTTGTAGGGAGAGCTGACGTCTAGATGTCTTCTAACGTTGACTTGATGACCGATGTTGTGGTAATCGTTCTTGCGAGTGTTGGTTTCAGTAGGGTGCTTTGCCTCGTTGTGGCTATCTAATTGATCTACATCCTTATCATGCGTTGGTTCATTGATAGAAGTCGATTAGGGATAAAGCCAACTATTTCTAGAGCCCCCTTGACTTCCTAAATCAGTACCTGACCGCTAAGCATAAGGCCATGACCAAACTGCTCATGTTTACACCCCTAGCCTGGGTGGACACTCTGTTAAAGTGGCCAACATACGACCGCAAGCTTTTAGAAGGACTCTATTTGATATTGCCTAGCTCGTTGGCCAACATGACATGGGACATGAAGGATCAGGAGAGCATGGCTTGCTTTTCTTGAATGCATGGCTCGCTTTTCTCATTGTCTGTTTCCGGCCACATCTTTATGGGATCGGGAGTGCGCCGACGGAGCTATGCGTGCCCTACTGATGGTGGGTGACCACCTTTGAGATGGTCAAATGTAGATGTTCACAGACGATTAAGAGCTAGCAGCCATTCCATTGAAAGGGAACGATGGTGTGTTGGCCTCATAGGCGAAGCCATGTCCAAGAGGAGATCAATTCGCTCAGACACGCATGTGGCATACCTACTATGATGGACTAGGGTGCCCATCAGTGGTGTTTCGTGCACTACCCTCTCCTGGGCATTAGTAGTGTCAGGAGATCATAACCACCAGGAGGTATGTAAGTAGATAGGTCGACCAAGTCGATTGTTGGAGGAGCTAGTGGGACAAAATTCACGTCCTTAAGCCATTTACTTTGCATGCCTATTGACCTACGTTTGATAGATGTAGCTGTACAGTACTCCAGATTTTTTTTAAGCCAATAGTCGGATGGGCAGCACTAGCGAGAGTGCTGCCGTTGGTTTAGTGCTCATTACAGTTGTTACGTTCGAACAATGAAGGATTGTCCACGACAATAAGTAAAATCGGGTGTTATAGAGTTAAAAGGTTTGGAAATGGGCCGGATCGCTTTTAGGTGGAAGCCATCGTTCTAGCACTAAAATGTTGGCTAGTTTTTTCTCTAACCTCAGAATGATATAAGTGCATTGTGAAAAGCAAAGATTACTTATTAATCACTTGGCTTAAAAATATAGGAAAATGAGGAGTTAAGTACCCAGATGAAAGGTAAATAACATAAGATATAGATTGGTTCAACAAAGCTGCCTATGTCCACTGTAAAATTCTCTTACTATATATTTCTCTAATAACCATAAGGAATTACAAGAGATAATAAGATAAAAGAGGGAACTTAAGACTAACAAAACTACGTAATCTAAAGGACTTATGTGGTAATAAGAGTGCTGAATTATGTGTAATAATTAGGATTCTTAATTGTTTCAACCAGAACTCAATCCCACTGAAGTTGCAAAGTAGGGGTTATTTATAGTAATAGAAGTGGATGATGGATGGTTGAGATTGTGATGCAGAGCTAGCATGAAAGTGCTTGACCGTTGATCTTATTGCAGAAGTGGATGGTAGACGGTTGTAAAGTGTGCTAGAAGATGGACTCCAAATGAGAAAGTGCTCGTTCCCTCCCTGTGCCAGGCATGGCTTCCATTAAATGCACTTTTAATTTGATAGTAAGCCACATTAGTTCAGCCGCCCAACTATAGTGCTCTGAATAGATAGATGGATAACTTTTTCATTCACTTAAGTGCCAACATGGCTGATCTGGCCGGTTGGCCATTAGTAACATGGAAGTGATTTGGAATCTTGTTAAGGACCATTTGGGGAAGACAGTTAAATGACCGGGCATGAGGTGCTCGAGTGGAAGGCCTGATGTTGGTAGAAATTGGCTGTACTAAAGTCATGCTTAAAGATGGGTTAGACTCGGGCCATTCTTGCCTGATGTGCTGCCTGCTAGGGCAGGCTTGAATAGGAGCCGGCCATCAACTAATGTGATGTCGAATTATGTTGACTTTTAGCTGTTGCTAGAAGAATTTTGATATAGGGGAGCCAGTTGGGACCAAGCCGGACCTCGTCCAGATCTTGTAAGTGCAAGATTTATTTAAGATGAAACGATCGGGCCTTATCTCCATGCCTTGGTGAGTAAAAAGGTTTGTTTGACAACAACATGGGCTTGGGTCGACTGTTTCGAGCCGATGGCAGATCAATTAGGCTGGCTTTGATTGGGCTTGCTTTGATTGGGCCAGATTGACTTCAGTTAACCTGCAAACTACTTGTGAAAAATTTGAGCAAAGTATGTATCTAAACGGCTTTATATATATTTAATTACTTAACGAGGCTTTTAGAAAATTATTCCACGTAAGGGAAAATCCTTGGCTGGTTATGCAAATGAGGGAGGAAGGGTTGCCTTACTTGAAATTAACTAGGAATTAAAAGTGAAAGTTTTTAAAGAATGAAAATGAAAGGTTACTATTCTTTCCTTAAAACAAAATCCTCTCATTCATTTCTTAATTGAAATTTTCTTTTCTTCCCCATCCATGGCGACTTCCTCTATAACCTATGGTCGAATTTATTTTATTATTTCACCCAAAATCACTTCAAATAAAATAAAATAAAGTGGCTCATTTGATGCTAGAAAAGTTTGAATGTTGATTCCACGAATCTAAGAGGGTTTGCATATCAATGTGTCACTAATTAGCTAGATCTATAAGGTACAATTTCTATTACATTTATATATTTTAGTTGTGTCATTCTTATCACAATTTTACACATGTACTAATGCCTCTTGTTGATTCGGATTTCATAACATTTTAAACAAATAATCAATCAGTTTGGTTTGATTTAATTGGATAAGATTAAAATCAAAATATATATGCTTAATATTATGTTTTTTAGCCATGAATATGGATTTAATAAACATGTAATAGCTTTCTAAACATTTTATGCAATTTCTATAATTCGATTATTTAGTTTTGAATTTCGATCATTTAGAATCATAAACACTATAGGAAAATAAGCATCGGACGATAAATATGCTCCGTTGTCTGATTACATATCTATTTATCGTTAAATCCTGTGCCGTCTCATTTCACATCAGACCACAGATATGCCCCATCATCTGATATGCACTAACACAACCAAAAAAACCATGTGTTGTCTAATGTTGTAGTATAATTTCTAGAATTTCCTATTATACAACATATATATATTGACTGATATGCATACCGATTACACTTATATTATATTTGCAAGATGAAATAAATGAATTGCAATTTTATTTAAACAAATATTTTATTTTAGATCAAATTCAAATGCAATACAACTTTCACTATCACTCTCATATATACAACTTTTCTCTGCACTCTCATATATAATAGTTATTTACTTGCTCTCACTAACACTCACTCGAGTTTATTTTTGATGTGTTGATCTTGATTTTCTTGCTCCAGCTTGTATTCAGCCATCTCCTATACCCGTCAAATAAACAACGCGGTAAAATGGAAAAGGAAACAAACATAAATTGCATAATTAAATTGAATTTGAATATTAATATTGCCTCAGTTTATGGGTTTGTTGTCTCTTCATGTTTTAGACAGAGACAACTATATATTTGTATGGACAACTTATGAAATGCACAATGTATAATTGTGAATATCAAAAGCCCAGGCATCGATTAAATCTCACAGACTATTGCACAAACAAGTAAAGGCACAAGCACAAGAAAGTGCACAAACCAGATTAACCACCAACATTCACTATATATACATATATATGTATATACATGGAAATTCAAAGCAAAAAAAAGTTTCAACAATTCAACAATATGGACCATCAAAGATAAAAAAGATCAAAAAGTGTCAGTGTGCACTGCCTTGAACAGGATAGTGGCAGTGCACCATCAAACCAAAGCAAAGCCCCATCAAAGCACCACCAAACAAAGCTTCAAAGTCACAAAACAAAATTAACAGCATATAAAAGAGTTAAACCAGACTCATAGGTTCAAACATGTCAGTAATTGAACAAGTGCCACAAATTGAATAATAATAAGTCCATACACTAACAATTTCATATCACTACTTTGAACAAGTGCCACAAATTGAACAAGGCATGAATTGAACAAGTGCCACAAAATTGAACAAGATACTAACACTAACCACAAATTCAAACCACCAACATTCACACATATATATACACGCACATATGTATGTATGTATATACATGGATGATATTAGAATCAAAGTGCACAACTTTACCTTGACCGATAATTGAACTTACTGCAAAGTACTAATCCAAGTAAAAAAAAGTGCAGACAACATTGCAACATGTGAACAAGTATCAGTTTCAGGCTAAACCATGGAACAAGGCTAAACCATAGAACATATACATACATGTATGCATGTATATACATGGATGAACCAAGATAGCATAACTAATATACAAATATACACATATGTATATACATGTATATATGTACATAGGGAGCAACATGCAGTTCAAACCGTCGAATTAGTAAATAGAATATGAAGTAAAGTCAAAAGCATATGAAAGTGCACATGAAATGTATATAAGAAATCAAAGCACATGAAAGTAACCAAATAGAACAATATGAAGTAAAGGCACAAGCACATAAAACTGCACAAACAAGTAAGACACAAGCACATGAAAGTGCACAAGCACATAAGTTCAAGTATAAGTATAGTGAGAAACACAGATATACACATACACACATGCACATAGACATACACACACACACATATATATATATATATATATATACATGTATATATGCAACACATGTTCAGTGTTGAAGTGAACAAGGCAGTTCCAGTCAACACTGCCTTAGACAACAAGGTCCAACATAGCAATCCACTAACTCAGACATGAAGTCAAAAGCACATGGTCAAGCAACATAGTGAAAAACAAGGTCCAACATAGCAATCAAATTAGCAAATGGAAGCCAGTGCAGAAATTCAAGAATCGGAAAATCATCAAGAGCGCTTGAACATAGATCGACAACCGAGAAAAATAGTTTGAAAAATTCAAATCGAATCATATATTCGCATATTTAGGAAATAAATTCCTATATAAGAAACCCAAATCATCATCAGCCAGAGATTAGAAGTCGAAAATAATATAAATCGAAAGGGGCATAAATCATACCAATATCAATCGAAGAAGAATCGATAAGGAGGTGCCGTAACCATCAATAGTCAGTAAATCAAAGTATGCAATGTACAAGGAAGGAAAGGAGCAAGGTGATTCGAAGCTTAGCTTTCAATCAATGGCTATGATGAAACCCTAATTTCAGAACAAAGATGAAAGAGGCGGCTCTGATTAGGAAACCCTAAATTTATCGAAGAACATCGACGGGATAAGAGAAGTCTAAGGTCAGCAGAAGGCGATGGCTAGGAGGAGGGATAAGCGAGAGTGGTGAGGAAAATAGTTGAAGGAACAAATGCCATTTTTTTCTCTAGAAATGAAAGAAAGAGGGGGAAATAATTAAAGGAACATGGCTATGAAATAATCTAGGAAACATTGAGAGGGGAACCAAAATTTTGATAAGGAGCCAAAATGAAATTTTTGATAATTTCAATTAGACAATAAATAAAATGTTGTCTGAATGGAATGGATGAAATCACAATAGAATAAAGATTTCACGGGCTATGACACACCCAGATGGTTTTTTCATGTGTTGTGTGAAATAGTGGTAAATATTGGGATAAATGTAAATCGTTATGTAATCGCTGTTGTCTGATTCACTTTGTGGCATAGTGAAAATTCATTGATTTCTTATTCAATTTAACAGTATGTTTTGACTTCAAACTTTTGGTTATTTTAAAATAAAGAAGGATATTTTGTAAAAGGTTCATTAATATTACATATATGTATGTATGTATGTTTGTATGTATGTTTACATGTATATGCTTGTAAATGGATTAGAACAATTTAACATAACATTTATGCGTATTTTGAATTAACTGAAAATTATTTTAATCTTATTATTACAAGTATGTGTGTATGTTTTATGACATTAATACAAAGAGATATTTTACCTTAGTAAACTTAATCCAGATCTGAATTTAAATATAGTTTACAAATCAATCTCAGATTTTTAATCTACAATTTCGCTTTTCTAATTTTAGTTCAATTAATCTATGTTTGATATTTTTAATTCAACCTTTTGTCTAATTGTTGGATCTAAAATTAATAGAAAGTTTTAAAAGAGAGAAATGAAAAGGATTCCTTCTCTAAATGAAACAAATCCTTCCTTTCATTTGATTGAATTTGATTAAGTTTATTTTTTCATCTATAGTTGACCAATCCCTCCTTTACCACTCTTAATAGTATATTCACGTTAAATATATTTAACTAATTAGATTAATTAAATAATGAACTTCAAATTAAAATCAGATTTTATTAAAATAATTAGATTGGATCTAATGCTAGTTAATATATTTCATAGGCCTACTAAAATATAAATAGGGAATATTTTTTGAAATTTACCTATTTCAACCCCGTGAATCAGACCAGGTTCCAACAATCTCCTCCTTTTTCCTCTGTAAATTAAGCATGTTGTTATTATTTCGCTGCACAATAGCTTCAACATGTCCATATTGTTTACGAGAGTAACATTATATTCCTTTGAACCTTTGACCAGAGTGCGCAATATTGATGCATTTATGTCCATATTGATTACCTCTTCCTCCATGTTTGTTGTTTTTATTAATTATAGATCATCCATGGCCTCGTCCATGTCCATGGAAACCACCATTACCTTAGCCACGACCTGTAATTCTTTTATAAGAAGAAACTTCTTTGTTTGTACTTTCCACATTTGATTAGTGCTCCTCTCCATCAACCTATTTATTCTGTCTTCATGAGCAAAAAGTTAACCTATAAGTTCATTCAGAGAATATGTAGTCAAATTTTTGGACTCCTCGGTGGTTGTAACTACATGATCAAACTTTGATAGAAGACTGGCTAAAAAAATTTCTACAATCCTTCGATCAGAATTTCTTTTTCTAAAAGTTTTCATATGATTAACAATCACCATATAACTCTAGAACTGAAATCATGAATAAATCCATTACCTTGCACCATCGATGCCACAAATTCTCTTTGAAATGTTTGCAACTTCATTGATGTTACCTTGCCGTCACCATTGAACTTGCTTTCAAAATAGTCTATGCCTCCTTTGATTTGACAACATTTGAAATTTACAAAAAGATCGCTTTTGTCACAGATTGTTGCAAAACAAGTAGAGCCTTTGTATCCTTCCTTCCTATGAAGCTCCCTTAAATCATCTGTATTTTCCACATATCCATTCTCTATAAGATCCCAAGGATCTTGTGAAACAAAGAACGTCTACATTTTAATTGCCAAAAATTCATTTTTTTTCCCTACTGGATTAGGAATAAATGACTGAAATTGAGAGGTATTGAGACCATTCATACCATTTTCCATTTAAGATGCACTATTAACTTTGCTCGAGCTTGCTTAACATTTAATCTCAAATACACCCTACTTGAAAAAAACTAGGTCTAATACCAACATTTATTGGTATAAAAACTACATGATGATCAATGAAGAGATTGACAAAAAAATAATTAAAGGAGAATTTTTATTACTAAAGAGGAAGATTCAATATGTAAAAAATCACATAAAGTATCTTATTTATAGGAAAATAAAAAGAGCACATGACCAACTACTATTGAAATTATTCACCACCATATGTCAAAAACAAAATGTTATTCTAAGTCAAAGTCAAATGCTAATTTCAAGGAGATATTTTATAGTGGAATATTTCAAAGATTCTTCTACTATAACCGGTCTTTCTTCTACATAATTATAGAGACATTAACCATTGTAATAAAGAAAATAAAGTGATAAAAATATAATCTTTGTTATTGTAACGACCCCAGATTTTTATTTAATTTAAATTAATAATTCATTGAATTTTGAATGAAAATTGTGAAATAAATCGATAAGGTGATGCGAGTTTCCCCGATATCTAAGTATATTTGTATAAATGGTTTAAAAATTTAAATTATTGTATATATGAGAATATATATATCTGTATTGAACAGATCTGATTAAATTTGAAACAATATAATATGTATTCGATTTGAATTTAAATTGTTAATAGGTGGTTTAGAAATATAAATAAAAATCATAGTAAATAAATGTGATATTGAATAGTTAAGTTTAAAATAACAAAAGTAAATTATATATTGATAGTTTAAGTTTGAATATTATAAGCAAAATAGAATGAAACAAAATACATATGCAAGTATAAACCAATAAAAACCTAAGTGCATACGAGAATGGGATATTAACAAGTGTAGGCTGAGAAAAGAAACCAACATATACATTAAGTATAAACAAAATATATACATGCATAGGCTTGAACAAGTATAAACAATATCTCATATTTTTGGTACAGCCGAGACTAAAGAAAAGAAAAGAAAATTTTATAAATGAGGTATGGTACAAAGCAAATAAAATAAAGGTAATGGTACAAGCTAATTAATGTTTGGCCACCAAATCAACATCTTCATATTTGGTTGCAGCCGAAGTATTGCAAAGGAAGACATAAAGTACGCAGCAATTAATGTTAGGATCTTGAGCACCCAACATATTATCATCTCAGCCTCCACAAAGAAAAATATCACTGCTACAAGTTTGTACAAACAAATATTTTCATCCTGTACAAAAATAATGTCATCAACCAGTAAACACCTCTCCCATATATTCATCATCTTCATTTCAATTCGTTCACTAAAAGTTGAGCACATCTGAAGCAACTATCATCTTCAACTTAAACAAGAATTCAAATTAAAACAACAATACCTTCAACTAAAACCAGAGATCAAGGGAAAAGGAAGCTTCAGCTTACAAATTTTAAAAGCCTGTTCAACAAAAAATGCATCTCTGTTCTTTCCTAGAAACAATTGTGAGTAACATTAATTAATTTCGAGTTAAACCATATTATTCTGATGCATATATGTATGTTTGTATTCTTTTGCATGAATGTTCAGTAGATGATAACATCAAAGTGCAAGCCTGTTTTCAAAAATAAAAATAAAACACTCTGTTCTGGAAATTTAAGTGAATAACATAACAATTTTAAATAGTTTAAGTGTATAACTCTGTGGCATGCTTAACTAGTGTTTATGAGTATATGCATAAGTATATCTCTATATATATATATACGAATATTTGGTTGTGTGCATTTGTTATGGGTTTGAATGTTTTATCTGCTTTTAGTTCCCAGGTTCAAAGTTTAGTTTTGAATCAATCTCTTGATCAAATCTTTATTAGTTATCAAGTCTTAAACCAAATATGTTGGTTATAGAATAGATTTTAGTTTCCAAATTTGCTAGAGTTAAAATAATGTGTTTGGCCTCTGGAAATAAATTTATAACAGTATAAACTTTGAATAAGTTAAAATTTAAATGCCATAGTTTGATGTTTCAGAGTTAGGATCTGAATCATCATGCAAAATCATGATTTTTAAGGACAAAATCACAAATTTTAGTATTAGAATCAGAGAGTAGTTCAGAGTTGTCTGAAATGTGCATTTTGGGTTGTCACTGTTGGTCTAAGTGATCGGAGAGGCTGGGATTCCTTCTGGTGATGGTAGAGTGTTTAGTGATGCTAGGAAAAATAGTGGAGGAGGAGAATAATCATTGTGTTGGTGATGGTGGAAGTTTTTCTTTCTTAAACCTAGTTTAACTGGGTGGGGTTATTCGAGCCACCACGAGTTCCACGAAGTATCGAGTGCGACCGGATTTCTGGAAGGGGTAGCTGGGTGGATGACGAACCATTGGCCGAAGTTAGGGAGGTTCAGATGGTTGAGGCGTTGAGTTCGAGGTCGTGAATGGTGACTGGGTTAGTTTGTGTTGAAGGTGGAGATGCTCGATTTCGATTCACCTTCGATTTCGAATTCGTGTGAAGTGGAAAGGCACGAGGGAATCGTATGTGATGTGTGGGGAACCTCGGTGATGGTCGGCGATCATTCCAGCGCCTGGACACGTGCACGCGGTGCCATTGTATCAGCGAGGAGTGTGAATTTGGGAAGAAACACCGTTTTCTCGGGTTCGAATCAGGTTAGCCTATGGGTTTACTCGAAGAAGACGGGAAAATGGCGAACTCGAGTCGAACACGGGAATTTTTGGTTGTGGCTCGGAATTTGCTCGAGTTTGCTTAAGGGTTCGTCTGATGTTAACAGCCTTCAACAGTTTTAACTTTTAAATTAAGTTTTAAAAAAAGGGGGAGAGGAAAGAATGAAACGATGGGTGCTGGGTGATGGATTGAGTTGAGGGGGTTAACGATGACTAGATGGCGATAGCAGTGGTGGCCAGGACATCGGCGGTGGATGGTGCAGGTGCACACGTGTTTGCGTGTGTCAGTGATTATGGTTGGGAGGTTATAGTTGGGAAGATGAAGATAACTCGGAGGAGGTATCGAGTAATATTGGGTTCGGCTCGAGTTTTATCTCGAGTGAATTCTGGGGTGCGCCGGGTCGAAAATACTTGGAAATTTTTAAGTTGAATCAGGGGCACACGGGTTGATTTTTGAAACGACCCGTAGCAAACACGAGATTCTCTCGCAGATGACTCAGAGCAGGTCTCGAGCTTGATTTATAAAACAGTTTACTTTAAAAATTTAAACTTGTTCATATAACTTTAAAGTATTTAAAGGGTTAAAAGGAATTTGAATTACAAATGGAATTTGACATTGTAAAGGAAGGATTAATTAATAATTAAAAGTAAATTAATTATGTGATTGACTTAAGAATGATTTATTTATGGTAATTAATTAAGAATAATTAATTAATGTGGTAAATTAATTAATGTGATAAATTAATTAATGTGATTAATTAATTGAAGGTAAATTTGTTAGGATAATTAATTAAAGAATTAATTGATAATTAAAGGTTAATTGATTTATTATTAAAGGTTAATTAATTAAAATGGTTAACCAAGATTTGTAGTTTATTCATAAGTAATTAATCTGGTATAAATTAATTGTAATCAGATATTAATTGATTCTACTTATGGATATTTGAATTTTATTGGATGATTTGAATTGTTTGACATCCCTGATATATGATGCTTTGTGATACATCCTGATTTATGTTGTGATCTGTAGTTTACTTATCTGTGACCTTTATATATCTATGATCTGTGAATGAACGATAAGCGTTGTTCTTATACCGCTTATCGAATTATATTTCTGTATTCTGATATGTGATGATTCATTGTGTTGCACTATTGTGTGTAAAACCCCTGGACTACACCTTTACACACACAAATATGGATTTCACATGGAAATCAGTTAAGTCACAGATAATTTAAATTTGATGTTTTTGAAATGGAAATTTTAATTTCAATTGATTTTGAAATTAGAAATTTGGGTTTGAAGTGAAAAGCTTTTGAAATGGAATTTCAAAGATAAAAGTTATTTTGAATAACTTGATCGAGTTTTGAAAATTTAAATAATTGGATTTAAATTAGAATTCAAGTTTGAAATTAAATCCTATGATTTGAAACTAGGGATTAAAGATGATATAAATGTGTTTATATAAAGTTAAACCATTTAAAAGTATAATTTTGAGAATTTGGATTTAACCCAAGGATTTCCACTCGTATGAATGAATCAGATTTTCTGAAATGGAACTGTTTGTTTTTAAATGATAAAAGCTTTCATATAAGAAATGAAATTCTAAATTAGTTAAAGGAATTTCAAGATTGAAGTGAAAATGGTTTTCCAAGTTATGAATGAATTGTTTTGAAAAGCTATGATTTGAATCTGTTATCTTTAACAGATTTAAAATAATGATTGGTTTAAATCATTTGAAATGGAATTGTTTTGAAAGCTATAGGTTAAATCTTGATTTAAAGATTTAACGAGTTAATCAAATTGAAATGGAAATTAATTTGGAAAATCTATGAATGAATCTTTTATTTAAAAGATTTAAATGTGGAAACTGTTTAAACCGTAAAGATTGAATCTTTTTGTTTAAAGATTTAAAATGGTAATTTGTTAAACCATTTGAAAAGGAAGTTTGGGTTTAAGTTGTGACTTAATTGAAATCCCATATCCATATGTTTTAAATATTTCGCTCACTATTCGGTTTAGCCGGGAGAGGACCTTTGGGTCGTATAACCCATTCCGAATATGTGATACGTCGTATATGGATAGCATTTGAAGACCGGTGTTGAAGACCGGATATTTTTTGAAAACGGAAGGATTACCGTCGAGTTACTCTGCATCGGCCGATATAGAGGTTTTATCACCCTTAGTGACGGGAAGTCCGGACGTGATTGGAAATTATCCGAATTTGCAAGGGCTTCGTGAGAAGTGCCTTCGGTTCTGTTCGAACCCGGAACAGACTTGTATGGATACATGTCTGACATTACACTTTGAGATATATAGCTGATTTCTTTCAAATACATTTCTGTTGGTGGCGGAGAATTTATTCTCTTAGCTTAACACCCTTCTCTGAGACGTACGAGCTCAGAGGTTATGTAGTTGAAATTTATCAGCGATATATCCCAATTTGGTAATGTGGCATGCTGAGTGCTGCTGTGAAATGATCAGTGTTTGATCATTTGCGATATGATCATTTGTTTGATCTTATATCTTTGTGATCATAGGTTGATCATTTGTTTGACCCGAAGCGTGGCTTTTTGAAAAAGCGTAGCTTTGTGGACGAGACTTCGTCAGGGCCTCACAACCCGGAAATGGTCGAAACAGGATCGTTGCGGCAAGGTTATGAGGGTCGCGCCCTTTAGGGTATGTCATTTCCTTCTGGAAAAGGGTGGTGTCATGGTATGGAGCCCAGATACTTACTCATGTGGACACACTTTATTTATGACGTGTGATGTTGGATTAGAGGTACCTCGGATAAAGGTCCCAAAGGACCGGGGGGTGGCATATTCGTGAGTTACCTGTTACAGGGGTAACCCGGCCTTGTTTGCAGAGAGCAGTTTGTCTCTCGGGACGTCCCGCCAGAGGCGATCCCATGCGGCGGAAGGAAGTTCCTTAGCCTGACCATTTTTTGGAAATCCATTTCCCAATACGGAACTTGTACGGTTTTAGTTGTAGAACCTGCCATTTACGTACGGTGGTCACCACTGTTTAGATGGTAGCTATAGTAGGCATACGATACTGGTCGTATGTTGGCTAAGATTAATATTATACTTTCGAAATGTTTTCTGCACTATGCACTAATAATAATATCCAATGATTTGCGTAGTAAGCATGTTTGACTATCATAAGAAGAAATCTCCTCCAATTCTGCGTTTGCATTGTGTGTGTGGTGGGAGGTCTTATGGTAGTTTCATTTTCCAAAAGCATTGCGGATTTCAATGTTTAAAACCTTTTGTGTTTGTTTAAAGATAAACTGTTTTTGTTGCTCACACCAGTCCCATGACTGATCCGGAGTTTATTGTTCCTTTCCTAAACTCTGGGTGCTCATAATTTTCCACACGAGCAGTCTAGAGTTGGGTTTCTTTTCAGATATTCAGGTTTAGTAGATTATCTGGAGCTAGTTCATTCATCGGAGTTGCTTATCTTGGAGTTGTGGATTCATTCTTGTCTGAAGATCATTTTGGAGTTATCACTTCTATTGATATTGTTCCGATGTTGTTGTTATCTCTTCTTTTCCGCTGCTATTTCTTGTATCATATCTCTGATGTATATTGATATTCATTGTATCACTCTGTTGTATCAGATATTGTATATCAATGTATTATTCTTTTCTTCCGCTGTGTTATTTACTTAATTGTGTTATAGCTCCGGCGAATCGGATTTGAACGGTCGAATCTGCGGCATTCTAGTACAATATGAAGTACGGATATTGATTTTCGAGCGGGCAAAACCCGATACGTTACATTTGGTATCAGAGCTAAGGTTGAACTTTAGCTCAGGAGTGTAACACATTAAGTAGCTCATTAGAGATAGGGTGAAGTAAACTCTAGAATGAGTAATTCTCAGATATCCGTCCGAATGCCTCAGTAAATTCTCTTACTATCCACTGATAGTGAGTATGAGTGCAAGAAGAGGATGAGATAGGGGACAGGGGAATACGACTATAAATGGTCGATACTCTGTAACAAGGAAATAATTCTTTCTCTATCAATCTATCTTGTTCGTCATCTTTTCTCAATTCTTCGATAGTTTCTGGTAGATCCAGAAAGAAGATTCGATGTATCAATATGGGACATAAACTCCGAAATGGCCAAAATTGTTTGTATGGATGAATTGTTTGCTATGGCTGATAGGTATACTTTAGTTCTAAACTGAAAATTTCGAAATCGTATCTATATATCTATCTATTCTTTGGGTCCCAATATGTTCTACGAATGGTTAGTTATCACTTCGAACTGACCGATGCCACTCCATATTTCGTAGATCTGGATAACCCGAGTATTTCGTAAGTGTTAAGACAGATTCATTCTTGTATCTGTTATTGATATTCTGATTTGGTGAGCCAAATGTAGAATGAATGTTCAGTTTGATTCGATGAAACATTCTTCGTCTATTTTTTGTCTCCTTGGTAATTTCGAGGACGAAATTCTTTTAAGGGGGGAAGTCTGTAACGACCCCAGATTTTTATTTAATTTAAATTAATAATTCATTGAATTTTGAATGAAAATTGTGAAATAAATCGATAAGGTGATGCGAGTTTCCCCGATATCTAAGTATATTTGTATAAATGGTTTAAAAATTTAAATTATTGTATATATGAGAATATATATATCTGTATTGAACAGATCTGATTAAATTTGAAACAATATAATATGTATTCGATTTGAATTTAAATTGTTAATAAGTGGTTTAGAAATATAAATAAAAATCATAGTAAATAAATGTGATATTGAATAGTTAAGTTTAAAATAACAAAAGTAAATTATATATTGATAGTTTAAGTTTGAATATTATAAGCAAAATAGAATGAAACAAAATACATATGCAAGTATAAACCAATAAAAACCTAAGTGCATACGAGAATGGGATATTAACAAGTGTAGGCTGAGAAAAGAAACCAACATATACATTAAGTATAAACAAAATATATACATGCATAGGCTTGAACAAGTATAAACAATATCTCATATTTTTGGTACAGCCGAGACTAAAGAAAAGAAAAGAAAATTTTATAAATGAGGTATGGTACAAAGCAAATAAAATAAAGGTAATGGTACAAGCTAATTAATGTTTGGCCACCAAATCAACATCTTCATATTTGGTTGCAGCCGAAGTATTGCAAAGGAAGACATAAAGTACGCAGCAATTAATGTTAGGATCTTGAGCACCCAACATATTATCATCTCAGCCTCCACAAAGAAAAATATCACTGCTACAAGTTTGTACAAACAAATATTTTCATCCTGTACAAAAATAATGTCATCAACCAGTAAACACCTCTCCCATATATTCATCATCTTCATTTCAATTCGTTCACTAAAAGTTGAGCACATCTGAAGCAACTATCATCTTCAACTTAAACAAGAATTCAAATTAAAACAACAATACCTTCAACTAAAACCAGAGATCAAGGGAATAGGAAGCTTCAGCTTACAAATTTTAAAAGCCTGTTCAACAAAAAATGCATCTCTGTTCTTTCCTAGAAACAATTGTGAGTAACATTAATTAATTTCGAGTTAAACCATATTATTCTGATGCATATATGTATGTTTGTATTCTTTTGCATGAATGTTCAGTAGATGATAACATCAAAGTGCAAGCCTGTTTTCAAAAATAAAAATAAAACACTCTGTTCTGGAAATTTAAGTGAATAACATAACAATTTTAAATAGTTTAAGTGTATAACTCTGTGGCATGCTTAACTAGTGTTTATGAGTATATGCATAAGTATATCTCTATATATATATATACGAATATTTGGTTGTGTGCATTTGTTATGGGTTTGAATGTTTTATCTGCTTTTAGTTCCCAGGTTCAAAGTTTAGTTTTGAATCAATCTCTTGATCAAATCTTTATTAGTTATCAAGTCTTAAACCAAATATGTTGGTTATAGAATAGATTTTAGTTTCCAAATTTGCTAGAGTTAAAATAATGTGTTTGGCCTCTGGAAATAAATTTATAACAGTATAAACTTTGAATAAGTTAAAATTTAAATGCCATAGTTTGATGTTTCAGAGTTAGGATCTGAATCATCATGCAAAATCATGATTTTTAAGGACAAAATCACAAATTTTAGTATTAGAATCAGAGAGTAGTTCAGAGTTGTCTGAAATGTGCATTTTGGGTTGTCACTGTTGGTCTAAGTGATCGGAGAGGCTGGGATTCCTTCTGGTGATGGTAGAGTGTTTAGTGATGCTAGGAAAAATAGTGGAGGAGGAGAATAATCATTGTGTTGGTGATGGTGGAAGTTTTTCTTTCTTAAACCTAGTTTAACTGGGTGGGGTTATTCGAGCCACCACGAGTTCCACGAAGTATCGAGTGCGACCGGATTTCTGGAAGGGGTAGCTGGGTGGATGACGAACCATTGGCCGAAGTTAGGGAGGTTCAGATGGTTGAGGCGTTGAGTTCGAGGTCGTGAATGGTGACTGGGTTAGTTTGTGTTGAAGGTGGAGATGCTCGATTTCGATTCACCTTCGATTTCGAATTCGTGTGAAGTGGAAAGGCACGAGGGAATCGTATGTGATGTGTGGGGAACCTCGGTGATGGTCGGCGATCATTCCAGCGCCTGGACACGTGCACGCGGTGCCATTGTATCAGCGAGGAGTGTGAATTTGGGAAGAAACACCGTTTTCTCGGGTTCGAATCAGGTTAGCCTATGGGTTTACTCGAAGAAGACGGGAAAATGGCGAACTCGAGTCGAACACGGGAATTTTTGGTTGTGGCTCGGAATTTGCTCGAGTTTGCTTAAGGGTTCGTCTGATGTTAACAGCCTTCAACAGTTTTAACTTTTAAATTAAGTTTTAAAAAAAGGGGGAGAGGAAAGAATGAAACGATGGGTGCTGGGTGATGGATTGAGTTGAGGGGGTTAACGATGACTAGATGGCGATAGCAGTGGTGGCCAGGACATCGGCGGTGGATGGTGCAGGTGCACACGTGTTTGCGTGTGTCAGTGATTATGGTTGGGAGGTTATAGTTGGGAAGATGAAGATAACTCGGAGGAGGTATCGAGTAATATTGGGTTCGGCTCGAGTTTTATCTCGAGTGAATTCTGGGGTGCGCCGGGTCGAAAATACTTGGAAATTTTTAAGTTGAATCAGGGGCACACGGGTTGATTTTTGAAACGACCCGAAGCAAACACGAGATTCTCTCGCAGATGACTCAGAGCAGGTCTCGAGCTTGATTTATAAAACAGTTTACTTTAAAAATTTAAACTTGTTCATATAACTTTAAAGTATTTAAAGGGTTAAAAGGAATTTGAATTACAAATGGAATTTGACATTGTAAAGGAAGGATTAATTAATAATTAAAAGTAAATTAATTATGTGATTGACTTAAGAATGATTTATTTATGGTAATTAATTAAGAATAATTAATTAATGTGGTAAATTAATTAATGTGATAAATTAATTAATGTGATTAATTAATTGAAGGTAAATTTGTTAGGATAATTAATTAAAGAATTAATTGATAATTAAAGGTTAATTGATTTATTATTAAAGGTTAATTAATTAAAATGGTTAACCAAGATTTGTAGTTTATTCATAAGTAATTAATCTGGTATAAATTAATTGTAATCAGATATTAATTGATTCTACTTGTGGATATTTGAATTTTATTGGATGATTTGAATTGTTTGACATCCCTGATATATGATGCTTTGTGATACATCCTGATTTATGTTGTGATCTGTAGTTTACTTATCTGTGACCTTTATATATCTATGATCTGTGAATGAACGATAAGCGTTGTTCTTATACCGCTTATCGAATTATATTTCTGTATTCTGATATGTGATGATTCATTGTGTTGCACTATTGTGTGTAAAACCCCTGGACTACACCTTTACACACACAAATATGGATTTCACATGGAAATCAGTTAAGTCACAGATAATTTAAATTTGATGTTTTTGAAATGGAAATTTTAATTTCAATTGATTTTGAAATTAGAAATTTGGGTTTGAAGTGAAAAGCTTTTGAAATGGAATTTCAAAGATAAAAGTTATTTTGAATAACTTGATCGAGTTTTGAAAATTTAAATAATTGGATTTAAATTAGAATTCAAGTTTGAAATTAAATCCTATGATTTGAAACTAGGGATTAAAGATGATATAAATGTGTTTATATAAAGTTAAACCATTTAAAAGTATAATTTTGAGAATTTGGATTTAACCCAAGGATTTCCACTCGTATGAATGAATCAGATTTTCTGAAATGGAACTGTTTGTTTTTAAATGATAAAAGCTTTCATATAAGAAATGAAATTCTAAATTAGTTAAAGGAATTTCAAGATTGAAGTGAAAATGGTTTTCCAAGTTATGAATGAATTGTTTTGAAAATCTATGATTTGAATCTGTTATCTTTAACAGATTTAAAATAATGATTGGTTTAAATCATTTGAAATGGAATTGTTTTGAAAGCTATAGGTTAAATCTTGATTTAAAGATTTAACGAGTTAATCAAATTGAAATGGAAATTAATTTGGAAAATCTGTGAATGAATCTTTTATTTAAAAGATTTAAATGTGGAAACTGTTTAAACCGTAAAGATTGAATCTTTTTGTTTAAAGATTTAAAATGGTAATTTGTTAAACCATTTGAAAAGGAAGTTTGGGTTTAAGTTGTGACTTAATTGAAATCCCATATCCATATGTTTTAAATATTTCGCTCACTATTCGGTTTAGCCGGGAGAGGACCTTTGGGTCGTATAACACATTCCGAATATGTGATACGTCGTATATGGATAGCATTTGAAGACCGGTGTTGAAGACCGGATATTTTTTGAAAACGGAAGGATTACCATCGAGTTACTCTGCATCGGCTGATCCCCGATATAGAGGTTTTATCACCCTTAGTGACGGGAAGTCCGGACGTGATTGGAAATTATCCGGATTTGCAAGGGCTTCGTGAGAAGTGCCTTCGGTTCTGTTCGAACCCGGAACAGACTTGTATGGATACATGTCTGACATTACACTTTGAGATATATAGCTGATTTCTTTCAAATACATTTCTGTTGGTGGTGGAGAATTTATTCTCTTAGCTTAACACCCTTCTCTGAGACGTACGAGCTCAGAGGTTATGTAGTTGAAATTTATCAGCGATATATCCCAATTTGGTAATGTGGCATGCTGAGTGCTGCTGTGAAATGATCAGTGTTTGATCATTTGCGATATGATCATTTGTTTGATCTTATATCTTTGTGATCATAGGTTGATCATTTGTTTGACCCGAAGCGTGGCTTTTTGAAAAAGCGTAGCTTTGTGGACGAGACTTCGTCAGGGCCTCACAACCCGGAAATGGTCGAAACAGGATCGTTGCGGCAAGGTTATGAGGGTCGCGCCCTTTAGGGTATGTCATTTCCTTCTGGAAAAGGGTGGTGTCATGGTATGGAGCCCAGATACTTACTCATGTGGACACACTTTATTTATGACGTGTGATGTTGGATTAGAGGTACCTCGGATAAAGGTCCCAAAGGACCGGGGGGTGGCATATTCGTGAGTTACCTGTTACAGGGGTAACCCGGCCTTGTTTGTAGAGAGCAGTTTGTCTCTCGGGACGTCCCGCCAGAGGCGATCCCATGCGGCGGAAGGAAGTTCCTTAGCCTGACCATTTGTTGGAAATCCATTTCCCAATACGGAACTTGTACGGTTTTAGTTGTAGAACCTGCCATTTACGTACGGTGGTCACCACTGTTTAGATGGTAGCTATAGTAGGCATACGATACTGGTCGTATGTTGGCTAAGATTAATATTATACTTTCGAAATGTTTTCTGCACTATGCACTAATAATAATATCCAATGATTTGCGTAGT
Source organism: Allium fistulosum (assembly GCA_030737815.1). Lineage (NCBI taxonomy): Eukaryota > Viridiplantae > Streptophyta > Magnoliopsida > Asparagales > Amaryllidaceae > Allium > Allium fistulosum. Next base: position 1,271,667,533 of record CM060901.1, on the reverse strand, counting down.
AAGCATGTTTGACTATCATAAGAAGAAATCTCCTCCAATTCTGCGTTTGCATTGTGTGTGTGGTGGGAGGTCTTATGGTAGTTTCATTTTCCAAAAGCATTGCGGATTTCAATGTTTAAAACCTTTTGTGTTTGTTTAAAGATAAACTGTTTTTGTTGCTCACACCAGTCCCATGACTGATCCGGAGTTTATTGTTCCTTTCCTAAACTCTGGGTGCTCATAATTTTCCACACGAGCAGTCTAGAGTTGGGTTTCTTTTCAGATATTCAGGTTTAGTAGATTATCTGGAGCTAGTTCATTCATCGGAGTTGCTTATCTTGGAGTTGTGGATTCATTCTTGTCTGAAGATCATTTTGGAGTTATCACTTCTATTGATATTGTTCCGATGTTGTTGTTATCTCTTCTTTTCCGCTGCTATTTCTTGTATCATATCTCTGATGTATATTGATATTCATTGTATCACTCTGTTGTATCAGATATTGTATATCAATGTATTATTCTTTTCTTCCGCTGTGTTATTTACTTAATTGTGTTATAGCTCCGGCAAATCGGATTTGAACGGTCGAATCTGCGGCATTCTAGTACAATGTGAAGTACGGATGTTGATTTTCGAGCGGGCAAAACCCGATACGTTACAGTTATCCAGTAATCTTCTATTCTAATTTAAAATCTCTCTTGGATCTCCTCGAATTCGTAATAAAAGGAATTATTTCGGTCAAATTTTAGGTTTTTGTTATTGACTCTATAATTATTCATATCAATGGATCTTTCGGTCCCCTAATAGATGACTCTAGATTGACTCAGTAAAATTACACTAATGCTGGTATAAAAGTAGGAACTATTGGAGGTTAGTTGACTATGGAGGGATCCAAGGATAGTTTAAAAAATTATGCAGTGAATCGACTCAATGGAAAAATGAAAATTTGAAACTTGGAGGCTAAAGATATGGGCAATGCTTAAGAAGGATAAGGCCTTTAAAATAGTTTCAAACCAGATAAACTAAAAGGCCTATTAGTGGAGAAATTGAAATAGAAGGAAGAAACGGCCTTTACCACTATTCAGTTGTGCCTTTTTGATGAGATCCTTATAGATTTTTCCCAATAAAGGAGGCAAAGAAGCTATAAGATGCATTGACAGTAGCATATCATGATAAGTCTTTGGCAAACTATATTATTCTTCACCAGCAGCTTTATACCTTTTAAATGAAACCAAGAACCTCACTTCCAAAGCACATAAATGTCCTGACCATTTTGCTGATGAAGTTGAAGGCAGTGGATGTAGATATTAAAGTTGAAGTGTAGGCGATCATATTGTTATACTCATTACCTTCGGAGTATGGTATGTTTGTGAAATCCATGATCTGTGAGAGGACTACCATTACACTTGCCGATGTTAAAGCAAGGTTGAATAGCTAAGTGTTGATAGGGAAGTTGGATGTTAATGAAAGTGAAGATAGTTTGGAGGCTTTTTTTAGGGGGGAGGGGAAGTATAACAAATCCTAACAAGATAGGATAGATCGAAGTCTTGAGTCGAAGCTAAAGGGTCTAAGAAGGGGATTTTTTACTAATGCAGTAAGCCTGGACATCATAAGTATGGGTGTCGAGAATTAAAGGAAAAAAGAGAAAAGAAATAGAAGAGAAGACATCGGGCATCCACAATAGAGGTACATACATCTTATTGGAGCGGTGATGATGATGTATCTTTTCTTTTAGCTAGTGCATCTTCTATGAAAAGTGCACTACAGATCATGAGACTTTGGAGCATCTTATCACATGAACTGCATGGAGTTGTTTCGTCAATTATAAGGAAGTTGATGGAGGTTCATTTCTTATAGGAAATGATTCATTTTTTCATATGGTTGGTGTTGCAAGTGTTAGGATTAGGATGTTTTATGGGGTGATTAGGAGTATTGCTAAAGTGAGACATGTACCACGATTACATATGAGTTTATTGTCGGTTGCAGCTTTTAGTGTGACTGGTTTGAGGATTGTTGTAGAAGGTGAGAGATTAACTATAGCGAATGGTTCACGAGTTTTAATGAGAGGTGTAAGACAGGGAAACTTATTTCTATTGAAGGGGAGCACTGTTATAGGAAAGTCAGCTACAACAGTTTGTTCTTTTGATCTGGAATTGACTCGGTTATGATATCTCGGGATGGGACATGTTGGAGTGCAAAGTTATGAGTTGTTACACAAGCTTGGCTTGATTGATTGTGTTGATAAGTCAAAGCTTGGGTTTTGTGAGTGATATGTGCTTGGTAAGCAGAAGAAAGTTGTTTTTTATGTTGGTTCACACAAGGCCATAGATGCTTTAGAGTATGTGCATACTGATGTAAAGGGGCCCTCACCATGTGCTTTGGTAGGTGGAGCATATCATTTTATCTCTTTTATTGATGATTTCTTATAGAAAGTCTGTGTATATTTCATGAAGTTCGAAGATCAGTCCTATGACATATTCCTTAAGTGAAAGGTAGTAGTGGAGAAGCGGTCAAGGAAGAAGCTGAATTTCTAAGATCAGAAAATGATGGTGAATTTATGTAATAAGAATTCATCCGCTATTGAAAGTCTGAAGGTATTAGTAGACATTATACCATAACATGTGATCCATAGTCAAATGATGTGGTGGACAAGATGAATCAGACATTATTAGAAAGGGCCCGATGTTTGGGATTGACTGCTGGTTCGAATGAATGGTCCCGGGTTAAGGCTCTATATATGGTGGTTTTACTCATCAACCACATACCTTCTTCTTCCATAGATAGGAAAATACTTGAGGAAGTATGGGAAAAAGGTCTTTGAGTTATTCATTTCTTAAAGTGTACGGATGTCTAGTTTATTTTCATGAAAGCAAGGGTATGATGGATCCAAGGGCGAACAAGTGTGTTTTTCCTTAGGTATAATGAATGAGTGAAGTGGTATAGGATGTGATGTCATAGTACGAAGAAGATTGTGACCAATATAGATGTTTCCTTTGATGAGAAGGCTACGTTGAGGGTGGAGCATACATCGATTGATGACAGTTCGAGGGTAGAGGAGTAACAAATACAAAGTAAGTCATTAGATTCTTTACATAGAGAGGTAGATAGTGTTACCAATGGCACTATAGTTGATGAGGAGGTTCAGACTCATGGTGGAGCTTAGTCTCAACTTAGGCCAATTAAGGAGATGGAGGAAGCCTACATAGCTTGTTATTTTGTTGGGCTTAGTATTGAGGATATCGATTATTATGACATGGCTACATATGCTTTGGGGATTATTTATGATGAATTGAGGTACTATAGAGATGTTACTATGTCAGCTGATTATGATAGATGGAGGCTTGCTATTGAGAAGGAGATGGAGCCATTGCATAAAAATCACACTTGGGATGTAGTGTCGTTTCCTTCGAGAAAGTGAGCCATTGGTAGTATATGGATCCATAGAATGAAATACACTTTTTATGGAGATGTAAGATATAAGGCAAGACCAGTGGCGAAGGGTTATGCACATTGAAAGAGTGAGGAGTTTCATGATATATTTTCTTCGGTTGTGAGACATACTTCAATTCGTGTATTATTGGCTTTAGTTTCTTAATTTGATTTGGAGCTTGAGAAATTAAATGTATCGACTGCATTCTTGCATGGAGATCTCGAGGAGGATATCTATATCCGTCAGCTAGAGGGGTTTATTGATTCTAGTAAGCTAGAATATGTGTGCAAGCTGAACAAATCTTTGTACGGACTAAAGCAACCCCCAAGACAGTGGTACAAAAGATTTAACAAATTTATGCTTTAATAAGGATTAACCAAGAACTACGAGGACCAGAGTGTGCACTTTAGGAGATTTGATGCTGGTATAATTTATTTTCTATTTTATGTAGATGATATGTTGATTGCTTAACATTGTATGATGAGTATTGTTAGTTGAAGGCGAAACTCGGTAGGGAGTTTGATATGGAGAACTTAGGAAAGGAACATCAAATACTAGGGATGGAGGTTATCAAAGATGGGCAAAGGAGAGAGTTAAGACTCGCTCAAACATAATATATCGAGAAAGTTTTTGCTCGATATGAGATAGAGAAGGAACAAACTGTTGCTACCCCGTTGGGCTCTCAATTTATCTTATATTGTGATATTTCTCCTACATCAAACAAGGAGAAAGTTCTTTTGGTGGATATTCCATATGCTAGTGTTGTAGGAAGTTTGATGTACGTTATGGTGTGCACTAGACCAGATTTGGCTCATGCGGTAAGTGTTGTGAGTCGGTATATGTCCAATCCGAGCAAAGTTCTTTGGAAAGCAATGAAGTGGATTTTTAGATATTTGAGAGGAACTTCAAATGTTGGCCTTTTTTGGGAAGTTGGTAGGGATCTTGTCCTTGTTGGATATTTTGACTCAAAATATGCGGTGGATAGGGACAGTCAGAAGTTAGTGTTAAATTATGTGTTTATACTTGGCATATGGCCTATTTCATAGAGATCAAAGCTACAGTCTAGTTTGTTTTGTCGACTGACGAGACAGAGTTAATTGCTATTGTGAGGCGACTAAGGAGGGGTGGTATTTGTTGTAGTTGCTAGATGACGCAGCGGATATTACAAAAATGATGTAGATCGTTGAATGTAGCAATCGGTGGATTGGAAGATGCTGAAATGCCCAAATTCGTTGATCCGAAGATACCGAATTCTAGCTATCCTGAACTCGTTGATCGCGCACGATACCGGGTTCGAAGATCTTCAATTCTTCAAGCGTTGATCAAGCGCACTTGATTCCGCGAATCGGCTTCTACAATCGTTGAATCGAGCGCACTCGATTATCCGAAAGAGGAGATAGGAGATTACACTCAACTACCAATTTGAATGAAAGCACAAAGCAATCAAAAGAGAATTTTATTCAATATTCAACAACCTTTACAAATGACTTCACTTGCCTATTTATAGGCTACAACACACCAAAACAGAAAAAGTACAAGTCATAAGTCGGTGACGACTTATCCCCTACGACCTACGACTCATCATGAGTCGTTTACAACTCATCCGATTTTAACATAACAACACGACTTAACAAGATGTACAAACTAACAACACACGACTCATCACACTCCGACTTATGACGCAGCCAAAATATACGACTTATTACAAAACAGACGACTCACCTTAAGTCGTTTACGACTTATCAACTTACAACACACCACGACTTATGACTTAGCCAAGGATACGACTTATTACAACAGACGACATAGAAAAATACATCTTTTAAGTCGTTGCCGACTTATCAACTCCATTCGACTCAACATATTTACAAATAGACGCCATACGACTTATACTCCAGTAGCGACTTAAGAAACAACGGCTCAGATTAACTCGGCAGCGACTCATCCCTTCTCTTAAGTCGTGGACGACTTATAACAGCTTCTTCCATAACTCGTGGTTGACTTACCTCCTCATCTTCGTTGAGTCGTGGACGACTCATACCTGTTTCCTTAAGTCGGAGACGACATATATCTTCCATCCAGTTGAGTCGTGAACGACTTATAGCTGCACCGTTAACTCGTATACGACTCATCAACACCGAACGACTCATGCTCTCCTTAAGTCGTAACTTTCTCCCATCTGAACTGGTAGGTCGTAGACGACTCAATGTCAATTCGTTAGCTCGCCGCTTCCCCTCACATGGCTTCATAAGTCGTAGACGACTTATGCCTTCTCCTTTGGTCTTCCAGATGAGTCGTGGACGACTCATCACCGCCTCCTTAAGTCGTAGACGACTTATGCCTTGGCCAAATAAGGGTTGCGCTGCATCATCCTCCCCAGGTTGAGAGAAATTCGACCTCGAATTTGCACATTCTTCATCCCCAACAAACTCATCCCCATGATATGGTACGAGATGCTTAACATTGAATACGTCAGATGTATACACATCATCTGGCAGCTTCAGTTTATAAGCATTTTCATTGATTCGTTTCACAACCTCCACCGGACCAATTTTCCTGGCTTTCAACTTGTTGTATGCGCCCACTGGAAAACGATCTTTTGTTAATACTGCATAAACCAAATCTCCTTCAATAAACTCTACATTTCTTCGTTTCAAATCTGCAGTTCGTTTATATTTCTCATTTGCTTTCTCTAGTCGTTCTTGAACGATTTTATGACATTCCGTCAACCCTTCAACAAAATCAGAAGCTTTCTTAACTCTCCCTTTTGAGTGTGGTATGGTTGTTAAATCCAATGGTCCCTTCGGTAAGCTCGAATAGACAATCTGGAACGGACTGAACCCAGTACTTCGATTCACAGCATGATTATGGGCAAACTCTGCTTGGCATAACTTCACATCCCAACTCTTCAGGTTATCTTGAACAAGACACCTCAACAAATTTCCCAATGATCTATTAACCACTTCAGTCTGTCCATCTGTTTGTGGATGGTAAGCACTACTAAATTTCAGCTTCGTTCCGACCATTTTCCACAAACTCAACCAAAAGTGACTCAGAAACCGAGTATCTCTATCCGACACAATAGATTATGGCAATCCATGAAGTCGATAGATCTCCCTGAAAAACAACTGAGCAACATGAACAGCATCCGCCGTCTTCTTACAAGCAATAAAATGTGCCATTTTCGAAAATCGATCAACCACCACATAAATGGAATCATTACCACGCTGCGTTCTCGGCAACCCCAACACAAAGTCCATACTCACATCAACCCATGGTTTAGTGGGTACCGGTAACGGCATATATAAACCCGCATTAGTCGCAGTTCCTTTCGAAACTTGACAGATATGGCATCTCTCAACAAATCTTTCCACCTCTTTCCTTATTGATGGCCAAAAGTAGGACTGTGAAATCAACTGTAAGGTACGGTCTCTTCCAACATGTCCTTCTTCATGTAACTCCTTGATAATCTTCATTCTCAAACTACCCTCCGGAATGCACAATCGATTTCCTTTGAACAGAAAACCATCTACCATCACGAAGTCATCCGTCTCTCCCTCCTTGACTTTATCAACAAATTTTGCAAAGTAAGGATCATCAGTAAATAATTCTGGCAATATTTCAAACCCCGTCACTTCAACCTTTAGTGTAGTCAACAAATGACTCCTCCTACTCAAAGCATCAGCTACACGATTTGTCACCCCTGACTTGTGTTTAACAACAAAAGTAAACTGTTGCAGATATGCAATCCACGATGCATGTCTTGTTGAAATCTTGTCTTGCCCTTGTAAATGCTTCAACGCTTAATGATCAGTATACAGAACAAACTCCTTCTGAAATAGATAGTGTCTCCAGTGTTTAATAGATTGTACAACAGCATAAAATTCCACATCATATGTACTGTAACGCATCTTCGCTCCTGACAACTTCTCACTGAAATATGCAATTGGACGTCCCTTCTGACTCAACACCCCTCCAATCCCAACCTTTGACGCATCAGTATGTAATTCAAACAACAATTGAAAATCTGGTAATGCTAGGATCGGTGCTGTCGTCAACAACTCCTTAATTCGTTCAAAAGCAACCCCTGCTTCCTCCGTCCATGCAAACTGTTTACCTTTCATACAATCAGTAACAGACGCCATCACACTACTAAAGTGTGGAATAAACCTTCGATAAAATGAAACCAACCCATGGAAACTACGTACTTCCGTTATCGTCTTGGGTTGCGGCCAATCTCTAATCGCTTCAACTTTACTTTGGTCAACCTGTATCCCTTTCTCTGAAACAACATACCCTAGAAATAACACGCTATGCGTCATGAACACGCATTTCTTCGTTGCAGCATAGAATTGTTCTTGTCGCAATACCATCAGCACTTCTCTAAGATGATTCAAATGTTCCTCTGGACTCCCACTGTAAATCAGAATATCATCAAAATATACCACCACAAATTTCCCAATGAATGGTCGAAAAATCTGATTCATTACCCTCATGAAAGTACTTGGTGCATTGGATAAACCAAATGGCATGACCAACCATTCATATAAACCCTCCCTGGTTTTAAAAGCAGTTTTCCACTCATCTCCTGGTCTGATACGAATTTGATGATATCCGCTCTTCAAGTCAATCTTAGAAAAGACAGTAGCTCCGCTTATCTGATCCAACAGGTCATCCAACCTTGGCATTGGAAATCTATATCTCACGGTAATCTTATTTAATGCTCGACTGTCAGTGCACATCCTCCATGTCCCATCCTTCTTGGGTACCAATAAAGCTGGTACAGCACAAGGACTCAGACTCTCCTGCACACGCCCCTGCTCAAGCAATTCCTCTACCTGCCTCCGCAACTCTTCATGTTCCTTCGGACTCATTCTATAATGTGGTCTGTGTGGCAACACAGCACCTGAAACAAGATCTATTTGATGTTGTATATTTCTTAACGGTGGTAACTCCGTTGGTAACTCTTCTGGAAATACATCGTCAAATTCTTTCAAAATTGGTTTTACTTCTTCTGGAATCTCAACCTCTTCACTGCTCTCACGCCCAATCAACATACTTCCGGCTCTTCTTCAACTTCTTTAACAAACTCCTTTAAAGTCAATAAAGTTTTCAGCTCTTCAATTTCTTCTGACTTACTTTCTTCTTGTGATCTCTTCTTCGGAACTAAGATAATCTTTGTGCCTTTAAACATAAAACTGTAGCTATTGGTCCGACCGTCATGTAGTACTGCTCGATCATATTGCCATGGTCTTCCCAATAACAAGTGGCAAACATCCATCTCTACGACATCACACCAGATCTCGTCTTTGTATTTCTTCCCTATAGAGAATGGAACACGAACTCGTCTATCCACTTTCACTTCTCCTCCTTTTCTCAACCATGATAACTTGTATGGACTCGGATGTTTCTCTGTCTTCAATTTCAACTTTGTCACAGCCTCGGTCGAAATAATATTATCACAGCTTCCTGCGTCAATTACAAACTTACACACCTTTCCCAGAATAGTACATGTTGACTGAAAAATATTACTTCTCAACCAACTAGCTTCCTCCTGCTTCGGTGTTAAACATGATCTCCTCAGCATTAGATTACAACCTTCATCTCCTGACGCAATATCCTGCTCGTCCTCCTCAACTGGGCTAGAACAATCTTCATCAACATCCTCATTGTCAATTTCTGCAATCATGGTTCTCTTCTTTGGCTTTGGACACTCACTGCTTTTATGACCCAATTCCTGACAATTGTAACATTTGAAACCATTGTTAACCCTTGTCTTCTCAACCTCCTTCACCACTGGTCTACTGATAGGTTTAGAAACATTAGAAATTCCTCCCACACCCTTCGCTTGATTTTTAGAATTAGTAAACACACCACTTCCTCGTCTCCCTTGTTTTTCCCAAGCCAACGCTTTCTGATGTGCTTCTGCCACAGATCTTGGATCGAACATATTAACCATATCCTGAATCTGCATTCTAAATCCCCCAATGAATCTAGATGTCAGCTGCTCTTCTGTTTCCATAATATCATTCCTCGCAATCAGTTGGTAAAATTCATCAGCATAGTCATTAACTGTCTTTGTGCCCTGCCTCAAGTTTTGCAAACGTTGATACATCAAAGATTGATAATTGTAAGGTAAGAACGTTGCTTTCATCAATTTCTTCATCTTCTCCCAAGATTCAACTTTCGACTTTCCCATCCGATCACGTGTAAGTTTGGTCTGCTGCCACCATGCCAAAGCTCTACCCCTCAGCCTTGTAGCAACCAACTTCACTCTACGATGTTCTGGAACTTCTTTGAAGTCAAAAATCTCCTCAACATTAGCCACCCAATCTAGAAACTCCTCTGCTTGCATACCACCCTTGAATTCAGGAATTTCTGTCTTCATCCCCGACTCCCATTTGTGATCGTACTCAGAATAGTTTCTTCCTTGACCTCTTCCTTGAATACTACCACCATCATACTCCTCTTCAAAATCAGATGCATAACGATGTCGATTCTGACCACCAACATCTCTACTACCTTCACGTCTACCACCATCCCTTCTACCTACATTCCTCCGCTCACGATCATTCACGTTCCTCCCACGCCCTTGATCATTTTCAACACTTCTGTCTCGATTGGAATGTGGCGAGACTCTACTACCCCCATGGTTAGATTCTGGTGAAACCCTTCTCCGATTTTGATTCATCTCCGTCATTAGCTTTTCTAACCGGCCAATTCCTTCGTTAAGCTTTTCACTAAAATTCTCATTGATTCTTTGCTCCATCTCATCAGCCTCTTCTCTTCGATATAAAGCTTCTACGTTTTGGTGGCGATTAGCTCTTCTTGGCGGCATACTTGAAAACTTCACAAATTCTTCAACACTTCAAATTCAAACACTTTCCGGATTTTGATCCAAAATGAAACGGATCGAAAACTTCCACTTTGTAGCAAATCGCGATGAACACGATGGACAAAGTTTCGGCCTCCAATGCAAATCCGATCAAACAATCTTCGAACAATGATGACTCTTCTTCCTCTTACTCTCGGCCGTGATAAACACAAACCCAAACCTTCCCTTCAAGCTCGGCAAATCTCTTCAAACTTCAAATGAATAGGCTCCAAGTCTCGATCTAACTATGATTGGTTAGAACAAGCTCTGATACCAAAACTGACGCAGCGGATATTACAAAAATGATGTAGATCGTTGAATGTAGCAATCGGTGGATTGGAAGATGCTGAAATGCCCAAATTCGTTGATCCGAAGATACCGAATTCTAGCTATCCTGAACTCGTTGATCGCGCACGATACCGGGTTCGAAGATCTTCAATTCTTCAAGCGTTGATCAAGCGCACTTGATTCCGCGAATCGGCTTCTACAATCGTTGAATCGAGCGCACTCGATTATCCGAAAGAGGAGATAGGAGATTACACTCAACTACCAATTTGAATGAAAGCACAAAGCAATCAAAAGAGAATTTTATTCAATATTCAACAACCTTTACAAATGACTTCACTTGCCTATTTATAGGCTACAACACACCAAAACAGAAAAAGTACAAGTCATAAGTCGGTGACGACTTATCCCCTACGACCTACGACTCATCATGAGTCATTTACAACTCATCCGATTTTAACATAACAACACGACTTAACAAGATGTACAAACTAACAACACACGACTCATCACACTCCGACTTATGACGCAGCCAAAATATACGACTTATTACAAAACAGACGACTCACCTTAAGTCGTTTACGACTTATCAACTTACAACACACCACGACTTATGACAGCCAAGGATACGACTTATTACAACAGACGACATAGAAAAATACATCTTTTAAGTCGTTGCCGACTTATCAACTCCATTCGACTCAACATATTTACAAATAGACGCCATACGACTTATACTCCAGTAGCGACTTAAGAAACAACGGCTCAGATTAACTCGGCAGCGACTCATCCCTTCTCTTAAGTCGTGGACGACTTATAGCAGCTTCTTCCATAACTCGTGGTTGACTTACCTCCTCATCTTCGTTGAGTCGTGGACGACTCATACCTGTTTCCTTAAGTCGGAGACGACATATATCTTCCATCCAGTTGAGTCGTGAACGACTTATAGCTGCACCGTTAACTCGTATACGACTCATCAACACCGAACGACTCATGCTCTCCTTAAGTCGTAACTTTCTCCCATCTGAACTGGTAGGTCGTAGACGACTCAATGTCAATTCGTTAGCTCGCCGCTTCCCCTCACATGGCTTCATAAGTCGTAGACGACTTATGACTTCTCCTTTGGTCTTCCAGATGAGTCGTGGACGACTCATCACCGCCTCCTTAAGCCGTAGACGACTTATGCCTTGGTCAAATAAGGGTTGCGCTGCATCACTAGAGGATCTTTATATGATGTAGATGACTGTGGAGATTTATTCAGATAATCAGTGTGCTATACATGTGGTGGAGAATCAGGCTTATAGTGCATGGGTTCTTATGTTGGAAGAGGAGCATCATAAGATAAAGGTAGCAAAGTTGCACATAAAAGACAATCTGGTGGATATGATGGCAGAGTCGGTTCAGAGGGAGATGGTTGAGCATTGTTCAAATTTGATTAGCTTTGATAGAAGCTAATGGTGCCTAATGGCTGAGACCCGCTTTAATCATCATACTAAAGCGATAAAGTGATATATGAATATGGATACAAGTGTTTTAATTCTAGTAATTCTTTTCCTAAAAGCTATGTTAGAAAACATGTATTATCACAAATCAATTGACAATGTCAATGGTGGTCTCTTAGTATTTATGTATGGTTTATTTTATAAATTGTCTAATGTGGAAGTAATCTCAACATTATTGAATCTATAGTTATTCATAGCAACGGACCTTTTAGTCTTCTAGTCGGTGACTCTAAATCAATTCAGTAAAATTACACTAAAACACAACAATTACTACAAGAAAGTAGGGACCTGCTGAACTAGTTTCCCCTGAATCAAGCTAAACCCATGCGCGCAAGTCATCGACTAACATAATTGCATCAATTTTATCAATTCTAATCTCTAAACTTTTGTATAGGCAAAATATAAACAGACCAAAACCCACGTTTCAGTATAAAATTTTCAGTTTCAACTCTGCCACGTGTATCAGATAAACAGTACTATATTTGTATTACTTTTAGTGGTTTGAAGTTCTGGTAATTTTATTAAATGCCTTTGATGATGGATAAACAACTAGAAAAAAACATTGTTCAACAACAAGGTATAATGAATCTGTTTTATACCTAGAAAGGCCTCTTCATGGTAGCAATTTAATGCTATGATTATGCTCATTATTACTATTTATGGAAATAACTGCACTACTGACAGCACGGGTTTCATATTAAATCACTTATACAAGCATGTCAACTTTTTCTATGACAAAACTATACATTATATGTATGATATGTATAAATCCATGGAACATGTATCTATTATTGAAGACTAGAATCAAAATCCAGGAATCCAAGAAAAGTAGCACAACTAAAATCCAAAAAAGTATTTAATCATCTGGGACCAAGAACCTGAACACAGCTCCTGCTTTCTGCAAATCATATCAACCAAATTCAAGCATGCAGGAAGATAGGGAACCATCTTGTTTCGTAGCCGATATCTTTGAAACATAAGATTTGAACCAAAGAATCAAAAGCAGGAATAGGCTTTTTTATTTTTATTGTAAAACATTTGGTTTCATCAAAGGATGCTAGCAACAAACCGGTTCAAAAAAAATCTACTGACATTTTTCTTATTGCGCATGAAAGTTCAAGAACTAGATGATAAAAATCACTGAAATCTCATTAATTGCTTATTGTACTACTGTTCAAGAAAGTCTTTTGTGGTTTTTGAATTTGTCTCCGTTTTAGATACATGTATGTGTATTTGAATATTGGTCTACTTCATTTTCATTCTGTGTTTTTCACCTCATAGTTTAATGGTTAAATTAAGCATATTTGTGCTGGTACTACATTAACGTTTGTTTCCCTAGCTACTGTCGAAAATACAGAAAATACAAATAACAAAATCTCCCCAAATAATTTAATGCTCGTCTACATGATTATTCATAGGAAGCTGTGAAATTAGCCTGTTTATTTCATTTTATCTTTGGGTTTCGACCATATTCACCAAGGAGAAATGTGTACGGAACCAAACATTACAATTTGTTTAGGCTTACAACCACGACCGACCCAAAGGTATTTAATGCCCTAGTCGAACGATCTGTTATTTGTTTTTGTTGCCCTTTTATTCAATAAATAATAACATTTATATGCGTAAACAAAATCTATAATAAAATTTAACATCGTCGAAAAATATTAATCAATTAAATCGTTCATTTTACATGTCAAAAATTTAAATGTCAACATAATATCCAAATATGTCATTTTGTATTAATGAAAAAAACTTTTTCGATTTTTCTGAAAGAAAACACATTTGTTATCTATCCACAGAACATTTTAAGTAGAGTTTAAATTTAACAAAAAATCAAGAATTTCCTTTATTAAGTTAAAATTACTCACACCAGCTTCTAAGTTTCATCATTTTTTTTCTATGTATAATGTCGATTTCATCATTACAGTGCTCTTATCTAAAATGGGGACCACTCATATTATCAAAAAAAATTAGTTTAATCATTATTCATGTTGTAGAACAAATCAAGTATCAATTCATGAATTAATTATGCAATCACAAATCATTTTTGGGTCTAAGAAACCAAAATAACAAGAGTATAAACTATAAAGCATATAATTTTTCATTCAAGTATTATAGGTGAGTGACCATGCATTACAGACTTACTAGCAAATTAATAAAGTTTTAAAGTGCTTTACTTTTTCTAGCAGCAAGAGTATAAAGCATGAAAATTAGCAGATAAATTCATGCAAACACTTATTTAAACGTAAAGCATCGTTGAAGTTATAAATAGCAAAAACGTAAAGCGTATAAATTCTTATTCAAACTGAAGTTATAAATTGATTTAACTAGAGAATTAGTTATCACTAACTTATTCAAACATAATTAAGCACATGATTAATTACGGAACACGCAGCAAGTTGTTGAGATGATTGATTATTTGATTTAGGACAGCACAATATGGATAGTGCGATTTGAAGCAGCACAACGTGAGGAGAGGAGCACTGGGCAACAGGTAATGGCGGTCGAGAGACGATGGATTTTGTCGGCTGAGGATTTGCGATGGAGAGAGGTGGAATAAAGTGAAAATGAAATGAATCATGATTTTGATCTTTTTTGTTGCCCCGTTTCATGATGATGCCCTAGGCGTTTGTCTCTCCCGCCTATGCTTTGGACCGGACCTAGCTACAACTTTAATGATTTATGTCAGGGTAACAAAAATTACATTCGAACAAGAACAAAATAGTGTGAAGTCGACAAAAAGCAAGAAACATTACAATATTGTCTTTTAACATCTCTTTAAATCACTTCTTAAATCCCCACAATTTTAATTACTTTGTTTTTTACACGGATTTTCTTATCAAAATGTTTTGGCATTTTTCGTGAACTTCCAAATTCTCATTCTTACACATTTCGAGCTAAAAATATTTAAAATTCAAATTTTCAATTTTCAATTTGTAATGTTTCAAATTCAAAATTCATTTTTTTCAAACAAATGTTTTTTTCAAAATTATTATGATTTAATATTTAATTAAAATAAATGGAAACTTACAACAATTTTTTTTTTGAAATTATGCAATTATAACCAAAACCGTAAAACCAAACCGAACCGACTCGAAAAGATCCGAACCCGAACCAAAACAGATGGGTCTCGAGTCGGGTCTGCGTGATGAGAAATAAAATAAAGATCCGATCAAACCCGATCCGATTCAAAAAATTCGATCAAAAAACATTAAAATATATGCATTTTTAATATTATTATTTAATTGGATACGGACCGACCCGGATCGAAGTTCGAGTCGGGTATAGCGTTTTGAAATGTATAGTTTGAACCCGACAATATCCGATTCGTCTAGAATCGATACCCCTTGGGTCGGATCCGGGTCCATCAAATCAGATCTAATTGTCACATCTCCAATCGATAGCCGTTGTGCGGTTGTAGTAGTGATAAAACTTAAAACCATGGAATGATGACAAGTAGATTTGTTGCTACTTTTATGTCTGAACGAAAGATAAACGATATAAAAAAAAGTACGAGGGTTTATTACTCAAAAATTTGAAAAGGACGTAGCTTAATACATGACATCATAGCCGTTCATTACATCATGATTCTAATAATGCATTTCTACCCCTCATATTCAGGCATTGTAAACTGCGTACTCGTAGCTTATGAAAAAGAAATTGTTTGTCATATTACTTTCAGAATAGAAATTCTCATACTCTGGCTTGTTTATCATCCTTCTCCTTTATCTTAACTTTGATGGCCTCTTTTAAAAATTCAGTTCCAAGAAAGCTATTTGAATTGCTCAAAGAGCAACAAGAGCCTTTCCTTCTACAAAACCATGGTTTTCAGACTAAAAGAAACAGAAAATGCAACATTTTGAGAAGTTTTCTTGCAAAGGCTATGTGCTTGAGCGTGATTAAGAGAAGGATCAACCTGGAAAGGTTAGAGTCAAGAGGAGAGAGCAGTATGACTAAATTTCATAGGCTTATCTATAATTCTAGGGCTGATAATGTTGATGTTGAATTGGAAAATATTGAGCATAGTCCTCTTTCAGTACTTGGATTTCGTTATTCCAATGGAGGATCATCTGATCTTAACCACTGTGAGATATATTTCCTGCCCTTATATATTTGTGTTTTTTCAGTTTGTACATGCTGTCTTGCTATTTCAAAAGTTACATTTTAGACATTACTTCAGTTTTAGATCTCTCTCACTTCATTAGCCTGCATCTTTACTTGTGAATTTTTATGTATGTTAATTAGTTTCCTTTATGTTCTTGTTGGTAGCAATGGAAAGTTTATCATCGACCTCTAGGCTGAATTCACCGACAACTCCGGCATGCACACTGCCTAAATGTGGTTCTCCACAAGAGGCAAATAAAAGAGAATTGCATCAACCAAGACATCTCCTTCTAGACTTTTTAAAAGAAATGGAAGCAAAATACTGTGATCCATATGATAATTTATGCCAAAACATGAGTAAGATTGCAATATATAATGATATATTTCCATTTGAAAAGCAGAAAGAAGATGATTTAATTTTCACACGCTTGCTCAACAAAGATATATCAGAAACAAATGCAGACTGGACTCTCTTTCAAATTGAGAAAAGAAAAATTGGTACAGAGTTGGGATGCATCATGTTTGACGAATTGAGAGAAGAATGTGTTGTTGATATGCTTTGTTTTCATTGTACATTAGAAGCATGATTGTAAAAGTAGTAATGAGAACATAATTGAGTTAAAATTTGGCACTCTTATCAAGTTTGTATCTTTTTTGTCTTGGGTTGTATCTGTAGTTGATACATGAAGAATATGAAAAAGTGATTAATACTGAATAGACAAATAGTACATCGTTTGTATTCGCACCAACTTGGCTAGGCCTTTGTGTTTCCTTGTTAAAGGCTTCATAGAGCATGCATTCCAAGGTTCCGTTATACGAATTTAGGAAATCTCCGGTCTCCTACTTTTTTCTATATAAATAAGCTACTTTTTTCTATACAAATAAGGTAATACAAATTTTATACAAATTATTTATTAATGCAAATCAGTTTCCACAATTACTCTGTATAAGTTATCGATTTAAATTCATTTGTAGTTAATTTGTACAAATTATTTTATATATACCAATTATTTAAGGTGTTTTTTATACGAGCGTTACGGCACGCACTTCGCGCGTGATGATGGATCACACTTCGTGCGTGAATTGTTTTTGTATAAATTATATATGTTTAATTCGTTCGAAAAAAATAAAATTTGCATAAATATTTAATCATATTTTTGCATTGAAATGATATGCAGTTAGTTTTAATTTTTCTATCTAAATATTGCCATCTAATTTTTTGTTAGTTTGAATTTTTATTTCTATCATTAATTACTAAATAATGAATTTAATTTTTTATTGGTTTAAATTTTTATTTCTGTTATTAATTATTAAAAAACGACTTTAAAAAAAGTTTATTCGTAAGATCCTATTTTTAAGTGATATTAAGATAAGTGCGTTTTGAATTGGTAAAAAAAATTAACTGTTGGATCATATTTTAAGTAATATTTAATAATATTTGTAGAGCAGCATTTTTGGTAGTTCACGTTGATACCAAAAACATGTGACACCAAAGGTATTACAACTATTATTAAAGATAAAGGACAAAAATTTGTATTTTTTTAGCCTCAAGGACACGACCATAATATTTTAGCCAAAATGACAAACATTCTCCCAAAATTAGTAATAATTACACATTCTTTCAAAATTAATCATAAGGACAAACCGTCAAAATTATCAACCACCATTCGTTGCACCACCACCCACCGCCATCACCTGCACCACTAGCCTCGTCGCCGTCCCAAACACCACTCACTGCCATCACATGCTACCGATAACTCTTAACCTAAAAACTGATATCTAAAAACTGCCACCGGTAACTAAAAACTGATACCTAAAAACTGATACCTAAAAGCTGCTACCGACAATTAAATCTGATACCTGACAGCTGATACTCAAATAAACCATCCATAATCTCCTAGGTTCTTAAATTTATCAAATGCGATCACCATTATCTAAGTTTACAGTTCATTATTGAACAAGCATTTCGATCATAACAATCATCCTTGTAGAAAATCAGTTCAACATCATATTTAAGGCACAAATAGACCACCCATAATCAACATTTATCAAGCTCATGAAATTGCATCGTTATCTCATATAACGATGCTTTGACTCAAGCATCTCCATTCTCTGATGCAAGCCAGATCGAGTGGCTCCACTCCAACATAAGCATGGATTCCATTCAACTAAGGTAGTGTGCACAATGGCGAGCACGACAATGGTTCATCTCTAGGTAAAAAATAAAATATTTTTATAAAAATAATACATACTGTCACTAAAACTGATATCTAAAAACTGATCCTCAAATTAATAGAAAAACTGATACTCAAACAAAATTCATTAAATATTTGATACTAACGAAATAATGATTCAACTCAATGATCATCATATTTACTATGTAACAACTTCATTTTTTTATATAATCAAACAAACAAAATAGTAAAAAAATTCCTGTAACGACCCAGAAATTCAGTAATTTGAATTTGGAATATTTAATTTAGTTTAAATATTGAAAAGTTAATTTTATAAGTTAAATAACTTGAATTTCAAATATAGTAATTTATTTGATAATTAAATTGTTGAATTTAATATTGGAATTGTTTAAATAATTGAACCTTGGATTTAATATGAACGAAAATGATTTCAAAATTTGATTTAAATTCTATTTAAATAAGAAGGAGGTTAGTGAACTTTTAAATTTGATTTAAAAGTGAATAAATTGATTTTGGGAATTACACGTTTTAATTAACGTGTAAAATAGTCTTTTTGGGCATTGTCTCGGATTTCGACGAAACCAGTTTCATTGGATCCGTAATAGTGAATTATTATATGCTATTGAATTTCATAGCGATCGGATGTATCGTTTGGTCGTGCGAGTTCGAAATGCGTAGAAATTAATTAAATAAATTAAAATTAAAATAACTCGAATTGAAAAGCTATCTTCTGTATATGATGGAATTAGCTCCTGATATATTTCCATTGTGTTCGGAATAGGGATATAACATATAGAACACCAGGCGGCACGCTTCATTTGGAGTTCGAAATTTTCACGGATGAATAGTGCCACGAAATTTTTCTATAAATAGCCCTCAACTTCCTTCATTTGCAAACCTTAATTTATAGCCGCCATTAAAAACCTAAAAATCAATGGCCATGGTTGATCGGAGCCTCTAGGGACCGAATTAGTGAAAGACTTCAAATAGAGAAATGTAGAGGGAACGATACGAAGCTAATGTACGGTTGGATCGACGAATCATCGACCGAGGCGACCGGAAATCGACTGCGATGCACTGCAGTTTTCATGGGTTTCACGCGATCATCTCACACATATGCGCGCGGCACGGGGGATGGTGGAGGCGCGCGAGGCCGGGCGCTGGCACAGGTGGCTGGTGAGGCGTCGGCGGCGATCACGGTGGTTGAGGCGAGCGCGAGTGAAGAAAAAAAGGAGATGCGCGCGTTCGGTCTGTTACCTGGGAGGAGGAAAATGAAGTGAGTTGGGAAGAAAAGCATTAAGGTTTAATTTTTTTTTAGTTTATTAAAGTTAATTAAATTTAATTATAATCGAATGATAATTAATTCATAACTTTCTCATACGAGGTCCGTTTCGAGCGCGACAAATTGCGTTGTGTTCGTATCAGCGAGCACTATGCTATGGAATTTCATTGGATGGATTCGGAGCTAGTGAGAATTTTAGGTTAATATTGGACGTTCTTTCAATTTTAATTCAAAACAGAACGTTTGGCAACTATTAAAAATCAAAGTGAGTTAATCTCACCTTTTTGGTTAACCAGGAATATTTTTAGTTGATAAAAATTATCTATTGGTTGTTTGGATATTTATTATTGATAGTTATTGACTGTATGGATAATTTACTAATTATTATTAGTTGGATTGGATATATTCCTACCTATTGGAGCGTATAAGACCCTATTACGTTCCCATGTAAGAGCGGATGACTCTTTATATACGAATCCTACCTCGAAACGATTGATTTATATTTTTATAATTAGATACTGTATTTGATGCAGGGGGGCAAGTCGGAGGGATCCAACAGGATTCCTTACATTGTTGATTTTTTTTCATATATATTGTGATATATGATATGATGGATGTTATATTAGATGACATGAATATGATTTTGCTTAATTAGTGCTTTAGTAGCACTGGGCCTCATTTTTGGTATTTTATAATATAAAATAGTGATTTGATTTAAAGGGATTTCAAATCGATTTTTGGAATTTATATATGTTTTAAATAATTAGTATTGAATTATTTGAAGGAGTAATTTATTTAAAAATCAGAGGAATGATTTTTGGATATTATAAATTGATAGATTTATAAAATATTTTAAATAGGGATTTTCAAACTGTAAAATTAATATTTTTGAAAATCTTAAAATAAGTCCATCTTTTATAATGAAGGGATATGGTTAAAAGGAAATTAGAAATATTCTTACTTTAATAATTATTAACCATTTTAGAAAACTAATATATGTATATATATGTATGTATGTATATGTGTACATGTATGAAAGATTAATTACAAATGTGAGATTTTTTTAAATGTGATAATTTATAAAAGTAATATTTTACAAATGAAGTGAAGATTTGTAAAATTGTATTTTGTTAAATAAAGTATGAATTTATAAACGGGTTTATAAATTAAAGGAAACTATTACCGTTTAATAAATTGGAGATGAAATCAAACAGTGGATTGATTATAAGATATGGACTGATATTTTAGAAATAGTTGACTATTTTGGAAATTTAAGATGATGATAAATTTGGAATGTTAAACGATATTTTTATAAATAGAAAGGAATTTATAAAAAGAATTTATCCATATGGAACTAACATTTAAACGGATGGTGATTGATGTTTAAAAGAGATTTATGAATAAGTGAGATCTATAAAGGAAATAGAGTTATAAATGGAGTTCATAAATAAATGGGTTTTATGAAAGAAAGTTTTATAAAATGAAAAGAGATTCTTAAATTTAGTTTTATAAATATGGGAATGGTTGGGTTGAAGATTTAAGTATGAATATTTAAATAGATTTAAAAGGTTAGTTATTTAAATTATTAATATGGTTTGAAATTAATAATAATTATTATTAATAATATTTGGTAATTTATCATTATTAATTGTATGGCAAAAACTAACTATTGTTTTATTCATAATGTTTTGAATTATTAATTATTATTTTTAAGAGGTTAAAAGTTAGTAATAATTATTTATTTGAGATGTTCATTATGAATAAACATTATTATATAATAGTGTTTTATAGAGTGATTAGGACTTATTTATGATGGTTTCGAGATTCATAAATAGAGTTTTGTAAACGAACTTGAATTTTTATAAGAGGAACTTATAAAATGGCTTGAAGATTTAAGGAAAAAATTATTTACAAGGTAAAGAGGTTCATAAAAGATGGATATTTATAAACAAGTTTAGAAATGGATTATAGATTTATAAAAAGCAATTTATAAATAATTGCATGGTTTTATAAGGGTTTATAAATGACTTGAGAGAAAATTTATAAATGGTTTATAAATGGTTTTAGAAATTTATAATGGAGTTTATAAATGATTTTAGAATTTGGTAAAAGAGAGATCTTCCTCAGTGTTTGGTAAATGTACTTATACCATTGAGGTAAGTATATGGATATTTTCTAAGTATTGAAAATATAAGGGTTTGTGAATATATCTTTGTAAAGTGCTTTGATACAAGCATTTACAAGATGATTTTAATTAATGAAAGATTACTTAAGGGGCTTAGTGTTGCTTGGTGCTTAACCAAATCTTGGTTTTTCCTATGGAATTAAATCCCTGATTGAATGTTTATTATTCGATAGTTAAATAACAGACTATCGGAATTTGGACTCAAAAGTAACTTTGGAAATATCTAGGAGAAACATGTGAGTTATATGGCACAGTCATCTCCGATGATGCTGTACTATGCGTGTAAATCTCTTTTCATTCTCTTAGGTCAATGATAAGGAAATCCATCCACTAACGGTTAGGAGGTGATCTCCAATCTTATCTTTGACTGTTTATTTCCTAAACAACCGGGGTTGAGTTTACCGGCAACTATCGAATGTTGTTCTGAAGAGACCAGGATCAGATCTGTTATCCAAAAACTACTTCGATCCAACTTAAGCGTTCGAAGTGAAGACAACTTGAAGATGATGGAATTGGAGGCGAAGCTCTCAATTGTTTTGTTCAGTCCCATAACGAACTTGTATGGATGAATGCTGATATTACATTATTGCCTGGAAGGCAATGTTAGCATTCCAAGTGGGAAGTGCTATATAAATGGTAAGAGCATGGCCTCTTTGAGCCTCACACCCGGGAAATGAGTAAAGGGATATGCGGCAAGGCGAAGTGGGTATCACCAAAGTAGGGTATGATCATCCCAAGTCTAGAGCGATATTCATGTATGCTTCGGGATCCCATTGTGTGGTTGTTGATTGCAACCAAGGAGTGATCATATTCGGTGCTGCTCGAGAAGGGGGTAGTGCCGGTCCTGAGTAGCAGAGGTGCAACGGGTTGCAGCCTCCTATACACTTGATCTAGAGGTGTACGGATTCGGTGGGTAGATCCTTACCCTTTCATAGTTGGAATCCATTATCCAATACGAGCCTTCGGTTTTGGTTGTAGAACCTAGTATGTTGGAATTTAATTAATGTAACAATTTCGACTATGATTAATAAGTATTTGTATAATATAGATCATTATAATATCAGAGGATCTCATATGAAATGTTTGGTTATCGTAAGGTAAAAACTCGTCCGTGTTTATGTGTGGCGTGGCCTTACGAGATACCGTTGATTTCAAAGGTTTTTATATAACTTTAAAAGTTCAGTTGGGTGTGTTTTCTCACGCTGGTTTTCTAGACTGACTCGGGTGTTATTTTATTGTAATGCTTGGGTCAGACCGAGTATATTTACAGATTGTTGTGGATGCATTGGAGCTCAGGAGACGAGTTGGAGGTCTTCAAGTCGTATTCGTGTATATGTTAATTTTCCGCTGCTTTTTTGTTGAAATTATTAGCAATTGTAAGGACAGGATGTTATAATTTTCCAGGCTGATGATTGTGATTGTTGTTGTACTCTGATGGATGTATGTATATAATAGTTTCTCTTTTGTAAAGATCATTGATATTATATTATATGTTGTTCCACTGCGATTGTGAGATTATGTGTTGTTTTTAGTTTCTTTTCTCTCCTTCTTCTCTTCTTCTTTCTTCTTTCTTTCCCTTAACTGTCCGTCTTTCCATTTGATTTAGGTTGGACATGTGTGGTTTATTGTCAGGTTGAGTTGTACGGAAAAGCGGGTTGTTACACTTCCATACTGCATTATTTTTAAAAATGATACCTAGAAAAAATAAAAATGATACCTAAAAACCGATCTCCACTAAACTTAACACAACAATACATTATCATCAAACCAATATGAATGCACAAAAATAAAATAACAATTAAAAAATGTTCGCTTCAAAATGTGAATTTATTACAGTATAATAATTTTGTTATACAACAAAAAATCACAAACTCAAAAATAACAAATATTTTCGAAAATGATACCTACAAACTGAAAAACTGATAACTAACAGCCGATACCACTTCTTATCCCCTAATTCTTTCATGGCTTGCTCTTTCTCTTCCTCGACTTGCTATTCCTCTTCCTCGAATTGTTGTTTCTTCTAAAACACCACTTCACCATGGCATCCCTGCCACCAAAGCCATCAATTTTCCGTTATCAGATGACTTCAAATCGAGCTACTTCAAAACCCTAGCTATTGCCATCCACCGTCGAACCAACCACCCTCGCAGGCAACGTCATCGTAGCAACCGCCCTCGCCGACAACGCCGCCTAAGCTTGACACCACTCCAGACTCATTTGCGTGTTTGTCCTGGTCGCTAATTTCTTGTCATGCCTCTGAATTGAAATTCAAAAGTTGTCCTTCACGTTAAAATACTAAAGGTCGGTCCTTGAGGCTAAAATGCTGAGAAATTTTTTCTTTGACACTATTTTCCTGATTATTTAATATATACTAGTCATTTTATATTTGATTAATCATTCAAATTCAACCGATCAACCCAATCAGAATTAAAAGCAAAAACTAATTAAAACACTGTTCTTATCACGAGCACTACGGCACGCGCTTCGCGCGTGATAACGACATGCATTTTGCACGTGAATTGTTTTTTCACAAATTGTATATGTTTAACTCGTTCAAGAAAATATGATTTGCAAAAATATTTAGCCATATTTTTACATTGAAATGATGCGTAGTTAGTTTTAGTTTTTCTTTCTAAATTGCAACATTTAATTTTTTTTGTTAGTTTCAGTTTTTATTTCTATTATTAATTAATAAATAATGAATTTAATTTTTTATTAGTTTGAATTTTTATTTCTATTATTAATTAATAAAGAACTATGTTGTAAAGAAACTTTATTTGTTAGATCCTATTTTAAAGTGATATTAAGGTTTCTATAATATTTGTAAATGAGCGTTTTGAATTGGTAAAGAAAACTTATATGTTAGAACTTATTTTTAAGTGATATTAATATCTATAAACATAGAATAATATATATAGAGAGACGTTTTTGGTAGTTCACGTTGACACCAAAAAAGTGTGATGCCAAAAGTATTACAACTATTATTAAAAAATTCATGACTTCTGGTTCGCTTCATCATTGTAATAAATGACCTTATGCCCTAGATTTTTAATTGGGAATGAGAATCAACCTCCTCCCAAGACACAAAACACGAAAACCAAAATGCACCAAAGATTTGAAACATGAAAGCGAGAGAAAATTGGTAATTTTAGGTTTTTCTTTTTATAATTTTATTTTTGATTTTTGATCTCTCTTTTATTTTTGTTCACATTTTTTATCTTGATCTAGTAATTTTTTATATTACATGACCAAAACCGGATTCTCGAGTAGATTCCTTTTCGGTGCTGGTCGGGTCTGAAACGGCATGGCCGGAATCCTGACTTTTCGGTCCAAATGTCGAATCTTGGCTCCAACACACAAGCTGTACACGGTATGGGAATTCGCTTCTCAACTAATTCATCATTTGTGTATAATAACAAAAATAGAATTTATCCAACACGTAAAGCCAGTAAAAAGTGAAAAAATTATTTAGATATTAAGTTATACTTATTCACATGTCACGGTGTATAAATGATTTGGGAACGTTCAATGCTATATATGCGCATTATGGTAGTAGTTGTCCGAGATATGAAAACTTGAAAATTGATTCACTGCTAAAATCAATACTTTTACAATTTGAGATAGTTGATTGCTACAACCATCATGTAATAATCTATTTGCAGACAACGAATATAAATATCCAATAAACATAACATTTACATAAAAAGATTCATTTACAAATGGTTACAATTCTTATACGGACTATCGTGACTCCATAACGAAAATCCACGTCTTTATATGTATATATATATATATATATATATAACATAAAGATATTTTTGTGCAAACAACTCTCTCTTCCACAAATAGTACATCTATTCATGAACGAATGCATTCTTTCATGAAATGCCTTTTTGTGAGGTATCTGATTATAATTGTCTTTTCATAAACGCACATATATTCATGAATGAATTCATCTTTTTGTGAATACTTAGTTATCATGCAATGAGTGCATCCAAAATGAAAAACTTTTACATAGTGTTTGGTTTAAAAACTTATTTTAGATTTTCTATTTTCAAATATGTATGTCAATTCAAATATAAAAGGAGTGAAGTGATAACGGAGGTGATTAAAGGAAAATGAAGGGACGATGGAGGGGGTGGAAGGACAATTGAAGGATGCATTGTTTTTCGTGCATTTATTATTTTTCAAAACACGGAAAGTAAAAAAAATATATTTTTATTTTATATGTTAATTTCGTTTTCTAAATTGATTGTTTTCGACAATATACATACGTCATGCGCATTTTTATATGGACGAAAACACAAAACAAATAATGCCAAACCAAACAAAGTCTTAACATTTAGGTCTAAACATTTACAGACATACTACTCGAATTTTTGGATTACCGCACCACTATTACACCATTGTGCGTGCAAGAGAAAAAATATCCACGCCTTTCCAACGTCAGGTATGGATAACTTACCTATTCTTGGTCTATGTCCTATATTAACTACACCATTCACAC
Source organism: Allium fistulosum (assembly GCA_030737815.1). Classification (NCBI taxonomy): domain Eukaryota; kingdom Viridiplantae; phylum Streptophyta; class Magnoliopsida; order Asparagales; family Amaryllidaceae; genus Allium; species Allium fistulosum. Next base: position 1,271,641,189 of record CM060901.1, on the reverse strand, counting down.
ACCATAATTTTCTTCCGTCTCTCTTACGCCCTTGTTTAGCTACATCTTTCTCACACCATTATTTTTCTACAGCTTGTCAATGCCCTTTTTTTACACTTATTCTACATCATTTTCCTCTATCTTATCTACGTCATTTCTATGTCTTTTTAAAATTGTATATATATATACCTACGCCCTAGCTATATATTTATGTAAATAATTTACAATATTACTACCACTTTTGTTTCTCTCTGACAGAAATTGATACAGTATCATATATAGTAAAACCAATTATGCCAAACATGCAGTATTATCAATTTATATTATCATAGACAGATTCCGATAGAGTTAGGAATATGCCCTAGGGGAAATTATGTAATTTCGATTATATAATGTGCACTTAACTCTTATAGATGAATCTTGTTGGAAATGAATTTATGTTTTATAGTTTACGTTTCTATTGTGCGGGCATATTTTTTAAACATAAACTGGATGTTAGTGATTACATTAATGCATACAATATGAAATCCGTAATTCCTAGAGCTGGGTATTTAAATCGATTGTAATTACGATAATGCTCACAATCATGAGTATTGAATCGATTATATATATATATATATGTGTGTGTGTGTGTGTGTGTATTTGTATGTATGTATACACACACTTATCCTTTAAGACACCCATTGAGACTAATATACATAATGCCCTCCAAATATTGGACGATGATTTACTCATGATCGTAAGGGGGACCAAGGGGTTGTGTACTTGTAGTTTTGTGGATCATCTGCTGAACGAATAATTGAGATTCTTTTATACGTTGAATATAAATAGAGGATCTGACGTGATCATGTGCAGTAATCTTTCGACTTAAAAGTAGTGTGAATACATGAATAACGTTCTTTGATTATGGAAGTTGCGCTTGTTATTGGTTCTAGCTACACTCACTTTTGGATATGTATTGAAATGTAAGAAGTGAAACACTAATCAAGAAGCAATTCGTTTCCTTCCAAATAGAAGGTTTGTACCACCGTAATTGAATTTTGACTCGAAGTTATTTATCCATAGCTATAGTAATTTATCTATAGCCATAGTAAATTTGATCGATTGATAAATGTTATTGGTTGAACTAAATAACTTCGAAGATCAATTCGAAATTAACTATGCATATTATTAATGATTTGACCAAGACGTAATCCTAAATGATCAAGTGATAAAGTTTTGATGAAGAGATAAGATGAGCACAACATATCACTATTTATGGGTGTAGATTTAAAAATATCAAGAAGTAGGACTTCTCCTAGCTGATCGGTAAACGACGACTTTGAGTCCTATACTATGCTTCAGCAAAGCCCGCACAGACTTTAGTATTTGAATGAGACTAATATTAAATGTGGACCAAGTTACACAATAGAGAAATGTAGCGCTAGACCAAAATAAGCTAATTATAATTTATAATTGTTACAAATTAAAATAAAGTGAATTTATATAAGTTACCGTTGAGATAAATTTATATATTCGATATATAAATTAATTTTAATGTTTTAGTTACAAAATAAATTATAAATCATGTATAATTGTTATATATGATTATTTAATTTATAAAGGGTAATTAATAATTAATGTAAGGGTTTTAAATATTTATGTTGACTAGATTTCTAGCCAACCTCGAAGTGATGATAAGTAGGGGTTTTTAATGAAGGTCATTCACTAAAAAAATTGTTTAAAATGTAAAATGAGGAAAAATTAAGAGAGTATGTGTAAAGCAAGCAAAGTAAGTGATATAAGATGTGGTATGGTTCAATCGAGAAGAGATCTACGTCCACTATGGTTGATTTTCTTATTAATTTAAGCGTTTGGTTTTATAAGGAATTTTAGTGGATATTACAAGAGCTTATAACCGACAAATATATCTCTTGAGAGTAAAAAAATTGACCTTTGTTCAAGTGCACGGGGACCTTTATTTATAGCTGTAGAGATTGGGCATTGAAGATGAGACGAATGTCTTAGATGTTAAGTTTCATGAGAGCCATTGGTTGCGATCAACAACCCATATGCGGCTAGCTCGTATTCCATGTGGATGGAGTAGCCCAAATGCATGCTAACATCAATCCACATTTTGGTGTGCTTGTGTCAGAAGGACAACATAGAACATGGGAGTGTTTGTTGTATGATGGCGATTTAGTCAGGTTGGTAGTAAAGTACAAAGAGTGATTTTGGTACGGTGATTCATTTATATGACATATAGTGTTGGCATGATGCCTTTATCAGAGGAATAATATAGGGTTGTCGCCTCTTTTTTTAGGGCGACCAGATGCTTCCGTGAAAGGCCTGGCTAGTCACGACAAAATGAAGCAGACGGAAATGCTAGTCGGGGAGGAGTCTTGACGAATAAAGGAAGGTACAAATAAGGATTATAGGAGGTTAGGTGAGCCCATGAGTTGGCAATGTCTTTTTAGGAATGTAATCTAATGTCTAATGCTTATGAAATCTAATGTCCAGTATAAATAAGTACAAAAAAAAAATTCTATTTAGATCTTTATTGGGCTTATAAAATCTAATATCTAGTGCTAGATCCCATCTAGTTGTTTAATAAAAGCATATCTTATTTTGTATATCCATCCTTATTTAATTAATCTAATTAATTAAATGTGTTTAATGTGAATCGGATTTAATTCAATGAATGAGGGCATTTTTGTTTTATTAGTGAAAGAAACATTTTGTTTTCTCTCTTTTAAACCATTCTCACTAATTAGAGGAAGACTTTGTTTTATTTAGAAAGAGCAACATTTCATTCCTCTCTCTTAATTAAATTAATCGATTGATTTGTTTAAATGATATTTTTAACCAAATTTATACTTGGTATATTTTGTGATTATATCCAAGTATACTAAAACGTATATCGTGCATGTGCAACATGTTATATTATGTAAACAGTTAATGTGTACGCGTTTATATGTTGGGATTTACACCGCAACGAACACATTCCCCATTTATATATGGATTGGCTTTCCAATTCATTGTTTAAAATTATATATATATATAATTCAAATACATATACTTTATTAATAAATCTAGTTAATCTGAACTAATTCTACCATATCCACAACTTTGAATATAAGATTTATTTCCAGAACATATAGTGATTTGATTTAGGAAAACAATTTGAAAACAGATCCATATCTACAAATTCAAAATATGACATATATGTTTATGTTAATAATTTAAAGTAAGATGAAACAAGGATTTTTATAAATAATAATAACTTGCAAAATGCATATTTTATTTAATAATATTATTGTGCTGATTAATTTTTTTATTATTGCTTTGATACAACTCTCCTTTGTTATTAACATTTATATTTATATAATTAAATATAAACTAAAATTTTGGTCTCTTTTTTCAAAATAATTTTCGTATAAAATGTTTTCAAATTAATTTAACACACACACACACACACACACACACATATATATATATCCATAGAAATTATCATTAACATTTTAGTCAATAAAAATAAAAAAAACATAAAAAATTAACTACTAGATCTATGTTTAGTCCAACATCAATATTAATAGAAATTATCAATGGTAATTATCAATATGAATTATCAACATCAATTTCAGAATAATTTAAATGATAACCGATTATAATGCTTTCAGATCTACAGTTGTAAATTTGCAAGGGATAACTAATGCATATATAAATTCGTAAAAACAAATTAACTAATAGAATTACAATACCATGTAACATACAAATAAAAACTAATTGGATTATAATATGTTGAAATTGTCTTCTGATTGAACCTTGATCAAAAGAGATATTCCTAGACCTAATGTCCTACCTCCTAGCTTAGCAATTGCTTGGAGGTCCACCTTTTAATTTTGTTTGATGCAAATGGGTGCCATTACTTTTTCTTCCTTTTTATTTAATTTTTGCTAGAAACAGAAGAGGAAGAAGCAGAGTAAAGGTGTTTGAAGAGAAGAATAAGAGCGAAACTAAGGAGTTAAGTATTATATTAATAGAGGGAATAAAGCAATAAATTCCCTCTTTTCATTGTTTAAATCTTCCTTTCATATTTCATGACCAATTTTAAATTTGAAACACCTTTTTCTTCTTCTATGGTAAGCCAAAAGAAAGCCCTCTTGGCATTTATATGCTCCCAAAACATTTTTTAATTAATATATTTAAATCAAATTAAACGTGTATCGAAATCGTATATCGATTAGTACATATATATAATTTTTGTTTTGGAGTTTCGGACCAAAGGTCCCTATTCTTAAAGCTCATGCACAAAAAGTCCCTACCCATAAATTCATGTAAATTAGTTCCCTGTTTTGTTAATTTTTACCAAACCGTCCCTTTCCAGAAAAGCGGCTCAGCATGGAAATCAGGAGCAAAAGTGACATAAATTAGCCAAAAACTAAAAATAGGGACCTAATTTTCACAACTTTTTTAGGAAGGACTATTCTTCCATCATCTTTTAATTCGAGGGAGTTGACAGTCATTCCTTGTTTTATATAAGCACTTAATTAATTAATGATGGCATCCATAAAATACCAAGGGCACTTAATACATCAAATAAATAAATAATATTTCATAAATGTTGATTAATTAAGATAATTTATAATAGTTTATAAATCAATTAAACCGTTTGGTATTTCGAAGAATCTATCAATGTGGTTGTTTGACTCTTAAGTGTAAATTTAGTTAGCAATTATTATAGAACAATTGGAATATTAATGTTCACACTTTACCTTAGCAATGGTAGTTTGATCGAGTTTATCACTTATATATCTCTTTGGTAAAAATCTAATTTTATAGTTTTAACCGATACCTTTTAGTAATGATTATTTACACTAATTATCTTCTCAACACTATATCACTTTAAGACTTGTAGAATTAGGTTTTGGCCTAACTTCCAATATCGTCCACATTCAACTTGGTTAGTCCATAAACAAAGTTTCAGATTCAATAATAATATTTGTTAACAACCGTACTACTTTGGCTATAGATTTTGACTATGAGTTAACCATAATTTATTGTGATACTAACCTCTTATAATCGAGGAGATGAATTATGTATTGAATAGTGTTTCATTTCCAATATTTTATCTTAGACCCAACAATAGCCGCTCGATGGATCGCCATGCCATGATTTAACTATACTCAAAGTGCAGTATCCATATTAAAGTTACACATTATTCTCATCTCGAGGGAAATGTATAGCATCGTCACTTTGAGATTTCTTGTTTGACCTTAATTATTATTTACAAACAGGAAACTCTTAGGTGTGTGATTCCATAGTTATCCAGTAACTATCAATATGTAAATCCTTGGTGCCTCAAGAAGCCTTAGTAATACACTATAACAATCCTGCTTTCTACGCCATAATAATAATTAAATTAAATTAAAATGAAATATTTGAATTTGATTTTAATAACTATTATTAAATTAATAAATTCTTTTCGGATAACAAATTAAAACCGAATAAGATGTTTTAAATCAATATAAATATTTTTTAAGTGTAAATAATTTTTTATACGACCGAAATAATTGGAAAATAAATTTATTTTATAATAATATAATGAATAATTAAATATAAATAAATAAATAGTGAGATGAACGAAATTGGGTAATTATTGAAACAAATATTTGTAGGATGAAGCGTAAATCAATTTATGTTGAATTGGAATTTATTCAAGGACTAAAATTCAAATTTAAAAGTGAAGGAAAAAATTAAAATTAAAATTAAATTAAAATAAGGCCCAAAAGAACCCACTCCTTTTCTCCTCTTCTTTATTTTTCTCTAAACCAAACCATGCTCTAATTCAATTCCATTCGATAGTCAATCCTCCAGAATTTTCTAGAAACTAAAAGTTACAAGGAAAAAAAATGAAATTGAAGTCGTGCATGAAGGGCCAAGCCCTACAACATCGTCGACTTCAGAGGAGAAGCGCACACGATTGGGGAAGGAGGAATTGAAATCTAGCAGTGATAAGGCGAGCAACGTGGTGCAGGTTGAGTTGTGCGAGGCACGCTCGATGCTTGGAGGTGAGACGACCTGGCGTGCGTGACAGGCTTAGTTAGAAGGAGGCTTGGTCGAAGGCGACTGGAAGGTTGGTGGCTTAGTGATAGTGTGTAGTTCATCACACGACTGAGTAGGGGAACTCGTGAGTAGGTGGTGAAGGAGCAAGTGACATGCGGATTGGAGGTGCTGGAGCAGGCATGTGGGTTCAAGTGATGAAGAAGGTGGCGAAGTCAAAGGGCAACACGTTGATTTGGTTAAACGAGTATCGATTCGATGATTTTTCACACTCATAACTATATCCATACATACATACATACATACATACATATATGTATATATATACATGTATATATACGTATATATACATCTATATATATACACTATATTATTCCGATTATTGATTGAATTACACGACAAAATTGTTTGTTTGGTATATTGGATTGGAATTGATTGATTATTGAGATAGTCGATTATTTATGTTAGTTGGAGGTGTTAATTTGCAAACAGAACTGTCCGATTGCAAATTGAATTATATATATATATATATTTGTATGCTAATATGTGTGTATTTTATAGAAGGCTGGAGTTCGATGGAACTCGAGTTGGATAATATGATAGATTTAGAGTATAGATTGATTGGAAAATATTTTTGGAGTAATTTTACTCCATAATTTTTATATTTGTTTATTTATTTATTTTCTTATTTTTTTTAAAATGTTTTGAAAAGTTTTGGAAAATTTATTTAAATCTTTTGAAATTGTATTAAAAGTGTTTTATAAATAATATTATACTAAATTTTATTCAACTTAGCTATATTCAAGTTTACAAATGTATTTCTATTTATAGATATAAATATAGTTTTGTTTGGTCTCAAAATCCTTTTCAAAATCGATATTATAATATATTACCGTTTGGAATTGTTTTAAAGTAAAAATATAATATTGCTATTTTATGAAATATATTAATATAAAAACAATATTAGTTTAAAGTGATATTTATTATAAAGGCTATCTAAATATTGTTGAAAGAGTTTTATGTAGGATCGAGTAATATACCCTTAAATAGGGCATTTAAAATTATTCGGCACAGTTACTAGTAAAATATAGAATAGAGCATAAAAACGTAAATGCATAAAATAAATAACATAAGATATACCCACCTCCAGTCTAATGCCTACTATTGCCCCCAAAGTTATTACTAGAATTAAATATTCAAACGCTTACGACCAGTAGACTCGCAGACACTACTAACAAATATTTTAACTCTATGTCTAATAACCCGTCTTAATTCAATGCTCTTAGATCAAAATCCCTGAACTACAAATCCGTAGCTCAACCTAGACAAATCTAGAGTTTGAAAATGAAATAAAACAGACAAAAAAAATTAAATAAAATAAATACAAATAAACTCCCATATGTTGCGAATCACGTGACCCTTAAAATCTCGTCCTCATTGATATCATTGCTAAAATTACTTCATCCACCTTTCCTTTTCTTTTTAATTTCAACTTTCAGAATAAATCTCGTCTCCACCAAGTCTTCACCCAAAATAAATTCGAACCCTTAAAATCACTTCATCGTAAGCACCTCAATGCCGCAACCTAAAATCGAAAGCTACGTGGCACCCAAATTCGCTTATCACTGATCGCTTTAATTTAATCTAAGTGAAGTCATCGCCGTGAGTTTGAGAGAATTTCCACCACTGTATCATGGAATTTCTGGCCATGACTTTGACGTCGAATTGCTGTGGCTTCAGTGAACTTCTGGCCAAGAAGATCTGGAAACTCATATTCTAGGAAGTTGCCATCGCCATGTGATTGTAAGAAGATGACGTTTCTTGTGATTGTAGAAGTGGAGTCGGATTTTGATAACAGGGTAAACTTGGGTTTGTGCATGACTTTGAGATGATGTTGTTATTGTTTTCTCCGTAGGTTGACAAGTTGTTTGGTTTCTGGGATGAGATTGTATGGTGTATAGAAGATGATTGTGTAGTGAATCTGATAATCTTTTCTTTCACTGCAGTATGTGTTTATATAGGCTAGTGGAGAGGATATACATATGGAAAAATATGGAAGAAGATATTGATGAGAATTTGTGAGAGTTTGTTTCCCATGTTGAAAAGAAAACCTTTATATCATGTGAAATAAACTCCGTAGTATCTATATTTCCTGCTTTAGATTTGTTTCCCTTTCTTTGTGTATGAACCCTTTTATTTGTTGAAAGGAAACTCCTGTGCAAACAATATTCTACAATAAAAAAACCTATAAATATACAACTGTAGACAAAAACATTAAATATAACATATATTTATTATTATCATTAAACGAAATTAACTACAATATCTAATAATGTTTCCTTTTTGATAATAATAATAATAAATATACATTATTTTGCAAATAAAAATATATGTGTTTGATGCGTAATACGTGCAAATTAAGCATATGAGACATAGTGGATGTCAATTTTATTAGATACAAAATTGTGTTTTGGTAATTTTTAAACTATAACACACTTTGAAAACAAAATCAAATATAAAAACATATTTGTTATTATCAAATAAGACATAAATTCCACAATCTCCCCCTTTTGATGATAACAAACAACATGTTAAGATTTGACAAGTGTAACATGTGTTGAGTGTGTACTTGATATCATAAGATCAAAATCATAGCACAATTGTTTCAATATTTATAATATGCTCCCCCTACATACGTGACATATGTGTTCGATAATAAAATATTAAACCAGTACTATTTCTTCCAATATTAACAGTGAATTTATAATATCACCAAATCTTAACCGCTCCCTCCCCCTTTTATTTTCATCAGAAGTATAAATATCAAATTAACACGATGAGAAGGAGATACTGAATAATGAAGCTCGATGAAAATACGACAATAAATATTTAATGAAAAAGTCAACCATAAATCATAGTAACTATATTGATCACAGTCATTTCCCATGAGTGGAAAGATAGTGACAAAATAAGTGTAGTTATCTGTAGTAGGGTTCAAATGACATAGCCAATTATAATGTTACAATTAATATACCTTATTCATTATGAAATCAAGTCACTTTTATCCATGCATTATCATGGGGTTACTTAGATTAGAATGAATGTGACTGTCAAATATTATTTAAGTTAGAATAACTTATCCTTAACTCATCGTAGATGAGTTCAAGAACCTTCCATCTATGCACTGCCGCGAGGTCTCTTAGATGAGGATGGACGTTACTTGACGAGTACCAACAAACCTATTTTATAGGCAAGTTGGAAGCTTAGGAGTCCGTTATATCATATGTGTAATTTTTTTGTAGTTTTCAACAATAAATTTTGGGTATGTGAATTTAGCCAACTCATACAAGAACAAGAATTATAATGAAAAGAAGAAAGTAAGGTGAATCGATATAATATAAATGGTATATTCAGAGATGATGTGAGATATGCAATTATCAAAAATAGAAACTATAACGTAGTTTGATTATCAAAAAATATCATAACGTCATTGTTTATTCAAGTATAAGATGCAATATCCTCAATCATCTATATAATCAATATAAATACTTTTGAAATCACATAAGAAAGTTCAATAAATTGTGATATGATTTCAAAAGTAAATTCTCTATAAATACCTTGAAAATATTTTTAGTTTCATATTCTATCCTCGAACATGCAATATGAATTGGTTTTACAGATATTTGTGTAAAGAGGAGCATATAATCTAAGGGTATACACATTAATATATCAAAACAAAAATCAAATGTTCACTCTTAGAAAATTTCAGCACAAAGCTCAAAAAAAATTTAAAAAAAAAAATTCATCCGCAATAATCATCTCAAGTTTTTAATGTTACAAGCCCTTCCCGAGGAGTTCATCGCAAAGTTCAAAATTTTCATTTCACAAGAAAGTCATTTTCAAAAATCATATCAAGTGTAGAAAATCAAAGCTCATCTCACAAGATTTCGTATCGAATTTTCAAGTCAAAAGATTCTCTATCCAAGCGTCTCAAAAAAAATCTCATTGAAAACTCATGACATAGATATAACCAAAGTGTCTCATTTCAAAATATTCACATCATTAATAAATATGAAGAGCAAAATTAAAGTAAAAAATAAAAAAATCCTAAGAAAGCAAAAATATATTTTTTGGATTTAAAAAAAAATAAAAAAGTTACCAGAAAAAAAAATCTTTTTTGTTTTCTTGAAATAAAATAAAACAGAAAACAAATGCAAACTCTTCACATGTGCATGAAATCGTGTGAAATATTAATCAATCCTTGAGACATATGTACCATCAAAAATATCATACTAGAGAAATCATATAGATTTGAAGTCATACCAGATAAAGAATAAGTTAATCTATCATAATACTACTTGTTGTCTAGGCTGCCTATAGTGGTGAACAATGTGTTAGAATTCTCAAATATAGTGAATGAGATATACCCCACATCGCCAAAAATAAGTCCATTTTCTTGTTTATATAGTGTACTCTCAATCCCTATATTGGCCCTTAGGGTCATGTAATTTTGTGCGAGGGGGAGGACCTATATGGCCATGGACTAACACATGCACGCGCCGCCGCCCGCCCGTCCGACCGAGCCGGGCCGGTTCGGATGCGGGTCCAATAAGATTGGGCTGTGTCATATATTACTGCTACCTAAAAATGGACTGATTTTAACATAGAAGTGTGTTTAAATAGATACGGATTTTCCAACGGTTGTGACTGTTGCAAACTGATGAGGAGACGCGATTTTTTTCAGATGACCGTTACAACGAACAACAACAGTTCTGAACCGTTGCAAACGAAAGGACGCAGTTGTTGCAAACAGCAACAGTTTTTGGCGTTGCAAATGAAAGGAAATGCCTGTTGCGAACAGTAACACTTTTTGGCGTTGCAAATGAAGGGATGCTACTTTTCTCAACGGGTGTAGCCATTGGGAATTCGGCTATAAATAAGGAAGAAACCTGATCACTTTCCTCACTTAATTTTAAAACCGAGTTATCTCTTATTTATCTTCATTTCTTAAAATCATAATCAGTCCTATCACATAGAAGATCATACACATCACGATCTCGAGCAGCTTACGTCTGTTGTATCTTGGGAGACTTTGAATAAAGTCTTAAGGAAATTGTTACAACAAGCCTCAGACGAAATTTCCTTCTTCAACCGGTTAGATTTCTAGTTGATTTATATATTTATATATATATATACATTTTCGTTTCTACATTATACTATTTCTTTAAATAGTATAACGTTTGATTTATCACTATAGTTATTATTACTATAGTTGTTAGTTTGTTGTTGTAATTAATTACAACATACTTATTGTTAAAAATAGCTAATACAGAATTCCAAAGTAGTGGAAATCTGATTTGTAAACTTGTGAGATGAGTTTATTATTGATTAGTCTCTGTTTTGGTATACTAGACGTATAACATCTTAAGACTTTCCTGTTTTCACTAAAATAGAGATGACAACAGTTGAACTATCAACAAAGGCTACTACTCACAATAGGCCTGATCCGTTCAAAGGAGATGGTGATGACTTCATAACATGGAAAAATCAAATGCTGTTTTATCTCACCACGCTAGGGCTGTAGAAGTGCATCGAGGAGGATGAACCAAAGCCTAAAGACGGACAAACTAGAGAAAAAGATGCAACTGTTTTTCTCGGAATTGACTCATGGAAGCATTCAGACTTCCTATGCCGAAACTACATTCTGAATTGTCTTGATAAAGTACTATATAAAGTATATCAGCCACACTAGACAGCAAAATCCTTATGGACTGCACTTGCACATAAATACAAAATGCAGAATGTCAGTTTGAAGAAGTTCATCATAGATAAGTTTATGGAATACAAAATGGTTGACCCCAAATCCGTATCTAGTCAAGTGCAAGAACTCCAACTCATAATTCATGAACTTGAAGCAAAAGGACATAAAGTTGGAGAATCCTTCCTTGTTGAAGCGATAATATGGAAATTACCACCATCCTAGAAAGACTACCGCATTTATCTGAAACATAAGAAAAAGGAGATTTCCTTAGAAGATCTTATTGTTAGACTAAAAATTGAGGCTGATACCGCGGAGTGACAAAACAAAGCGAAGAGGCATTTGTGGCAGAAGAGTCAAAGAACAAAGGCCATTTCAAGAAAAACAAGAAAAAGAAATTCCCGTAGAAGAGAAAAGTGCCTGAAAACAAACCCAAAGACAACAAACGAACCAAGAAGTTTAATAGAAAGTGTTGGGTTTGTGGAAAAGCAAGACACACCGCTAGAGATTGCAGACACAAGAAGGAATGTAACTCAAAGGCAAATATGGTGGAAAACATGGAAGTAGACGAGTCTAATTTTTCAGCAGTTATATCTGAATGCAATTTGGTTCAGAACCCTAACCAATAGTGGGTGGACACAGGCGCTACTCGTCATGTTTGCTCTAACAAATCCATGTTTTCTACATACCAGAAATTCGATCAGGAAGAAAAACTCTACATGGGTAATTCTGCAGTTTCCATGATCGAAGGCAGTGTCACAGTAATCCTCGAGTTTACGTATGGAAAAACTATCAAGTTTAATGACGTGCTCCACGTTCCAGACATACGCAAGAATCTCATCTTTGGTCCAGTGCTATCAAAGAAAGGATTCAAAATGGTCTTCGAGTCAGCCAAGATGGTTCTGTCCAAAGCTGGAATGTATATAGGAAGGGGATATTTATGTGATGGCCTATTTAAGGCACATGTAGCCGTTGTCGGCAATAAAACTATGTATTCTGATTATGCTATTAATAAAATTGAAGTTTCTTATTTTCTTGAGCACGAAATTTTACTATGGCATGATAGATTAGGACACATAAATTTCCAAAAAATGAAAAAACTATCAAACTTGGGATTAATTCCGAAATTCCAAGTAGATAAAAACTACAAATGTGAGACATGCGTAGAAGCAAAAATGGTCAAAAAACCATTTCATACAGTTGATAAAAGCACCGAACCACTAGGTTTGGTTCATACTGATTTATGTGATTTCAAATCATTACCTACAAGAGGTGGGAAAAGGTACTTTATTACCTTTATTGACGATTATACATTATATTGCTATGTATATCTTTTAATAGCAAGGATGAAGAAATTACATCGTTTATGAAGTACAAAGCTGAGGTAGAAAATCAGTTAAATAAAAAATCGAGATATTGAGATCTGATCGAGGTGGAGAATATGAATCACCATTTGAACAATTATGTGCCGAAAATGGTATAATTCATCAAACAATAACACCATATTCACCACAACAAAATGGTATAGCCGAGAGAAAGAATAGAACATTAAAAGATATGATTAATGCGATGCTCTTACTTCTGGCCTACCGACGAACTTGTGGAGGGAAGCCTTAAATATGTCTAATCACATATTAAACAAGGTTCCTCACAATAAAACATGAACAATTCCATATGAGTTATGGAAAGGACACATACCAAGTTTTAAATACCTCAAAGTGTGGGGGTGCTTGGCAAAAGTTCCAGTTTCGCCTCCCACGAAAGTCAAACTTGGACCAAAAACAGTAGATTGTTACTATTTAGGGCCAGCCCAAAATAGTAGTGCCTACAGATTTTTGGTATTCAAGTCTGATATAACTGATATTCATGTAAATACAATCATGGAATCAAGAGACGCCTCATTCTTTGAAGATGTATTTCCACACCAAAGAAATAAAGGAAATAATCTCCCCAAAAGAACAAGAGAAGAATTGAGTAAATCACATGAAGATGAAACTCATTGTGAAACTGAGAAAGTTGAACCAAGAAGAAGCGTAAGGGCAAGAACTTCCAAGAAATTTGGTTCGGAATTTTCAACATATATGTTAGAACACGAAGCTCAAATGTACAAGGAAGCAATGTCATCTTCTGAATCCTCATGTTGGAAAGAAGCAATCCAAAGTGAAATTGATTCAATTCTGGGTAATAAAACTTGGGAAATAGTTGATCTTCCACCTGGAATAAAACCAATTGGTTGTAAATGGATTTTCAAAAAGAAGATGAAACCAGATGGATCCATCGACAAATACAAAGCAAGATTGGTAGCCAAAGGATATCGTCAAAAAGAAGGTGTAGACTTCTTCGATACCTATTCACCAGTAACACGAATAACCTCTATAAGAATGTTAATAACAATTGCATCCATCTATAATCTACATATTCATCAAATGGATGTAAAGACGACATTCTTAAATGGAAATCTCGATGAGGAGATTTACATGGAGAAACCTGAGGGTTTTATATCCAAAGGGAATAAAAACAAAGTATGTAGATTAGTCAAATCATTATACGGACTAAAACAAGCTCCAAAACAATGGCACGCAAAATTTGATAGTCATGATGAAAAATGGTTTTCGTATAAATGAATGTGATAAATGTGTTTATTACAAACAAATTGGACAATCATACGTGATGATTTGTCTATATGTAGACGATTTGCTAACCTTCGGTCCAAATACTAAGGTAATAGTGACCACTAAGCAGATGTTAATCAACAATTTCGATATGAAAGACTTAGGAGTTGCAGATGTTATTTTGGGAATCAAAATAATAAGAACACCTAATGGAATTGAATTATCTCAGTCACATTATGTAGAAAAAGTGATTTCAAAATTTCAAAATTTTGGAATTAAAGGAGTACGAACGCCGTATAATCCATTGGAAGTACTGCATAAAAACACTAATGAGTGTGTAATGCAACTAGAATACTCTCGTGTAATAGGATGTCTCATGTATCTCATGAATTGCACAAGACCAGATATAGCTTATGCAGTAAGTCGATTAAGCAGGTATACAAGCAACCTAGGGAAGGAACACTAGAAAGCACTAATGAGAGTGCTTGGATATTTAAAAAATACCACAAAATATTCCTTACATTATGGAAAATATCCTACCGTCTTAGAAGGATATAGTGATGCAAACTGGATTGCTGATTCAGAGGAATCAAAATCAACGAGTGGTTATGTCTTTACCTTAGCAGGGGCAGCAGTGTCATGGAAATCTACTAAACAAACATACATAGCTCGATCCACTATGGAATCGAAGTTCATCGCTTTAGATACAGCAGGCGAAGAAGCAGAATGGCTTCGTCACTTTTTAGAAGATATTCCGTTTTGGCCTAAACATGTACCGGCCATATGCATACACTGTGATAACCAAGCAGCATTAAGCAGAGCGCAAAACTTTGTGTATAATGGAAAGTCACGACACATTCGTTGACACCATAACACAGTTAGGCAGTTACTCTCAAATGGAACTATTTCCATAGATTATGTGCGAACAAATGATAACCTAGCGGATCCATTTACTAAAGGTTTATCAAGAGAGAAAATTAACTACGCATCGAGGGGAATGGGTTTAAAAGCCTAAACCAACAAGAGTTATCTTATACGGAAACCTATCCTAGCGACTGGAGATCCCACAGACTAGGATCAATAGGCAAACCAGTTCTGAATAACTCAAGACGTAATGCATTTGTTTGAACTTAGTCCTACTCCATTCCTATGGTGCACAATATAAATGCATGCCTACAGAAGTATTAAAAGGATAAAACTATGTTTTTTAATGATGACCATATCTTGAAAATAACAAGTGGGGTATATGTAGGATACTCTTAATGGTTTTGGTCACCTATGTTAGTGTGAGCTGGGTCGGCTCTATGAGAATATTAAAGGCTTTTATTTTCTATAAACACTCGCAGAACCAAAAATTGTTCAGGACCAAAATGAACACAACCAAGAGATTGGATGTGAAGGGAAATAATGCTTTGTAAAGCTTACAATCTGGTTATACAATAACGGCTGATGGTTCAAGATGAAATAATTCACCGATTAGCCAAGTATATCCGATAAGTTTTAACTAGGGAAAGTTCAAAGTGAAATAACTTATCCTCGATATAGCATTATTTTCATATGAACTGTGTGACATTACACTTTGTGTGGGGGAGACATATATCGTCATTCATCTGGGGGATTGTTAGAATTCTCAAAAATAGTGAATGAGATATATCCCACATTGCCAAAAATAAGTCCATTTTCTTGTTTATATAGTGTACTCTCAATCCCTATATTGCCCCTTAGGGTCATGTAATTTTGTGCGAGGGGGAGGACATATATGGCCATGGACTATTACACGCGCGCGCGCCGCCGCCCGCCCGTCTGACCGATTGAACCGGGCCAGGTCGGGTGCGGGTGCGAGTCCAATAAGATTGGGCTGTGTTATATATTTTTGCTACCTAAAAAATGGACTGATTTTAAAACAGAAGTGTGTTTAAATAGATACGGATTTTCCAACGGTTGTGACCGTTGCAAACTGATGAAGATACGCGATTTTTTTCAGATGACCGTTACAGCGAACAACAACAGTTCTGAACCGCTACAAATGAACGGACGCGGCTGTTGCAAACAGCAACAGTTTTTGGCATTGCAAATGAAAGGAAGTGCCTGTTGCGAACAGTAACACTTTTTGGCGTTGCAAATGAAGGAATGCTACTTTTCTCAACGGGTGTAGCCATTGGGAATTCGGCTATAAATAAGGAGGAAACCTGATCACTTTCCTCACTTAATTTTAAAACCAAGTTATCTTTTCTTTATCTTAATTTCTTAAAATCATAATCAGTCCTATCACACAGAAGATCATACACATCACGATCTCGAGCAGCTTACGTCTGTTGTATCTTGGGAGACTTTGAATAAAGTCTTAAGGAAATTGTTACAACAAGCCTCAGATGAAATTTCCTTCTTCAACCGGTTAGATTTCTAGTTGATTTATATATATATATATATATATATATATATATATATCATTTTCGTTTCTACGTTGTACTATTTCTTTAAATAGTATAACGTTTGATTTATCGCTATAGTTATTATTACTATAGTTGTTAGTTTGTTGTTGTAATTAATTACAACATACTTATTATTAAAAATAGCTAATACAGAATTCCAAAGTAGTGGAAATCTGATTTGTAAACTTGTGAGATGAGTTTATTATTGATTAGTCTCTGTTTTGGTATACTAGACATATAACACAATGATATCGCAAACACCACTTGTTACTCTTGACGTGTCAGTGGTGGTGAACAATGGTATCTCAAAAACATTGGTTTTAGGTCCAATCTCTTGAACCCTCGTCACCGAGTCAAGCTTGAAAAAAATAAGTATCATCAAACAAGCGTTTTGCGTACTCCACAATGTTAATTGACTTTGCTCCAACGTTTGAATGTCTCATCATTGTTTACCTTCGAAGTTGCAATTATTGTTATCCAAAGTATGTGAATCTCCCCTTCATGTTCCTATGCTAAGGAGAATTATGAATATCACTCATCAAATGTGCAGAATAACTCGAAATCAGCTTCCATCGTAGCTGCTACTTAGCCCATTTTCATACCTACGTATTAGAAGAAGAATTGAGTAGTCTAGAAAAAGATGTAAAACCACTTTTGTTTGTAATTGAAATCTTTGGTACCCAGATTTTCTTGTATAGCTGACCATTAATATTAACAACTGTACCCTTAGGAACCCAAATTTATCTAGCTCGTTTATTCATGTTCTTATTTCAACAATTTTTATAACTATGTCCAATATCGCCACACTTTAAGTATTTGGGAAACACACTTCTCCCCCTAGCGGTGTTACTAGTCTTTTGTTTATAAAGCAAATACTTTTCAAATCCAAATCCTTTTTCGTTATTCACAAAGAGTTGATTTCCTAATAACATATTAAACTATTTTTCACCGGTGGAAATTTTTGAATAATCAACTCGAGTTTATAAACATTGGATTTTAAAATATTATTCTCGTTTATTAGCTTAGAACAGCGACTGACAGCATTCTCTCTTTTTCAAAATCATTTCTTTTCAAAATCATATTTTCATTTTCGAGCTCTTTAATTTTGGTCTTAACTTCAAGCATCACAATAAAAAATTTGGCCTTTCTCAAATTCAAGCTTTTCAAAATCCTGGATTTTCTCAATCTCTTTTTCAAGTTTGAAATTTATTCGAATAATTTCATTTTGCTATTTTTCAAAAACACGTTTTCATTTTATAGGGTTTTGAAATTTCCTTTAAAGTCAATCAATTCCTTTATGAAATGGGCATATTTTCCACATTTGGAATTTTCAAGATTTAAAAATTCTCCAACTCCTTTTGTAAAATGTTGTTTTTGCAAATCAGCTCACTTTCGTTTTTCTTCAAAATCAAATTTTCATTGAAGCAAATAAATTCTTTTTCATATTTAAAACAATTTTTGCAATAAAAAATTTCGCGTTTCTTAGCGTTTTCAAGCTCCTTTTCCAGTTGATCATTTTTCCAACGCAATTTTAACTTTTCAGATTTTAATTTGTTATTTTTCAGCTTGAGGCTATCAATAATTCCAGTGAATTCAAGACTCAAGAGAAGTAAATCTTTAAATTAAAATCATTTATCACATCATTTGTTATGCCGTTATCACTGCCATCTTCACTGCCATCATCTAAATCGTCATTTGTGAATCATGTAAAGCGCATCTCTGGTCTTGTATCGACTTTGGGGAGTCCTTCATCATTGTTGACTTTTTCTCCATATTTTGCATCGAGAGTGCTTCAAATTTCCTATGCAGTCAGACAATAAGAGATATGGTCAAATTTGGCTCTATTAATAAAATAGATAAGAATATTCATAACTTTAACATTAAATGAAATATTATTCCTATTTACCATATCACAGCCTGTAATGACCCAGAATTTTAGTCAATTAATTTTGAAATATTTGATAAATTTTAAATGTTGAAATATTAGTTTTAAAAGTAAAATAGCTTAAATTTCAAAAATAGGGATTTATTTGAATAATGAATTTAAATAATTGGAATATTTAAAATTTTGAATCTTGGATCTAATATGAATGAAAATGATTTCGAAAGTTGATTTAAATTTCTCTTTGAATAAGAATGAAGATAGTAAACATAAATTTATAATTAAAGTGATTGGAATTGGTTTTAAATAATAATTCATTTTAATTAACGTGTGAAAATAGCCTTATGGGGGCACTTTCTCAGATTTCGACGAAACCAGTGCCACTAGTTCTGAGATAGTGAACTATTATATGCCATCGAATTTCGTCGCTATTGGATGTATCGTGTGGTCGTACGAGTTTGAAACACATATAAATTAATTTAGGGAATTAATATATATATAATTCGATTTAAAAAGCTATCTTCTGCATATGATCAAATTAGGTCTCGAGACTTGTTCCATTGTATTTGGAATAGGGATATTACATATAGAACGCTAGGCGGCACGACTCATTTGGGGTTCGAGATTTTTTAGTGCATCGAGCTAGATATTTCCAAATATATATATTAACCATACTTTAGGCCATGCCCAAACACTCCAGCCCTGTGATATCCCGGAATTTTGGCAATATCAATTTAATAATCTTTATAAATAATTAATGATAATAAGCAGGATTAAGATAATCCAAGTAATTAAAGGATAGTAATTAATTTAATTAAAGGTTAATTAAATTGATTAGAGTTGATCAATTCTGTTTAGATAATTGATTAATACTGGATGTTTGATATTGGGTGATTGGTTGATATTGGATGATTTGAATATCTCTATGATATATGCTGCTTTGTGAGATGAATGTTGATATGAATTATCAATTGTGATAATATGATTTATCTATCTGTTTATATCATCCTGAATAAGTTTAAATGTTTAAACCTTTAAACAACTTGGCCTTAAAAGATACGTTTTGGATTTCGATGAGACCGGGATCGGGTTTCCGTATACCGGTATTCCAGGTCTGGAGACCCGAATACCACATCGATCCAAATTAACGATAGGTCGTGAATCTCAAGTGAAGATGAAGATTCAGAGTGCAAGGGTTATTGTCGTTAACTCTGAGGGTGATTCCAAAACGAGTGTAACGAGATAATGCCTTCGGTTTCGTTCGAACCCGGAACGAACTTGTATGGATTGACTGCTTTCAGCACATCGTCAGGAGGACGATGAGCATTCTAAGTGATATGTTCTGATTAAAGGTAATCGTAACCTCAAGCCTCATCAACCGGGAATGGCTAAAACAGGGGAGGTGCAGCAAGGCTTCGTGGGTAGCACCCACTGAGAGCAAGATAGATCCCTGTCTAGAGGTCCCTTTTCTTTTCGGCTTAGTGTGTGGTTGGTCGCGCCAACTATGGGGTTATCTTGTTCGGGATTATCCAGTAAGGGATGGTTCCGGCTTTGTGTTGCAGGGGAGCGGGCGTACTCCTCGGTACGGTGATCTAGGCCACGTACTGTGACGGGCGGTACCCCAGTAGCTCTGCCATTGTATGGAATCCAAACTCCAATAAGTGCCGTACGTATTAGTTGTGCCCAACTATGTTGGAATGTGAGATGTAAGCATTTCAGCTATTTCTGTATTTTACTTGAAAACCCTAGACCCTATTATAATACAATCAGATTTCCTATCAAACGTTTTAGTTAGCGTAAGGTAAAAACTTACCCATGTTTATTTGTGGGGAGTCTTACGTGATACTTTTGTTTTCAAAAGTTTTCAAAGTTAAGCAATCTAACCGTTTACTCACACCAGACCCATGTCTGACCCATGTGTTTATTTTCTGTTTTATTAAACTCTTGGGTACTCAATATTGTATTGAGTAGTCAAGGGATTCAGGATAATCTTGACGAATTCTGGAGGAGCTGTGAAGCAGGAGGCTTCAGCGAGTAGATATATAGAGTTTCCGCTGTGATTGTATTAGTCTGTATTGTACTGATGTACTTGTGTTGTATAATAGACAGAAGTTTATAACTGTCTATTCTGTGATGTATAAATTGTGTACTCTGATGTATATGATACTATGTAATATCTTATGTGATAATATATTTCTCGTTCCGCTGTGAGATTTCTGATGTGTTCTTGTTCTCTCTTCTTTTCTTTCTTTTCTTCTTCTATCCCTTTCTTTCTTAATTCACGATACGTCTTTCTGGGCATAGAAAGTCGGGTCGTGACAAGCCCATACTTCACGCATGCCTACCCATACCATCTTCCCCTTATTAAATCACGTTAAAACCAGAGAAAGCAAATTCATTTTTTTAAAATTCAAACTTCCCTTCATCCAACGATTGATATTGATCGGAGCCAGCACGTGCCGTTTCAGGCGAGGCAACCAACTAGCGAAATGTTGTCGACATCAAGATGAGTGAAATCAACAGCTGGATAGCCATCATTCGTCGCGAGGTGACCGCAGTTCATCGATGAACGGCGAGCGAATTTTCTTTGATTTCGGCGTTTTGGCGAACTTTTACGTGATGTGGTCTAAAGGGATGTTGTAGAGCATTGTAAGGGCTACCTTCAGCTGGAGTTTGGTGGCACAAAATCGCCTGTAGCGGTAGCATTTTTAGGTTGAAGGGAAAATTTTTATTTGGAATTTTCGGCAGCTAGCGGCGACTGTAGGGGACGAAGCGTGGGCTTGTCGAGGTCAGGGGTTGCTCGGGGAATGGCCATGGTAGTCGTTGATGAAGCAGGAAGGCAGGGCGACATCGTGAAATTGAGCATGAGGGGGAGAAGAGAGAATTTAATATTTGGGGAAGAGGGTAATATTGTAATTATAATGATATGATTATATAATTTAATTATATTATAATTTAAAAATCGATAACTAAAAATATGTGTAACTCTCTCTACAAGTTCCAATCAAGGTGCTGATTTTTGCGTTGCGCTCCTGATGACGAAAGCTTCGCGATGGTATTGGTTTGGTCGAATTCTAAGAAAGTTAAAATTTGGGCTAAAATCAGACGTTGTTAGATTTTAGTTCCAAACCAGAATGCCTCGACGGCAACTGGAGTTTCGATGAGTAAAACTCACCTTTTTGGTTAACCAGTATGTTATATAGTTAATAAAAATTGTTGATTAGATGTTTGGATGATTTACTTTTTCATCAGTTGATTTGGTTTTATTCCTGCCCCTGGAGCGGATGACCTTTTATATATATATACCTGCCTAGTAGCGGATAACCCATATTATATAATTATATACAGTTTGTGATGTAGGGGGACAGATTGGAGGGATCCAATGGGATTCCTTGCCATTGTTGAATTGTTTTCAATAATGTTCCTATCATATGAATTACTGGATATTAAATCTGATTGTTGGCTCTATTGATTATGACATTGTTATATGTTCAAACTTAAACCCTGTAGTGATAGAAAATCAATATCGATATTAGTTAAGCGTTTGGTAACTATTGGCCTCAAATTAGGATTTTAAAAATACTATAAATTGCCATTCGAGTTGGAATTAGTTTTTGAGACAGGAAATGATTTTAAATCTGAAATTAGGCTTCGAAAATATTTTGTTTTAAAGGATATAACTTCTATTTTACTCTAACCTTTTTATCCGTCTTTTCTAAGTATCTATTTATATTTAATATTGTTTTAAGATTATTTATATTTAATAGTTTTTAGATTATTTATATTTAATATTGTTTTAAGTTTATTTATATTTAATATATTTTTTAAATTATTTATATTTAACATTATTTTAAGATTATTTATATTTAATATTTTTTAAAGATTATTTATTTATATTTAATGCTGTTTTTAAGTTATTAATATTTTAATATTTTGAAAAGTTAATTATTTAAATAGTTAATAAGGCTTGAAATTAATAATAATGATTTATTAATAATGTTTTAAAATTATTAAATGTTATTTTTAAGAAGTTTTGAGGTTAATAATAATTATTTATTTTTAATGTTCATTGTTAATAACTATTATTATTATATAATAGCATTTTGAAGTAAATGATTTTTATTTATTTTTAATGTTTTCGAGGCTTATAAAAAGGGTTTTATAAATGGACTCCGGTTTTATAAGGGGAGTCTTATAAAATGGTTTAAAGGCTTAAAGGAAGATTATGTACAAGGTAAAGGGAGTTTTATAAATGGTTAGATGTTTATAAATGAATTTTAGAAATGGGTTTGTAGATTTAAAAGAGGAGTTTTAAATTAGTTTTATGGATTTATAAAGAGTTATAGATGATTTGAGAAATGATTTAGAGATGTTTAAATGGTTTCTAGAGATTTATAAAATAGTTTATAAATGGGTTTAGAGATTTATTAAGGGATTTATAAATGATCTTAGAATTGTATAAAAAGGAAATCTTTTTCTGTTTTGTGAATATACTTATACCGTTGAGATAAATGTATGGATATTTTTTCCAAGTATTTAAAATATAAGGGCTTGTGAATAAATCTTTGTAAAAGTATTTTGATACAAGTATTTAAAAAGTGATATTAATTAATGAGAAGATTAATTAAAGAGGTTAGTGGTTGCTTATGTGCTTAACCAATGTTGGTTTTCCCTATGGAATTAAATCCCTGATTTGGATGTGTGTTTGTTGATAATTAAATAACTGACTATCAAATATGAACCCAAAATGTCACTTTGGAAATATTTAGGAGAAACACGTGAGTTACATGGCACAGTCATCTCCGATGATGCTGTACTGTGAGTATAAGTCTCATTTCGCTCTCCTAGGACAGACGATAAGGAAATTCATCCACTAACGGTTAGGAGGTGACCTCTGCTCTTATCTTTGACTATTTATTTCCTAAAAAACTGGAGTTGAGATTACCGAAAACTGTCGAATGTTGTTTCGAAGAGACTGGGATTGGATATGTTATTCGAAAACTACTTCAACCCAACTCTAGCGTTTCAAAGTGAAGACATCTTGAAGATGATGGAATTGAAGGCGGAGCTCTTTGAAGTGTAAGGGCTGCTTGTTACAAATCCTGAGGGTAATTCCAAAATGGATGTAGTAGAAGTAGTTCCTTCGGTTTGTCCATCTCCTGGACAACTTGTATGGATGAATGCTAGCATTGCATTATTACCTGGAGGGCAGTGTTAGCATTCCAAGTGGGAAGTACTATATAAAAAGGTAAATTGTAGCCTCAAGCCTCATCAACCGAGAATGAGTAAAACATGGGAGATGCAGTAGGGCTAAGTGGGTCAATCCCAATTAGGGTATGATCATCCCTATCTAGAGTTGATATTATCTCTCATTTGTATGCTTCGGGACCCATTAATTAAGGGGTGGTCATATTCGGTACTACTAGTCAAGTGGCAGGCCGGTTTTGTGTTAGCAGGGGATCCCGACAAGGTCCTTGGTGTTATTTTTTCTAAAGATGTACCGTGACGGACGGTACCCCAGTAGCCCAGTCATTGTATGGAATCCATTCTCTAATACGTGCCTTTACGGTTTTAGTTGTATACCTATTATGCTGGAATTTAATTAATGTAACAATTTTGGCTATGATTAATAAGTATTTGTATCTTAAACACTATTATAATATCGGAGAATTTCATATGAAATGGTTTGATTTATATTTTGACATGTAATTTATTATTTGTATGCAAATGCAGGTACACAAGAATCAAATAGCAATCTCTTGCATACCTGTACTTACAAAATGTAAAAGAGAATCAGGGTGACAAAAACAATAATGATGTAACTCTAGAGTAAAATATAGCTACATGCAACCAACAACGATATCATAATCATATGCGATAAAGCACAGAGAAAATTATATAATAGATGCTATGCATCAAATAATTTCAAATGATAAATTTCAATCTAAATGCTCGAGTTTTTCAATTCAAAATTTTATTTTCAAATTTCTCAAACAGGAATTAAATCAAAGATCAAAATCATAGTGACAAGGAGGGAATTCCTCCTAATAAAGTATGGTGAAACTCTAGAATCAAAACAACATGGAGAGTCCAATGGTATTCCGTTTCCTCCAAAAACATCAACTAGAGTGAATAAATAATATTCCTTTCCCAAAATCTTCAAATTCTCCTTTTCAAAATCATCAGGATTTAGGTCTAATAACAACAAATCAAAAACCTTGGTTTATAAATTTTAACTTTATAAACTATGGCATATAAAATCACACAACAAATCAATTCAATTCAATCAAATTCCGTGAAGTAATAAACTAACACTAACAGTCCATCAAAAACCACGAGGGAAAACCTATCACTTAACATTGTTTCAAAATGTCAAATGACTAATAAACAAATCTTAACTTAGGTTCGAAACTTTCTTGATTATCCAAAAATATAAATAATTATCTAAGCGCACCGTTTTGCTCATTAGCCTTTGGTTCTTAACAAAGGAAAGGAAAATTTCCAATAAAAGACTAGGAGGGTGCACCCCCCTTGAAGTATACCTCTAGTAATATACTTCAGAGAAACTCATTTACTCTGTGACACTTCTCGAAAACTCCAAGCTAAACCCTGCCAAACCTTACCCAGTATTCGAATATTTCACATCTAAATCTTAATCGTGTTAAGGTGATGGTACACCAAAATCTAGATGAGATGTGAATATACTCTAATAGGAGCAACCCCACATAGCTTGGCTCCTTCTCGCGCTTTGGTTTTAGTCATTTTCGACAACGGATAACAAAGCTCAAAGAGAAGCAAATCGTTTTTAAGGTGACAATATACCATGAAGAAAGTTGAATCCGATAATTAATAAATAAACTGTAACGTCCCAGATTTTCGCGTTCGAAAATCGACATCTATACTTTACATCGTATTCGAATGCCGTAGATTCGACCGTTCAAATCCGAGTCGCCGGAGCTTATAACAACATTAAGTAAACAACACAGCGGAAATAAAAGAATATAGATATACAATATCTGATGCAATATCCAGATACAATGATGATACAATGAATATCTATATACATCAGAGATATGATACAACAAATAGCAACGGAAAAGAAAACGATAACATCAGCAGCGGATAATCTCCATCTTCAAAGCGCCAATCCATAAATAGCTCGAACTACCAATAACGAGGCACAAAGATAAGCAAGTGCAGTCCGATCCAAAGACTGAACTAGCTCCAGATAATCTACTAAATCTGAATATCTAAAAAACCAAACTCTAGACTGCTCGTGTAGAAAATTTTGAGCATCCAGAGTTTAGGAAAGAAACAATAAACTCCGGATCAGTCATGGGACTGGTGTGAGCAACAAAACAGTTTATCTTTAAAACAAATAGCAAGAGAATTTAAAGTCAATTCGAAATGCTTTTGGAAAATGAAACTACCTGAAATGACCCACTTAATTTTTTTTTACATACATTCAGTGGCCATTTAATTAAGAAAAATATTTAATTCAATTTTTCTTCTATCCAGGACCTTTCTGCCAATAAATATTGGTTTAATCATTTTATCTTGAACTTATATATATGAAGATATATAAGTCATCTTCTACCTAAATCAGAGTATAGGAATTTTGAAGGTAGAAACCTGCTTGAGTATTGCTTAAAGAAATACTCTCTACATAGCAATGGTGTTCTTTTCAAAATTAGGTTTCTTTTTTTTTCAAATGACTTGGGTTAATGCATTACTATTGATTTTATATCTCAGGGCTCCTTATTTTACATAAATTCTTCTGATTTTCTTACTGGGTAACTATGCTTTTACTTGTGCATGTGTGTGTGCATGTTTCTGTGCATGTGTGTTCAAACTCAGGCTATAAGAAAGTGGATCCTAAGTGAACACAAGCAACATCTAGGCGTAATGGAAATGCGCCTAACTTATACATGAGAGGTCACAAGTTTGAGTGCTATGCTGGTCGGTTCAACCCAATTTTTGTTTTTTTTTTCTTTTTATTTTTCCCCTGTTTACATATTTGCCTGAGTCTACCCTGTATTTGGCTATGAAACAGATCTAAAACTTAATTAAAACACTTGGGTGATGTCTTAACCCAGGCTCAAGGAAATGGCTATGTTAGCCTTGTTCTGGTTTGCACTACTCTGATACAAGGTATCTGCTATATCATTTTCTTTTCAAAGTAACTCAAGCCCTTTTTATCAGATTTAATTTTGACTTGAACATGGATTTTCCTATGCCAGTTCTATAGATATACTTGCAAACCACAAATTCTTTCAAACTCAGATTTTCTACCATTATAGCCTAACTGTTCTTGAAGCTTGAAATTCATTTTTCTTAGCAAAGCATCAAAACAAAGCACATAGTTTAGCTATTACATGTAAGTTCAACACTTACAAAACAGTGAATAATAATACATTGGTTTTTCTAGGCAACTTAAACAAATATCTTAACATAGTTTAACATGAATATCTAATTTAGCTTCAGCAAAGACTTTTAAAAACATAGCATCCAAATCTTAGCAGTTTAACATCCAAAGCCTGATCAAAGCAATCCCTATTTCCCTGCAAGATCACCATGAACTGCCCCATATAAATATGAGACACCCAATGGTGCATAAACACAAAAGGGTCAGACTATTTGTCTGGTGTGAATAATCTAACTGAAAACATGATTTATTTCAATTCTATTTATATTCCAGTACTTTGCAAGAATAAGAAACTCAATATCTTCTGTGTGCATGTTTTTGTGAAGCATGTGCATTCATATTAGTGCCAAACAGATTATATATGATCACAATGATTTAGTTCATAGAAAACAACCACAAGATTCACCAATAAAGCACCAAAACACCCAAATGCAAACATCAATTCAGTTATCATCTCCTTTTCAACTTTACTGGCCATCAGGGATTTTGCCCAGACCTCTCCTGAATCTATTCCTAGAATTCATTATCAAATATAACAGGGTCTTTAGCTACTTTCTTCTTTTTAAACACACACTGCCTGGGACCATTCTCTGTTAACCCAGCACACTCAGGCCCCTGGGTATAAATATACCATGTGTGAACTTGCAATATTCCCATTGCCAAGCTATGCTTTGGTAGCCCTAAGATCCCAAGTCCCTAGTTAAATTACTAAGTGTTTTAATATTTTTCATAGCAGTGCTAATCCCTTCTGCATCTCACTTCTTAATCAGAAAAACATAAATGATGCAAGCAACATATATTCATCCAGAGTTTGGTAGGTTAAATTCTCAGAAGCAACCATTTTATCATAAAAGAGTGAGGTGACTCCTTAGCACATTATTTTGCCTATGGGTTTCACTGGATCAAGATGTAAGTATATGGTCCTGAGTAATTTGCCTGATATATATATATATTCTTCCTTACCTCTGGTTCAATCAGATTCATGATCTGGCTAAACCACAAGTATATTTGATTTGGGTATTTCATAAAACATAGAAGCTCAGCACATGTACAACATTGCACTTCTACATTTTCTTTTGTTTTAATTAATATGAGACATAAGCAACAACACCATGTCACAGCCCATATTTCTTTCTACCTTCAGACCATATACCCACTACTTGAATTCGGGGATTTTACAAATAACTTACAAAGAAAACTTATAAAAGAAAACACCCAATCTCAAAGTTATCCCATATCTCAGACAAACATTTTAGTTCATGAATCCATGACTCTTATTTTTCTGGGTAAATCAGATAGAGGTTTTACCCTTAAACAAATCATTAACAAGCCAAAGTCATCCAATCATAAAACATAACTTGTAAAAGAAAATTAGTACAAACTGACTGCCTCAATATTCAGGTCTTAATGCCAAAGTTTCCAGTGAGATTACTCACATTAATCCTTCTTCTTCCTATGCCTTATGAACCCCTTTTTAGTCTTCTGCCTTCTCCTATTTTCTCTGGTTTATGCCTTGTATTTTTCTTTTTAAGAGGTAGAGCAATCCTAAAACCTTACCACACCAGGTCTTCTTATATGAACTCTGGCTGCTACTAGGGTTTAAGGAAATTACCAAATGCCAATTTTACCCTACCAACTATGATCTGCCTCTTATTCTAACATTTTTAGAGAAAATGGGTAAATAGTCCTGGTATATTTTCTAGAAAATATACCTCATTGCCCCGGTCATGTTATTTGCATGATTTCTGTTTTCTGTTTTAAAGTAAAAGGAATTGCTAAAAATGGATAAAGTGCTTGTCCCAGAGCTCATACCATTTTCATGCAAATGTTAATTTTTCTTTTTATTTCTGCAAGTATTATTTAGTGCACATGTATAATACATGTATGCCTACCCTGGCCTAAGTCCTTTTTTTTAAAGGCTTGATGATTTCTGCCTACATGTATATATACTTGTAATTCATATATCCTATTATTTCCATTGATTGTTGCTTATTTTATCACACAGAAAACTGTGTACATGTTTGTGCACTGCCTTGTGCACATGTGCATGTTTTATACTTGGTATCTGCAAATCAATTTCCTATTCCTATTTTTTTTCAATGCAATTTCAAACAAATACAAACTAATTTAAATCATGAAATTACTCACAAAAATCAGGGTTATCACATATACCCCTCCTTTTAGGAATTGTGTCCCACAATTCTTTCATACTTAACTTAAGTATCATTTCTTCAGAAATTTTTTTTTTTTTGATTTCAAAACCATTTTCAAACCAATCACCTATTAAGCACTATGCACATCAACTCAAAAAAAAAATCACAATGCATATTCAACCAACACATTCATTAGTATGTACATATATATATAGATTTACCTTTTCTTCAATCAAACAGCTGGGGATAATCATTTCTGATTTTATCCTCCACTTCCCACGTGCAATCATTTGGGTCTAGACTCCATTGTACTTTTACTAATTTAATTTCTTTGTTTCTCAATTTCTTAGTTTCTCTAGAAACTATGCCCACTGGTTCCTTTTCATAGATCATTCTAGGATCAATCTGCACATCTTTAGAGGATTCTAATATTGCTTCCTTATCATGAACCCATCTCCTTAGTTGAGACACATGAAAGACATCATGCATTGCTCTCATTTCTTCTGGCAATTCTAATTTATAGGCTACTGTCCCTATTCTTTCTAGAATTTTATATGGTCCTATATATCTAGGAATCAACTTTCCTTGTTTTCCAAACCTTAGAACCTTTTTCATGGGTGATATCTTGATGAACACATAATCCCCAACATCATATTGTACTGCTTTCCTCCTTTGATCTGCATATTTCTTTTGCCTATCTTGGGCAGAGGCAATTCTTTTTCTGATCAAGGCTACCTTTTCGGAAGTCTCCTTCACATTTTCTGGTCCTAAGACCACTTTTTCTCCAGACTCATGCCAACTTGAAGGTGATAAACATGGCCTTCCATAGAGAGCTTCAAAGGGGGCCATGCCTATGCTACTGTGATGGGTGTTATTGTATGCAAATTCAGCTAGATATATGTGATCTTCCCAGCTTCCTCCCCAATCCAATACACATGCTCTCAACATGTCTTCAAGCAATTTGTTCACAATTTCTGTTTGACCATCAGATTGAGGATGGTATGCTGTACTCAAACATAAATCAGTCCCCATTGCCTTGTGAAAGCTCTGCCAAAATTTTGAAGTGAAGATGGTATCTCTATCACTTACTATAGTCTTTGGTACACCATGCAGTCTGACTACTTCTTTAATAAACAACTGGGCTAAGGTATTAGCATTTCTTTCTGACCTTACTGGCATAAAGTGGGCTGACTTGGTTAACCTATCAACCACTACCCAAATACTATCATTTCCCCTCCTAGTTCTGGGCAAACCATCAATAAAATCCATTGATATGTCTTCCCATTTCCACTGTGGTATTTGTAAAGGTTGAAGCATTCCTGAGGGTTTTTGATACTCAGCCTTCACCTGCTGGCAAACCATACATTTTGATACATAGGTTGCCACTGCACTCTTCATACCACTCCACCAATAATCTCTCTTGAGGTTGTGATACATTCTTGTGCTTCCTGGGTGTATAGTATATTTGCTTTTATGGTAAGCATCCAAAATTTCTTGCTTCAACTCATCCATTGCTGGAACACATATCCTTTCTCCTTTCTTCAGATGGCCTTGCTCATCCAACTGAAAACCTTCTACTGTCTCACCATTTAATATTTGTGTCTTCTTTCCTATTAAAAATGGATCTTGGTTTTGTAGCATTGCAACTTTATTTTTCAATTCTGATCCCAGAGTAATAAAACTTAATTTTCCCACTTCCACCTTCCTACTGCATAAGCTCATGTTTTCTATGTTATCACTTTTTATCTCTGAATCAATTAATAATGATAAAGTGTTAAACTCTTCTATCATTAATCTAGCCACTTTAGCATGTTGTCTACTTAGGGCATCTGCTACTTTATTAGCCTTACCTGGTGTGTATAATATTTCGAAATCATATGAGGCTAAGAGTTCAATCCATCTTTGCTGCCTCATATTTAATTATTTTTGTGAAAACAAATATTTGAGGGATTTATGGTCTGTATATACTTCAAATTTTGCTCCTAACAAATAGTGTCTCCATAGCTTAAGGGCATACACTATAGCAGCCAATTCAAGGTCATGAGTAGCATACCTTACTTCACTTGATTTCAACTGCCTAGAAGCATAAGCTATTACCTGATGTTGTTGCATCAACACTGCTCCAAGCCCTTGTCCACTTGCATCAGTATACACCACCAAGTTTTCATTTCCCTCAGGTACTTTAAGAATTGGAGCTTGTACCAGTGCTTCTTTTAATCTCCCAAAGGCATTTTCACATTCCTCAGTCCAAGTGAACACTTGATTCTTCCTAGTCAATCTGGTTAATGGAATTGAGATTTTTGCAAAATCTTTTATAAATCTTCTATAGTAACCAGCCATTCCCATGAATGATCTGACTTCAGTAACATTAGTAGGCCTTTTCCAATCTTGCACTGCAATGACTTTATTGGAATCTACAGCTATTCCTTTTTCTGATATAATGTGGCCTAGAAAGTTCACTTCATTCTGCCAAAAAGTGCATTTTGAAAACTTTGCTTTCAAGTCTTCCTGTCTCAATTTCTCAAATACCAAATGCAAATGGTTTTCATGCTCCCTAACTGACTTAGAATAAATTAATATATCATCAATAAATATTAATACAAACTTATCCAAGTATTCTCTAAAAATCCTATTCATCAAATCAACAAAATAGGAAGGAGCATTTGTTAAGCCAAATGGCATCACCAAAAATTCATAAAGTCCATATCTGGTGTTAAAGGCTGTGTATTTTACACTTTCCTCTTCTACTTTCATCTGATGAAAGCCTGAAGCTAAATCAAGTCTAGAAAATATTTTTGCACCACTCAATTGATCAAAGAGATCATCAATTCTTGGTAAGGGGTATTTATTTTTAACTGTGACTTTATTTAATTCCCTATAGTCAATACATAATCTCAGAGATCCATCATGCTTCTTAACAAAGACTACTGGTGCTCCCCATGATGAGCTACTGGGTCTAATAAAACCTTTTTCTTCTAGTTCAACTAATTGCTTTTTCAATTCCATCAATTCCTTAGGCCCCATTCTAGTTGGCCTTTTAACCACTGGGCTAGCTCCTGGAATTATTCTAATTGAAAATTCAACTGGCCTGTGATTAGGAACTCCTCTTACTTCCCCAAACACATCATCATATTGATTAACTATGGGGATCTCTTCTAATGCAGGCATGGGTTTTTCATTTGACAATGCAGAAAGGTTGGCTATACTTCTATTTTTGTTTGCCTCACAAAGAACAATTATTCTTTGTCCATCAGAGACCTTCAATGATATGGTGGATGTCTCCATATTTATGATAGCCTTATATCTACTCAACCAATCAACTCCTAAAATAATTCCTATGTCTGGATATTGCAACACATATAGGTTTGACTCAAACACATGTCCTCCTATATTTAATCCCAATTGCATGCACATCATACCCATGACACATGAACTACCTATAGGGCTTCTAATTAGCAGTGGTTTATCAACAATCATACAATTCAATTTTAATTGTTGAGCAATATCATGAGAGATCAATGAGTGTGTAGCCCCAGTATCATATACTACTGTTAAAGGTATTGAATGGATAAGCAAAGTACCTTCAACTTGACCATGCTTTTCAATATTTGATCCCTCAGCCGCCTTGCCTTTCCCTTCCAAAGCCCCTAATTTTCCTTGCTTAAAATCTGGGCAGTTCCTTTTTATGTGACCTTCCTTCCCACAATGGTGACAATTGAAGGATGCTGGTCTAGGATTGGTGCACCTATTTTTCATGTGCCCCTCTTGTCCACAGTTGTAACAAGTGATCCTCTTATTAACTTCAGCAGTTCTAGCTTCTTCTGGTTTCTTGGTGGAAGTTATGTCTGTTTTCATTTTATCATAAGGGTGAAATTTACCCTTTCCCTTCTTGTTCTGATTATTTTTGAATGCCCTGAAATTCTCTCTAGCTTTATCATGTTGTTCAATGCTCAGAGTCAAATCCAAAACTTGATCAAAAGTTTTATCCTTATATGGTAGCATGGCTCTACTAAGGCTAGAGTTCAACCCTTGGATATATCTGCCATTCTTAGCTTCCTCAGTAGTGATGAGCACTGCACCATACTTTGCCAATGATTCAAACTTCTGAGTGTACTCAGTGACACTCATAGTCCCTTGCCTCAATTTGATGAATTCCTCCAGTAAAGATTCCTTAGCTGATGCAGGGATAAATCTGCCTTCCAACATTGCTTTAAACTGATCCCATGTCACTTCTCCTTCAGGTCTTCCAGCTATGATAACTTCCCACCAATCCAAAGCTGCTCCTCTCAATTGCCTGGATGCAATTTGCCTCTTCCTTTGGTCTTCAACTTGCATGTCTGCAAAGATTCTTTCCAGAATTCTAAGCCAATTTTGAACCCCCATAACTCCTTCTGTGCCATCAAAGGTTTTGCCTCCAAGATTAGTAAAAGTCTTGAGTAGTTTGGAAAGTTCCTCATGTGGATTTTCCTGCCTGTTGCCTACTCCATCTCTTATGGCCCTCATGAATTCTTGCACATTCACCATGGGTGGTTCACTTGTTCCTACATTTTGATGTCTGGGTCCTACCATAGCTCTATGGATATAACACTTAGGTTAGTTTGTTTTGCCTAATGCTCTATAGATTAATTCATTTTAATTTATCACTTATTCTGTCATAATAGATATCAATAGTGTAAATATATATATAAAAACAAAACATCCAAAGCAGTAAATAATTCTATACATCCAATGCAAACAAATTCATACAAAATTTTTGCTATGTTATTTAACAACATAGCTCTAATACCAAATGAAATGACCCACTTAATTTTTTTTTACATACATTCAGTGGCCATTTAATTAAGAAAAATATTTAATTCAATTTTTCTTCTATCCAGGACCTTTCTGCCAATAAATATTGGTTTAATCATTTTATCTTGAACTTATATATATGAAGATATATAAGTCATCTTCTACCTAAATCAGAGTATAGGAATTTTGAAGGTAGAAACCTGCTTGAGTATTGCTTAAAGAAATACTCTCTACATAGCAATGGTGTTCTTTTCAAAATTAGGTTTCTTTTTTTTTTCAAATGACTTGGGTTAATGCATTACTATTGATTTTATATCTCAGGGCTCCTTATTTTACATAAATTCTTCTGATTTTCTTACTGGGTAACTATGCTTTTACTTGTGCATGTGTGTGTGCATGTTTCTGTGCATGTGTGTTCAAACTCAGGCTATAAGAAAGTGGATCCTAAGTGAACACAAGCAACATCTAGGCGTAATGGAAACGCGCCTAACTTATACATGAGAGGTCACAAGTTCGAGTGCTATGCTGGTCGGTTCAACCCAATTTTTGTTTTTTTTTTCTTTTTATTTTTCCCCTGTTTACATATTTGCCTGAGTCTACCCTGTATTTGGCTATGAAACAGATCTAAAACTTAATTAAAACACTTGGGTGATGTCTTAACCCAGGCTCAAGGAAATGGCTATGTTAGCCTTGTTCTGGTTTGCACTACTCTGATACAAGGTATCTGCTATATCATTTTCTTTTCAAAGTAACTCAAGCCCTTTTTATCAGATTTAATTTTGACTTGAACATGGATTTTCCTATGCCAGTTCTATAGATATACTTGCAAACCACAAATTCTTTCAAACTCAGATTTTCTACCATTATAGCCTAACTGTTCTTGAAGCTTGAAATTCATTTTTCTTAGCAAAGCATCAAAACAAAGCACATAGTTTAGCTATTACATGTAAGTTCAACACTTACAAAACAGTGAATAATAATACATTGGTTTTTCTAGGCAACTTAAACAAATATCTTAACATAGTTTAACATGAATATCTAATTTAGCTTCAGCAAAGACTTTTAAAAACATAGCATCCAAATCTTAGCAGTTTAACATCCAAAGCCTGATCAAAGCAATCCCTATTTCCCTGCAAGATCACCATGAACTGCCCCATATAAATATGAGACACCCAATGGTGCATAAACACAAAAGGGTCAGACTATTTGTCTGGTGTGAATAATCTAACTGAAAACATGATTTATTTCAATTCTATTTATATTCCAGTACTTTGCAAGAATAAGAAACTCAATATCTTCTATGTGCATGTTTTTGTGAAGCATGTGCATTCATATTAGTGCCAAACAGATTATATATGATCACAATGATTTAGTTCATAGAAAACAACCACAAGATTCACCAATAAAGCACCAAAACACCCAAATGCAAACATCAATCCAGTTATCATCTCCTTTTCAACTTTACTGGCCATCAGGGATTTTGCCCAGACCTCTCCTGAATCTATTCCTAGAATTCATTATCAAATATAACAGGGTCTTTAGCTACTTTCTTCTTTTTAAACACACACTGCCTGGGACCATTCTCTGTTAACCCAGCACACTCAGGCCCCTGGGTATAAATATACCATGTGTGAACTTGCAATATTCCCATTGCCAAGCTATGCTTTGGTAGCCCTAAGATCCCAAGTCCCTAGTTAAATTACTAAGTGTTTTAATATTTTTCATAGCAGTGCTAATCCCTTCTGCATCTCACTTCTTAATCAGAAAAACATAAATGATGCAAGCAACATATATTCATCCAGAGTTTGGTAGGTTAAATTCTCAGAAGCAACCATTTTATCATAAAAGAGTGAGGTGACTCCTTAGCACATTATTTTGCCTATGGGTTTCACTGGATCAAGATGTAAGTATATGGTCCTGAGTAATTTGCCTGATATATATATATATTCTTCCTTACCTCTGGTTCAATCAGATTCATGATCTGGCTAAACCACAAGTATATTTGATTTGGGTATTTCATAAAACATAGAAGCTTAGCACATGTACAACATTGCACTTCTACATTTTCTTTTGTTTTAATTAATATGAGACATAAGCAACAACACCATGTCACAGCCCATATTTCTTTCTACCTTCAGACCATATACCCACTACTTGAATCCGGGGATTTTATAAACAACTTACAAAGAAAACTTATAAAAGAAAACACCCAATCTCAAAGTTATCCCATATCTCAGACAAACATTTTAGTTCATGAATCCATGACTCTTATTTTTCTGGGTAAATCAGATAGAGGTTTTACCCTTAAACAAATCATTAACAAGCCAAAGTCATCCAATCATAAAACATAACTTGTAAAAGAAAATTAGTACAAACTGACTGCCTCAATATTCAGGTCTTAATGCCAAAGTTTCCAGTGAGATTACTCACATTAATCCTTCTTCTTCCTATGCCTTATGAACCCCTTTTTAGTCTTCTGCCTTCTCCTATTTTCTCTGGTTTATGCCTTGTATTTTTCTTTTTAAGAGGTAGAGCAATCCTAAAACCTTACCACACCAGGTCTTCTTATATGAACTCTGGCTGCTACTAGGGTTTAAGGAAATTACCAAATGCCAATTTTACCCTACCAACTATGATCTGCCTCTTATTCTAACATTTTTAGAGAAAATGGGTAAATAGTCCTGGTATATTTTCTAGAAAATATACCTCATTGCCCCGGTCATGTTATTTGCATGATTTCTGTTTTCTGTTTTAAAGTAAAAGGAATTGCTAAAAATGGATAAAGTGCTTGTCCCAGAGCTCATACCATTTTCATGCAAATGTTAATTTTTCTTTTTATTTCTGCAAGTATTATTTAGTGCACATGTATAATACATGTATGCCTACCCTGGCCTAAGTCCTTTTTTTTAAAGGCTTGATGATTTCTGCCTACATGTATATATACTTGTAATTCATATATCCTATTATTTCCATTGATTGTTGCTTATTTTATCACTCAGAAAACTGTGTACATGTTTGTGCACTGCCTTGTGCACATGTGCATGTTTTATACTTGGTATCTGCAAATCAATTTCCTATTCCTATTTTTTTTCAATGCAATTTCAAACAAATACAAACTAATTTAAATCATGAAATTACTCACAAAAATCAGGGTTATCACACTACCATAAGACCTCCCACCACACACACAATGCAAACGCAGAATTGGAGGAGATTTCTTCTTATGATAGTCAAAGATGCTTACTACGCAAAATCAAATCATTTTTGATATTATTATTAGTGCATAGTGTAGAAAAAATTTTGAAAGTAGAATATAAATCTTAGCCAGCATAGACATTTCGCACTTATGCCTACTATAGCTACCATGTTCAATAGCAGGTTACCACCACATTCCATGGCAGGTAATACAACTAAAACCGTACAGGGCTCGTATTGTTTTGTTTGGATTTCCAACAAATGGTCAGGCTAAGGAACTTCCTATTCCATGAAAGAAATGCCTCTGGCGGGACGTTCCGAGAACCAACTATTCTCTGCCAAACAAGGCCGGCAACCCCTTTTCCCAAGGGATAAAAGAAACCTCAGATATGCCACCCCCGGTCCTTTGGGACCTTTAACCGAGGTACCTCTAATCCAACATCACACGTCATAAATAAAGTGTGTCCACATGAGTAAGTATCTGGGCTCCATACCATGATACTACCCTTTTCCAGAAGGAATGGTCATACCCTAGGGGAGCTACCCCTGAAAACCTTGCCGCACAATTCCTATTTCGACCATTACCGGGTTGTGAGGCTCGACGAAGTCTCTTCCACAAAGCTACGCTTTTTCAAAAAGCCACGCTTTGGGTCAACAGATGATCAACCTATGATCACAAAGATAAATGATCAAACAAATGATCATATCACAAATGATCAAACACTGATCATCACACAGCAACACTCAGCATGCCACATTACCAAATTGGGATATATCGTTGATAAATTTCAACTACATAACCTCTGAGCTCGTACATCTCAGAGAAGGGTGTTAAGCTAAGAGAATAAATTCTCCGCCACCAACAGATATGTATTTGAAAGAAATCGGCTTTATATCTCAAAGTGTAATGTCAGACATGTATCCATACAAGTCTGTTCCGGGTTCGAACAGAACCGAAGGCACTTCTCACGAAGCCCTTGCAAATCCGGATAATTTTCAAATCACGTCCGGACTTCCCATCACAAAAAGAGTGATATAAATCTCTATACCGGGAGCTACCCAGTGCAGAGACATTCGACAGGTTGTCCTTTCATTTTCGAAAATATCCAGTCTTCAACACTGATCTTCAAATGCTATCCATATACGACGTATCACTATTCGGAATGGGTTATATGACATAGATGTCTTTTCCCGGCTAACCTGAATAGTGAGCGCAATATTCAAAAACCAATGGATAATGGGATTTCAGTTAAGTCAAAATTTAAACCCAAACTTTCTCTTTCAAATGGTTAAACAAATTTCCATTTTAATCTTTTTTAAACAAAAAGATTTAATTCACAAAGTTCACTTAATTTCACAAAGATTCATTCACAGATTTTCCAAATCGATTTCCATTTCAATTTAATTAATTCGTTAAATCTTTAAATCAAAGATTTAACTAATAGCTTTTAAAACAATTCCATTTCAAATGGGTTAAATAAATCATCATTTTAAATCTGTTAAGATAACAGATTTAATTCATAGCTTTCAAAAACAATTCATTCATAACTTGGAAAAACAATTTTTCAATTCGATCTTGAAATTCCTTTAATTAAACTGGAATTTCATTCCTTATATATATGAAAGCTTTTATCATTTGAAAACAAACAGTTTTCATTTCGGAAAATCTGATTCATTCATACGAGTTGAAATCCTTGGGTTAAATTCAAATTCCCAACTTATACTTTTAAAATGGTTTAATTCATACAAACATATTTATATCATCTTTTATCCCTAGTTTCCAAATCATAGATTTAATTTCAAACTTGAATTCAAACTTAAATCTAATTATTTTCAAAACTCGATTAAGTTATTCAAAATAACTCTTATCTTTGAAATTCCATTTCAAAAGCTTTTCATTTTAAACTCAAATTTCAAATTTCAAAATCAATTGAAATTAAATTTTCAATTTCAAAAACATCAATTTTAAATTATCCGTGACTTAACCAATTTCCTCGTGAATCCATATTTGTGTGTGTAATAGTGTAGTCCAGGGGTTTAACACAATAGTGCAACACGATGAATCATCACAGATCAAATACAGAAATATAGTTGATAAACGATATAAACTATATCGCTTATCTTTCATGCACAGATCACAGATATATATAAATTTCAGATAAATAAACTGCAGTAAAGATTACACACAAATCAGAATATATCACAAAGCATCACAGATCTGGAAATATCAAACAATTCAATCATCCAATCAAATCCAAATATTCATAAGTAAGGTCGGTTAATTATCTGATTTATTCAAATTAGATTAATTACTTATGAATTTCAAATCCGGGTTAATTAATCATTAATTAATTACAAACCAATATAATTAATTATCCTTTAAATCATTTATTAACTAACCATTAATAATTAATAAATTATCCTTAATTAATCACATTGATTAATTAGCCCTTAATTTATTATCTTTCCTTAATCACTTTCATTTATTTATAATTCCTTAATGACCCATCAATTATTTAATTTATTCAAGTTTTTAAATGTAACTTAATTACCCTTTAATTATTTATTAATTAACATTCAACCATTAATTCAAAATCCAACCTTATCAAATTAATGATTCTTAACTCCAAATTAATTATTTCTAATTAATTTACTTAAAACTTAATTTATGAGTTTAAAACTCATAATTACTTAATAAATCCAGTTATCAATTTTATCAATCCATTTTAATTAACTTATTAATTTAATGAATTCAAATCATTAAATTCAAACTTAAGGATTTTTAACTAAATTCCTTTTTAAATTTCACATCATTAAAGTATATTTTACTTTTAAACTTACTTACACTATTTAAAGTTATAAACTTAATCCATTTTCAAAACTTAAGATTCAAATTTAAATTTGAATTTAGACTTAAAATCTTAATTTAAACTGGGTTTAAATTTGTTTCAGATTTTATATTGTATTTTGAAATCAAGAAACTGCCAAGCTATATTTTTACAAAAGCCTGGAATACAACATACTCAAATCGACCAACTGCTCCGAGTCATCTCTTCCCCTACTTCGAGTATCACACTCGAATAACTCGAGTAATACCGGAGCCCACTCATCAAATCCTTCGAGAAGAACAAGGCCTGAACCTAGACATTCGTGTGCACGTGCACACTTCCTCCGCTCTGCTCCGATCATCACCACGATCTCAGGCAGGTCGCCGAGGATCCCCTCACGCCACGCAACCACCCAGTTCCATCAGATAACCACGAAATCGAAAACGAGTGCAACTCGAAGCCTGGAAGCCACAATCCGGTTCCACGTTCGCCTGGAAATCATCTTCGTTCACGAAATTCCGACCACCATCACCCTTGAAATCTCGGCCACGTCTTCGATTATACCAAAGCTTCCTCCCCCCAGAGTTTCGTTGAACTCGGTCATCCCTAGGAGTCGTGCCGATCGAAATACCTACCCTAACTAAAACTAGGGTTAAAAACTAGAAACATCCACCGTTGCCACCACGATCAACTACTCCTCCATCCACTATTTTTCCTGCAATCACCAGTACTCTAGCCACCTCCACCAATGACCGCGACACCCAGTTCGACTTTGATCGCCGGAATTTGGCGAAAATGCTAATTCCGTTCAACTCACATTTTCTCCTAATTTAATAAACTAAAAATCCTGAAAGTATTTTCTAAAATCATGAATTTCAATTTCGAATCGGGTTATGAAGTCGAAACACAAATCTAAGATCATCGATTTTTTTTGACATATACATGATTTTCACTGTTTATTTATATTTTCCAGATAATTTCAAAATAACTCTTCTCAGCAATATTTTTAGGAACTAAGGCTTGATCTTACAAACAATATTTGCTCAGATTCTAAGGCCTAAAAAGAATTTGAGAGGAAGCTTCTGATTTTTTTTGGAAATGGGTTTGCTAACCTGTAACTTAAAAACAGAGATACCTCCCTGTACATAGATACATATACAAATTCAAATACATGAACAAACAAGCATATTTAGTCATTCATGCAAACACCTTATAACACTACTTCATTCATTGACCAAAATATAACCATATCTAGGTTTAAAAAGGTGATGATTGTTCACAGGCAACAAAGTATTTAAAGGTGGAAAATTTGCTCACTGATTTAAAAGCAGAGAAGAAGGATTTGATTATTTTGAGTCTGTGATTAGAACAGTGGCAAGATATGTATGTATACATATAGTCAATGATTACTGAGACATGCAAGCATTTATCAACATCAACAAACAAGCACATCCAGACAAGGCACAGATTTTTAGAGACAAATTTGTAAATCAAGATTTGCTCACCTTATCATCATAAACAGAGAGCTCTTTTTTTTTTGTTTGAAAACAGGAAACTTGAACTTGCATATATGGTTGTTGTTGATTCCAGAAAATTTGAATCGAGCCCAAGCTTCAACATTTAGCGTTATTTAACCTTCAAGATAAAAAATTTATTTTACAACTTTGTTTCATATTGTAAGTGTTGTTTCTTTTCTCATGGCTTAATAAGTAGATTTCTATTTTAATTTATTTGTTTAACTTACATTTATTTCCTCTTATTATTTTATAAACTTAATTATTTATTTCACTTTAATATTTATTGCTTTATATTAAATTTTATTTCTAACATAAATCATCAATTTAAATAATTATTATTATAATTTATCTTTGGCCCATTTATTTACAATTTAAACTCAAGTTGATTTACAATTTAAAAAAATATATTTTACAATATGAATCGAGCCCAAGCTTCAACATTTAGCGTTAAAAGTACGACTAAATCCTTTCCATATAAGCGATATCGTTTACGGAATTATTTTTCCATAACCGAATCGAATTTTACCTTTTTAAAACGGAACTTATGCTTGATTTCCATATTACAAATATTGGTAAAACACTTTTAGAAATACCTTTTAAAATGTTCTTTTAAAAGACAAATTTTATAATACTAAGTGAATTAAGACAAGGGTCAAAAACAAATCTTGTTGAAACATTGTTTACTATTAACCCAAAACAATTTATACTTAGCTTTATTTATAAATAATTATTTTTAAAGGATTTTCTCATTTATAAACCATTACTTGTAAATTTAAAACAATGTTTATTATCCCAAAAGATAAATAAACAATTTAAATACATTTATAAATTTAAAACAATTTTAATTATCCCAAAAGATAATTAATCACATTTATAACCTCTTTTAGACAAATCAATAATTTTAAATAAAATAGTTACTT
The DNA here is from genome assembly GCA_030737815.1 of Allium fistulosum. Taxonomy (NCBI): domain Eukaryota; kingdom Viridiplantae; phylum Streptophyta; class Magnoliopsida; order Asparagales; family Amaryllidaceae; genus Allium; species Allium fistulosum. The sequence goes on along the minus strand of CM060901.1, from coordinate 1,271,598,655 downwards.
ATTTCTAAAAAACTTTTATATCATTAGTAAATTAACTTTAAAATCATTATTAAATCAGTTTATTAACTTTAAAACACTTTCATTTAATTAGTTAATTTACTTTAAACAATTTTACTAAATCAATTGATTAACTTTAAATATCATTAATTTAAAAGATTTATTAAATTCAAATAATCAATAGTTAAAACAAATGATTAATCTCAAACATCATTAATTAAAATAATTAAATAATTTTAAATGCCATTAATTAAAACAATTAATTAAGTTCAAATAATCATAAAATTATTGGATTAATTAAATTCAAAACATCATCGGTTAAAATGATAAATTAATACATCATTTGTTAAAATGATTAATTTACTATAAAACATCATCAATTAAAATGATTAACTAAATTTCAGAAGTTGTTAGTTTTAAACAATTAATTAAATTTATAATAATCATTAATTAAAATGATTAATTACATTCAAATATCAGAAATTAGGATGATTAATTAAAATCAAATATCATTAATTAAGACGATTAATTACTTTTAAGTATCATTAATTAAAATAATTGATTACACTCAAATATTCACTAATGAAAATGATTAATTAAATCCAATCTCATTTAAATCAAAAGATAAACCAATTTTAAACATCATTAATTAAATTGATAAATTAATTTCAAAATCATTAGTTAAATGATTGATTTATTTAAATTATCATTAATCACAATGATTAATGAATTTTAAAATTCTGTTTAGTGAAAACACAAGCTCAAGTACAAAACACACACAATAGGGTTTTGGGGATGAAAATTAATAAATGATGATATATCGAAATCGCTATAACGACACTTAACAAATTAAATGGAATATCAAGATTTATTTCAATTAACCATTAATATAATAGCATAAGGACGTATATAAATAATTATTGGTGAGAAACCCTTTAGGGTCTCTCTACAGATTTTCCCTGCAAAACAATGGTTATGGATTATATATATATAATCATATGGGGTCATAACAATCAAATTAATATGTCATCCATTATTCAATCGGAAATTCAACCAAATAATCAATCAAACAATTTAACTAACATCCAAACAATCAACAATAGTTTATAACATCATAGATATGATATAGTAAAATTCAATGTGAGTTAAACTCACATTGATTTTCATTTTCGCTGAAACGTTCCGATTTGGACTAAAACAGAATGGTCGCTCGATTTTAGCCTAAATTACAACTGTTGAATCTTTGTTTCTAATGTTTTAATGATGAGAGCTAGATCATTATATATTTCAAGTTTATAACTATATTGCAGGTAAAAGAGCTACAACAAAGATTGATCGCATTCAAAAAATTCAAAGGTCATCTTCATCAAACTAGAGTATGTATATGGTCATAGAATTATATGTAAAACCTCCTTGGTATCTCATATACACATATACACACTTGCATACATAACTGTTTACAACGAGCTTGTTTATTTCTATATTTTGAAAAGGAAAAAGTAAACTTATATTTTTTCTAAGTTTACTCAGTTTAGTCGACTGAGGGTAGTCGACTGAAAAAATACCTTAGTTGACTGAACTTTAATATTTACCAACGTTCAAGTTTTTTTTGAAATTTGGCGCGAACTCTTCTGCTCTTTTTCAGTAGACTGAATTTTATACTCAGTTTATTAAACACTGTGGAACGACTACTTTCTGAAGAGTCACTTTGAAAAGTTGCAACCTTTCTAATAGTAATAATCATCTACGAATGATTGCAACCGTTTGATAGATCTCTTTCATTTCTATAAATACACCACAAGATCAAAATTCAAAAGTTAACATGCTAATTTACTTACTTGCTATTTCTATATTCTCTGATCTCTTAGTACTCAATGCAATTCAATTCTCAATATTTACTCAAACTACTTCCATAATCACAAACTAGACACTTCCACATTACCAAGGAGATTATATAAAAAATTGTACCAACAGTCAATGTCAATGTTATTTGGAACACAAAGTTTGTCAAAGAAACTCAGTTGTATTAGACTATTCCTCCGGGCGAAGTGAGGGTTATTTAGTTAAAGGAAATACAGAAGGGGACTTTAGGAATGAACGTAGAATTACAGGTCTGAACCAGTATAAAATATCTAGTGTGATTACTCTTATTTACTTTATACTATCATACACAGTTGAATAGTTCTGCTTAGATTAATATATATACACTTATTATATGCAGAAGCCGTATTATATATGATCCACCACACTCTTATATACAAGTTAAATGGTATAAAGATCCTATAGCGACTAAAAATTGGTATAAGAGCACGGTCATTTCAATCTACAGTAACACATAATTGAAAAATCATTAATATGGCAAGCACTTTTCAAGTAGGTCAATTAACTACTCATCCTCCACTATTTACTAGTTCTTACTATGCTTATTGGTCAACTCGAATGAGAATTTTATGGAAGCAAATGGGTTAGAAATATGGCTAGCAACTCAAAACAAATATAAAGCACCTAACACCGACATTAGCACTTGGACTGATGCACAAAAAGCAGCAGCATCTAACAATGCCAAAGCTATTAATGTATTGTAACAACCCGCATATCTATCGATTCTATATTTAAATATTTTATTTAAATATTTTATCGTTAGTCGGATGTTAGTCCGAAAAGCTACTTTTTGCATACGGTCAAATTAGGACTCAAGACCACCCCCATTGAGTTCAAAATGACGTTTGCGATCTTTTTGAGTGTAAACTTCGATATGTTTGGAGATAGTGAAATTTTCGTCACTTTTCCCGCTTGAGACTTTGGTTTGGACTGCACTTCCTTAGTTCAGCCCAACCCTCTTCCTCACTTCATTCACCCTTTGTTTTAACATTCAAGCTTCATCAAAAATGGTGGTGGGAAGTGGAAATTAAAACTCCAAACTCCAATTCTATTGCAAATCCGAGATTCAACTCCAAATTCAAGTAGAAGATAGTGGATTCAAGCTTTGGATTGCTTCTCCTTGCTTTCAATCTCCATCTTCATCAAATTCCGTGAAAAGGTGAGATTTTTAGTCTCACATCTTGCTTAAATTGTCATTGGGCTATTGGGAATGATCCCCTATTGCGTTTGTATGAATATTTGCATTTGGTTTGGATTGGATTGGCGAAAAACACCATTTTTGAGCGTTTTGACGAATTTTCCAGCCCCCTAGAGCTGTTCGGCATCGTTGAGTCGATCGGTTCGGCCTATTTAAGCTGTTCGGCATCATTTAGTCGACCGGCATCTTTAAGTGTTCGGTATCTTTGAACGTTCGGCCTCCTGAGTGTTCGACCTCTTGAACGTTCGGCCTCCTGAGTGTTCGACCTCCTGAACGTTCGGCCTCCTGAGTGTTCGACCTCCTGAACGTTCGGCCTCCTGAGCGTTCGGCATCTTCAAGTCGTTCGGTCTCTTGAACGCTCGGCATTTTCGAGTCGTTCGGCTGTTGAGTCGTTCGGCATCTTCTGGTCGGATCGGCATATTAGGTCGGTTCGGCATATTCGAGCGTTCGGCATTTTCGAGCGTTCGGCATCTTTAAGGCGTTCGGCATATTCGAGCGTTCGGCATTTTCGAGCGTTCGGCATCTTTAAGCCGTTCGGCATATTTGAGTGTTCGGCATTATCGAGCGTTCGGCATCTTTAAGGCGTTCGGCATATTCGAGCGTTCGGCATTTTCGAGCATTCGGCATCTTTAAGCCGTTCGGCATATTTGAGTGTTCGGCATTATCGAGCGTTCGGCATCTTTAAGGCGTTCGGCATATTCGAGCGTTCGGCATTTTCGAGCGTTCGGCGTCCTTGAGTCGTTCGGCTATTAGGTCGTCCTGCATCCTTTGGTCGCTTGTCCTCATTAAGTCGTACCGTGACGGGGCGCTGCCCCGCACCCCGCCGTGGGCGCTGCTCCCTGGACCCCCGCGACCTGACCGGGCAGGTCGAACCCCGTATTACTCTGCGTAGGCAATCTCATCTGAAAAACATTTGTCAGAATTTCTACTTTGATGGTTTTGGGATTGACTTCTTTGGACTTTACTCACGTCTTCGAACGTGAATTGATTTGTTTCTACAATCGTTTTATGACTTGTCATTTTAAAGATATATGAAGGTTTCAATACTAATAGTAAATATCAAAACTCTTTCATCAAAGCGATTTCAACACTATTTTAAATATCAAAAGTTCGTTTTCTCAAACCGATTTTCAATCTACTAGTATATACAAGCCTTTTTCTTCACTCGAATGAGAAATCGACTTAAACGACTTAGTAAAACGAGTGGTATGGAACGCTTGCGTTCACTTCGTCGGTTAGCTCTTGGACTTGTTCGATTGAGCCCTTTTTGTGACAATTTCCTAGTGAAGATTTACAGCTTGTTCGTAAATATTTAAGTTAAGCAAGTGGTTATGGGACATGAAGCTAAACTCATATATTTACTAGCTTGGTGTGATTGACACTTCCTTATGATCATGACGATCATTTTTGTGATTTAGACTAGCGATTGAGCGATGTCTCTTTGTCTACGTGGGAGACTATACCCCGATCATGTGATGTTTCGCCATCACATTTCTAGGGTAGCACCCTACGGTCTTCGGGCCATTCCTGTGTGAAAATTTAATGGATAGCTTCCATGAGATAGCTTCTCGTCATGTGTTTACGCGTAGGTGAGTTTTCATGCTCCCATTCATGTGTTAGGCCTCCCCCCCCCCTTTATGTGTTTTCTGGATTTCTGATGATGATTTCTGGAATTTTGTGCTTCACCAATTTTCATGATTTTCATTGATATGATATCAGTTTTTGTGCATTGGTGAATTCATGTGTTATTGACTTGTTATGAATACAAGTTTAGGGTATGATACCCTATTTTATCTTTGAGAAGATTCTTGTGATATTGATTAATCTTTTGTTGATTATCATTTACATACTTATAGTAGTATGTCGCTATGGTTATTACATGTTCATGTCATGCCTTTTACTGTATACCATATCATCTGATATTTATAGTTAGACTGATCCGTTTATTATTTTCTTATAAATAATACTCGGGTCAGACCGAGATGTTACAGGTGCTTCTGCTTGACTTCTCTTCAGGATTATTCTGACTTTTGGCTAACTACCTAGATTAGTAGTTTTTGGATGTACACCTTTGAGATATAGACTCTATGTTGTGTACTTATTCTTTTGTATAGCACGTGATGCTATTCTTTTGTATTATCGTGGATCTTTCCGACCACTACTCTGATGTACACTTTCATGTGATATATATATTTATTCATATCTTCTTCCGCCTTTGTGATATGGATGTCTGTGACTGATTTATGTTATGCATACTTCTATATTTGTTTCCGAAGATTATATATAGCCACCGTGTGATAGCTTTGTGTTTATATCGGTATGTCGGATTTCCTCCTTAAAAGATATGCATTCTATACTATCTGACATATCGTTTCTCGCACAAAGAAATTTCATGGATGGTCGCTCCTCCACAGCCTTATTCTCCGTGCTAATTGACAGCACTACCCCGTAGTGTTCTTGGTTAGCGTGGGTATAGAGGTGGGGCGTCACATGTATTGTTTTGCTTACTTGACAAAAATGAGTTTTCACATGTCATGTTTTGCACCACTGCATATGATATATGACGCAGTTTACAAGTCACACATGAACGGACAACCAAAGTCAAGCAAACTAAAATTTCGATTTTACAAAACCAATTTTCATCTTTCAAAATGAAAGCGAATGAATCAACTATTGATATGCATGCTATATTTCAAACCATTCAACATGATCTTATGTCACTTGGAATCAAATTTATAGATTTTGATTTAGTCAAACGAATTTTAAACTCTTTGACAAATGAATGGGAAAGAAAAGTTTTAGCCATCAAAGAAGCTAATGATCTTTCTAAACTCAAAGTCAAAGAGCTAATTGGAAATCTGATGTCGTACGAAGCTTACTTGTAGGATAGAAAGAATCAAAATCATGAAAAGAAAAATATAGCATTCCAAGCAAGTAACGAAGATTCGGACTTAAAAGAAAATAAGATTGTTTTTATTGCCAAGAACTACAACAAATTCAAGAAGTTCAAGAAGATGAAAATATTTCAAATTAGTGGCAAACCAAAATCCTCAAATCAAACATCGATTAAATGCTATGAATGTGACAAATTTGGCCAGATGAAGAAGGATTGTCAATAGCTCAATAATGATAAAAAGAAAAGCAAGGTTGAGAAATTCAAGAAAAAGAAAAGAGCCTTCCAAGTAACATAGGACGATTCAGATTCATCTTCTTCATTTGACAGTGATAGTGAAAGCGACTCGAAACAAGCAAATGTGTGTTTTATGGCTAACACTGATGAGGTATGCCATGAACTTACTTATGATGAAATTATGGAAATTAGCATTGAATTAGATGATAAGTATAGAGATTCAAAAATATGAAATAAGGAATATACAGGAAAGTTAACTAGAGTAGAATTAGAAATTGGATTATTAAAAGATGAAAAAACAATCTTAGAAGAAGAATTAGAAATTAATCAAAAAATGTATAATGTTATTATCTCGAAATGACATCTTATTACATGATTTAGAAAAGTATAAGTTAGAAAAAGTCAATCTTGAAAAAGAAAAATTAGAAATACAAGCAAGTTTAGATTCTAGCAATATTGAAATTTGTGATTTTAAAGGTAAGTTAGATAAAATAACAAATAATGTAACAAAATTCAACAAAGGAAAACAAAATTTAGAAAATTTGATTAAAATATCTAAACCATCTGGAAATCGAAATGGATTGGGTTTTAAAAAAAGGCAACAAAAGTCAAAGAATTATAGCACATTATACACCAAATTCAAAAAACCAAAATTAGAAACTAAGATTAAGAATTCATACACAAATATGGTCAGAACATGGATTCCTAAGGCAAATAATAAACTAATTAGACAAAAGTATATTGATGAATATTTAAAGAAATTTGTATATAACGATAATTACCTTTTAAAAGGAACCGAATCCTTGTGGATATAGCTACCTTCTTACACTAACACATAGGACCCTAAACGAAGAATGTGGGTACCAATTAAAATTTTCTTATTTGGAAGGTACCCAAAATTAAAATAAAAAGCAAAGAAAGGTGGACAGTCGATAGTGGTTGCTCCAAGCACATGACTGGAAATGCTCATATGTTATCAAATATAACATATATCGATGGTGGCACTGTGACATTCGGAGATAATTCAAAAGGATTTGTCATCGACAATGGAGAAGTCATCAATATTGGTATTTCTAGTTCTCCTATAATTACTAATGTTTTATTGGAAGAAAATTTGAAACACAACTTATTAAGTAAAAGTCAATTATGTGATAAAGGATTTGAAATTAATTTCGAGAAAAATAAATGCAAGATCCCTGACCAAAATAAAATTCTAATTTTTGAAGGATTTAGAAATCAAAATATATACATTTTAAACATGAATGTCAAAACGGCACTAATTTATGCTTAGCCGTAAATCATAATGATCCATGGTTATGGCATAGACATTTCTGCCACATAAATTTCAAAAATGTCAATAAACTGGCTAAAAATGAATTAGTTAGAGGATTACCAAAAATCAACTACAAAGTTAAAAACCGGTGTGACGCTTTTCAATTTGGTAAATTAAAGAAAAGTACTTTTAAATCTAAAAAAATAATTTCCATAAAGCAACCTCTCGAACTACTCCATCTAGTTTTATTCGGACCGACTCAAGTACGTTCAATAAATCATAACAAATATGAATTTTTAATTATTGATGATTTTTCTAGATTTACTTAGACTTTATTTTTAAAACATAAAAGCGATACTTTTGAAATGTTCAAAATTTTTGCTAAACGAATTAAAAATTTGATGAATTTAAAAATTAAAAGTATACAAAGTGATCATGGAGGTGAATTTGAAAATGAATGAACTATTTACAATTTTTTGCGGCAAAAAGGGAATTAGTTATAATTTTTCATTTTCACGTACACCACAACAAAATGGTGTTCTAGAAAGGAAAAATCGAACTTTACAAGAATGTTTACAAACCTTACTAAATAGTAGTACCATACCAAATTTTTTTTTGGCCGAAGCTGTTGTTATCGCATTTTATGTATTGAATTGTGTAACACTCAGGCCAATGACTAAAAACACATGCTATGAAAGGTTTCTCAAAAAGAAACCTAAAGTATCGTATTTTCATGTATTTGGATCAAAATGTTTTATTTTAAACACAAAAGACTATCGAGGAAAATTCAATTCTAAACGCGATGAAGGAATTTTTGTTGGCTATTCAGATCAAAGTAAAGCATATAGAATTTTTAATAAACGAACAAACATTATAGAAGAAAGTCTTCACGTTTCATTTTGACGATAATTTTAATAATGATGATGATGATGATGAAGAAGTAATAAATAATAAAACTAATGTACCTATACATGAAAATAATGATAATAATATCAATAACAATAACGATAATATTATAATGTCATCACCTAGGATATTAAAAGACTATCCGATTGATAATATTATTGGTAATTTAAATACAAAAGTATCAACCAGAAAACAGTTAAGTCAAATGAGTCATATTGCATTTATATCAAATTTTGAATCTGATAATTATAAAGAGGCATCAAAAGATGATTTTTGGATTATTGTAATGCAAGAAGAACTTAATCAATTTGAAAGAAATGACGTATGGGAACTTGTACCGAGCCAAACGATCAATCGGTAATTGGAACAAAATGGATTCTTAAAAATAAAGCAGATGAAAATGGAAACATGATTGTAAATAAAGCAAGATTAGCAGATCAAGGATATATCAAGAAGAAGGAATTGTTTATGAAGAGACATTTGCTCCGGTAGCACGTCTCTAAGCAATACGAACATTACTTGCTTTCGCATGTCATCATAATTTTAAGCCTTTTTCAAATGGACGTAAAAAGTTCATTTTTAAATGGATTTATAAAAGAAAGAGTTTATGTCGAACAACCTCTAATATTTGTTAATGAGAAATATCCCGATCATGTATTTAAACTTAAGAAGGCTTTATATGGATTAAAACAAGCACCTCGCGCTTGGTTTGAAAGATTAAAAACTCATATACAAAACTCAGGTTTTCAAATTGGTAAAATTGATTCTACTTTGTTTATAAAACGAGAAAATACTGATATATTAGTTGTACAAATATACGTTGATGACATTATATTTGGATCAACCGATGAAAAATTGTGTAATAAATTTTCTAAAATTATGAAAGATGAATTTGAAATATCACATATTGGTGAATTAAACTACATTTTGGGTTCGCAAATAAGACAACTAGAAATTGGAAGTTTTATATATCAAGAAAAATACCGTCGAGATTTATTAAAACGCTTTGGAATGGAAAATACCTTAAGTAAATTGACTCTAATGATTACTACTCTACATTTAGATAAAGATGAAAAAGAAAAAAATTTCGATCAAAAATTATACAGAAGTACGATAGGACCTTTGTTATACTTAACGGCTAGTAGACCAGATATTATGATGAGCGTATTTTTATGTGCACAATTTCAAGCACAACCAAAGAAATCACATCATCGAGCGGTTAAACGAATTTTAAGAAACTTAACCAACACCAAAGATTACGGTGTTTTTTACCTGAGAGGCAGCTCGTTCGAGTACGTGTCATATAGTGATGCTGATTTCGGTGGTTGCAAAACGGATAGAAAAAGCACAAGTGGCACATGCCATTTTTAGGTCAATATTTAGTTTCATGGTTTAGTAAAAAAACAAAACTGTGTTTCTCTCTTAACATGTGAAGCCGAATACATCTCGGTAGCTTTAGCATGTGCACAAGTAATTTATATGCAACAAACTCTTCAAGATTTCGGTAAAATCCACTACAACAAAAGTTAGTTTGGACAGATTCATTCTCAGCGTTCAAACATTGAAAGCTGTAGAAAATGTATTCATAGTATTGTTTTTAGGGTTTAACGCTGACAAAAACATTTTGGTTTGCCGCCTTAACGCGGTCTTCATTTCCCCTAGGTTAAAAGAAGTTCCGTTTTCCAATTTCTTCGCACAGTATTCCTTTCCCTCTTCCTCAATTTCAATTTCCCCCAAAGTCATTTTGATTTCAATCCATCATCCTCCTCGTGGATTTCTCTATTGCTAGCTAAACTCGGTGGTTTCCCTTTCCTCTTCGATTTCCCTACCCGCGGTTGCTCTAAACTCGGAAGATTCCCTTTCCACTTTGATTTTCCTACTTGCGGTTGCCCTGCATCGGTCGAGAATAGAAAATTTGGTGAGCATTTTTTTACCCTAGTTTTTAGTTCGATTTCAAATCATTGCTTATTATCAGATCTCTGGTAGCCACTAGTAAAATGTTTCTATTTTTTGTTGCATATGAATCAATGATACCTATGTTTTGGGTTTGTAAAGTAGTATTAAACCGATATTTTTTTCATTGTTTTCATTATTTTTGATGTTTTGGTAGTTTTGAATAGCATATATCTTCATATCTCCGTCCCAATAATTATATAGGAATACAAAAACGATAGCTTAAGATAAAACTCACGTGATAACTCCTACTACTAGCCACTGGTATTATTCTTTTCCTTTTAAGTTTTGAAGATGACAATAGTATTTTAATAGTTATTTTTATTTTCAATACTATGACTAAAGTTAAATTGTGAGCAATAACAGTAGATATATATTTCTTGGTATGATTACAGTTAAATAGGTTGTCGGACGCAAATATGGCAAGAAGATATTTGTTTTGCTCTGTCTACGCATAAGATGTTTGAGTAATTTACTTTGTGGGATTTCTGTGTGAAATGTATAAAGATTTCAAGTGCCGACTATATCAGTTATCTTTAAGTTAAAAGGTACCCAAATCACCTACCTGTTTCATAAATCCTTCACGATATACATTTAGTTCTAGTAGAAATTGTTATCTCTATCCATTTGGAAAACCTTATATTAAAAGCTTAGCGATATATATGAAGACATTAGTGTGTTAGTCATTGGTATAAGTATGTTACGTTTGGGGTTTTCATACATCAACCATGAAATGGTCAGTGTTCATTGATGATTATTGCGTGATTGATCCACTCTTATCTATTAAACGAGGACAACTTAGAGTGGTCTTCATGAAAATCCACAAGCTAAAATTTCACATACTTTTCCATTTAAATTTATGTCATATTAAATGAAGTGAGCTTGAGATCAATATTTAATCTCACATTAGACTGGGATATGAGATACATAATTATTTTGAAAAGATAAAGAACTGTGAATTGCAGAAAACAAGAACTGAAGTTTGGAAAGTATTTGAATTATTTTCGAAGATTTTATATTTTTCTTTAAAATCTTTTGAAACATTTTGACTTTTTCTAGAAAAAAGGAAAAATGGTTTGCACTTTACTTAATATTTTACGGTGATGAGATCTCAGTTTTGAAACAAAATTGAGAGCTCACTTTTGAAATTTTGAAACAAAACTGAAAGCTCAGTTTTTTTTTCAAAACTGAGCATGACCTCAGTTTTGAAACAAAACGGAGACCTCAGTAGCTCAGTTTTGTTTCAAAACAGAGCATGACTAATAAACAAAAGATATTAGGAGATGACTTGGTTAAAATATTTAGTTTTGAATTTCGATATTCATAGATGCAAAGGATTTTGGTATTTCACACATCTACTATATAAAGATTACCCATCTGTTCAACGAAAAAGGAGCAGAAAATGGTTTTGAATCTGTAGCTTGCTTGCATGATTTTATTTGAAGCATGTGTGCATTCTTATACTTGAATCCCTGTCATTTGTCTCGCTGGTTACCCTATTTCTATAATAAAGTAGATTGCATGCTTTAAGTTATATTCTTGTTTGTATATCTTAGTTATAATAAAATTGTAGTCTAGCCTATGCCTTCCATTTTCTAATCTGATTAGATAACACTTCCCGTTTCTTTATATACTTAGGTATATAAACATGCCTCGGCCTTGTAATATTTGTATTAACTAGTCAAGCTTTCATTCTATTTATTTGACTACATGAGATATAAGCTACATATATTACTTATATTATTCTTTCTTGTGTTAATTTCTTGGATGCTAATCTTTATACGCTACAGATTTTCATAATTTGAACCTTTTTGTTGAAATCTCTGTTTGCTTTATGCTATGTTATTTTCGGAGGATAACTCATTATCTTATTTTGTGAGGAGGATAACAGATGCATGTATTTGTTTTACGTACTAAAAAGTTGCAAGCAAAAGACCTCTGAGTTGGAATCGAATAGCTTATTGGTTTTGCCAAGAATATCTTCTCTATGAAGGGCAGTTGTAGCTAAATGTCTTTGTCGTATTAATCTGCATGTTTAATGGTGGTGTTGTTTGGTAGTGGCTAATTATCAAGTATCAACCGTTTCTGCTTCATTTCAGATTTAAAATATTGAAGTCCTAGTTTTCTTTGTTTCGTCGGGTCAGTATAACATAAACATTATATTTTATCAGATCCACTTTTCTTTCTCTCTCCTCTTGTATCAGCCAAATCTATTAGTTTTTCTTTCAAAAACCACATGCTTAAAAAACAAATTATCCTTCAAGAAAAAAAATTAGACTGAATCATAAACTAACACATACAATAATCAACCACACAATACAATATACATGCTGTTAAATTACAACCACAGCCCATCACTCCATCATACAAACCACAACACACCACACAACAAATTTCTCAGACCTAAAATCACTTCAAACAAGGTAATATTGAAAAATAAAATATGACAAACATAGAAACACTATTTTCCATCAAACATACGCCACATATATTACTTATATTGTTCTTTCTTGTGTTAATTTCTTTGATGCTAATCTTTATACGCTACAGATTTTCATAGTTTGAACCTTTTTGTTGAAATGCTCAGAATTCTGTTATACCTGCAGAAAATGGTTAAAAGTACGAACAAAACAACAAACAAGAAGCTTACTCGCTCTCAAAGAAGACTTGTAGAATCAGAGCTAGAGCAGTTGGTTCACATGTTAATGAAATGTCAGGTACGATTTCAAATTATATTTATAAGTGAATAAGTGAGATATTGTTCAGAATATATGAATATACAAAGAGTTGTATATTATTTGCAGGCGGGTTGTATTTGCTTAGCTTTGGGCCTACCCGCAAGCCCATTAACTCATATTTGCTTATATAAATACAAGTATACCGTGTAGTCTATAATATTATCAAATATCAGCAATAATACAAGCAATTATCTCTTTCTTTAATATGGTATCAGAGCCATCTAAGATTGCTTAACAACAAATCAATCAATCTCTCTTTAATATGGTTGATTTGCTGATGAACTGGAAGAGTTTGTAGATGGAGCTGGTGGAAGCGAAACTGCTTGTTTCAGTTTGTAAATGGTGTAAGAGTTCAAGCAATTTGCTTGGCGGGTATGGTGCGGCTTTGGTTTAGGCTGCCCAATGTCTGTATGCATACAGATTGCAAGAGATCTGTATCAACCTGTCACCAAACCAATCTTCCCTACACTCACTGTGAAGTCATTCTTTATCCTGCCAGTGGTGTAGAGTGTAAGGTACCAATCAATTATTGATGCTAGATATTCGATTCAAGTGTATATGTTTAGGTATGTATTTTAAATTTGGAGATAAGCTTCAGGCACTGGCAATTTTTCCAGTAGAAAATACACAGGCTGCATAAATTTACTGTATTTAGAAGTACAATAAATTAGAATATGAAAATTTGAGTTCAAATGAGAATTAGAATTTTGATAATTTTAAAATTTCAAAAATAAACAACAAAATTTACTTTTTATTATTATTCAAATCTAACTTAAATCGCTTAATGATTTAAGTGATTCGTATATTAAGTGAGTTAATCTATATACTAAAAGAGATAAATAGGATGAATCATAAGTAGGATCAACCGATCTTTTCATAATCCCACCCTACCCGTTTAATTGACAGTATGGGATAATGGGAGTATGTGCTGAATATAGCTCATGTTAGTAACAAGTGTCAAGTTTAACCCAGGAATTGCTGTGTGGTATTCAAGTGTAAACTCTATGTAAACCTGCTGACCTACCGCTGAAATTTCAACGTTTCATAACGCTACCACTGTTACGAGGGAAGACGGTTCAATGCTAATTACAATAACCCACCTACCACTGACCAATCATCTTTTGATTACTTCAGTAGAACCATCAGATTTTATTGAAGATTCTCACTATATAGTAGTAATAATGACCACTGATCATGCGACCAAAGAGATGAATCTGAAACAAATCATAACTGGATTAATGTAAGGGCATATCTAGTGGTTGGTATTCAGCATGTGAAATGAGTTAGGGATCTTGAATAGGGTTTGAACGTCCTGACGTTCATTAAATGAGCGTCTGAGCTCAGACGTCTATTTAACGGACCGCTAAGTGTGATAAATACGAAAGTGTGAAAATCAGAAGACCATTTAATGTGCCTCTGAAGTCAGAAGCCTATTTAATGGGCTTCTGAAGTTAGACGTCCATTTAATATGTGCCGGACTATTTGATTTTCTTATCTAGTTCAGGATTGAATATTTAGCGTTTTGAAAATTCAGTTCTAAACCCACTAATTAATTGACCATGAAACTAAAATGAAATATATGGACCTTGCTTTATCATTTGGATTATATACATTGCATGTCACCTGTAAATCATAATCTTGTGTTAGTTAAATCTATGTAATATCTGAAGCAATATAATTCACAGAATTAGCACAAAATCAACACTATCTACAGCATACAACTATCATAGTTTTTTAAGTTTATGTGTATGTATGGTTATATATTTACCCTTGTACCTTGAACTGTAAGTTGATGAATTTAATATTGAGATTAATGGTACTAGTTAAAATATTGCTATATGAATAAATTTATATGTTATAAATCTGTGTATTAAAATTTGAGAAACCATCCAAACGGACAATTTTATGCTGGTGGTTAGAAATCAGTGTTGTCAAATCAGTATTTAATACGATATTAGTCTAATTAATTTGACCGGAATAATCGATTAACAAATATGAGTTACAGGTCATATCAGAATTCAGGATGGTTACAATTAAAAGGTGATTTTGGTTAAATTAAGTATATGTCAAAATCAAACAAAGTTCCAGCTAATGATATGTTAATCTTTAGTGTTAAAATCTATCATCAATTATTGTCTGCGTTCCTTTGCTTTTGCCTAATCCCAAATTGGCTAAACAGTTCTTTCTTGTCTCACATTTCATTGTTTCTTTAAACTAATTTGGATAATTAAAATGCATTGCTTATCAAAATTATATGTGGTTATCATGATAGTTCATCGGATAAAACACTGACATAATTTCTTGTCTCACATTTCATTGTTTCATTGTTTGATTAGTTTTTTCCCGTCCTGTATTGCTTGGCATGCAGCCACAATTTTACCACTGGAAGGGATACTTGTAAATTTGATTGTAGCAGAGAACTAAAGTTTTCCATCTTCTCTCATTAGCTATGCTGTCACGGACAGCAAAGCTATTGTAAACCTTGAAAATTTGAAAATATTAGACGGAAATGAATAGCAATAGAAGAAACTATATAACATTGTCAAGTGTTTGAGTTTAATAAGGCTTAGGCAGAGTTGCGGTAGCATTGCTGGTTACAAAGCAATTTGTTATGGTAAGTTGGATAGCAGACGTAAGTTAAATTTGTTCTAAACCAAATGAAATCAAATGAAACCAAATGAAATCTGTTTCTGTAAGATTATATTCTTGACTTGCATCTGTTCATATTTCACCAAACTGATATCACGTGCCTATCTCATGTTAAATGGTAGTGTCCAAGTTGAAATTAAACTCATCCTCTCTTTATTTGAATGGTTGCATGTATAAATCTGGAGTTGCCAGCTAGGAAAGTCTTTGTTTTGAAGCCCAGAGTTTGCGTTTAGCTGTGACTTGCCACCAATCATTTAGACTTATTTATTTCTATCTTCAATTATTGTTAGTTATTTTTACATTATTATATCATACTTGTGAAACACTTAATTGTGTAATATTGTTGAATACTACAATAAAACTCATCTATGTAAATCATACTTAACAATAATGTTGGATACTACAATAAAACTCATCTATGTAATATCTATTAGTGTAAACCGAGAACTGTGATAAAAATATTGATTTGCTTGTAATAATTGTATTGAGATTATCAGATGGGTTTAGATTTTAATTTATGTTTACTCACTGACTTCATCGCAGGTAATTAAAGATGGTGATGGCATATTCTTCTTCCGTAGCAAGTAGCAAGCATATGAAACTTTTTAGATGCACGTTTTGTTGTTGGCATTTGGTGCGGACTTACTTTATTGATATTATATTTTTGTTTAACATATACCTAATCTTTATTTAACAATATTATGATAACTTGGTCAATTGTGTTATTTTTGTTTATGGATATTATTGAAACTTGATTTATAGATGTTTTTTGTATATTAATATTGTTTTAGCTAGTTTAGTTAACAGATTATTATTCATTAGAACATGTTATATATACTGGTTGCTTGATTATACTCAAAATGTAGTTCTGGAATATGCAAATATAGTGGAATGTTAATGCTGTGAAAATCATATAAATAGAAGACATCATCTATTTTAATGTTGTCAATGAAGAAACAACAGCGTTTAATCCGTGTTGTAATTATCATTAAATAGTGAGTAACAGCGTTTATTAAACGTTGTTGTAAACTGTAGTAAAACATCATCCAACTGTAAAAACATAACACGGCACGCATTAAACGCTGTAATAAAAATATTAACAGCCTAAATAAAACGCTGTCAAAAGAATAATTTCCACAGCGTTTAAAATTAAGCTGTTGTAAGTTCTTTTTATACGATAGCTTGTCGTTATACAGCGTTTGTTCTAACGCTGTTGTGTCATATAACAGCGTTTAATAAACGCTGTGGTATCAAATTTTTTTACAGCGTTTTCTATTTTGCTGTTAAAACTTTTGCATCTACGACAGCATGTCGTTATACAGCGTTTATAATAACGCTGTCGTATCATATAACAACGTTTTTGAAACGCTGTCAAAAGCTGTTTTTGGTGTAGTGATCATAACTAAATTCTCCTGTATATTGTGATAATACTAGTGCTATAAATTTATCAAAACCTCCTATTAATCATTCTTGAACAAAACGTATTAATATTCGTCACCATTTCTTAAGAGATAACATTGAAAAAGGAATTATATCACTTGAATTTGTGAATACCGAAAATCAAATTGCAGATATTTTTACCAAACCACTGAACGAACCAACTTTTATAAAACTAAGACAAGACCTAGGAATTTTTTCTTACAATGAATTAGTAAACTAAAATATATAACTTATATAACTCAAATAAAATGCACAAAATAATTTTGTAACAGTATTTACAAACGTTTTTATCTATACAAAAACTGGCTAACTTCTGTTAAAATTCTGTGGTTAGAATTCTACCATCCTTACAAATAAACTGCTAAAAATAGTAAACAACACTTATATTAAGGAATTCTTCTGTAAACTAAATACATGTGTTCTTTTTGCCAACTTCAAAACCTTACACCACTTCTATTCAAAATGTCGTCTGATCACGACTCCACTTATTCAACTATCGACTTTAGCTCACCTTCATCGAATAACACCTACATATCACCAACTAAAACCATACCACCATAAATTCGATCAGCCTCTCTAAACATTACTGCATCACCGATGTATCACACCAGTGTTTCTCCTAAGGAAAAGAAAGCCAAACGAGCAATTGATCTAGAATCGACATCTCTCAACACCAAAGTTGATGCAATATACCACTATCAACAAGAAATAATGGGAGTTCAACGAGAAATGTATTACGAACAATGACGTTAAGTGTAACGACCCGGTATTTTGGACCATTCAAATCGACAATAATCCACACATGTCTGGCTTGAATAATTCAAAATAACAGATTGTAAATAAATTTGGAGCAAATGAAATCAAATACACAGAATCATAGACACAGAACATATCAGAATAACTCGCAGCGGAATATAAAAAAACCATAGTAGTTCATGAAGCTACTATAACAAACTCTCAAAACATAATACATAATATCTGCTTGAAAACATATACAATAGACATCTCAAATAAATAGAAGTTTATGAATACCAGAACCGAAATAGAACAACTGAACTGAAAGGAACAGATAACTAGACAAGCAGAATCTCCAGCGATTCCTAGCTCCAGAAAGAAATCCAAAGCTAAGCTGTAAATACTCAGGCTGACCCGAGCGTAAAGTAAAACACAAAACACTCGAGTCAGGACAATATATACTTATATAATGTAAACCAACTCAAGTGAACTGTAGTAGAAATGCACAATAACTCAAAGGATGCTTGGGATCGCCCATCCTTTAAGGATCAGTTAAACTATAAATTAAATACATCCCGTGGTTAAAATTTCAAAATGGTATTTTATACTTCGAAATCAAATATCATTTCAAAATTCAATATCCTTATAAAATCCATTTCAAAATATCAAAATATCATATTTCAAAATAATTTATATTTCGAAACAAATTACTTCATTTTAAATCATAAAAATGAAGTTAGTATATTTAATAATTAAAATTTTAAATTTCCAAAAATTTAACTTTTCAAAGCTCATTCGTTCACTTAAATTAATTAAAACAATGAAATTTCAACTTTCGCAGCATTTAGAAAATGCTACGGAAAGTCACATTTAAAATAGTTCAATTTAACAAAAGACAGCATTTAAAATTCTGTAATATGGTTACATTAGTTTCAAATAAACTTAGTTAAATTCAACCATTATAACATTTACAAAAATGCTATAATAGCCTTTAATTAAATTTAGCCATTTGGTTCATTATTATCAACTACAGCATTTACCAATGTTGTATTATCATTTCATTATTAGAATTTAATAGCGTTTCAGAAATGCAGTTAACTAACTTCAAATATTGAGTATAATTTCACAAACAATTATATTTTTATATAAATCATTTTTTTTACTTATAAAATCATATAATTTCACTTTTAAAACAATTATTCAAATACCCTTATATTCATGATTTTATAAAGTTAAAACTCCATTCAAAAATCAAAATTTAATAATAATTCACTTATTAAATTCCAATTTTAAATTATAAATTCATTAAATTAAATTAACTTAACACTTAATTTTAAAATTTCAAAATAACTTAATTCCATTTTTATTTACTTAACTTAAAGTTCACTCTTAAGCCAAATTCACAAATTTCCAATTTTAGTTATATTTCAAAATTTCAACTTAAATATTCATTCATTTCACATTTTAACTTTATTCAAAATCATTAATATAATATAAAAATCATTTAAATTCACTTTAATCCAAATTATCATGAAGTTATCACATTTCATATTTAATTTAAATTCCAATTATCACCCAATTAAAATTTCCCAAAATAACTTACATTTCAAATTTTCTAGTTTTACCAATAATTTATTTCACTTATAAATTTTCAAAAAATCAATAATGCTTACATAAATCATTTTTTTATTTAGTTTAAATCAAATATTATAATATTTACATTTCAAAAATATTTTTAAGATTTTTATAAAAACATATTTTAACAACGGGTCTGTATTTCATTTCTAGTCTAAGTAAAGTGATACGGGTAATATATCATTTCAACCCGTAATTTACAAAGAAAACCCGGGTTTGATCATTTCAAACCCGCAATCCCAAGGAAATGAAAAATAATTGAAAATCATTCAGGCCTATCATTTCAGCCCATAATGATTTTCTCCTATTCTAAAGTCCGTTCGGGTATGTATCATTTCAACCCATAGTGATTCTAATCTAAAGGGAACTTGCAGTGTGATAAACTGATAAAAATAATAGAACATCACAATATAACAGTAACATATAATATAATAGGTGTTTAAGCATTGGTGAACATCATAAATCATAACATAGCAAGTGTAACATGATAATGCATTTTACAGATTCAAAAGGGGTCAATTCACTAGTTATATATGTACATATTGTCTGGTGAGAATAACTCACCTGTTAAGCTGGAGATTTGCCAACAAAGCTCACAACACAAAGATTATGAAGGCACGACAACTCTAATACAATTTGAGTGTGGAGAGCAAATCCAATGATATAGATCTTGTGTTACAACCCAAACAAAAATCAAAGCAAACCATAAATTTCAATACACTAGAAATGACATAACTTTTAAATAAAAAGAGATACGAATGCCAAATCTTTTGCCTTGCTTTCTCTATTCTTTTGTCATGGCCTAGGGATGTTTTTGGCTCTGGTTTGAACAAGTTTGGCTCAGGTTTGGTCATGTGTATGCATGGCCTAGGTAGTAGAATATGAGGAGAAAGTTTATACAAAGGAATATGAAGAGTTTAAGGCAAAATTGGTGGGTTTTGTTCACAAAAATGGCTTGGCCATGGGCTTGTGTGGTCAGGTCAGAGAGGTATGGATCAAGTCAGTGGAAGGAAAGGTGTGTGGTGGTCTGGCCAGAGGTGGTGGAGGCGGCCTAAGGTGGTGGTGGTGGTGGAAAATGAAGTGGTGAACAAATAGTGGTCAAACAACATGTTTTTATGGCTTGTGTTGCAATTTTTGTGGAGTTTTGGCATCATGGTGGCTCGGCCTTGGTCAAGACTAGAGGAGTAGCTGGTGGTGATGGCAGGGAAGAGATGTAGGGGGTGGTGGCCGTGGATATGGAGTGGAGGCCATTCAAAGAAGCAAAGAAAACAAGGCAAAATACATGAAAAATGAGAAGAAAAGTGAAAAAAAGTAGCCATTACCCATAGATTTTCTTGAAGCCATGAATGAATGAGAAGGTAAAATGTTTTTGGGTGAATGGAGGCTGAAAAATCACGGCTACAAACCAAAAATGCACAGCCAAGATAGTAATTGAGGAGTTATGGCAAATGAAAGGACAAAGGAGATGAAAGGACTTAAGGTAAATAAGCTTTTAAAACTCTTCATATTTCTTTTTCTTTAAATTCAAATAAAACAAAAATAAAATCAGTAAATTGACTTTAAAACCGAAGCAAAGTAATATAAAATAAAAATAATTAATTAATTTTAAAGAAAATGGAAAAAGAATATAAGAAATTGCTTAAAAATTGAAAACAGGGTCCAGAAATTACAAATAAATCACGATTGTCTTTGGAAAATTATCTACTTCATTTTAAAAATATTCTAAAGAAAAATTTTGAAATAAAATAATTTCTAAAGTATTTTCAAAGTGAAATAAATAATTTAATTTAGAAAAAACAGAAAAAACTAAAGAAAAATGTTTAAAAATTGGAAATAAGACATGAAAATTACAAATAAATATCACTAGCCTTATAAAATTTCTATTTCACTTTAAAAAAATAAATAAAATAAATGAGGAACAAAATAAAGTGGGAATGAGAATAAAATAAGATTTTAAGAAAAAAATAGAAAAACAAATAAAGAATTACATTAATTAATTGAAACTGGAAATTAGAATTTTAAACAAAATACAGCTAACACTGGAAAATGCCAATTATATCTTTAAAATGTTTTAAAACCAAAGTATATACATAACATGTTATTTTACCCATATAAATATAAATTATAATATTACATGACCAAATAAAATATTATTTTTTTATAATTTAAAATAAATAATTTTGTTAAATACAATAAATTACACACAATATTTAAAAGGGTATAACTTTCACATTATAAATCAAATTTTAACGAAACGAAAAGCATTATTCTTAAAATTTTATTTACTTTCATAATAAAAGATAAAATTCAAATTTTCAAACTTTAAAATTTCTAAATTAAAAGTCAAAGTTTGACCATATTGACCAAAATTCACTTTTCTGGAAAATATCCTTTTTAGTCATGTTTGGAATTCTAATTCACATCAAAATCAAAATTTATATTTAAAATAACAAAATTTATTCATTTTAATAAATAAAATAAAGTTTTTAAATCAGGAAATCAATTAAAATAACCAAAATAAATAATTAAAATAATCACAAAATACAGGGTTGTTACACTCTCCCCCACTCAAATCTTTTCGTCCTCCAAAAGGAATGAGGTATGGAAAACACAGAAAAGATATAATGGAATAGGATTAAGACAAGATGACAAGAAGATTAAAATTATACCTGATAACTATTGTTATGGGTAAGTTTAATAAGGTGGAGAATAGGAATAGCTAGAAGGGAAAATAGGACGAAAGACAAGGATGAGCCATTAATTTAAAATTGTTGATTGAAGAGGTAAAATATTTAAAACACTTTAAAATCGTTTAAAAAGGAAATAACTAATCAAAGTATCATTTATATAATATTTTATCAAAATACTTTTATAACTCGATGTCTTAACAAGTTTATCCTAGTTCCTGTAGACTCTGGTAGTGCGTTGATCAGGCGCAAAACTAGAATTCTCCAGGTACTTAGTAGACTTGTTTCAACACCCAGTGAAAATACTGGAAAAACTTTTAAAAACAGATATGGAAAGTACAATCCAAACAAAAACAAACAAAACCTTTGTCTAACCATGGTTCGCAGATACACAATGGTTACGCCTGGATCCCCCAGGAAACAATCCATATCCGTAAGCTTTCTCAGCCCTGCGAGTTACGCCATGATGACTAGTAGAATGCAGGATACATAATGGTTACGCCTGGATCCCCCAGGAAACAATCCGTACCCCCAGGCAAGACTCAGCCAAGCATTTGCGCTACTATTCGCGACCTACATAGATTGCAGGATACACAATGGTTACGCCTGGATCCCCTAGGAAACAATCCGTACCCCTAGGCAAGACTCAGCCAGGCAGTTGCGCTATGCAGTCACGATCGTAAGACCATGGGTAACGTCATGGAATTCGAAGGACACTCGAGTATCATATCCGGAAAACCAAAAATCAGAGAGATTAATATCGATAGAATGAATCCAAGATGTGGCCACAAATCGGATATCAAGCAGAAGGCACTTTCCATATCTTTACTTCGAAAATATGTATCATATAGTACCTTTTCAAATCACTTTCAAATATCGTACTTATATAAAATCCATTATATATAAGATTTAATTTTCAAATCAAATACTTTCCAAAATCAATAGTATATCAAATTATACTTATATAGACTTCAATTATATAAGATTTCACTTTCAAATTGAGTACCTTTTCAAATCTATAGTTTTCGAATCAATTTCATACTCATACAAATCAATTTTATATAAGTTCGACAACTCCCAAATCAAGTGTTTAGTAACATAAGGTTCTCAAATTTAAATTTGTTTCAATATCAGTTCAATTTCAAAATCATATACAATTTCACCAAATTATTTTCTTCTCAAATTAAATATCTTTAGTTTCAAAGTTTCCAAAATAATAGATTTTTGAAAATAAATCCAAATTTCCAAATCAATATAATTTAAGTCAACCAATTCATTTCCAAAATCAAATGTTTCAAAATCATCTTATACTTACGTAAGGTCCGTCTTATATAAGGATCAAATTTTCCAAAATAAATTTCGCTGTATGAAGAGCCATATGGGATTTGAATATCTTTGCTTTTATAGGTTATATATCTTTGTAATTTAAATTGGAAAAGTAAGCAAAGATATTCTAACCCGACAGCTTTCAATTTCAGCGTCAAAATATATCACTGATATTAGAATATAAGATGTACACACGTCATCATTTCGCAAAATCACATTTGATCGCTCGCTCGATCACACAAGTTCGCTTTCGAACTAGTATTGTCCATTCGATTTCCCTAATGCGGACTTCGATATGGTTTCTCGACTAGAAGCCATCGGTCTCCTTGCATAGCCATATACTATGATAGAGAATTCTGGAATCAAGCCCAAAATCCATATCAAATATTCGACATCAAGAATCGAATGAAAAATCCTAACACGAAATGGTGTAATCCACCTCGAACTTGTGTACTCAAACTTGGATCAAATTAATTATGCGAATAAAACAGCATACGTACAACTTATATATTTATTTCAACTTGTTAAATATATAGTTTCATAAAGATGTTACTAAGTTAAAACATTTAAACTAAATTTTATTCAAAATATTTTGAAGTCAAATTCTTTTCAAAACATTTCAAATCTAAATTTCATATTAGAAAATTTTAAAATTGCTTTATTCATTTACTTAACCAAACAGTTTCAACTTATTTAAATCATATTACTTCATACTTAAACATTCAAAACAAACTTATATACTTTATCAAATTACTTTTCAAAATTTCTTAGCTTTGAAAAGTTAACCTTGATTTGGAAGTGCTCGAACCTTTAAAATAGTTGAAGAAATCATATTTCAATCCAAGAGTTGGAAATCACAATTAAATCAGTAAATCCATTCCAAAAATAGGGTTATATCAAATCAAATCCAAAACTCAAGGACTGAACACCGGCTCATTTCAAATTTTACAAATATATATACATATATCTTTCGAATATCACATCACACTTCGGAATTTGAAATCTAAATTGGTTTCACAAATCAATCGCATAGCAATGCTACCGAAGTGGCCTCTCCCTCACTCAGAAACTCGAAAATCAATGTCGATGATGCGTGCACTCATCACTGAAATTATTTTCCAGCGACACAAGTGAGTTCCGGACTTCCATTTACTTTGAAAACTTCTTTGAAATTCCTTCAAAATCATTAAAACCCATTAAAATCATTGAAACATTACTTATTCGGAAAAATAATTTCAATCATATTATTTATTATTTCAAAATCTTAAAACCAGTTCCAAAATGCCGGAGTTCAATCACTTAAATTCAGATTCAAAACCTTCAGTTATAAATCATTTTATATGAAACCATTTCTTATAAAATTTTCACAATTTCAAATCCTTTCAAAACTTCAAATTCTCATTTTTTTTAAAAGGTATATAATCCTTATCTAAAACATTTCATCTTTATATAAAAATATGGTCATCCTTATCAAAATAAAACTACGATGAATACAAATTTTTTAAAAGACAATCAACCACAAACTTTCCAAGGGACGATTCAAGGATGGATTTCAAAGCAAAACAGAGATTCAAATTTAGAAGGACTCTAATCAAATAGAATTCTAATTCAAAGATAGGCTCAAACGAAGATAAGATAATTAAATTACCAAATACTAGATGGATAAGCCTATATGAATCGCGGGCGACCTTAACCGGTCAACCGTGATTTCAGAAATATAATCGATGCGAAAATCTAAGGAAAATCGACCTTCGATTGCCAGAGATAGAATCTAAATATAGCAGAAGATAGAAAACATCGTAAACCGAGGATACAGAAATCTCCGGTGAATCAATGTCAATTATAATCATTCAAAGATTGGCGGAATCGCCACCCTATAAAGGTCATACAAAGTGGAGTGATGCAATGCTCCAAAATCAAAAGAATACAATTAGGGGAAATAGGAATGGATTTCAGAACAAGTGAGCATTCCAAAATTCAAAGGAATCTTATTCGATAAGAATCCAAATGAAGATTAGAGAAATATAACCTATATCGATACAGAAAAATTCCCATTCAAAATTTGGAAAGACTCGAATTCATAACATACGAAAACAGAAGCTTAAATATCTTTAGTTGGACAACTTTAGCTAAGCAAAAGATACAACAGAGTTTACTCAAAGCATCCTAACAAACTACTGATTTTGCCATACCCAAAATAGATTCCTATCAACAAAGGATCTAGATCAATCAAGAGAGAAGTTCAAAATTTTAGAGGATCCTAATCAAAGAAATTACTAACAAGGTGGATACGAAAGGAATAAAGTTTAAGAAATATTTTACTTTTAAAGCAAGGAAATTTATATCAAAATAATCTTTGAAAATTCTTTAAAAATCATTTGAAAATCATTTTATACTTCGAAAATACGTTCTCTCACAAAGAAATGATTCTGAGATTGATTTCACTTATTCCTGGGTATTTCTACCCTATCTCTAATGAGTTTTTGCTCCGCAGGCTAAGGTTTGCCTAAAACCAAAGCTCTGATACCAACTGTAACGACCCGGTATTTTGGACCATTCAAATCGACAATAATCCACACATGTCTGGCTTGAATAATTCAAAATAACAGATTGTAAATAAATTTGGAGCAAATGAAATCAAATACACAGAATCATAGACACAGAACATATCAGAATAACTCGCAGCGGAATATAAAAAAACCATAGTAGTTCATGAAGCTACTATAACAAACTCTCAAAACATAATACATAATATCTGCTTGAAAACATATACAATAGACATCTCAAATAAATAGAAGTTTATGAATACCAGAACCGAAATAGAACAACTGAACTGAAAGGAACAGATAACTAGACAAGCAGAATCTCCAGCGATTCCTAGCTCCAGAAAGAAATCCAAAGCTAAGCTGTAAATACTCAGGCTGACCCGAGCGTAAAGTAAAACACAAAACACTCGAGTCAGGACAATATATACTTATATAATGTAAACCAACTCAAGTGAACTGTAGTAGAAATGCACAATAACTCAAAGGATGCTTGGGATCGCCCATCCTTTAAGGATCAGTTAAACTATAAATTAAATACATCCCGTGGTTAAAATTTCAAAATGGTATTTTATACTTCGAAATCAAATATCATTTCAAAATTCAATATCCTTATAAAATCCATTTCAAAATATCAAAATATCATATTTCAAAATAATTTATATTTCGAAACAAATTACTTCATTTTAAATCATAAAAATGAAGTTAGTATATTTAATAATTAAAATTTTAAATTTCCAAAAATTTAACTTTTCAAAGTTCATTCGTTCACTTAAATTAATTAAAACAATGAAATTTCAACTTTCGCAGCATTTAGAAAATGCTACGGAAAGTCACATTTAAAATAGTTCAATTTAACAAAAGACAGCATTTAAAATTCTGTAATATGGTTACATTAGTTTCAAATAAACTTAGTTAAATTCAACCATTATAACATTTACAAAAATGCTATAATAGCCTTTAATTAAATTTAGCCATTTGGTTCATTATTATCAACTACAGCATTTACCAATGTTGTATTATCATTTACATTAGAATTTAATAGCGTTTCAGAAATGCAGTTAACTAACTTCAAATATTGAGTATAATTTCACAAACAATTATATTTTTATATAAATCATTTTTTTACTTATAAAATCATATAATTTCACTTTTAAAACAATTATTCAAATACCCTTATATTCATGATTTTATAAAGTTAAAACTCCATTCAAAAATCAAAATTTAATAATAATTCACTTATTAAATTCCAATTTTAAATTATAAATTCATTAAATTAAATTAACTTAACACTTAATTTTAAAATTTCAAAATAACTTAATTCCATTTTTATTTACTTAACTTAAAGTTCACTCTTAAGCCAAATTCACAAATTTCCAATTTTAGTTATATTTCAAAATTTCAACTTAAATATTCATTCATTTCACATTTTAACTTTATTCAAAATCATTAATATAATATAAAAATCATTTAAATTCACTTTAATCCAAATTATCATGAAGTTATCACATTTCATATTTAATTTAAATTCCAATTATCACCCAATTAAAATTTCCCAAAATAACTTACATTTCAAATTTTCTAGTTTTACCAATAATTTATTTCACTTATAAATTTTCAAAAAATCAATAATGCTTACATAAATCATTTTTTTATTTAGTTTAAATCAAATATTATAATATTTACATTTCAAAAATATTTTTAAGATTTTTATAAAAACATATTTTAACAACGGGTCTGTATTTCATTTCTAGTCTAAGTAAAGTGATACGGGTAATATATCATTTCAACCCGTAATTTACAAAGAAAACCCGGGTTTGATCATTTCAAACCCGCAATCCCAAGGAAATGAAAAATAATTGAAAATCATTCAGGCCTATCATTTCAGCCCATAATGATTTTCTCCTATTCTAAAGTCCGTTCGGGTATGTATCATTTCAACCCATAGTGATTCTAATCTAAAGGGAACTTGCAGTGTGATAAACTGATAAAAATAATAGAACATCACAATATAACAGTAACATATAATATAATAGGTGTTTAAGCATTGGTGAACATCATAAATCATAACATAGCAAGTGTAACATGATAATGCATTTTACAGATTCAAAAGGGGTCAATTCACTAGTTATATATGTACATATTGTCTGGTGAGAATAACTCACCTGTTAAGCTGGAGATTTGCCAACAAAGCTCACAACACAAAGATTATGAAGGCACGACAACTCTAATACAATTTGAGTGTGGAGAGCAAATACAATGATATAGATCTTGTGTTACAACCCAAACAAAAATCAAAGCAAACCATAAATTTCAATACACTAGAAATGACATAACTTTTAAATAAAAAGAGATACGAATGCCAAATCTTTTGCCTTGCTTTCTCTATTCTTTTGTCATGGCCTAGGGATGTTTTTGGCTCTGGTTTGAACAAGTTTGGCTCAGGTTTTGTCATGTGTATGCATGGCCTAGGTAGTAGAATATGAGGAGAAAGTTTATACAAAGGAATATGAAGAGTTTAAGGCAAAATTGGTGGGTTTTGTTCACAAAAATGGCTTGGCCATGGGCTTGTGTGGTCAGGTCAGAGAGGTATGGATCAGGTCAGTGGAAGGAAAGGTGTGTGGTGGTCTGGACAGAGGTGGTGGAGGCGGCCTAAGGTGGTGGTGGTGGTGGAAAATGAAGTGGTGAACAAATAGTGGTCAAACAACATGTTTTTATGGCTTGTGTTGCAATTTTTGTGGAGTTTTGGCATCATGGTGGCTCGGCCTTGGTCAAGACTAGAGGAGTAGCTGGTGGTGATGGCAGGGAAGAGATGTAGGGGGTGGTGGCCGTGGATATGGAGTGGAGGCCATTCAAAGAAGCAAAGAAAACAAGGCAAAATACATGAAAAATGAGAAGAAAAGTGAAAAAAAGTAGCCATTACCCATAGATTTTCTTGAAGCCATGAATGAATGAGAAGGTAAAATGTTTTTGGGTGAATGGAGGCTGAAAAATCACGGCTACAAACCAAAAATGCACAGCCAAGATAGTAATTGAGGAGTTATGGCAAATGAAAGGACAAAGGAGATGAAAGGACTTAAGGTAAATAAGCTTTTAAAACTATTCATATTTCTTTTTCTTTAAATTCAAATAAAACAAAAATAAAATCAGTAAATTGACTTTAAAACCGAAGCAAAGTAATATAAAATAAAAATAATTAATTAATTTTAAAGAAAATGGAAAAAGAATATAAGAAATTGCTTAAAAATTGAAAACAGGGTCCAGAAATTACAAATAAATCACGATTGTCTTTGGAAAATTATTTACTTCATTTTAAAAATATTCTAAAGAAAAATTTTGAAATAAAATAATTTCTAAAGTATTTTCAAAGTGAAATAAATAATTTAATTTAGAAAAAAACAGAAAAAACTAAAGAAAAATGTTTAAAAATTGGAAATAAGACATGAAAATTACAAATAAATATCACTAGCCTTATAAAATTTCTATTTCACTTTAAACAAATAAATAAAATAAATGAGGAACAAAATAAAGTGGGAATGAGAATAAAATAAGATTTTAAGAAAAAAATAGAAAAACAAATAAAGAATTACTTTAATTAATTGAAACTGGAAATTAGAATTTTAAACAAAATACAGCTAACACTGGAAAATGCCAATTATATCTTTAAAATGTTTTAAAACCAAAGTATATACATAACATGTTATTTTACCCATATAAATATAAATTATAATATTACATGACCAAATAAAATATTATTTTTTTATAATTTAAAATAAATAATTTTGTTAAATACAACAAATTACACACAATATTTAAAAGGGTATAACTTTCACATTATAAATCAAATTTTAACGAAACGAAAAGCATTATTCTTAAAATTTTATTTACTTTCATAATAAAGGATAAAATTCAAATTTTCAAACTTTAAAATTTCTAAATTAAAAGTCAAAGTTTGACCATATTGACCAAAATTCACTTTTCTGGAAAATATCCTTTTTAGTCATGTTTGGAATTCTAATTCACATCAAAATCAAAATTTATATTTAAAATAACAAAATTTATTCATTTTAATAAATAAAATAAAGTTTTTAAATCAGAAAATCAATTAAAATAACCAAAATAAATAATTAAAATAATCACAAAATACAGGGTTGTTACATTAAGGATCACATATTAACTTTCTTGAAAAATGTATTCTAGCAATTTGTGGTCATTCACCAACAAAAAATTGCATTCATCAAAAATCTCCTCGTTTAACCGAAACTCCTATAAATGCTTAGAACATTACTCCAAGAAATTTATGCAAGCCTGGAACATCAAACAAAGACTAGGTTGATACTCTAGCTCGCCCAAGTTGGTCTCCACAGAGGCCGTTTGTTGAAGAAACAAAGGTTGAGCCGAATTCGTGGGACTTACAAGAAATTAGAAAGTCCGACTCCTCTAACAAAAACTAAAATTATGATGTTGATACATCTAAATATTTGTTTGGTGAAATAATGTTTTATTCCTTTTATATATATTGTTGTATGTAATAATCATTTGAATTTTTTCACATTCGAATATTCAAAAATAATCCAATTTTGAAAATAGACAAATGAATTATATTCTAAAAATCGTTCAAAAATAAAAAACTAACTGACAGCAGGTCAGTCGATTAAAAATAAAGTTCAATCGATTGAACCTAACAACTCAGCCTTCTAAAATTTAATTTTAGCATACTGACTTTTTCTCCTATTATCTGTTACGAAGCTTTTTCAGTTGACTGAAATCAAGGGTCAGTCGACTAAAATAGGTCCAGTATTCTCTGCCTCCAAAATGACCCATTTTAGTCGACTGAAACTTGATCTCAATCGACCGAATCGCACCTGTACGCTTTTTACAAACCAATAACTGTCATTCTCTTCTTCCCATTCTTTAAAATTATTTCCTAAATAAAAAAACCCTAAGATCTTCTTCCTGAAAATCAATGGCTCTACGTCAAAAACTTTCCGTTTCGAAGAATAGAGCAAACAAAGGAAAAGAACTGGCTGGTCCATCTCATCCTGAATTTGCTCCAGATGAACAATTACAACAATGGTGGAATAGAAGTAGAAAATCTTTTTAATAATTCAACGAATTGAATGATAAGCATATATTTCAAGAAACATTCTACAAGATGTTTGATTTCTCCCAATTCAACATTGAAGCTTTGGCCCGGGAACATGGATTTCTATCACTAATCGATGCTAAGGAAAATAAGGTGAAAATTTATCCCTTTCTAGTAAGAATGTTCTATGCAAAATTCAGGGTGATTTTTACAAACCTCTATATGGTAATGATGATGGGCAATTATGGAGTAGGGTTTTAGGGGTTGATATAGTCTTAAATGTCCATGACTTAGGAGTTATTCTTGATTGTAATAACTTTGGTGCAAAACTGGAGGATATTAATCACCATAACATGGTTTATGATGAAGTATGTTACCTTTTCCGTACCGAAAAGGTAGAAAACATTTCAGTCAATTTACGACCTCAAGCACGTATAATTAACAAAATGATCCTTCATACTATTCAACCCGAACTGGAAGTTATGAAAAGATGTATGACAACAACTATAAAGTTTTTTATGCGATTTACTCAAACCAAAAGCTGAATTGGACTCGAATCATTCTCGATGAAATCAAAAGCTTTCACGCCCGTACTTGTCATACAATATTTTATGGTGCTTATCTAACAAAGATCTTCACTAATTTTGGAATCAATGTTGAATCGCTACAAGACTTACTTCATCCAAAGATTATGGACCAAAAATCTATTTCTCTAATGAAGCTTCCATATACAATGGAGGCTCTTCCTCCATATCAAGAATATGTTTCTCGTCTTGTTCATGAAAATATAGCACAATCTTCAACTTGACAAATAGAACAAGAGGAGATTTAACAAGAAAATCCGAAGGAAACTCAATGGAGCACAGATAGCGATCAAGGAGTTACTTTGTTCAAACCTTCTAGAAATATAACCGCTTCAGACGTAATTCTCGAAAATCAGGAAATAATCTTCAATCAACAAAAGAAGTTGATCAAATGCCAATGAACTTTTGAAAAAGACTACTCTCGGGTTCTTAAAGAAGATTTGGAACAATCTTTCTTCGCGTTCTCGCTCCTCTTCATCATCAAGTACATAGTTGGAATCTTAGATACTTGAGTAAGACTATTTACTACTATGTTTCATTTATATCTAAGTGTTTGTTTTCTATATGATCTTTAGAACTCTTTTTTGTTATTTTGGTATGTATTTGTTTGGTTGAACTTGTCTAAAACCTATGTATTTATGGACTTATGTTTCTAATTCAATGTTTGTATATGTAATCTCTCTTCTGTTATGCACTAATTCATGTTATCTTTAGGTATGTACTGTTTCAATGTCAAAATGTTTAATTTTGTTGATGACAAAGGGGGAGAGATTTGAGATAGGGGGAGCATACGTATAGGAGGAGAATGATTCACTTTACTTATTTATATATATAGTTGTCACCATCAATAGGGGAGATTGTTGAATCTCTATTTCTAATGTTTTAATAATGACAACTATATCATCATATATTTCTGGTTTATAACTATATTGCAGTTGAAAGAGCTACAACATAGATTGATCGCATTCAAGAAACTCAAAGGTCTCCTTCATCAAACTAGAGTATGTGTATGGTCATAGAATTATATGTAAAATCTCCTTGGTATCTAATATAACACATATACACGCCTGCATACATAACTGTTTACATAGAGCTTGTTTATTTCTATATTTCGAAAAGGCAAAAATAAACTTATATTTTTTCTATGTTTACTCAGTTTAGTCAACTGAGGTATTTTCTCAGTCGGCTAAGGTAGTCGACTGGAAAAATACCTTAGTCGATTGAATTTTAATATTTTACCAACGTTCAATTTTTTTTTTGAAATTTGGCGCAAACTCTTTTACTCTTATTCAGTAGACTGAATTCTATACTCAGTTGACCGACTGCTGTATAACGACTACTTTCTAACGAGTGACTTTGAAACGTTGCAACCTTTCTAACAATAATAATCATTTATGAATGATTGCAACTGTTTGATATATCTCTTTCATTTCTATAAATACACTATAAGATCAAAATTCTAAAGTTAACTTGCTAACTTACTTACTTACTATTTCTATATTCTCCGATCTCTTAGTACTTATTGCAATTCAATTCTCAATATTTACTCAAACTACTTCCATAATCACAAACTATACACTTCCACATTACCAAGGAGATTATAGGAAAAATTGTACCAACAGTCAATATTAGTGTTATTTGGAACATAAAGTTTGTCAAAGATACTCAGTGGTATTAGCCTATTCCTCCGGGTGAAGTGAGGGCTATTTGGTTAAAGGAAATACCAAAGGGAGCTTCGGGACTGGACGTAGGATGGGAGGTCTGAACCAGTATAAAATATCTGGTGTGATTACTCTTATTTACTTTATACTATCATACATAGTTGCATAGTTGTGCTTAGATTAGTATATTACACTTATTATACACATAAGCCATGTTATATATATGATCCACCACACTCTTATATACAAGTTACATTATATAAAGATCCTATTGTGATATCCCGGGATTTCAGAGAATTTAAAATGTGATAATCTTTTAAATTAATTGGTAAAGTAGTTATTTTCAAACAATTTAATAATGAGTTGTTTTTAAATATAGATATAAATAGATTTTAAATAGACATATTATTTCAAATTTAATAAGGGTTGTTTAAAATGTATATATATATATATCTGTGTATTTAAATTTATTTTAAATAGGATAATTATTGACAATTAATAATATGATTATTTAAATCTAATATATATATATATATTTATTTATTTGAATTGATTTTTAATTTGGATTTTTAATTGACTTTGAATTGAATTTAAAAATTGAATTTAAAGATGTATATATATCTTAAAATGAAATAATATAGTTTGAATTTAAAATATATGAATAAAAGTTTTTATTTAAAAATAAGATTTGTTTTGTATTATTCTCTTTAAAGAAATATATTTATAGAAATTGGAAGAGTATTTATTAAAGTACAAATGTATTTATTAATTAGGAAAATTTAATAATAAAAGCTTTTAAATCCATTTAAGAGAATATAAATTTAATTATGCATGTAAAGTTACATGTGTTAATCTATAAACCTCTTAAATACCATGTGTTAGCAAACTAAATAAGGTTAAGACAAGTGTCACATTTATTTTGATTTTCTTTTCTTTTTAATAAATTCCAAATTAACTTATATAAACATATATCTTCCTCTTCAATTCCTTTTCTATCTTCTTAATTCTAAAAAAAAAAGGAACTTAAACCTCCAAACTATTCTCAAACCAGAGAAAATCAAATATAAAAGCCTGTAACACTTCTCAAAACAACAAATCTAAAACCCTATAACCAACCCTGTAACTCAAGCTTCAACCTTCTCGGCAACAACTAAGCAATTCAAATTTTCAAAGCAAACTTTCCAGTAACAAGTTTTCAAAGTTCAAGCTTCATCTCAGCTTTCAAAGACCATCGTAGCATTCAGTTTTCAAAACCAAGGAGCTACTTCAGTTTCAAGCATTTTTCAAATTCTGGTTTTAAAGAGAAAATCATCTCTGCAATTCAAAGTTTTCAAGTTTCCAGTTTTTCAAGTTTCTGCTTCAAACTTCAAAATGGTGAGTAAATCTAATTTTAAAAACAGTTTTAAAAATCTGCTACCATGTTTAATAGGTCTGATAAATGTTATAATAACATGATGAAATGTTTACTTGAATGATTAGATATAAATGGATGTTTACATAAGAGTTGTTATGCATATGAATGTACATTATTCTCTGTTATTTTCCTGAGAATAAACTCTTAAATTAAAAGTTTAAGTAAGTAGATGTTGTTTGTGAAGTTGCTGTGATAATGATGCCATGCATGTGTGTGTATGTAAGTATAAAAATCTGTATATATAAGGTGTTCATGTGTGCGTATCTGATTTAATACATCTTCTCTGTTCTTTATTCCAGAGTTTAAGATACAATAAAATTTCCAGATCTTTTTATTTAATCACTGTTACGACTTGGATTCAAAACAAAATAGATTAGTTTAATCATAATCCAAGTACTAAAAATAGATTCAAGTATTTTATATTTGAAAATCCTCTGAAAATCAAGGAATACAGTGAAATATCTGAAGCATGTTAAATTCAAACATTTTGATTCTCGAATTCACTTATATAATCTGAATCGTCTTTGAAAACTAAGATTTTTAAAAGAAGAATCACGATTTTTAGTTTTGTCTCGGGTGAGAAATTCGTGGTTGATCAGATTATGGGTTTAGGGGAAATTCTGGTGATCGGCATGGTGAACATCATCGGGATCGTGGTCGAGGTTGGCTGGGGGTCTGACGACTATGGGAAAAATGTAATGGTATTTTATTTTGACCATGGTGATCTGAATGAAGAGAACTAGGGTTTAAATGGGTTTTTTTTAGTTGAGGCCGGAAATGGAAGACGGCGTCGCCATCGAAGCTTCGGAAGGGATCGGTTGAGGGGGAAAAGAAGGTTGGGTCTACGACGAGGATTGGGTCGAAGTTACGTGGTTTCTGATGGTCGGTATTGACATCGGCGAGGTGTTTTAGTTGATTGGTTTCGAGTGCCTGGATGATCGAACTGCTCGATTTCGAAGCTCTGTCGAAATCGATGAACTGGATGGTCGAAGCGTTCGTAGGGGTAGACGTCGACGTGCTGGAGGTGGAATCCATGGTCGGAATCGCTTCACTCAAGCGTACACGTGCACGCGTGCACGTTATATCAGATGGAAGAGAGTTTTGGGAAGAAGCAGTTGTACTGGGTTGGTCTCGAGAGAAATGAGTGTGCGACTCGAAGTAGCAGTGTTGCGTGAGAGAACCCGGGGATTTTGATTGTTTTACTCGAGTTTGTCTCGGGTTGTTTTTGTCTTGATAACCAGATTTCAAATTTTAAAGCAGATGTACAGATTTATGAAGAGTAAAGATTTTACCAATTTTAAGGTTTTAAATAATTTAGTTTTTAAGAAAGCTTAGTAAAATTTTTAAAGTGTGATTAAGGGATATGTTTATAAAATGAATTATTTAACAAGTTTTAAAAATAAAGGTAACTAAAGTGATATAATTTGTTTAACCTAAATTGGTTAAAGTTAAATCTTTAAGTTATTTTAAACTTAATTTTAAGATGTATTTAAGTATTAAATTAAAAGAATTGAATGTTTTAAAAATATATGTTAATCATGATTAAGTAATCATTAAGATAAAGATTTATCTTTAAGTTAATTAAGGCAGTGATAATTAAATTGAGTAATTAATTAAAAGTAATTAATTAGTTTACTTAATTAATGATCAAGGATTAATTAAAGTTAATTGAGAGTTATAGTTAATTAAATTAGAGATTAATTTAATGATTAGAGATTAATTAATTAAGTAATTAAAGGTTGATTAATTGGTAATTAAGAAATACTTAATTAAGTTTATTAATTAATAATTAGGTTTTATTAATTAATAATTAAAGAGATAATTAATCTATAAAGATTAATTAAGGATTAATTAACTGATAATTAAGGGTAAATAAATTGTTATTAAGTTTTATAAATTGATAATTAAGGTTTATTAATTAATAATTAAAAGAATAATTAATTTGTAATTAAAGATTAATTAATTTGTTTAAGGGTAACTAAAAGATAAATTACTCAATTATAAATAATAAATGGATATGATTAATTTAAGTTAATTAATTTGTAAATTGATTAAAGATAATCTGATGCTGATTAAGTATAAATACTTAATAAAATTTAGAAGTGTAATTACTGTAAGTAATTAATGTATAATTACAAGATGTAATTAATTAAAAGAAATTACTTAATGAGAAGTAATTAAAGTATAATTACTTAATGAGAAGTGATTAAGGATTAATTATTTGGTATAATTAATCAATGGATTAATATAATTAATTAAGGAGTTAATTAATTAGGATAAGTAATTATAGGATAATAATTACTGTTTATAATTAATTAAGTGGATTAATGGGAGTGATTAATTAAAGTTTAATTAATTAAGAATCAATGTAATTAATTATAATTAATTAATTAATGGAAATAATTAATTAAGGATTATTAATTAATGTAATTAATAAAAGTAATTAAAGGTTAATTACTGTTAATGAATAAGAATAATTAATTTGTAAAATTAATTAAAGGATAATTACTTTATGTAATTAATGAATAATTAATCAAGGATGATTAATATTTAATGAGTAATTAATTAATTAAAGGTGTAATTAATTAATGATTGGTTAAGCAAAGTTAGAAATTAATTCTTAAGTAATTAATTTAATTTAAGTTAATTAAATTAATTATAATATAGGGTTAATAATTGTTTGCTTATGGATGATTGTTGTGAATATCTAAATTGGATGATATCTATTGGATGATATGCTGTGATGTTCTGTAATATGATATTGGATATATCTATGATAAATGTGTGATATTTATCTGTTAAATGCTGTGTGAATTCAAAGTATTGAATTAAATTAATTGTTTAAACCTTTAAACAACTTGGACCTAAAAGATGGCGATTTGGATTTCGATGAGACCGGGATCGGGTTTCCAGATTTGGATATCCGAATACCACATCGATCCAAATTAACGATAGGTCGTGAATCAAGTGAAGATGAAGATTCAGAGTGCAAGGGTTATTGTCGTTAACTCTGAGGGTGATTCCAAAATGAGTGTAACGAGATAATGCCTTCGGTTTCGTTCGAACCCGGAACGAACTTGTATGGATTGAATGCTTTCAGCACATCGTCAGGTGGACGATGAGCATTCTAAGTGATGTGTTCTGATTTAAGGTAATCGTAGCCTCAAGCCTCATCAACCGGGAATGGCTAAAACAGGAGAGGTGCAGCAAGGTTAGTGGGTAGCACCCAAGTAGTATAAGATTCCCCTGTCTAGAGTCCCTTTTTATTTCGGCTGTGTGGGTGGTTGTTTGGCCGCAACCACGGGGTTTCTTATGCGGGAATTATCCAGTAAGGGATGTTCCGGCCTTGTGTTGCAGGGGATTGGGCGTGATCCTCGGTACGTTGATCTAGGCCACGTACTGTGACGAGCGGTACCCCGGTAGCTCTGCCATTGTATGGAATCCAAAATCCAATAAGTGCCGTACGATTTAGTTGTGCCCAACTATGTTGGAACGTGAGATGTAAGCATTCCAGCTATTTCTGTATTTTACTTGAAAACCCTAGACCCTATTATAATATAACTGGATTTCCTATCAAATGTTTTGGTTAGCGTAAGGTAAAAACTTACCCATGTTTATTTGTGGGGAGTCTTACGTGATACCTTTGTTTTCAAAAGGTTTTGAAGTTAAGCAATTTAAACCGTTTACTCACACCAGACCCATGTCTGACCCAAGTGTTTATTTTCTGTTTTATTAAACTCTTGGGTACTCAAATTTTTACGAGTAGCCAAGGGATTCAGGTTTACTTTGACGAATCTATGGAGGAGCAATGGAGCAGGAGGCTTCAACGTTCGTAGATATAGTGTTCCGCTGTGTTAGTCTGTATGAGTCATTTGTTGAGTGTATTTGAGTTGTAATGACTAGACAGATGTTTATAACTGTCTAGTATGTGTTGTATAAGCTGTGTATCTCTGATGTATATGATACAATGTAATATCTTATTTGATTAATATAATTTATTCGTTCCGCTGTTTAGATTCTGATGTGTTTCTTTCTTTCTTCTCTATCTTATCTCTTTTCTATCCCTTTCTTTCTTCTTGATGATACGACTTTTTGTGGAGAAAAAGCCGGGTCATCACACCTATAGTGACTAACACCACTAAGCTCCAATCGCATTCAATCTAACTCCATAGCGTAGTATTCGTCGATACGAGTCCAACGCAAAAAACGAAGTTCGAATCCGACTTCATATGAGTGAGATACAAATTTTATAAGTTTCACGAATTAAATAATAAAATTAATTAATAATTTCATTCTTTAATTACCATCCTCCCCTTAAACAAATCATCTTCTTCCTCCAAGATAAATGTGCACATCAATGTCAATGAACCCAAATGATCGTGCACAACGAAGCAGTGATACGGAGCAAAACTTGACTAAATTCAATTCCGTCTTCACCGTTGAGCTTCTCATCTCCTCCTCTAGGCGTCCATCACTACGGCGACATCCCCAGAGCCACAAAGAAAAACGCGACATGACCATGATTCAGCCTCATCGCTACCAATATCGCGATTCCTAATCGCGAGCCGCCCTTGTAACGACCCGACTTTCCAGACCTGGAAAATCGAACCATTTTAGTTAAGAAGAAGAGGTAGAAGAAGAAAAATAGAAAAACAACATCAGAATCTAACCATCGCAGCGGATAAAATATAATATATATCAACAGATCTTTACACAAATCAAAAACTATATCTGTTTATACAATTCATCATCAGAATACATCATCAGAGTACATCAACATCCATAACATACAACTGAATACACAGCGGAAAATATATAGCAAGTACGAGAGTACGTATCGTCATCCAGCTCGTCTCCTGAGCTCCACAGCATCATATCCTGAAACCTATAATACTCGGTCTGACCCGAGCATCATATAAAACAATACCCGAGTCAGTCTGGAATACCAGCGTGAGAAAATCACACTCAATTGATTATTAAAGTTTCAAAGATCCTTTGAAAACAAAAGCATCTCGTAAGACCACGCCACAAATAAACATGTCGGGTTTTTACCTTACGATAGCTAAAACACTTTATATCAAAATCCTCTGATATTATAATAGTGTCTACAGAAAGTAAAATAGAATCTAGCTGAAATGCTTGCATCTCACATTTCAACAATAGTTGGGCACAATCAAAACCGTACAGGCACGTAGGGAGAATGGATTTCCAACGAATGACTAGGCACTGGGGTACCACCTGTCACAGTACGTGGCCTAGATCACAGTACCGAGGAGTACGCCCGCTCCCCTGCAACACAAGACCGGAATCATCCCTTACTGGATAATTCCAAATAAAATCACCCCACGGTTGGGATCAGCAACCGCACCACTAAGCCGAAATAAAAGGGACATCTAGACAGGGATGACCTTACTCTCAAGTGGGGGCTACCCACGAAGCCTTGCTGCATAACTCCTGATTTTCAGTCATTCCCGGTTGATGAGGCTCGAGGCTAAACGATACCTTTATAGCACATATCCCTTAGAATGCCCATCGTCCACCTGACGATGTTTCGCAAGCATTCGTCCATACAAGTCCGTCCCGGGTTCGAACGGAACCGAAGGCACTATTCCTACTACATCCATTTTGGAAATATCCTCAGGATTAGTAGCGACTAGCCCTTGCACTTCACTGCTCCATCTTCGACTCTGAACACGTTACACGAAACGTACAAACCGGATCGAAGTGATATTCGAATCTCCAGACCTA
Organism: Allium fistulosum; assembly: GCA_030737815.1. Taxonomy (NCBI): domain Eukaryota; kingdom Viridiplantae; phylum Streptophyta; class Magnoliopsida; order Asparagales; family Amaryllidaceae; genus Allium; species Allium fistulosum. Next base: position 1,271,558,071 of record CM060901.1, on the reverse strand, counting down.
GAATCCCGGTATACGGAAACTCGATCCCGGTCTCTTCGATACGATCAACGCATTTAGCCAATATTGATAGTCGGTTATTTAACTATCAATTAACATCCACAAGTAACCATCACAAAATAAATAATTTTCCACATTATTTATTTGCCCAAATATCTTTCCAAGATATATTTCCAAATTTTCAAAGCTCATTTGAAAACAATTTCAAACAGTTCCCGCTTACGGAATACATTTCCAAATATTTATTTCCTCTGAAACACCAAGTACAAAACACTTTTAGATTTTAAAATAATTTAAACACTTTATTTTAAATATACCTTATAACATTGAAATCAAACTAGCTTAATACTTTATTAAAAATATATACTTTAAAATAAACCACTTTATAAATATAAACTAAATTTCTTCTTTTAAAACATAATAGCAAATCACTTTTATATAATTACTACAATAATAGATTTTTGAAAATACTTACTTTAGACTTTAACATTTAGAAATAATCAATCTTCTAAAATATGCTTTTTAAAACATATTAAACTTTTAACTTGTATTTAAAATTTCTTTGGAAAAACGTACTTGGCAATCCAGAGAAATACACTTCTCATTTCCATCTTTTAAAAATAAACCAACATTTATTTTTAAACCAATCCATATCCTTTTATAAATTACCATCTTGAATTTATATTCTCAAATATCCACTGATATTTTATTTTACTTTATAAACCCAATTTATATCTCCAAAATCTCATTTCTCTTTTAAAAATCCAAGTTTTTAAACACTTAAATCAATTTCCAATTGATTTCCATTTTACTTTACTTTGAAATAAATTTCCCTATTTACTTTAATTATTTCAAATACATTAACTTTCATCTTTTAGTTCTTTATGATGAGTGGAAACCTTTTGTGACGACCCAAAATTCCACTACCGGAAAATCGCATCATCGATAAGAAAGAAAGGGGTGAGAAAGTAGAAAAGATAGAGAAGAAAGAACAAAACAACATCAGAATCTCAACAGCGGAACGAATGAAATATAATATATCACATAATAGATTACATAGTATCATATACATCAGAGCTACATAGATAATACAACACATACTAGACAGTTATAAACACCTGTCTAGTTAATACAACTCGATACAACTCAATACAAATACAGAGATACCAACACAGCGGAAATACAGATAAACACTACACAGCGGAATCAATATATATATATACGCTGAAGCCTCCTGCTCCATTGCTCCTCCAGAATTCGTCAAAGCTAACCTGAATCCCTTGGCTACCCGTAAAAATTTGGGTACCCGAGAGTTTATGAAAAACAGAAATAAACTTCGGGTCAGACATGGGTCTGGTATGAGTAAACGGTTAAAGTTGCTTAACTTTAAAAACCATTGAAACAAAGGTATCACGTAAGACATCCCACACATAAACATGGAAATGTTTTTACCTTACGCTAACCAAAACTTTGATAGGAAATTCAGTGATATTATAATAGTGTCTAGGGTTTTCAAGTAAATAGAAAATAGCCGAAATTGTTACATTCATTAAATTCCAGCATACTAGGTTTACAATCAAATCCGAGGGCACTTATTGGATTTTGGATTCCATACAATGGCTGGGCTACTGGGGTACCGCCCGTCACAGTACGTGGCCTAGATCACCGTACCGAGGAGTACGCCCGCTCCCCTACATCACAAGGCCGGAACCATTCCTTACTGAACAGTTCCAAATAAGATAACCCCGCAGTTGGCTGCAGTTCCAACTGCCCACTAAGCCGAAATAAAGGGACATCTAGACAGGGGTATATCCTACTCTCAAGTGGGTGCTACCCACGAAGCCTTGCTGCACCTCCCCTGTTTTAGCCATTCCCGGTTGATGAGGCTTGAGGTCACGATTACCTTTAGAGAACACATCTCTTAGAATGCTCATCGTCCACCTGACGATGTTCTGAAAGCATTCAATCCATACAAGTTCGTTCCGGGTTCGAACGAAACCGAAGGCATTATTTCGTTACACTCGTATTGGAATCACCCTCAGAGTTAACGACAATAACCCTTGCATTCTGAATCACCATCTCGAATCTATAAGTACTATCACCGTCAAACTCATTACGGAATCACCCATAGAGTTATACTGACGTATAGTTCTTATACCTCGAGTCTTCACTTGCTCCATTTGAATTTCACGACCTAACGTTATTTTGGATCGATGTGGTATTCGGGTCTCCAGACCTGGAATTCCGGTATACGGAAACCCGATCCCGGTCTCATCGAAATCCAAACCGTGTCTTTTAAGGCCAAGTTGTTTTAAAGTTAAAACAATTTAAATTCAATTACCTATATACTCACAGATAGATAAATCACAATATAACAATAGATATAACATCATCATCATAAACAGATAATCCATATTATCATACTCAAACAGATAATCAATATTATCATATTTAAAACAAGCATCCATAACACAATAGATCTATATCTGAGATCACAATCAATCATGGAAATCAATATCATCCATCATATATAAACAAAGATTAATAATCACCTCATTTATAATTAATTTAAAATGAATTAAATTAATTACAAATCTCTAATTAATTTAAAGTAAATTAAATTAATTACTTCATCAAAAATTAATCTTGCTTACACATCCATTAATTTATTACAAGTCAATTAATTAATCATTCTTTACTTTCCATCTTAATTAACCTTCCTAGATTAATTATCTTTAATTACATTTGTGTAATTATCCTTTATTTATTTTCACAAATTTATTACCTTATACCAATTATAGAAAGTAAACTTTTAATTTACTAAAATCAATTACATTACTTCTTTAATTAATTTCATAAGTGAATTCCTTCATTTATTAATTATTTCCAAATAAATCCATTTCAACTTACATCATTAATTACAATAATTAATGATCTCTAGTTACATTTATTTCATTTAGTAATTTATCTTAAATTAAACCAAATTTGTTAATCACCTCGATTAACTCCATATATTAATTAACTACCCTTAATTACTTCATCAAATAATTTAATTACTCCATAATTAATTATCCTCTAATTAATCCCTTGATTAATTTATACAAAGTAATCATACTCACATTACTTTCATTTTTAAATCATCCAAAATTAATTACTTCCTTAAGTAATTATACGTATCCCATCATCAAAGGGTTATTTAAATTAATTAAACTGAATTAATTAATTTAAACAATTCATATTAAACTTAATTAATTACAATGAGAAATAAATTCCTTAATTATTTCCATAAGTAATTATACTTAAATAATTTACTACTGATTATCTTAAATTAATAAACTTAATTAATTATCAAGATTAATCATATTCATCCATTATTTAATAATCCTAGTTAATAACTTCCATTAATTATTAACACTTCTTAAATTACTTTTCTAAAGTAATTAAATTAAGATTTATTATTAATTTCAATTAAATTTTATCTTTACTAACTCATAAATAAATCCTTAATCATTTAATTAATTAAGTATTCAATATAACTTAATTAATTCTTACTTCATCAATTAATAATCATAATTTAAAATTCAACTCTTATTTAATTAATGATTCTTAATTTTCCATTTATTACCAATTGATTATCTTAAACCTTAATTAACCAATTTAACCTTTAATTATTAAATTAATTAATTCATTCATTAATTAATCAAATTAGCTAATTATTTATTTTAATTAACTTAATAATTACAAATCTATAAATCTATATTTATATAAAAAGTAAGGCATTTTCTTATTCCAAAAGCTAGATTCAATTAAATACAAAATTTAACTTAGCTAAATTTACACACTACAAAATATACTTAAGACATTTTTAATGTTGTTAAACATTCTATTTTTTTTTAAAACTTGTATTTTGAAAACTAGGATTCAAACTCATTTGAATTCAGATTTAAACTTATTTCAAAGCCTTTGTATTAACTTGCTCTATTTTTATTTAAAGTCTGAAATCTAAAAACTGTAACAATGACAGTTCGAAGTCCCATAACAGAAACTACTCGAGCCATCTTCCCTTTACTTCGAGTTGTAAACCAAATTACACGAGAATAAAACAAAGCCCAAAAAAAAAACAGCGACAGTTCAACTTGGAACCAACTCCATCTTCACTGCTTCGAGTCCCCCCCCTTGCACGACTTCGAGTAAATACTCAAATCTCTCGAACACATGGGAACTGTCGTCCCCATTTCCAAGATCTTCCACCAGAAACAAGAGTGCACGGTGCACGTGCACCGTGACTTCGATCAACTCCGGCCTCCCACCAGAATTCCATCTCATCGGCAATCGTCTCCAGTCTCGATTTACACTCTCACATCGACAACACAAGGCACGAACAAAAATCGACTCTTATAGTCGAACTGGAACCAGGCGAACGCGACCAGATCGCCCACACTCTCGTCTCCGATCATCAGAACACCAGTGACTTCGTCCACGACCTCGTTGACACCTCTGCACCCATTTCCCTGAATCCGGTGGCACTCGATCCTGTAGAGCCACCGTGGAAGATCATTTCTCGACATCACCCAAAATTAGGTCTACAGCCATCATCGATCTCCCATCGCCACCACAGTGACCTGCTCCACCATCTGATATTTTCCTACTACTCACCGATCACTCTACTACCACTAGTAGGAGTCCCGATCGTTCAGAACCTTGAGATCATCAGGAAACAACTAAAACTCGAATTCTGATCAAACCCATAATACTCATACATCCTACCTCTAAAAATGATGAACTTGATCTTAAAAATCCTACCTTTTATATACGATTCCAGTTATATAATTATATCAACCAATTTCGATATTTGATTTTTAACATATTTCAAGTTGCTCTGTGATTTCATTTTCCAGACAATATTTTCAAACTATAATTCTTGCAGCTATTTTTAAAACTTAGTTTAGTTTAAAACAACAAATTTTGTTTTAAATGCTTAGACCTAAAGAAGATTTGAGTAGGAAGGAATTTGAAGTTGAACTAAATTTTAAATCTCTGTAATTAAAAACAGAGATGGTCACTGTAAATAATCTAGGCATTCATGCAAGTTTCCAGAGTCCTAAAAACATCATACCAACTTATTTACAACATATATTACGAATTTACTTAAACATAAGTCATAGGCATCAAAACAGTAGGGTCTCATGTTTAACAGTTTAAAGGTAGTGGCTTTACTAGATCAGAGATATTTCAAACAACTGATATGCACACTTGCATAAATGCACTGAAACTTGCACAACACATTATATATAAACAACATTAACACAGAGACTTCCAGATTATTTTAGTTTAGTTTTAAAAAGTTTACTCACCAGGCTCAAAGTCAGAAAGTTTGCTCTTTTCTTGTTTGAAACAGGAAACTTGAAACTTGCATTTGAAACTTGCATACATTTTAGTTTTGATTTCTGGAAACTTTGAACTAGCTTGAACTTGAGAACTGAAATGTTTGGACTAGCTTTGAAACTAAAGTGTTTTGTTTTCTTATTTGATTTCAGGTTACAGGTTGTATAATGAATCGAAGATGGAAAGAAGCTTTGCTAAATAGAACAAGTATGCAATATTGTTTATTGTTCAAGTACACAACACATTTCAGAGATTTTTATCTTAAAGAATGCTGGAAAGGGATGGCTCGTGTACTTGATGATGGCATTCAATGCCCTGTTCTTATTAAAGTCTACAATAGCCCATATTTTATGCTTGTATGTACAACCTACATATGTTTACATTTGTTTACTTAGCTTAGCAAACTTCCCCATTCCTATTCGTATATACAGAGATGATTTCTGCCTGCACATGTATTTGCTAAAGATTATACGCTCTAGAATTTTACTTAAGTTTTTACTTGTCTTATTTTATCTTGTACTTAGGTGATTTCATGCCTGCAAGTATATTTTACTATGGAGTATATTTACTTTGTAATTGTTATGGTTATGGTTATTGTATCATGTTAGCTTATTATTTATCTCTAATATAAGTGTATTTATATTTTAAAAGATAAACTATTAAATATATAATTACCTATTATTATTATACTTAAACTTACTTTAAATATTCATAAGGTATATTTTATTATATATATATTATATTTATTTTAGAGATTTATATATATTTTAAAACCATAACTTCTTTTTTTAAAATATATATAACAATTTTCATTTATAATAAAAATCTACTTATATAGACATTATATTATAAATAAAGCTCATTATTACATTAGAATAATTCATAAAAGAATTTATCACTTAATCACTTATATTTATCAAGCTATACTTTAAAAAGAACAACAAACCTTTTATTTAATTTAAACCTAAGCTAAAATCATTTAGAAAATTTAAACTTTAATCTTGAGTATATTTAAAGCCATATGATTACTTATTTAATATTGAATTTAAAATATATTTAAAACACACATTGACTATTTACAATATATACAAATATATAGTAAGTAAATAGAAAACAATTTATTAGCCTTTAAAAGATAATTTATCAGTTAAATATCCATTTAAAAGAAAATTACTAAATCAATTCATATCTTATTAACAATTATATATCAAATCAATTTAATATTTTATATAGATTATTAAATTGATATTGTTCGAAATTCCGGGATGTCACATTCCTCCCCCCTTAAAAGAATTTCGTCCCCGAAATTTAAAACAAAGGTAATTTAATAATCTCATTACTGATTTAAATTTAAAAACACAAGCATATCATCAATATATACTAACAACCATTGCAATCAATCATCCAATCAAACAAATCTAACTATCCAGACAAAATACTGGATAGAATTTCCTCGAGTTTCCCCGAGTATAAATACCGGGTTACTCGCTCTATAGAATCCAAACAATCAATACTACTAAGCTACACACAACTAGATTTACAAACAAGATAGGATATCAGACTATAAACAAGTCTGACTCAACACCCAAAACTCCCTGAACTGCTGGTTCTACAACCAGAGATAACTCATACACGTACTCCCTCGGGGACACGTGTAAACAACGAATCTCAGTTATCCAAACTGAAAATTCACTCCTGAAGATCAAACACTTATCCAAAATCAAATCTCCGATTCCGAAATCCAAATTCCTTCGGACGATCCTGGGACTCCTACATCCTTACTGATCAGCTTATCCTTCGCTGATGCCCTCCCAAAACATCCTGAACCAAAACAATCAACAAAATGATCTTTCCAAGATCAACCACAACTCAGAACTCCACTCTATTCCAGAATCAAAAGACGGATCTCACTTCTCTTATCCAAAAGAGATAAAACAGATGCTCTTCAAACTGCTTCCGCTGCACAACTCTGATCCGAGCAGATGAAAATGCTGATGACGAACACAAGCACAAACTTCCACTGATACCAACTGTGACGGACCTAGGCTTTGCAACCGTCGGTCAGTAGCCACAACTGGTAAGCTTCTCAACCATTCCGGAAATATGGTTCAATAGATCCATAAAGAGAAAACTCAAAAGTTCCTCCAAAACCCGAGCTGCTTCACTAAACTCTCTCCAAAAACCATCCTACTACTAAGCTGAACCATCGGTATCACTCCTGGAAATCCAGTCAATACCAAACTCAAACTCCCTGATGCTAACAAAATTCTGACTTCCTGAAGACATCCAGAAAAATTCCTAACATCCCAAGAGAACACTCAGACTATCGCAAGTCACTTTTGCGATCAACTCAGCCTGATTTCAAAGAAAAACTGTTCTCTCTTTATCAAGCAGAATAGCTTACACTTAACTTGCCAATCCAATGAAGAAATGGAACCACTCTGCTGCTTCTGAACTCCACTACTAGGCTAGAAAGCTTCCTTGCCAGCATACAGGACCTTCCGAACTACACTGCTGACACCAATGCCAAGGAATTCTAAATCCAAAGCTCTTCGAGAAACTCGAACTTCAAACCAAACAGAAACACCCTGTTGCACTCAGCCACATCACCGAAGCAGACACACTTCTTTAAAACTTGTTCCAAAGAAACATCTTCGGAAACATCCATAGTCACTGCGTCTCATCACATAGCTACTACTCCCTGAGATATCAAGATATCATCACTAGCTTCTGTCCAACTGACAGATCCAAACTCTACTCAAAGATGGACTTCGAACCTTTACAGGTTTCCTTCAAAGATCGATGAAATCCTTACATCAACAAAGCTCACTCGAGACGGTATTAGGTTTACAGTCTCGACAAATACACTTCCAACCATTGGTAGTCGTGTTTCACACACCACTACACTATCTACCTTTATAACTTATATTGGAAAACCCGAACAAGTAATCCAACAGACAGGTAGAAATAGATATATATATATATATATATATAGATAAAAATTACAAGTACGCTCTCTCAAGATAGACACCACTCCAGAGCCTAGGTATTCACTCAACCTAACGCTCTGATACCACCAGTGACGACCCGAAATTCCACTACCGGAAAATCGCATCATCGATAAGAAAGAAAGGGGTGAGAAAGTAGAAAAGATAGAGAAGAAAGAACAAAACAACATCAGAATCTCAACAGCGGAACGAATGAAATATAATATATCACATAATAGATTACATAGTATCATATACATCAGAGCTACATAGATAATACAACACATACTAGACAGTTATAAACACCTGTCTAGTTAATACAACTCGATACAACTCAATACAAATACAGAGATACCAACACAGCGGAAATACAGATAAACACTACACAGCGGAATCAATATATATATATACGCTGAAGCCTCCTGCTCCATTGCTCCTCCAGAATTCGTCAAAGCTAACCTGAATCCCTTGGCTACCCGTAAAAATTTGGGTACCCGAGAGTTTATGAAAAACAGAAATAAACTTCGGGTCAGACATGGGTCTGGTATGAGTAAACGGTTAAAGTTGCTTAACTTTAAAAACCATTGAAACAAAGGTATCACGTAAGACATCCCACACATAAACATGGAAATGTTTTTACCTTACGCTAACCAAAACTTTGATAGGAAATTCAGTGATATTATAATAGTGTCTAGGGTTTTCAAGTAAATAGAAAATAGCCGAAATTGTTACATTCATTAAATTCCAGCATACTAGGTTTACAATCAAATCCGAGGGCACTTATTGGATTTTGGATTCCATACAATGGCTGGGCTACTGGGGTACCGCCCGTCACAGTACGTGGCCTAGATCACCGTACCGAGGAGTACGCCCGCTCCCCTACATCACAAGGCCGGAACCATTCCTTACTGAACAGTTCCAAATAAGATAACCCCGCAGTTGGCTGCAGTTCCAACTGCCCACTAAGCCGAAATAAAGGGACATCTAGACAGGGGTATATCCTACTCTCAAGTGGGTGCTACCCACGAAGCCTTGCTGCACCTCCCCTGTTTTAGCCATTCCCGGTTGATGAGGCTTGAGGTCACGATTACCTTTAGAGAACACATCTCTTAGAATGCTCATCGTCCACCTGACGATGTTCTGAAAGCATTCAATCCATACAAGTTCGTTCCGGGTTCGAACGAAACCGAAGGCATTATTTCGTTACACTCGTATTGGAATCACCCTCAGAGTTAACGACAATAACCCTTGCATTCTGAATCACCATCTCGAATCTATAAGTACTATCACCGTCAAACTCATTACGGAATCACCCACAGAGTTATACTGACGTATAGTTCTTATACCTCGAGTCTTCACTTGCTCCATTTGAATTTCACGACCTAACGTTATTTTGGATCGATGTGGTATTCGGGTCTCCAGACCTGGAATTCCGGTATACGGAAACCCGATCCCGGTCTCATCGAAATCCAAACCGTGTCTTTTAAGGCCAAGTTGTTTTAAAGTTAAAACAATTTAAATTCAATTACCTATATACTCACAGATAGATAAATCACAATATAACAATAGATATAACATCATCATCATAAACAGATAATCCATATTATCATACTCAAACAGATAATCAATATTATCATATTTAAAACAAGCATCCATAACACAATAGATCTATATCTGAGATCACAATCAATCATGGAAATCAATATCATCCATCATATATAAACAAAGATTAATAATCACCTCATTTATAATTAATTTAAAATGAATTAAATTAATTACAAATCTCTAATTAATTTAAAGTAAATTAAATTAATTACTTCATCAAAAATTAATCTTGCTTACACATCCATTAATTTATTACAAGTCAATTAATTAATCATTCTTTACTTTCCATCTTAATTAACCTTCCTAGATTAATTATCTTTAATTACATTTGTGTAATTATCCTTTATTTATTTTCACAAATTTATTACCTTATACCAATTATAGAAAGTAAACTTTTAATTTACTAAAATCAATTACATTACTTCTTTAATTAATTTCATAAGTGAATTCCTTCATTTATTAATTATTTCCAAATAAATCCATTTCAACTTACATCATTAATTACAATAATTAATGATCTCTAATTACATTTATTTCATTTAGTAATTTATCTTAAATTAAACCAAATTTGTTAATCACCTCGATTAACTCCATATAGTAATTAACTACCCTTAATTACTTCATCAAATAATTTAATTACTCCATAATTAATTATCCTCTAATTAATCCCTTGATTAATTTATACAAAGTAATCATACTCACATTACTTTCATTTTTAAATCATCCAAAATTAATTACTTCCTTAAGTAATTATACGTATCCCATCATCAAAGGGTTATTTAAATTAATTAAACTGAATTAATTAATTTAAACAATTCATATTAAACTTAATTAATTACAATGAGAAATAAATTCCTTAATTATTTCCATAAGTAATTATACTTAAATAATTTACTACTGATTATCTTAAATTAATAAACTTAATTAATTATCAAGATTAATCATATTCATCCATTATTTAATAATCCTAGTTAATAACTTCCATTAATTATTAACACTTCTTAAATTACTTTTCTAAAGTAATTAAATTAAGATTTATTATTAATTTCAATTAAATTTTATCTTTACTAACTCATAAATAAATCCTTAATCATTTAATTAATTAAGTATTCAATATAACTTAATTAATTCTTACTTCATCAATTAATAATCATAATTTAAAATTCAACTCTTATTTAATTAATGATTCTTAATTTTCCATTTATTACCAATTGATTATCTTAAACCTTAATTAACCAATTTAACCTTTAATTATTAAATTAATTAATTCATTCATTAATTAATCAAATTAGCTAATTATTTATTTTAATTAACTTAATAATTACAAATCTATAAATCTATATTTATATAAAAAGTAAGGCATTTTCTTATTCCAAAAGCTAGATTCAATTAAATACAAAATTTAACTTAGCTAAATTTACACACTACAAAATATACTTAAGACATTTTTAATGTTGTTAAACATTCTATTTTTTTTTAAAACTTGTATTTTGAAAACTAGGATTCAAACTCATTTGAATTCAGATTTAAACTTATTTCAAAGCCTTTGTATTAACTTGCTCTATTTTTATTTAAAGTCTGAAATCTAAAAACTGTAACAATGACAGTTCGAAGTCCCATAACAGAAACTACTCGAGCCATCTTCCCTTTACTTCGAGTCGTAAACCAAATTACACGAGAATAAAACAAAGCCCCAAAAAAAAGCAGCGACAGTTCAACTTGGAACCAACTCCATCTTCACTGCTTCGAGCCCCCCCCCCCTTGCACGACTTCGAGTAAATACTCAAATCTCTCGAACACATGGGAACTGTCGTCCCCATTTCCAAGATCTTCCACCAGAAACAAGAGTGCATGGTGCACGTGCACCGTGACTTCGATCAACTCCGGCCTCCCACCAGAATTCCATCTCATCGGCAATCGTCTCCAGTCTCGATTTACACTCTCACATCGACAACACAAGGCACAAACAAAAATCGACTCTTACAGTCGAACTGGAACCAGGCGAACGCGACCAGATCGCCCACACTCTCGTCTCCGATCATCAGAACACCAGTGACTTCGTCCACGACCTCGTTGACACCTCTGCACCCATTTCCCTGAATCCGGTGGCACTCGATCCTGTAGAGCCACCGTGGAAGATCATTTCTCGACATCACCCAAAATTAGGTCTACAGCCATCATCGATCTCCCATCGCCACCACAGTGACCTGCTCCACCATCTGATATTTTCCTACTACTCACCGATCACTCTACTACCACTAGTAGGAGTCCCGATCGTTCAGAACCTTGAGATCATCAGGAAACAACTAAAACTCGAATTCTGATCAAACCCATAATACTCATACATCCTACCTCTAAAAATGATGAACTTGATCTTAAAAATCCTACCTTTTATATACGATTCCAGTTATATAATTATATCAACCAATTTCGATATTTGATTTTTAACATATTTCAAGTTGCTCTGTGATTTCATTTTCCAGACAATATTTTCAAACTATAATTCTTGCAGCTATTTTTAAAACTTAGTTTAGTTTAAAACAACAAATTTTGTTTTAAATGCTTAGACCTAAAGAAGATTTGAGTAGGAAGGAATTTGAAGTTGAACTAAATTTTAAATCTCTGTAATTAAAAACAGAGATGGTCACTGTAAATAATCTAGGCATTCATGCAAGTTTCCAGAGTCCTAAAAACATCATACCAACTTATTTACAACATATATTACGAATTTACTTAAACATAAGTCATAGGCATCAAAACAGTAGGGTCTCATGTTTAACAGTTTAAAGGTAGTGGCTTTACTAGATCAGAGATATTTCAAACAACTGATATGCACACTTGCATAAATGCACTGAAACTTGCACAACACATTATATATAAACAACATTAACACAGAGACTTCCAGATTATTTTAGTTTAGTTTTAAAAAGTTTACTCACCAGGCTCAAAGTCAGAAAGTTTGCTCTTTTCTTGTTTGAAACAGGAAACTTGAAACTTGCATTTGAAACTTGCATACATTTTAGTTTTGATTTCTGGAAACTTTGAACTAGCTTGAACTTGAGAACTGAAATGTTTGGACTAGCTTTGAAACTAAAGTGTTTTGTTTTCTTATTTGATTTCAGGTTACAAGTTGTATAATGAATCGAAGATGGAAAGAAGCTTTGCTAAATAGAACAAGTATGCAATATTGTTTATTGTTCAAGTACACAACACATTTCAGAGATTTTTATCTTAAAGAATGCTGGAAAGGGATGGCTCGTGTACTTGATGATGGCATTCAATGCCCTGTTCTTATTAAAGTCTACAATAGCCCATATTTTATGCTTGTATGTACAACCTACATATGTTTACATTTGTTTACTTAGCTTAGCAAACTTCCCCATTCCTATTCGTATATACAGAGATGATTTCTGCCTGCACATGTATTTGCTAAAGATTATACGCTCTAGAATTTTACTTAAGTTTTTACTTGTCTTATTTTATCTTGTACTTAGGTGATTTCATGCCTGCAAGTATATTTTACTATGGAGTATATTTACTTTGTAATTGTTATGGTTATGGTTATTGTATCATGTTAGCTTATTATTTATCTCTAATATAAGTGTATTTATATTTTAAAAGATAAACTATTAAATATATAATTACCTATTATTATTATACTTAAACTTACTTTAAATATTCATAAGGTATATTTTATTATATATATTATATTTATTTTAGAGATTTATATATATTTTAAAACCATAACTTCTTTTTTTAAAATATATATAACAATTTTCATTTATAATAAAAATCTACTTATATAGACATTATATTATAAATAAAGCTCATTATTACATTAGAATAATTCATAAAAGAATTTATCACTTAATCACTTATATTTATCAAGCTATACTTTAAAAAGAACAACAAACCTTTTATTTAATTTAAACCTAAGCTAAAATCATTTAGAAAATTTAAACTTTAATCTTGAGTATATTTAAAGCCATATGATTACTTATTTAATATTGAATTTAAAATATATTTAAAACACACATTGACTATTTACAATATATACAAATATATAGTAAGTAAATAGAAAACAATTTATTAGCCTTTAAAAGATAATTTATCAGTTAAATATCCATTTAAAAGAAAATTACTAAATCAATTCATATCTTATTAACAATTATATATCAAATCAATTTAATATTTTATATAGATTATTAAATTGATATTGTTCGAAATTCCGGGATGTCACACCTTTTTAACTAAAATACAAATTTCGGATTTCCAAACTTCTTCAATTAATATTTTAATTAAATTAAATCTTTAAATTTCAATAAAATCAATTCTTTTATAATTTAAATAATATCACTTTAGTTAAAGATTTATTTCTTCCCTGTTAAATTCAAATTCCTCTTTTCCCATATTTGTTCGAATTTAGAAATTTCTTTATTTCTTTTACAATTCCTTATTTACTTTATTCGAATTCACTAGAATTATTTAACTTGAATTTTACTCTTTTATTTCTTCCCAAAAATCCAATTCAATTTCTTTTGATAACTCATTATACTGGGAAATTCAATCCAACCAGATTATCCAATATAAATCATCACAGCATATCAACAATCATATCACAGAATACTTAAATAAAATTAAATATTTTGAGGAATCCAGTCGGATCCCTCCAACCTGTTTCCCTGCATCCACAGATGTTAGCACAATACCAATTCCACTTCGAGGTAGAATATCGCGGTATATGGGTTTTATAAAATCATCCGCTATTATGCGGCGCATAGGGTCTCATCCGCTATATAAATGCGGGAATATCAACAACTCCAATATATACATATGCCAATATATATATATTGGTATATACTACTATATATAGTATAGCACATCAATCAATGCAATCATCCAATCAATTATTTAAATTTAACCATTTAAATTTAAATTCAACTGAGTGAGATTAACTCACCTTTGCTTTTTAATTTGCCATCCTATCCATCTCGACTTGTTTTCATGACCTTGAACAACATTAGATTATTTTATTAATATTCGAACTAATCGAGAAATCAATTGCCGGTAAATAAATTTAA
The DNA here is from genome assembly GCA_030737815.1 of Allium fistulosum. Lineage (NCBI taxonomy): Eukaryota > Viridiplantae > Streptophyta > Magnoliopsida > Asparagales > Amaryllidaceae > Allium > Allium fistulosum. The sequence continues at coordinate 1,271,543,016 of CM060901.1, read as the reverse complement.
CTTACCCAAGAATTTAAATTTTTACTAATGATTTAAATTTTAATCCCATCTTCCCATAATAAACCATGTTCTCAATAACTAAATAAATTTAATAAGTTAAAACAAATTAGTCTTCTTAATATATTATTTAAAATTGTGGCTATGTATTTTATAAATATTTGAACTAATTGATGATAAATTTCCATTTAAATAACTTTAATTAACTAATTATTTCATTTGAACTAACCAAACAATCCATTAGATTTAAAACTAAATTTCCTCTAATACCTTATTTTTAGTACTAAAATAATTAAATTAGTTCTATTAAATAAAACTACCTTTATAGTATATATATATATACCGCATTTAAATTTCCCAACTTACATATTAAACTGAAACTGCATAACAGTAACTATTAAAATTTCGACATTAACAAATTTTATCTTCGAAGGCTTACATAATTTCATATATGCAGTAATTTAATTTGATTAAAAATCAAAAGAAATAAACAGCGATTACCTCAAAGCTACTGAAACCCTAGCCACTACCCAGCTCGGAACGTCACCGCCTCGACCATCACCCGAGCCTTCGCATCTGCCCTTCACGCGTGTGCAACCCAAAATGTCTCCACCGTCCCTTCAGCATCACCATCGTGAACTCGCAAGACCCTAGAATCATTGCGACGTCGCCATCGCCAACATCCCCTGGAAACCCACTCGCGAATGCGTGCCTCACCGATACCACTACCCTCATCGCGACCCTCATCCTCGCGAGTCGCCTGAAAGCCTGCCTCCAGCCCATGCTGTCGCCCTTTCACGCAAATCTTGAAGCCCCAAATCAAGTAACCCTAGATCGAACAAAGGCCTATGCTCTGTTTGAAACTCGCGACACTGAAGTTTTTCTCAAAGGAAGACGAATTTGTTTCGATTTGAATAGGAAGTGTGCGGCCATTATATATTTTTCTCTTTGAACGATGGATTTGTTTTGATTTGAACGAAAGAAAAGGATACGGGGCCATGCTTTGAAACGAAGGGGTAAGCTTTGCACGATCTCTTCCCCGTGTTCCTGGGCGTGATTTTAGGGAGATAATATGCTGATGTTTGACTTAATTTAAAACTTAAATTTGAATTGAATTCGATTTAAGTTCAACGCGTTTATGTGTCGTATGCTCGCATAACCACTCCGAAAAATACGAGATTTGAAATCCGATAATAATTCAATATTACGGACCCAATGGAACTGGTTTCGTCGAATTCCGAGACTGTGCCTCGGAAGGCTATTTTTAAATTCAATTCAAACGATATAATTTCAAAACTGAACAAAATATTCTGAAATCAAATTTTGAAAGTTCTATTATCTTCAGTATTACCAATATAAATTTTACAAGCCTTTAAATTATTTTTAACTGGCTCAAAACTCTCGATTCAACATTTTATCCAATTTTTAATTGTCTAATTCAATAATCTATCATCCAATAAATACTGTATATTTGAAAATTAATTTAAAATTTAACCTTCGAATATTTAAAATAAATTAAATATTCCCATTTCAACTATACAAAAATTCCGGGTCGTCACATTCCTCCCCCCTTAAAAGAATTTCGTCCCCGAAATTACCGTTTAGGAAGAATGATTCGATTCCCGTTAACTATTCCCTCAACCCAAGTAGTTTTTAACAATTAACCCAACAAATCTTTTATCACAGACACACTATCATTTCCCATCTTTCAAACTTAGCTATAAGTTTCCCAAACAATATCACTTACTTATCAATTCAAATTTAAATTTGAATTCAAATTTTGAATTATCAAAAATTTCCCAAAATTTTTCTAACTCTCTAAATTTCCGAAAAATTTCGCCAGCGTCTCCTTTGCGCGGCTAGCTCGGTACAACTACAAAATGGCTCTACGGCCTCCCAATCTCAAAAAGAAAACAAAAAGCCAAGTGGCTGGATCAAAAACCCAATCAAATTTCATATAGAAATTCAAATACATACCTTTTTGTCGGGCCATTAAATTTTATCTTCTAAAATCAAAAATCCCAATTTATCCATTGCTTTTATACACCTGTATATCCTACTAAGCAATAATATTCAATCACAATTCCAAAGTCATTTTATACTTTCCTTTACAAATTTTCAATATTTGTTTTACTCAAGCCCGTACGATGCACATATATCATCCGTACGCAATATCACATTCGATCGCTCAATCGATCACACAATTTCACTTCCGAACTAGTATTGTCCACCCGACTTCCTAGTGCGGACTCAGATCTGGTTTCTTGATCCGAAACCGTCATTCTCCTTGCATAGCCACAAACTATGATAGAGAATATCCAGAATCAATCAACAATCCATATCCAGGCTCGCCGTCGAAAATCGAGTGAAAAATCCTAACTCGGATCGATATATCTATCTCAAAATTCTGTGTTCGACATCTGGACCAAATAGCTATGCGAATAAAATAATATGCGTACACCTTACGTATAAATTCCAATTGATTATCAGTTATATCAATTCTCTTTTATTCACATTCCTTTTGATTGTTATCCCCTTATTCACAACTATCACATTTCACAACTTCAGTTTTAGTCTTCATTCAACTATTCACTTAGTATATATTTTTTTTTTCCATTCCAAAAATTACTAAGTATATTTCCAATACCAATTTTCTTAAGAATTTCATTCTTCAATTCTTAAGTTCATATAAATTTCCTTATATTTATTTACTACTTCACCACTGAAGTGTATATATTCAAATTGAACTCCCATTTCATATGAATTCCAACTTACTTCAATTTACTACTTCATTTCAAATATAAATACTTATTCCACATTTCATTCAGATTTCCATTTCCAATTTTTCTTTCTTAAATTCAATTCATCTCCAACCTATGAATATTGAATTTTATTTAGCTCGAAAACAATCCAAGTTAATTCATTCAATAACTATTTCTCAACTTATTTAAACCACTCCTCTGTTTGAGTTCAGTTTCCATTCAACATTTACTTAAGTCAATAACTTAAGTTTATTTTCCCTTTAACCAACCTTTTAAAATTTTATTTCCATCTTTCATTTGATTCTTATTTAATCAAATTCCATCCATTTATTAATTTAATATAATTGGTTCATTCACTCAATCATTATGAATTTTATTTTCCATACTCAATTCATCTGGAATTATTTTAGTAATAACCAGGCCATTTCCAATTTATTTTCACTTATTAGGATTTCATTCGCAATTCAAACCATCACTATTTTAATCCAATTTCATTAACTAATTTATTATCTAATTAGTTCCTCCGCTGGTTTAAAATTAAATACTTGCTTTTTAATTCCAAATATCACTTCACTTAATTATCTTAAGTTCAATTTATTTTACAATTCAAGTTTGGATTTATTTAAAAATTAAGATTGCTCATCTTAGTCGTTCCCATTTGATAATTACAATTTCAAATTATAACTCTTAATGGTTCAAAGAAATGAATTCCCATTTATGACTTACAATTTCATTCCTATTCATAAGTGTTAACTTACTTACTTAAGATCTAGGACTATTCATTTAAGTCCATTTCATCCTTACAATCAAATCTCAAATTATTACACTTAAGAACTTAAGAATATGAATTTCTTTACACAATTATAAGCATTTTACATTACCTTTATGTCCAATTCAATTCGACTTCAACTTATTTACATTTAATTCAATTCCAATTCTCAAATTTATTTAACTTATCTTAAGTTAAATTCAAATATATCTTATTCACCTTCATATACTCGAATTAAATTTTAATTCTAGGATACAATTTTATACGAGTTTTACAATTCATTCACCTTCAAGTTCTCTAACTCTTTTATCCACCAACTTATATTACTCATTTAGTTAATTTCATCTCATAATTATAATCCAAGAATTAAACTTTCATTCCCTTCTTATTTCAATCAACTTCATTCCATGCTTTATATTGTTGATTCATTTAAATTTCCACATTTATATTTTAAATAGAATTCCCAGAATTCAATTGCCCGGTTTTATTTCAAAACCATTTTGAATCCATAAATAACTCATACATATCTGGTATATCACCTCAAATCCCAATTTCCAAAACAATCTGCTTTTACCAAACAATTTTCCCTTTGAATTTCAAAACTACCCAGTTCACAATCATTTCCAATTTAAAACAGTTTGGTAGCAATTTCTCTTTGGAAACTCGAAAATAGACATCGATGATGCTGCAGTCATCACCGAAATTATTTTCCAGCGACCGAAAGAGAATTTAATGCTTTTATCACTCTAAAACATTTCAAATATTTTTTTTTAAATCCCAAATTCCCACTAGATTTCAATTCAATTTCAAAAATATTCATGAAATAATATCACCATTATTTCCCCAAAACCTTTAAAACTATTTTTAAATCCAAAGGAATTTAAACCTTTCCCAAAACTTCAAAATCCATTCAATTTTATATCTAAACATTACTTTGGAATTCTATCACATTTTATTTCAAGTCATAAGTCACATTTACAATTTACATTTACAAATTTCATTTGTTTATGAATTTATCTCATTTGATTATAAATCACATTTGTAATTCACATTTGTATATAAAGTTTTATCTCAATTTATAAATTTCATTTATAGTCTATATTTCAAATTCCATTTTGTTATATAAATTATTTTTCAACTTTGGTTATAAGTTTTCAATTTCTACTCAATAATGAGACTAACTCATTATTGTCATTTTCTAACAACCAAGCATCCAAATATATAACTATAGTAAATTTCAAATAATTATTTCTTTTATATACAAAATAATTTGGGCAAAATTATTTCATTCACCCTATTTAAAACAATACTGTGTCGAACTGTTCTATTCAAGTGTTTAGAAACCCCTTCGATACAGGTGTACAGACTGTGCCGACGAAGGTTCATATGCCACTCAATAAATCAACCAACACAATATAAAACCATTTTATATTCACTAACAAATACGCGCTCATATCTATTAATACTCTCAAAATTCCCACCAGAGCCAAGGTTATCGCTAGCCTAAGCTCTGATACCACTGTAACGACCCGACTTTCCAGACCCGGAAAATCGAACCATTTTAGTTAAGAAGAAGAGGTAGAAGAAGAAAAATAGAAAAACAACATCAGAATCTAACCATCGCAGCGGATAAAATATAATATATATATCAACAGATCTTTACACAAATCAAAAACTATATCTGTTTATACAATTCATCATCAGAATACATCATCAGAGTACATCAACATCCATAACATACAACTGAATACACAGCGGAAAATATATAGCAAGTACGAGAGTACGTATCGTCATCCAGCTCGTCTCCTGAGCTCCACAGCATCATATCCTGAAACCTATAATACTCGGTCTGACCCGAGCATCATATAAAACAATACCCGAGTCAGTCTGGAATACCAGCGTGAGAAAATCACACTCAATTGATTATTAAAGTTTCAAAGATCCTTTGAAAACAAAAGCATCTCGTAAGACCACGCCACAAATAAACATGTCGGGTTTTTACCTTACGATAGCTAAAACACTTTATATCAAAATCCTCTGATATTATAATAGTGTCTACAGAAAGTAAAATAGAATCTAGCTGAAATGCTTGCATCTCACATTTCAACAATAGTTGGGCACAATCAAAACCGTACAGGCACGTAGGGAGAATGGATTTCCAACGAATGACTAGGCACTGGGGTACCACCTGTCACAGTATGTGGCCTAGATCACAGTACCGAGGAGTACGCCCGCTCACCTGCAACACAAGACCGGAATCATCCCTTACTGGATAATTCCAAATAAAATCACACCACGGTTGGGATCAGCAACCGCACCACTAAGCCGAAATAAAAGGGACATCTAGACAGGGATGACCTTACTCTCAAGTGGGGGCTACCCACGAAGCCTTGCTGCATAACCCCTGATTTTCAGTCATTCCCGGTTGATGAGGCTCGAGGCTAAACGATACCTTTATAGCACATATCCCTTAGAATGCCCATCGTCCACCTGACGATGTTTCGCAAGCATTCGTCCATACAAGTCCGTCCCGGGTTCGAACGGAACCGAAGGCACTATTCCTACTACATCCATTTTGGAAATATCCTTAGGATTAGTAGCGACTAGCCCTTGCACTTCACTGCTCCATCTTCGACTCTTAACACATTACACGAAACGTACAAACCGGATCGAAGTGATATTCGAGTCTCCAGACCTAGAATCCCGGTATACAGAAACTCGATCCCGGTCTCTTCGATACGATCAACGCATTTGGCCAATATTGATAGTCGGTTATTTAACTATCAATTAACATCCACAAGTAACCATCACAAAATAAATAATTTCCCACATTATTTATTTGCCCAAATATCTTTCCAAGATATATTTCCAAATTTTCAAAGCACATTTGAAAACAATTTTAAACAGTTCCCGCTTACGGAATACATTTCCAAATATTTATTTCCTCTGAAACACCAAGTACAAAACACTTTTAGATTTTAAAATAATTTAAACACTTTATTTTAAATATACCTTATAACATTGAAATCAAACTAGCTTAATACTTTATTAAAAATATATACTTTAAAATAAACCACTTTATAAATATAAACTAAATTTCTTCTTTTAAAACATAATAGCAAATCACTTTTATATAATTACTACAATAATAGATTTTTGAAAATACTTACTTTAGACTTTAACATTTAGAAATAATCAATCTTCTAAAATATGCTTTTTAAAACATATTAAACTTTTAACTTGTATTTAAAATTTCTTTGGAAAAACGTACTTGGCAATCCAGAGAAATACACTTCTCATTTCCATCTTTTAAAAATAAACCAACATTTATTTTTAAACCAATCCATATCCTTTTATAAATTCCCATCTTGAATTTATATTCTCAAATATCCACTGATATTTTATTTTACTTTATAAACCCAATTTATATCTCCAAAATCTCATTTCTCTTTTAAAAATCCAAGTTTTTAAACACTTAAATCAATTTCCAATTGATTTCCATTTTACTTTACTTTGAAATAAATTTCCCTATTTACTTTAATTATTTCAAATACATTAACTTTCATCTTTTAGTTCTTTATGATGAGTGGAAACCTTTTTAACTAAAATACAAATTTCGGATTTCCAAACTTCTTCAATTAATATTTTAATTAAATTAAATCTTTAAATTTCAATAAAATCAATTCTTTTATAATTTAAATAATATCACTTTAGTTAAAGATTTATTTCTTCCCTGTTAAATTCAAATTCCTCTTTTCCCATATTTGTTCGAATTTAGAAATTTCTTTATTTCTTTTACAATTCCTTATTTACTTTATTCGAATTCACTAGAATTATTTAACTTGAATTTTACTCTTTTATTTCTTCCCAAAAATCCAATTCAATTTCTTTTGATAACTCATTATACTGGGAAATTCAATCCAACCAGATTATCCAATATAAATTGTAACGACCCTGAATTTTGAACAATTTAAATTGAAAATATTTAATTAATTTTAAATATTTGAAACGATGATTTGACTTGAATTTCAAATTATCAGAATGAATTGGCGATTTAATTTTTGAATTTAATCTATTGAAGTTGAATAAAATTTGAATCTTCGATTTTAAGCCGGTTAAAAATAATTTAAAGGCTTAGAAAATTCATATTGATAATACTGAAGATAATAGAAGCTTCAGAATTGAATTTGAAAGCGATTTGTTCAATTTTGAAACATTATCGTTTGAATTGAAATTAAAAATAGCCTTCCGAGGCACAGTCTCGGAATTTGACGAAACCAGTTTCATTGGGTCCGTAATATTGAATTATTACTGGATTTCAATTTTCGTATTTATCGGAATTGTTTTATGAACATACGGCGTATAAACGCGTAGAAAATTTAATCGAATTCAAATTGAATTTCTGTAACAACCTGGATTTTTGCCCAAAATTATAATCATCAACAAACGATTAAAGATGACAGGTATTTGCTGTTTATTGTTGAAATTTTTATAACGATAAAATCTTCGTAAATTAACGATTTAATATCGACTGTTAATTTCTGTTTGAATTTGGAAATTGTAAATCAATTGAAATTCTCTTATTAAATTTTCATTTTTACAAAATGAATATATACACATAGTTTAAATTTAGCAACATGATTTAAACAAAACAAATTAAAAGAAATATTTACAAAAACAAAATTAGATTTAAAAAGAGAAAAAAAAAGAGAAGAACAAAAACAAAGTTTAAAATAAGAAAAGAAAAATGGCCATACCTCTAGTACTAAGACCATACCGGCCCATACCCTAACCCACGATTTCTCTGTTAAACCCGCACCCCCCTTTCTCTTCAATCAGACGAACGAAAAAATAAAACAAACGAAACAAAAGAAAAAAAATGGCGAGCAAATTCTAGGGTTTCGGCGATCTCCTTCGATCTGAAAATTTAGGGCTTTGCCTTGTCGTTCGATCTGGCGAATCTAGGGCTTCACCTTCCCCTCGCATTCATTCGCTCGCGACCTCGTCGAACATCTGAAGTGCTCGCGGCTGTTTCGGTGAGTTTGATAGTTGCTTTGGCGTCAAACTCTAAAGTTTTCGTCTTCTTCTCGCCCGCGGCTGCTTCGATTTGTAAAGGTGAGTAATATTGTTTACTCACATCTGATTCGAGTCATTTTAAGGATTTATGACTTCTGAAAATTCGTGACTTTAGTTGCTTAGTTTCATGGCTATAATGGATTGATTTTTAACTGCTCGACTTCATCCATTAGAATTCGTCATTTAATTTTCTTTGGTCATTGTTCTTCGTTTAGGTGTTTAAGATGATTACTATTTTTGACTTGAGCCGACTTTGTTGGTCATCACTGTTTGTTCGATTTCGATTCGATTTCGTTCTTTGATTGGAACGATGTTTTCTTTTTGACTTGGGCTTGAGAAAAACTATTAATCTGAAACTGCTAGACTAATTAGATGTGACTTCATATATGTGCATATACACCATTGTATGTGTGTATGCATGTATCGTCGAGTTGACACTTACAGTTTTTTTTTTCTTTGTATATTGACGTTGAGCCACTGCCTCACCGTCTCGTACTTAAATTGGTTCATCATGCTGTCTGGTGGACACTTGAAATTTGTCGATATTGATTTCTTTTGTGACTTTGATCACTGGTACTGTTTCGAGCTCTTATACATGTATATATGCAGTTTAAAGCAGTAGCCTATTTGGTTTGTGTTGCTACTGTCTTCTCTGGTAGTATTACAGTACAGTGGTAGTTGAGTTTTGAGCATGTGAGCAAATCTCCTCCCTGAACTTGTTTGTTTTTGTTTGTGAGCAAGTTCACTTATCTACCTATGTGCTTTTGATATTATGTTTGACACTTGAAGTAAGATGGTTTAAATGACTGTGAGCAAACTTTCTTTTAAACCTCCTTTATCTTAGCAAATCTTTGAAGTGTGATCTGGGTTTTGTTTAAATAATTGTGTGATAAATATCTAATTATAAATATAAATGCATGTATATTAAGATTTAAAAGGCCTGTACATGTTGTAAACCTGCTCTGTTCTCCATTTGCAGTGAGTAACCTTTTGTTTTGAAACTTTAAAAATATGATCTTGTGAGTAAACTTATGTTGGTCCAAATTCTTCTTTGCTTGAATCTCTGAATGAAAGGTCATAGTTTTTTTTTATAGAATAAATAGACATGTCGTGTTTTGAATTGCCTGGGAACACTGTTCCTTGTTTTCTTTTTTGTTTTCCTGTATCATTTAGTTACAGTGAAGTTTAAAAAAAAACCTTCTCCCCATTTCATTTGAAAAGAAATTGAATTGTAAAACAGGTAGGAGGATGTTAACAGTGCATCATGTTTCAGATTTAATCAAAGCAGAGCCACTGTTGCTTTTACTAGGAAAACTTTGGAAAAAAAAAAAAGAAACACAGACATGTTTAAAGTCATGGTATACCGAGTAAAACCATATCAAAGAAAACCCAAACATTCTCTTCCTCTTTTCACTTCTGGAAAGATTTTAAACAAGTTAAAAAAAATGTTGTTTAACCTGTACCTTGATTTAGTAATAAAAAGAAGCAAAGAAGCTTGATTTATTTTCTCTGGAAGATGTAAACACAGTCACAACTCAAAGTATGAAAAGAAAAAAAATTCGAACCTCATGAATCTGAATTCCAGTAACGCCATTTGGATCACTATTAAAAATGATGTTTTAGGAAATAAAAATTCGAATTTTTCATTGAGTCTTTATCGAGATTTTTGGGTTTGACCTTTGCAGTTTCTACGCACTGTAGTGGCGAGGCAGTGCACGCGTGCGTGCACTGCAGCCACCCAAACTCGACAGTTTTGAATTGATATTTCTTTGCGTCGTGATGCATTGATTTTTTATACCATATTGGCGAGGCCGTACACGCGTGCGTGTACGGCAGCCAATCGAGTTTTTTGGTGGTTTTAAAGTGACAACTTCAATTGTTTTAAATTGATTTAGTCGAGTTGATAAATTGTTTATTTATCTCTGTTGATGTTTTAAATCTGCTGATTTATTGTTTAACACTGTTAAGTGTTATATTTTCGTTATCCGGTTTCTTTGTTTAAAGAGTCGGATAGACGAGAATTATTGTGACTGTCATCTATTTAAATTATTATTGCCTCTATGCACTAATAAACTGGTTTGAATTAGACTGACCTGTGTATTATTTTCTTTTGAATATAATACTCGGGTCAGACCGAGTATTTTTACAGCTTGAAGATTTTCGAGCAGCGAAGTTAGAGAGAGAGAGTAAAGAATCATTTTTAGTTCAGAAGAAAATTGTATTTTAGAAATTCCGCTGTATCAGTATTAAATTGTATAAACTCTGATGTATATAAAAGATTTATAGTAATGAAATAAATTCTCATTTGTTTTAATTCAGTGTTATTATTCTGTGTTTCTGTGGCTGATTCTGTTTAAACCTTATAAACTAAATAACAATTCGTCTTTTTGAACGTTTCGAGTTGGTTTAAATACCGACTGGAGATGGTCAAAAGGGGGAATGTTACAGGTGGTATCAGAGCTTTGGTTTACACAAAGCTTAGTTTATGATGTTTAATATGAATAGTTATTAGAAACACTTTTAAAAAGGAGAATGTTTTTCAAATCCAAAGAAGTATAAAATTGTTTTAGAAAATATAAGATGAATGAATTTGGAATAGATCTTATATAAGTAAAGTGAAGGTTGAATATGAAAATTAAGATTTTTAACTTAAAAAGTTAAATTGAATTGAATTAGTATTAATAAATGAATGGATTTGAAATTTAACTAAAGGAAAGTTAAATAAATGAACTTGATTAAGTAAATTATTGAGATGGAAATTTAAACTTGAAAGATAAGTGATTATATAATATGAATTGGGAAGTTTAAATTAATAAGTTGTATAACTTATAAAAAGAGAAAGTTTAAGTAAAACCAGTTGTTAAAATGGTTGAACAGTTTTGTTAAGTATAACAAAATCTGAATTTTGAAATGTGATATGAATTTGACTTTAGCAAAAGTTAAATAAAATAGAATTTCAAATAAATTTGAGACGAACTTAAGTTTTATGGTGAAAATAAATGCAAGTGAAGATAAAATGAAACATGGCTTAAGTAATAGTGAATCAAATTTAATTTGATATAAAAATGAATGGATAAAGTGATGTAATGAATATGAATTTGAGTTATTAAAAGGAAATTCAACTTTAACTGTAAAAGTGAATTTGTGAATATGGTGAGTATAAAAATTTAATCTGAATTGGAATATAAACCAATTGAAATTAAGTGTGTTGAACCAAATTGAATATAAGCAAAGTAAATAAATTTGGTTAAATGGGCATTGGTTGTTAGTTGATTGTATGGAAATTCATTAAGTGTTAATGAAATTGTATTAATGGAAATTGAAAGCTATGTAATTGAATTCAAATTGAAAGGTAAGAAATCTAAATAGAATCAAATTTGATTTGAATCGAAAGCAAACTAACTTGAATATGAATTAGTGAAAGTGAACTAATTGATTTTGAATGAATGTTAGTAAAATCCAATGTGAATGAATCAAATGTGATTTAATTGGAAATCAAATCGATGAATGGATTTACTAAAGAACTAGTGATTATCTTGGAAATGGAAAACTGATAAATTTATATAATAGTTTAAAGTGGAAATTTTGAATTATTATAACCGGTTTATATTGAAGATTTGAAAAGATTGATATTATATTGGAATTATAAAATGATTTGTATAAGCGTTAAAAGTGAAATATTTAATGGATTTCATAAGTGAATGTTAATTACAGAATTAAAAGTTTATAATTGTGAAGTTATAAAATGAATCGAAGTTGCGAAATAAAAGAATTTATAAGTAATTTACTTGTAAATTAAAATTCGATATAAAATTGAGTTATAAAGGAATGGTTAATAAAGCAATTTTTATAAATTGAAGTCTTTATGAATAGAAGTGAAATTTATAAACGTTGTTTATAAATTCGAAACTGACTTATTTTGATAAGTAAATCTTTATAGCTTGTTAAAGAAAGTATATCCACAATTTTGGACAGTGGATAATCTTTGAAATAAAATGTGCAGAAAATATTGAAATGGGGTTAGTGAAGTATATTCACAATTTTGGACTGTGAATATATTATTGAATAAAATGGACATGTTTAGGAAAGTGATATTTTAAAACGAAGTAAATTGTTTTAAAAAGATGTTTTCAAAGGCATTGAATATCGAAACCATAGATTTCAACATTCATTGTTGAAATAGACGTTTTCGAATAAAAGGAAATAGTGGACTATAACACTGTTGTTATAGTAAATGATTTCCGAAAAGAAATATTTTGTATAGTATTGGGATTTATACATCTATCTAAATTTCGAATCCTTATACTAGTAATTTTGAGTTGTCGTAACGATGTTTTACGTAACATTCGTTTTGACTCAAATAAAAATGTGAAAAAGAATGATTTCCTTAAAGATGAAATATATACTTAATTTTGATTTAAGTATATCGAATATTTTCAAATGTTGAAAATAGAATGGAATTGTGAATTACTTATTTTTAAATAAGTATGGAAATGTTTTTCCAAATATGAAATGTTGTGAATATATTCCGTAAGGAATAAATGATTTGAAATTCATTTTTGAAGTCGAAGTTGAAAAATTAAATGAGAATTTGAACAATTTGTTCAATTTGAAATTTTTCAAAAAGATTGAATCGTTGAGTTAAAATTGAGTTTAACTTCGACATCAAAGACAATATAAGTTGAGCTTTGAATTTCAGATGATGATTTGGATTGCATGTCTAACATTGTGAATTGATGACATAGCAATTGATCTCTATTAAATATATATCTGTTGGTGGCGGAGAATTTATTCTCTTAGCTTAACACCCTTCTCTGAGACGTACGAGCTCAGAGGTTATATATCGATAGACATCAATTCTGTGTTGAGAATTGACGATGTGATGTGTAATTCAAATCGAATGTGAAAGTCGATAATGAATTGGAATTATGAATATGAATTAGGTTTGAGATAACCTTAAATTTCCAAATCGACTTAGAGGAAAATTTTGAAATCCTCTATTTTGTTATGAATATGGAATATGTAAGTTTTTAGAACTTATATATATGAATGCGGTGAATTGAAAACCGTTAGTTTAGAAAGACATTGTTATGGAAATCTTATGTATGTTTACATAGATGTTATATGTACGAAATGGGAAATGAAAGTACTACATATATGATATTATGTTTTCTAAACTGAGGATGTGGAAAAGTACCTTCCATTTATTATTAAAGAAGGTATTGGAACTCGTGAAGAGTATCCATTTGAAATTCGTAGCTACATAGAATTTTAGTCAGAGTGACTATTTGAATCGGAAATCCTTCGCGATAGTTCATCGCGATGAGATTAGATTTGATTGATGATGTTAGCGTAATTTGAGGGGCGAGATGCCCACAGTTACGAGCGACTCCACTGGGATAGTGGCGTAACCGCCGAGTAAACTGCAATCTAATGCCAGGCGAAATTTGAGGGGCGTGATGCCTACAGACACGAGCGATTCTACTGGGATAGTAGCGTAACCGCCGTGTGTACTGCAATCTATGGCGACAACCATGGCGAAATTTAAGAGATGAGAAATCTACAGCCACAAGCGACTCTACTGGGATAGTAGCGTAACCGCCGGGTGGAACTGTAATCCATGGGGGAACGTGCTTTCCATATCCATTTTTAAAAGAATTTTTAAAAGTATTTTCACTGGGAATTGAAGCAAGTATGTTTAGTACTTGGAGATTTTTAGACCTGCGCCTGGCCAGCGTATGCCTAATGTCTGTGAGAACGAAGATGGACTTGTTAAATTTCGAGTTAGCAAGTATTTTCAGACTGTAAATAGCAAATCAATAGTTTGAAATTAAAATTTCATAATTCCTACTTAATGAACTAAGGAAGAAGATTTTGAAATGTTTTGAAAGTCCACAGCTTTGGAAGAGATATGATATAAATCTCTAATGTGAAGAATTTTAAGTTTGAATCTGAGTGTTGTAAATTAAAAATGTTGATAAAAGACTTTTGCGTTTTGATTTTAGAAAATCATTGAATAAAAGAGAAGATAAACAAAACTAGTGAGATTAAACAAATGAAATGAATCCTATATTCATTTATTTGTAATAAGTTTTAAGCTTAGTAAATATTGAGTAAGGTATAAATATCGATGAAATTTTAACAACTTTTCCTTTTCGAGGACGAAAAGTTTTTAAGGAGGGGAGTTTGTAACGACCCTGAATTTTGAACAATTTAAATTGAAAATATTTAATTAATTTTAAATATTTGAAACGATGATTTGACTTGAATTTCAAATTATCAGAATGAATTGGCGATTTAATTTTTGAATTTAATCTATTGAAGTTGAATAAAATTTGAATCTTCGATTTTAAGCCGGTTAAAAATAATTTAAAGGCTTAGAAAATTCATATTGATAATACTGAAGATAATAGAAGCTTCAGAATTGAATTTGAAAGCGATTTGTTCAATTTTGAAACATTATCGTTTGAATTGAATTTAAAAATAGCCTTCCGAGGCACAGTCTTGGAATTTGACGAAACCAGTTTCATTGGGTCCGTAATATTGAATTATTACTGGATTTCAATTTTCGTATTTATCGGAATTGTTTTATGAACATACGGCGTATAAACGCGTAGAAAATTTAATCGAATTCAAATTGAATTTCTGTAACAACCTGGATTTTTGCCCAAAATTATAATCATCAACAAACGATTAAAGATGAAAGGTATTTGCTGTTTATTGTTGAAATTTTTATAACGATAAAATCTTCGTAAATTAACGATTTAATATCGACTGTTAATTTCTGTTTGAATTTGGAAATTGTAAATCAATTGAAATTCTCTTATTAAATTTTCATTTTTACAAAATGAATATATACACATAGTTTAAATTTAGCAACATGATTTAAACAAAACAAATTAAAAGAAATATTTACAAAAACAAAATTAGATTTAAAAAGAGAAAAAAAAGAGAAGAACAAAAACAAAGTTTAAAATAAGAAAAGAAAAATGGCCATACCTCTAGTACTAAGACCATACCGGCCCATACCCTAACCCACGATTTCTCTGTTAAACCCGCACCCCCCTTTCTCTTCAATCAGACGAACGAAAAAATAAAACAAACGAAACAAAAGAAAAAAAATGGCGAGCAAATTCTAGGGTTTCGGCGATCTCCTTCGATCTGAAAATTTAGGGCTTTGCCTTGTCGTTCGATCTGGCGAATCTAGGGCTTCACCTTCCCCTCGCATTCATTCGCTCGCGACCTCGTCGAACATCTGAAGTGCTCGCGGCTGTTTCGGTGAGTTTGATAGTTGCTTTGGCGTCAAACTCTAAAGTTTTCGTCTTCTTCTCGCCCGCGGCTGCTTCGATTTGTAAAGGTGAGTAATATTGTTTACTCACATCTGATTCGAGTCATTTTAAGGATTTATGACTTCTGAAAATTCGTGACTTTAGTTGCTTAGTTTCATGGCTATCATGGATTGATTTTTAACTGCTCGACTTCATCCATTAGAATTCGTCATTTAATTTTCTTTGGTCATTGTTCTTCGTTTAGGTGTTTAAGATGATTACTATTTTTGACTTGAGCCGACTTTGTTGGTCATCATTGTTTGTTCGATTTCGATTCGATTTCGTTCTTTGATTGGAACGATGTTTTCTTTTTGACTTGGGCTTGAGAAAAACTATTAATCTGAAACTGCTAGACTAATTAGATGTGACTTCATATATGTGCATATACACCATTGTATGTGTGTATGCATGTATCGTCGAGTTGACACTTACAGTTTTTTTTTTCTTTGTATATTGACGTTGAGCCACTGCCTCACCGTCTCGTACTTAAATTGGTTCATCATGCTGTCTGGTGGACACTTGAAATTTGTCGATATTGATTTCTTTTGTGACTTTGATCACTGGTACTGTTTCGAGCTCTTATACATGTATATATGCAGTTTAAAGCAGTAGCCTATTTGGTTTGTGTTGCTACTGTCTTCTCTGGTAGTATTACAGTACAGTGGTAGTTGAGTTTTGAGCATGTGAGCAAATCTCCTCCCTGAACTTGTTTGTTTTTGTTTGTGAGCAAGTTCACTTATCTACCTATGTGCTTTTGATATTATGTTTGACACTTGAAGTAAGATGGTTTAAATGACTGTGAGCAAACTTTCTTTTAAACCTCCTTTATCTTAGCAAATCTTTGAAGTGTGATCTGGGTTTTGTTTAAATAATTGTGTGATAAATATCTAATTATAAATATAAATGCATGTATATTAAGATTTAAAAGGCCTGTACATGTTGTAAACCTGCTCTGTTCTCCATTTGTAGTGAGTAACCTTTTGTTTTGAAACTTTAAAAATATGATCTTGTGAGTAAACTTATGTTGGTCCAAATTCTTCTTTGCTTGAATCTCTGAATGAAAGGTCATAGTTTTTTTTATAGAATAAATAGACATGTCGTGTTTTGAATTGCCTGGGAACACTGTTCCTCGTTTTCTTTTTTGTTTTCCTGTATCATTTAGTTACAGTGAAGTTTAAAAAAAAACCTTCTCCCCATTTCATTTGAAAAGAAATTGAATTGTAAAACAGGTAGGAGGATGTTAACAGTGCATCATGTTTCAGATTTAATCAAAGCAGAGCCACTGTTGCTTTTACTAGGAAAACTTTGGAAAAAAAAAAAAAAAGAAACACAGACATGTTTAAAGTCATGGTATACCGAGTAAAACCATATCAAAGAAAACCCAAACATTCTCTTCCTCTTTTCACTTCTGGAAAGATTTTAAACAAGTTAAAAAAAATGTTGTTTAACCTGTACCTTGATTTAGTAATAAAAAGAAGCAAAGAAGCTTGATTTATTTTCTCTGGAAGATGTAAACACAGTCACAACTCAAAGTATGAAAAGAAAAAAAATTCGAACCTCATGAATCTGAATTCCAGTAACGCCATTTGGATCACTATTAAAAATGATGTTTTAGGAAATAAAAATTCGAATTTTTCATTGAGTCTTTATCGAGATTTTTGGGTTTGACCTTTGCAGTTTCTACGCACTGTAGTGGCGAGGCAGTGCACGCGTGCGTGCACTGCAGCCACCCAAACTCGACAGTTTTGAATTGATATTTCTTTGCGTCGTGATGCATTGATTTTTTATACCATATTGGCAAGGCCGTACACGCGTGCGTGTACGGCAGCCAATCGAGTTTTTTGGTGGTTTTAAAGTGACAACTTCAATTGTTTTAAATTGATTTAGTCGAGTTGATAAATTGTTTATTTATCTCTGTTGATGTTTTAAATCTGCTGATTTATTGTTTAACACTGTTAAGTGTTATATTTTCGTTATCCGGTTTCTTTGTTTAAAGAGTCGGATAGACGAGAATTATTGTGACTGTCGTCTATTTAAATTATTATTGCCTCTATGCACTAATAAACTGGTTTGAATTAGACTGACCTGTGTATTATTTTCTTTTGAATATAATACTCGGGTCAGACCGAGTATTTTTACAGCTTGAAGATTTTCGAGCAGCGAAGTTAGAGAGAGAGAGTAAAGAATCATTTTTAGTTCAGAAGAAAATTGTATTTTAGAAATTCCGCTGTATCAGTATTAAATTGTATAAACTCTGATGTATATAAAAGATTTATAGTAATGAAATAAATTCTCATTTGTTTTAATTCAGTGTTATTATTCTGTGTTTCTATGGCTGATTCTGTTTAAACCTTATAAACTAAATAACAATTCGTCTTTTTGAACGTTTCGAGTTGGTTTAAATACCGACTGGAGATGGTCAAAAGGGGGAATGTTACATAAATCATCACAGCATATCAACAATCATATCACAGAATACTTAAATAAAATTAAGTATTTTGAGGAATCCAGTCGGATCCCTCCAACCTGTTTCCCTGCATCCATAGATGTTAGCACAATACCAATTCCACTTCGAGGTAGAATATCGCGGTATATGGGTTTTATAAAATCATCCGCTATTATGCGGCGCATAGGGTCTCATCCGCTATATAAATGCGGGAATATCAACAACTCCAATATATACATATGCCAATATATATATATTGGTATATACTACTATATATAGTATAGCACATCAATCAATGCAATCATCCAATCAATTATTTAAATTTAACCATTTAAATTTAAATTCAACTGAGTGAGATTAACTCACCTTTGCTTTTTAATTTGCCATCCTATCCATCTCGACTTGTTTTCATGACCTTGAACAACATTAGATTATTTTATTAATATTCGAACTAATCGAGAAATCAATTGCCGGTAAATAAATTTAACTTACCCAAGAATTTAAATTTTTACTAATGATTTAAATTTTAATCCCATCTTCCCATAATAAACCATGTTCTCAATAACTAAATAAATTTAATAAGTTAAAACAAATTAGTCTTCTTAATATATTATTTAAAATTGTGGCTATGTATTTTATAAATATTTGAACTAATTGATGATAAATTTCCATTTAAATAACTTTAATTAACTAATTATTTCATTTGAACTAACCAAACAATCCATTAGATTTAAAACTAAATTTCCTCTAATACCTTATTTTTAGTACTAAAATAATTAAATTAGTTCTATTAAATAAAACTACCTTTATAGTATATATATATATACCGCATTTGAATTTCCCAACTTACATATTAAACTGAAACTGCATAACAGTAACTATTAAAATTTCGACATTAACAAATTTTATCTTCGAAGGCTTACATAATTTCATATATGCAGTAATTTAATTTGATTAAAAATCAAAAGAAATAAACAGCGATTACCTCAAAGCTACTGAAACCCTAGCCACTACCGAGCTCGGAACGTCACCGCCTCGACCATCACCCGAGCCTTCGCATCTGCCCTTCACGCGTGCGCAACCCAAAATGTCTCCACCGTCCCTTCAGCATCACCATCGTGAACTCGCAAGACCCTAGAATCATTGCGACGTCGCCATCGCCAACATCCCCTGGAAACCCACTCGCGAATGCGTGCCTCACCGATACCACTACCCTCATCGCGACCCTCATCCTCACGAGTCGCCTGAAAGCCTGCCTCCAGCCCATGCTGTCGCCCTTTCACGCAAATCTTGAAGCCCCAAATCAAGTAACCCTAGATCGAACAAAGGCCTATGCTCTGTTTGAAACTCGCGACACTGAAGTTTTTCTCAAAGGAAGACGAATTTGTTTCGATTTGAATAGGAAGTGTGCGGCCATTATATATTTTTCTCTTTGAACGATGGATTTGTTTTGATTTGAACGAAAGAAAAGGATACGGGGCCATGCTTTGAAACGAAGGGGTAAGCTTTGCACGATCTCTTCCCCGTGTTCCTGGGCGTGATTTTAGGGAGATAATATGCTGATGTTTGACTTAATTTAAAACTTAAATTTGAATTGAATTCGATTTAAGTTCAACGCGTTTATGTGTCGTATGCTCGCATAACCACTCCGAAAAATACGAGATTTGAAATCCGATAATAATTCAATATTACGGACACAATGGAACTGGTTTCGTCGAATTCCGAGACTGTGCCTCGGAAGGCTATTTTTAAATTCAATTCAAACGATATAATTTCAAAACTGAACAAAATATTCTGAAATCAAATTTTGAAAGTTCTATTATCTTCAGTATTACCAATATAAATTTTACAAGCCTTTAAATTATTTTTAACTGGCTCAAAACTCTCGATTCAACATTTTATCCAATTTTTAATTGTCTAATTCAATAATCTATCATCCAATAAATACTGTATATTTGAAAATTAATTTAAAATTTAACCTTCGAATATTTAAAATAAATTAAATATTCCCATTTCAACTATACAAAAATTCCGGGTCGTCACAGCCTTCCACCATTTTCGATGACAAGCTGCAGTCTACTACCCCACGTCCAAATCAAAGCTCCATTCGTTGAATCGACGACCACAATCCCCTAAAAAACCAACCCTAGTTTACTGCCCCTGAGGTTGAGCCTCCTAAAACATCACAGTTCACCAAATCGAGTCTATAGCATCGAATCCAACATCCAAACAAACTCAATGGACTTTGTTTCATGATTTTTCGTTGAGTATATATATAGTTCTTGAATTTTGAAGTTTTGGATTCCAAAGAGGAAGCTCCATTTTTGGTTACAGGCAACACCATATAAGAAGAAGGAGGTATGGTAGCCATGTGATGGGGGTATTTGCATACATGAGGAGTATGGCATGGGTATGGGCAAGCATGGCTGAATTTAAGGAATATATATATTATTTAATTTTAAAATATTCATCTTTAAACGTCCAAAAATCTCGAACTCCAAACGAGACGTGCTACCTGGAATTTTATATGTTATACCCCTATTCCGAATGCAATGGAACTAGTCCAAAACCCTAATTCGATCATATGTAGAAGATAGCTTTTCAAACCTAATTATTATATTAAAGTTCCGAAATTAATTTCTACGCATTTCGAACTCACACAACCAAACGATACGTCTGATTACCATGAAATTCGACGACATATTTTAATTCACTATTACGGATCTAATGAAACTGGTTTCGTCAAAATTCAAGACAGTGCCCTGAAAGGCTAATTTCAAAGATTTAATTAATGTTTTATATTTTCGATCTATTTATATTTGTAAATAAATTTGCAAATTGAATTCATCAATATTATCTATTTATTAAAAGGAGTTAAATGAAATTATTAAATCCATTTAATTAATATTTAATTCATGTTTACACAAAAAAGGGCAAAAACCTCCAAGTCATAGTAGTAGAGCTGCGAATAATGTTTTCAGTATAGAGCTATTGTTTGATGAATTTTTGTTGCGGATGATTGAGATAGAAAATAAAGAATGTGCAATAAAGAATAAGTAAGGGACTTAAATGTAAAAAGACAAAGATTTTATAGTGGTTCGGCCTGAATGTGCCTATGTCCACTGTTCCTCTTTTATTATCTCTTTCATTTCTGATTATAAGTACAAGCTTTGAATATAAGTAAACATTCTATTGGAACTAAGAGTTTTCCCTCTCAAAGTTATCTGTCATTATTGATGAGTGCTTCACTCTTTTCCAACCTCCTTTCTTATAATGCCATGTGCCTGGTATTTATAGAGTGAGGTTATGATAGGAGTGCAGCTGAGTACATAGCCTCTGAGATTTGGTTCAACCTTCCTTCCCTTGCGATTTGGTTCAACCTTCCTTCATGTGAGATTTGGTTCAACCTTCCTTCCCCTGCAATTTGGTTCAACCTTCCTTCCTTTGGGATTTGTTTCAACCTTCCTTCCTTTGGGATTTGTTTCAACCTTCCTTTATATGAGATTTGGTTCAACCTTCTATTCTCTGGGATTTGGTTCAACCTTCCTTCCATTGGAAATGGTTAGATGTTTAGTAGTTTGATTCCTTATTGGACCATTACTCATGCTTCATGAAAATAAGTGCTTGCCAGGACTTAAACCCGGGTGGGTTGGCTAAAAGGCGCAAGTCTTTACCATTATGCTACACATGTTATCATGCCATTACCCCTTCATTCCAGGTCAGAATTGAATGAGACTTGAACTGGTAGCTGTGTATCACTAAGTAGAGTTTTCCAATGCCCTTGAATGTTCCATGTGAGAGAGAAAATTAGTAGTTCTCCAAAGTGGGACCCATATAACTTAGACAACGGGCTAATGTTAAGATGTTCGTATCTTTTAAACCGTTACTCGAACTGAGACGCGGTTTCGACCTAGGTCCATATCTTAATCTCGAGATTACTTCTAAACTAGTTTTGGTCTATTCCAAGATAATGACAATTTAACCCTCGACTCTTCATATTCACCATGTAGTGGGCGGAAATGCCCATAACATTTGCCCCCAAAAGCATACTTTCATGAATGCAAAGTGTGCTTTGTCCGATCAGGGGTTGTCTTACTTGTCTTTCAGCCGTCATTTTGATGTATGACTATCCGTTTATTATTTTTGTTTCCCTAAAGAGTTTTCCTTTGCTAGTTCAATGTTAGGCTCGGCTCTGCTTAAGGATGGTGTGGTGATTGTCTCTAGCCGTCTTTGATTAGTCTTTACCTGGTGGGATTCTGTTTTCCCGGGCTTGGTCTTCTTGCTTCGTACTTTGAGGTTCTATAGTGTGTGAACCAGCCGATGTATACTTTATGGTATTGTTCTCGGATCTATTGACGTGGCATTCTATTTATGTTTATTGTATGGGTAAGTCTAGTGATCACGACCTATCCATCCCATGCGATTGCCGAATTTGCATATTTCTCAGTGAACTTTTCTCCACTTCCACGCATGCACGTATGAGATTAATTATTGATGGATTTGGTAGAGTAAGAATCTCCATTGAGGGGTACTCATATGTAGGATATGTAATGTGGTGCCTTTGAGTGAAGGCTGACAGTTTCTTCCCTAGCCTATGCTTTGTATCTTTTGTATGGACGTTTGTACATAGACATGTACATTTTGTAGGAGCTTTAATTGGGGTCATTATGTCTGATTAGGCTTAATTAATTGCAATAGGTTTGTGTTGCATCTAGTCTGGTAAGGTGGTAATGTTTGGAGCAATTCCTTGTTCTTCTATTAGCTTTTCCTGGACTTGCCCCCGGGCACATTTGTACAAGATTAGCTTAGCCAATTTCCTTGGTAGTTTGCCTGCTGATATCTCATGAATATGTTTGGAGTTGACTACTGGCAAGCGATAATAAGGTAGATGTCGGGTTTGAGCGAGTGGTCCTAGCTCTTTTGAGTGGAGCTCAAGGAAATTTGTCGGCATTGTGAATTAGGAGTCCTATTGCCGGTCCAGTTTATGCCGATTATCGTAGTCAGATGCCTCCGGCGTGGGGTGTTTATTGATGACATCGGCTTGCTATCTCTACATTGGTCAGGTAGAATCAACCTTTCAACTCAAATGTCTCGTTAGCTTTGGCGGTAGAGGATCATCCTATTCTGTTGACTTTACCTACAAGTTTAGGGTCCTTTCGGGCCTAGTATGGTCAAGGACTTTCATCTTTGCCTTAGAATTAGTTACAGACTATTAATGCATTTTTATTTGGAATTTTACAATAGATATGTGGTAGAGTCATCCCGTGTGTCCTTGGGATTGATTTATTAGGTAAAGGTATCAAGCTATTTGTGTTAAAATAGACTTTAACGTGAAGTAATTACATTCGGAAGGTTAGAGATCGAATCACTTCTGTTTAGAGAGGTCCTTATCATTCAAAGTGATTCCCTATTACTAAGGTTTAGAGATTAATTTGGGGGACGTGGCAGTCCACAAATATTCATCACATCCTCCAGAGCACTCTCTAGCGACGTTGTCAAAAGTCGGCCGGGACCGCTCATTATTTGTCTGGGTTTGCCCCCAGTTTGGTTGCTTCTCACAACATGCTGCCTTGTATCATGAATAGGTTTTAAACTTGTGACTTGAGGTCATGATTCCAATGTGCTATTACCAAGCTGAGTGGTAGTGTATGTGTATAATCAAGGGGTGAGGTGGTGCTATGCCCTCAAGTATTTTTTTATGATTGAATTTAGCTTATCTTACAAAAGTTAGTCATACCTTTGCACCGAATTTTTCTCAGGTTCCATAAGTGTGCTCAGCTTTAGGAGAATCCTTACAGTTTCTTGAGCGAAGTTGGTTGGAACGGATATTCCAATTCTTTTGGCAATGTTGGATTGATGTTCCACTATCTCTAATGGAGTTGAGTCGATGCTTCGTTTCCTCTGGTGGAGTGGAAGAGAAGGAATATCCTGTTGTGGTTAGCAGAGTGAAATTCATATTCCTACTATCTGTATATAATGCCACAAGGCTAAAAGAAATTGTTAGAAGCTTCTAGTTTAACTACAACGAACTATATTCTCTCTCAAGAGAGTCCTTCTAAACTTATGATTCGTGGCACGTAAGTTACTTGCCTTGATTGTCGATTTTGGTGTCATATGGTTTGTCAGCCCAACCTATGTTCCAAGGGAGTGTAACTTTTGGGACTGCCGTACTTAAGATTTAGAGCCGGGATTCGCACACAGTAACTACCCGGGTCATTATGGCTTGTACCATGAGTATTATTCGATTTACTGTGACCCGGCTAGCATGGGTGCCGATCGTCAACTACGAACTATCCCTGGCTGCAGCCATGCCTTAATCGTGGGATTTATTATCGGTTCGTAGTTGCTGGTGAGTCGAACGCCAATGATAAACTGCCTAGGCCATAATCGTGCCTAATCCATGGCTTATAGTTAGTTTATCATTGCTGGCTAGGGGGTCGATTGTCAGCAGTGAACTACCTAGGAAATTTTCATGCCCTTAGTCATGGTTATCTTGCTTTCACTACTGCCGACGAGAGCTTGCGATTGATCGCAATAGGAAAAATATCAGACAAACAATCGAGCAAAACATCAACTTTTATAGTGGTTTGACCAGATTATGCCTACGTCCACTGTCTTTCTTTTATTGTTTCAGGTGATACATGCTTTTTACAAGCCGAGAGAAGTTACAACGGAGATGCTGGAGATTCCTTCCTTTCCCAAACACCTTTTTCATCAACTGTCGATGGAATGTAAGCTCCATTGTGGAGATCCTTATGAACAACAAATGGTCTTTCCCAAACTGGATCTAGTGCGTCTGGATGGGGAAAGACTTGCTTGAGAACAATATGTCCCTCTTATAACTCTTGGGGCTTCACCTTAGATTTGTATTGTATTTCCACTTTCTGTCTGTGTATGGCGGTCTTGAGAGCGGTGTGATTCCTTCTCTCCTCAACATGTCTGGCCCCGTATGCTTAGAGAAAATAGAGTATGTCCTGTTGCTATTTTGTGGGAGGCTTGGTAAGCCCGCAGTGCCGTAGGTAATTCGTCAACCCACGCTCCTTTGGATTCATCTAGTTTTTTCCTTAATTAGCGTTTTCAAGACTTTGTTGACAGCTTCAATCTACTCATTGGCTTTGAGCATCTCCTATTATGAGTCAATCCACGCTAGGCTTCAAATGCATTTATTCTTTGAGTTACTCAAGCTAGATTTGTGCCTGGATGCCCGACTGGTATGTCATTGCTAGGGAAAGGGGTGGTCGTCAGTAGTGAACTGCCCAGGCTAGAGCTCTTAGTCATGGCTATCTTATTTTCACTGCTGCCAACACATGCTTGTGATCAGGTTATGTAGTATGCCTGGTTTAAGATGTTCTCTTGGATAGGAATTATCGCTTGGTATTTTTGTAAGACTTTGTGGAACCTAGGAGCCGATGGCATTGTCCTGAAATGAGAACAACCGAGTTAGATAAAAATGAAAGAAAAGGTTTGTTATGGTATCTCCTTTGTAGGACCATCTATTGTCATGCGTATGACATGTTTATGCGAGCAGATCGTGTGATTGGAGAGTTCGTCATAAGGATTTTCTGCAAGTACTCTATTTGATAACGGGGGTTTTACCAGGCCAAGATTGCCAAGATTCTTGTTTGGCGTTTTAGTGCTGCCTCCTAGCAGTCATTGGTCTAGTCATTTTGTCAGGTTGACTCCGGCTAGTTTGGTGGACTTATAGTGGATGTCCCAAGTGTACATCCTGCTATCCTTAGTTCTTAATCAATTTGAATTGTGTTTTTTAATTATTGGATCATGATGGAGTGATGAAGCTAGTATCTTAATTGGTGACTGCAATATCCTAGCGATTTACTATATATATTGCTGATTCGGATTGAATTGTGATATGAGGAGTAGTGGTGGTGGTTATGGATATCTCTCGCCATTCTGCTGCGGGCCAAATATGTTGGAATTGTTGGAGCTCGGTCTTTCAAATACTTTCTGTATAAACTATTATGTTATCCAAGTTCTCGGCGGATGTCGTTTCCATCGCGTCCTCTTCCTTACCCTTTGAGGTAACACCATACTCAAATGGATGGCTTCTCTCTGATCATTGATCATTCGAGCACCGAAGGCAGAGAGTTGTATCTCTTCCATTTTGCTATAGCATTTGTACTACAAGCTGTGCTAGCTACCCTAGGTGACCATATATCTGAACTCCCGATAGTGATGTTTTATCATCTTTATGTGCCTTGCTGACCCAATGGAGTGGTCATGCATAGTTGTAGGGGCTAGTTTGATTTTTTATCTTTACTTCATGTAGCGTGTAAGCACTCTCGGGTCGATCAGCACATGCAATGGATTTACGAATCCTTCATTCACCTTTCTCCAAGGATGGAGATCCAAGAGTAGATGGTAGAGCCCTGCAATAGCTTAAGGTTGATTAGAATGAAAGAAAAGTAATTATATAGTACCTTCTTTGTGCCTCCCGCTTATCAGCAAGTGTGGAGATGTTGGCAAGTGTCTAGGGGCCCGGGTTAGCCCCTTATAAAGGTTTGTAGTGGGCACTCAAAGGTTTTTTTCCCTGGAGGGTGGACTAGTAACTCTTGGCCTTATCTCCTTCTCTTTTCATATTTGTTGAACATATCCCTAGGTAAGGAGAGCTATATTATTTGGGTCCTGTCTAGTACGCGTTGGATTGGTGATGCCTTCGGGCATGATAAGAGTGACGAAGTGTCGAGCTTGTCATATCTATACTTTGAGTATCAATCACCATGACTTTGGTCTTCAAGTTGTGATATTTCGATCCATGAGTGGGATCTCGATTGCAGTATTTTGATTAGATGCTGGATGGATGAGGGCTGTGGTTGGGGTTCATATGGTTAGGCGGAATGCCCCCCTGTGTTCCCTAGACTGGGCTTCCCTTGTATTACAATGTTAAGGTTGAATACTTTCATCTGTCTTAAGCATGTCAAGAGTTTATCCACCAAAGCTTTATGTTAAGCAGTGAAGTGTTTATTGATTTAAACCACAACTATTTCGAAGTTATGTCCGGTAATTTTTAGCACGGGGAGGTTGGTAGACTATTCTTCCGTCCTTCCACATCTGGATTGGGTGTACTAACAGTAGTTGTATTCTTTGTAGTAGAGTTCCTTCGCTTAGGAGGCATGTTGGAAAGTTGTTCTCCTGCGCTTTCTTGAAGAGCTTGTAATTTTCAAGGGACAACAATTCAAGTTTCGGAAAGGAAGGGGAGGTTTTGTAGTTTCGAAGGATTGATGGCCCAACTCTTAAAAGAAAGAGAGAATCTCTAAAAAGAGAAATATAGTTTCTCAAAACAATGGTCTCGGATCTGGAAAGAGAGTAAGGTTTCCTTGGGTGATGGAAACAATGATCTGATCAGTAATGGGAAAGTGAGTTTGAATAACTTCAGACTTGAAAAGTGAACATAAGTTTCTTTTGGCCAAGAAAGAATGTTTTTAGATTTGAATGGGGGAAAAGAGATATGGTTTCTTATTTCCAAGACATAGTGATTGCGGATCTGGACAACAGAAAAGAATTTGCCCAAAGTGACTTTTCTTAGATAAAAGAAGGGAAATAGAGCTCCTTATTTCAAGGAATATTGGTTGTAGGTCGGAAAAGTGAAGAGGAATTTCTTATGTTAGAGAAATAAGGAACTGGATCTAATGAGGAACCAGAGTTTCTTATGTCAAGGGAATAATACTTTTGGATGAAAAGATAATAAGATATACAATGATTTTTAAAAAATGAACAAAATTTTGTTTTGGTAAAAAAAAACTTTTTGAAATGAAAAAAAGGAGATGTGATGATTTCAGATCTAAGAAATGTAAATGTTTACTTTTTTTTTGGTTCAGAAACTGTGTTTGCACATCTAAAATAAGAGAAAAAAAGATAGAATGATTTCAGATCTATGAAATAAATTAATGTTTCTTTTTTATTAAGAAACCGTGTTTGTAGATCTGAAATAAGAGAAAAAAGATAGAATTATTTCAAACCATAAGAAATAAATAAATGTTTCATTTTTCTTAAGATATAGTGTTTGTAGATATGAAATAAGAGGAAAAAAATAGAATGATTTCAGATCTTAAGAAATAAATAAATGTTTCTTTGTTCTTAAGAAACAGTGTTTGTATATCTGTAATAAGAGAGAAAAGTTGGAATATTTTCAGATCTTAAGAAATAAATAAATGTTTCTTTTTTTGTTAAGAAACAGTGTTTGTAGATCTAAAATAAGAGAAAAAAGATAATGATTTCGTATCTATGAAATAAATAAATATTTCTTTTTTGAATGAAATTGTTGGTGTAGATCTGAACTGCTAGAAAAAATGATACAACATTGGGTTGTATAGTCCCATATTGTGAAATAATTTCAACCCCTTGCTCCAAGGCATGTATATAAAGTAGGCTATATAATATGAATTGTGTGTCTTCTTTCATTGTGATTAATTGGTGTAGTTGGATTTATCAGCTTGGAAGGATAAATTCCAATAATCTAATTAATCTTCTGGTTGGTTGTACCATTTCTATTATTGATCTTGATGTTTCTGTCCATCAGTGTTGCTGGATTTATCAGCTTGGAAGGATAAATTTCAAATATTTGATGTCAGAGTTTTTCTACGCATTAGTGTTGCTAGATTTATCAACTTGGAAGGATAAATCCTAGCAATCTGATGTTAGAGTATCAGGGTTGGCGTATAGAATGGTGTTGAAAAGTATGAAATATTTCACCATTTCTACTTCTGATCTTGATGTTTCTATCCATTAGTGTCGTTGGATTTATCAGCTTGGAAAGATAAATTTCAACAATATGATGTTAGAGTTTTTCTGCGCATCAGTGTCACTAGATTTATCTACTTGGAAGGATAGATTCTAGCAATCTAATGTCAGAGCATTAGGGTTGGTGTATAAAATGGTGTAAGGAAGGTATGAAAGGAGAAGGACAGTTTCTTTCTTTATAGAAACATGAATTTAGATCTGAAAAGGGAGATCGTTTCCTTTTCTCATAGAAACAATTATTTCAGATCTTGAACAATAAAAAGATAGTTTTTTTTAAAACAATGAATTTGATTTGGAAAAGAAAAACATATTGTTTATTTTTCACATAAAAAAATTATTTCAGATCTTGAATAGAAAAAGATAGTTTCTTTTACAATGATTTAGATCTAAAAAGAGAAAGATTGTTTCTTTTTCTCATTGAAACAATTATTTCACATCTTGAGCAATAAAGAGATAATTTTTTTCCTTTTTAGAACAATGGTTGTAGATTTGAAAATTTGAAAGATTGATACTATATTTTTTTTTGAAATAAAAGATTATTCAGAGCTGAAGAAGGAAAAGAATGTTTTTTTATGAAAACAGTGATGGTAAATCTGAAAAGAGAAATAGATTTCAGATCTACAAAGATTGGGAAGAGAGTTTCGCATGACAAGAAATGATAATCTCTAGTATGAAGATTAGAAACAATAGCGTTTC
Source organism: Allium fistulosum (assembly GCA_030737815.1). Taxonomy (NCBI): domain Eukaryota; kingdom Viridiplantae; phylum Streptophyta; class Magnoliopsida; order Asparagales; family Amaryllidaceae; genus Allium; species Allium fistulosum. Next base: position 1,271,513,184 of record CM060901.1, on the reverse strand, counting down.
TAATTTAATCGAAACAGTAGTTTTGTAACGACCCGGTATTTCGTGCCATTCGCATCCGCACATGTCAGACATGAATTGTTCAAAATATCAGATTGTTAATTTATATTTGGCAAAACTCAGCATATACAGTAAATAAATAAATCACAGAATCACAAACACAGAGTAATATAATAATAAGCAGTGGAATAGATAAATAGTAGTTCATGAAGCTACTATATAAACAACAGAGTTTGAAATACAATACAACGGAATATCTCAAATACAATGTAGTCTCGAATACAAACAGATGACAAGTCTGAACAAAACCACCGGATAGCTGAAAGCTGGATAGACACAGATGGATCTCCAACTAAAGCTCCAACTCCAAAGGTGAGTCTTAAATGCATTGACACTCAGTCTGACCCGAGCATAAAGCGAAACATAAAACACTCGAGTCAGGATTAACATTCTTATATAAATAAATTCAACTCAAGTGAAATGTCAACTGAAATACAAGTAACTTAAAGGATAGTTGGGATTTCCATCCTCTAAGGATCCGTGGAACTATCTACTATGTAGTAATATACGCTATTATAATATGTCTATAGTAAAGTAAACTATTAAAATAGCGTTAAGGCCTTACTCATATCCCCCTTAACACATTTTATATAATGTCATAGTCTATACAGATACTGTAAACTCCACTCGCAAGTGGGCTATCAGGGAGCACTCCATAGGTACGACACAAAACTAACTCGTAGAAGGCGCGATAGGGCATGCGACACGGCACTCGAGGCAATGCCAGAGTAGATATACCGTTTGCGTATCCGGACCGGTGGTAACGCATAGTAGCTACTACCGCCCACCTCGTGACACACTCCCAAATCAAAGGGTGCACCCAATCAAATCACAAAAGCAATAGAATGGTACCGAAGAAATGCGCCCGATCGGAGGAATGACCTCGCTTAGCCCGGCGTGGCTCTTGTTTTAGCCGCATCAAGCTGACTCACGGGAGTCAAGGCTACGTAAATATCATACTGAATCATCACCAAACCATCCTGCTTCATTCTGGAATCTCCACCACGTACACAGTTGTTAAAGTGGTTTTCGGTATTGGTAGAGAGTATGACAATATCCGATCCCGGTCTCTTTAACAACCAAACGTTATTGTAACACCGTGGTCATTTCATTTCAAATAGTTCATGATTCATATCAAAATATCATATCATTTCAAACTATATCAATTTGGTATCATTATACACTTTAAATCATATTCATTTCCAAAATCGTAACACTTTCAAAATTATAACACTTTCAAAATCGTAACACTTTTGAATTCATAACACTTTGGAACCATAACACTTTGAAACCATAACACTTTGAAATCATAACACTTTCCACCTAAACAGTTTAGATGTTGAAACTAGTATATATATTAAAATACTTTATAAATTAAAATAGTTTATATATATAATAAAATTAGTTCCTCCAATTTCGCAAATCAATTTAAATCATCTTAAATTCCAAAATTCAATTTGAATCAATTCCAGTTTAACCATTTCAATTTAAAGTTCAAAGACTCAAGTTTAAATATTCAAACATTTACAATATAAATTTCATTTATATTTCAACATTTAACTTTAAATTTATCCAAATTCGAAATTATTCCCTTAACCATTTTTATAACAATTTATTTAAATCCCAATATATATATTTAAATCAATATTAAATATTCAATCTCAATTTTATTCAAAATTGAGAATATTCATTTAATCACTTTTTTTTATCCAATCAAGTTATAAATCAAAATTTCCAAAACCTCAAAATCAATAAGTTCAAATAAATCCTTATTAAATTCAATTATTAACCAATTTATATTCCAAGTCGACATTAATTCATCTTCCCAACCTTTATTATTAAAGTTAAGAAAAAACTATTTTAAAATATTAATATAAATCTAAATAAATTCTTAAACATATTATAAACAAATTAAATTAAATTTTATTAAATTAAATCTTATTATTAAATTTATATTATATTAAAACTTATTTTATATATTTTAAAATAGTAAAATTATAAGTAAAATCTTAAAATTTATAATTTCAAAACTAACTTAAAACTTTAAAATTTTCAAAACATAAAAATTTAAAATAATTTTTTTTAAACCTTTATACAATAACACACACACACACACACATATATATATATAACATCTTAAAATCAATATTCATTAAACCATATGTTTCTTTTCAAAACCTTGGAAATCATTTTCAAATATATATATATATATATACCAACGGTGTTTGTATATAATTCTCTATCCTATGGTCAAGTGATACATATATTTATCATTTTAATCCGCAATTTTAAATATATATGGGTATATATCATTTCAACCAGCAATCCAAAATTCAAAGTCAATGAAAATCGCTTGGGTTTATCATTTCAACCCATAACAATTTCCTCCTATTCTACAAAATCATTCGGGTATGTATCATTTCAACCCATAGGGAACAAGGAACTTGCAGAGTGAGAACAGTTATGATAATAATATAACATAATAACAACAGGCATATATCATCAATGATAAATTAAATAAAATATAAACAACAGGATATGGTGTCATATCTCACAGGTGAACAGTTTCAGATAATAGCATATCATATATAGCAATTATAAAATTAACAGTTCAATTTTTAACAGCATATTTCAATTGTCATTTCAAGTGAAATCAAATTTATTAAATATAAGCATGTTAATCGTGAGTGATTTCTCACCTTTCGAGGCTAAAGATATTCGACAATGAAATGGGTTACGAATCCAATCACAAATTCCAAATCAAAGCAAGATTGGCACGAATTCGACGAACATATCTGATAACAGAAATCGATAGGAACAAATCAATTTAGCTTGATATAAAATTTAAATGAGATGTATATTATATTATTATTTTCTTTAAACCCAAAATTCAATTTAAAAATACATATACATTTTAAATAAATCTTAAATTTAAACATATATATATATATATATTGAAATCAAACATATATACATATTATATTTTTAAATCAATGTATATATACACTTGTTTAAAATGCCAGATACTTATTATTATTATTATTATTATTATTTATATAGAACAGAGAAACATAGACTTTATAATACATACTATATGCACATCACTCAATATACTTAGATATTTATATACTCCTAAACTTTATAAACTTACTCATAAAACCTCTACAGTTCAGATATATGGAAACTATTATATATCTATATATATAACAGATTATACAAACTTATATAGCTTTTACATATAAACAGATCTTATATACATATAAACAATATAATATACAGCTAAGAATATTTGAATTAATAAAATACAATAAAGTATATATATTTATACATATATATTAACACATGTAAAATCAGATATATATATACACACACACACTTCAGAAATCGAGACATATATTGACAGTAGAACCTATACTAAACTCATGTATAGATATAAACAATTATATAGACTAATATATATTATTTTTTAAACAATATCTATATCTATTTCAAAACGACAATACCATATTCCTCTCAGAACTTAAATTTTCAAAACAACAAACTGTATATAACAGCTAATAGAACAACAACCTACGTTTTAAAGTATAATATATATAGGTATAATACTTTATAACACAACATACTGTACTTGTATATTATAATATATATGAGTTGGCATAATACATATAAAATTCACATATTAAAATATACATATATGTATTACCTTTGGATAAAAGCATGTAGGCTGACAACTTTAAATATCTTATATAACAAATATACAAACATACACTGCACCCGTACATATATATCTCTATATATATTTGTATATGTTTATAACAACCGATATATATATATATATATATATAATATAACTAATATATATAACTACTAACTGTGACAAGAGGTTTATATGAAACTTTATAGAGTCATATTTATATATTCTTATATAGACTTGAGTATATAAATAAACACATATATACAAACAAATATAAATATATATACCTTATATATATATCAGAGAAGTTCGGCCCAAACAGGAAGGCGGAGTGTAGTTGGGTGGAAGAGGGGAGATGTTGTCAGGTGGCCGCGCTCAAGTGGGGCAAGCCCACATGGGGATGTGTACAGGCAGTTTCGGCCGAGCAAAAAGGAGGATGTGGTGGAGGAGAGAGGATATGGTAGGCCGTTGGAGTGGAGGTCGGCTGCATGTGGATCTCGGCTGGCTTTTAGGTCGAATTGGTGGGATGGAGTGTCGGTTAGAGGAGAGGGTGAGCTATGGGAAAGAGGGGAAGAGGAAAAATGGGTCTCGGCTTGGGCAAAGAAGATTAGCTGGTGTGTTATAATTTTTTTATATAACTTTATAATATAATATAGAATTGAAGAGAAAGAATGGATCACAATGAAACAGAGAGAGAAGATCTGCTAAACGTATAGACTTTTCCTTTTTATATAGTAGTAACCTTTCCTTTCCAGAGTGAAATAACCGAAAGCAAATTTAGTAATATGTAGGTTTCATTTGCAGGACCACTGTATAATAAATTGAAATGATGTGATGGTGACTGCTGGCATTGAATTCTACAATTAATAAATGCCGTTGGCCGTTTGAAATTTTAAATGGACACATAATATCAAAAGTTAAAATGGGGAACCGCTACGGGTACCCGTTTCGCGGGATTCTCCGTCGCTGAAAATAAGATAAACGAAGCTAGAGAAGTCCAAATTTGATGAAACGAAAAATGACGTCTCACTCAGAAAATAATTTACATTTTTATTATATAAAATATTTAGATTTCAAAAATATTTTATTATCATCAAATATTAACTGATTTAAATAAAATTACATAATAAAATAAACTTTCATATTATCTGATGAAAATTTACTATTTGCTATGTTTATATAAACATATTCCAAATATCAAATTTTTATTTCCAAATTTGATTATTTAAAATTTCACAAAATTTCAGTTAATCACGTTATTAAAATCATTAAAATTTACAGGTCGTTACACTCTCCCCCACTCAAAACTTTTCATCCCCGAAAAGGGAGGAGATAGGGCATTAGAAACACCCGAAAGAAAAGATAGATTGAAATACCAAATAAAACAATTAATTTAAAACCATACAGACTTCATTTGTTTAAAAATTGGTTTATATCCAATTAATTGATTCCAATTCATTTTATTTAATCAATCAAATTTATTGTGTTCACATTTGATTGATTTCATTTTCATATATTTTTATTCAATTGATTTGTTTCCCATTTATTAACATTTATTACAAAAAATTTCATAATAAAATTTGTTTTATTTTACTCATCTATTAAATCTATTTGATCAACCATAGTTAATTCCACCTTAACATTCAACTTCAACTATTCAAAATCATATAGATTTCAATTTTTTTTATAAATTAATGGTAACGACCCGACTTCCTATGCCCAGAAAGTCGCATCATTATGAAGAAAGAAAGGGGTAGAAAATAGAAAAGAAGAGAAGAAAGAAAGAAACAACAACAACGATCTCACAACGGAACGAATAAATTATATTAATAACATAAACTATTACATAGTATACAACAATTTACAGAGTTACACAGCATATACATCACTTACTAGACAGTTATAACCATCTGTCTAGACATTACAACTCAAATACAAGACAAGACACTATCACAGATATCAACACAGCGGAATACTATATCTACGAACGCCGAAGCCTCCTGCTCCATTGCTCCTCCAGAATATTCGTCAAAGCTAAACCTGAATCCCTTGGCTACTCGTAAAAATTTGAGTACCCAAGAGTTTATAAAACAGAAATAAACACTTGGGTCAGACATGGGTCTGGTGTGAGTAACAGGTTAAACTTGCTTAACTTCAAAACCTTTAGAAAGAAAAAGTATCACGTAAGACTCCCCACAAATAAACATGGGTAAGTTTTTACCTTACGCTAACCAAAACATTTGATAGGAAATCTGATTTTATTATAATAGGGTCTAGGGTTTTCAAGTAAAATATAGAAATAGCTGAAATGCTTACATCTCACATTCCAACATAGTTGGGCACAACTAATACGTACGGCACTTATTGGAGTTTGGATTCCATACAATGGCAGGGCTACTAGGGTACCGCCCGTCACAGTACGTGGCCTAGATCACCGTACCGAGGAGTACGCCCGCTCCCCTGCAACACAAAGCCGGAACCATCCCTTACTGGATAATCCCGAACAAGATAACCCCGTAGTTGGCGCGACCAACCACACACTAAGCCGAATAAAAAGAAAAGGGACCTCTAGACAGGGATCTATCTTGCTCTCAGTGGGTGCTACCCACGAAGCCTTGCTGCACCTCCCCTGTTTTAGCCATTCCCGGTTGATGAGGCTTGAGGTTACGATTACCTTTAATCAGAACATATCACTTAGAATGCTCATCGTCCGCCTGACGATGTGCTGAAAGCATTCAATCCATACAAGTTCGTTCCGGGTTCGAACGAAACCGAAGGCATTATCTCGTTACACTCGTTTTGGAATCACCCTCAGAGTTAACGACAATAACCCTTGCACTCTGAATCTTCATCTTCACTTGAGATTCACGACCTATCGTTAATTTGGATCGATGTGGTATTCGGGTCTCCAGACCTGGAATCCCGGTATACGGAAACCCGATCCCGGTCTCATCGAAATCCAAAACGTATCTTTTAAAGGCCAAGTTGTTTTAAGGTTAAAACAATTCAATTCTTATCTATACTACACACAGATAGATAATTCACAGATTCACAATAGATAATCAACATTATCATTTTAAGCAGATAATCCATATCATCATCATTATGCAACCAAAGCATCCAAATCATACAGTATCAATTATCTCATATCTGAGATCTCAAACCATTCAAGGTAAACAATATCATCCATTCATAAGCAATGATTTATTAATCACCATCTATAGTTAATTTAAAATGAATTAAATTAAATACTTCATCTCTAATTAATAAAGTAAATTAAATTAATTACTTCCATCATTATTAATGTATCAACCCGGGTTTTTCCTACACGAAAAACCGGACCATTTGAGTTAAGAAGAAGAGGTAGAAGAAGAAGAAAAATAGAAAACAACAACAGAATCTCTCATACGCAGCGGAATAAACTATAATAGGTAATAACAGATCTTTACACAAAAAGAAATCTATATCTGTTTATATATACATCATTCCAATACATCATCAGAGTACATCACATCAATATCATACAACTGGACAGTAATCATAACTTGTCCTCACAATCTGAATACACAGCGGAATATATAACTCAAATACGAAAGTACGTATCGCCATCCAGCTCCACAGCATCATTTCCTGTAATCTATAATACTCGGTCTGACCCGAGCATCATATAAAACAATACCCGAGTCAGTCTGGAATACCAGCGTGAGAAAATCACACTCAATTGATTATTAAAGTTTCAAACCCTTTGAAAACAAAAGCATCTCGTAAGACCACGCCACAAATAAACATGTCGGGTTTTTACCTTACGATAGCTAAAACACTTTTTATCAAATTCCTCTGATATTATAATAGTGTCTATATACACATACTTATTAAAATAGCTGAAATTGTTACATTATTAAATTCCAGCATACTAGCCACAAAAGTGGGTAATACAAACAAATACCGTACAAGGCACGTAGGAAAAATGGATTTCCAACGAATGACTAGGCACTGGGGTACCACCTATCACAGTACGTGGCCTAGATCACCGTACCGAGGAGTACGCCCGCTCCTCTGCAACACAAGGCCGGAACCATCCCTTACTGGATGATCCCGAATAAAATCACCCCACGGTTGGGATCAGCAACCGCACCACTAAGCCGAAATAAAAAGGGACATCTAGACAGGGATGACCTTACCCTCCAGTGGGAGCTACCCACGAAGCCTTGCTGCATAACCCCTGATTTTCAGTCATTCCCGGTTGATGAGGTTCGAGGCTAAACGATACCTTTTAGAGAACATACCCCTTAGAATGCCCATCGTCCGCTGACGATGTTTCGCAAGCATTCGTCCATACAAGTCCGTCCTGGGTTTGAACGGAACCGAAGGCACTATTCCTACTACATCCATTTTGGAAATATCCTCAGGATTAGTAGCGACTAGCCCTTGCACTTCACAGCTCCAATCTTCGACTCCGAACACGTTACACGAAACGTACAAACCGGATCGAAGTGGTATTCGAGTCTCCAGACCTAGAATCCTGGTATACGGAAACTCGATCCCGGTCTCTTCGAAACGATCAGCGCATTGACCAATATTGATAGTCGGTTATTTAACTATCAATTAACATCCACAAGCAACCATCACACAATAAATAATTTCCCACATTATTTATTTGCCCAAATATCTTTCCAAGATATATTTCCAAATTTTCAAACTCCTTTTGAAAACAATTTCAAAACAGTTTCCGCTTACGGAATACATTTCCAAATATTTATTTCTCTGAAACACCAAGTACAAAACACTTAGATTTTAAAATAATTTAAAAACACTTTATTTTAAATATATCTTATAACATTGAAATTAAACTACTTTAGTACTTTATTAAAAATATATACTTTAAAATAAACCACTTTATAAATATAAACTAAATTTCTCCTTTTAAAACATAATAGCAAATCACTTTTATATAATTACTACAATAATATATTTTTTTAAAATACTTACTTTAAAAAGTTAACATTAAAAAATAATAAATTTTCTAAAACATGCTTTTTAAAACATATTAAAACTTTTAACTTATATTAAAAACTACCTTGAAAACGTACTTGGCTATCCAGAGAAATACACTTCTCATTTCCATCCTTTAAAAATAAATCAACATTTATTTTAAACCAATTCATATCCCTTTATAAATTCCCACCTTGAATTTATATTTTCTAATATCCACTGATATTTTATTTTACTTTATAAACCCAGTTTATAAATTCCAAAATCTCATTTCTCTTCTAAAATTCCAATTTTAAACAACTAAATCAATTTCCAACTGATTTTCCAATTTACTTTACTGTACTTTGAAATAAATTTCCTTTACTACTTCATTTATTTCAAAATACAATAACTTTTAGATTTATTTCTTTATTTGAGTTAAAACCCTTTTTAACTGAAAATACCAATTTTAAACTTCCAAAATTCCTTCTTTAGCCTTTAATTAAATTTAATCCTTACATTCAAAATAAATCCTTTATTCTTTAAATTTAATATCACTTTAGTTTAAAGTTAATATTTCCCTTGTTATTTCGAAATTCCCTTATTCCAATTCACTTGAATTATTTACTTAAATTTTACTCTTTTATTTCTTTCAAAATCTAATTCAATATATTTTGATAACTCCTTTTATTGAAATATTCAATCCAACCATATCATCCAATATCTCAATCATCAATAAAATCATCACAGGATATCAATATTCATAGAACAGCATATTTAAACAAAAATTAAATATTTTGAGGAATCCAGTTGGATCCCTCCAACCTGTTTCCCTGCATCCACAAACGTTAGCACAATACCAATTCCACTTCAAAGTGGAATATCGCGGTATATGGGATTTATATAAATCATCCGCTATTATGCGGCGCATAGGGTCTCATCCGCTATATAAATGCGGGAATATCAACAACTCAAATATATACATATGCCAATATGTATATATTGCTATATACTACTATATATATAATATAGCATATTCAATCAATGCAATCATCCAATCAATTATTTAAATTTAACCATTTAAATTTAAAATAAAATTCAACTGAGTGAGATTAACTCACCTTTGATGTTTGAAATTCCAATCCAGATCTCGACTTGTTTCTTCATAGTTTTGACCTTGTATAAATATTTATACGGTTACTTAATAATTGGACTAATCAAACAAATCCTATTATCCATTTTACAAATTTTAGTCGGCTGCTAAATTAATTTAAACTAAAAATTAGGTTTAAATTAAAAATATATTTTTTTAAACAGATTTATTACCTTAATACTTTGCCTTGAAATAAGTTAATAACTTTTAAAGTGTATGCTGGTAAATTTATCTTCTTTTGAATCTACAAATAAGTTACCATTTCATAAATTGAATTAACCAATAATTTGTTTTAGACTAATCATTGGGTTTTCAAGAAATAATTTAATCTTCAACCATAAATGTTTAAATCTGTAAAAGAATAGTTATTCTCCTGATTCCAGCAAATATGTATAAATAGATGAATAAATATACCTTACAGCCTCGATACCTCGCCAAGCCCAACATCACGCGACGTCTTCTAAGTCGCGACGATCCAAATCGATCGAACCATGAGTTCGACGTCACTGCAGTGCTTCCTCACGCGAGTGGTCCCATCCTCCTCGTTGTGCGCACGAACTCCACCTCTTCTGATCGCCAGCATCAAGATCGACCACGCGACCCCTCCTGTAGATGTCAAGCATCGCGATTTCAACTTCCCTTTCCTATCGCACTCACTTCGAATCAATTAGCAGTGGCAGTAAAAAGGGACTGTAGCAGGGCTTCGAAACAGCAGCAGAAAATATCGCGTAGGGCAAGGATGAGCCAACGATGGCTGATGGAATAGCTGAGTAGGCAGCGATGATTTTTCTCGAAGGCGTTAATTTATGGAACCCTAGTTTTCACGGGTTCAAGCATCACGACATGGAGATTGCTATTGAACTGTGACTTTGAAGAGAACAGATTTTATTTGAATTAATTTGAGAATAGAGGGAGGTAAAGGGGAAAACGAACGAAGGCAGCCTATTTTTCTTTTCGAACGAGATAGCTTCAATTGAATGGAACAACAGAGGGGAAGATGCGTGTTTATTAGGTAGGACACGTGTTTAAATTAGGCAATCTACAGTGACTTTCGAAATGAAAGGAGAAGATCTGATGTGAATTTCTTTTTAACTGGTCAATATAACTTATTATTTATATTTGAATTTCAATTAAATTTTCAGCGCATTTATCTATCGTTCGCTCAAACCACAACCCCAAACTCTACGAAAATTGAAATCCGATAATAATACAATATTACGGATCCAATGAAACTGGTTTCGTCGAATTTCGAGACTGTGCCTCGGACGGCTATTTTTAAATTCAATTTCAACGATATATTTTTAAAACTGAACAAAACTCTTTAAAATTCCATTTTAAAAGTTCTATCATCTTCAGTATTAACAATATAAATTTTCTGAACCTTTGAACTATTTTTAACAGGCTTAAAATCAAGATTCAATATTTTACCCAATCCCGATAATTAAATTTAACAATTAATTATCCAATAATTAATGATATTTGAAATTTAAGTTAATAATTATCTTTTGAATATTTAAAATTAATTAAATATTCCTATTTCAAATGCTCAAAAATTCCGGGTCGTCACATTCCTCCCCCCTTAAAAGAATTTCGTCCCCGAAATTACCAGTTAAGAGAAATGATTCGATACCCGTTCTTTTTCCCAATCCAAATAGTTTTAACAACTTTCCATAACAATTCTTTTATTAATGATACACTAATCATCATTTAACTTCCCAAACTTATTCATAAGTTCAACCCATTTTACTTACTTAACAATTCAAATTTAAATTTGAATTCAATTTTGAATTATCAAAATTTTCTCAAAATTTTTCTAACTCCCTAAATTTCCGAAAAATTTCGCCAGCGTCTCCTTTGCGCGGCTAGCTCGGTACAACTACAAAATGGCTCTACGGCCTCCCAATCTCAAAAAGAAAACAAAAAGCCAAGTGGCTGGATCCAAAACCCAATCAAATTTCATATAGAAATTCAAATACATACCTTTTTGTCGGGCCATTAAATTTTATCTTCTAAATCAAAAATCCCAATTATCCATTGCTTTTATACACCTGTATATCCTACTAAGCAATAATATCCACTCACAATTCCAAAGTCATTTTATCGACTTCTTTATAAATTTCCAATATTTGTTTTACTTAAGCCCGTACGATGCACATATATCATCCGTACGCAATATCACATTCGATCGCTCAATCGATCACACAATTCCACTTCCGAACTAGTATCGTCCACCCGACTTCCTAGTGCGGACTCAGATTTGGTTTCTTGATCAGAAACCGTCATTCTCCTTGCATAGCCACAAACTATGATAGAGAATATCCAGAATCAATCAACAATCCATATCCAAGTTCGCCGTTGAAAACCGAGTGAAAAATCCTGATTCGGATCGATAAAACTATCTCGAAATTCTGTGTTCGACATCTGGACCAAATAGCTATGCGAATAAAATAATATACGTACATCTTACGTATAAATTCCAATTGATTATTAGTTATATCAATTCTCCTTTATTCACATTCCTTTTTGATTGTTATCCCCTTTATTCACAACTATCCCATTTCACAACTTCAGTTTTAGTCTTCATTCAACTATTCACTTAGTATATATTTTTTTTTTCCATTCCAAAATTACTAAGTATATTTCTAATACCAATTTTCTTAAGAATTTCATTCTTCAATTCTTAAGTTCATATAAATTTTCTTATATTTATTTACTACTTCACCACTGAAGTGTATATATTCAAATCGAATTCCAATTTCATATGAATTCCAATTTACTTCAATTTACTACTTCATTTCAAATTTTTCCTTAAATTCAATTTATCTCCAACTTCCAAAAATTGAATTTTATTTATCTCGAAAACAATCCAAGTTAATTCATTCAATAACTATTTCTCAATTTATTTAAACCACTCCTCCGTTGAGTTCAGTTTCCATTCAACATTTACTTAAGTCAATAACTTTTTATTTTCCATTTAACCAACCCTTTAAAGTTTTATTTCCATTTTTCATTTGATTCTTATTTAATCAAATTCCATCCATTTATTTTAATCCAATTCCATTAACTAATTTATTATCTCATTAGTTCCTCCGCTGGTTAAAATTAAATACTTGCTTTTTAATTCTAAATATCACTTCACTTAATTATCTTAAGTTCAATTTATTTTATAATTCAAGTTTGGATTTATTAAGATTGCTCATCTTAGTCGTTTCCATTTGATAATTACAATTTCATTCCTATTAATAAGTTTTAACTTACTTACTTAAGACCTGGGACTATTCATTTAAGTCCATTTCATCTTTATAATCAAATTTCAAATTATTACACTTAAGAACTTAAGAATATGAATTTCTTTCCACAATTATAAGCATTTTACATTACCTTTATATCGAATTCAATTCGACTTCAACTTACTTACATTTAATTCAATTCCAATTCTCAATTTTATTTAACTTATCCTAAGTTAAATTCAAATATATTTTATTCACCTTCATATACTCGAATTAAATTTTAATTCCAGGATACAAATTTTATACAAGTTTTACAATTCATTCACCTTCAAGTTCTCTAACTCTTTTATCTACCAACTTATATTACTCATTGAGTTAATTTCATCTCATAATTATAATCCTAGAATTAAACTTTCATTTCCTTCTTATTTCAATCAACTTCATTCTATACTTTATATTGTTGATCCATTTAAATTTCCACATTTATAATTTAAATAGAATTTCCAGAATCCAATTGCTCGATTTTATTCCAAAACCATTTTGAATCCATAAATAACTCATACACATCTGGTATATCACATCAAATCCCAATTTCCAAAATAATCTGCTTTTACCAAACAATTTTCCCTTTGAATTTCAAAACCAACCCAGTTCACAATCATTTCCAATTTAAAACAGTTTGGTAGCAATTTCTCTTTTAGAAACTCGAAAATAGACATCGATGATGCTGCAGTCATCACCGAAATTATTTTCCAGCGACCGAAAGAGAATTTAATGCTTTTATCACTTTAAAACATTTCAAACATTTTTAAATCCCAAATCCCACCAGATTTCAATTCAATTTCAAAATATTCATGAAATAATATCACCATTATTTCCCCAAAACCTTTAAAAACTATTTTTAAATCCAAAGAAATTTAAACCTTTCCCAAAACTTCAAAATCCACTCAATTTTATATCCAAACATTACTCTGGAATTCTATCACATTTGTAATTCACATTTGTATATAAAGTTTATCCCAATTTATAAATTTCATTTATAGTCTATATTTCAAATTCCATTTTGTTATATAAATTATTCTTCAACTTAGGTTATAAGTTTCAATTTCTGATTCAAATTTTACACAATGATGATAATAATTTAATATCATCACTTTCTAACAACCAAGCAACCAAATACTATAATAATTTACAAAGTTATTCCTTTATATACAAAAATAATTTGGGCAAAATTATTTCATTCACCCTATTTAAAACAATATTGTGTCGAACTGTTCTATTCAAGTGTTTAGAAACCCCTTCGATACAGTTGTCCAGACTGTGCCGACGAAGGTTCATATGCCACTCAATAAATCAACCAACACAATATAAAACCATTTTTATATCCACTAACAAATACGCTCTCATATCTATTAGTACACTCAAAATTCCCACCAGAGCCAAGGTTATCGCTAGCCCTCGCTCTGATACCACTGTAACAACCCGGGTTTTTCCTACACGAAAAACCGGACCATTTGAGTTAAGAAGAAGAGGTAGAAGAAGAAGAAAAATAGAAAACAACAACAGAATTTCTCATACGCAGCGGAATAAACTATAATAGGTAATAACAGATCTTTACACAAAAAGAAATCTATATCTGTTTATATATACATCATTCCAATACATCATCAGAGTACATCACATCAATATCATACAACTGGACAGTAATCATAACTTGTCCTCACAATCTGAATACACAGCGGAATATATAACTCAAATACGAAAGTACGTATCGCCATCCAGCTCCACAGCATCATTTCCTGTAATCTATAATACTCGGTCTGACCCGAGCATCATATAAAACAATACCCGAGTCAGTCTGGAATACCAGCGTGAGAAAATCACACTCAATTGATTATTAAAGTTTCAAACCCTTTGAAAACAAAAGCATCTCGTAAGACCACGCCACAAATAAACATGTCGGGTTTTTACCTTACGATAGCTAAAACACTTTTTATCAAATTCCTCTGATATTATAATAGTGTCTATATACACATACTTATTAAAATAGCTGAAATTGTTACATTATTAAATTCCAGCATACTAGCCACAAAAGTGGGTAATACAAACAAATACCGTACAAGGCACGTAGGAAAAATGGATTTCCAACGAATGACTAGGCACTGGGGTACCACCTATCACAGTACGTGGCCTAGATCACCGTACCGAGGAGTACGCCCGCTCCTCTGCAACACAAGGCCGGAACCATCCCTTACTGGATGATCCCGAATAAAATCACCACACGGTTGGGATCAGCAACCGCACCACTAAGCCGAAATAAAAAGGGACATCTAGACAGGGATGACCTTACCCTCCAGTGGGAGCTACCCATGAAGCCTTGCTGCATAACCCCTGATTTTCAGTCATTCCCGGTTGATGAGGTTCGAGGCTAAACGATACCTTTTAGAGAACATATCCCTTAGAATGCCCATCGTCCGCTGACGATGTTTCGCAAGCATTCGTCCATACAAGTCCGTCCTGGGTTTGAACGGAACCGAAGGCACTATTCCTACTACATCCATTTTGGAAATATCCTCAGGATTAGTAGCGACTAGCCCTTGCACTTCACAGCTCCAATCTTCGACTCCGAACACGTTACACGAAACGTACAAACCGGATCAAAGTGGTATTCGAGTCTCCAGACCTAGAATCCTGGTATACGGAAACTCGATCCCGGTCTCTTCGAAATGATCAGCGCATTGACCAATATTGATAGTCGGTTATTTAACTATCAATTAACATCCACAAGCAACCATCACACAATAAATAATTTCCCACATTATTTATTTGCCCAAATATCTTTCCAAGATATATTTCCAAATTTTCAAACTCCTTTTGAAAACAGTTTCAAAACAGTTTCCGCTTACGGAATACATTTCCAAATATTTATTTCTCTGAAACACCAAGTACAAAACACTTAGATTTTAAAATAATTTAAAAACACTTTATTTTAAATATATCTTATAACATTGAAATTAAACTACTTTAGTACTTTATTAAAAATATATACTTTAAAATAAACCACTTTATAAATATAAACTAAATTTCTCCTTTTAAAACATAATAGCAAATCACTTTTATATAATTACTACAATAATATATTTTTTTAAAATACTTACTTTAAAAAGTTAACATTAAAAAATAATAAATTTTCTAAAACATGCTTTTTAAAACATATTAAAACTTTTAACTTATATTAAAAACTACCTTGAAAACGTACTTGGCTATCCATCCTTTAAAAATAAATCAACATTTATTTTAAACCAATTCATATCCCTTTATAAATTCCCACCTTGAATTTATATTTTCTAATATCCACTGATATTTTATTTTACTTTATAAACCCAGTTTATAAATTCCAAAATCTCATTTCTCTTCTAAAATTCCAATTTTAAACAACTAAATCAATTTCCAACTGATTTTCCAATTTACTTTACTTTACTTTGAAATAAATTTCCTTTACTACTTCATTTATTTCAAAATACAATAACTTTTAAATTTATTTCTTTATTTGAGTTAAAACCCTTTTTAACTGAAAATACCAGTTTTAAACTTCCAAAATTCCTTCTTTAGCCTTTAATTAAATTTAATCCTTACATTCAAAATAAATCCTTTATTCTTTAAATTTAATATCACTTTAGTTTAAAGTTAATATTTCCCTTGTTATTTCGAAATTCCCTTATTCCAATTCACTTGAATTATTTACTTAAATTTTACTCTTTTATTTCTTTCAAAATCTAATTCAATATATTTTGATAACTCCTTTTATTGAAATATTCAATCCAACCATATCATCCAATATCTCAATCATCAATAAAATCATCACAGGATATCAATATTCATAGAACAGCATATTTAAACAAAAATTAAATATTTTGAGGAATCCAGTTGGATCCCTCCAACCTGTTTCCCTGCATCCACAAACGTTAGCACAATACCAATTCCACTTCAAAGTGGAATATCGCGGTATATGGGATTTATATAAATCATCCGCTATTATGCGGCGCATAGGGTCTCATCCGCTATATAAATGCGGGAATATCAACAACTCAAATATATACATATGCCAATATGTATATATTGCTATATACTACTATATATATAATATAGCATATTCAATCAATGCAATCATCCAATCAATTATTTAAATTTAACCATTTAAATTTAAAATAAAATTCAACTGAGTGAGATTAACTCACCTTTGATGTTTGAAATTCCAATCCAGATCTCGACTTGTTTCTTCATAGTTTTGACCTTGTATAAATATTTATACGGTTACTTAATAATTGGAATAATCAAACAAATCCTATTATCCATTTTACAAATTTTAGTCGGCTGCTAAATTAATTTAAACTAAAAATTAGGTTTAAATTAAAAATATATTTTTTTAAACAGATTTATTACCTTAATACTTTGCCTTGAAATAAGTTAATAACTTTTAAAGTGTATGCTGGTAAATTTATCTTCTTTTGAATCTACAAATAAGTTACCATTTCATAAATTGAATTAACCAATAATTTGTTTTAGACTAATCATTGGGTTTTCAAGAAATAATTTAATCTTCAACCATAAATGTTTAAATCTGTAAAAGAATAGTTATTCTCCTGATTCCAGTAAATATGTATAAATAGATGAATAAATATACCTTACAGCCTCGATACCTCGCCAAGCCCAACATCACGCGACGTCTTCTAAGTCGCGACGATCCAAATCGATCGAACCATGAGTTCGACGTCACTGCAGTGCTTCCTCACGCGAGTGGTCCCATCCTCCTCGTTGTGCGCACGAACTCCACCTCTTCTGATCGCCAGCATCAAGATCGACCACGCGACCCCTCCTGTAGATGTCAAGCATCGCGATTTCAACTTCCCTTTCCTATCGCACTCACTTCGAATCAATTAGCAGTGGCAGTAAAAAGGGACTGTAGCAGGGCTTCGAAACAGCAGCAGAAAATATCGCGTAGGGCAAGGATGAGCCAACGATGGCTGATGGAATAGCTGAGTAGGCAGCGATGATTTTTCTCGAAGGCGTTAATTTATGGAACCCTAGTTTTCATGGGTTCAAGCATCACGACATGGAGATTGCTATTGAACTGTGACTTTGAAGAGAACAGATTTTATTTGAATTAATTTGAGAATAGAGGGAGGTAAAGGGGAAAACGAACGAAGGCAGCCTATTTTTCTTTTCGAACGAGATAGCTTCAATTGAATGGAACAACAGAGGGGAAGACGCGTGTTTATTAGGTAGGACACGTGTTTAAATTAGGCAATCTACAGTGACTTTCGAAATGAAAGGAGAAGATCTGATGTGAATTTCTTTTTAACTGGTCAATATAACTTATTATTTATATTTGAATTTCAATTAAATTTTCAGCGCGTTTATCTATCGTTCGCTCAAACCACAACCCCAAACTCTACGAAAATTGAAATCCGATAATAATACAATATTACGGATCCAATGAAACTGGTTTCGTCGAATTTCGAGACTGTGCCTCGGACGGCTATTTTTAAATTCAATTTCAACGATATATTTTTAAAACTGAACAAAACTCTTTAAAATTCCATTTTAAAAGTTCTATCATCTTCAGTATTAACAATATAAATTTTCTGAACCTTTGAACTATTTTTAACAGGCTTAAAATCAAGATTCAATATTTTACCCAATCCCGATAATTAAATTTAACAATTAATTATCCAATAATTAATGATATTTGAAATTTAAGTTAATAATTATCTTTTGAATATTTAAAATTAATTAAATATTCCTATTTCAAATGCTCAAAAATTCCGGGTCGTCACAATTAATCTTGCTTAAATCACTATTAATTAATTATCACTTAATTAATCAACCATTATCCAATTATTTAATTAATCATCCTTGATTAATTAACATTTAATTACATTCAAGTAATTAGCATTTAAATTAGTTTCACAAATTAATTACTCTTAACCACTTATAGTAATTAACCTTTAATTACTTCATTTATTAATTAACTTTAATTAATTACATTACTTCTTAATTAATTACATTAATTAATCACTTCATTTATTAATTATTCCTTAATTAATCAATTCTTTAATTACCTCATTAATTATATTAATTAATGATCCTTAATTACATTTTATCATTAATTACTTTATTTAAATTAATTACATTAAGTAATTAATCTTTAATTAAACCATAATTATTAATCACTATTGATTAATCACATTCAGTAATTAACTACCCTTAATTACTTCTTTAAATAAATTAATTATTCCTTAATTAATTTCTTAATTAATCCCTTGGTTAATTCCATTAAGTAATTAACTACCCTTAATTACTCCATTAATTACATCAGTAATTATCCATTAATTACTTGCCTAAGTAATTATATTTCATTAAATTACATTAAGTAATTATACTTCACAAATCATTAAGTGATTATCTTAAATTAATTAATATTAATTAATTAACTTAACTAATCAAATTAATCTCAATTAATTACAATGAGTAATTAATTTCTTAATTACTTCCATTAAGTAATTATATTTAAACAATTTTCACAAATGATTAACCTTAATTAATCAATCTATTTAATTATCAAAATTAAATCACATTACTTATTTAACCCAAGATAATGATCTACATTAACTATTAACTATTCTTTAATTATTCTTCTTAAATAATTAAACTTTATTTAACCATTATTAATTACAAATTAATTAATTCAAATTACCAATAAATTAATCTTTAATTTACTTAATTAATTAAGTACCTAACAATGACTTCAATTCATCCTTAATTACTTGATTAATTTATTACTAACCATTAATTAATAACCTTAACTTATTCTAATTAATGATCCTTAATTCCAAATTAATTAACCTTTAATTAATTTAATTAAACCTTAATTAATCAATTTTAACCCATAATTACTAAATTTATTAACCCAATCATTAATTAATTAAATTGATTAATTATCCTTTAATTTCCTTAATAACTTATTTTATCCATATTATTAAATCTTAATTATCTTTAAGATAACACTTTATTCTTATTAATGATTAAAATATCATTAATAAAGCATTCAAAACAATTTATCTTTAATTTACTTTTAAATTTCATTTTAAATTTAAGATTTAAAATGAAGACAAATTTAACTTCAACAAAGTTTTAAAACTATTTAAATCCTTTTAAATCACATGTTAAAGAAATATTTACTTAATTAAAGAAATTTAAGACTAAATTCATCTTAAATTCAAATCAATTAAAAATACCCTTTAAATTGTTTAAAACACTTTAAATTTAAAAACTTCTTTTTATTTCAAAAATTGAAATGCATATTAACTTTGATTCCAGATTAATCTTTAGATTTAGAATCCTATTTACAATTTAAAACTTCATTTTTAAAATTCAAACTACTTAACCCTTTTTTAAAATAGTTAAATCAATTCAAATTTTAAATACTTTATCTTATTTAAAACTGAGATTTTAACTTAAACTCCAGATTTTAAAAACTAGATTTAAAACTTATTTTTAAACTTTACTTTTTCATTTAAACTTAGCTTTTAAATTTTATTTTAAAATTTAAAACTGGAAAAAAAAAAGTCTCTGTTAAAACCTGTTACAGATAATTTACCGAGACACTCCCTCAAAACCACGAGAGTTACTTCGAGTCTCCACCCAAAATTCACGAGTCTCCTTCGAGTCATCTCCCAACCCAAAACTCTGACATGTACACTGCCGTGCACATGCACAACTGTGACGACCCGGAATTTTTGAGCATTTGAAATTGAAATATTTAATTTGTTTTAAATATTCAAAAGTTGAATTTTAACTCGAATTTCAGATATAAATATTTGTTGGATAATTTAATTTTGAATTAAACAATTGAATATAGGGTAAAATATAGAATCCTAAGTTTTGAGCCAGATAAAAATAATTTAAAGATTCAGGAAAACTTGTATTGTTAATATTGAAAGTGATGAAACTTTTAAAAATTGAATTTGGAAGTGTTTTGTTCAGTTTTAAAATATATCGTTTAAATTAAATTTAAAAATAGCCTTCCGAGTCACAATCTTGGAATTCGACGAAACCAGTTTTGTTGGGTCCATAATATTGAATTAGTACCGGATTTCGAATTTCGTAGCTTTCGGGATTAACATGTGATCGTACGAGGTATAAACGCTTAGACGAGAATTATCGATCTAATTTAAATATCCTCATCTGGAAGGAATCAAATCAGCAGCCACCCTGTATTTCCTTTAGCCAACCTACCTCTATTGTAGCCGACACATAGAAACAATTTTTCACGCGAACATCTTTTCTTGTCTCCTCATTCTTTCTTTACAAAGGCCGACAAAATCAAAGATATTCGAAAGCTTCACAAAACAAAAATAATGGCCAGTTAAAATCGTGAATCTCCTTATAACTTCCCTTCTGTTCGAATTTTGGAAATCAAAAGGGATTGAGTCTCACGTTTGTTTCAATTCGAGCTCGTCCCCCCTTCTTCTCGAATCTATGAATCGATCCTCAGTAGGCCGACGCTTCCTCGTTCAATGCGAATCGCGAATCAATCATGGCCTGAGTAAACGACTTGTTGTCGTCGTAGGAACTTCTCGCGTGGGATGTTGAGCGTCGTCGCTCGAGACGATGGAGTGAAGTCGCGCGAGTTAGGGTTAGGCAGTTGGATCTGTTATAGCGATGTGGAGCTTGTATAGGATTGGGGTGGAGGTCTCGAGCTTTGGGGAAGCATGCAACATCAACAATTGGAAGGAGCAAGGTGAGTTCTCCGGTGAAGCCTCTAGACCGAAGCGAGGTTCTGGTAAATCCTCTTTATATTGTAATTAGTAAGTAAATTGCTGTAATTAGGATATTTGTATACACATATAAATTTGAGAATATAGGATAAATTTACCGTTAAGATATATAAACAGAGATATATATATATCTAGACAAGGATTTTGAAAAGAAAATTTATAGGACATTTCAAAATCAAAACTTTATATGACAGATGAAGTTTCCTTTTTGCAGTAAAGTAGATAAAGCAATTTTGTTTTATTTAATTTACAGGTTGGGAAGAAAACCTTCTTAATTTATTAGAACTTAATATATATCCACTTACTGTTTCGATTTAAATGTAAATATTTAGGAGGTTAACCTATTTAATTAGCCTATTCTTTTATTCTATCATAGGGATAATTTAATTATAAAAAAAATTAAATTAGTTTGAATATAATTTTTAGTTAATTAAATTATGAATTAATTAAATTATAAAAAGGGAAAAAGGGAGAATTAGTTTAAAACTAATTAATAGTTAAATTTAATAAATTGTTTGACTAATTCAAATATTTATAAATTATATAAATATTTTCTCCTATTAGTTATTTCAAAGGAAATGGGTTGATGATTTAACTATTTTAATTAACTTATTTAAGTATTGAGGTACTGAGGATAATTTGTTAAAGAAATTTGGTTTAAAAATCTAAAATTAAATTATAAGTTAATTAAATTATTTAATTAGAAATTAATTGTTCGATTTATTCAAAATATTAATAAATCGTGAATTGTGTATACAAGGTCAAAAATTGGGAAAACCAAGGCAATATTGAAGTGGAGTACAAATAAAAGCAAAGGTGAGTTAATCTCACTCAGTTGAATTTAAATTTAAATGGTTAAATTTAAATCATTGATTGGATGATTGCATTGATTGATGTGCTATATATATATATAGTAGTATATACCAATATATACATATTGGCATATGTATATATTTGAGTTGTTGATATTCCCGCATTTATATAGCGGATGAGACCCTATGCGCCGCATAATAGCGGATGATATTTTATAAAACCCATATACCGCGATATTCCACTTTGAAGTGAAATTGGTATTGTGCTAACATCTGTGGATGCAGGGAAACAGGTTGGAGGGATCCAACTGGATTCCTCAAAATATTTAATTTTGTTTAAATATTCTGTGATATGATTTTTGATATCCTGTGATGAATTATATGGATAATTGGATGTTATGGTTTGGTTGGACCAATTTGGATATACTGAGTTATCAAAATCTCTAGAATGGAATTTTGAAAAGAAATAAAAGAGTAAATTTTTAAGTGAAATAATTCAAGTGAATTAGAATGAATTAATAATGAATTGGAAATAAAATAAAAGTGATTGCAAAATTCTAACAATTTGGAATAAGAAGGAATTAACAAGGGAAATAATAAATTGTAAAGCTTAAGTGATATTATTTGAAAGAATAAAGAATTTATTTTTAAATTTAAGGATTGAATTTAATTAAGTAATAAAGAAGGAATTTTGGAAGATTAAATTGGTATTTTCAATTAAAAAGGGTTTAACTCACAATAAAGAAATAAATCTTAAGTTATTGTATTTTGAAATAAATGAAGTAAGCAAGAAATTTATTTCGAAGTAAAGTAAATGGGAAAATCAATGGGAATTTGATTTGGTTGTTTAAAATTGGAATTTAAAAGAGAAGTGAGATTTTGGAATTTATAAACTGGGTTTATAAAGTAAAATAAAATATCAGGGAATATTTGAGGATATAAATTCAAGGTGGGAATTTATAAAGGGATATGAATTGGTTTAAAAATAAGTGTTGATTTATTTTTAAAGGATGTGAAGAGAAGTGTATTTCTCTGGATAGCCAAGTACGTTTTTCAAAGCAATTTTAAATATAAGTTAAAAGTTTTCACGTTGTTTAAAAAGGCATGTTTAGAAAATTTATTATTTCTAATATTTAAATTCTAAAGTAAATATTTTCCAAATCTATTATCGTAATAATTATTTAAAGGGTGACTAGTATTTTATTTAAAAAGGTGAAAACTTAGTTTTATATTGTATAAAGTAACCTTATTTTAAATATTCTTAAAAGTATTATTTTTAATTAAGTATTAAAGTAGTTTTCCAAATTTAAATGTTAAAGTATAATTATAATAAAGTGTTTTAAAGTTATTTTAAAATCTATAGGTATTTTGTACTTGGTGATTCAGTGGAAATAATTATTTGGGAAAGGTATTCCGTAAGCGGAAACTGTTTTGAAATTGTTTTCAAATGAGCTTTGAAAATTTGGAAATATATCTTGGAAAGATATTTGGGCAAATAAATAATGTGGGAAATTATTTATTGTGTGATGGTTGCTTGTGGATGTTAATTGATAGTTAAATAACCGACTATCAATATTGGCCAAATGCGTTGATCGTTTCGAAGAGACCGGGATCGAGTTTCCGTATACCGGGATTCTAGGTCTGGAGACTCGAATACCACTTCGATCCGGTTTGTACGTTTCGTGTAACGTGTTCGGAGTCGAAGATGGAGCTGTGAAGTGCAAGGGCTAGTCGCTACTAATCCTGAGAATATTTCCAAAATGGATGTAGTAGGAATAGTGCCTTCGGTTCCGTTCGAACCCGGGACGGACTTGTATGGACGAATGCTTTCGTGACATCGTCAGGTGGACGATGGGCATTCTAAGGGATATGTGCTATAAAAGGTATCGTTTAGCCTCGAGCCTCATCAACCGGGAATGACTGAAAATCAGGGGTTATGCAGCAAGGCTTCGTGGGTAGCCCCCACTTGAGAGTAAGGTCATCCCTGTCTAGATGTCCCTTTTATTTCGGCTTAGTGGTGCGGTTGCTGATCACAACCGTGGGGTGATTTTACTTGGAATTATCCAGTAAGGGATGATTCCGGCCTTGTGTTGCAGGGGAGCGGGCGTACTCCTCGGTACTGTGATCTAGGCCACGTACTGTGACAGGTGGTACCCCAGTGCCTAGTCATTCGTTGGAAATCCATTCTCCCTACGTGCCTTGTACGTGTTTTGTTTGTATACCTAGTATGCTGGAATTTAATCATGTAACAATTTCAGCTATTTTAATAAGTATTTGTGAATAGACACTATTATAATATCAGAGGATTTTATAAAAAGTGTTTTAGCTATCGTAAGGTAAAAACCCGACATGTTTATTTGTGGCGTGGTCTTACGAGATGCTTTTATTTTCAAAAGGGTTTTTGAAACTTTAAAAATCAATTGAGTGTGATTTTCTCACGCTGGTATTCTAGACTGACTCGGGTATTGTTTTATATGATGCTCGGGTCAGACCGAGATAAACAGGTTCAGGATATGATGTTGTGGAGCTCAGGAGACGAGCTGGATGCCGATACGTACTCCCGTACTTGCTATTATTTTTCCACTGTGTATTCAGTTGTATGTTATGGATGTGATGTATTCTGATGATATATTGTATAAACAGATATATTTTTCTGTTTGAGTAAAGATCTGTTTTGTATATATTATATTTTATTCCACTGCGATGTGAGATTCTGTTGTTGATTTTCTGTTTCTTCTTCTTCTACCTCTTCTTCTTTAACACAAATGGTCCGGTTTTTCGTGTATGAAAAACCCGGGCTGTTACAGTGGTATCAGAGCTTAGGCTGGCGACAACCTTGGCTCTGGTGGGAATTTTGAGAGTATTAATAGATATGAGCGCGTATTTGTTAGTGAATATAAAATTGTTTTATATTGTGTTGATTGGTTTATTGAGTAGTTTATGGATTCTGGTCGATGTGTGGGACGCCACAACATTGATAGGGATCTCTAAACACTTGTATAGAACAATTCGACACAGTATTGTTTTTAAGTAGGGTAAATGAAATAATTTTACCCAAATTATTTTTGTATAAAAAGAAAATGTTTTGTAAACTATTCTAGTTAATATATATGGTTGTTTGGATGTTAGAAGTGATAATATGGAATTATTATCATTAATATATGGAAACTTAACTAGAAATTGAAATTTATAACCAAAGCAAAGAATAAAATTTTATAATAAAATAAAATTTGAGATATAGATTACAAATGTAATTTATAAAATTGAAATAAACTTCATATACAAATGAGATTTGTACTTTAAAATAGAATTCCAGAGAAATGTGGAAAATAAATCGGAATGGATTTTAAGTTTGGAATTTTGGGAAAGGTTTGAAATTCCTTGAGATTTGGAAATAGTTTTCAAAGAGTTTGAGGAAATAATAAGTGGTATTATTTCAGGAATATTTTGAGTTGAGTTTGGAATCTGGAAAGATTTGAAATTTAAAAATATTTGAAATGGTTTAAAGAGATAAAAGCATTTAACTCTCTTTCGGTCGCTGGAAAATAACTTCGGTGATGACTGCAGCATCATCGATGTTCATTTTCGAGTTTCTAGGAGAGAAATTGCTACCGAGTTGTTTGAAATGGGATTTGTTTGCGAACTGGATTTGGTTTTGAAAATTCAAAGGAATAGTTGAATTGCCAAAGAATTTTGGGATATAGTTGATTTCAAAGGGAATTTTGAAATTTTGAAAATTTGTAAAGCTCTGGAACTTTATTTAAAATGTTTATGGGATAATGAATAAATTTTGGACACTTACAAAATTCAAAGTAAGTAAGGAAATGAAAATAAGTTAGAATATAAGCAATGAAGTGTAAACCATTTAAATGGAACGAAATAAGAATGTATTGAAAGTGATGGTGGGTGAATGAATTGAAAGCATTTAAATTTGTGTTGGAACCTTATAAATTCACTTATGGAAGTATATAACATGCATTGTTTGTTGAATCCATGTTTTAGCAATTTAAATTTTAGTGAAATGTAAATAAACTTTGGATATGTGGCACTTACATGTTGTAATTGAGTTAGTACAGGTTCAGGGAAGCCGGTTGGCTGAATCTGATGGCACAACATGCTAAAATAAATAACTGCTTGCTTTAAAATGCTAAAATAAGGTACGCTTACGCAAAAATTTAAAATAGGAGATATGAACTGCTTATATTGATATATACTATGATTTCCGGCCTGAGGCCGATGTATATATATATATATTTGTGCATCCTGCGATATCGCAGAAGTCCCTCCGTACAAGGAAGACTCTGCCAAAATTTTCCGTAAATTTTGGGAGTTAGAAAATTTTTGAAAATTTTTGGAAATTTTCACTAACAACAAATGAATTAAAATTTGTTAAACAAATAAGGTTGAAACTGAGTATTGAAATCTATTTAAAATGTGAAAGTAAAGTAAGTGAAATCGAAGGAGCTAACGAAAGTAAAGCTTGCAAACAAACTTTTAATTGAGATTTAAATTAATTAGTAAGTGCAACTAATTCAATATTCAAAGTGGAAGATAAATTGAATTCAAGTGGAAATGTAAACGCAAAAGTGGATAGAAATGGATAGGAACTTCAATAGTGAAGTGAAAATATGTATAAGCAGTATGTAAAATGTTTATCTTAAACTTAAGAAATGAATAGTGAATTCTTAAGAAAATGTGGTACTGAAAGTATGCTAAGTGAATAATTGAATTAAGGTGAAACTGTAAATTGTGAAATGGGATAGTTGTGAATAAGGGGATAACAATCAAAAAGGAATGTGAATAAAAGAGAATTGATGTAATTGGTAATCAATTGGAATTTATACGTAAGATGTACGTATATTATTTTATTCGCATAGCTATTTGGTCCAGATGTCGAACACAGAATTTCGAGATAGATATATCGATCCGAGTTGGAATTTTTCACTCGATTTTCAACGGCGAACCTGGATATGGATTGTTGATTGATTCTGGATATTCTCTATCATAGTTTGTGGCTATGCAAGGAGAATGACGGTTTCTGATCAAGAAACCAGATCTGAGTCCGCACTAGGAAGTCGGGTGGACAATACTAGTTCGGAAGTGAAATTGTGTGATCGAGTGAGCGATCGAATGTGATATTGCGTACGGATGATATATGTGCATCGTACGAGCATAAGTAAAACAAATATTGAAAATTTGTAAAGAAAAGTATAAAATGACTTTGGAATTGTGATTGAATATTATTGCTTAGTAGGATATACAGGTGTATAAAAGCAATGGATAAATTGGGATTTTGATTTTTGAAGATAAAATTTAATGGCCCGACCAAAAAGGTATGTATTTGAATTTCTATATGAAATTTGATTGGGGTTTTGATCCAGCCACTTGGCTTTTTGTTTTCTTTTTGAGATGGGAAGGCCGTAGAGCCATTTTGTAGTAGTACCGAGCTAACCGCGCAAAGGAGACGCTGGCGAAATTTTTCGAAAATTTAGAGAGTTAGAAAAATTTTGAGAAATTTTGATAAGTTAAAATTTGAATTCAAATTTAAAATTTGAATTGTTAAGTAAGTGATATGGTTTGGGGCTTATGAATAAGTTTGGGAAGTTAAAAGATGATTAGTGTATCATTAATAAAAGATTGTTGGGTATTGTTAAAACTGTTTGAATTTGGAAAATAGTTAACGGGAATTGAATCCTTTTTCCTAACTAGTAATTTCGGGGACGAAATTCTTTTAAGGGGGAAGGAATGTGACGACCCGGAATTTTTGAGCATTTGAAATTGAAATATTTAATTTGTTTTAAATATTCAAAAGTTGAATTTTAACTCGAATTTCAGATATAAATATTTGTTGGATAATTTAATTTTGAATTAAACAATTGAATATAGGGTAAAATAGAGAATCCTAAGTTTTGAGCCAGATAAAAATAATTTAAAGATTCAGGAAAACTTGTATTGTTAATATTGAAAGTGATGAAACTTTTAAAAATTGAATTTGGAAGTGTTTTGTTCAGTTTTAAAATATATCGTTTAAATTAAATTTAAAAATAGCCTTTCGAGTCACAGTCTTGGAATTCGACGAAACCAGTTTTGTTGGGTCCATAATATTGAATTAGTACCGGATTTCGAATTTCGTAGCTTTCGGGATTAACATGTGATCGTACGAGGTATAAACGCTTAGACGAGAATTATCGATCTAATTTAAATATCCTCATCTGGAAGGAATCAAATCAGCAGCCACCCTGTATTTCCTTTAGCCAACCTACCTCTATTGTAGCCGACACATAGAAACAATTTTTCACGCGAACATCTTTTCTTGTCTCCTCATTCTTTCTTTACAAAGGCCGACAAAATCAAAGATATTCGAAAGCTTCACAAAACAAAAATAATGGCCAGTTAAAATCGTGAATCTCCTTATAACTTCCCTTCTGTTCGAATTTTGGAAATCAAAAGGGATTGAGTCTCACGTTTGTTTCAATTCGAGCTCGTCCCCCCTTCTTCTCGAATCTATGAATCGATCCTCAGTAGGCCGACGCTTCCTCGTTCAATGCGAATCGCGAATAAATCATGGCCTGAGTAAACGACTTGTTGTCGTCGTAGGAACTTCTCGCGTGGGATGTTGAGCGTCGTCGCTCGAGACGATGGAGTGAAGTCGCGCGAGTTAGGGTTAGGCAGTTGGATCTGTTATAGCGATGTGGAGCTTGTATAGGATTGGGGTGGAGGTCTCGAGCTTTGGGGAAGCATGCAACATCAACAATTGGAAGGAGCAAGGCGAGTTCTCCGGTGAAGCCTCTAGACCGAAGCGAGGTTCTGGTAAATCCTCTTTATATTGTAATTAGTAAGTAAATTGCTGTAATTAGGATATTTGTATACACATATAAATTTGAGAATATAGGATAAATTTACCGTTAAGATATATAAACAGAGATATATATATATCTAGACAAGGATTTTGAAAAGAAAATTTATAGGACATTTCAAAATCAAAACTTTATATGACAGATGAAGTTTCCTTTTTGCAGTAAAGTAGATAAAGCAATTTTGTTTTATTTAATTTACAGGTTGGGAAGAAAACCTTCTTAATTTATTAGAACTTAATATATATCCACTTACTGTTTTGATTTAAATGTAAATATTTAGGAGGTTAACCTATTTAATTAGCCTATTCTTTTATTCTATCATAGGGATAATTTATTTATAAAAAAAATTAAATTAGTTTGAATATAATTTTTAGTTAATTAAATTATGAATTAATTAAATTATAAAAAGGGAAAAAGGGAGAATTAGTTTAAAACTAATTAATAGTTAAATTTAATAAATTGTTTGACTAATTCAAATATTTATAAATTATATAAATATTTTATCCTATTAGTTATTTCAAAGGAAATGGGTTGATGATTTAACTATTTTAATTAACTTATTTAAGTATTGGGGTACTGAGGATAATTTGTTAAAGAAATTTGGTTTAAAAATCTAAAATTAAATTATAAGTTAATTAAATTATTTAATTAGAAATTAATTGTTCGATTTATTCAAAATATTAATAAATCGTGAATTGTGTATACAAGGTCAAAAATTGGGAAACCCAAGGCAATATTGAAGTGGAGTACAAATAAAAGCAAAGGTGAGTTAATCTCACTCAGTTGAATTTTAATTTAAATGGTTAAATTTAAATCATTGATTGGATGATTGCATTGATTGATGTGCTATATATATATATAGTAGTATATACCAATATATACATATTGGCATATGTATATATTTGAGTTGTTGATATTCCCGCATTTATATAGCGGATGAGACTCTATGCGCCGCATAATAGCGGATGATATTTTATAAACCCATATACCGCGATATTCCACTTTGAAGTGAAATTGGTATTGTGCTAACATCTGTGGATGCAGGGAAACAGGTTGGAGGGATCCAACTGGATTCCTCAAAATATTTAATTTTGTTTAAATATTCTATGATATGATTTTTGATATCCTGTGATGAATTATATGGATAATTGGATGTTATAGTTTGGTTGGACCATTTTGGATATACTGAGTTATCAAAATCTCTAGAATGGAATTTTGAAAGGAAATAAAAGAGTAAATTTTTAAGTGAAATAATTCAAGTGAATTAGAATGAATTAATAATGAATTGGAAATAAAATAAAAGTGATTGCAAAATTCTAACAATTTGGAATAAGAAGGAATTAACAAGGGAAATAATAAATTGTAAAGCTTAAGTGATATTATTTGAAAGAATAAAGAATTTATTTTTAAATTTAAGGATTGAATTTAATTAAGTAATAAAGAAGGAATTTTGGAAGATTAAATTGGTATTTTCAATTAAAAAGGGTTTAACTCACAATAAAGAAATAAATCTTAAGTTATTGTATTTTGAAATAAATGAAGTAAGCAAGAAATTTATTTCGAAGTAAAGTAAATGGGAAAATCAATGGGAATTTGATTTGGTTGTTTAAAATTGGAATTTAAAAGAGAAGTGAGATTTTGGAATTTATAAACTGGGTTTATAAAGTAAAATAAAATATCAGGGAATATTTGAGGATATAAATTCAAGGTGGGAATTTATAAAGGGATATGAATTGGTTTAAAAATAAGTGTTGATTTATTTTTAAAGGATGTGAAGAGAAGTGTATTTCTCTGGATAGCCAAGTACGTTTTTCAAAGCAATTTTAAATATAAGTTAAAAGTTTTCACGTTGTTTAAAAAGGCATGTTTAGAAAATTTATTATTTCTAATATTTAAATTCTAAAGTAAATATTTTCCAAATCTATTATCGTAATAATTATTTAAAGGGTGACTAGTATTTTATTTAAAAAGGTGAAAACTTAGTTTTATATTGTATAAAGTAACCTTATTTTAAATATTCTTAAAAGTATTATTTTTAATTAAGTATTAAAGTAGTTTTCCAAATTTAAATGTTAAAGTATAATTATAATAAAGTGTTTTAAAGTTATTTTAAAATCTATAGGTATTTTGTACTTGGTGATTCAGTGGAAATAATTATTTGGGAAAGGTATTCCGTAAGCAGAAACTGTTTTGAAATTGTTTTCAAATGAGCTTTGAAAATTTGGAAATATATCTTGGAAAGATATTTGGGCAAATAAATAATGTGGGAAATTATTTATTGTGTGATGGTTGCTTGTGGATGTTAATTGATAGTTAAATAACCGACTATCAATATTGGCCAAATGCGTTGATAGTTTCGAAGAGACCGGGATCGAGTTTCCGTATACCGGGATTCTAGGTCTGGAGACTCGAATACCACTTCGATCCGGTTTGTACATTTCGTGTAACGTGTTCGGAGTCGAAGATGGAGCTGTGAAGTGCAAGGGCTAGTCGCTACTAATCCTGAGAATATTTCCAAAATGGATGTAGTAGGAATAGTGCCTTCGGTTCCGTTCGAACCCGGGACGGACTTGTATGGACGAATGCTTTCGTGACATCGTCAGGTGGACGATGGGCATTCTAAGGGATATGTGCTATAAAAGGTATCGTTTAGCCTCGAGCCTCATCAACCGGGAATGACTGAAAATCAGGGGTTATGCAGCAAGGCTTCGTGGGTAGCCCCCACTTGAGAGTAAGGTCATCCCTGTCTAGATGTCCCTTTTATTTCGGCTTAGTGGTGCGGTTGCTGATCACAACCGTGGGGTGATTTTACTTGGAATTATCCAGTAAGGGATGATTCCGGCCTTGTGTTGCAGGGGAGCGGGCGTACTCCTCGGTACTGTGATCTAGGCCACGTACTGTGACAGGTGGTACCCCAGTGCCTAGTCATTCGTTGGAAATCCATTCTCCCTACGTGCCTTGTACGTGTTTTGTTTGTATACCTAGTATGCTGGAATTTAATCATGTAACAATTTCAGCTATTTTAATAAGTATTTGTGAATAGACACTATTATAATATCAGAGGATTTTATAAAAAGTGTTTTAGCTATCGTAAGGTAAAAACCCGACATGTTTATTTGTGGCGTGGTCTTACGAGATGCTTTTATTTTAAAAAGGGTTTTTGAAACTTTAAAAATCAATTGAGTGTGATTTTCTCACGCTGGTATTCCAGACTGACTCGGGTATTGTTTTATATGATGCTCGGGTCAGACCGAGATAAACAGGTTCAGGATATGATGTTGTGGAGCTCAGGAGACGAGCTGGATGCCGATACGTACTCCCGTACTTGCTATTATTTTTCCGCTGTGTATTCAGTTGTATGTTATGGATGTGATGTATTCTGATGATATATTGTATAAACAGATATATTTTCCTGTTTGAGTAAAGATCTGTTTTGTATATATTATATTTTATTCCGCTGCGATGTGAGATTCTGTTGTTGATTTTCTGTTTCTTCTTCTACCTCTTCTTCTTTAACACAAATGGTCCGGTTTTTCGTGTATGAAAAACCCGGGCTGTTACAACAACCCAACGCGGCGACTCCGATCATCTTTGATGATCTCTCCTCATCGGCGATCACATTCATATCCAAAATCGATCAACCAAAACACCAATACGAGCTCGAAATCGAATCAAGCATTCAAACGAAACCTGGAACAGAAAGTCTCGAACCACCAAAGCCTGGAATCCAACATCGTTCTCGAGATTCCGATCATCAGATCACCTGAAAATCGAACAGAGCCTTTGCCAACGTCCCCGCTTTCATCTCCCTAAGTCCTGTAGAACTCGATTCAACATAGGAGCCGTGACAATCAAACATACCAAATCTACCCAAACTAGGGCTACAGACTTCAATCCTCCACCGCAACCATCACAATGATCTGAACTTCTTTCTGCTAATTTTCCCTAACTCCCCAATCATTCTTGCCTCACCACAGAAATTTACAACATTCCAGATCCTCGAGATCACCCGATCTACCCAACAGTACAAAAACAGTGCAAACCAGAAATGCACTTACATTTCTAATCTAAAAATTGTTATTTTGGTTTTTAAAAACATGATTTAGTTTAAGGATTTGATTCATAACCTTAGATCCTTGAATTACTTAATTTAAATTTTGACTTAGCTGAAGTATTCCAATACTTATGGTTGCCAGAGCCAAATAACATTATTTTGACTTAATTAAAAATTCTAAACTAAAGTTTGAAATGAAACAAACAACTTTTGTTTTAATCTTAAATCCTAATGAAGATTGAATCAAGTGATAATGTAATATTTGCCAAATTCTTAATTATAAAAGAAAACAAGAACAGATAAGAGCAGATATACATCAAACACAGATATATGCATTCATATAAACACATAAGATTCACCAATATATAGACATGCAAAGCATACTTATTTCAGAAATCAACATGCAGATAAATCATCAATACTTATGTTTTTAAAAATGATTGTTACTCACAGATTTGAGGAAGAACAGAGCCTCTGGTTTAAAAGCTTTGTTGATTTCTTTGAAAACAGCCTTGAAAATTTTAGTTGCATCTTTGTTTTGATTTTAAAACTTGCATGCTTTTGCTCTAGTTTAAACTTTATACTTGATTTGAAGATGCAAGCTACAGATATGCTTGAACAGAAACTACTCGATTCCAGGCTTTTGATTTTGGTCTTGGAAAATGATTTACAGGTTCTGATTTGAATTTTGTTTTTGAAAATAAGTTTACAGGTTGAAGAATTTGATCTGGTTTTGAGGAGCTGATTTCAGATTGAAGAAAATGCACTGGCTTTTGATTTACTTCAGATTTGAGGAGGATTACTGATTTGGTTTTTGAAGAGTTGTTTACAGATTTTGGTTTTGAAGTCGTATAGATTTTTCTTTGAGAAATTATATTCAGTTTTCTTTGTTTTGAAAGGAGATTAGTAAAGAAAAGGAAAATGCAAGATGTATGTTTATATAAACTGAAATTATCTGAAAATAAAAATAAAAGAAAAATAAAATTAAATGACACTTGTCATTTTGAGTTTATCTTTTATTTACACATGTTAAGATAAGGCTTTAGGAAAATGACACTTGTCCTTTAAGTAATTTTTACATATTTATATTTATTTTTAAATGTAAATAAAATGCCTTTTTTTTATTATTTAAATACTTATCTATATATATAAATCACTTTTTAAAGAAACAAACTAATTATATTTATAAATAAAAGTTATACAAATATTCTAAATCCAAATCAATTTAAATATTTATTCTTTTGAATTTCAAAACTTTAAATTCAAATTCAATTTAAATTAAATCCTAAGATTCAATTTAAAAATTCAAGTTATATATATATACAACTACTCATTCAATTTAAAAATAACAATTCTATAGTCTTTAAAAATCCATTCATATTTATAAAAATAATACAGTATACTTATTTAATTAGATTATTAAATTAAATTCAAATTTTATCATCAAAGATCATCAATATCAATTTAATTATTTAACAGATTATTAAATTGATATTGTTAAAATTTCCGGGATATCACATTCCTCCCCCCTTAAAATAATTTCGTCCCCGAAATTTAAACAAAGGTAATTTAATAATCTATTTAAATCACAATCATATATTATCATCCATATGCTAATAACCATAGCAAACAATTCATCCAATCAAACAATTTTAACTATCCAGACAAAATTCTAAATAGAATTTCCTCGAGTTTCCCCAAGTATATATATATCGGGATACTCGCTCTACAGAATCCAAACAAACAATACTACTAAGCTATAGAGCTCCTGCTTATCTAGATTTACAAAACTAAACAGAATATCAGACTACAGACGAGTCTGACTCAACAACCAAATCCTCCAGAACTGCTGATTCCTAAACTAGAGATAGATCAAACACGTACTCCCTCAGAGATACGTAAAATACATTGAATTCTAGTTATCCAAACTGACAATTCAACCTTGTAGATCAAAGTACTTATCCAAATTAGATCACAGAAAAGATCCAAAATAACTCGGAGCTAACTTCCCAGACTTACCCAATCTTATAGCTCCCTTTAACCAGAGAAAAACTTCACAACAACGAAGTCTCCAACTTCGAATTTCAAATTCCTTCGTCTTTTATCCACAAAATTCTTCAGACGATCTCGGGCTACCTACAAATCCTTTCTGATCAGCTCAACCTTCGCCGATGCTTCTAGAAACAAACAGGACCAAAAATAACTCAACCAATGATCCTCTCAAGATCTACCCAATCCAAAACACAACTCTACTACCATCAGTAGACTGAACTAACTTCTCCTATCTGGAAAAGACAAACACAAACAGAAGCACTCGCCAAACTGCTTCCGCTGCACCATTCTGATCTGGAGTAAAATGAAAATGCTGATGAAGAACACAAGCACAGACTGGACAACACATCCCAGAAAATATCGGATAACTCAAGAGAATACTCAGACTATCGCAAGTCACTTTTGCGATCAACCCAGCCTAACTGCAAAGAAAACTGTTCTCTCTTTACCAATCAGAACAGCTTATACTTATCTATCCTATCTATCGAAGAAATGGATCCACTCTGTTGCTTTTGAACTCCATTTCCAGAAAAACTGCTAAGCCGGAAGAACTTCCTGCCAATGCACAGAATACTCCGAGCTGTACTGCTGCCACCGATGCCAAAGACTTCCTTTTCCAAAGCTCTTCGAGAAACTCGAACCCAAACCAAATAGAAACACCATGCTGAACTCAACCACAACACCGAAGCAGACACACTTCATTAACTTGTTCCAAAGAAAACATCTTCGGGAACATCCATAGTCACTGCATCTCATCACACAGCTACTTCTTCCAGAAGATATCAAGATACTATCACTCGCTTCTGCCCAACCGACAGATCCAACTCTACTCATCCAACTTCAAAGATAAACTCCGAACCTTAACAGGTTTCCTTCAGAGATTGTGAAATCCTTACACAACTGTAAAGTTCACTCGAGACGGTATTAGGTCTACAGTCTCGACAAATACACTTCCAACCTCAACACTCAGACTCCTAATCCTAGATGATAAATTATTATCATCTCAACCAATCATTACAAATACCATATACATTTAAAATGATACTTTTTTATATAGAAATTATATCTGGGTAAAATTATTTCATCTACCTTTTTAAAACAATATTGTGTCCGTTGGCCTGGTCCAAGTGTTTAGAGATCCCTATCAATAACGTTAGCTACTCGTATTGACCAGAATCCATATACCACTCAACCGATCAATTAACACAATATAAAACCATTTTTATATAACTAACAATTACGCGCTCTCAAGATAGACACCACTTCAGAGCCTAGGTATTCACTCAACCTACTGCTCTGATACCAATGGTAACGACCCGACTTCCTATGCCCAGAAAGTCGCATCATTATGAAGAAAGAAAGGGGTAGAAAATAGAAAAGAAGAGAAGAAAGAAAGAAACAACAACAACGATCTCACAGCGGAACGAATAAATTATATTAATAACATAAACTATTACATAGTATACAACAATTTACAGAGTTACACAGCATATACATCACTTACTAGACAGTTATAACCATCTGTCTAGACATTACAACTCAAATACAAGACAAGACACTATCACAGATATCAACACAGCGGAATACTATATCTACGAACGCCGAAGCCTCCTGCTCCATTGCTCCTCCAGAATATTCGTCAAAGCTAAACCTGAATCCCTTGGCTACTCGTAAAAATTTGAGTACCCAAGAGTTTATAAAACAGAAATAAACACTTGGGTCAGACATGGGTCTGGTGTGAGTAACAGGTTAAACTTGCTTAACTTCAAAACCTTTAGAAAGAAAAAGTATCACGTAAGACTCCCCACAAATAAACATGGGTAAGTTTTTACCTTACGCTAACCAAAACATTTGATAGGAAATCTGATTTTATTATAATAGGGTCTAGGGTTTTCAAGTAAAATATAGAAATAGCTGAAATGCTTACATCTCACATTCCAACATAGTTGGGCACAACTAATACGTACGGCACTTATTGGAGTTTGGATTCCATACAATGGCAGGGCTACTGGGGTACCGCCCGTCACAGTACGTGGCCTAGATCACCGTACCGAGGAGTACGCCCGCTCCCCTGCAACACAAAGCCGGAACCATCCCTTACTGGATAATCCCGAACAAGATAACCCCGTAGTTGGCGCGACCAACCACACACTAAGCCGAATAAAAAGAAAAGGGACCTCTAGACAGGGATCTATCTTGCTCTCAGTGGGTGCTACCCACGAAGCCTTGCTGCACCTCCCCTGTTTTAGCCATTCCCGGTTGATGAGGCTTGAGGTTACGATTACCTTTAATCAGAACATATCACTTAGAATGCTCATCGTCCGCCTGACGATGTGCTGAAAGCATTCAATCCATACAAGTTCGTTCCGGGTTCGAACGAAACCGAAGGCATTATCTCGTTACACTCGTTTTGGAATCACCCTCAGAGTTAACGACAATAACCCTTGCACTCTGAATCTTCATCTTCACTTGAGATTCACGACCTATCGTTAATTTGGATCGATGTGGTATTCGGGTCTCCAGACATGGAATCCCGGTATACGGAAACCCGATCCCGGTCTCATCGAAATCCAAAACGTATCTTTTAAAGGCCAAGTTGTTTTAAGGTTAAAACAATTCAATTCTTATCTATACTACACACAGATAGATAATTCACAGATTCACAATAGATAATCAACATTATCATTTTAAGCAGATAATCCATATCATCATCATTATGCAACCAAAGCATCCAAATCATACAGTATCAATTATCTCATATCTGAGATCTCAAACCATTCAAGGTAAACAATATCATCCATTCATAAGCAATGATTTATTAATCACCATCTATAGTTAATTTAAAATGAATTAAATTAAATACTTCATCTCTAATTAATTTAAAGTAAACTAAATTAATTACTTCCATCATTATTAATCTTGCTTAAATCACTATTAATTAATTATCACTTAATTAATCAACCATTATCCAATTATTTAATTAATCATCCTTGATTAATTAACATTTAATTACATTCAAGTAATTAGCATTTAAATTAGTTTCACAAATTAATTACTCTTAACCACTTATAGTAATTAACCTTTAATTACTTCATTTATTAATTAACTTTAATTAATTACATTACTTCTTAATTAATTACATTAATTAATCACTTCATTTATTAATTATTCCTTAATTAATCAATTCTTTAATTACCTCATTAATTATATTAATTAATGATCCTTAATTACATTTTATCATTAATTACTTTATTTAAATTAATTACATTAAGTAATTAATCTTTAATTAAACCATAATTATTAATCACTATTGATTAATCACATTCAGTA
The DNA here is from genome assembly GCA_030737815.1 of Allium fistulosum. Classification (NCBI taxonomy): domain Eukaryota; kingdom Viridiplantae; phylum Streptophyta; class Magnoliopsida; order Asparagales; family Amaryllidaceae; genus Allium; species Allium fistulosum. The sequence goes on along the minus strand of CM060901.1, from coordinate 1,271,474,134 downwards.
ATTAACTACCCTTACTTACTTCTTTAAATAAATTAATTATTCCTTAATTAATTTCTTAATTAATCCCTTGGTTAATTCCATTAAGTAATTAACTACCCTTAATTACTCCATTAATTACATCAGTAATTATCCATTAATTACTTGCCTAAGTAATTATATTTCATTAAATTACATTAAGTAATTATACTTCACAAATCATTAAGTGATTATCTTAAATTAATTAATATTAATTAATTAACTTAACTAATCAAATTAATCTCAATTAATTACAATGAGTAATTAATTTCTTAATTACTTCCATTAAGTAATTATATTTAAACAATTTTCACAAATGATTAACCTTAATTAATCAATCTATTTAATTATCAAAATTAAATCACATTACTTATTTAACCCAAGTTAATGATCTACATTAACTATTAACTATTCTTTAATTATTCTTCTTAAATAATTAAACTTTATTTAACCATTATTAATTACAAATTAATTAATTCAAATTACCAATAAATTAATCTTTAATTTACTTAATTAATTAAGTACCTAACAATGACTTCAATTCATCCTTAATTACTTGATTAATTTATTACTAACCATTAATTAATAACCTTAACTTATTCTAATTAATGATCCTTAATTCCAAATTAATTAACCTTTAATTAATTTAATTAAACCTTAATTAATCAATTTTAACCCATAATTACTAAATTTATTAACCCAATCATTAATTAATTAAATTGATTAATTATCCTTTAATTTCCTTAATAACTTATTTTATCCATATTATTAAATCTTAATTATCTTTAAGATAACACTTTATTCTTATTAATGATTAAAATATCATTAATAAAGCATTCAAAACAATTTACCTTTAATTTACTTTTAAATTTCATTTTAAATTTAAGATTTAAAATGAAGACAAATTTAACTTCAACAAAGTTTTAAAACTATTTAAATCCTTTTAAATCACATTTTAAAGAAATATTTACTTAATTAAAGAAATTTAAGACTAAATTCATCTTAAATTCAAATCAATTAAAAATACCCTTTAAATTGTTTAAAACACTTTAAATTTAAAAACTTCTTTTTATTTCAAAAATTGAAATGCATATTAACTTTGATTCCAGATTAATCTTTAGATTTAGAATCCTATTTACAATTTAAAACTTCATTTTTAAAATTCAAACTACTTAACCCTTTTTTAAAATAGTTAAATCAATTCAAATTTTAAATACTTTATCTTATTTAAAACTGAGATTTTAACTTAAACTCCAGATTTTAAAAACTAGATTTAAAACTTATTTTTAAACTTTACTTTTTCATTTAAACTTAGCTTTTAAATTTTATTTTAAAATTTAAAACTGGAAAAAAAAAGTCTTTGTTAAAACCTGTTACAGATAATTTACCGAGACACTCCCTCAAAACCACGAGAGTTACTTCGAGTCTCCACCCAAAATTCACGAGTCTCCTTCGAGTCATCTCCCAACCCAAAACTCTGACATGTACACTGCCGTGCACATGCACAACCCAACGCGGCGACTCCGATCATCTTTGATGATCTCTCCTCATCGGCGATCACATTCATATCCAAAATCGATCAACCAAAACACCAATACGAGCTCGAAATCGAATCGAGCATTCAAACGAAACCTGGAATAGAAAGTCTCGAACCACCAAAGCCTGGAATCCAACATCGTTCTCGAGATTTCGATCATCAGATCACCTGAAAATCGAACAGAGCCTTCGCCAACGTCCCCGCTTTCATCTCCCTAAGTCCTGTAGAACTCGATTCAACATAGGAGCCGTGACGATCAAACATACCAAATCTACCCAAACTAGGGCTACAGACTTCAATCCTCCACCGCAACCATCACAATGATCTGAACTTCTTTCTGCTAATTTTCCCTAACTCCCCAATCATTCTTGCCTCACCACAGAAATTTACAACATTCCAGATCCTCGAGATCACCCGATCTACCCAACAGTACAAAAACAGTGCAAACCAGAAATGCACTTACATTTCTAATCTAAAAATTGTTATTTTGGTTTTTAAAAACATAATTTAGTTTAAGGATTTGATTCATAACCTTAGATCCTTGAATTACTTAATTTAAATTTTGACTTAGCTGAAGTATTCCAATACTTATGGTTGCCAGAGCCAAATAACATTATTTTGACTTAATTAAAAATTCTAAACTAAAGTTTGAAATGAAACAAACAACTTTTGTTTTAATCTTAAATCCTAATGAAGATTGAATCAAGTGATAATGTAATATTTGCCAAATTCTTAATTATAAAAGAAAACAAGAACAGATAAGAGCAGATATACATCAAACACAGATATATGCATTCATATACACACATAAGATTCACCAATATATAGACATGCAAAGCATACTTATTTCAGAAATCAACATGCAGATAAATCATCAATACTTATGTTTTTAAAAATGATTGTTACTCACAGATTTGAGGAAGAACAGAGCCTCTGGTTTAAAAGCTTTGTTGATTTCTTTGAAAACAGCCTTGAAAATTTTAGTTGCATCTTTGTTTTGATTTTAAAACTTGCATGCTTTTGCTCTAGTTTAAACTTTATACTTGATTTGAAGATGCAAGCTACAGATATGCTTGAACAGAAACTACTCGATTCCAGGCTTTTGATTTTGGTCTTGGAAAATGATTTACAGGTTCTGATTTGAATTTTGTTTTTGAAAATAAGTTTACAGGTTGAAGAATTTGATCTGGTTTTGAGGAGCTGATTTCAGATTGAAGAAAATGCACTGGCTTTTGATTTACTTCAGATTTGAGGAGGATTACTGATTTGGTTTTTGAAGAGTTGTTTACAGATTTTGGTTTTGAAGTCGTATAGATTTTTCTTTGAGAAATTATATTCAGTTTTCTTTGTTTTGAAAGGAGATTAGAAAAGAAAAGGAAAATGCAAGATGTATGTTTATATAAACTGAAATTATCTAAAAATAAAAATAAAAGAAAAATAAAATTAAATGACACTTGTCATTTTGAGTTTATCTTTTATTTACACATGTTAAGACAAGGCTTTAGGAAAATGACACTTGTCCTTTAAGTAATTTTTACATATTTATATTTATTTTTAAATGTAAATAAAATGCCTTTTTTTATTATTTAAATACTTATCTATATATATATAAATCACTTTTTAAAGAAACAAACTAATTATATTTATAAATAAAAGTTATACAAATATTCTAAATCCAAATCAATTTAAATATTTATTCTTTTGAATTTCAAAACTTTAAATTCAAATTCAATTTAAATTAAATCCTAAGATTCAATTTAAAAATTCAAGTTATATATATATATACAACTACTCATTCAATTTAAAAATAACAATTCTATAGTCTTTAAAAATCCATTCATATTTATAAAAATAATACATTATACTTATTTAATTAGATTATTAAATTAAATTCAAATTTTATCATCAAAGATCATCAATATCAATTTAATTATTTAACAGATTATTAAATTGATATTGTTAAAATTTCCGGGATATCACATTAATATTCAACAATTTGGTTTTAATCCATTTTATTTAACTAATAAATAGTCATTCAATTTAAAATTGATTTTCTTTCATTTTATCAACATTTCTTTCAAATAAATTCATTTTTAAATTAACTCATTTATTTTATCCATTTATCTTCAACTAAGTTGATTCCACAAAAATTCAAGTTCATTATTCTTAAGTTCATATTTACCTGCTTAAATAGTCTTCTTTTTATTTATTTAATTTATTTCACTTAACATATTTTGCAACATATATTAGGTGTAAAACATTTTATTACCATATAGCATTCAACAAATAAATTTTCCTTTTTATTATCTAATTTATTATCTAATTTATTATCAGTAAATTCTCTTAACAAAATATCATTTTTGATATCCTATTACTTATATCATAGTGTATATTATCTAATTAGATTCTAATTACATTTAAACCTTCTAGGTAAGTTATATTAATGTTTTTGAATGTAATTAAACACTATACAAATTTCTTTTATTTACAACATTTATATTAAGCCAGATTTTTAGTTTGAACAAGTTATTACTTAAGTTTTCTTCTTGTATAACCCTTTATTATACCCTAACATTTTAACTTTTTGAATATTTTAGGCAAGTTATATATATTAGAATGAAATTTAGTATTATACAAATACGTTTTATTCAAATTCAACTATTTCAAGTTGGTTAAATTTCATTTATCATTTTAGATATTCCAATTATTCAACAATTTATTTCATTTCAATAATTGAAACCATTACTTAATATAAAACTTAAGATTCAAATTTATGGTTTCACTTCAAAGTACTTTAAAATAATTATATACATAGATATTTTATAAATAAATTTATACACAAGAAATTCAAACAAAATTCATTGTCCAAAACAAAAGTGTAGGAAAGCTACTACGTGGTCTCTCCACTTCGAGACTCGAAAATGAATGTCGATGATGCTGCAGTCATCACCGAAATTTATTTTCCAGCGACAAATGAGGAGAGTACCGACTTACATTTTTTTTTCTTCTGGAAAACAATTTCCATTCAAAAATACTTACAAATAATATAATCTTTCAAACTATGAAAACCAAATTTTGAAAAACCGGAAATTGAATTCTCAAATTCTTAATTTAAATTCATTTTCAATTCCAAATCAATTTATAAACTATATTTTATAATTCCGTTTATTTATATTATGTGGCAATAGTCAATGGTTTACAAACAATAAATAAAAATCAAATATTATCATTTCTAACAACCAATTCAGTTAACTATTTAATTTCAATTTTTTTTACTTATATATATATAATATTATCATATAAAATTTATTTCATTTACCAAATTTGAAAATAATATTGTGTCAGTTTGCTCTGTTTAAGTGTTTTGGAATTCCTATCGATAGCATTGGCCAGACGAATCGATCGAATCCCCAAATCAACCTTAACAACGCAAACAACGCACTATAAGATATTTTTAATATTAATTACAAATACACTCCCTCACTCGATGATTCAAAGATGGATTCTAGAACAAGGATAGAGATTCAAATTCAAGGGTACCCTAATCCAAAGAATTCTAATCTAGAAGATAAGATCGAAACGAAGATAAGATGATTAAATAACAAAGAGAAAAGATGGATAGACTTATATAAATCGCGGGCGACCTTAACCGGGCAACAGTGACTTCAAGAATAAGATTGATGCAGAATTCTGAGGCAAATCAACATTCGATCACAAGAGAGTAGAATTCAGGCATAACAAGAGATAACAGCATCTAAACCGGAGATATAGAAATCTCCGGTGAATCAATGCTCATTGTAAAGGAGTTTCACCCCTTTACAAATCATTCTAAGATTGGCGAAACCGCCGATTCATTATAGATATCATCCGAAGTGGAGTTATGGTGTAACGACCCAGAATTTTTGATAATTAAAATTCGAATATTTAATTAATTTTAAATACTGATAAGTAGAATTAAGAAGTCGAATAATTTATTATTCGAATATTGGATTTAATTTGGTCAATTAAATCGATAAATTAAATAGTGAAATTCCAGAGATAATTGAAAATCGAGATTAAAATGATTGAAATTGATTTGGAAAATTTTATTTAATCATACTGGAGTTATAGAAAGGTTATAGAACTTTCAGAAGCGAATTTGGAGTTAATATGTGAAAATTGAATATTTTAATATTTAATTATCGACTGTAAAAATAGTCAATTTTCGAACAGTCTCAGAATTGAACGAGACCAGTTCCATTGGATCCGTAATAGTTAGTTATTATCGGATTTCAATTTTCGTATCAATCGGAGTTGTCGTTTGACCATGGCAGCTCGAAACGCATCGATATCTTTTTAATTTTAAATCGTCGAGTTAAAAATAGTCATTTTTCAAAAAGTCTCGGATTTCGACGAAACCAGTTTCATCGGATCCGTAATGTGATATTATTGTAAGATTTCAAATTTTGTAATTTTTGGATTTACCGTTTGTCCGGTACAAATTAAAACGCCTCGAAATCAATTTAAATCGGTTTAATTTAAATTGATCGTTTAAATCCATATCTCACACAGACGATCGAATTAGCTTCCGAAACCTATTCCATTGTGTTCGGAACGCGGGGTAAACCTTAGGAACGTCGGTCGGCACGCTCGATTTGGAGTTCGGAAAATCCGGGGTGAATAGTGTTTTGAGACGTTTTCTATAAAAGCCCCTTGTTTTCACTTTTGCAAAATTTCTAAACCCTAGGGTTTCAAAGACGTTACAGGCCGCCACCCTTGTTATCAATGGCCGAAACACACTCTTCTTCCTCCCTCATTCTCTTCCAATCCACACGTTTTTAGCAAAGATTGTCAACTAATAAATTGAAGAGCTCGATGAGTACGAGATATCCAACGGTGGATTCGAGCAATGATCGTCATTTGGAGGCAGGAAATGGTCGCGTTCGTCATGCATTCACACACGTTTTCCTTGAGAGGTGTGCGACCGAGCTCAATGATATTCGAGCCGAGTGTCGAGCACGAGACGAGCGTTTGAATGGTGTATCCTGATCGTGGTGGAGGTGCTTGATTTGATCGCGTGTATTAGGGTTTATAGGCGGCGTTGGGTTCACTTGTACGTGACTTTCACTGGGAAGAAGAAGGATAGGGTGCGGCCCAGATTCTCATCAAAAGGAACGAACGGTCTAGATGCAGTTAGGGTTTGGAAATGTAATTAAAATTGTAAATTAATTATATAAAAATTCGTTAAAGTTTAAAACGATGTATCTCTTTCGTACGAGGTCAGAATTCGACGAAACGAATTGCGTTGGCTTCGTTTTGGCGAGCACTTCGCTATGGAACTGAATTGGAAGCAATTGGAGTCGGTGAAAATTTTGGATAAAATTAAACGCTTGTTTAATTTATTCGAAATAAACGCTGGAATCAGAATTAAAATCACGGTGAGATCTTCTCACTCAAATCGAATGTGGAATTTTTACAGTTATTGACTGATATGATTGACTGTTTGGATGTGATATTAGATATTATAGGATATATCTATATATAGCAATATATACATATTGGCATATGTATATATTGGATTGATGATTTCCCGCCTCGTATAGCGGATGAGACCCTATTGCGCCGTTAGTAAGCGGATTTATAAAAAAACCTATATACCGCGATAATTCCGTACTGGAGCGGAATTGGTATTGTGCTGACGTTTTTGGATGCAGGGAAACAGGTTGGAGGGATCCAACTGGATTCCTCACCAGTATTTATTTATTTACAGATATTGATGAATATTCTGTTATCATATTGATATATGATATTGACTGTTGTGATGGACTAATTGATGCTGTTGCATCATCGGATTCAGTTTTGAAAAGTAAAAATAACGACTTTTACTTTAAAAAGGACTTTTAAAGTGATTTTTGAAAGTATACGTTTTATGGAATTTTTGAATCAATTAATAAACGTTTAAAATTTTAAAGTTATAAAAGTTAAGATTTTTGGTGAAATATAACCAAAGTGTGATTTTTGAAATGAAAGTTGATTTAATTGTAAAATAGGTTAAATTGAGATTTTTAAAGTATTATAAAAGATGTACAGAAAAATTGATGTATTTATCAATTAAAATTTTTGGAATTTTAATACGAGTTTTTATAAGTGAAGATATGAATCTTATAGAATTTTAAAATTGTGAAGATATGAAATTTATAGATGTATAAATTGTGAAGTTAAAATGAATGAAATTGTAGAATAGAAGATTTATAAGGAATTAACTTATAAATTGGATTTTTGCCTACAAATGAAATATTGATCGAATTTGTTAATAAAGGAGATTTACAAATCGAAGTTGTTATAAAATATAAAAGGTGAAATTTATAAACATTGTTTTATAAATCCGAAATCACTTATTTTTATAAGTGAATTTTTGAAGTTAATAAAATGAGATTTATAAACCGGAGTTGTTATAGAAAATAGAAATTGGAATTTATAAACGTTGTTTTATAAATTCGGAAACCAATCGATTGAATTTGATAAATTAAATATAGAAGATTATCAAAGGAGATATATTCGCGATTTTGGATAGCGAATTATTATTGAAATAAAACGTGTAGAAAATAGTGAAATGTAAATAGTAAAGTATTTCACGATTTTGGATAGTGAATATATTGTTAAGTAAAATGAACTTGTTTTGGGAAAACGATATTACAGAAATGAAGTTAATTGTTTTAAAAGATGTTTTAAAACGTGTTAAGTATCGAAATCATAGATTTCAACATTTATGGTTGAAATAGACGTTTTCGAGAAATAAGGAAATGATGGACTATAACACTGTTGTTATAGTAAATGATTTCCGAAAGGAAATGTTTTGATGTAGTATTGGGATTTATATATCTATTAAAATCTGAATCCCTATACTAGTGATTTTGAGTCGTCGTAACGATGTTTTACGTAACATTCGTTTTGACTCAAATAAATGTGTTTAAAGAGAATGATTTCCTTAAAGATTGAGTATATACTTAATTTGATTTAAGTATATCGAATATTTTCAAATGTTGAAAATAAATAGATTTGTGAAATACTTATTATTAAATAAGTATGGAAATGCTTTTTCCAATATGAAATGAACTGTTTTGAGATTTTATCTTCAAAGATAAAATGAAATGTGGAAATTGATTTGAAATTTGTTTTCAAACGGTTAAGTGTGGAAATTTTATATCTAGTAAAGATATTTTTGAAGATGAAATAATTTGGAAAATTATTTGGAATCTGATGATGTTGCGCATCTTTATTGATAGCTAAATAACCGACTATCAATAATTACCTTTAGATAGGTATTTGTTGTGAATTGGATGAATTTGAATGCCACACTTATTTTTAAATAAGCCCTCACTATTCGGGTTAGCCGGGAAAGGACCATGGGGTCGTATAACCCATTCCGAATATGTGATATGTCGTTATGAATCGCATTTGAAGACCGGTGTTGAAGACCGGATATTTTTGAAAACGGAAGGATTACCGTCGAGTTACTCTACATCGACTGATCTTCGATTTAGAGGTTTTATCACCCTTAGTGACGGGAAGTCCTGACGTGATTGAAATTATCAGGATATGCAAGGGCTTCGTGAGAAGTGCCTTCGGTTCTGTTCGATCCCGGAACAGACTTGTATGGGTTGTGTGTCTGACGTTACAATTTGAGATATAAAGCTGATTTCTTTCAAATACATTTCTGTTGGTGGCGGAGAATTTATTCTCTTAGCTTAACACCCTTCTCTGAGACGTACGAGCTCAGAGGTTATGTAGTTGAAATTTATCAGCGATATATCCCAATTTGGTAACGTGGCATACTGAGTGTTGCTGTGAAATGATCAGTGTTTGATCATTTGCGATATGATCATTTGTTTGATCTTATATCTTTGTGATCATAGGTTGATCATTTTGTTTGACCCGAAGCAGGGCTTTTTGAGAAAGCGTAGCTTTGTGGACGAGACTTCGTCGAGCCTCACACCCCGGAAATGGTCGAAACAGGACGAATGCAGCAAGGTTCTAGGGAGTAGCGCCCCTTAGTGTATGTCATTCCTTCTGGATAAAGGTGGTATCATGGTATGGAGCCCAGATACTTAACCTCTGTGGTTACTGCATTATTATTATCTATGTGGTTTGTTGCGAATCGGGGATCCTCGGGAAGATCGGTGACGATCGGGGGATGGCATACGCGTGTCAGTAGTTACCTATTTTTGCAGAGGTAACCCGGCCTTGTGTTGGCAGAGATCCGGTTAGGTTCTCGGGTCGTCTATTCCAGGGACGTACCCATCGTGGATAGGAAGTTCCTTGGCCTGACCATTTGTTGGAAATCCAAACTCCAATACGAACTTTGTACGGTATTAGTTGTATAACCTGCCATTTACGTACGGTGGTCACCACTGTTTAGATGGTAGCTATAGTAGGCATACGATACTGGTCGTATGTTGGCTAAGATTAATATTATACTTTCGAAATGATTTCTACACTATGCACTAATAATAATATCAAAATGATTTGATTTTGCGTAGTAAGCATCTTTGACTATCATAAGAAGAAATCTCCTCCAATTCTGCGTTTGCATTGTGTGTGTGGTGGGAGGTCTTATGGTAGTTTCATTTTCCAAAAGCATTTCGAATTGACTTAAAAATTATTTTGTTGTTATAAATAAGATTAACTGTTTTACGATCTCACACCAGTCACCATGACTGACTCGGAGTTTATTGTTCCCTTCTAAACTCTGGGTGCCCACAAATTTTCCACACGGGCAGCCTAGAGTTATATTATCAGGATATTCTGGATATTCTGGAGCTTGGAGATAGGCTGGATGACGAGACGTAGTATTTGTATCTGATAGTATTTATTCCGCTGTGTATTCTGTATGAGGACAAGTTTATATAACTTTCCATTGATGTGATGTATTGTATTGAGTTGTATATTGACTCTGATTGATGTATGTATAAAACTGATATAGTTCTTTGTTTTAAAAGACTAGTAATTATCTACTGTATATTGTTCCGCTGCGATATGTGAGATTCTAATATTGTTTTCTGTTCTGATGTTGTTCTATTGTTGTTCTTCTTCTTTCTTTCTTTCTTTTTCTTCTATCTTCTTCTTCTACCTTTTTCTTCTTTCTTAAAACCATAACTTTTCGGGTTTCCGGCATTCGATGGCTCAGCAGTCGATAAAGTGAGTATCGATGTTGAATTTTCGAAAGTCGAAAATTTTCGGGATGTTACAAGTGGTATCAGAGCACATGGTTAAGCGACAACCCTGCTCTGTTGGGTGTTACTCATTAGAGATAGAGTCAGTAGTACTCTAGAATGAGTTGAGTGTAATAATAGATACGTGTGCGTATTTGTTAGTGAATATAAAATTGTTTTATATTGTGATGATTGGTTTGTTGAGTGGTATATGGATTCTGGTCGGTATTGTCCGTACAACTCTATCGATAGGGATCTCTAAACACTTATATAGAACAATTCGGCACAATATTGTTTTAAATAGGGTGAATGAGATAATTTTGCCCAAAACTATTTTTGTATAGAAAAGAAATGTTTTTCTATAAAGTACTATAGTATATGGTTGCATGGATGTTAGGAAGTAATAATAGTGAATTATTATCATTGAAATTGAATAAGAAATTGAAATCGTAACTCCAAAGTTAAGGAATAAAATTCACATACAAATGAAATTTGAGAATGTAAATTATAAATGTGATTTGTAATTTAAAACGGAATTCCAGAGAAGTTTTGGGAAGGTTTTGAAAAGAATTTGAAAATTTTGGAGATTTGGGAAGTTTAAATCTTTTTGGAGTTGAAAATGAATTTCGAAGGTTTTGAAAAGTATTTTGAAGAGATGAAAAGCTCTAAACTCTTTTCGGTCGCTGGAAAATAATTCCGATGATGATCGCGACATCACCGGTGTTCATTTTCGGGTTTCCAAAAGAGAAATTGCTGCCAAATTGTTTAAATGGAAGTTGTTTTGAAAATTTTGGATTTTTGTTTTGAAAATTCAAAGGATAATTTGAATTGTTTTCAAAAACGGTTTTGAAAGATTGAATATAAGTTGTATAACTTATAAAATGAGAAAATGAAAGTGAAATAAATGATGTTTAATGGGAATATAACTTAAGAAATGACGAATGAATTTGATTTTGGGTATCAAAATTTATTACTGAAATGAATATGAACTTGAGTTATATAAGTGAAATTCAACTTGAAATGTTAAATGGATTAGCAATTGAATAAATAAATGTATTGGATGTTAATCAATCTAATGAAAGTAAATTGATATGGAAGAATGAATGTAAGTGTAAATTCATTGAAGCTAATTGAATGAAGTGAATAAAACTGGAATTGGAACTGAATGTTAAAAACAAATTTGAATAAAATAAATTGGAATTTGTAATGAGTTAGTAACTGAAACTAATTTAAAATGGTGCAGTTATGAATGAAAGATAATCGATAAAATCCAATATTCAGAATTGAAGGTAAATTGAATTCCAATAGAATTAAAATGGTGAATTTGAATTCAAATGAATTTGAAATGTAAACTTGAATGGATATGAATATGTAACTTCAACAGTGAAGTAAGCTAAAAATGATATAAGTAGTTTATATTGAAAAATTGTAATTGAATTTGCAAAATGATTTGAATGCTGTAACTAGATATAATGGCTAGTAGGATATACAGGTGTATAAAGGGATTGGAAAATTTATTTCACAGATAATTCGAATTGCTCGAAAAAGGTATGTATTTGAATTATAATATGAGTTTTTGCTGATTTCTTGTCTAGCCGCTTGGCTTTTTCTTTTTCTTTTTGAAATCTGAGAGTCCGTAGGGACGTTTTGTAGTAGTGCCATGTTAGCCGCGCAAAGGAGACGCTGGCGAAATTTTTCGGAAATTTAAGGCGTTAGAAAATTTTTGAGAAAATTTGAAAGTTTGAAATTTGAATTTAAACTTAAATTTGAATTTTGAAGTAAACAAGGCTGTTTGAAACTTATAATTGAAGTTAGAAAGCTAGTTGAATGATAACGAATCTTTATTAGAAAGATTTGTTTTGAAAATTTGAGAAAACTATTGAATTGTGAAAAATGATAGACGAGTTAAGGACCATTTTCCTTACTTGGTAATTTCGAGGACGAAATTCTTTTAAGGGGGGAAGTCTGTAACGACCCAGAATTTTTGATAATTAAAATTCGAATATTTAATTAATTTTAAATACTGATAAGTAGAATTAAGAAGTCGAATAATTTATTATTCGAATATTGGATTTAATTTGGTCAATTAAATCGATAAATTAAATAGTGAAATTCCAGAGATAATTGAAAATCGAGATTAAAATGATTGAAATTGATTTGGAAAATTTTATTTAATCATACTGGAGTTATAGAAAGGTTATAGAACTTTCAGAAGCGAATTTGGAGTTAATATGTGAAAATTGAATATTTTAATATTTAATTATCGACTGTAAAAATAGTCAATTTTCGAACAGTCTCAGAATTGAACGAGACCAGTTCCATTGGATCCGTAATAGTTAGTTATTATCGGATTTCAATTTTCGTATCAATCGGAGTTGTCGTTTGACCGTGGCAGCTCGAAACGCATCGATATCTTTTTAATTTTAAATCGTCGAGTTAAAAATAGTCATTTTTCAAAAAGTCTCGGATTTCGACGAAACCAGTTTCATCGGATCCGTAATGTGATATTATTGTAAGATTTCAAATTTTGTAATTTTTGGATTTACCGTTTGTCCGGTACAAATTAAAACGCCTCGAAATCAATTTAAATCGGTTTAATTTAAATTGATCGTTTAAATCCATATCTCACACAGACGATCGAATTAGCTTCCGAAACCTATTCCATTGTGTTCGGAACGCGGGGTAAACCTTAGGAACGTCGGTCGGCACGCTCGATTTGGAGTTCGGAAAATCCGGGGTGAATAGTGTTTTGAGACGTTTTCTATAAAAGCCCCTTGTTTTCACTTTTGCAAAATTTCTAAACCCTAGGGTTTCAAAGACGTTACAGGCCGCCACCCTTGTTATCAATGGCCGAAACACACTCTTCTTCCTCCCTCATTCTCTTCCAATCCACACGTTTATAGCAAAGATTGTCAACTAATAAATTGAAGAGCTCGATGAGTACGAGATATCCAACGGTGGATTCGAGCAATGATCGTCATTTGGAGGCAGGAAATGGTCGCGTTCGTCATGCATTCACACACGTTTTCCTTGAGAGGTGTGCGACCGAGCTCAATGATATTCGAGCCGAGTGTCGAGCACGAGACGAGCGTTTGAATGGTGTATCCTGATCGTGGTGGAGGTGCTTGATTTGATCGCGTGTATTAGGGTTTATAGGCGGCGTTGGGTTCACTTGTACGTGACTTTCACTGGGAAGAAGAAGGATAGGGTGCGGCCCAGATTCTCATCAAAAGGAACGAACGGTCTAGATGCAGTTAGGGTTTGGAAATGTAATTAAAATTGTAAATTAATTATATAAAAATTCGTTAAAGTTTAAAACGATGTATCTCTTTCGTACGAGGTCAGAATTCGACGAAACGAATTGCGTTGGCTTCGTTTTGGCGAGCACTTCGCTATGGAACTGAATTGGAAGCAATTGGAGTCGGTGAAAATTTTGGATAAAATTAAACGCTTGTTTAATTTATTCGAAATAAACGCTGGAATCAGAATTAAAATCACGGTGAGATCTTCTCACTCAAATCGAATGTGGAATTTTTACAGTTATTGACTGATATGATTGACTGTTTGGATGTGATATTAGATATTATAGGATATATCTATATATAGCAATATATACATATTGGCATATGTATATATTGGATTGATGATTTCCCGCCTCGTATAGCGGATGAGACCCTATTGCGCCGTTAGTAAGCGGATTTATAAAAAAACCTATATACCGCGATAATTCCGTACTGGAGCGGAATTGGTATTGTGCTGACGTTTTTGGATGCAGGGAAACAGGTTGGAGGGATCCAACTGGATTCCTCACCAGTATTTATTTATTTACAGATATTGATGAATATTCTGTTATCATATTGATATATGATATTGACTATTGTGATGGACTAATTGATGTTGTTGCATCATCGGATTCAGTTTTGAAAAGTAAAAATAACGACTTTTACTTTAAAAAGGACTTTTAAAGTGATTTTTGAAAGTATACGTTTTATGGAATTTTTGAATCAATTAATAAACGTTTAAAATTTTAAAGTTATAAAAGTTAAGATTTTTGGTGAAATATAACCAAAGTGTGATTTTTGAAATGAAAGTTGATTTAATTGTAAAATAGGTTAAATTGAGATTTTTAAAGTATTATAAAAGATGTACAGAAAAATTGATGTATTTATCAATTAAAATTTTTGGAATTTTAATACGAGTTTTTATAAGTGAAGATATGAATCTTATAGAATTTTAAAATTGTGAAGATATGAAATTTATAGATGTATAAATTGTGAAGTTAAAATGAATGAAATTGTAGAATAGAAGATTTATAAGGAATTAACTTATAAATTGGATTTTTGCCTACAAATGAAATATTGATCGAATTTGTTAATAAAGGAGATTTACAAATCGAAGTTGTTATAAAATATAAAAGGTGAAATTTATAAACATTGTTTTATAAATCCGAAATCACTTATTTTTATAAGTGAATTTTTGAAGTTAATAAAATGAGATTTATAAACCGGAGTTGTTATAGAAAATAGAAATTGGAATTTATAAACGTTGTTTTATAAATTCGGAAACCAATCGATTGAATTTGATAAATTAAATATAGAAGATTATCAAAGGAGATATATTCGCGATTTTGGATAGCGAATTATTATTGAAATAAAACGTGTAGAAAATAGTGAAATGTAAATAGTAAAGTATTTCACGATTTTGGATAGTGAATATATTGTTAAGTAAAATGAACTTGTTTTGGGAAAACGATATTACAGAAATGAAGTTAATTGTTTTAAAAGATGTTTTAAAACGTGTTAAGTATCGAAATCATAGATTTCAACATTTATGGTTGAAATAGACGTTTTCGAGAAATAAGGAAATGATGGACTATAACACTGTTGTTATAGTAAATGATTTCCGAAAGGAAATGTTTTGATGTAGTATTGGGATTTATATATCTATTAAAATCCGAATCCCTATACTAGTGATTTTGAGTCGTCGTAACGATGTTTTACGTAACATTCGTTTTGACTCAAATAAATGTGTTTAAAGAGAATGATTTCCTTAAAGATTGAGTATATACTTAATTTGATTTAAGTATATCGAATATTTTCAAATGTTGAAAATAAATAGATTTGTGAAATACTTATTATTAAATAAGTATGGAAATGCTTTTTCCAATATGAAATGAACTGTTTTGAGATTTTATCTTCAAAGATAAAATGAAATGTGGAAATTGATTTGAAATTTGTTTTCAAACGGTTAAGTGTGGAAATTTTATATCTAGTAAAGATATTTTTGAAGATGAAATAATTTGGAAAATTATTTGGAATCTGATGATGTTGCGCATCTTTATTGATAGCTAAATAACCGACTATCAATAATTACCTTTAGATAGGTATTTGTTGTGAATTGGATGAATTTGAATGCCACACTTATTTTTAAATAAGCCCTCACTATTCGGGTTATCCGGGAAAGGACCATGGGGTCGTATAACCCATTCCGAATATGTGATATGTCGTTATGAATCGCATTTGAAGACCGGTGTTGAAGACCGGATATTTTTGAAAACGGAAGGATTACCGTCGAGTTACTCTACATCGACTGATCTTCGATTTAGAGGTTTTATCACCCTTAGTGACGGGAAGTCCTGACGTGATTGAAATTATCAGGATATGCAAGGGCTTCGTGAGAAGTGCCTTCGGTTCTGTTCGATCCCGGAACAGACTTGTATGGGTTGTGTGTCTGACGTTACAATTTGAGATATAAAGCTGATTTCTTTCAAATACATTTCTGTTGGTGGCGGAGAATTTATTCTCTTAGCTTAACACCCTTCTCTGAGACGTACGAGCTCAGAGGTTATGTAGTTGAAATTTATCAGCGATATATCCCAATTTGGTAACGTGGCATACTGAGTGTTGCTGTGAAATGATCAGTGTTTGATCATTTGCGATATGATCATTTGTTTGATCTTATATCTTTGTGATCATAGGTTGATCATTTTGTTTGACCCGAAGCAGGGCTTTTTGAGAAAGCGTAGCTTTGTGGACGAGACTTCGTCGAGCCTCACACCCCGGAAATGGTCGAAACAGGACGAATGCAGCAAGGTTCTAGGGAGTAGCGCCCCTTAGTGTATGTCATTCCTTCTGGATAAAGGTGGTATCATGGTATGGAGCCCAGATACTTAACCTCTTTGGTTACTGCATTATTATTATCTATGTGGTTTGTTGCGAATCGGGGATCCTCGGGAAGATCGGTGACGATCGGGGGATGGCATACGCGTGTCAGTAGTTACCTATTTTTGCAGAGGTAACCCGGCCTTGTGTTGGCAGAGATCCGGTTAGGTTCTCGGGTCGTCTATTCCAGGGACGTACCCATCGTGGATAGGAAGTTCCTTGGCCTGACCATTTGTTGGAAATCCAAACTCCAATACGAACTTTGTACGGTATTAGTTGTATAACCTGCCATTTACGTACGGTGGTCACCACTGTTTAGATGGTAGCTATAGTAGGCATACGATACTGGTCGTATGTTGGCTAAGATTAATATTATACTTTCGAAATGATTTCTACACTATGCACTAATAATAATATCAAAATGATTTGATTTTGCGTAGTAAGCATCTTTGACTATCATAAGAAGAAATCTCCTCCAATTCTGCGTTTGCATTGTGTGTGTGGTGGGAGGTCTTATGGTAGTTTCATTTTCCAAAAGCATTTCGAATTGACTTAAAAATTATTTTGTTGTTATAAATAAGATTAACTGTTTTACGATCTCACACCAGTCACCATGACTGACTCGGAGTTTATTGTTCCCTTCTAAACTCTGGGTGCCCACAAATTTTCCACACGGGCAGCCTAGAGTTATATTATCAGGATATTCTGCATATTCTGGAGCTTGGAGATAGGCTGGATGACGAGACGTAGTATTTGTATCTGATAGTATTTATTCCGCTGTGTATTCTGTATGAGGACAAGTTTATATAACTGTCCATTGATGTGATGTATTGTATTGAGTTGTATATTGACTCTGATTGATGTATGTATAAAACTGATATAGTTCTTTGTTTTAAAAGACTAGTAATTATCTACTGTATATTGTTCCGCTGCGATATGTGAGATTCTGATATTGTTTTCTGTTCTGATGTTGTTCTATTGTTGTTCTTCTTCTTTCTTTCTTTCTTTTTCTTCTATCTTCTTCTTCTACCTTTTTCTTCTTTCTTAAAACCATAACTTTTCGGGTTTCCAGCATTCGATGGCTCAGCAGTCGATAAAGTGAGTATCGATGTTGAATTTTCGAAAGTCGAAAATTTTCGGGATGTTACAAGTGGTATCAGAGCACATGGTTAAGCGACAACCCTGCTCTGTTGGGTGTTACTCATTAGAGATAGAGTCAGTAGTACTCTAGAATGAGTTGAGTGTAATAATAGATACGTGTGCGTATTTGTTAGTGAATATAAAATTGTTTTATATTGTGATGATTGGTTTGTTGAGTGGTATATGGATTCTGGTCGGTATTGTCCGTACAACTCTATCGATAGGGATCTCTAAACACTTATATAGAACAATTCGGCACAATATTGTTTTAAATAGGGTGAATGAGATAATTTTGCCCAAAACTATTTTTGTATAGAAAAGAAATGTTTTTCTATAAAGTACTATAGTATATGGTTGCATGGATGTTAGGAAGTAATAATAGTGAATTATTATCATTGAAATTGAATAAGAAATTGAAATCGTAACTCCAAAGTTAAGGAATAAAATTCACATACAAATGAAATTTGAGAATGTAAATTATAAATGTGATTTGTAATTTAAAACGGAATTCCAGAGAAGTTTTGGGAAGGTTTTGAAAAGAATTTGAAAATTTTGGAGATTTGGGAAGTTTAAATCTTTTTGGAGTTGAAAATGAATTTCGAAGGTTTTGAAAAGTATTTTGAAGAGATGAAAAGCTCTAAACTCTTTTCGGTCGCTGGAAAATAATTCCGATGATGATCGGGACATCACCGGTGTTCATTTTCGGGTTTCCAAAAGAGAAATTGCTGCCAAATTGTTTAAATGGAAGTTGTTTTGAAAATTTTGGATTTTTGTTTTGAAAATTCAAAGGATAATTTGAATTGTTTTCAAAAACGGTTTTGAAAGATTGAATATAAGTTGTATAACTTATAAAATGAGAAAATGAAAGTGAAATAAATGATGTTTAATGGGAATATAACTTAAGAAATGACGAATGAATTTGATTTTGGGTATCAAAATTTATTACTGAAATGAATATGAACTTGAGTTATATAAGTGAAATTCAACTTGAAATGTTAAATGGATTAGCAATTGAATAAATAAATGTATTGGATGTTAATCAATCTAATGAAAGTAAATTGATATGGAAGAATGAATGTAAGTGTAAATTCATTGAAGCTAATTGAATGAAGTGAATAAAACTGGAATTGGAACTGAATGTTAAAAACAAATTTGAATAAAATAAATTGGAATTTGTAATGAGTTAGTAACTGAAACTAATTTAAAATGGTGCAGTTATGAATGAAAGATAATCGATAAAATCCAATATTCAGAATTGAAGGTAAATTGAATTCCAATAGAATTAAAATGGTGAATTTGAATTCAAATGAATTTGAAATGTAAACTTGAATGGATATGAATATGTAACTTCAACAGTGAAGTAAGCTAAAAATGATATAAGTAGTTTATATTGAAAAATTGTAATTGAATTTGCAAAATGATTTGAATGCTGTAACTAGATATAATGGCTAGTAGGATATACAGGTGTATAAAGGGATTGGAAAATTTATTTCACAGATAATTCGAATTGCTCGAAAAAGGTATGTATTTGAATTATAATATGAGTTTTTGCTGATTTCTTGTCTAGCCGCTTGGCTTTTTCTTTTTCTTTTTGAAATCTGATAGTCCGTAGGGACGTTTTGTAGTAGTGCCATGTTAGCCGCGCAAAGGAGACGCTGGCGAAATTTTTCGGAAATTTAAGGCGTTAGAAAATTTTTGAGAAAATTTGAAAGTTTGAAATTTGAATTTAAACTTAAATTTGAATTTTGAAGTAAACAAGGCTGTTTGAAACTTATAATTGAAGTTAGAAAGCTAGTTGAATGATAACGAATCTTTATTAGAAAGATTTGTTTTGAAAATTTGAGAAAACTATTGAATTGTGAAAAATGATAGACGAGTTAAGGACCATTTTCCTTACTTGGTAATTTCGAGGACGAAATTCTTTTAAGGGGGGAAGTCTGTAACGACCCAGAATTTTTGATAATTAAAATTTTTGGGATGTTACATATGGGATACTCCAGAATTAAGAAAATACGAATAGGGAGAGACAGGAATGGGTTTCAGAACAAGGAATGTTCTAAAAATTCAAAGGAGATTCGAATCAAAGAGGAAGAGATTCAAGCTCGAACGAAAGTGATTCTGTAATTAAATTTACTATACATGCTAAGTTTTGCCTAAAACCAGAGCTTTGATAACAACTTTAACGACCCGGTATTTCGTGCCATTCGCATCCGCACATGTCAAACTTGAATTGCTCAAAATATAAGATTGTTAATTTATATTTGGCAAAACTCAGCATATACAGTAAATAAATAAATCACTGAATCACAAACACAGAGTAATATAACAATAAGCAGTGGAATAGATAAATAGTAGTTTATGAAGCTACTATATAAACAACAGAGTTTGAAATAAAATACAATAGAATATCTCAAATACAATGTAGTCTCGAATACAAACATATGACAAGTCTGAAAAAAATCACCGGATAGTTGAAAGCTGGATAGATACATATGGATCTCCAAGTGAAGCTCCAACTCCAAAGGTGAGTCTCAAATGCTATGACACTCAGTCTAACCCGAACATAAAGCAAAGCATAAAACACTCGAGTCAGGATTAACATTCTTATATTAATAAATTCAACTCAAGTGAAATGTCAACTGAAATACAAGTAACTTAAAGGATAGTTGGGATTTCCATCCTCTAAGGATCCGTGGAACTATCTACTATGTAGTAATATACGCTATTATAATATGTCTATAATAAAGTAAACTATTAAAATAGCGTTAAGGCGTTACCCATATCCCCCTTAACACATTTTATATAATGCCATAGTCTATACAGATACTGTAAACTACACTCGCAAGTGGGCTATCAGGGAGCACTCCATAGGTACGACGCAAAACTAACTCGAAGAAGGCACGATAAGGCATGTGACACGTCACTCGAGGTAATGCCAGGGTAGATATACCGTTTGCGAATCCGGACCGGTGGTAACGCATAGCAGCTACTACCGCCCACCTCCTGACACACTCCCAAATCAAAGGGTGCACCCAATCAAATCACAAAAGCAATAGAATGGTGTAACATTCCCCCTTTTGACCGCCTCCAGTCGGTAATTAAACCAACTCGAAACGTTCAAAAAGACGAATTGTTATTTAGTTTATAAGGTTTAAACAGAATCAGCCATAGAAACACAGATAATAACAATCAATTAAACAAATGAATCTTTATTTCATCACTATAAATCTTTTTAGAATACATCAGAGTTTATACAATTTTAATACTGATACAGCGGAATATCTTAAAATACAATTTTCTCGAAATAAATGATTCTTTACTCTCTCTCTCTAACTTCGCTGCTCGAAAATCTTCAAGCTGTAAAAATACTTGGTCTGACCTGAGTATTATATTCAAAAGAAAATAATACGCAGGTCAGTCTAATTCAAACCAGTTTATTAGTGCATAGAGGCAGTAATAATTTAAATAGACGACAGTCACAATAATTCCCGTATATCCAATCCTTTTAACAAAGAAATCGGATAACGAAAATTTTAACACTAAACAGTGTTAAACAATAAATCAGCAGATTTAAATCATCAACAGAGATAGATAAACAATTTATCAAATCGACTAAATCAATTTAAAACAATTGGAGTTGTCACTTTAAAACCATCAGAAACTCGATTGGCTGCCGTACACGCTCGCGTGTACAGCCTCGCCAAAACCACATACGAAATATGAAACAAATCAAACACAAGGTCAAACCCAAATATACAGACAGGTTCAACTCAGGTATTCAAAGTCACATTACTCAACACAAGGTCAAATCCATCGGATTCAACTCAGGTGAAACAGTGGAGACTCGAGACCAATACAACACAGTGCCCAATACAGTATCAAACTGACTCACAAGTGAGCAAAGTAAACATCATGTTTCGGCTATACTGGAACCATAAGTGAAACTCAATTCAGAAGTGAAGTGCAACAGTGAATGATTCAACATCTCCAACTAGAAGTACAGTGAACCCAAACAAGGTTCAAGTAATGAAGTAAAACAAGCACACACCCATGACCATAATTGTGACAACTAATGGCAGAGCATATATGTACAAATCAGGGTAGAAGGAGATGTAGTGAAATAGGCTACAAAGACAACAACATGGATGCAGATTCAAGACTGTCTACCAGTAACAAAATGACCAAATGCGAAGTCACTAAACTCATGCAAGTTCAAAGAAACAACACAGTGCAGACCAGAGACAAGCATGTACAAGAGGCAACAGAATCCAAACTAGCATATGCAACTCACAAACCAAAACTGGACAGAGCAACATGATGAACTACTGACAACAATATTACAAATGCAACTCCAACATCAGAAACTACAGTTGCTACCAAGTGATGAAATGTGCACAGTGCCACCAAGCAACTGCTACATACAAAATGATCAACCAAGTTCAACAAGGCAAATGCATGCAGACAGTTCAATAGAGAAGTGCATAAGCATCACAAGGCTGAAGTCTACAAATTCAATCAAGTCTACACTGCAAAGTACTGAAGCACTATATCAACAACAGCTACAACAACACAAGTGTGTACATGAATACAACTACAGGTCAATTCGAGTATACCATAGAGAAACAATAATGCAATCTCCACATAAATATATACATATGTATATACATACGTATACACCTATATAGGAAGCACAATTACAAGGTAACAGTTTTAACAAAGCCAAAGTCAGATGGTCAGAATGAACAAATACGAAGACCGGTGAAGTATAACAGTGAACATTACCAGGAGCAAATGCAACCAGCAATATAAACATGTAACAGTTTCAAACTAATGATGTGCAACAGGTAGTGCAAGTTAAACCCTACAACAATATGACTGGAACAAAATGCACAGTCTAATTCCAACAAATTGTGGATAAACAATTTCACGAATAATTCACTCAAACGACAACTAAGTCAATTCGAGAAGCAGTATCAACATATATGAAACTAACAGTCGAAGTAAAGCACTTGGGAGAATTAGATGTGAGTGAAGGGGGAGTCACTCACCTTAGAACGAAGAGTACGAAATCGACGAATCGAGCCAGGCAAAATCTCGAATAACCAACAACGCGATCGAGTAGGAGCGGCGCTTCGCAAAGCCCTAATTCAGTCGATCGGAGGAAGAAAGGAATCGAAGCACCCATTCGCCAGAGAATCGAAAAAAAATCGCCGAAGCCCTAATTCCAAGTCGCCATTTTTTATTTGTTTCCTAGGGTTTTCGAATGAGGGAAGTAATGGGGATCGGGTATAGGCTTGAGGTATGTACCGGTGTAAGATATTTTTTTTTTCTTTATTATTTTTTTTCTTTTTCTTTTTCTTTTTAAAACTGATTTGTTTTGTATTTAATTTTGTTGTTAAAATCTAAACTATGTATATATATTCATTTCGTATTAATAAAATTCAATAAGAGAATTCCAATCGATTTACAGTTTAAATAAAATTTAACAACCATTTTACATTGCCAATTGACGAAGATTTTATCGTTATAAAATTTCCAACAATAAACAACAAATCATCTGTCAACTTTAATCGTTTATCGATGATTATAATTCGGGTGAAAATCCAGGTTGTTACAGAAATTCAATTTGAATTCGATTAAATTCTCTACACGTTTACCCGCCATATATTCACAAAACAATTCTGATAAATACGAAAATTGAAATCCAGTAATAATTTAATATTACGGACCCAATGAAACTGATTTCGTCAAATTTCGAGACTGTGCCTCGAAAGACTATTCTTAAATTCAATTCAAACGATAATATTTCAAAATTGAACAAATTGCTTTTAAAATCAATTCTGAAGCTTCTATTACCTTCAGTATTATCAATATGAATTTCCTAAGCCTTTAAATTATTTTTAACCGGCTTAAAATCGAAGATTCAAATTTTATTCAACTTTCAATAGATTAAATTCAAAAATTTAATCGCCAATTCCTTCTGATAATTTGAAATTCAAGTCAAATCATCATTCAAATATTTAAAATTAATTAAATATTCTCAAATTAAATTTTTCAAAATTCAGGGTCGTTACAAACTCCCCTCCTTAAAAACTTTTCGTCCACGAAAAGGAAAGGTTGTTAAAATTTCATTAACATTTATACTCTAGTCAATTTTTTCTAAACTTAAAACTCATTACAAATAAATGAATATAGGATTCATTCCATTTGTTTAATCTCACTAGTTTTGTTTATCTTCACTTTTATTCAATGATTTCTACAATCATTGATTTCTAAAATCAAAACGCAAAAGTCTTTTATCAACATTTTCGATTTACAACTCAGATTCAAACTTAAAATTCTTCACGTTAGAGATTTATATAATATATCTCTTCCAAAGCTGTGGACTTTCAAAACATTACAAAGATCCTCTTTCTTAATTTATTAGGTAGGAATTTTGATATTTTACTTTCAAATTATTGATTTGTTATTTACAGTTTGAAAATACTTGCTAACTCGAAATTTAACAAGTCCATCTTCGTTCTCACAGACATTAGACATACGTTGGCCAGGCGCAGGTCTAAAAATCTCCAAGTACTAAACATACTTGCTTCAATTCCCAGTGAAAATACTTTTAAAAATTCTTTTAAAAAAATGGATATGGAAAGCACGTTCCCCCATGGATTACAGTTCCACCCGGCGGTTACGCTACTATCCCAGTAGAGTCGCTTGTGGCTGTAGATTTCTCATCTCTTAAATTTCGCCATGGTTGTCGCCATAGATTGCAGTACACACAGCGGTTACGCTACTATCCCAGTAGAATCGCTCGTGTCTGTAGGCATCACGCCCCTCAAATTTCGCCTGGCATTAGATTGCAGTTTACTCGGCGGTTGCACCATTATCCCAGTGGAATCGCTTGTAACTGTGGGCATCTCGCCCCTCAAATTACGCTAATCATCAATCAAATCTAATCTCATCGCGATGAACTATCGCGAAGGATTTCCGATTCAAATAGTCACTCTGACTAAAATTCTACGTAGCTACGAATTTCAAATGGATACTCTTCACGAGTTCCAATACCTTCTTTAATAATAAATGGAAGGTACTTTTCCACATCCTCAGTTTAGAAAACATAATATCATATATGTAGTACTTTCATTTCACATTTCGTACATATAACATCTATGTAAACATACATAAGATTTCCATAACAATGTCTTTCTAAACTAACGGTTTCAAATTTACCGCATTCATATATATAAGTTCTAAAAACTTACATATCCATATTCATAACAAAATAGAGGATTTCAAAATTTTCCTCTAAGTCGATTTGGAAATTTAAGGTTATCTCAAACCTAATTCATATTCAAAATTCCATTTATTATCGACTTTCACATTCAATTTGGATTTCACGCTTACATCGTCAATTCTCAACACAGAATTGATGTCTATCGATATATAACCTCTGAGCTCGTACGTTTCAGAGAAGGGTGTTAAGCTAAGAGAATAAATTCTCCGCCACCAACAGATATATATTTAATAGAGATCAATTGCTATGTCATCAATTCACAATGTTAGACATACAATCCAAATCATCATCTGAAATTCAAAGCTCAACTTATATTGTCTTTGATGTCGAAGTTAAACTCAATTTTAACTTAACGATTCAATCTTTTTGAAAAAATTTCAAATTGAACTAATTGTTCAATTTCTCATTTAACTTTTCAACTTCGACTTCAAAAATGAATTTCAAATCATTTATTCCTTACGGAATATATTCACAACATTTCATTTTTGGAAAAACATTTCCATACTTATTTAAAAATAAGTAATTCACAAATCCATTTATTTTCAACATTTGAAAATATTCGATATACTTAAATCAAAATTAAGTATATATTTCATCTTTAAGGAAATCATTCTCTTTCACATATTTATTTGAGTTAAAACGAATGTTACGTAAAACATCGTTACGACAACTCAAAATCACTAGTATAGGAATTCGAAATTTAGATAGATATATAAATCCCAATACTATACAAAACATTTCCTTTCGAAAATCATTTACTATAACAACAGTGTTATAGTCCACCATTTCCTTATATTCGAAAACGTCTATTTCAACAATGAATGTTGAAATCTATGGTTTCGATATTCAATGCTTTGAAAACATCTTTTTTTTTTAAAACAATTAACTTCGTTTTAAAATATCACTTTCCAAAACATGTCCATTTCATTCAATAATATATTCACTGTCCAAAATTGTGAATATACCATCATTTAACAAACTATAAAGATTTTTACTTATCAAAATAAGTCAGTTTCGAATTTATAAACAATGTATATAAATTCTATTCCTATTCATAAAGACTTCAATTCATAAAAATTTACTTCATTAATCATTCCTTTATAGCTCAGTTTTATATCAAAATTTTAATTTATAAGTGAATTACTTATAAATTCTTTTATTTCGCAACTTCGATTCATTTTATAACTTCATAATTTTTTTTTTGTAATTTCCATTCATTTATGAAATCCATTAAATATTTCACTTTTAACACTTATACAATTCCAATATTTTATCAACACTTTCAAATCTTCAATTTAAGCCGTTTATAATAATTCAAAATTTCCCATTTAAACTATTATATAAATTTATCAGTTTTCCATTTCCAAAATAATCACTAGTTCTTTAATAAATCATTCATCGACTTGATTTCCAATCTAACCGCATTTGATTCATTCACATTGGATTTTACTAACATTCATTAATATTCAATTAGTTCACATTCACTAATTTATATTCAAGTTAGTTTGCTTTCAATTCAAATCAAATTTGGTTCTTTTTAAATTTACTTATCTTTCAATTTGAATTCAGTTACTTAGCTTTCAATTTCCACTAATACAATTTCATTAATACTTAATGAATTTCCATACGATCAACTGGCAACCAATGCCCATTTAACCAAATTTATTTACTTTGCTTATATTCAATTTGGTTCAACACACTTAATTTCAATTGGTTTATATTCTAATTCAGATTGAATTCTTTTATACTCACCATATTCACTAATTCACTTTTACAATTAAAGTTGCATTTCCTTTATATAACTCAAATTCATATTCATTACTTCACTTTATTAATTCATTTTGATATCAAATTCAATCTCATTCAATATTACTTAAGCCATGTTTCATTTTATCTTCACTTGCATTTATTTTCACCATACACCTTAAGTTCGTCTCAAATTTATTTGAAATTCTATTTTATTTAACTTAACTTAGATTTCATTTCCAAATCCTTTTATTTAACTTTTACTAAAGTCAAATTCATATCACATTCTGAATTCAGATTTTGTTTTACTTAACAAAACTGTTTAACCATTTAACAATTGGTTTTACTTAAACTTTCTCATTTTATAAGTTATACAACTTATTAATTTTAAACTTCCCAATTCATATCATATAATCACTTATCTTTCAAGTTTAAACTTTCCATCTCAACAATTTATCAAATCAAGTACGATTTATTTAACTTCCTTTAGTTAAATTTCAAATCCATATATTTATTAATACTAATTCAATTCGATTTAACTTTTCTTAAGTTAAAAATCTTTATTTTCATATTCAACCTTCACTTTACTTATATAAGATCTATTCCAAATTCATTCATCTTATATTTTCTAAAACAATTTTATACTTCTTTGGATTTGAAAAACATTCTCCTTTTTAAAGTGTTTCTAGTAACTATTCATATTAAACATCATAAACTAAGCTTTGTGTAAACCAAAGCTCTGATACCACTCTGTAACATTCCCCCTTTTGACCGCCTCCAGTCGGTAATTAAACCAACTCGAAACGTTCAAAAAGACGAATTGTTATTTAGTTTATAAGGTTTAAACAGAATCAGCCACAGAAACACAGATAATAACAATCAATTAAACAAATGAATCTTTATTTCATTACTATAAATCTTTTTAGAATACATCAGAGTTTATACAATTTTAATACTGATACAGCGGAATATCTTAAAATACAATTTTCTCGAAATAAATGATTCTTTACTCTCTCTCTCTAACTTCGCTGCTCGAAAATCTTCAAGCTGTAAAAATACTCGGTCTGACCCGAGTATTATATTCAAAAGAAAATAATACGCAGGTCAGTCTAATTCAAACCAGTTTATTAGTGCATAGAGGCAGTAATAATTTAAATAGACGACAGTCACAATAATTCCCGTATATCCAATCCTTTTAACAAAGAAATCGGATAACGAAAATTTTAACACTAAACAGTGTTAAACAATAAATCAGCAGATTTAAATCATCAACAGAGATAGATAAACAATTTATCAAATCGACTAAATCAATTTAAAACAATTGGAGTTGTCACTTTAAAACCATCAGAAACTCGATTGGCTGCCGTACACGCTCGCGTGTACAGCCTCGCCAAAACCACATACGAAATATGAAACAAATCAAACACAAGGTCAAACCCATATATACAGACAGGTTCAACTCAGGTATTCAAAGTCACATTACTCAACACAAGGTCAAATCCATCGGATTCAACTCAGGTGAAACAGTGGAGACTCGAGACCAATACAACACAGTGCCCAATACAGTATCAAACTGACTCACAAGTGAGCAAAGTAAACATCATGTTTCGGCTATACTGGAACCATAAGTGAAACTCAATTCAGAAGTGAAGTGCAACAGTGAATGATTCAACATCTCCAACTAGAAGTACAGTGAACCCAAACAAGGTTCAAGTAATGAAGTAAAACAAGCACACACCCATGACCATAATTGTGACAACTAATGGCAGAGCATATATGTACAAATCAGGGTAGAAGGAGATGCAGTGAAACAGGCTACAAAGACAACAACATGGATGCAGATTCAAGACTGTCTACCAGTAACAAAATGACCAAATGCGAAGTCACTAAACTCATGCAAGTTCAAAGAAACAACACAGTGCAGACCAGAGACAAGCATGTACAAGAGGCAACAGAATCCAAACTAGCATATGCAACTCACAAACCAAAACTGGACAGAGCAACATGATGAACTACTGACAACAATATTACAAATGCAACTCCAACATCAGAAACTACAGTTGCTACCAAGTGATGTAATGTGCACAGTGCCACCAAGCAACTGCTACATACAAAATGATCAACCAAGTTCAACAAGGCAAATGCATGCAGACAGTTCAATAGAGAAGTGCATAAGCATCACAAGGCTGAAGTCTACAAATTCAATCAAGTCTACACTGCAAAGTACTGAAGCACTATATCAACAACAGCTACAACAACACAAGTGTGTACATGTATACAACTACAGGTCAATTCGAGTATACCATAGAGAAACAACAATGCAATCTCCACATAAATATATACATATGTATATACATACGTATACACCTATATAGGAAGCACAATTACAAGGTAACAGTTTTAACAAAGCCAAAGTCAGATGGTCAGAATGAACAAATACGAAGACCGGTGAAGTATAACCGGTGAAGTATAACAGTGAACATTACCAGGAGCAAATGCAACCAGCAATATAAACATGTAACAGTTTCAAACTAATGATGTGCAACAGGTAGTGCAAGTTAAACCCTACAACAATATGACTGGAACAAAATGCACAGTCTAATTCCAACAAATTGTGGATAAACAATTTCACGAATAATTCACTCAAACGACAGCTAAGTCAATTCGAGAAGCAGTATCAACATATATGAAACTAACAGTCGAAGTAAAGCACTTGGGAGAATTAGATGTGAGTGAAGGGGGAGTCACTCACCTTAGAACGAAGAGTACGAAATCGACGAATCGAGCCAGGCAAAATCTCGAATAACCAACAACGCGATCGAGTAGGAGCGGCGCTTCGCAAAGCCCTAATTCAGTCGATCGGAGGAAGAAAGGAATCGAAGCACCCATTCGCCAGAGAATCAAAAAAAAATCGCCGAAGCCATAATTCCAAGTCGCCATTTTTTATTTGTTTCCTAGGGTTTTCGAATGAGGGAAGTAATGGGGATCGGGTATAGGCTTGAGGTATGTACCGGTGTAAGATATTTTTTTTTCTTTATTATTTTTTTTTCTTTTTCTTTTTCTTTTTAAAACTGATTTGTTTTGTATTTAATTTTGTTGTTAAAATCTAAACTATGTATATATATTCATTTCGTATTAATAAAATTCAATAAGAGAATTCCAATCGATTTACAGTTTAAATAAAATTTAACAACCATTTTACATTGCCAATTGACGAAGATTTTATCGTTATAAAATTTCCAACAATAAACAACAAATTATCTGTCAACTTTAATCGTTTATCGATGATTATAATTCGGGTGAAAATCTAGGTTGTTACAGAAATTCAATTTGAATTCGATTAAATTCTCTACACGTTTACCCGCCATATATTCACAAAACAATTCTGATAAATACGAAAATTGAAATCCAGTAATAATTTAATATTACGGACCCAATGAAACTGATTTCGTCAAATTCCGAGACTGTGCCTCGAAAGACTATTCTTAAATTCAATTCAAACGATAATATTTCAAAATTGAACAAATCGCTTTTAAAATCAATTCTGAAGCTTCTATTACCTTCAGTATTATCAATATGAATTTCCTAAGCCTTTAAATTATTTTTAACCGACTTAAAATCGAAGATTCAAATTTTATTCAACTTTCAATAGATTAAATTCAAAAATTTAATCGCCAATTCCTTCTGATAATTTGAAATTCAAGTCAAATCATCATTCAAATATTTAAAATTAATTAAATATTCTCAAATTAAATTGTTCAAAATTCAGGGTCGTTACAAATGGTATCGAAGAAATGTGCCCGATCGGAGGAATGACCTCACTTGGCCCGGCGTGGCTCCTGTTTTAGCCACATCAAGCTGACCCATGGGAGTCAGAGCTACATAAATACCATACAGAATCGTCACCAAACCATCCTACTTCATTCTGGAATCTCCACCATGTACACAGTTGTTAAAGTGGTTTTCGGTATTGGTAGAGAGTATGACAATATCTGATCCCGGTCTCTTTAACAACCAAACGTTATTATAATACCGTGGTCATTTCATTTCAAATAGTTCATGATTCATATCAAAATATCATATAATTTCAAAATATATCAATTTGGTATCATTATACACTTTAAATCATATTCATTTCCAAAATCGTAAAACTTTCAAAATTATAACACTTTTGAAATCGTAACACTTTTGAAATCGTAACACTTTTGAAATCATAACACTTTGGAACCATAACACTTTGAAACCATAAAACTTTGAAATCATAACACTTTGAAATCATAACACTTTCCACCTAAACTGTTTAGATGTTGAAATTAGTATATCTATTAAAATATTTTATAAATTAAAATAGTTTATATATATACTAAAATACTTTATATAATAAAATTAGTTCCTCCAATTTTGCAAATCGATTTAGATCATCTTAAATTCCAAAATTCAATTTGAATCAATTCCAGTTTAAACATTTCAATTTAAAGTTCAAAGACTCAAGTTTAAATATTCAAACATTTACAATATAAATTTCATTTATATTTCAACATTTAACTTTAAATTTATCCAAATTGGAAATTATTCCCTTAACCATTTTTATAACAATTTATTTAAATCCCAGTATATATATATTTAAATCAATATTAAATATTCAATCTCAATTTTATTCAAAATTGAGAATATTCATTTAATCACTTTTTTATCGAATCAAGTTATAAATCAAAATTTCTAAAATCTCAAAATCAATAAGTTCAAATAAATCCTTATTAAACTCAATTATTAACCATTTTAAATTCCAAGTCGATATTAATTCATCCTCCCAACCTTTATTATTAAAGTTAAGAAAAATCTATTTTTAAAATATTAATATAAATCTAAATAAATTCTTAAACATATTATAAAAAAATTAAATTAAATTT
The DNA here is from genome assembly GCA_030737815.1 of Allium fistulosum. NCBI lineage: Eukaryota > Viridiplantae > Streptophyta > Magnoliopsida > Asparagales > Amaryllidaceae > Allium > Allium fistulosum. The sequence continues at coordinate 1,271,442,146 of CM060901.1, read as the reverse complement.
TATTAAATTAAATCTTATTATTAAATTTATATTATATTAAAACTTATTTTATATATTTTTAAAATAGTATAATTATAAGTAAAATCTTAAAATTTATAATTTCAAAACTAACTTAAAACTTTAAAATTTTCAAAACATAAAAATTTAAAATCAAAATTTTTAAACCTTTATACAATAACACACACACACACACACATATATATATAACATCTTAAAATCAATATTCATTAAACCATAAGTTTCTTTTCAAAACCTTGGAAATCATTTTCAAAATATATATATAGACCAACGGTGTCTGTATATAATTCTCTATCCTATGGTCAAGTGATACAGATATTTATAATTTCAATCTGCAATTTTAAATATATACGGGTATATATCGTTTCAACACGCAATCCCAAATTCAATGTCAATGAAAATCGCTTGGGTTTATCATTTCAACCCATAACGATTTCCTTATATTCTACAAAATCATTCGGGTATGTATCATTTCAACCCATAGGGAACAGGGAACTTGCAGAGTGAGAACAATCATGATAATAATATAACATAATAACAACAGGCATATATCATTAGTGATAAATTAAATAAAATATAAACAACAGGATATGGTGTCATATCTCACTGGTGAACAGTTACAGATAATAGCATATCATATATAGCAATTATAAAATTAACAGTTCAATTTTTAACAACATATTTCAATTGTCGTTTCAAGTGAAATCAAATTTATTAAATATAAGCATGTTAATCGTGAGTGATTGCACACCTTTCGAGGCTAGAGATATTCGACAATGAAATGGGTTACGAATCCAGGCACGAATTCCAAATCAAAGCAAGATTGGCACGAATTCGACGAACAGATCTAATAATAGAAATCGATGGGAACAAATCAATTTAGCTTGATATAAAATTTAAACGAGATGTATATTATATTATTATTTTCTTTAAACCCAAAATTCAATTTAAAAATACATATACATTTTAAGTAAATCTTAAATTTAAACATATATATTGAAATCAAACATATATACATATTATATTTTTAAATCAATGTATATATACACTTGTTTAAAATGCCAAATACTTATTATTATTATTATTTATACAGAACAGAGAAACATAGACTTTATAATACATACTATATACACATCACTCAATATACTTAGATATTTATATACTCCTAAGCTTTATAAACTTACTCATAAAACCCCTACAGTTCAGATATATGGAAACTATTATATATCTATACATAACAGATTATACAAACTTATATAGCTTTTACATATAAACAGATCTTATATACATATAAACTATATAATATACAGCTAATACTATTTGCATTAATAAAATACAAGAAAGTATATATATACATATATATTAACACATGTAAAATCAGAGATCTATATATATACTTTAGAAATCGAGACATATATTGACAGTAGAACCTATATTAAACTAATGTATAGATATAAACAAATATATAGACTAATATATATTATTTTTTAAACAATATCCATATCTATTTCAAAACGACAATACCATATTCCTCTCAGAACTTAAATTTTCAAAACAACAAACTATATATAACAGCTAATAGAACAACAACCTACGTTTTACAGTATAATATATATAGGTATAATACTTTATAACACAACATACTGTACTTGTATATTATAATATATATGAGTTGGCATAATACATATAAAATTCACATATTAAAATATACATATATGTATTACCTTTGGATGAAAGCATGTAGGCTGACAACTTTAAGTATCTTATATAACAAATATACAAACATACACTGCACCCATACATATATATCTCTATATATATTTGTATATGTTTATAACAACCGATATATATATATAACTAATATATATAACTACTAACCGTGACAAGAGGTTTATATGAAACTTTATAGTGTCATATTTATATATTCTTATATAGACTTGAGTATATAAATAAATACATATATACAAACAAATATAAATATATATACCTTATATATATCAGAGAAGTTCGGCCCAGACAGGAAGGCGGAGTGTAGTTGGGTGGAAGAGGGGAGATGCTGTCAGGTGGCCGCGCTCAGGTGGGGCAAGCCGACATGGGGATGTGTATAGGTAGTTTCGGCCGAGCAAAAAGGAGGATGGGGTGGAGGAGAGAGGACGTGGTAGGCCGTTGGAGTGGAGGTCGGCTGCATGTGAATCTCGGCTAGCTTTGAGGTCAAATTGGTGGGAGGGTGTAACAACCCTAGATTCTTGTATATTATTTAAATTGTACTTTCTTTTATTTTTTAAATTATTTTAAATTTGTTTGATTTCAAACATTTCATTTTTAAAAATATATGTTAATTATTATGTGAACTATAATTTCAAACTAGTATAAATTGGTTAGTTTACTGAAAAGTGAATTTCTGTTTAAATAGTTCAATCTTTGGCTTTTAAACTTCAAATTTAAATTATATAAAATCTTAAATTTTATCTTTTATTATGAAAATAGATACAATAACATGAATACTGCTTTTCATTTCGTTGGAAACGGAATTAAATTGTGAAAGTTATGTACATTTCAATTTTGAGTGCAATTTGATTATTCTGCAATTTTGTTATTTTAAATTGTATAAATTATATTTTCTTTTTCATATTTTATTTTAATATGTGTTAATATGTTATTTTATGAATATTTTTATCTTTTAATAATTTTAAAGTGATAGTATAATTTTTCTAAAGTTTACTTGAATTTATTTCAATTTATGAAACCTAGTTTCCATTTTCTTTGCTATTTTCTTAATTTAATTATATATAATTAAAATTTATTTATTTATTTTATGCATTCACTTTTATTTGCTGTTTTTACTTTATTTATATTCATTCTACATGTATTTAAATTTAAAATAGATTTTTCCAAAGTGTACTGAAGTTATTTCTAATTTTTAAAGCCTAGTTTGCATTTTTAAGCCATTTTCTTAATTTAAATTCTATTTAATTAAAATTTAATTATTTATTTTATATTTTTATTTTCATTTATGAGTTGTCATCTTTATTTCTCAGTTTTTATATGTATTTATAAATTACAAAATAAATAAAAGAAATTTGAAAAGTTGTGACCTTTGATTTGTCTAAGTCCTTTTGTATTCCACCGTTTCATTTTAATCAATACATCTTTTATTTTTATTTTATTTTTGGCCGTACCCTTCTCTATTCTTTTCAGCTGCATTCTCTTCTCTTTTTTACGAAAATTTCATCCATTTCTCAAGAAAAAAACTCACGGCCATCATTGAGAAAAAGTTTGGGTAAAATACATCTTCTTCTTCCTTTGTTTTCTAGTTTTTCTATTGATTTTGCATATGTTCTCTACCTTCATAGCTGCACTCCTCCTCAACCAGATCTGGTCCGACCTCCACCACCCTCTTTCTCTGATCATTACCCACCCTACTACACCACCAAGGCAGGCCAAGCACATCCATGGCAAGGAGCACCACCAAAATCAATAAAAACCACCACATACTACACTAGCCGAGCCTAGATTGTTAGCACCACCTTCTACCACCATTTGCCGCCACTACCACAACCACCACCACCTCTGACCTGACCTCCACCCTCTGTCACATCATCCACCATCACCAGCACCCACTGGCCGTGACCCATGACCTCTGGCCGAACCTATTTGTGCCAAAGATGTGAGGTTATGTTGCATTGTTTAGCCTTGAACACCTAGTTTTTGCACCTAGACTTCACCACTTTGTTAACGCATGCTAGGCCGACCTTATGGAACCCAAAACCAGATCCAAACCCACCCCTTAGCCATGCATTTCAGATCTGGAGCTGAAGCATAGATGGTAGAAAGCAAGTGCAAACACTTTGGTTTTGTTTTATGCAGTTGTTCATAACATTGTTTAGTGGCATCCTGTTTTGAAACTTATGTTTTATATATTTGTTTTGTGTAATGTTTTCAAGGGGTATAGCTTTGGCTCTTCCAATCTCAAATCATTGTCGTGCTTTCGTGCCTCTGCAAATCCTTGTTGTGTGTTCGTGGTCGTCATCTCCAGCTTAAACAAGTGAGTAATTCTCACCAGACAATGTGTACTTATATAACTAGTAAACTGACACCATTTGAATCTGTAAAATTATATCATCCTGTTATAACTGTTATATTATGATCATATGATGCTCACCCCTGTTATTACTCATGTTATATCATCATTTACTGTTATATAATGCTATTCCGTTATTTATATCAGTTTATCACACTGCAAGTTCCCTGTAGATTAGAAATCACTATGGGTTGAAATGATACATACCCGAACGGACTTTAGAATAGGGAAAGATCATTATGGGCTGAAATGATAAGCCTGAGCGACTTTTTATTTATTTAATTTAACTTGGGATTGCGGGTTTGAAATGATAGAACTCGATTTTCTTTGTAAACTGCGGATTGAAATGATACAGATCCGTATCACTTGACCTAGGCTAGAAAATTTTATACAGACCCGTGGTTTAGATATTTTTCTAAAAATTTTAAAATATTGTAAAAATGTAAATATTATGATATTTTGATTTAAATTTTATTAAAATGATTTCTATAAAATATTTGTGATTTTCTACAAATTAAATAAGTGAATTAAGTAAATGGTAAGGTAGAATTTGAAATATAAGTTAATTTTGGAATTTATGATTTTGTTTATAAATGGAATTTATGTAAAGTAAGAAAATATGACAAATTTGATTTAAAGGATGAATTTAATGATTTTATTAAGTAATAATAATTTTTAAAAAAGTGTTAACGATTTTGTATAAATTAAAATATGAAATAAATGAATATTTAAGCTGAATTTGGAAATATAACTTAAATTGAATTTTGTGGAATTTGTTTAAAGGTGAAATTTTAATTTAGTAAAATAAATGGAAATAAGTTATATTTTGGAAATTTAAACTTAGTTGTTAAGTTAAGAATTTAATTAAAGAAATGAAAATTTAATTGTTATTTAATTTGATTTTTGTATGGAAATTTGACTTTATAAATCATAGAAATAAAGGTATTTAAATGATTGTTTTTTTGTGAAAATATATGATTTTATAAGTTAAAATGATGTATATTAAAAGCTAATTATGTGTGAAATTGTAAATAAAACTCAAAATTTGATTTGACAGCATTTTTGAAATGCAATTTAAAGATATTACAGCATTGGAAAATGCTGTAGTTGTTTTAAATGAACCAAATAGCAAATTTGAACTAAGGTTTATTATAGCACTTTGTTAGTGCTATAGTTGTTAAATTTAAGTAAAATTTTAGTAGAAACTAAATTTAGATATTACAGCATTTTAAATGTCGTCTTTTGTTAATGAACTGTTTTTAACCATAACATTTCGTAGCATTTTCTAAGTGCCGCGAAAGTTGAATTTTCTTTGTTTAATAACTTCAAATGTATAAATGATCTTTGAAAAGACTAAATTTTGGAAATTAAATATTTAATTATTAAATATAATGAATTGACTTTAAATGATTTAAATGGAATAGTTGATTTGGGAAATACAACTATTTTGAAATGTGATTAAATGGTATTTAAATTAAATAAATGATGTTTTGAAATGATATTTTGATATTTTGAAATGAATTTGAAATGATATTAAATCTTGGAATGAATAATTGAAGTTTATATTAGTATGAAAAATATTTGGTTTACTTGTAATTTGAATCTATTTAAAAGATATTGGACTTATGAAATATAGGATATTAAACCTTTGGAATTTATTTTATAATTTGAATAGTTATTTTGTGGATTAAATCTATATTGGAAATTTATAAGATTTGAAATGGTCTATGGAAATTTAATTGAAATAAATGATTGAGTTGAATCAAAACTTTGAAAATTTTAATACTTGATTTGGAAATATAATATTTACACTTTTAAATGGTTTAAATGAATTGTTTGATTGAAATATAAACTATTTAAAAGGTGACTTGAAATGATAATAAATGAATGATATCTTTAAATTTAAAAAGTATTTAAAGTTGAATATTTAGATTTGAACTCAAATGTTATTTTGGTATATTAAAATGATTTGAAATGAAGTTTGAAGAGATATGATATTTTGATATATTAAAATGATTTGAAACGAAGTTTTGGAAAGAGATGATATTTTGATATATTGAAATGAAGTTTTGAAATGATATGATATTTTAAATATATTGAAATGGTTTGGAATTATTTAATCTTTATTTTGATAAAGATTTGGATTTGAAATGATATTCTATTTTAAAGTATAAACTGTTTTAAATTATAACCACGGGTTATAATAACGATTGGTTGTTAAAGAGACCGGGATCGGATATGGACATACTCTCTGTCGATACCGAAAACCACTTTGACAACTGTGTACCCGGTGGAGTTTCCAGAATGAAGTAGGATGGTGGCGACGATCCTAAGGTATATACGTGGACCCAACTCCCGTGAGTTGGCATATGGTGGCTAAAACAGGAGCGATTGACGGACCAAGGAGGTAGCACCTCTGATCAGACACACTTCTTCGATACCATTCTATTACTTGTGATTGATTTGGTGCGCACCCTTGATTTGGGAGTGTTGTTCGAGGTGGGTGGTAGTGGCTGCTATGCGTCACCACCAGTCCGGATGCGTAATTGGTATATCTACCCTGGCATTGCCTTGTGTGTCGTGTCACCTACCTTATCGAGCCCACTACGATTTTGGTTTAAAGATCCGACCGCGTTAAGGTTCACCATCCCCTTAACACTATTTTCTATATGATTATACTTTACTAATTAGACATTACTGTATATAGCGTATATTACTACATAGTAAATAGTTTAACGGATCCTTAAAGAATGGGCGATCCCAAGCATTCTTTAAGTTACTTGTACCTTATTACAGTTCACTTGAGTTGGTTTACATTATATAAGTATATATTGTCCTGACTCGAGTGTTTGTATTTTTATTTACGCTCGGGTCAGCCTGAGTATTCACAGATTTGGATTCCACTTTCTGGAGATTGGAATCACTGGAGATTATCTGCTTATCTACTTTTATCTATCTCAGTTTTGTTGTTCTATTCAGCTTGTACTTGGTTATCATATTGAAACTTCTGTTGTACTTTATTTCTTCTGTTGTATCTTATTTAACTCTAATATATTTACATAGTAGCTTAATGAACTACTATTTCTTTCACTTCCGCTGCATTATTTTACTCTGTGTCTGTGATCTGTGATTATATTTATTTACTGTATATTCTGAGATTTGCCAAATTTTATTTACAACGCGGTATTTTGAGCAATTCAATTCCGACATGAGTGTCTACCTCTACACTTATAATGGATGTGAATGGTTGAAAATATCGGGTCGTTACTGTAACAACCCGGTATTGCGTACCAATTATTTATCATCTTTGGACGGTCATCTTTCCTATTCGATTGCTGTTTGGAAATTGTTAAGTTTTTAATCTGTTGTAAATCCTTTTAAAAAAAAATGAGTTAAAGGGTTGTGGACTTAGAAAATATTAAGCCGGCCCTTCCTTTCTTATTATTCAGCCCGATCCTTTGAGAAAATTATCGGCCCCGATCCTTCTCTTTGCTCTGGAGAAAATAAATGGCGATTCACAAATATTAGGGCTTCGGCGATATGTTGTTTCTCTGGTGATTGCGAGCTACTATTCCTTGATTCTATGTTGTTCTTGAATCTGGATTCGAGTGCGTCGTTACTCGATGCTCTTTTGTTTTGATTCTGGTTCTAGGGTTTTGCTCTGTTGACTGTTGCTGGCGAATTGGACTTCGACTTTATCTTTCCTTGTGGTGATGCTGTGATTTTCTGGCTAATTGAGAGCTTTGGCTTTGTCGATTCTTTGTAGCTCCTTTGTGGTGACTCTGGCTTCGACGTCGCTGTTGATTATTTGCTTGCGATCGATTCTAGTTAGTTCGTTCCTCTGTGATTTGTACTTTGGCTCTTCGTTCTGAAAATTGGGGCTTCCGTGAATTCGAAGATGGCTGCTCGATTCTTCGATCGCCCCGGCTTCATCTCGGAGCTGCTCGTCTCTGCTACGTAAACAAGGTGAGTGTCTTCCACTCACATCTAATTCGACTTTTAAACGATTTCTGATTTGTTCGAGTTTTGTTTACTTGAATTTGTTCGAATTCATATATTTTTGTGACTTTGGGTTTCACTGTTTGGATTGGTGAATTTCTGATGATTTCGGGGTTGACTTCGGTTTTGTGAAACTATAGACTGTTGCTTCATCATGTATACATCTGTGCTGCATTTCATTGATTTTCAAGTTCTCTTTGGTTATGTTTTTCACATCTTTTCTTCCTGAGCCTTTACACTGCGACTTCACACAGAGATTTTGAGGCAGCACTTGAGTGATAATATATAGATAATTTTATGCTTAAGTAGAAGTTCCAACTACGTCCTTACTGCAGTATACGATGCACACGTTCCCTGACCTGTGCCGTATAAACTTCATTTCATAATTCAAATTGCTTTGCTAAATTGCACAAAACATAGTTGAGTAAGTGTCAAACTTCTTACCTCTGTTATATTTCACAGTGGAAATTATAGGCAGTATGAAATTTCGAAAAGTGTTTATTGACAGTTGCGTTTGAAAATACTTTGTAAATTAAAAAGGTGAAATTGTGTGGCCTGTAGTTTCAATGCATGCATGTGTCCTATTACATACGTGTGAAGCATTTTGCAAAGTTGAAGTGTTTTATCTCCTAGCTGCATGCGTATGTATGTATTTTGCAATATCAAAATGTTGCTCCTAGTTGCATGCATGGCTTAACATGGGTTCAGGTATGTGTAAGTTAAACAGAGGGGTAGTCATGTGATATGCGTGAGTTATTCTCACATCTAAATTAAGTCATCAAGTCTCTGCATTTATTTTGAAGTGTGGGTTTTCTTTTGATATTCACTTGCTCATGTGCATTTTGATTCATGTAGATGATTCTGCATTTTGTAGCTACTGCAGTACATTGGTTTAGGTTGCTGTGTTCATCACTGTTACATTGTTGTATTTTTGTCTTTAACTTGTGATGATCATCTGTTCATCACTGTAGTCTTTGTAGTTGCTCTCTGTATACTTCCTATATGCCACCAGTTAGAAGGGTGCTTGTCTTAGAGTTTCAAAACCGTGGCATGCTGGTTGCCATCCCTGTTATGCAGTTGTTTGCATCTCCATTTGCTACTCAGTTAATTGATTCATGGGCATTATCAACTGCTTGAGGTTTTTGCTTCACTTTGGGGTTCGCAGTTTCACTACTGCTTCTTCAACTTAAACTGGGTTTGTTGTATTGAGTTCTGTGTTGAGTTTCTTGAAATCTCCATCACATACTAGTCGGGCTGTAACAGATATTTCACTGTTGCACTTGTTGCCTTTTTCATGGTGGCAATTAGTTTGCATCTGTATTCGTGTTGCCTTCTTTGACCTCACCTTTGTTTTGATACTGAAGCCTTGCCTTGTGGTTTTCTCTTTACAGTGGTGTGAGGTAGCTGGTATATAAATTAGCTGTCTTGACCACTTGAGATATTTAGATTTGTTTTCGAACTTCCTTGAGTTGAACCCAATTTCGGGATTTGACCTCGTGATCAATTGTGATTTTCTCTGAGCTGTTGTGTATCTCCTGCGATAGTGGCGAGGCAGTACACGCGTGCGTGTACTGCAGCCCTATCGGATTTGACAGTTTTAATTTGATGTTTTGATTTGTTGAATTGTTTTGTGGGTTCAATCCCATATTTTGAAGTGGTATCGATTGGGATTTACTGTTTAGTGGATTAACACTGCTTAGTGTTATATCTACCGTTATCCGGTTCTCTTATCGAGAAGTTGGGTAAACGAGATTTCTGTGACTTTCGTCTATTTGATATTTGATTATTATTGCTTCTGTGCACTAATAAACTGGTTTGAATTAGACTGACCTGGGTATTATTTTCTTTTGAATGTAATACTCGGGTCAGACCCGAGTTATTTCAGGTTGTAAATTTCCTTCTTTGAGTTGCTGTTTGGGATTTGAAGACTTTTCACATCTTTTGAAGTTGTCAGTGTCATTTTGTAGTAGTCATGTCATTGTATAGAACGATATGTATTCATGTATATTAGTCGATAATGTACTTGTATATATAACTTCTAGAGTCGACAGTTGTAGTTGTATCATATGTATCGTGTCAACTATATTGTAACTGACATCGGTTATATATATGAGATTTTTGTTATTCTGTGTTCCGCATTTATATTATCTGTGTTATTGTTATATCTAATGTCCTAAACTATTATGAACTATCGTAGTTTGTTTTATACTGATAACTGGATATGTCGATGGGAGTAAATAAATAATAGATGAAAAATAAAAAGTATATACCACTCCTATCGAGATAACCAATATTAGTGTAAGGCCAATTACGGATGGTCGCTCCTATCCAGCCTTATTCTTCGTAATAATAGACAGTATTTCTTTTAATACTCTTTGTTATTATGAGCATAGAGTTGGGGCGTCACAGTTGGTATCAGAGCTTGGGGTTTATGGACATAATATAAAACTTAACTCGGAAGGAACATATGTTACGACTATTGGTCGATGTTTTATTTGTGCTTGAGTCAAAACTAAAGTTTTGAAGTTTGGATGAAATTTTTAAATAACTTTATTTAGAAATAATAGTGAAATTGTGTTCTGATGATTTGATTGATTTGTGTTCTGTTTATCAGAGTGCGCAGCGGAAACAGTGTAACTGTCTTTGCTGAGTACAACTGATAATCTTTTTGATTTAAAAATCAAAATACGAAATTGATATGAATTTCATTTGTTGTTTACATAGCTGTAATTATTTTATTTCTTTGAGAACTTCGAATCCGAATTGAGGATTCGAAGAAATTGCAGATATGTGATTTTTGTTGAAATTTCCGCTGGCTTTCTTTTGTACTAATCATCTATTGAATAGATTTTTGCTGTTTTAAATTATCTTCATTGAAGATACATTTAAATGATTCTTTGTCCATTTTGTAGTACGTGCAAAAATTTAAATTGCACGTTATTGGATTTATTTTACGTCGAACCGATGCTTGGTTATGAAACGTATTTTGTTGCCGTTATTTTTACAACGGAATTTTACACCAATGCTATATTTTGAAGTACAGTGTTTTATGGCATTTTGATGAATGAAAATTCTCTGATATTACATTTTGATGTAAATTGTTTTGATGTGATTTTGACGTTTTAAAATTACTGTCGCTTTGGCTTCAGTAACCGTCAAATTTTAAAAGTGGATTTTCAAGCGGTTATTCCGCAATGCTGTTTTGTGACCGTTTTTACGGTATTTTGAGAAGTACGATTTCCTTACCGAAATTGTTACTGATTTACTGTTCTAATCACGTGATTGGAAAATCGTTTTAAAATGAAAATTGTTTTATAAAATTTTAGTAGTTTGCGTTTTCAAAAGAATGAGAAAGCGACTTAAACGATTCAGCAAAATCGAGGATTATGACCCCTTTCTTTTACTGTTTCGCTTAACTCCGGACTTGTTCAGTTGAGAATGCGAATTGTTATTTTTACAAAATAAATAAAATTGTTTTCAGAAATTTAACAGTTTACGCTTTCAAAAGAATGAGGAAGCGATTTAAACGTTTCAGCAAAATCGAGGACCATGACCCCTTTCTTTTACTGATTCGCTTAATTCCGGACTTGTCCGTTTGAGAATGTAAAGTGTATTTTTACAAAATACACAATTTTGCACTTTCAAGGAAACGATGAAGTGATTTAAACGATTTAGCAAAAGTGCGGAGTATGGAACCACACTTTTACTATTTCGGTTAATTCCGGACTCGTTAATTGAAATATTTGATGATTTTCGTGTGCTTTCGAGCCACTATGAGGACCTTCGGGTCATTTGTTGGGCTTTCGGGCCACTCTCCGGACCTTCGGGTCAAATACCAGTACTAGACCTTCGGGTCACTCTGCGGACCTTCGGGTCAATCTGATGGGCGCCAAAATTATGTTGAGTACTTGGTAGGCTTCGGCCACTCTGAGATGCACGTGCGGCGAATTAAAAACTCGCCATCTGATGGGATCGATCCAAGCTTTTATGTTGATTTTCTAGTCTTCTTAATTGATTTCTAGATATTTGTTGCTTCCAATTATCTGCAGGTAATTGGATATTTGTTGATATGAGTTCTGATTATCGTTTTTGATAATCAGATATTTGTTGTTTCTAATTATCGCTTGTGCTAATTAGATATTTGTTGATATGAGTTCTGATTATCGTTTTTGACAATCAGATATTTGTTGTTTCTAATTATCGCTTGTGATAATTAGATATTTGTTGATATGATTCTGATTATCGTTTTTGATAATTGGATATTTGTTGCTTTTAATTATCACTTTAGATAATTAAATATTTGTTGATTTGAGATTTAATTATCGTCTTTGATAATTAAATATTTGTTGATTTTAGATTTAATTATCGCTGTTAGATAATTAAATATTCGTTGATTTGAGATTTAATTATCGCTTTAGATAATTAAATATTTGTTGATTTGAGATTTAATTATCGTCTTTGATAATTAAATATTTGTTGATTTTAGATTTAATTATCGCTGTTAGATAATTAAATATTCGTTGATTTGAGATTTAATTATCGCTTTAGATAATTAAATACTTATTGATTTGAGATTTAATTATCGTTTTTGATAATTAAATATTTGTTGATTTTAGATTTAATTATCGCTGTTAGATAATTAAATATTCGTTGATTTGAGATTTAATTATCGCTTTAGATAATTAAATACTTGTTGATTTGAGATTTAATAATCGTCTTTGATAATTAAATATTTGTTGATTTTAGATTTAATTATCGCTGTTAGATAATTAAATATTCGTTGATTTGAGATTTAATTATCGCTTTAGATAATTAAATACTTATTGATTTGAGATTTAATTATCGTCTTTGATAATTAAATATTTGTTGATTTTAGATTTAATTATCGCTGTTAGATAGTTAAATATTCGTTGATTTGAGATTTAATTATCGCTTTAGATAATTAAATATTTGTTGATTTGAGATTTAATTATCGCTTTAGATAATTAAATATTTGTTGATATGAGATTTAATTATTGCTTTTGATAATTAAATATTTGCTGGTTTGAGATTTAATTATCGCTTTTAATAATTGAATATTTGTTGAATTTGAAATTTGATTATCGCTTGTGATAATCGAATATTTGTTGATTTGAGAAATTTGACTATCGTTTGAGATAATCAGATATTTGATTTGTCTTCTGATTATCGTTCGAGATAAGTAATTATTTGCGATTTGAAAATTCAATTATCGTTTCTGATGATTGAATATTCGCGATTTTTGAGATTTGAGCTTCGTCTTTTTCTCTGGCGATTCAGGTGAGTAAATTGATTTACTCACATTCAATTCGTGCTCTGTATGGGATTTCTGCTCTGTTTTTCCTTCTCTTTTAGTTGCTGGAACTCGATTGTTCTTGCTTTTGTTAGTCGTCTGATTTTGATCCCTGATTCCCTCGATGTTGATTCTTTTGATTTGAAGCAGTCGAACCTTTTGATTTCTTATCTAATACTTCCCCGCTGACACTTGCTTTGCTTATCCATTCGACATTGCCATGTTCTTATGGTTGTTACCTCTTTCCCACTTATCTCTTAGGATTGCGAGGACGCAATTTCTTTAAGGAGGGGAGTCTGTAACAACCCGGTATTACGTACCAATTATTTATCATCTTTGGACGGTCATCTTTCCTATTCGATTGCTGTTTGGAAATTTGTTAAGTGTTTAATCTGTTGTAAATCCTTTTAAAAAAAAATGAGTTAAAGGGTTGTGGACTTAGAAAATATTAAGCCAGCCCTTCCTTTCTTATTATTCAGCCCGATCCTTTGAGAAAATTATCGGCCCCGATCCTTCTCTTTGCTCTGGAGAAAATAAATGGCGATTAACAAATATTAGGGCTTCGGCGATATGTTGTTTCTCTGGTGATTGCGAGCTACTATTCCTTGATTCTATGTTGTTCTTGAATCTGGATTCGAGTGCGTCGTTACTCGATGCTCTTTTGTTTTGATTCTGGTTCTAGGGTTTTGCTCTGTTGACTGTTGCTGGCGAATTGGACTTCGACTTTATCTTTCCTTGTGGTGATGCTGTGATTTTCTGGCTAATTGAGAGCTTTGGCTTTGTCGATTCTTTGTAGCTCCTTTGTGGTGACTCTGGCTTCGACGTCGTTGTTGCTTATTTGCTTGCGATCGATTCTAGTTAGTTCGTTCCTCTGTGATTTGTACTTTGGCTCTTCGTTCTGAAAATTGGGGCTTCCGTGAATTCGAAGATGGCTGCTCGATTCTTCGATCGCCCCGGCTTCGTCTCGGAGCTGCTCGTCTCTGCTATGTAAACAAGGTGAGTGTCTTCCACTCACATCTAATTCGACTTTTAATCGATTTCTGATTTGTTCAAGTTTTGTTTACTTGAATTTGTTCGAATTCGTATATTTTTGTGACTTTGGGTTTCACTGTTTGGATTGGTGAATTTCTGATGATTTCGGGGTTGACTTCGGTTTTGTGAAACTATAGACTGTTGCTTCATCATGTATACATCTGTGCCGCATTTCATTGATTTTCAAGTTCTCTTTGGTTATGTTTTTCACATCTTTTCTTCCTGAGCCTTTACACTGCGACTTCACACAGAGATTTTGAGGCAGCACTTGAGTGATAGTATATAGATATTTTTATGCTTAAGTAGAAGTTCCAACTACGTCCTTACTGCATTATACGATGCACACGTTCCCTGACCTGTGCCGTATAAACTTCATTTCATAATTCAAATTGCTTTGCTAAATTGCACAAAACATAGTTGAGTAAGTGTCAAACTTCTTGCCTCTGTTATATTTCACAGTGGAAATTATAGGCAGTATGAAATTTCGAAAAGTGTTTATTGACAGTTGCGTTTGAAAATACTTTGTAAATTAAAAAGGTGAAATTGTGTGCCTTGTAGTTTCAATGCATGCATGTGTCCTATTACATACGTGTGAAGCATTTTGCAAAGTTGAAGTGTTTTATCTCCTAGCTGCATGCGTATGTATGTATTTTGCAATATCAAAATGTTGCTCCTAGTTGCATGCATGGCTTAACATGGGTTCAGGTATGTGTAAGTTAAACAGAGGGGTAGTCATGTGATATGCGTGAGTTATTCTCACATCTAAATTAAGTCATCAAATCTCTGCATTTATTTTGAAGTGTGGGTTTTCTTTTGATATTCACTTGCTCATGTGCATTTTGATTCATGTAGATGATTCTGCATTTTGTAGCTACTGCAGTACATTGGTTTAGGTTGCTGTGTTCATCACTGTTACATTGTTGTATTTTTGTCTTTAACTTGTGATGATCATCTGTTCATCACTGTAGTCTTTGTAGTTGCTCTCTGTATACTTCCTATATGCCACCAGTTAGAAGGGTGCTTGTCTTAGAGTTTCAAAACCGTGGCATGCTGGTTGCCATCCCTGTTATGCAGTTGTTTGCATCTCCATTTGCTACTCAGTTAATTGATTCATGGGCATTATCAACTGCTTGAGGTTTTTGCTTCACTTTGGGGTTCGCAGTTTCACTACTGCTTCTTCAACTTAAACTGGGTTTGTTGTATTGAGTTCTGTGTTGAGTTTCTTGAAATCTCCATCGCATACTAGTCGGGCTGTAACAGATATTTCACTGTTGCACTTGTTGCCTTTTTCATGGTGGCAATTAGTTTGCATCTGTATTCGTGTTGCCTTCTTTGACCTCACCTTTGTTTTGATACTGAAGCCTTGCCTTGTGGTTTTCTCTTTACAGTGGTGTGAGGTAGCTGGTATATAAATTAGCTGTCTTGACCACTTGAGATATTTAGATTTGTTTTCGAACTTCCTTGAGTTGAACCCGATTTCGGGATTTGACCTCGTGATCAATTGTGATTTTCTCTGAGCTGTTGTGTATCTCCTGCGATAGTGGCGAGGCAGTACACGCGTGCGTGTACTGCAGCCCTATCGGATTTGACAGTTTTAATTTGATGTTTTGATTTGTTGAATTGTTTCGTGGGTTCAATCCCATATTTTGAAGTGGTATCGATTGGGATTTACTGTTTAGTGGATTAACACTGCTTAGTGTTATATCTACCGTTATCCGGTTCTCTTATCGAGAAGTTGGGTAAACGAGATTTCTGTGACTTTCGTCTATTTGATATTTGATTATTATTGCTTCTGTGCACTAATAAACTGGTTTGAATTAGACTGACCTGGGTATTATTTTCTTTTGAATGTAATACTCGGGTCAGACCCGAGTTATTTCAGGTTGTAGATTTCCTTCTTTGAGTTGCTGTTTGGGATTTGAAGACTTTTCACATCTTTTGAAGTTGTCAGTGTCATTTTGTAGTAGTCATGTCATTGTATAGAACGATATGTATTCATGTATATTAGTCGATAATGTACTTGTATATATAACTTCTAGAGTCGACAGTTGTAGTTGTATCATATGTATCGTGTCAACTATATTGTAACTGACATCGGTTATATATATGAGATTTTTGTTATTCTGTGTTCCGCATTTATATTATCTGTGTTATTGTTATATCTAATGTCCTAAAATATTATGAACTATCGTAGTTTGTTTTATACTGATAACTGGATATGTCGATGGGAGTAAATAAATAATAGATGAAAAATAAAAAGTATATACCACTCCTATCGAGATAACCAATATTAGTGTAAGGCCAATTACGGATGGTCGCTCCTATCCAGCCTTATTCTTCGTAATAACAGACAGTATTTCTTTTAATACTCTTTGTTATTATGAGCATAGAGGTGGGGCGTCACAGTTACAGTTGGTATCATAGCTTTGGCTTTGTGGCAAAACTTAGAATGTATGGTAAATTTAGTTACAGAATCACTTCCATTCGAGCTTGAACCTCTTCATTTTTATTTGATTTCCTTTGAATATTGGAATGTTCCCTACAGTTCCAAAATCCATTCTTATCCCTCACTATTAATCTTCTTCTGATTCTGGAGTATCCCATAACTCCACTTCGAATGAGCTTCATAGTGAATTGGCGGTCTCGCCAATATTCTAATGACTTGTAAAGGGGGAAACTCCTTTACAAATTAGCATCAATTCACCAGAGATTTATATTTATCCTTGGTTTAGATGCTAATATCTATTGTTGTTCCAAACTCTATCTTTTGAGATCGGATGTAGATTTACCCTAGAGAAATCCATATTTGATCTTATTCGTTAAGTCACGGTTGACTCGGTTAAGGTTGCCCACGATTTATCTAAGCTTATCCATCTTCATATTTTGTCAATTAATCATCTTGTTTTTGTTTCCAAAATATCTTCAAACATTTTGAATTGTACTTGTAAATCTATGTTTGTTTTATATATTGTGTTGTTTGAGTTGTTGATGTTGATTTGGGCTTCCGATTGATTCGTTTGATCAACGCTATCGATAGGATTTCTAAAACACTTTGACAGGACAAACTGACACAATATTATTTTAAAATTTGGTTAATGAAATAAATTTTGATATAAGTAAATATTTTGGAACTGAATAAATTGATTTAAATTGATTATTTGAAATGATAATACTTGATTTATCATTCTATAAATGAATTTATAAATAGTTGTTTATAAATTTGATTTGGGAACTGAAATGAATTTAAATCAAGAAATTTGCGAATTTAATTTCCGATGGTTTCAAA
Organism: Allium fistulosum; assembly: GCA_030737815.1. Taxonomy (NCBI): domain Eukaryota; kingdom Viridiplantae; phylum Streptophyta; class Magnoliopsida; order Asparagales; family Amaryllidaceae; genus Allium; species Allium fistulosum. The sequence continues at coordinate 1,271,424,419 of CM060901.1, read as the reverse complement.
CTTTATGTTTAAAGCTTTAAAAGGATATATTATTTAAAGTATTTTTGAATAGAAATTTGTTTCCAAAGAATTTTAAAGTTTAAAAATCAATGCTATTCTCTTTGTCGCTGGAAAATAATTTCGGTGATGACTGCAGCATCATCGACGTTCATTTTCGAGTTTCGAAGTGAAGAAACCATTTTGTAGTTTTGCTACAGCTTTGTTTTGGGAAATTTTATTGATTTGAATTTCTAAAATATGATTTGATTTATAAAATATATAGATATATGATTTAAATTTGATTTGACAAATTATGTACATACATTTATTTATCTCTAAATGGTTTGAGAGGAATCAGAAATTTTATTCTTAAATTCTATCTTAAATAATAACTTCAAGTATAAAAAAAAAAATTCAAAATTTTAAATAAATATTCAAGCTTGAAATGATTGAATTAGAATGTTTATATTGTATATTAATTTTAGAAAGTTTTATTTGTATAATTCTCAATTGCATTCCAATATAACTTACCTTAATTTTAGAAGTTAACAATGTAATTGGATAATATACAGTATAAAAATATTTTATAAATAAAAGTTGAGTGGTTATAATAAATATTATACACTTAAATTTTAGTTATAAAAAGATTAGCAGAGGTAAATAAACTAAAAGGTTAATTGAATAATTTACAATAAAATGATGTTAAGGGAATTAGGAATAAATGAAAGCAGTTATAATAAGTGTAAGTATATTTAACATGAGTGATAAATATATTGAGAGGAATAAATTTAATTTTAATTAGGAATAAAGAAGAATAAAATTTATTAAGTACATTGTGAGTGTAATAAATGATTTTTTTTTTAAACCCATGGTTTTAAAAATTGTTAATTTAAGATGATTGGATAATAAGATAATGAAATTTGAGATAGTTAAGATTTATTTAACTTATGTAAATTTAATCATCAATTTAAGTTGAAATTTCCTTGGCTTCTAACTTATTATCTTATTTTGTTTTCAAACTGTCTTCTAGTTGTCCTTATTTTCCTTATCGTGCTACAGACTGGTATAGGCATCTATCTATAATCTTTCTGCTTAGAAATATTTCTATAATCTTTGATACTCATTTTGAATCTGAGCACTGCTTTCCACCCATAGACTATCGGTCAAGCGGAAAGAGTAAATCAGATTCTAGAAGATCTTTTCGTGCTTGTGTTCCTGATTCTGGAGGATCTTGGGAAGATCATCTCCACCTTGTTAAACTTACCTATAACGATAGTTATCAGGTATAATTTCAATCTTCTTGTCATCTTTTCTTAATCTTATTCCACTCTATTTTTTTTCTGTGCTATACCGTACTTCATTCCTTTTCGAGGACGAAAAGTTTTGAGAGGAGGAGAGTATAACAACCCCAGATTCTTGTATATTATTTAAATTGGACTTTCTTTTATTTTTTTAAATTATTTTATATTTGTTTGATTTCAAACATTTCATTTTTAAAAATATATGTTAATTATTATGTGAACTATAATTTCAAACTAGTATAAATTGGTTAGTTTACTGAAAAGTGAATTTCTGTTCAAACAGTTCAATCTTTGGCTTTTAAACTTCAAATTTAAATTATATAAAATCTTAAATTTTATCTTTTATTATGAAAATAGATACAATAACATGAATATTGCTTTTCGTTTCGTTGGAAACAGAATTAAATTGTGAAAGTTATGTACATTTCAATTTTGAGTGCAATTTGTTTTATTCTGCAATTTTGTTATTTTAAATTGTAAAAATTATATTTTCTTTGTCATATTTTATTTTAATATGTGTTAATATGTTATTTTATGAATATTTTATCTTTTAATAATTTTAAAGTGATAGTATAATTTTTCTAAAGTTTACTTGAATATATTTCAATTTATGAAACCTAGTTTCCATTTTCTTTGCTATTTTCTTAATTTAATTATATATAATTAAAATTTATTTATTTATTTTATGCATTCACTTTTATTTTCTGTTTTTACTTTATTTATATTCATTCTACATGTATTTAAATTTAAAATAGATTTTTCCAAAGTGTACTGAAGTTATTTCCAATTTTTAAAGCCTAGTTTGCATTTTTAAGCCATTTTCTTAATTTAAATTCTATTTAATTAAAATTTAATTATTTATTTTATATTTTTATATTCATTTCTGAGTTGTCATCTTTATTTCTCAGTTTTTATATGTATTTATATTTTACAAAATAAATAAAAGAAATTTGAAAAGTTGTGACCTTTGATTTGTCTAAGTCCTTATGTATTCCACTGTTTCATTTTAATCAATACATCTTTTATTTTTATTTTATTTTTGGCCGTACCCTTCTCTATTCTTTTCAGCTGCATTCTCTTCTCTTTTTCACAAAAATTTCATCCATTTCTCAAGAAAAAAACTCACGGCCATCATTGAGCAAAGGTTTGGGTAAAATACATCTTCTTCTTCATTTGTTTTCTAGTTTTTCTATTGATTTTGCATATGTTCTCTACCTTCATAGCTCCACTCCTCCTCAACCAGATCTGGTCCGACCTCCACCACCCCCTTTCTCTGATCATTACCCACCCTACTACACCACCAAGGCAGACCAAGCACATCCATGGCAAGGAGCACCACCAAAATCAACAAAAACCACTACATACTACACTAGCCGAGCCTAGATTGTTAGTACCACCTTCTACCACCATTTGCCGCCACTACCACCACCACCACCACCTCTGACCTGACCTCCACCCTTTGCCACATCATCCACCATCACGAGTACCCACTGGCCGTGACCCATGACCTCTGGCCGAACCTATTTGTGCCAAAGATGTGAGGTTATGTTGCATTGTTTAGCCTTGAACACCTAGTTTTTGCACCTAGACTTCACCACTTTGTTAACGCATGCTAGGCCGACCTTATGTGTCAGGACCCGCAAATCCGTACTTCTTGATTAAACACTAATCTCCATTGATTAACTCAAGATGAACGGAAATACGAACCATGATGGTTTAAGAAAGAAGAAAAGGCAGAAGAAGAAGAAGAAGACAGAAGAAAAAGAAGAAGAGGAAGAAGATAGAAGAAGAAGGAAGAAGAACAACAGAAAACAATATCAGAATCTTACACATCGCAGCGGAACAATATACAATAGATAATTACTAGTCTTTTAAAACAAAGAACTATATCAGTTTATACATACATCAATCATCAGAGTCAATATACAACAATGGACAGTTATATAACTTGTCCTCATACAGAATACACAACAGAATAAATACTATCAGATACAAATACTACGTCTCGTCATCCTGCTTGCTTCCAAAGCTCCAGAATATCCAGAATATCCTGATAATCTAACTCTAGACTGCCCGTGTGGAAATTGGTGGGCACCCAGAGTTTAGAAGGGAACAATAAACTCCGAGTCAGTCATGGTGACTGGTGTGAGATCGTAAAACAGTTATACTTTATAACAACAAAATAATTTTAAAGTCAATTCGAAATGCTTTTGGAAAATGAAACTACCATAAGACCTCCCGCCACACACACAATGCAAACGCAAAATTGGAGGAGATTTCTTCTTATGATAGTCAAAGATGCTTACTACGCAAAATCAAATCATTTTTGATATTATTATTAGTGCATAGTGTAGAAATCATTTCGAAAGTATAATATTAATCTTAGCCAGCATACAACCAGTATCGTATGCCTACTATAGCTACCATCTAAACAGTGGTGACCACCGTACGTAAATGGCAGGTTCTACAACTAATACCGTACAAAGTTCGTATTGGAGTTTGGATTTCCAACAAATGGTGTAACGATCACGGATTTTCGTGCTCGAAAATCAACATCCATACTTTACATCGTACTCGAATGCCGTAGATTCGACCGTTCAAATCCGGTTCGCCGGAGCTTATAACACAGTTAAGTAAATAACACAGCGGAATAAAAAGAATAACAGATTGATATACAATATCTGATACGACAGAGTGATACAATGAATATCAATATACATCAGAGATACGATACAAGAAATAGCAGTGGAATAGAAAACGATAACACCAGCAGCGGAATAGAATGTCTCCAATAGAATGCTCCAAGATAAGCAACGTCAGTCCATGAACTCCAAGAACTGAACTAGCTCCAGATAATCTACTAAACCTGAATATCTGAAAAACCCAACTCTAGACTGCCCGTGTGGAAAATAGTGGGCACCCAGAGTTTAGGAAGGGAACAATAAACTCCGAATCAGTCATGGGATTGGTGTGAGCAACAAAAACAGTTTATCTTTAAAAACAAATAGCATATAATTTTAAAGTCAATTCGCAATGTTTTTGGAAAATGAAACTACCATAAGACCTCCCGCCACACACACAATGCAAACGCAGAATTGGAGGAGATTTCTTCTTATGATAGTCAAAGATGCTTACTACGCAAAATCAAATCATTTTTGATATTATTACTAGTGCATAGTGCAGAAAACATTTCGAAAGTATAATATCAATCTTAGCCAGCATAGGTACCATTATAGTATGCCTACTATAGCTACCATATTAAATGGTAGGTTCTACAACTAAAACCGTACAAGGTTCGTATTGTTTCTTTGGATTTCCAACAAATGGTCAGGCTAAGGAACTTCCTTTTCCACGATGGGTACGTCCCTGGAATAGACGACCCGAGAAATAACCTAACATTACGGTTAGATCTCTGCCAACACAAGGCCGGGTTACCTCTGCAAAAATAGGTAACTACTGACACGCGTATGCCAACCCCCGATCGTCACCGATCTTCCCGAGGATCCCCGATTCGCAACAACCACAAAGTAATAAACTTGCAGCAACCACAGAGGTTAAGTATCTGGGCTCCATACCATGATACCACCTTTATCCAGAAGGAATGACATACACTAAGGGGCGCTACTCCCTAGAACCTTGCCGCATCTTTCCTGTTTTGACCATTTCCGGGGTGTGAGGCTCGACGAAGTCTCATCCACAAAGCTACGCTTTGTCACAAAGCCATGCTTTGGGTCAAACAAATGATCAACCTATGATCACAAAGATATAAGATCAAACAAATGATCATATCGCAAATGATCAAACACTGATCATCACACAGCAACACTCAGCATGCCACATTACCAAATTGGGATATATCGCTGATAAATTTCAACTACATAACCTCTGAGCTCGTACGTCTCAGAGAAGGGTGTTAAGCTAAGAGAATAAATTCTCCGCCACCAACAGAAATGTATTTGAAAGAAATCAGCTTTATATCTCAAAGTGTAATATCAGACATGTAACCATACAAGTCTGTTCCGGGTTCGAACAGAACCGAAGGCACTTCTCATGAAGCCCTTGCAATTCCGGATAACTTTCAATCACGTCCGGACTTCCCGTCACAAAAGAGTGATATAAATCTCTATACCGGCGCGACTCAGTGCAGAGACATTCGACAGGTTGTCCTTTAATTTTCGAAAAATATCCGGTCTTCAAATGCTATCCATATACGACGTATCACTATTCGGAATGAGTTATACGACCCAAAGGTCCTTTCCCGGCTAACCCGAATAGTGAGCGAAATATTTAAAAACAAATGGATAATGGGATTTCAATTAAGTCACAACTTATTACCCAAACTTTCTTTTCAAATGGTTTATCAAATTACCATTTTAATCTTTTAAACAAAAAGATTCAATTCACAAAGTTCACTTAATTTCACAAAGATTCATTCATAGATTTTCCAAATCAATTTCCCTTTCAATTTGATTAATTCGTTAAATCTTTAAATCAAAGATTTAACTCATAGCTTTCAAAACAATTTCATTTCGAATGGTTTAAATAAATCATTATTTTAAATCTGTTAAAAATAGACAGATTTAATTCATAGCTTTCAAAAAGAATTCATTCATAACTTGGAAAATCCATTTTTCAATTCACTTGAAATTCCTTTAATTTAAACTGGAATTTCTTTTCTTATCTAAAAGCTTTTATCATTCGAAAACAACAGTTTTCAATTTGGAAATCTGATTCATTCATACGAGTTGAAATCCTTGGTTTAAATTCAAATTCCCAAATTAATACTTTAAAATGGTTTAATTCATACAAACACATTTATATCATCTTTTATCCCTAGTTTCCAAAGCATAGATTTAATTTCAAACTTGAATTCAAATTTAAATCAAATTATTTAAATTTCAAAACTCTATTAAGTTATTCAAAATAACTTTTATATTTGAAATTCCATTTCAAAAGCTTTTCACTTTAAACCCCAAATTTCTAATTTCAAAATCAATTGAAATTAAAAATTTTAATTTCAAAAACAATCAAATTTAAATTATCTGTGACTTAACCGATTTCCACGTGAAATCCATATTTGTGTGTGTAACAGTGTGGTTTGGGGGTTTTACACAATAGTGCACATCATACAATCATCGCAGATCAGAATAGAGAATATAGTTGATAAGCGATATAAACTATAATGCCTATCATATAGATCACAGAGATATATCACAGATAAGTAAATTACAGATCACAACATAAATCAGGATATATCACAAAGCATCACAAATCAGAATATCAAACAATTCAATCATCCAATCAAATCCAAACATTCACAAGTGAATTTATTAATCAACTGATTAATTTAAATCGGATGTATCAATTATTAATCCGGGTTAATTATCAAAATTTAGTTACAAATTATTTGAAATAAATCTTCTTTCAAATTTATTAGTTAACCCTGTAATTATTAACAAAACATTCTTAATTTATGAATCAATTAATCTTTAATTATTAAATTAATCTTAATTAATTACCATTATTAATTAATCCTTTGATTTATTAACAAATCAATTCACTCAGAATTTCAAATCATTATTCAATAAATTACATTCAGTAATTATCTATTAATTACTTTTCTAAGTAATTATATTCTCCAAATTGTTAAATGATTGTTCTAGATTAATTAACTTAAGTAATTAACTTAAACTAATCCAATTAACTCAATTAACTACACTGAACAATTCATTCCTTAATTACTTAACACTTCCCCAATTGATTATTATTATTAATTAATCTAAATTTATTGTTAAAATAAATCACATTGATTAATTATTTAGATAATCTTAGTTAATGACCTACATCAACTATTAAATTTCTCTAATTACTCTTCTAAAGAAATTCACTAATATTAATCATTATTGATCATAGATTAACTAACCATTAAGAATTCATTCCTTAATGAATTATAAATCATTAATCTTCATTACTTAAAGAAAACTCATTTCTCATTTATTGATTTAAATTTCACTTAAATATGTTTGGAACATTATTTCATTTTTCCATGAAAAGTTCATTTTAAATTTTTAAAGTTAAATGATCGCCAATTTAACTTTAAATCACTTTATAAACTAACTTTAAAAAAAACTTTAAATTATAACTTAAAGCAATATTTTGCTAGGAAGGGATTTAAATCAAATTCCCTTTAATTCAAAATATTTAAACTTATTTAAATTATTTAAATTTTAAACTTTCTTTCTTCAAAAATCTGGAATTAAACTTTTCCTTGGACTCAGTTAAACCTGGTTTCAATTTTAAACCAACACTTAAAAACTGGGGACAAGCTTAAGTCTGGAACAAGAAGACTACCCGAGTTCACCCCTTATTTACTTCGAGTAAAACAGGGATTCACTCGAGCCAATCAAAGATCTACTCGAGTAAATCTCGAGTTTCCCAACATCAGTTCGAAACCACAAAAAAAAACAGCTTCACCGGAAAAAATGCTCCACCGTGCACGTGCACGCCTCCATTCGCCATTTTCGGTCGACCACGGCCACCTCCACATATCGGCGATCACTCCCACATCTATCCCTAGCCTCCGATCATCTCTCCAGCCTCGAATTCGAAATCGAGTATTCGAACTAAACCTGGAACATAACTACATCATCACCACAACCCTGTCATCGTCTCGTGCTCGATGCTCTGATCGTCTGAACACGCGAAACTTCGGCCTGACACTCCTTGACACCTCCTCCACCATCTCCTCGGACTGGGTCGAACTCGATCGCACATCGACGATGAACGAACCCAAAATCCTCGGCCTCCCAAAACTAGGTTTACAAATTTAAACCCTGCACCGCCGTCGCCTCGTCGAACTGGAATGACTCCAGTCATTTTCCCAACATCACCATAGGTTTCCCCACCTCCACGCGAAATCCCAGCCATCACAACCCAATAGGTCACTAGAATTTGCCAATGAAATGACATTTGAACAAATTCGAACTGCTCTCGAATCTTAGCTCTAAGAATTATGATTTTTGTTTTAAAAATCATGTTTAGGTACAAGAATTCAACCTGCATACTTGGATTTATAAATTAAGAAGTTCGAATTTTCACTTATCTAAGTTCAGTTTAGCTATCTTGGTTTCCAGACACAATTTTGAGTTATTTTGAATTAAATAAATTTTTAAATTTAAGCTTATGTTAAAAACAATCAAGTTTTTGTTCAAAGTCTAAAAAGAATTGGGGAATGAGATTTTGAATTTTGAACAGGGTTTGTAGCCTGTAAACTAAGAACAGAGAAGTGCACAGATATGCTTACACACAATCTACATTCATACGCAACCATGCAGGCATATTGACAATCATTCCAGAGCATCATCAATACAATATCAAAGAATATAGGCAAATGAAAGTAGGATTTTCTCACAAACAAAAACAAACAGGTTCAGGAAGGAGATTTGCTCACATGGAAAGAAAAACAGAGGATAGGAATGAAATCTGGGACTTGTTTTTTCATTTCAAATCTGTATCTTTGATTTGTTTGAGTTGACTACTGGATTCACTTAAGTTAAAGCAGTTGAATTTACTTTGTAGGCTTTGATTTGAAAACTGCTCTTTGCTTTGAGTTGCTCTGCCTTTTTGATCTTTGCATTGAATCAGGTAAGAATTTTATTTGTTTTACTTTGATCATTTTTGGTTTGTTGGAGTTTTGAGATGATGCTACTTTATTTTCCTCAGTTTCGAATGAACTGATGGTAAGAGAGTTTGATGTGGAGATGAAATATACATGGTGTATATATTTTATACAAGGTGATGTTGTTTGTACTAAAGCATGGCTGAAGTGTTTCTCTTCATGGCTAAAGAGTAAATGGCATTTAATGCCTATCCTTCCTTTGTTACTTCCATATCAATATTTGTTTGCCATGCTAGCCTACTCATTTACATGCTGCCTATATTTTGGTTTTATTTTGCTTATATGTACTAGAGATATTTGCTATCTTGTTACTTGTATTTTCGTTTGTTTACTAACAATGCTTGTTCGGTTGAGAAAATAGGGGTTAGTACAAATGTTTCTTCTTTAGTGTACATGAATCATTTCATTTGATTTTTATATTTTCTTTGTACTTTATGATTTCTACTTTTGCAAGCCTACTGATGTATATACTTTTGTTTCTTTAGTCTTGTTTATGTACTTATTCCTTTATGTACATGTATATTTAGTTTTGTTTGTTTGTACATTACTTAATTGCTTATATTTATATTTATAACTTCAAATTGACTCATATATGTTCAAACACATATATATTCACATATATACAATTCTTAAAGTTTAAATGATTTATACTGAATTTATTTAAATTTGGGGAAACTCGAATTAATTAATCAATTAATTTTACAGATTTTATTCAAAAATCCAATTAATTATAAATTTAAATATATATAAAATCCATGGTCGTTACAAATGGTCAGGCTAAGGAACTTCCTATGCCACGATGGGTACGTCCCTGGAATAGACGACCCGAGAACCTAACGTTACGGTTAGATCTCTGCCAACACAAGGCCGGGTTACCTCTGCAAAAATAGGTAACTACTGACACGCGTATGTCATCCCCCGATCGTAACCGATCTTCCCGAGGATCCCCGATTTCCAACAAACCACATCAAGATAATAATGCAGCGACCACATAGGTTAAGTATCTGGGCTCCATACCATGATACCACCTCTATCCAGAAGGAATGACATACACTAAGGGGCGCTACTCCCTAGAACCTTGCTGCATCCTTCCTGTTTCGACCATTTCCGGGGTGTGAGGCTCGACGAAGTCTCGTCCACAAAGCTACGCTTCTCAAAAAGCCATGCTTCGGGTCAAACAAATGATCAACCTATGATCACAAAGATATAAGATCAAACAAATGATCATATCGCAAATGATCAAACACTGATCATTTCACAGCAACACTCAGTATGCCACGTTACCAAATTGGGAATATATCGCTGATAAATTTCAACTACATAACCTCTGAGCTCGTACGTCTCAGAGAAGGGTGTTAAGCTAAGAGAATAAATTCTCCGCCACCAACAGAAATGTATTTGAAAGAAATCAGCTTTATATCTCAAATTGTAACGTCAGACACACAATCCATACAAGTCTGTTCCGGGATCGAACAGAACCGAAGGCACTTCTCACGAAGCCCTTGCATATCCGGATAAATTTCTAATCACGTCCGGACTTCCCGTCACTAAGGGTGATAAAACCTCTAAACCGGAGATCAGCCGATGTAGAGTAACTCGACGGTAATCCTTCCATTTTCAAAAATATCCGGTCTTCAACACCTGTCTTCGAATGCAATTCATAACGACATATCACATATTCGGAATGGGTTATACGACCCCATGGTCCTTTCCCGGTTAACCCGAATAGTGAGCGATTATTCAAAAATAAGTGTGGCATTCAAATTCATCCAATTCACAACAAATACCATATTCAAGGTAATTATTGATAGTCGGTTATTTAACTATCAATAAAGATACGCAACATCATCAGATTCCAAATAATTTTCCAAATTATTTATTTTCCAAAATATCTTTACAAGATATATAATTTCCACACTTCAAAAATAAATCAATGTTTATTTTTCTAAACAGTTTCCCTTTCCTTCATAAATTCCATAGTGAATTTATATTTTCAAAATATCTACTGATATACGATTCTCAAATTGATTTCAAATATTCAATTTCAGTTTATCTTTAAGAAGATAAATTCTCAAAACGTTTCATTTCTTATTGGAAAAGCATTTCCTTACTTAATAATAAGTATTTCACAAATCTATTTATTTTCAACACTTGGAAAATATTCGATATACTTAAATCAAATTAAGTATATTATTCATTCTTTAAGGAAAACATTTACTATAACAACATCTATTTGAGTCAAAACGAATGTTACGTAAAACATCGTTACGACGACTCAAAATCACTAGTATAGGGATTCGGATTTTAAGATAGGTATATATAAATCCCACTACTACATAAAACATTTCCTTTCGGAAATCATTTACTATAACAACGGTGTTATAGTCCACCATTTCCTTATCTTTTCGAAAACGCCTATTTTCAACAGTGAACGTTGAAATCTATGCTTTCGATTCATAATACATTTTAAAACATCTTTTTAAAATGTTTAACTTCATTATTAATATCACTTCTTCAAAAATGAATCCATTTTATTCAATAATATATTCACTGTCCAAAATCGTGAATATATCTTCTTTAATAATCTTCTATATTTAATTTATCAAATTCAATTGATTTTGAATTTATAAACACGTTTATAAATTCTATTTCTCTTTTATAACAACTTTGATTTAAAATCTTCCTTTATTAACTTCTATACTTTACTTATCAAAATAAGCGATTTCGAATTTATAACCAACTTTTATAAAGCACATTTATACTTTATAACAATTTCAACTTATAAAATCATTTCATTTAACAATTTCTATTTATATCCCATCTAAGTGCAAAAGTCAAATTTATAAGTAAATTCCTCATAAATCTTTTATTCTACAATATCTATTCACTTTATAACTTCACGTTATAAATCTATTAATTTCATTCACTTATACTTCTTTTTAACACTTATAAAAAATTCATTTTATAAGTCCAATATTTTGATTTATAAATTATCAAATTTATAAACCTTTTTATACAAATCGTTTATAGTTATTCAAAAATCCCAACTTAAACCATTTTATAAATAAATCGACTTTTATTTCAAAAACTACACTTTGGTTATATTTCACTAAAAATCTTAACTTTTATAACTTTAAAATTTTAGACGTTTATTTATTTGAAATAAATCAAATTCAAAAAATCAATAAAACGTCTACTTTCAAAAATTACTTTAAAATCCTTTTAAAGTAAAAGTCGTTAATTTTAAACTTCAAAACTAAAATCCGATGATGCAACAGCACCAATTAGTCAATCACAACAACAAACATCATATATCAATATGATAACAGAATATACATCAATATCTGTAAATAAATACTACTGGTGAGGAATCCAGTTGGATCCCTCCAACCTGTTTCCCTGCATCCACAGATGTTAGCACAATACCAATTCCACTTCGAGGTGGAATATCACGGTATATGGGTTTTTATAAAAATATCCGCTTACTAACGGCGCAATAGGGTCTCATCCGCTATATGAGGTAGGAAATCATCAATCCAATATATACATATGCCAATATGTATATATTGCTATATATATATATAGATATATCCTACTATATCTAATATCACATCCAAATAGCAATCAAACAGTCAATAACTGCAAAACTAATATATTTTGAGTGAGAAAGAAAATCTCACCTTAGCCTTTTATTTCGCAATCCCATTTCCATCTCGACTCGATTTTCTCGATTTATAGACCTTGTATAAATATTTATACGATTTGTTAATTGTCTGAATAAATTGAACAATTAATTCCCATTAATTTAATTAACTAATTATTAAATTAAAAACTATACCCATTTAAATAAATTAATTAGTTAACCATTCAATTTTAATTACATGATTGTTAATATTTTAAATGTAAACCACATCCGGTAAAGATGACCTTTACGAGTTTTCAAAGATCTAACCTTTATATAAATCCTTCCTGTTTAAACCACATAGATATCATGTTATCGTTTCAACTAAAAATGGATTTAAGTTGATTTCCCAATTCATGATTTATTTATTTTCAAAACGTAAATAATTTTTCTCCTGTATATAAATTCTAAAAATGAAAATAAAATACCAGGTCTCTATATATATATTCACTGTAATTATCTCCCTTTTCTTAAAAAAAATAAAACTTTACCTTATTGCAAATTATTTCCTAATATATATAAATTAAAGATAGCTGATATACCTTAGTGCCCAAAACCACAACCACGGCAATGACTAAGAAAATCGAACACGGCTACCTAGCTTCCCGCAGGAGCTCACGAACGCGACCCAGCTATCGATCATTCTTTCTACTCACCACGATGACACATCCCAGGCGCACGCGATTCAAGATGTCGCGCTGCCCTTCTATCGCCTCGCATGTCGAACATCACCATCGTTGATTACTAAACAACTCCAGGGTATCATGTCCAAATCGAAATCGCGAAACCCTAGCTTCCACCGAACCCCATGACATCGCGCCACTTTCGCCTCCGAGTTGAGCTCCAGATTGCTCTCAACTGAGACCTCCACTTCATCGCCTTGCGACCTCGATGACATCGTCCAGGCGAACTGCTCGAAACCCAGATCAATTTTGGCCCAGTCGAACCCACCGCAAAAACGAACTCGCGATGCCAAATCCTAATCGCCGATTAACTATCGCCTCTCGCACGTGTGCGTGTGTGCCTTTCCTCCCCCATGTACGCGATTTTGAATTGAGGAAGAAGGCTCGGCTATTTCTTATTTGAACGAGGTTGTTTTCAAAAGGGGGAAGACGCGGCCATTAAAGTTGAGAACGAGAAAGAGTTTTTCTCCTGTGAATTAATTTAGAACAGACGAGGGAAGAGGGTTATTTAAAAATTGATAGAGTATGGTTTGCACGATCTCTTCGTGATTTTCTGGCGTGATTAAAGGAAAGAACGTGGTGGTGTTGACCAATTTAAAAAGTTAAATTTTAAATTGAATTCATTTTAAAATTCCAACGCGTTTACTCTCCGTACGGTTTCATAACAACTCCGATCAATACGAAATTTGAAATCCGGTAATAATACAATATTACGAACCCAATGGAACTTGTGACGCCCCACCTCTATGCTCATAATAACAAAGAGTATTAAAAGAAATACTGTCTATTATTACGAAGGATAAGGCTGGATAGGAGCGACCATCCGTAATTTGCCTTACACTAATATTGGTTATCTCGGTAGGAGTGGTATATACTTTTTAGTTTTCATCTATTATTTATTTACTCCCATCGACATATCCAATTATCAGTATAAAACAAACTACGATAGTTCATAATAGTTTAGGACATTAGATATAACAATAACACAGATAATATAAATGCGGAACACAGATAAAAACAAAAGTCTCATATATATATAACTGATGTCAGTTAATACATAGTTGACACAATACATATGATACAACTACAACTGTCGACTCTAGAAGTTATATATACACGTACATTATCGACTAATATACATGAATACATATCGTTCTATACAATGACACGACTACTACAAAAGGACAATGACAACTTCAGAAGATGTGAAAAGTCTTCAAATCTCGAACAGCAACTCAAAGAAGGAAATCTACTACCTGAAATAACTCGGGTCTGACCCGAGTATTACATTCAAAAGAAAATAATACCCAGGTCAGTCTAATTCAAACCAGTTTATTAGTGCATATAGGCAGTAATAATTTAAATAGACGATAGTCACAATCATTCTCGTCTATCCGATTCTTTAAACAAAGAAACCGGATAACAATAAATATAACACTTAACAGTGTTAAACAATAAATCAGCAGATTTAAATCATCAACAGAGATAAATAAACAATTTATCAAACCGACTAAATCAATTTAAAACGATCGAAATTTGTCACCATAAAACCATCAAAAATATTGATTGGCTGCCGTACACGCACACGTGTACGGCCTCGCCAATACACCATACGAAATATGAAACGAATCAATGAATCAAAAACAAAAGAAATATCAATTAAGATCTGTCAATTCTGTGTGGCTGCAGTACACGCACGCGTGCACTGCCTCGCCACAACAGAATATAAATTTACCACAACTCCAATTATTAACAGCAATCAAAACTGCAGAGGTCAAGTCACCAACTCAACACAACTGCAGCAATCAAAACCCATGCAACATGGCAATACACTCTCAAGTGAAAGCAAAACTCGTATATGCAGCTTCGACCGAAATCATGATAAACCAAGCTCAAAGAAACATGACTCAACATGTATGAATGGCCTCAACGTCAAAGACAGAGAAACCAAAATGAAACTGCACATGCACCAGTAACAACTACAGGGAACTGGAGATTTCAACTTACATAGAAATGAACGGAATCATGATGACAACAATTCAAGGCAACAACGTGAATAACACGTCATTTACGCATATGCAGTATACAAATAACTGGGTGGCCCAGCTAATTCGAATGAGAATTTAGGCATCAGGGCATATGCAATGTATGTCAAAGTCAAATATGCAAATAAATCAAGTGCATAATGGCTGAAGCCAATGCACATAGGAAATGCCAATTCGAAAACCAGATACCACACAAAACAACATAGCAATATGGGGGTGCACACTGGATGATCAAAATGCAAGAACAACTGTGAATATAAATATCTCACCGTGACACAAGTACTAGCTCAACCAAATGAAGTGGAAATAGCCAAACGCACTTGCAACTGAAACTGTCTCGAAGTGAGGAAACAATTACAAATCTAATGCAGACACATATAAATCTGTTCAAGGTTCGGGCAATGACAATAGTGGTACAACGAAACACTAGATCAGTGATCTACAATATGCAACAACAATGCAACTTACATGTACACCATGATATCAAGGCCAGAAGCTCAAGTCAGCAATTACGCAGTGGGAAAGATCAATGCAAACACAAATAAAGACTACGAATTCACGTCCTAAAAAAAGTAAAGTCGGAGGCCACAGTGAAGACCAACAGTGACCAAGTAGCATGTGCCAGTATCAAGTGACAGTTACAAAGCCAAATACATCAACCAACAAGTCAGAGAAGCAAGAGATACGCCAGAGTACATATGAACTACATGTCTCGAAGAACAGGCAACAAAGGAGACAACAAGTGATATACACCTGAGTGCAAAAGTGGATAATGCAAGTACAGGTAAGCCCAAACAATTACATACGGCAATGTACAATGCCAGGGCAATATCTTCACCAAAAATGAGAGTTTTAAAATGTCAAAACTATGCAACAACAAGTAGAAGTCAAGTAGCAACTTCAAACTAATAAACACAGATGGCATCTATACATACGGGTCATGCAACGCAAAATAATATATCAAAACCCAAGTGGACCTGATATGCAACTCACAACAGCATGTATAAAGGGGTACCTAACTACATAAAGTCCAATTACAAATGAACATCAAAATGCCAACTTAAATCCACATAGGGACAGTGTCCAGATCCATATAACAATATGAAACTGTCAAATTTAAATCAACTATGCCATTTCCGAAATCATGTATGTTACAGAGATTACTAAAGTAACCGTGTTTTAAATCAATGCACATAACTGGCCAGATTCGAGCACAAAACATAATAGAAGTCAACAGAAATTATCATCAAATACAGTCAAACTGTGACATCAAAGGAATTAAAAACCAAAGTCGCAGAAATCAAGTTGTAAAACAAGTTCAAAATCAATGTCGTGAAAACCAAATGACTAGGGAACGGTAAGACAAAGAATTCAAATTCAAAAGTCACAAACTTGAACAACCCAAAAACAGTGGAGCATTTGAACTAGATGTGAGTATCTTACTCACCTTAGTTGAAGTGAAGAACACAAATCAAAGGCGAGCTCGAGCAAGAGAAGGAGTCGCAATCAATCGAACTAAACAATCGAAGCATCATCAATTGAATCGACAAAGCCAGCGACTTCATCGCAAAGCCCTAATTTTCCAGGAGAAACGATAAAGAGAAGCCGGCATTTTTTTTTTCCACGAGATTTACATAGGAACGAACGAAAGAAGAGAGTCGCCACCATTTTTCTCTTTTCGTTCGAATGTTTTTTTTTGATTAGGGTTTTAGTGAAAATGGTAAAGGGGGATCGGTTATCACACGAGATAGCACGGTACCAAGGAAAACCCCATGGCCCAATAAAATTTCTAAAGCCCACAATATTTAACAAATTATTATTTTTTTTATATAAACGAATTTCAACTCGAATGAAATTCTAATTGTAATTTGTCTAACAAATGACATAACAAATTAAATCGTCATTTGACGAAAATCAACTGTTATGAAACCTCGGGCTGTTACAGACTCCCCTCCTTATAAAAATTGCGTCCCCGCAATTTTCATAATTAAAGGCGTCAATAACAATTTCTTTTCTAACATAAACTGGTTAAGCTAGAATATAAAAGTCAAAAATTCAAATGCCACAGTAATCTTTTAATTCCAATAAAAGAGATTCTCAAATTATCGAAGACGAATATCACAAAACATCAAATTCAACAAATATTCGATCAGCACAAGCGATAATCAAATTTCAAATCAACAAATATTCGATCAGCACAAGCGATAATCAAATTTCGAATCAACAAATATTCGATTATCAAAAACGATAATCAAATTTTAAATTCAACAAATATTCGATTATCAAAAACGCTAATCAAATTTCAAATTCAACAAATATTCGATTATCTTAAGCGATAATCAAATTCCAAATTCAATAAATATTTGATTATTTCAAACGATAATCAAATTTCAAATTAACAATTACTTGATTATCTCAAGCGATAATCAAATTCAAATCAACCAATATTTAATTATCTAAAGTGATAATTAAAATTCAAATCAGCAAATATTTAATTATCTCAAGCGATAATTAAATCTAAAATCAACAAATATTTAATTATCTCAAGCGATAATTAAATCTAAAATCAACAAATATTTGATTATCTCAGGCGATAATTAAATCTCAAATCACAAATATTTAATTATCTAAAGCGATAATTAAATATCAAATCAACAAATATTTAATTATCTCAAGCGATAATTAAATCTCAAATCACAAATATTTAATTATCTAAAGCGATAATTAAATATCAAATCAACAAATATTTAATTATCTCAAGCGATAATTAAATCTCAAATCAACAAATATTTAATTATCTCAGGCGATAATTAAATCTAAAATCAACAAATATTTAATTATCTCAGGCGATAATTAAATCTAAAATCAACAAATATTTAATTATCTCAAGCGATAATTAAATCTAAAATCAACAAATATTTGATTATCTCAGGCGATAATTAAATCTCAAATCACAAATATTTAATTATCTAAAGCGATAATTAAATATCAAATCAACAAATATTTAATTATCTCAAGCGATAATTAAATCTCAAATCAACAAATATTTAATTATCTCAGGCGATAAATAAATCTAAAATCAACAAATATTTAATTATCTCAGGCGATAATTAAATCTAAAATCAACAAATATTTAATTATCTCAAGCGATAATTAAATCTAAAATCAACAAATATTTAATTATCTAAAGCGATAATTAAAAGCACAAATATCCGATTATCGAAAACGATAATCAGAACTCATATCAACAAATATCTAATTATCACAAGCGATAATTAGAAACAACAAATATCCGATTATCAAAAACGATAATCAGAACTCATATCAACAAATATCCAATTATCACAAGCGATAATTAGAAACAACAATTATCCGATTATCAAAAACGATAATCAGAACTCATATCAACAAATATCCAATTATCACAAGCGATAATTAGAAACAACAATTATCTGATTATCAAAAACGATAATCAGAACTCATATCAACAAATATCCAATTACCTGCAGATAATTGGAAACAACAAATATCTAGAAATCAATTAAGAAGACTAGAAAATCAACATAAAAGCTTGGATCGATCCCATCAGATGGCGAGTTTTTAATTCGCCGCACGTGCATCAACAAATGGCCGAAGCCTACCAAGTACTCAACATAATTTTGGCGCCCAACAAATGACCCGAAGGTCCAACAAATGACCCGAAGGTCTAGTACTAGTATTTGACCCGAAGGTCCAACATATGACCCGAAGGTCCAACATAGTGGCTCGAAAGCACACGAAAACATCAAATATTTCAATTAACGAGTCCGGAATTAACCAAAATAGTAAACGCACATGTCCCATAACCACGAGTTTTACTAAATTGTTTAATTCTCTTCATCGTTTCCTTGAAAGTGTAGAATCATCAAAACAACAGATATTCAATTAACGAGTCCGGAATTAACCGAAATAGTAAAAGTGTGGTTCCATACTCCGCACTTTTGCCAAATCGTTTAAATCACTTCATCGTTTCCTTGAAAGTGCAAAATTGTGTATTTTGTAAAAATACACTTTACATTCTCAAACGGACAAGTCCGGAATTAAGCGAATCAGTAAAAGAAAGGGGTCATAGTCCTCGATTTTGCTGAAACGTTTAAATCACTTCCTCATTCTTTTGAAAGCGCAAACTGTTAAAATTTCTGAAAACAATTTTTTTTTATTTATTTTGTAAAAATAACAATTCACATTCTCAACTGGACAAGTCCGGAGTTAAGCGAAACAGTAAAAGAAAGGGGTCATAATCCTCGATTTTGCTGAATCGTTTAAGTCGCTTTCTTGTTCTTTTGAAAACGCAAACTGTTAAAAATTGATAAAACAATTTTCATTTTAAAACGATTTCCCAATCACGTGATTAAAGCTGCAATTCAGTAACAATTTCAATAAAGAAATTGTACTTCTCAAAATCAGCATTGCGGAATAACCGCTTGAAAATCCATTTTTAAAATTTGACGGTTGCTGAAGCCAAAGCGACAGTAATTTTTAAAACGTCAAAATCACATCAAAACGATTTACATCAAAATGTAATATCAGTAAATTCTCATTTAACAAAATGCCACAAAACACCGTGCTTCAAAATATAGCATTGGAGTAAAATCCCGTTATAAAAATAACGGCAACAAAATACGTTTCATAACCAAGCATCGGTTCAACGTAAAATAAATGCAATAACGTGCAATTCAAATTTTGCACGTATTATAAAATAAGCAAAGAAATCATTCGAATGTATCTTCAAGGAAGATAATTTAAAACAGCAAAAATCTAATCAAAAGATGATTAGTACCAAAGAAAGCCAGCGGAAATTTCAACAAAAATCACATATCTGCAATTTCTTCGAATCCTCAATTCGGATTCGAAATTCTCAAAAAAACAAAATAATTACAGCTATGCAAACAGCAAATGAAATTCATATCAATTTCGTATTTTGATTTTTAAATCAAAAAGATTATCAGTTGTACTCAGCGAAGACAGTTTCACTGTTTCCGCTGTGCACTCTGATAAACAGAACACAAATCAATCAAATCATCAGAACACAATTTCACTATTATTTTTAAATAAAGACAGTTAAAAATTTCATCCAGATTTCAAAACTTTAGTTTTGACTCAAAGTACAAATAAAACATCGACCAATAGTTGTAACATATGTTCCATCCAAGTTATGTTTTATATTATGTCCATAAACCCCAAGCTCTGATACCAACTGTGACGCCCCACCTCTATGCTCATAATAACAAAGAGTATTAAAAGAAATACTGTCTATTATTACGAAGGATAAGGCTGGATAGGAGCGACCATCCGTAATTTGCCTTACACTAATATTGGTTATCTCGGTAGGAGTGGTATATACTTTTTAGTTTTCATCTATTATTTATTTACTCCCATCGACATATCCAATTATCAGTATAAAACAAACTACGATAGTTCATAATAGTTTAGGACATTAGATATAACAATAACACAGATAATATAAATGCGGAACACAGATAAAAACAAAAGTCTCATATATATATAACTGATGTCAGTTAATACATAGTTGACATAATACATATGATACAACTACAACTGTCGACTCTAGAAGTTATATATACACGTACATTATCGACTAATATACATGAATACATATCGTTCTATACAATGACACGACTACTACAAAAGGACAATGACAACTTCAGAAGATGTGAAAAGTCTTCAAATCTCGAACAGCAACTCAAAGAAGGAAATCTACTACCTGAAATAACTCGGGTCTGACCCGAGTATTACATTCAAAAGAAAATAATACCCAGGTCAGTCTAATTCAAACCAGTTTATTAGTGCATATAGGTAGTAATAATTTAAATAGACGATAGTCACAATCATTCTCGTCTATCCGATTCTTTAAACAAAGAAACCGGATAACAGTAAATATAACACTTAACAGTGTTAAACAATAAATCAGCAGATTTAAATCATCAACAGAGATAAATAAACAATTTATCAAACCGACTAAATCAATTTAAAACGATCGAAATTTGTCACCATAAAACCATCAAAAATATTGATTGGCTGCCGTACACGCACACGTGTACGGCCTCGCCAATACACCATACGAAATATGAAACGAATCAATGAATCAAAAACAAAAGAAATATCAATTAAGATCTGTCAATTCTGTGTGGCTGCAGTACACGCACGCGTGCACTGCCTCGCCACAACAGAATATAAATTTACCACAACTCCAATTATTAACAGCAATCAAAACTGCAGAGGTCAAGTCACCAACTCAACACAACTGCAGCAATCAAAACCCATGCAACATGGCAATACACTCTCAAGTGAAAGCAAAACTCGTATATGCAGCTTCGACCGAAATCATGATAAACCAAGCTCAAAGAAACATGACTCAACATGTATGAATGGCCTCAACGTCAAAGACAGAGAAACCAAAATGAAACTGCACATGCACCAGTAACAACTACAGGGAACTGGAGATTTCAACTTACATAGAAATGAATGGAATCATGATGACAACAATTCAAGGCAACAACGTGAATAACACGTCATTTACGCATATGCAGTATACAAATAACTGGGTGGCCCAGCTAATTCGAATGAGAATTTAGGCATCAGGGCATATGCAATGTATGTCAAAGTCAAATATGCAAATAAATCAAGTGCATAATGGCTGAAGCCAATGCACATAGGAAATGCCAATTCGAAAACCAGATACCACACAAAACAACATAGCAATATGGGGGTGCACACTGGATGATCAAAATGCAAGAACAACTGTGAATATAAATATCTCACCGTGACACAAGTACTAGCTCAACCAAATGAAGTGGAAATAGCCAAACGCACTTGCAACTGAAACTGTCTCGAAGTGAGGAAACAATTACAAATCTAATGCAGACACATATAAATCTGTTCAAGGTTCGGGCAATGACAATAGTGGTACAACGAAACACTAGATCAGTGATCTACAATATGCAACAACAATGCAACTTACATGTACACCATGATATCAAGGCCAGAAGCTCAAGTCAGCAATTACGCAGTGGGAAAGATCAATGCAAACACAAATAAAGACTACGAATTCACGTCCTAAAAAAAGTAAAGTCGGAGGCCACAGTGAAGACCAACAGTGACCAAGTAGCATGTGCCAGTATCAAGTGACAGTTACAAAGCCAAATACATCAACCAACAAGTCAGAGAAGCAAGAGATACGCCAGAGTACATATGAACTACATGTCTCGAAAAACAGGCAACAAAGGAGACAACAAGTGATATACACCTGAGTGCAAAAGTGGATAATGCAAGTACAGGTAAGCCCAAACAATTACATACGGCAATGTACAATGCCAGGGCAATATCTTCACCAAAAATGAGAGTTTTAAAATGTCAAAACTATGCAACAACAGGTAGAAGTCAAGTAGCAACTTCAAACTAATAAACACAGATGGCATCTATACATACGGGTCATGCAACGCAAAATAATATATCAAAACCCAAGTGGACCTGATATGCAACTCACAACAGCATGTATAAAGGGGTACCTAACTACATAAAGTCCAATTACAAATGAACATCAAAATGCCAACTTAAATCCACATAGGGACAGTGTCCAGATCCATATAACAATATGAAACTGTCAAATTTAAATCAACTATGCCATTTCCGAAATCATGTATGTTACAGAGATTACTAAAGTAACCGTGTTTTAAATCAATGCACATAACTGGCCAGATTCGAGCACAAAACATAATAGAAGTCAACAGAAATTATCATCAAATACAGTCAAACTGTGACATCAAAGGAATTAAAAACCAAAGTCGCAGAAATCAAGTTGTAAAACAAGTTCAAAATCAATGTCGTGAAAACCAAATGACTAGGGAACGGTAAGACAAAGAATTCAAACTCAAAAGTCACAAACTTGAACAACCCAAAAACAGTGGAGCATTTGAACTAGATGTGAGTATCTTACTCACCTTAGTTGAAGTGAAGAACACAAATCAAAGGCGAGCTCGAGCAAGAGAAGGAGTCGCAATCAATCGAACTAAACAATCGAAGCATCATCAATTGAATCGACAAAGCCAGCGACTTCATCGCAAAGCCCTAATTTTCCAGGAGAAACGATAAAGAGAAGCCGGCATTTTTTTTTCCACGAGATTTACATAGGAACGAACGAAAGAAGAGAGTCGCCACCATTTTTCTCTTTTCGTTCGAATGTTTTTTTTTTGATTAGGGTTTTAGTGAAAATGGTAAAGGGGGATCGGTTATCACACGAGATAGCACGGTACCAAGGAAAACCCCATGGCCCAATAAAATTTCTAAAGCCCACAATATTTAACAAATTATTATTTTTTTATATAAACGAATTTCAACTCGAATGAAATTCTAATTGTAATTTGTCTAACAAATGACATAACAAATTAAATCGTCATTTGACGAAAATCAACTGTTATGAAACCTCGGGCTGTTACAGAACTGGTTTCGTCGAAATCCGAGACTGTTTGAAAAATGACTATTTTTAAATATCGGTTCAAACAATTAAATTCAAAACTGAGCAAAACAGTTTAAAATTCAATTCTGAAAGTTCGATTATCCTCGGTATTATCAATATGAATTTTCAAAGCCTTTGAAATATTTTTCTTCAGCTTATGATTGAAGATTTAAATTTTTATTCAACTTACAATAGATTAAATTTTATAATTTAATCGTCATATTCAAAGTTATATTCGGGATTCAAATTAAATCATCATTCAAATATTTAAAATTAATTAAATATTTTCAATTTAATTTATTCAAAATTCTGGGTCGTTACAAACTTCCCTCCTTAAAAGAATTTCGATCTTGAAATTACAAGTTAGGAAAAAATGTCCTTAACTCGTCTACTATTTTTCACAATCCAATAGTTTTATCAAATTATCAAAACAAATCTTTCTACTAAAGATTCGTTATAATTTCAACTAACTTTCTAAACATTTTCATAATTTTCAAACATCATTGTTTTCCTTAACAATTCAAATTTAAATTTAAATTCAAATTTTAACTTTCAAAATTTTCTCAAAAATTTTCTAACGCCCAATATTTTCGAAAAATTTTGCCAGCGTCTCCTTTGCGCGGCTAATACGGTACGACTACAAAACGTCCCTACGGACTCTCAGATTTCAAAAAGAAAAAAAAAAGCCAAGCGGCTAGACAAGAAAATCACCAAATCTCATATAGAAATTCAAATACTTACCTTTTGTCGAGCAATTCAAATTTATCTTTTGAAGATCAAATCCAATTTATAACACCTGTATATCCTACTAGCCATAATATCTAGTTACATATATTCAAACTATTTTGCACATTCAATTATAAAATTTCCAATATAAACTACTTCTTATACATTTTTACTTCACTGTTGAAGTTACACCTATTCATTTTCCTTCAATTTTACATTTCAAATCTATTTGAATTCAATTTTATCTTCTATTCTGAATATTGAATTTTTATCGATTATTTTTCATTTACTAATTCATATTACTCTATATATTAGTTTCATTCACTAATTCATTTTAAATTTCAATATTCAGCTTGAATTACATTTACTAACAAATTCAGAACAAAGTTTCACATTCATCTTCAAAATCAGTTTTACTTACTTACAAATTCAAATTTATTTATTCATTCTGAAACTCATTCACTAATTCTTTCATTTCCAATTCGAATCTGATTTCCAAATCAAATTTCAAATATTCTATAAGTCTTCGACTTACTTACATTTCGATTTATAAGATCATTGATACATTCACCTTACTAATTTCATTCCATTAGAATTCTATTTTCAATTATAAATTCATATTCACAATTTCATTCATTCGGAATTTATTTCTACTTACTTGAATTTATCTTTAGATTCAAACCATCTCGTTTCATTTATCTCACAATTCAAGTTTCAATTTAACTAATTCAACTTCTATTTCATGAATTAATTAATTATCAAGGTAGTTTATTCGGATTCAATCCTTATTCATTTTTCTTTTCCAAGTTAGGGATTTTCTATTCAACGTGATTCAAATCAAATCACATTCCATTATTGAATTTTTTATTCATCTTTCATTTATAATTATTCAATTCAATTCAATGTTTACAACTTCAAAATGAATCTCAACTTTCAATTTCACTTTCTTTAAATTGATTCACTTGTACTTACTTTTATTTAACTCCATCTTTTAAGTTAAATTTATTCTATCAAAATTCAATTTGTATAAGTTATCAACTTAATAATATTTCACAAATATTTTTATATAGTATTCCAGAGTTTTTTTTTTCCAACCTTTCAAAAATCATTTCGAAAACAATTCAAATTATCCTTGAATTTTCCAAACAACTTCCATTTAAAACAATTTGGCAGCAATTTCTCTTTTGGAAACCCGAAAATGAACACCGGTGATGTCGCGATCATCATCGGAATTATTTTCCAGCGACCGAAAAGAGTTTAGAGCTTTTCATTCCTTCAAAACATTTTTCAGAACCTTTGAAATTCATTTTTAAATCAAAAAGGATTTAAACTTTCCAAATCTCAAAATTTTCAAATTCTTTCAAAACATTTCCAAAAACTTCTCTGGAATTCCGTTTTAAATTATAAGTCACATTTATAATTTACATTCTTTAAATTTTATTTGTATGTGAATTTATTTGTTAACTTTGGAGTTACGATTTCAATTTCTTATTCAATTTCAATATAACAATGAGAATATTTCAATGTTATTACTTCTAACAACCATGCAATCATATACTATGATAATTCATAGAAAACCATTTCTTTTATATACAAAAATAGTTTTGGGCAACATTATCTCATTTACCCTATTTCAAAACAATACTGTGTCGGTTTATCTTGTTTAAGAGTTTAGAAACCCCTATCGATTACAGTTAGCTAGACTGCACCGACCAGAATCCATAAACAATCAACCGATAAGTCAACACAATACAAAACAATTTTTATATTCACTAACAAATACGCGCTCATATCTATTATTACACTCACACTCATTCTAGAGTACTACTGACTCTATCTCTAATGAGTAACACCCAACAGAGCAGGGTTGTCGCTTAACCATATGCTCTGATACCACTTGTCAGGACCCGCAAATCCATACTTCTTGATTAAACACTAATCTCCATTGATTAACTCAAGATGAACGGAAATACGAACCATGATGGTTTAAGAAAGAAGAAAAAGCAGAAGAAGAAGAAGACAGAAGAAAAAGAAGAAGAGGAAGAAGATAGAAGAAGAAGGAAGAAGAACAACAGAAAACACAGAACAGAAAACAATATCAGAATCTTACACATCGCAGCGGAACAATATACAATAGATAATTACTAGTCTTTTAAAACAAAGAACTATATCAGTTTATACATACATCAATCATCAGAGTCAATATACAACAATGTACAGTTATATAACTTGTCCTCATACAGAATACACAGCGGAATAAATACTATCAGATACAAATACTACGTCTCGTCATCCTGCTTGCTTCCAAAGCTCCAGAATATCCAGAATATCCTGATAATCTAACTCTAGACTGCCCGTGTGGAAATTGGTGGGCACCCAGAGTTTAGAAGGGAACAATAAACTCCGAGTCAGTCATGGTGACTGGTGTGAGATCGTAAAACAGTTATTCTTTATAACAACAAAATAATTTTAAAGTCAATTCGAAATGCTTTTGGAAAATGAAACTACCATAAGACCTCCCGCCACACACACAATGCAAACGCAAAATTGGAGGAGATTTCTTCTTATGATAGTCAAAGATGCTTACTACGCAAAATCAAATCATTTTTGATATTATTATTAGTGCATAGTGTAGAAATCATTTCGAAAGTATAATATTAATCTTAGCCAGCATACGACCAGTATCGTATGCCTACTATAGCTACCATCTAAACAGTGGTGACCACCGTACGTAAATGGCAGGTTCTACAACTAATACCGTACAAAGTTCGTATTGGAGTTTGGATTTCCAACAAATGGTCAGGCTAAGGAACTTCCTATGCCACGATGGGTACGTCCCTGGAATAGACGACCCGAGAACCTAACGTTACGGTTAGATCTCTGCCAACACAAGGCCGGGTTACCTCTGCAAAAATAGGTAACTACTGACACGCGTATGTCATCCCCCGATCGTAACCGATCTTCCCGAGGATCCCCGATTTCCAACAAACCACATCAAGATAATAATGCAGCGACCACATAGGTTAAGTATCTGGGCTCCATACCATGATACCACCTCTATCCAGAAGGAATGACATACACTAAGGAGCGCTACTCCCTAGAACCTTGCTGCATCCTTCCTGTTTCGACCATTTCCGGGGTGTGAGGCTCAACGAAGTCTCGTCCACAAAGCTACTCTTCTCAAAAAGCCATGCTTCGGGTCAAACAAATGATCAACCTATGATCACAAAGATATAAGATCAAACAAATGATCATATCGCAAATGATCAAACACTGATCATTTCACAGCAACACTCAGTATGCCACGTTACCAAATTGGAAATATATCGCTGATAAATTTCAACTACATAACCTCTGAGCTCGTACGTCTCAGAGAAGGGTGTTAAGCTAAGAGAATAAATTCTCCGCCACCAACAGAAATGTATTTGAAAGAAATCAGCTTTATATCTCAAATTGTAACGTCAGACACACAATCCATACAAGTCTGTTCCGGGATCGAACAGAACCGAAGGCACTTCTCACGAAGCCCTTGCATATCCGGATAAATTTCTAATCACGTCCGGACTTCCCGTCACTAAGGGTGATAAAACCTCTAAACCGTAGATCAGCCGATGTAGAGTAACTCGACGGTAATCCTTCCATTTTCAAAAATATCCGGTCTTCAACACCGGTCTTCGAATGCAATTCATAACGACGTATCACATATTAGGAATGGGTTATACGACCCCATGGTCCTTTCCCGGTTAACTCGAATAGTGAGCGATTATTCAAAAATAAGTGTGGCATTCAAATTCATCCAATTCACAACAAATACCATATTCAAGGTAATTATTGATAGTCGGTTATTTAACTATCAATAAAGATGCGCAACATCATCAGATTCCAAATAATTTTCCAAATTATTTATTTTCCAAAATATCTTTACAAGATATATAATTTCCACACTTCAAAAATAAATCAATGTTTATTTTTCTAAACAGTTTCCCTTTCCTTCATAAATTCCATAGTGAATTTATATTTTCAAAATATCTACTGATATACGATTCTCAAATTGATTTCAAATATTCAATTTCAGTTTATCTTTAAGAAGATAAATTCTCAAAACGTTTCATTTCTTATTGGAAAAGCATTTCCTTACTTAATAATAGGTATTTCACAAATCTATTTATTTTCAACACTTGGAAAATATTCGATATACTTAAATCAAATTAAGTATATTATTCATTCTTTAAGGAAAACATTTACTATAACAACATCTATTTGAGTCAAAACGAATGTTACGTAAAACATCGTTACGACGACTCAAAATCACTAGTATAGGGAATCGGATTTTAAGATAGGTATATATAAATCCCACTACTACATAAAACATTTCCTTTCGGAAATCATTTACTATAACAACGGTGTTATAGTCCACCATTTCCTTATCTTTTCGAAAACGCCTATTTTCAACAGTGAACGTTGAAATCTATGCTTTCGATTCATAATACATTTTAAAACATCTTTTTAAAATGTTTAACTTCATTTTTAATATCACTTCTTCAAAAATGAATCCATTTTATTCAATAATATATTCACTGTCCAAAATCGTGAATATCTTCTTTAATAATCTTCTATATTTAATTTATCAAATTCAATTGATTTTGAATTTATAAACACGTTTATAAATTCTATTTCTCTTTTATAACAACTTTGATTTAAAATCTTCCTTTATTAACTTCTATACTTTACTTATCAAAATAAGCGATTTCGAATTTATAACCAACTTTTATAAAGCACATTTATACTTTATAACAATTTCAACTTATAAAATCATTTCATTTAACAATTTCTATTTATATCCCATCTAAGTGCAAAAGTCAAATTTATAAGTAAATTCCTCATAAATCTTTTATTCTACAATATCTATTCACTTTATAACTTCATGTTATAAATCTATTAATTTCATTCACTTATACTTCTTTTTAACACTTATAAAAAAATCGTTTTATAAGTCCAATATTTTGATTTATAAATTATCAAATTTATAAACCTTTTTATACAAATCGTTTATAGTTATTCAAAAATCCCAACTTAAACCATTTTATAAATAAATCGACTTTTATTTCAAAAACGACACTTTGGTTATATTTCACTAAAAATCTTAACTTTTATAACTTTAAAATTTTAGACGTTTATTTATTTGAAATAAATCAAATTCAAAAAGTCAATAAAACGTCTACTTTCAAAAATTACTTTAAAATCCTTTTAAAGTAAAAGTCGTTAATTTTAAACTTCAAAACTTGAATCCGATGATGCAACAGCACCAATTAGTCAATCACAACAACAAACATCATATATCAATATGATAACAGAATATACATCAATATCTGTAAATAAATACTACCGGTGAGGAATCCAGTTGGATCCCTCCAACCTGTTTCCCTGCATCCACAGATGTTAGCACAATACCAATTCCACTTCGAGGTGGAATATCGCGGTATATGGGTTTTTATAAAAATATCCGCTTACTAACGGCGCAATAGGGTCTCATCCGCTATACGAGGCGGGAAATCATCAATCCAATATATACATATGCCAATATGTATATATTGCTATATATATATAGATATATCCTACTATATCTAATATCACATCCAAATAGCAATCAATCAGTCAATAACTGCAAAACAAATATATTTTGAGTGAGAAAGAAAATCTCACCTTAGCCTTTTATTTCGCAATCCCATTTCCATCTCGACTCGATTTTCTCGATTTATAGACCTTGTATAAATATTTATACGATTTGTTAATTGTCTGAATAAATTGAACAATTAATTCCCATTAATTTAATTAACTAATTATTAAATTAAAAACTATACCCCTTTAAATAAATTAATTTGTTAACCATTCAATTTTAATTACATAATTGTTAATATTTTAAATGTAAACCACATTCGGTAAAGATGACCTTTACGAGTTTTCAAAGATCTAACCTTTATATAAATCCTTCCTGTTTAAACCACATAGATATCATGTTATCGTTTCAACTAAAAATGGATTTAAGTTGATTTCCCAATTCATGATTTATTTATTTTCAAAACGTAAATAATTTTTCTCCTGTATATAAATTCTAAAAATGAAAATAAAATACCAGGTCTCTATATATATATTCACTGTAATTATCTCCCTTTTCTTAAAAAAAATAAAACTTTACCTTATTGCAAATTATTTCCTAATATATATAAATTAAAGATAGCTGATATACCTTAGTGCCCAAAACCACAACCACAGCAATGACTAAGCAAATCGAACACGGCTACCTAGCTTCGCCGCAGGAGCTCACGAACGCGACCCAGCTATCGATCATTCTTTCTACTCACCACGATGACACATCCCAGGCGCACGCGATTCAAGATGTCGCGCTGCCCTTCTATCGCCTCGCATGTCGAACATCACCATCGTTGATTACTAAACAACTCCAGGGTATCATGTCCAAATCGAAATCGCGAAACCCTAGCTTCCACCGAACCCCATGACATCGCGCCACTTTCGCCTCCGAGTTGAGCTCCAGATTGCTCTCAACTGAGACCTCCACTTCATCGCCTTGCGACCTCGATGACATCGTCCAGGCGAACTGCTCGAAACCCAGATCAATTTTGGCCCAGTCGAACCCACCGCAAAAACGAACTCGCGATGCCAAATCCTAATCGCCGATTAACTACCGCCTCTCGCACGCGTGCGTGTGTGCCTTTCCTCCCCTTGTACGCGATTTTGAATTGAGGAAGAAGGCTCGGCTATTTATTATTTGAACGAGGTTGTTTTCAAAAGGGGGAAGACGCGGCCATTAAAGTTGAGAACGAGAAAGAGTTTTTCTCCTGTGAATTAATTTAGAACAGACGAGGGAAGAGGGTTATTTAAAAATTGATAGAGTATGGTTTGCACGATCTCTTCGTGATTTTCTGGCGTGATTAAAGGAAAGAACGTGGTGGTGTTGACCAATTTAAAAAGTTAAATTTTAAATTGAATTCATTTTAAAATTCCAACGCGTTTACTCTCCGTACGGTTTCATAACAACTCCGATCAATACGAAATTTGAAATCCGGTAATAATACAATATTACGAACCCAATGGAACTGGTTTCGTCGAAATCCGAGACTGTTTGAAAAATGACTATTTTTAAATATCGGTTCAAACAATTAAATTCAAAACTGAGCAAAACAGTTTAAAATTCAATTCTGAAAGTTCGATTATCCTCGGTATTATCAATATGAATTTTCAAAGCCTTTGAAATATTTTTCTTCAGCTTATGATTGAAGATTTAAATTTTTATTCAACTTACAATAGATTAAATTTTATAATTTAATCGTCATATTCAAAGTTATATTCGGGATTCAAATTAAATCATCATTCAAATATTTAAAATTAATTAAATATTTTCAATTTAATTTATTCAAAATTCTGGGTCGTTATATTATGGAACCCAAAACCAGATCCAAACCCACCCCTTAGCCATGCATTTCAGATTTGGAGCTGAAGCATAGATGGTAGAAAGCAAGTGCAAACACTTTGGTTTTGTTTTATGCAGTTGTTCCTAACATTGTTTAGTGGCATCCTATTTTGAAACTTATGTTTTATATATTTGTTTTGTGTAATGTTTTCAAGGGGTATAGCTTTGGCTCTTCCAATCTCAAATCATTGTCGTGCTTTCGTGCCTCTGGAAATCCTTGTTGTGTGTTCGTGGTCGTCATCTCCAGCTTAAACAAGTGAGTAATTCTCACCAGACAATGTGTATTTATATAACTAGTAAACTGACACCATTTGAATCTGTAAAATTATATCATCCTGTTATAACTGTTATATTATGATCATATGATGCTCACCCTGTTATTACTCATGTTATATCATCATTTACTATTATATAATGCTATTCTGTTATTTATATCAGTTTATCACACTACAAGTTCCCTGTAGATTAGAAATCACTATGGGTTGAAATGATACATACCCGAACGGACTTTAGAATAGGGAAAGATCGTTATGGGCTGAAATGATAAGCCTGAGCGACTTTTTATTTATTTTATTTAACTTGGGATTGCGGGTTTGAAATGATAGAACCCGGTTTTCTTTGTAAACTGCGGATTGAAATGATATAGATCCGTATCACTTGACCTAGGCTAGAAAATTTTATACAGACCCCTGGTTTAGATATTTTTCTGAAAATTTTAAAATATTGTAAAAATGTAAATTTTATGATATTTTGATTTAAATTTTATTAAAATGATTTCTATAAAATATTTGTGATTTTCTACAAATTAAATAAGTGAATTAAGTAAATGGTGAAATAGAATTTGAAATATAAGTTAATTTTGGAATTTATGATTTTGTTTATAAATGGAATTTATGTGAAGTAAGAAAATATGACAAATTTGATTTAAAGGATGAATTTAATGATTTTATTAAGTAATAATAATTTTTAAAAAAGTGTTAATGATTTTGTATAAATTAAAATATGAAATAAATGAATATTTAAGCTGAATTTGGAAATATAACTTAAATTGAATTTTGTGGAATTTGCTTAAAGGTGAAATTTTAATTTAGTAAAATAAATGGAAATAAGTTATATTTTGGAAATTTAAACTTAGTTGTTAAGTTCAGAATTTAATTAAAGAAATGAAAATTTAATTGTTATTTAATTTGATTTTTGTATGGAAATTTGACTTTATAAATCATAGAAATAAAGGTATTTAAATGATTGTTTTTAGATGTGAAAATATATGATTTTATAAGTTAAAATGATGTATATTAAAAGTTAATTATGTGTGAAATTGTAAATAAAACTCTGAATTTGATTTGACAGCATTTTTGAAATGTAATTTAAAGATATTACAGCATTGGAAAATGCTGTAGTTGTTTTAAATGAACCAAATAGCAAATTTGAACTAAGGTTTATTATAGCACTTTGTTAGTGCTATAGTTGTTAAATTTAACTAAAATTTTAGTCGAAACTAAATTTAGATATTACAGCATTTTAAATGCCGTCTTTTGTTAATGAACTGTTTTTAAACATAACATTTCATAGCATTTTCTAAGTGCTGCGAAAGTTGAATTTTCTTTGTTTAATAACTTCAAATGAATAAATGATCTTTGAAAAGACTAAATTTTGGAAATTAAATATTTAATTATTAAATATAATGAATTGACTTTAAATGATTTAAATGGAATAGTTGATTTGGGAAATACAACTATTTTGAAATGTGATTAAATGGTATTTAAATTTAAATTAAATAAATGATGTTTTGAAATGATATTTTGATATTTTGAAATGAATTTGAAATGATATTAAATCTTGGAATGAATAATTGAAGTTTATATTAGTATGAAAAATATTTGGTTTACTTGTAATTTGAATCTATTTAAAAGATATTGGACTTACGAAATATAGGATATTAAACCTTTGGAATTTATTTTATAATTTGAATAGTTATTTTGTGGATTAAATCTATATTGGAAATTTATAAGATTTGAAATGGTCTATGGAAATTTAATTGAAATAAATGATTGAATTGAATCAAAACTTTGAAAATTTTAATACTTGATTTGAAAATATAATATTTACACTTTTAAATGGTTTAGATGAATTGTTTGATTGAAATATAAACTATTTAAAAGGTGACTTGAAATGATAATAAATGAATGATATCTTTAAATTTAAAAAGTATTTAAAGTTGAATATTTAGATTTGAACTCAAATGTTATTTTGGTATATTAAAATGATTTGAAATGAAGTTTGAAGAGATATGATATTTTGATATATTAAAATGATTTGAAACGAAGTTTTGGAAAGAGATGATATTTTGATATATTGAAATGAAGTTTTGAAATGATATGATATTTTAAATATATTGAAATGGTTTGGAATTATTTAATCTTTATTTTGATAAAGATTTGGATTTGAAATGATATTATATTTTAAAGTATAAACTGTTTTAAATTATAACCATGGGTTATAATAACAATTGGTTGTTAAAGAGACCGGGATCGGATATGGACATACTCTCTATCGATACCGAAAACCACTTTGACAACTGTGTACGCGGTGGAGTTTCCAGAATGAAGTAGGATGGTGGCGACGATCCTAAGGTATATACGTGGACCCAACTCCCGTGAGTTGACATAAGGTGGCTAAAACAGGAGCGATTGACGGACCAAGGAGGTAGCACCTCTGATCGGACACACTTCTTCGATACCATTCTATTACTTGTGATTGATTTGGTGCGCACCCTTGATTTGGGAGTGTTGTTCGAGGTGGGCGGTAGTGGCTGCTATGCGTCACCACCAGTCCGGATGCGTAATTGGTATATCTACCCTGGCATTGCCTTGTGTGTCGTGTCACCTACCTT
This sequence comes from Allium fistulosum, assembly GCA_030737815.1. Lineage (NCBI taxonomy): Eukaryota > Viridiplantae > Streptophyta > Magnoliopsida > Asparagales > Amaryllidaceae > Allium > Allium fistulosum. The sequence continues at coordinate 1,271,389,428 of CM060901.1, read as the reverse complement.
ATCGAGCCCACTACGATTTTGGTTTAAAGATCCGACCGCGTTAAGGTTCACCATCCCCTTCACACTATTTTCTATATGATTATACTTTACTAATTAGACATTACTGTATATAGCGTATATTACTACATAGTAAATAGTTTAACGGATCCTTAAAGAATGGGCGATCCCAAGCATTCTTTAAGTTACTTGTACCTTATTCAGTTCACTTGAGTTGGTTTACATTATATAAGTATATATTGTCCTGACTCGAGTGTTTGTATTTTTATTTACGCTCGGGTCAGCCTGAGTATTCACAGATTTGGATTCTACTTTCTGGAGATTGGAATCGCTGGAGATTATCTGCTTATCTAGTTTTATCTATCTCAGTTCTGTTGTTCTATTCAGCTTGTACTTGGTTATCATATTGAGACTTCTGTTGTACTTTATTTCTTCTGTTGTATCTTATTTAACTCTGATATATTTACATAGTAGCTTCATGAACTACTATTTCTTTCACTTCCGCTGCATTATTTTACTCTGTGTCTGTGATCTGTGATTATATTTATTTACTGTATATTCTGAGATTTGCCAAATTTTATTTACAACGCGGTATTTTGAGCAATTCAATTCCGGCATGAGTGTCTACCTATACACTTATAATGGATGCGAATGGTTGAAAATATCGGGTTGTTACAGAGGGAGTGTCAGTTAGAGGAGAGGGTGAGCTATGGGAAAGAGGGGAAGGGAAAAAATGGGTCTCGGCTTGGGCAAAGAAGATGAGCTGCTGTGTTATAAATTTTTTATATGACTTTATAATATAATATTGAATTGAAGAGAAAGAATGGATCACAATGAAACAGAGAGAGAAGATCTTGTAAACGTATGGACTTTGCCCTTTTATATAATAGTAACCTTTCCTTTCTAGAGTGAAATAACTGAAAGCAAATTTAGTAATATGTACGTTTCTTTTGCAGGACCACTATATAATAAAATGAAATGATGTGATGGTGACAACTGGCATTGAATTCTGCAATTAATAAATGCTGGTGGCCATTTGAAATTTTAAATGGACACAGAATATCAAAAGCTAAAACGGGGTACCGCTACGGGTACCCGTTTCGCGGATTCTCCGTCACTGAAAATAAGACAAACGAAGCTTGAGAAGTCCAAATTTGATGAAACGAAAAATGACGTCTCACTCAGAAAATAATTTACATTTTTATTATATAAAATATTCAGGTTTCGAAAATATTTTATTATCATCAAATATTAACTGAGTTAAATAAAATTGCATAATAAAATAAACTTTCATATTATCTGATGAAAATTTACTATTTGCTATGTTTATATAAATGTATTCCAAATATCAAATTTTTATTTCCAAATTTGATTATTTAAAATTTCACAAAATTTCAGTTAATCACGTTATTAAAACCATTAAAATTTACGGGTCGTTACAAGTTTAAAGCTAAAAAAAATGAACTTCACACTCTAAAAGAGAGTGGTTTAAAGTTCCAAAGTAAAAAAGAGAAATAAGAAAGTTGGAATTTCCCTTTTAAAAAAGGAAGTTCATTTCTCAGTGAAAGCACCAAAAATGTTTACACAAAAAATGAGCAAACACCTCCAAGTCATAGTAGTAGAGCTGCGAATATTGTTTTCAGTATTGAGATATTGTTTGATGAATTTTAGTTGTGGAAGATTGAGATAGAAAATCAAGAATGTGCAATAAAGAATAAGTAAATGACTTAAATGTAAAAAAACATAGATTTTATAGTGGCTTGGCCTGAATGTGCCTACGTCCATTGTTCCTCTTTTATTATCTCTTTCATTTCTGATTACAAGTACAATCTTTGAATATGAGTAAACATGCTATTGGAACTAAGAGTTTTCCCTCTCAAAGTTGTCTGCCATTGTTGATAAGAGCTTCACTCTTTTCCAACCTCCTTTCTTATAATGCCATGTGCCTGGTATTTATAGAGTGATGTTATGATAGGAGTGGCAGCTGAGTACATAGCCTCTAAGATTTGGTTTAACCTTCTTTCCTTAGGATTTGGTATGGGATTTGGTTCATCCTTCCTTCATGTGAGATTTGGTTCAACCTTCCTTCCCCTACGATTTGGTTCAACCTTCCTTCCTTTGGGATTTGTTTCAACCTTCCTTTATATGAGATTTGGTTCAACCTTCCATTCTCCAGGATTTGGTTCAACCTTCCTTCCATTGGAAATGGTTAGATGTTTAGTAGTTTGATTCCCTATTGGACCATTACTCATGCTTCATGAAAATAAGTGCTTGCCAGGACTTGAACCCAGGTGGGTTGGCTAAAAGGCACAAGTCTTTACCATTGTGCTACACATGTTATTATGCCATAACCCCTTGAATCCAGGTCAGAATTGAATGAGACTTGAACTGGTAGCCGTGTATCGCTAAGTAGAGTATTCCAATGCCCCTAAATGTTCCATGTGAGAGAGAAAATGAGTAGTTCTCCAAAGTGGGACCCATATAACTTAGACAACGGGCTAATGTTAAGAAGTTCATATCTTTCAAACCGTTACTCGGATTGACACGTGGTTTCGACCTAGGTCCATAACTTGATCTCAAGAATACTTCTATACTAATTTAGGTCCATTCCAAGACATTGACAATTTTACACTTGACTCTTCATATTCACCTTGTAGTGGGCGGAAATGCCCACAACAATTCACAATTCAAATATTTAAATATTCCATATATTTGAATTATAAGTTATTAAAATCTGAAATCCAATTATTTAAATACTTAAAATTAATTAAACATTTAAAATCAAATGGCTAAAATTTTGGGTTGTTACATTCTTCTTCCCTAAATGTATTTTGTCCCCGATATTCCTAAGGAAGAAAATGTTTCTAAACCCTTAATTTTAAAACCATTAATTAAAATGAGTTATTAAACTTATTAACTTTTCAAAATCAAATAGCTAGAATAGATTCTAAAATTTCCAAGTCTTTTAAATTCACCCACCTATACCAACCAATTCCCTTATATTCATTCATTCCAAGTTATAACTCAAAAATTAAATTTTAGTTGTCAAAAATTTCCCAAAATTCTCAAAAAATTTCCAACTCTTAAATTTTCAGAAAACTTCACCAATACTTCTTTGCACAGCTTGATCGAAACATCTACAAATTGCCTCTACGGGCTCTAAAGCAAATAAAGAAAACAAAAGCCAAGTGGTCTCCCATATCCGAGGCATAAAATCATCAATCAATTTAAATTTTTAAATCGATAACGTACCTTTTTGCGTTTGATTTATATTTTGGTAGGTAATTTATTATCTCTATCAAATGCAGGTGCATAAGAATCGAATAGTAGTCTCTTGCATAACTATGCTTACGAAATCTAAAAGAGAACTGGGCTGACAAAAACAATAATGATGTAACTCTAGTATAAAATAAAGCTACATGCAACCAACAACCATATCACAACCATATGCGACAAAACATATAGACTATTCTATAATAGATGCTATGCATCCAATAATTTCAAATGATAAATTTAGATCTCAATGCCCAGGTTTTTTAATTTAGAAATTTATTTTCAAATTTCCTAGACGGGAATTAAATGAAAGATCAAAATCAAAGTGACAAGGAAGGAATTCCTCTTAATAAAGTATGGTGAAACCCTAGAATCAGAACAACATGGAGCGTCCAGTGGTATTCCGATTCCTCCAAAAACATCAACTAGAGTGAATAAATAATATTCCTCTCCCAAAATCTCCTTTTCAAATTTACAGGGATTTTGGTCCAATAACAACAAATCAAAAACCTTGGTTTGTAAATTTTAACTTTATAAACTATGGTATATAAAATCACATGACAAATCAATTCAATTCAATCAAATCAAATTAATCAAATTCTGTGAAGTAATAAACTAACACTAACAGTCCATCAAATTCCACGAGGGAAAACCTATCACTTAATATTGTTTCAAAATGTCAAATGACTAACAAACAAATATTAACTTAGGTTCAAAACTTTCTTGATTGTCCAAAAATATAGATAATTATCTAAGTATACCGTTTTGCTCATTAGCCTTTGGTTATTGCTTAGAAGATTATTCAAACTCACTTGGACAAAATGGAAAATTATACTCTAAATTTTATTAGTTTCTTAATTTTTTTTCTAAATCACTAAAGTTTTTAGTTAGTCTTTTATTAGATACTGAAATTATTTATGAATTATTTCATTAATTTTCTCCCAAGTTTAAAAAAATATTTTATAAATTTATTTCTTTATAAAACATCAAATAATAACTTATTCCACTTTATTTACTTGTATAGTACTCTTCATATCCTGAGAGCATACAAATTTTATTTTACCTTTTTCATAGTTTAGGTGAAGATCTAATCAAAATTTGGATCTTTTAAAAACTAAGTCAACTTCTCGACTTCTTTAACTTAGAGTGTTGAAACGGAAGATATTTATGGGTTGACCCAATCAACAAATAGCTTATGCTACTAAGATGGTTTAAACAAAAGTTATGGTTTTAATAAAACAATGATTTTCAAAATCTTCTTATTCAATTTAACCCAATTTACCTATTTCTACTTTTTCCCTTTTTATTTAAGGGTAAAATCTCATTTATCGATACAATCTCCTATGAGAAATACTTTTTATTTTAAAACCAATTCCCTTTAAGGGAACTTTAAAAATTAAATACCCGATTTTTAATTTCAAAACTTATCTTTGAAAGCATACTACATATATTTTTATATATAATAACCTCAAACAATTTATTTATTAAAACTCACTTTGGGTTTATTCGGATTTGAACTCATTTCGATCGCACAGTGATAAAGAAAATAATTTACTAAGTACCCCACGACGTTCGCCTAAGCGAACATCTGATCATCACTTAGAAGATTATTTAGATTACTACAAAACAAATTAAGATGTTTTCCTCCGAGTTATCCCAAAGAAAATGCATTCCATTTAAAGTTTTACTTTCCAAAATATTTTTACTTTCAATTACTTCCAAAAATATTACTATTTCAGTTCTCAAAATTCTTTCGAAATTATTTTCAAAAATTCTGGGATTTAGATTCAAAAATCCTTTTTAAACACATATTATAAACGAAATTTATACAAAAATCATCTTATATTATAATAACTCTTCTTTATTATGATAGAATTTTCTCAAATATTTACTCTCTAAATGTATTATCCTACCATTTAGATTATATTAAACAACTTTTTATTTAAAAATTTAATCCTTAACACATCATTATTAAAAGGTGAATTTTCAACATTTTCTCCGATCACATTATAGTCAAATTGTGAAAATTAATTCACAAAGGGTTTGTTTATAAATTCCAACAACAAATGCTTACAAATAAGTCAAACTTGGATAATCAATCAAAGGCAATCAATGCTTCTAATTTAGTTAAGCATGAATGATCAAACAATAATGATAATAAAAAAATATTATTACATTCAAACAAACACACTCTATAACTATATAAAGTTTTGAAAATTATTCCTTTATATATATAAAATATAATCCTAGGCAAAATATTTAATTTGCCAAAATTTTAAAAATCAATATCATGTCTGTTTGCCTTGGTCGAGTGTTTAGAAATCCCTATCGATACCGTGGCGTCCCACGTCTCGACCAGAATTCATAAAAACTAAATAGACCAATTAACATAATATGTTTTTAAAACATTAACAAATACACTCTCGAATATATAACACTCTCAAACTCATTCTAGGGTGTCGCTTACCCTATCTCTAATGACCAGACCTTACCAAAGCCAAGGTTCTCACTTAATCTTGCGCTCTGATACCATGCTGTAACGACCTGCCTTTTTAACCATCGAAAGTCGACACCGAACACTACCACCGTGTTTAGATGTCGCGCATCCAATCGAAAAAAGGCAAATTGTTAGGGTAAATAAAAAGAAAAGAACAAAGAACAGAGAAAATTATAATCTCACGGTGGAATCGACAACATATAATATAACAAGGACAATAAAAACTATAACTCTAAAAATACAGAGTATATCAGAGTTAAAAATAAACCTATATCAGAGTTAAAAATAAACCTTATCAGCTGGACAATTATAAAATCTTGACCTTACAATTGCTGATATGGATACTATATAACACAACGGAAAATAAAGCATTACGATAGGTGGACCTCCAACTCCACTTCATGATCTCCATAACACCAAAGCCAACCTGAGAAAATACTCGGTCTGACCCGAGCATTATAATAAAATAACACCCGGATCAGTCTTGAAATACCAGCGTGAGATAACTCAAATAATGGGAAACATATTAAAGTACTGTGAGACCATGCTGCTAATGCGGAACGAGTTTTTTTCTCACTAGTAACATCCATACAGGTAAGAGTAGAGATAAACATCAGGAAACAAATTCAAATAAGAATGGGCATAAATAGTATTAAAACCAGAATTGAAAGAATGAAAATAGTCTGAACAAAATCCAAACTGGACAGAATGGATAAAACAAAATAATATTCCAAACTTGATAGAATGGATAAAACCTATAATTAAACGTCATGAAGAGTGGTCGACTCTTCCCGTTGTAATTACAAAAAACAATTCAAAGGTTCGAACCAAATAAAAAAGGAAAATTTCCAGCAAATGACTAGGAGGGTGCACTCCCTTGAAGTATACCTCTAGCAATATAATTCTAAGAAGCTCATTTACTCCGTGACACTTCTCGAAAACCTCCAAGTCGACCCCCACCAAACTTTACCGAGTATCCGAATATTTCACATCTAAATCTTAACCTTTTTAAGGCGACGGTTGTAACAACCCGCTTTTCAGTATAATTCAAGTCGACAATAATCTACACATGTCCAACTCAAACCGAACGGATAGGTGAAAAGTTAAGTGTGAAAAAGAAAAGAAGATAGAATAAAACAGAAAATAGAATCTCATATGAATGGAATAATTTATAATATCAATAATCTTTACAGCAGGAATTTTTGAAATACGTATCAGAGTCTAACCTAGATTAAGCCTAGACAGTTATAAATATATGTACTTACAAATGTTGATAAACAGCAAACAAATGTAGTAGATGAAGAGGATAATAGAATACGTCCATACGTAGATGAAGATCTCCAGCTCTCCTTTGGAAACTCCAAGCGTCTTCAACTACTCGGATCTGACCCGAGTATTAAAAAATCCGGATCAGGCTTGATAAACCAGTCTGAGATACTCGAAATTTTAAATGTATAGATCATTCTAATGTTAATAAAACCTTTGGAAAGAAGGGTATCTCATAAGACTGTAACGACCTGTAATTTTCGATAAATTAAATTTGTTAATTTAATAAGATTTTGGTAATTTAACATCGAAAGAAATAAAAATTTGTAAATTAATAATGAAATAATAACTAAAGTGAAAGGTAACAATGTTAATTAAAGTTAATCATTAACAAACTTGAATGAAATTCCAAGTCATGGTAATTTAAGATGCTAGGCTTGGTTATAAATTGAATATAAGAAAATAAAAGTAAATATTGAATTAACCAATGAAATAATATATTAATTAATAGAAATTGAATGAAATCAGTGTTATGTAAGCAATTGTAACATTTGTTTGTTAATAATAACTTATAAGTGTAATTAAAAGTTAATGGTAACAATTATTGTATATTACCTATTTATTTAGCCTGTTAATTTAAATTGGAAATAAATTTCAATAAATGTAATTAAATATTATGTTAATGTAATTTAAGTTAATATTTGGAAATGATGTTAATTTTATTCATAATATGATAATTGGTTGAATAAAAAGAATGGAAATCGAGATTTATTAATTTATTTGAATTTAAATTATAGTAATTGGATTAATTGCAAATAAATGAAATTAAATATTTAAATATTACGTTAAATGGAGATTAAGATGAAATTGAGAATATTAATGTAATAAATCATGAACCAATGTTAATTTTATCTATTTGATAATAATGGATTGAATAATATGATGAAAGGTCAATTAAATGGAATTATTGAAAATTTAATTTATAATTTCTAAATTTAATGAAATTGAAATTAAACACTGAAATTGATGGATTTATCAACTTTAAATTGACATCTAAATTTGTTTAAATTATTGTAAGTGATTAAGAAATAAAAAATGATAGAAGTTGTAAATTACTAAAATTTAAACTGAAAAAAGTGATTTAATTAATTTAATATTAATTTATTTAATTAATTGAAATATAGCCATTTTGGCCACCGACTCGGATTGTGATGAAACCAGTTTCATCGGATCCGTAACGGTGAATTATTGTAGGATTTCAAGTTTCGTATCGATTGGACTTGTCGTTTGATCATACGGGCTCGAAATTAATTGAAATCTATTGAAATCAATTTGAAATAAACTGATTTTAATATAACTTCTTCATACGATGCAATTAGGACCTGAAACCTGTTCCATTGGATTTAAAAATAATGAAAACATCTATTTTGATATATGGGTTGACCCAATTTAGTTTCGGAGACAGAACGGGATTTTTGGGTCGTTTATAGTTCAACTTTCAAACCGATTCGATCCATTGGTTCTTATTACTGATCTGCCTATATATATCCGATTATAAACCCTAGCAGCCTTTCTATTTCTCATTTCTGCACGTACATAAATTTCTGTTGCTCCTCTTTCCCAATGGTTGAAAACCCTAAATTTCCCAATTCAATTTCAATACAAAATTCAACTTAAAAATTAAAACTCCACAATATATAACGAATTATATATCGATTTGAAGCACTCGATGAGCGCATCTCGGATCTGCAATTCGTTCCTGTCATCGAATCATCGTCTGTCCAGAAATTGAGTTGAACGTAAACCGTCCATATTAGGGTTTTAATTGTTCAACGGTGGATCTTCAGCCTGACGACGATCAGGAGGAATGGGCTTGTTGAGGTCGTCGAGTGGCACACATCTATGTTCTTCATTTTGGCTATAGGCATCAAAGTTGGCCAGAAGTGGACGAAAAGCATAGGCGGCGACGTACGGCTATGGGGTGGCCGGGGTTGACGCGACGGCGGCCAGAGGGGCGCCTCGGCGAGGCCTAAGCGTTGGAAGTGGTCGATTTGATTGGAAGCTCCTCTAGCGGCGGGGGAATCGTGGTCAACGGGGGACTTTTGTGGCGGCTGCAGGTGTTTCACGCATGAGAGATGGTTAGGGTTTGGAACGATAGTGATGACGTGTAATATTATATTCTTATATTAATTATTTTCAAAATTCAAACTGTATAATGTTCTAACAAGCATAACTTTCACTTACGAGGTCCGTTTCACGCGCGGTTTGATCTGCTGGGATCGTATCGAAATTCCGAAGATTTTGACGCTGGTTTTGACGAATTCTAAGACTGTTTGAAATTTGGGTTTAAATTGGATTTAAATTCAATTTAAATTCAAAGGTGAGTGTTTTAACCCACTCACAACTTCTAAAATTTATTATGTTTGTTAAATTAAATTTATGATGTGATTAGAAATTTATTTATGACTGTTTGGTATATTTTAAATCATCATCTCAGTTAATTTGAATTAAATCGTTCTTTAATTTATTATTGAATATAAATTGCCAGTTAAATATCTGTTATTGATTATCAGTTCTATATTGATATTTATAAATTGATTTGGTTGATGAATGTGATGAATGTTTGATTTGTTGTATTGGATGAATGGATGTTGTATTTATATTGTTATAACTGCAAGTTCCCTATGGGTTGAAATGATACATACCCGAATGATCAATAGATTAAGGAAAAATCATTATGGGTTGAAATAATAGACTCGAGCAATTTTATGGATTAAATATTTTCGAGATTGCGGATTGAAATGATATATAATCCGTAAATATAAAATTTTAAATTTCGGATTGAAATGATAATTATCCGTATCACTTGGCCTTATGGTAGAAAATTATATGCGGACACCGGATTGGTTAAATTAAATGATTTTAAAATCTTTAATTTTTGAGTTGAGTTAAATGATATTTTGAAATAAGAATTTGATTATATAAATTGAATTATTTTGGAAATCAAGTTTATGTTGGAATTGGAATTGGGTTAAAGGAATTCTTTAAAGGAATAAAATTGAAATTTTAAATTTAAATTTGAAGTATAAGTGAAGTTATCGAAAAATGACTTATTACAACGGTTTGAAATATAACGTTGAAATATATTGAAATTGGAGTAATTTAAAGTGATATTTCGAACATGAATTAAAACGATATGAAATTCAATAGTTTATTGAAATGTTAAATGGAAAGGTTTGGAATTTGGTTTGTTGACTTGGAAAATTGAAAATGGTCCAAATGCGTTGAAATGAAATGAATAGTTTAATTTGATATAAATTCCAAATTCATGTTTTAATATAATTTTTTTTAAAATATATTATTTCAAAATTTCTAATTATTAAGATTTCAAAGTATTAAACTATTTTAACATGTATTAATTATATTAAATCATTTTCAACCTATTTTAAACCATTTAATCTATTTAGACTAATTAACCTGTTTTAACTTATTTTAAATCTAATTAATCTATTTTAAAGTTATTTAATCTATTTTAATTATATTTAATCTATTTTAAATCTATATTAACTATTTATAACTATTTAAAACTATTTTCTTCTAAATTCCAAACTAAGTAAAATGGATGGGTTTATATTCAAATTCTCGATTTCTTTAAAGTGAATGTAGTTAAGCGACATTATAACCTAAGTTGGGAATTAAATAACATATTCGGTTTAATATGATAATTTTGAAATGAGAGTTTAACCTATTTTGGAAATATGACTTTTGAAAGGAAGTATAATTTCGAACTATGATTTCAATGTGATATAATTTCGGAAGTAAGTAACGATTTCGAAAGTGATATGATTTGAATTGAATATGATATTTTGATATCAATTATGAAATGATTTTGGAAATGTAAAAGAACCATCCGGTGTGAAATAAACGTTTGGTTGTTAAAGAGACCGGGATCGGATATGGGCATACTCTATGTCGATACCGAAAACCACTTTGACAACTGTGTACGCGGTGGAGATTCCAGAATGAAGTAGGATGGTTGGCGACGATCCTATATGAGGTATATAAGTGGACCCGACTCCCGTGAGTTGGCTTAAGGTGGCTAAAACAGGAGCAATCGACGGGCTAAGTGAGGTCATTCCTCCGATCGGGCACATTCCATCGATACTATATTCCGACTTTGCGATTTATTTGGTGGCCACCCTCGATTTTTTGATTCGGGAGTGTGTTTCGAGTTGGGCGGTAGTTGCGGCTATGCATTACCAACACTCCGGAAGTGTAATTGGTATATCTACCCTGGCATTGCCTAGTTGTGCCGTGTCACATACCCTAGCGCGCCTTCTACGAGTTTGTTTTATGTCGTACCTATGGGGTATCCTGTGGCGGCCCCAGTTTACGGGGAGTTACGGTATTGTATAGACTATTGGCATTATAAAAATGTGTTAACGGGGATATGGGTAACGCCTTAACGCTATTTTAATACTTTTACTTTACTGTAGACATATTATAACAGCGTATTGTACTACATAGTAGATAGTTTAACAGATCCTTAGGAGATGTGAATTCCAGACATCTCTTAAGTTACTACACTCATGTTAGACACTGAATAGGAGATGTCAAACCACGTAAACATCTACGATGCCGTTCCACTCATATTTATTTATTTACCGTTGATTTAACTCACATAAGATCTTTAGTTCTGACTCGAGTGTTTTGTCTTTTCAATTCGCTCGGGTCAGCTTGAGCATTTCAGGATTTGAAGACCTTTTTCTGGAGGACGAAGACGAAGATTTGTATTATTGTTACTTATTCTATTATTCCACTGCATTCATACCGTTCCACTGCATTTGAATATTTATTCTCTGTTTATGTAACTGTGATTTTGTATTGTATAAGTATAATCAAATGTTTTGTAAACAGCTTCATGACCTGTTACTTGATTATTATATTTTGTCATTCCGCTGCGAGATTCTGTTTCGTTTTTTTTATTTCTCTGTTTTTCTTATTCACCCAATAACAATCCGCCCTTCTGTATGGTTTGAGTCGACATGTGTGTCTGCTTAAAACGTACAAAAAGGCAGGATGTTACGAAGACCATGCCCACACATAAATACGGACAGATTTTTACCTTATCATAACCAAAATACTTTATATGGAAAATCACTTTGATATTATTATTAATGACATTTCTTCGAAAACATTTCTCAAGTAAATATATATATAACAAGTATAAATACCCGGACTAAGTCTATTGTTTCGAAACTCATATTCAGATATTAAATGCTGAAATTCATCTATGAGAATCTCGAAATCCAGATTTGGGCATTAATAGATGATGTTAAGAAAGTCCCGAAACCTAGATTCGGGTAATAATCAATGGAGTTCTGTTTCACTCCTTTGCTGTCGTCCTTTTTGACATATATGAATCCTTTAGGTCTTGCATAGAAATAATTTTATTAGATGCTTCTTGAGCTTGGACGTCTTAGTCCATGATTAGATATGCCGCTTTTTAGGCTTGGACATTTTAGCCTTTCACTTGATGAGCCTCCTCTGAGCCTTGGACATCTTAGTCCATAATTTGATGAGCCTTTATCTGGGCTTGGATATCTTAGTCTGTTGTTGATTAAGCCTTCTCTTGGGCCTGGACATCTTAGTCCATTATTGATTGAGCCTCCTTTTGGGCTTGGACATCTTAGTCCATTGTTGTCCGGTGCTCTTGGTTAGCTCATCTTAGAGACTGAAACCAAGGACTTACTCGACCTCCCTCCAGAAGGCGCCCTGCCTTAGCCCTTTTGGGGCGCAGACAGCGGCTTGTTCGGTGCTTTAACCTGGCCATCTTATAGCGTGGATAAAGGCTTACTCCGTCCTCCCTCCAGGAGGTGCCTTACCCTAGCCATAACATGGCATGGATAAGGGCTTGTTCGGTGCTTTAACCTGGCCATCTCATGGTGTGATAAAGGCTTACTCCGTCCTCCCTCCAGGAGGTGCCTTAACCTGACCAGAGGCATGGCCAAGGGATTGTTCAGTGCTTTAACCTAGCTATCTCATGGCACAGCTAAATGCTTATGTAACAACCCGGGATTTCGCAGTGATTTATAATCGTCATTGAACGGTTAATCTATTGGTTAAATACTGTTGGAAGCTTTTAAAGTTTGTTGTATGAGTGCGTTAGCGAGTTTTTATCACACACTTTAAATGTGCATGCATATTAGTGTAAATGCCGCCTGGACACCATTTTGTTTTAGCGTGCAGAGTAGAAACGTGTGTGAGAAAATGCATGGCCAGGTTACATTTTTATTTCCTCATTTTATACTTGTGTACAAATCACTCTGTGCGTGCATTTAGGTGTCCAGACCAACTCCTTATCATTTTTATAAATGCGTGCGTGTAGTATATATAATTAAATTGAATTTTCGAAGTGTACATGAAAATTGAGTGCAATATAAGTGTTGCACGAAATCGTTTTGGGCAAATGTTTAAAACTTGGTGTACGTGTCAGTGTGTGGAAGTATGCATGAAGGAGTTAGTGCATTTCATAAAGTGCCAGGTCATTCATTAATTTTGTAAACCATTTTCGTGTATAGCAGGTCATCTATTTTGTTACTTCATATTTGCGTGATCATAAATAGTATTGCACAGGTCACGTATTTGTGTTGTTTTGCATTTTCACCGTGAGTGCAAACTCACACATCTGTTTAAGCTTTGCCTAGGTTACCTACGTGTAGAACAAATCGAAGTCAGGACTAATTATTTATTTATTTTTACTCATTACTTGCGTATTATAATTCTTGTGTTTGTGTGGAAATAAAAGAAGTCCAGGCATTTCATTGTTCGTGCGCACATAGTAATACACGAAGTAGAATTTGTGTTTTGCAACCCTTGTGCACGTAGTAATGCACGTACCCTTGGCATTGATATTACCCAAGTCTATTTTTCATTTCATCATACTGCAAGAAAATAATTTATTGTGGCCAGCCCTTTAAAAAAAAAAGACATCGGCCCGTTATCATTTTTGGTTCGATCCCCCTTCCCTTTTATTTGCTCCAGCCCGATCCCCTCTTTCATTTTTCGAACCCTAGAATAAATCGAACGAAAGAAAATAAATGGTGGCGCTCGTTCTCATCTTCGTCCCTGGAAAAGTAGGGCTTCGGCTTCGTCTTTCGTATGAGATTAGTGATGACAAATCTGGAATTGGAGCTTTTATTTCACTCGACTTTGTTGCTTTGAGCTGCTTTGTCGATCGACGACTTCTCTGTAACTTGGCTTCGATCGCTCCAATTCGTGACAAAAGGGTGAGTGATTTTTAAATTCACTCACATCTAATTTGGCTTAGTTCTATGCCTTGCGTTTGATTTGGCTTCATCGATGATGATTTTTGGTTTTGATTTCGCTGTGGTTCGATTTCTCGTCTCTTGTTTATCTCGGCCATTCGATTTGTTGATGTTGATGATTTCTGAATTGTTCGAATTTGCGTCTTGTGCTGCTTGATTTTACGAGGTTGATGTTGTTCCACTTTCGACCTTGTTGATGTTCTTACTGTTGTGGTTCTGGCATTTATGTCTTGTTCCATACTTGTACTTGACTTCGGTCACTTGACATTTTGACCGGTCATCTGTGAATTTGGCACTACCTACATACATTTTATAGCAGAAGTCCTAGGTTCAGTTGTTCATGAGCCTTGTGCTCGAGCTTACTGTATTGTGTTGTCTGGTTCACTGCATTTGATCTGATGCCCGAGTCCTTTTCTTTCTGTATATGGTCTTGTTGACATGTTGATTTGCACTTCATGTTAGCATTGGTTAGTCTTGACTTCCTTCTGGTAGTCGCTGTATTGAGTGGCACCTGTCTTTGTATTTATTCTGGGCATCGTGTCAATTGGGTTGAGCATTGTCTAGAACAGTAGTTCTTTGTTGAGACTATATTTGTGCCTCTTTGTGGTTCAGTCTGTTAGTCGAGTTTACATTGATACACGATACTTGTATACATCTGGACTTTCTAGAGTCTGGCCATACTTTGGGTACTGTAATTGTTGGTTGCATTTTCTAGTTCATGTAGTTCGAACTTCTCTGGTATTTAAATTGTTGGCTTCGGCATTTTTAGTTGTCTGATCTGTAGCATACTCGACTTGTTCGATTTATTGACTTTGGCATGGAACCATATTTGATTTTGTGAAATTCTGGCATGCCTTTAATCTCTGACTTCATTGTTTCTCTATGGTATACTCGAATTGACCTGTAGTTGTATTCATGTACACACTTGTGTTGTTGTAGCTGTTGTTGATATAGTGCTTCAGTACTTTGCAGTGTAGACTTGGTTGAATTTGTGGTAGTTGCAGCTTCTTTTGTGCCGTGTGCCCTTGTGTACATGGGGTGGCTGTAGTTTATCCCAGTCTCTGTTTTCTGTCGTTTGACTTGATCTTAAGTTGAATCCAGCTGAAATGCTCGGGTTTGACTTTATGCCGTTTGTGAACATGTTCTTTTGCATAGTTAGTATGTTGTATTGGCGAGGCAGTGCACGCGTGCGTGCACTGCAGCCACCTAGAATTGACAGTTTTGAATTGATATTTCTTTTTCTTTGCGTCGTGATGCATTGATGTTTTATGCCGTATTGGCGAGGCCGTACACGCGTGCGTGTACGGCAGCCAATCGAATTTTGATGGTTTTAAAGTGACAATTTCAATTGTTTTAAATTGATTTAGTCGATTTGATAAATTGTTTATTTATCTCTGTTGATGATTTAAATCTGCTGATTTTGTTAAACACTGATAAGTGTTATATTGTCCGTTATCCGGTTTCTTCGTTTAAAGAATCGGATAGACGGGAATTATTGTGACTGTCGTCTAATTAAATTATTACTGCCTATATGCACTAATAAACTGGTTTGAATTAGACTGACCTGGGTATTATTTTCTTTTGAATGTAATACTCGGGTCAGACCCGAGTTATTTCAGGTTGTAGATTTCCCTCTTTGAGTTGCTGTTCGGGATTTGAAGACTTTTCACTTCTTCTGAAGTTGTCAGTGTCATTTTGTGGTAGTCGTGTCATTGTATAGAACGATATGTATTCATGTATATTAGTCGATAATGTAATTGTATATATATAACTTCTAGAGTCGACAGTTGTAGTTGTATCATATGTATTGTGTCAACTATGTATTAACTGACATCAGTTATATATATATATGAGACT
This sequence comes from Allium fistulosum, assembly GCA_030737815.1. Taxonomy (NCBI): domain Eukaryota; kingdom Viridiplantae; phylum Streptophyta; class Magnoliopsida; order Asparagales; family Amaryllidaceae; genus Allium; species Allium fistulosum. The sequence continues at coordinate 1,271,373,210 of CM060901.1, read as the reverse complement.
TTTGTTTTTATCTGTGTTCCGCATTTATATTATCTGTGTTATTGTTATATCTAATGTCCTAAACTATTATGAACTATCGTAGTTTGTTTTATACTGATAATTGGGTGTGTCGATGGGAGTAAATAAATAATAGATGAAAAATAAAAAGTATATACCACTCCTATCGAGATAACCAATATTAGTGTAAGGTCAACTACGGATGGTCGCTCCTATCCAGCCTTATTCTTCGTAATAATAGACAGTATTTCTTTTAATACTCTTTGTTATTATGAGTATAGAGGTGGGGCGTCCCAGTTGGTATCAGAGCTTGGGGTTTATGGACATAATATAAAACTTAACTCGGATGGAACATATGTTACAACTATTAGTCGATGTTTTATCTGTGATTTGAGTCAAAACTAAAGCTTTGAAATTTTGATGAAATTTTTAAATATCTTTATTTAAAAATAAGAGTGGAATTGTGTTTTGTTGTTTTGATTAAATTGTGTTCTGATGATTTGATTGATTTGTGTTCTGTTTATCAGAGTGCGCAGCGGAAACAGTGAAACTGTCTTCGCTGAGTACAACTGATAATCTTTTTGATTAAAAAAAAAAATCAAAATACGAAATTGATATGTGATTTTTGTTGAAGTTTTCGTTGGCTTTCTTTTGTACTAATCATCTATTGATTAGATTTTGCTGTTTTGAATTATCTTCATTGAAGATACATTCGAATGATTTCTTTGTTCATTTTGTAGTAAGTGCAAAAATTTGAATTGCATGTTATTGCATTTATTTTACGTTGAACCGATGCTTGGTTATGAAATGTATTTTGTTGCCGTTATTTTCATAACGGGAGTTTACACCAATGCTATATTTTGAAGTACGGTGTTTTGTGGCATTTTGATGAATGAGAATTCACTGACATTACATTTTGATGTAGATTGTTTTGAAGTGATTTTGACATTTTAAAACTACTGTCGCTTTGGCTTCCGTAACCGTCAAATTTTAAAAGTGGATTTTCAAGCGGTTATTCCGCAATGCTGATTTGTAACCGTTTTTACGGTATTTTGAGAAGTACAATTTTCTTATCGAAATTGTTACTGATTTGCTGCTTTAATCACGTGATTGGAAACTCGTTTTAAAAATGAAAATTGTTTTATAAATTTTTTAACGGTTTGCGTTTTCAAAAGGATGAGAAAGCGACTTAAACGATTCAGCAAAATCGAGGATTATGACCCCTTTCTTTTACTGTTTCGCTTAACTCCGGACTTGTCCAGTTGAGAATGTGAATTGTTATTTTTGCAAAATAAATAAAATTGCTTTCAGGAATTTTAACAGTTTGCGCTTTCAAAAGAACGAGGAAGCGATTTAAACGTTTCAGCAAAATCGAGGATTATGACCCCTTTCTTTTACTGATTCGCTTAATTCCGGACTTGTCCGTTTGAGAATGTAAAGTGTATTTTTAAAAAATACACAATTTTGCACTTTCAAGGAAACGATGAAGTGATTTAAACGATTTAGCAAAAGTGCGGAGTATGGAACCACACTTTTACTATTTCGGTTAATTCCGGACTCGTTAATTGAATATCTATTGTTTTGATGAATTTGATGATTTCACACTTTCAAGGAAACGATGAAGAGAATCAAACGATTTAGTAAAACACGTGGTATGGGACATGTGCGTTTGCTATTTCGGTTAATTCCGGACTCGTAAATTGAAACATTTTGATGCTTTCGTGTGCTTTCGAGCCACTATGAGGACCTTCGGGTCATTTGTTGGACCTTCGGGTCATTTGTTGGGCTTTCGGGCCACTCTGCGGACCTTCGGGTCAAATACCAGTACTAGACCTTCGGGTCACTCTGCGGACCTTCGGGTCAATCTGATGGGCGCCAAAATTATGTTGAGTACTTGGTAGGCTTCGGCCATATGTTGTTGCACGTGCGGCGAATTAAAAACTCGCCATCTGATGGGATCGATCCAAGCTTTTATGTTGATTTTCTAGTCTTCTTAATTGATTTCTAGATATTTGTTGTTTCCAATTATCTGCAGGTAATTGGATATTTGTTGATATGAGTTCTGATTATCGTTTTTGATAATCGGATATTTGTTGTTTCTAATTATCGCTTATGATAATCGGATATTTGTTGTTTCTAATTATCGCTTGTGATAATTAGATATTTGTTGATATGGGTTCTGATTATCGTTTTCGATAATCGGATATTTGTTGCTTTTAATTATCGCTTTTGATAATTAAATATTTGCTGATTTGAGATTTAATTATCGCTTTTGATAATTAAATATTTGCTGATTTGAGATTTAATTATCGCTTTTGATAATTAAATATTTGCTGATTTGAGATTTAATTATCGCTTTTGATAATTGAATATTTGCTGATTTGAGATTTAATTATCGCTTTAGATAATTAAATATTTGCTGATTTGAGATTTAATTATCGCTTTTGATAATTAAATATTTGCTGATTTGAGATTTAATTATCGCTTTTGATAATTAAATATTTGCTGATTTGAGATTTAATTATCGCTTTTGATAATTAAATATTTGCTGATTTGAGATTTAATTATCGCTTTAGATAATTAAATATTTGCTGATTTGAGATTTAATTATCGCTTTTGATAATTAAATATTTGCTGATTTGAGATTTAATTATCGCTTTTGATAATTAAATATTTGTTGATTTGAGATTTAAATATCCCTTTTGATAATTAAATATTTGCTGATTTGAGATTTAATTATCGCTTTTGATAATTAAATATTTGCTGATTTGAGATTTAATTATCGCTTTTGATAATTAAATATTTGCTGATTTGAGATTTAATTATCGCTTTTGATAATTAAATATTTGCTGATTTGAGATTTAATTATCGCTTTAGATAATTAAATATTTGCTAATTTGAGATTTAATTATCGCTTTAGATAATTAAATATTTGCTGATTTAAGATTTAATTATCGCTTTTGATAATTAAATATTTGCTGATTTAAGATTTAATTATCGCTTTTGATAATTAAATATTTGCTGATTTGAGAAATTTGATTATCGTTTTGATAATCGAATACTTATTGAATTTGAAATTTGGTTATCGTTTTTGATAATTAAATATTTGCTGATTTGAGATTTAATTATCGCTTTAGATAATTAAATATTTGCTGATTTGAGATTTAATTATCGCTTTTGATAATTAAATATTTGCTGATTTGAGAAATTTGATTATCGCTTTGATAATCGAATATTTATTGAATTTGAAATTTGGTTATCGTTTTTGATAATTGAATATTTGTTGATTTGTTTTCTGATTGTCGTTTGGATAATTAGATGTTTGCTGATTTTATTGATATGAGATTTTCTAGTCTCCAATTGATTCTAGAATATGCTGATGGTATTGAATCGCTGTTTTCTATCTATTTCTATTAATAGTTAGAGTTTGTTGATTTTGGAATTTGTGTTTTCCAGTTAATTGTTGAATAACTGGATATTGTCAGCTTTGCGAGTTGTGATTGGTGCTTTCTAATCATCTTTGTTGATAATTAGATATTGCTGTTTTGAGATTTTCTGTATTTTAATTATCCAGTTGATAATTGAAGATTGCTGGTAATTGTATTTATCCAGTTTTGCTGTTTTCTGATTATCTATTGATGATTAGGCTTTGTTGAGAATTTGTGAATTTCTTGTATGAAATCAAAAGATTTCTTTGGCATTTAAATTCTTGACTTTTCTTTTCTAACTTAACCGGTTTATGTTAGAAAGAAAATTGTTATTGATAACCTTAATTATGAAAATTGCGGGGACGCAATTTTTATAAGGAGGGGAGCCTGTAACAACCCGGGATTTCGCAGTGATTTATAATCGTCATTGAACGGTTAATCTATTGGTTAAATACTGTTGGAAGCTTTTAAAGTTTGTTGTATGAGTGCGTTAGCGAGTTTTTATCGCACACTTTAAATGTGCATGCATATTAGTGTAAATGCCGCCTGGACACCATTTTGTTTTAGCGTGCAGAGTAGAAACGTGTGTGAGAAAATGCATGGCCAGGTTACATTTTTATTTCCTCATTTTATACTTGTGTACAAATCACTCTGTGCGTGCATTTAGGTGTCCAGACCAACTCCTTATCATTTTTATAAATGCGTGCGTGTAGTATATATAATTAAATTGAATTTTTGAAGTGTACATGAAAATTGAGTGCAATATAAGTGTTGCACGAAATCGTTTTGGGCAAATGTTTAAAACTTGGTGTACGTGTCAGTGTGTGGAAGTATGCATGAAGGAGTTAGTGCATTTCATAAAGTGCCAGGTCATTCATTAATTTTGTAAACCATTTTCGTGTATAGCAGGTCATCTATTTTGTTACTTCATATTTGCGTGATCATAAATAGTATTGCACAGGTCACGTATTTGTGTTGTTTTGCATTTTCACCATGAGTGCAAACTCACACATCTGTTTATGCTTTGCCTAGGTTACCTACGTGTAGAACAAATCGAAGTCAGGACTAATTATTTATTTATTTTTACTCATTACTTGCGTATTATAATTCTTGTGTTTGCGTGGAAATAAAAGAAGTCCAGGCATTTCATTGTTCGTGCGCACATAGTAATACACGAAGTAGAATTTGTGTTTTGCAACCCTTGTGCACGTAGTAATGCACGTACCCTTGGCATTGATATTACCCAAGTCTATTTTTCATTTCATCATACTGCAAGAAAATAATTTATTGTGGCCAGCCCTTTAAAAAAAAAAAAAGACATCGGCCCGTTATCATTTTTGGTTCGATCCCCCTTCCCTTTTATTTGCTCCAGCCCGATCCCCTCTTTCATTTTTCGAACCCTAGAATAAATCGAACGAAAGAAAATAAATGGTGGCGCTCGTTCTCATCTTCGTCCCTGGAAAAGTAGGGCTTCGGCTTCGTCTTTCGTATGAGATTAGTGATGACAAATCTGGAATTGGAGCTTTTATTTCACTCGACTTTGTTGCTTTGAGCTGCTTTGTCGATCGACGACTTCTCTGTAACTTGGCTTCGATCGCTCCAATTCGTGACAAAAGGGTGAGTGATTTTTAAATTCACTCACATCTAATTTGGCTTAGTTCTATGCCTTGCGTTTGATTTGGCTTCATCGATGATGATTTTTGGTTTTGATTTCGCTGTGGTTCGATTTCTCGTCTCTTGTTTATCTCGGCCATTCGATTTGTTGATGTTGATGATTTCTGAATTGTTCGAATTTGCGTCTTGTGCTGCTTGATTTTACGAGGTTGATGTTGTTCCACTTTCGACCTTGTTGATGTTCTTACTGTTGTGGTTCTGGCATTTATGTCTTGTTCCATACTTGTACTTGACTTCGGTCACTTGACATTTTGACCGATCATCTGTGAATTTGGCACTACCTACATACATTTTATAGCAGAAGTCCTAGGTTCAGTTGTTCATGAGCCTTGTGCTCGAGCTTACTGTATTGTGTTGTCTGGTTCACTGCATTTGATCTGATGCCCGAGTCCTTTTCTTTCTGTATATGGTCTTGTTGACATGTTGATTTGCACTTCATGTTAGCATTGGTTAGTCTTGACTTCCTTCTGGTAGTCGCTGTATTGAGTGGCACCTGTCTTTGTATTTATTCTGGGCATCGTGTCAATTGGGTTGAGCATTGTCTAGAACAGTAGTTCTTTGTTGAGACTATATTTGTGCCTCTTTGTGGTTCAGTCTGTTAGTCGAGTTTACATTGATACACGATACTTGTATACATCTGGACTTTCTAGAGTCTGGCCATACTTTGGGTACTGTAATTGTTGGTTGCATTTTCTAGTTCATGTAGTTCGAACTTCTCTGGTATTTAAATTGCTGGCTTCGGCATTTTTAGTTGTCTGATCTGTAGCATACTCGACTTGTTCGATTTATTGACTTTGGCATGGAACCATATTTGATTTTGTGAAATTCTGGCATGCCTTTAATCCTTGACTTCATTGTTTCTCTATGGTATACTCGAATTGACCTGTAGTTGTATTCATGTACACACTTGTGTTGTTGTAGCTGTTGTTGATATAGTGCTTCAGTACTTTGCAGTGTAGACTTGGTTGAATTTGTGGTAGTTGCAGCTTCTTTTGTGCCGTGTGCCCTTGTGTACATGGGGTGGCTGTAGTTTATCCCAGTCTCTGTTTTCTGTCGTTTGACTTGATCTTAAGTTGAATCCAGCTGAAATGCTCGGGTTTGACTTTATGACGTTTGTGAACATGTTCTTTTGCATAGTTAGTATGTTGTATTGGCGAGGCAGTGCACGCGTGCGTGCACTGCAGCCACCTAGAATTGACAGTTTTGAATTGATATTTCTTTTTCTTCGCGTCGTGATGCATTGATGTTTTATGCCGTATTGGCGAGGCCGTACACGCGTGCGTGTACGGCAGCCAATCGAATTTTGATGGTTTTAAAGTGACAATTTCAATTGTTTTAAATTGATTTAGTCGATTTGATAAATTGTTTATTTATCTCTGTTGATGATTTAAATCTGCTGATTTTGTTAAACACTGATAAGTGTTATATTGTCCGTTATCCGGTTTCTTCGTTTAAAGAATCGGATAGACGGGAATTATTGTGACTGTCGTCTAATTAAATTATTACTGCCTATATGCACTAATAAACTGGTTTGAATTAGGCTGACCTGGGTATTATTTTCTTTTGAATGTAATACTCGGGTCAGACCCGAGTTATTTCAGGTTGTAGATTTCCCTCTTTGAGTTGCTGTTCGGGATTTGAAGACTTTTCACTTCTTCTGAAGTTGTCAGTGTCATTTTGTGGTAGTCGTGTCATTGTATAGAACGATATGTATTCATGTATATTAGTCGATAATGTACTTGTATATATATAACTTCTAGAGTCGATAGTTGTAGTTGTATCATATGTATTGTGTCAACTATGTATTAACTGACATCAGTTATATATATATGAGACTTTTGTTTTTATCTGTGTTCCGCATTTATATTATCTGTGTTATTGTTATATCTAATGTCCTAAACTATTATGAACTATCGTAGTTTGTTTTATACTGATAATTGGGTGTGTCGATGGGAGTAAATAAATAATAGATGAAAAATAAAAAGTATATACCACTCCTATCGAGATAACCAATATTAGTGTAAGGTCAACTACGGATGGTCGCTCCTATCCAGCCTTATTCTTCGTAATAATAGACAGTATTTCTTTTAATACTCTTTGTTATTATGAGTATAGAGGTGGGGCATCACAGCTTACCTACCCTCCCTCCAGGAAGTGCTCTGCCCTGGCCATCTTGGCGTAGACAGAGGCTTTTCTACCATTTTAGGTAGGCTACCGTCTTAGGTAGTATCCAAATATAAGGAGTATTTTTCTCCCCACCATGTAGATTTTCTCTTTACAAAAAGAAGCTCTTTATTAATCCATCTTTTGAAAATATGGTCTTAAATGCTCAGCATTCCATGTTCTAGGCACCAAATTGCCATTTGGGCGGCATAATTTGTAGAATCCCGTGGGGATTACTTTACATATGATTAATGGCCCCTCCCAGTTTGGTCCTAGGGGTCCATCTGCAGGGTTCTTAGTTTTGGCCATTACTCTGCGAAGTACCAAATTCCCCTCTTGAAATGACTGAGCTCTTACTCTTGATTTGTAATACTTCGAGATTCTTCTCTAATATTCGGTGGTTCTTACCGCTGCTTCATCTCTTAGTTCATGTATCAAGTCCAATGATTCTCTTATCAAATGCATTGGCAGTCCTTCAGGGTGAAGGTATTTCAGTCTCGATTGGTAGCACTGCCTCACACCGTATGTCAAAGAATACGGGGTATGTCCTACTGCCGTCTTAGCAGATGTTCGGTAGGCCCATAGCACTAATGGTAGCTCTTCTACCCAATTTTCTTTTGCCTTATTTAGTCGCTTTTTCAGAATTGTTTTTATGGTTTTGTTTGTAGTCTCGACTACTCCATTAGCTTTTGGGTTGCGACAGATGAAAAACTTTTAATAATCCCATTTCTGTGGAAGAATCGGGAGAATTCTTCGCTTTCAAATTGCGTTCCATTATCAGAAATTATTTTCTAGGGAATTCCAAACCTGGTTATGATGTTCTTGATAACAAATCTTGATACTTTTACAGAAGTGATATTAGGAAGTGGTTCAGCTTCAATCCATTTGGTAAAATAGTCAATGGCCACTACGACATATTTCGCTCCTCCCTTTGAAATTGGTGATGGGCCGGTCAAATCTATTCCCCACACATCAAAGGGCCATGGACTTGTGATTAGAGTTAATTAACTTGGGGACGGCCTGGGTATCTTTGAGTATTTCTGGCATTTCTCGCATCTTTTCACATAGTCTATGGCTTGGCTTACCATATGCGGCCAATAAAATCCTTGCCTCATTATTTTCTTTGCAAGCTTTGTTCCATTTGAATGGTCGCCACAAAACCCTTCGTGTGCTTCAGCCATTAGTTTTATCCCATCATTCATGATTACACACCTAAGATAGGGAAGAGCGTATCCCTTTTTATAGAGGATTTTGTCCATTATAACAAAGGTCGGAACTTATCTCTTGACTTTTCTCGCTTCTCCTTTATAGGATGGTAGTATCCCTTTAACAAAACACTCAATAATGGGTGACATCCATGTATCATCATATGTGCTATTTGGCTTTGGTTGGCTCATCCTTTCTCCTGTTAACTCTTGACCACTTTCTTTTTCCTTTCCCTTTTGAGACTTAGCATGAGATATCGTCATAACTGGAAAGTCTTTTCCTTGCTCGGATATTTCCTTTTCAATACTTGGCTTTTCCTGATATCCGATGGGGACCATTTATGTCTCTGGGGCTCCCCTTGAGCTGGCCAATTTTGCTAAAGAATCTGCATGTGCATTCTCTGCTCCTGGAACTTGATTTGTCGAAAAATCCTCAAACAAAGCAAGCATTCGTAATATCTTCTCCACATATAAAGATAACTTAGGGTCCTTTGTTTGATATATCTGCTTTACCTGATTTACCATCAGTTGAGAGTCACTAAAAATCTATATTCATGGGATTTTTAGTTCTAATGCCAAGGTTAGTCCTGCTACAATTGATTCATATTCTGCCATATTGTTGGTTGCAGAAAATCCCAGTTTCATGACATAATGCAAATGATGTCCATCTAGGGTTATGATTATATATCCTGCACTGACACCTTGTTCATTTGATGCTCCATCCACAAATAATTGCCACATGGGCTTCTGATCCTTCTTTTTTTTCGATTGTTCCTTTATAAAGCTGATGCGTTCATTAACAAAGTCTGTCAGTGCCTGCGCTTTAATTGCAGCTCATGGTAGAAATTCTATATTGTATTGACTGAGGTCAATTCCCCATTTCACCAACCTTCATGAGGTCTCAGATTTACTAAAAACTTGCCTAAGAGGAAAATAGGTCAATACCCTGATCGAATGTGCCTGAAAGTATGCTCTGAGTCTTCGAGCTGTGATAATCAAGCAATAGGCCAATTTCTCTATAACTGGTATCGAACCTTTGCATCCTTTAACCACCTACTTATGTAGTATACCAGGAGCTGTGCTCCATTGTCTTCTCAGATGAGTACCGAGCTGACTGCATGTTCTGACACTGCCATGTATAGCTACAATACTTCCTCGCTCTCGGGACTTGAGAGTATCGGTGGTTTCTCCAAATAGCTTTTTAATTCCATGAAAGCTTTTCTGCAATCCTCTCCCCATTCGAAGTTCTTCTTTTTCTTAATCACATCGAAGAATGGAATACACTTATCAGTAGCTTTTGAGGTAAACCATCTTAGGCAGCTACTCTTTCATTTAGGCTCACCACTTCTTTACTAGTTTTAGGTTCAGCCATGTCCTTTATGGCTTGAATTTGGTTGGGGCTTGCCTCGATTCCTTGAGCATTTACTAGATAGCCTAAGAAATTTCCAAAGTGGACCCCAAAAGAGCACTTTTGCAGATTCGACTTCATTTGATATTTCCGCAATATCTCGAACATCTCCCATAGATCCTTAAGATGGTTTTCAGGCTCGCTACACTTTACCAGCGTATCATCAACATAAACATCCATGTTTCTGCCAATATGCTCCTTGAACATTCAGTTGACCAATCTCTGATAAATGGCCCCTGCATTCTTTAGGCCAAATGGCATGGCCTTGTTACAATAAATTCCCGACTTTGTTATGAAGCTTGTATGATCCTCATTCGTCTTGAACTTCGGTATCTGATTGTACCCTAAATAAGCATCCATAATGGATAATAACTTGTGTCCACTTGTTACATCCTCTAACTGATCTATTCGTGGTAGAGGGAAACAATCCTTTGGGCATGCTTTATTTAGATCTTTGTAATCGATGCATGTTCTCCATTTCCCATTTGACTTCTTCATCAGAACTGGGTTGGCTAACCATTCAGGATAATATATCTCCTAGATTAACCCATTTTCAAGGAGCCTATCAATTTCTTCCTTTAGAGCATCTGTTCGAACTTTATCTAATTGTTTCTTTTTCTGCCTTATGGGTTTGCTCCTGGGTTGATGTTAAAGGCTTAACACATGACAGTTAGATCAATTCCCACTATATCGGAATGTGACCAAGCAAACATATCCTTGTTGACTTTGAGGAACTAAATCAAGTCTTTCTTTAACTCGCTATCAAGATCTTTTCCCACTTTGACTATTTTAGAAGCATCTTCTGAATCTATATGGGTTTCCTTAAGGTCCTCTATGGGCCTTATTCTTTCTGTTTCGCCTCGACAGTCAAACTCTGTTACTACTGGTCCCTCTTCGGTTGAGTTAGTGTCAACCCTCTTTCTCTTGCTTCCTACAAGAATGTACCTTTGATACATATGCTTGTTAGACTTTTCAATATTAATCTTTGATTCTTTGCTTCGAACGTTGGATATGAAAATCCATCATCCAAAGGCAGTAAAATAGTAGAAGAATCAAAGTAAGCAGAATACTCCTATTTGTATTGATCAAGCGTAGAAAAGTACATTTCTCGGAAGCTAAATTGTTTTCCTCGCACAGTTCCCCAGCTTCACTTTGTCAAGAATTTTACCATGAGATACTTTCGGGAAACAAAACCATCGATCTCATCTAGGGCTGGTCTGCCAAAGAAGGCAATGTAGTAGGAAGGTTGGTCAATTATCACAAAGATAGTTTCAAATGTTCGGCAATTTGGGGGCACTCCCATGCACGAGTAGCTTTATTTGTCCCATTGGAGTTGGACCTTTGTTGTTGAACCCAAATATCGGCTCTGTGCTTGGCTCTAATTTGTGCTCCGGGATATTCATCTGATCGAAAGCATGTTTGAAGATGACATTGACCGCGCAGCCTGTATCGACCAGAATCTTGGAGACGATGGATGTAACAACCCTGTATTTTGTGATTATTTTAATTATATATTTTAATAACTTTAATTAAATTTTCTGATTTAAAAACTTTATTTTATTTATTTAAATTAGATAATTTTTTTATTTTAAATATAAATTGTGTTTTGAATGAGAATTATAATTTCAAACATGAATAAATAAGATATTTTCCAGAAATGGGAATTTTGGTCAATATGGTCAAAATTTGACTTTTAATTTAAAATTTTAAAATGTTTAAATTTTGAATTTTATCTTTTATTATGGAATTAAATAAAATTTTAAGAATACTTCTTTTCGTTTCGTTGAAATCTGATTTATAATGTGAAAGTTATGCCCTTTTAAATATTGTATGTAAATTGCTGTATTTAAAAAATTGTTTATTTTAAATTATATAAATAATATTTTAGTTGGTCATGTAATTTATGTTTATATGGGTAAAATAACATGTTATTTATATATTTTGGTTTTAAAACATTTTTAAAAGAACAATTGGGATTTTCCAAGTCAATTGCAATTTATATACAAATCGTTACTCTAGTTTTCAATTAAATAAATTATTTTCTTTACTGTATTTTCCTATTCTCTTAAGACCTTATTTTCTTTTCATTTACACTTTGTTTTGTTCAACATTTATTTTATTTACTTGACTTTTATTTGTTTAAGAGGGTTGTTATAAAATTTTAAATGTTTATTGTACATTGTTTATATTTTAAAGGCTAGTTTCAATATATTAGCTATTTTCTTAATTATTTTCTATTTACTTAATTTATTTATTTATTTATTTTTCACTTTATTTGGTTCAGCTTTTTATTTTTATTTACTGAAATTTATTTATTTATCTTGATTAAAAGAAATTAGAAACTCAAAGAGACAAGTCTCTTCATTTGCTTGTGACTTTTCGATTGCTTGACCTTTCATTTGCTTGCCTCTTCCTTTTCCTGGTGACCTTCCACTTTCCCTCACCTTTAGCCGTGCATTTCTATTTGATATTCACGTGGAAAAACTTCCCACCTCATCTCCATTCACGGCTACTTTCATTTGAGAAAAAAAAATATAATAAGTTAATGGCTTCCATTCTCTTCTTTTCTTCTTCATCTTCTCTTTGATTTTGCCTTGCTCCTCTCATATTTGCTTGGCCATCATCCACCATCACCTTCACCGACCACCACCACCATCTCATCCTCCTCCTCATCCACTGCCAAACACCTATGCCAGAGATCAGATCAGGCCGTGCCTTCCCCTTGACCAAAACATCACAAACTTTGCAAAAATTCCACCGAAAACAATGCATAGCCTACCAAAACTCCACCACCACCTTCCTAGTTGCCTCAGCCACCCCCTTAGCCACCACCACAATCATGACCTGACCCCTAACCATCAGCCTCTCCTCTGACCTGACCTGAACCATGCATGGCCGAGCCCCATTGGACCTTAGACCGAGCCTAGTGTGCAACTAAACCCACTTATGCCTTGACCTTTGTATTCTATGCTTTACAACTCCTACCTCTTCACATTCCTATGCTAGCCATGCACATTGTGGTCCAAACCTGATCTATTTCCACACGAAAACATGTTATGGCCGAGCCATATACATGTATGGTTGAGCACAAGTTGAGGCAAAGTCAAGCATAAACTGTTCAGAGACTTGGTGATGTTATTTGCCTATCCTTATTTCCAATTGTTTCAATTTAATCTTTGTGTTGAATCTATATTTATATATTGTTTTGTTTATGGTTGTATACAAGATCAATATCAAAGCTCTCAATCCATTCAAATCAAATTGTGTCATCATGCCTTTGGGAATCTGTTTGTGTCAATTGTATTGAAATCTCCAGCTTATAAAGGTGAGTAAATCTCACCTGACATTTATACTTATGCAAATGTGAATTGACAACAATTGAATGAGTAGAATATTATGTTATGTTATACCTGCTTATGTTATATATTATATGATGTTAAACCTGTTTATTTATCTGTCATATCATCTGTAATTGTTATATATTGTTAACTGTTCATTTATATCTGTTGATCACATTGCAAGTTCCCTGTAGAATAGAATCACTATGGGTTGAAATGATACATACCCGAACGGACTTTAGAATAGGGAAAAATCGTTATGGGCTGAAATGATAGACCTGAACGGTTTTTATTTATTTATTTTGACTTGGGACTGCGGGTTTGAAATGATAGAACTCGGATTTTTCTTTTTAAACTGCGGATTGAAATGATATATATCTGTATCACTTAACCTAGGTTAGAAAACTATATACAAGCCCGTGGTTATTTTTATAAAGTATTTTGAATACTTTTAAAAGTGTAAAATTATGAAAATTTGATTTAAATTGGATTTTTAATGTCTAAATAAAGAAATTTTGATTTTTCTAGAAGTTAAAATGTAATTTAAATGAATGGTAAAAGTGAAATTTTGAAATATAACTTAAGTTTGGAAATTTGGAATTTTGGTTTAAAATGATATTTTAGTTATATATAAAAATGGTAATTTAAGTATATTTGGAAAATGGTAAATATGATAATCTGATTTAAATTTGAATTTAAATGATTTAATAAAGTGTTATTGATTTTTCTATGAACTAAAATGGTTAAATGAATGAATGCTTAAATGTGTAATTTTAAAATATAACTTGACTTGGAAATGGGAAATTTTGTTTTAATTAAAGGTTTAAATTAATTAAATAAATTGGAAATTTAGTTTAATTTGTAAAATGGTAATTTGAAAATGTAAGTGTTAATAAATTGTAAAAGGTAAAAATGGGGAAATTGTACATTTGAATTTGTTAAGTTAAATTATTGGAAAATTGGATTTTTTTGTAAAGTTTACTTTATAAAAATCATAAGTAAAAGACATTTAAATAACATTTTTTTAATGTTAAAAATATGATTTTTATAATGTTAAAGGGGTTAAAAATGAAGTTTATTATTTGCTGGAAATACACTAAAACCTGGAAATTACTTTAATAGCATTCAGAAATGCTATGATTTCTGATTTGAACTAAAATTGAATAAAAGAGCTATTACAGCATTTCTGAAATGCTGTAGTTGCTGTAGTTGAACTAAATAGACTAAAACTTGACTCAGGTCTATTACAGCAGTTCTGTAACTGATGTAGTGGTCTGCAGTCTTTGCTGTATTTAATTAAAACCTTTAATTTGAAACCTGAACTATTACAGCATTTCTGGAAATGCTGTCTTTGCTGTTTTAAACTAAATTTCAACTAAACTAAGATTTAACAGCAGTTTTAAAATGCTGTCTTTGTTGAATTAAAATGTTTTCATGTATAACTTATAAAAGCTTTTTCTGAATGCTGTGAAAGGCTGAAATTTTCAATGTTTATGGTTTTGACTTAGTAAATGAACTCAGAATAGTTTAAAACTTTGGTAATTGAATACTTGATTTGAAAGTATAATAATTACACTTTTAAATGGTTTAGATGAATTATTTTGATTGAAATATAATCTATTTAAAGGTGACTTGAAATGATAATAAATGAATGATATCTTTGAATTTAAAAGGTATTTAAAGTTGAATATTTGGACTTGAACTCAAATGATGATTTGGTAATGAAGTTTTGAAAAGATATGATATTTTGATATATTAAATGATTTGAAATGAAACTTTTGAAAAGATATGATATTTTGATATATTAAATGATTTGAAATGAATATTTTGAAAGGATATGATATTTTGATATATTAAAAGGATTTGAAATGAAGCTTTGAAATGATATGATGTTTTGATATATTAAAATGATTTGAAATGGAGTTTTGAAAGGATATGATATTTTGATATATTAAAATGATTTGAAATGAAGTTTTGAAATGATATGATATTTTAAATATATTGAAATGGTTTGGAATTGATTTAATCTTTATTTTGATAAAGATTTGGATTTGAAATGATATTCTATTTTGAAGTATAAAATATTATTTTAAAATTATAACCACGGGTTATAATAACGATTGGTTGTTAAAGAGACCGGGATCGGATATGGACATACTCTCTGTCGATACTGAAAATCACTTTGACAACTGTGTACGCGGTGGAGTTTCCAGAATGAAGTAGGATGGTGGCGACGATCCTAAGGTATATACGTGGACCCAACTCCCGTGAGTTGGCATTAAGTGGCTAAAACAGGAGCGATTGATGGGCCAAGGAGGTAGCACCTCTGATCGGACACGCTTCTTCTATACCATTCTATTACTTTGTGATTGATTGGGTGCACCCCTTGATTTGGGAGTGCTGTTCGAGGTGGGCGGTAGTGGCTGCTATGCGTCACCACCAGCCCGGATGCGTAATTGGTATATCTACCCTGGCATTGCCTAGTTGTGCCGTGTCACTTACCATATCGAGATTTACTACGATTTGTGATTTCTCCCGTAGCCTGTGGAGTATCGAGGGTAGCCCCCATTTTGGGAGTATGCTAATACTGGATAGACTACTGGGACTATTACGTGTTAAGGTGGAAAATGTAAAGCCTTAATGCTATTTAAAAGTATGTTTATTTTATAATTAGACATTATTATAATAGCGAATATTACTACATAGTAGATAGTTTAACGGATCCTTAAAGAATGGGCGATCCCAAACATTCTTTAAGTTACTTGTACTTTTATTACAGTTCACTTGAGTTGGTTTACATTGTATAAGTATGTATGTCCTGACTCGAGTGTTTTGTGTTTTGCTTTACGCTCGAGTCAGATCGAATGATACAACATTAGAGACTCACCTTTGTAGCTGGAGTTTTGTTTTGAAGATCCTGATATCTATTCCTCTAGTTGGTTCTAGTTGTATTCTGAGTTGTTCCTGATTATCATACTGTTTCTCCTATTGTATCTTGGTATTCCTATTGTATCTTACTTAACTCTGATGTATTTATATAGTAGCTTCATGAACTACTATTTCTTTGTTTCCGCTGCATTATATTACTCTATGTCTGTGATCAGTGATTATTTATTTACTGTATATTCTGAGTTTTGCCAAATATAAATTATCAATTCGGTATTTTGAGCAATTCAAGTCCGACATGTGCGGATGCGAATGGTTGAAAATATCAGGTCGTTACATGTGGTATCAGAGCTTTGGTTTTAGGCAAACTCAGCATATAGAGTAAATTTAATTATAGAATCACTTTCGTTCGAACTTGAATTCCTTCTTCTTCGATTCGGTTTCCTTTGAATTTTGGAACGTTCCCTTCGGTTCCAAAGTCCATTCTTGTCCTCCTCTATTCGTGTCTTCTTGATTCTGGAGTGTCCCATAACTCCACTCTGAATAATCTTTCTAATGTATTGGCGGTCCCGCCAATATTCTAATGACTTGTAAAGGGGTGAAACTTCTTTACAAAAAACATTGATTCACTGAAGACTTCTATATCCTCGGTTTAGATGCTAGTATCTCTTATTATGCCTGAATTCTATCTCTTGGGATCAAATGTAGATTTACCCCAGAAATCCACATCGATCTTATTCTTTAAGTCGCGGTTGACCTAGTAAAGGTTGCCCGAAATATGTATAGGCTTACCCATCTTCCTATTCTGTTGTTTAATCATTTTATCTTTTATCTCCAACTTATCTTCAAATCTGAATTCTCTTTGATTTGAGTCCATCAAATCTGAATTCCTATCCTTATTTTGAAAATTTATCTTGTAGTTGAATTTTTTATTTTAAAGATGTTTTATATATTGTGTTGTTTGAGTTGTTGATGTTGATTTGGGTTTCCGATCGGTTCGTCTGATCAACGCTATCGATAGGATCTCCAAAACACTTGAACAAAACAAACTGACACAATATGGTTTTTAAATTTAGTAGATGGATAAATTTTGTATAATTATAATATGTATAAGGTTAATTTTATGAATTTTGATAACTAATGGAATTGGGTGTTAAGAAAATATATTTAACTTTGCATGTAATTTATAACCATTGGCTTTAGTCTCATATCTAAATAACTAAACATGGTTATAAATTAATTTGGAAATTTAAGTGGATTTAAATCAAGAATGTGAGAATTAAATTTCCGATGATTTCGAACTTTGTTTTGAAAGTTTTAAAAAGGATATATTATTTAAAAGTATTTCAAGTAGAAATTGTTTCAAAGGATTTTTAATTTGTAAATCAGTGCTCTTTTCTTTGTCGATGGAAAAATAATTTCGGTGATGACTGCAGCATCATCGACATTCATTTTCGGGTTTAGAAGTGAAGAGACTATTCTGTAGCTTTGCTACAGTTTTGCTTTGAAATTTAATTGATTTGAATTTCTAAATATGACTTGACTTATATTATATAGATTTATGAATTAAATTTGATTTGATATATATTGTATATGTATTTATTTTTCTTTAAAATTGTTTGAAGTTAATCGGAAATCTAATTCTTCAATTTTATCTTAAAGGATAATTTAAACTATAAATGGAAATCAAATTTTGAATAAATATGTAAACTTGTATAATTGAATTAGAAAGAATTTATTTGTATAATACTCAATTACATTCCAATATAACTTACCTAAATTATTAAAAGTTAAATATGTAATTGGAGAACATACAATATAAAGGGGATTTTATAAATAAAATTTGAGTGGTTATAATAAATGTTATACACATAAATTTTAGTTACAAAGGATCAATAGAGGTAAATAGAGAAAAAAGGGTTAATTTAATAATTTACAATATAATGATATTAAAAGAAATTATAAATAAATTGGAATAGTTATAATAAGTGAAATACACTTAATATATATAATTTGATATATTAAGTGGAATAAATTTAAGAATAAATTGGAATAAAGAAGAATGAAATTCAATAAATAAAGACGGATATAATAAATGATTGTTCAAATTCATGACTTTATAAATTGTTGATTTGATGATGAGATAATGAGATTTAAAAATAATTAAAATTTATTTAACTTAAGTGAAATCAAATGAATGAAATTAATTATTAATGTAAGTTGAAATTTTCATGGTTTTAAATTTATTATCTTATTCTGTTTTCCAATCTATTTTCTTTCTGGTTGTTTCCATTCTCCTACCTTCTAAGTAGGAAATCAAATTCGAATTGGTTAGCCTTGGAGCTACTGTTCTCTTTCAGCTTGATCTTGCCTTTGATTTTCACCAACTCAGGGTTGCTGAGGGAAGTATTCCCGAGGCTGCTTTCCGTACTGAGAATGTTTTTTCTATGAATAGTTAGTCATGCCTTTTGGTTTGACTAATGCTCCTTCTTTCTTTGTTAATTTGATGGATCGTGTTTTTCGTGTTGTGTTTTATAAGTTCGTTATAGTCTTTCTTTCTTTCTCCTTTTCCTTCATCGTCTAACTTTTCTATCCCTCTGTGGTTTTTAATTCTCCCTATTCTGAATCTGAGCACTGCTTACCATC
This sequence comes from Allium fistulosum, assembly GCA_030737815.1. NCBI lineage: Eukaryota > Viridiplantae > Streptophyta > Magnoliopsida > Asparagales > Amaryllidaceae > Allium > Allium fistulosum. The sequence continues at coordinate 1,271,354,465 of CM060901.1, read as the reverse complement.
CACATAACGACGGCCAAACGGAAAGTGTGAATCAGATTCTCGATGAACTTTTTCGTGCTTGTGTTCTTGATTCTGGAGGATCTTGGGAAGATCATCTCCACCTTGTTAAACTTACCTATAACAACAGTTATCAAGTATAATTTCAATCTCCTTGTCATCTTGTCTTAATCCTATTTCATTCTATCTTTTTCTGTGCTTTCCCGTACCTCATTCCTTTTCGGGGACGAAAAGTTTTGGGTGGGGCAGAGTGTAACAACCCTTTATTTTGTGGTTATTTTAATTATATATTTTAATTACTTTAATTTAATTTCCTGATTTAAAAACTTTATTTTATTTATTTAAATTAGATAATTTTGTTATTTTAATTATAAATTGTGTTTTGAATGAGAATTATAATTTCAAACATGAATAAATAAGATATTTTCCAAAACGGGAATTTTGGTCAATATGGTCAAACTTTGACTTTTAATTTAAAAAATTTAAATGTTGAAATTTTTAATTTTATCTTTTATTATGGAAGTAAATAAAATTTTAAGAATACTGCTTTTCGTTTCGTTGAAATCTGATTTATAATGTGAAAGTTATGCCCTTTTAAATATTGTGTGTAAATTGCTGTATTTAAAAAAATTGTTTATTTTAAATTATATAAATAATATTTTAGTTGGTCATGTAATTTACGTTTATATGGGTAAAATAACATGTTATGTATATATTTTGGTTTAAAAACATTTTAAAAGAACAATTGGGATTTTCCAAGTCAGCTGTAATTTATTTACAAATTGTAACTCTAGTTTTCAATTAAATAAATTATTTTCTTTACTGTATTTTCCTATTCTCTTAAGACCTTATTTTATTTTCATTTACACTTTGTTTTGTTCAACATTTATTTTATTTACTTGACTTTTATTTGTTTAAAAGGGTTGTTATAAAATTTTAAATGTTTATTGTACATTGTTTATATTTTAAAGGCTAGTTTCAATATATTAGCTATTTTCTTAATTATTTTCTATTTACTTAAATAATTTATTTTCTTTTTCTCACTTTATTTGGTTCAGATTTTTATTTTTATTTACTGAAATTTATTTGTTTATTTTTATTAAAAGAAATTAGAAATTCAAAGAGACAAGTCTCTTCATTTGCTTGTGACTTTTCGATTGCTTGACCTTCCATTTGCTTGCCTCTTCCTTTTCCTGGTGACCTTCCACTTTCCCTCACCTTTAGCCGTGCATTTCTATGTGATATTCACGTGGAAAAACTTCCCACCTCATCTCCATTCAGGGCTACTTTCATTTGAGAAAAAAATAATAATAAGTTAATGGCTTCCATTCTCTTCTTTTCTTCTTCATCTTCTCTTTGATTTTGCCTTGCTCCTCTCATGTTTGCTTGGCCATCATCCACCATCCCCTTCACCGACCACCACCACCATCTCCTCCTCCTCATCATCCACTGCCAAACACCTATGTCACAGATCAGATCAGGCCGTGCCTCCCCTTGACCAAAACATCACAAACTTTGCAAAAATTCCACCAAAAACAATGCATAGCCTACCAAAACTCCACCACCACCTTCATAGTTGCCTCGGCCACCCCCTTAGCCACCACCACCATCATTACCTAACCCCTAACCATCAGCCTCTCCTCTGACCTGACCTGAACCATGCATGGCCGAGCCCCATTGGACCTTAGACCGAGCCTAATGTGCAACTAAACCCACCGATGGCTTGACTTTTGTATTCTATGCTTAACAACTCCTACCTCTTCCCATTCCTATGCTATCCGTGCACATTGTGGTCCAAACCTGATCTATTTCCACATGAAAACATGTTATGGCCGAGCCATATACATGTATGGTTGAGCACAAGTTGAGGCAAAGTCAAGCATAAATTGTTCACAGACTTGGTGATGTTATTTGTCTATCCTTATTTCCAATTGTTTCAATTTAATCTTTGTGTTGAATCTATATTTATATATTGTTTTGTTTATGGTTGTATACAAGATCAATATCAAAGCTCTCAATCCATTCAAATCAAATTTTGTCATCGTGCCTTTGGGAATCCGTTTGTGTCAATTGTATTGAAATCTCCAGCTTATAAAGGTGAGTAAATCTCACCTGACATTTATACTTATGCAAATGTGAATTGACAACAATTGAATGTGTAGAATATTATGTTATGTTATACCTGCTTATGTTATATATTATATGATGTTAAACCTGTTTATTTATCGGTCATATCATCTGTTACTGTTATATATTGTTAACTGTTCATTTATATCTGTTGATCACATTACAAGTTCCCTGTAGAATAGAATCACTATGGGTTGAAATGATACATACCCAAACGGACTTTATAATAGGGAAAAATCGTTATGGGCTGAAATGATAGGCCTGAACGGTTTTTATTTATTTATTTTGACTTGGGACTGCGGGTTTGAAATGATAGAACCCGGATTTTTCTTTTTAAACTGTGGATTGAAATGATATATATCCGTACCACTTGACCTAGGTTAGAAAACTATATACATGCCCGTGGTTATTTTTATAAAGTATTTTGAATATTTTGAATACTTTTAAAAGTGTAAAATTATGAAAATTTGATTTAAATTGGATTTTTAATGTCTAAATAAAGAAATTTTGATTTTTCTAGAATTTAAAATGTAATTTAAATGAATGGTGAAAGTGAAATTTTGAAATATAACTTAAGTTTGGAAATTTGGAATTTTGGTTTTAAAATGATATTTAAGTTATATATAAAAATGGAAATTTAATTATATTTGGAAAATGGTAAATATGATAATCTGATTTAAATTTGAATTTAAATGACTTAATAAAGTGTTATTGATTTTTCTATGAACTAAAATGGTTAAATGAATGAATGCTTAAATGTGTAATTTTAAAATATAACTTGACTTGGAAATGGGAAATTTGGTTTTAATTAAAGGTTTAAATTAATTAAATAAATTGGAAATTTAGTTTAATTTGTAAAATGGTAATTTGAAAATGTAAGTGTTAATAAATTGTAAAAGGTAAAAATGGGGAAATTGTACATTTGAATTTGTTAAGTTAAATTATTGGAAAATTTGGTTTTTTTTGTAAAGTTTACTTTATAAAAATCATAAGTAAAAGACATTTAAATAACATTTTTTATGAATGTTAAAAATATGATTTTTATAATGTTAAAGGGGTTAAAAATGAAGTTTATTATTTGCTGGAAATACACTAAAATCTGGAAATTACTTTAATAGCATTCAGAAATGCTATGATTTCTGATTTGAACTAAAATTGAATAAAAGAGTTATTACAGCATTTCTGAAATGCTGTAGTTGCTGTAGTTGAACTAAATAGACTAAAACTTGACTCAGGTCTATTACAGTAGTTCTGTAACTGCTGTAGTGGTCTGCAGTCTTTGCCGAATTTAATTAAAGCCTTTAATTTGAAACATGAGCTATTACAGCATTTCTGGAAATGCTGTCTTTGCTGTTTTAAACTAAATTTCAACTAAACTGAGATTTAACAGCAGTTTTAAAATGCAGTCTTTGCTGAATTAAAATGTTTTCAAGTATAACCTATAAAAGCTTTTTCTGAATGCTGTGAAAGGCTGAAATTTTCAGTGTTTATGGTTTTGACTTAGTAAATGAACTCAGAATAGTTTAAAACTTTGGTAATTGAATACTTGATTTGAAAATATAATAATTACACTTTTAAATGGTTTAGATGAATTATTTTGATTGAAATATAATCTATTTAAAGGTGACTTGAAATGATAATAAATGAATGATATCTTTGAATTTAAAAGGTATTTAAAGTTGAATATTTGGACTTGAACTCAAATGATGATTTGGTAATGAAGTTTTGAAAAGATATGATATTTTGATATATTAAATGATTTGAAATGAAGCTTTTGAAAAGATATGATATTTTGATATATTAAATGATTTGAAATGAAGTTTTTGAAAGGATATGATATTTTGATATATTAAAAGGATTTGAAATGAAGTTTTGAAATGATATGATGTTTTGATATACTAAAATGATTTGAAATGGAGTTTTGAAAGGATATGATATTTTGATATATTAAAATGATTTGAAATGAAGTTTTGAAATGATATGATATTTTAAATATATTGAAATGGTTTGGAATTGATTTAATCTTTATTTTGATAAAGATTTGGATTTGAAACGATATTCTATTTTGAAGTATAAAATATTATTTTAAAATTATAACCACGGGTTATAATAACGATTGGTTGTTAAAGAGACCGAGATCGGATATGGACATACTCTCTGTCGATACCGAAAATCACTTTGACAACTGTGTACGCGGTGGAGTTTCCAGAATGAAATAGGATGGTGGCGACGATCCTAAGGTATATACGTGGACCCAACTCCCGTGAGTTGGCATAAAGTGGCTAAAATAGGAGCGATTGATGGGCCAAGGAGGTAGCACCTCTGATCGGACACACTTCTTCGATACCATTATATTACTTTGTGATTGATTGGGTGCACCCCTTGATTTGGGAGTGTTGTTCAAGGTGGGCGGTAGTGGCTGCTATGTGTCACCACCAGCCCAGATGCGTAATTGGTATATCTACCCTGGCATTGCCTAGTTGTGCCGTGTCACTTACCATATCAAGCTTTACTACGATTTTTGATTTCTCCTATTGCCTGTGGAGTATCGAGGGTAGCCCCCATTTTGGGAGTATGCTAATACTGGATAGACTACTGGGACTATTACGTGTTAAGGTGGAAAATGTAAAGCCTTAATGCTATTTTAAAGTATGTTTATTTTATAATTAGACATTATTATAATAGCGAATATTACTACATAGTAGATAGTTTAACGGATCCTTAAAGAATAGGCGATCCCAAACATTCTTTAAGTTACTTGTACTTTTATTACAGTTCACTTGAGTTGGTTTACATTGTATAAGTATGTATGTCCTGACTCGAGTATTTTGTGTTTTGCTTTACGCTCGAGTCAGACTGAGTGATACAACATTAGAGACTCACCTTTGGAGCTGGAATTTTGCTTTGAAGATCCTGCTATCTATTCCTCTAGTTGGTTCCAGTTGTATTCTGAGTTGTTCCTGATTATCATACTGTTTCTCCTGTTGTATCTTGGTATTCCTATTGTATCTTACTTAACTCTGATGTATTTATATAGTAGCTTCATGAACTACTATTTCTTTGTTTCCGCTGCATTATTTTACTCTGTGTCTATGATCTGTGATTATTTATTTACTGTATATTCTGAGTTTTGCTAAATATAAATTAACAATTCGGTATTTTGAGCAATTCAAGTCCGACATGTGCGGATGCGAATGGTTGAAAATATCGGGTTGTTACAATGGATAGTCTGATTTGTGTAGTAATCATGAGGGGATTGTTATGGGGACGATGGTCTCCTTTGCGCAGCTCTTGCAGCGTGACCACCGGATTAGGCATTTGGATGCTAAGGCATGGGTTTTTCGTTGGGGGCTCTTCTTGAACATAGTATATCCCATCCTTGGCCTCTTTGAGGTACCTGCTTCGAGCTCCTTTACCGCTTCCTGCTGGGTGTGGCCCGCCATGGATCAGATCTATCATGTTGATTGGCAGGCTTAAGCTTAGAGGGTCCTCATCTTCCAGCACATTTACAGCGTTGCTTGGGCATTTCTGTAGAGCATTTTCAGTTCGTTGGGCCTTGTGCTGATCTTGGATAAATTCTTTTAGATGGCCTTCCTGGATCAACTTTAGAATTATCCCGGCTAGAACTCTGCATTCATCAATTTTATAGCCATTAGCTTTATGATAAGCGCAGTAGTCCTCTCCTTTCTTCTGCTATGGATTATTCTTAGTTTTGGAGGAGGTCATAAAGTTGACTCTTTCCTTAGCTATAGCATAATGCAAGACAATGGCTTGTTTAAAGCGACTGTATTAACAACTGGTTCTTCCCATCTGACCCTTTTGTGGCTATGGTCCAAGCCAAATCTTCCTCCTTCCTTCCTAGGAATTATCTTTCTCTTAGCATATTAAAGCTCATCAATCTGGATGAGCTTATCAGCTTGGAAGTGGAAGTCCTATAGATCTTTGCAGCCATTGATAAATATCTGCTTCCAAAAAGAGGTATTCTTGATTAAACCAGAGTGGACGACTATGAGCTTATCACGATCATTCATATCCTTGGCCTTCAAGGCTTCTGCATTGAATCTTCTCAATAATCCCCCAAAGACTCACCCTGCCTTTGCGTTATGTTTATCAAGACCGTATAATCGATAGTTGGATCCTTGCAAATGTAGAATTGAGCTGAGAACTCGTAAGAAAACTGCTTCCAGGAGCAGATGGTCTTTTCTCTGTATTGTCCATACCATTTGGCTGCCGCCCCCTAGAGAGTGACGGGGAACAATCGGCATCTGACTACCCCAGAAGCATTATATAAATCCATCTAGCTGTCAAAAGCCATAAGTTGATCATCTAGGTCCGTAATTCCGTGATATTTCATAGACGAGATTTTTACATATGGGGGTATTACTGTTTCCATGATCTCATCGGTGAAAGGTAGCACCCTCTTATTATAATTGGTGTTCTTGTCCGTAGTTCATTTTCCCTTGGAGTTCATTGCCGTAATTTTTCTGACTTGGGCAATACTCTTTAGATGTCGAGCTACCAAACTATTCTAATGACTTGTTGAAAATTCTCCCTTGATAATTAGCTCTTGTTTGGGGGAGTTCTTTCTTTTTTGAGGAGGTTAAGTCCACCTTGTCTTTGCACTCTTTGGAATTGGTCTTTAGATTTCTCTTAGGAGAGATCACTTCTTATCCTTGAGTCTGTCTCGGAGTCTTTGATGATTTTTGAGATAAAGCCATCTTTAGTAGCTCCTACATTTCTTGCAATTGTTGCTCCAAACACTTGATTTTTTCCATATTTTCATCGTGCTATGCTGGTGACGATGTTTGCCTTGGAATGACCTCATCCAGGTTGAAAGTTGGACTATGTTTTCCTCCAAGGCGGTAGTGTGTACTGCTCCCTTTGCAAGTCCAGTCAAACGCTTTGACCTTATTTTTCCTATGCAAGAAAAATGAACTACAATTAGTATGTATATAAATACAAGGTCGGAGGTTCGAGCCCTCCTTCTTGCGCCAAAAATGTTAACAAGAAATCTTGTCAACATCCCAATGCATTTTATAAGATAATTCTATTTGAACATGACCATGTTGTTGAGAGGATTCTTGCCTTTGAAAGCATATCTTTCGAATAAAATGACTTAGTCGAAAGAATTTGAGGTGATAGCTCTAGCTTTCGACCAAATCGACCAAGTTGAGAGGAATAGTAAATTGCCAAACCTTTCGACCTTGTCGAAAGGGATAACGATGCCATTCCAACCTTTCGACTAGGTTGGTATAGTCAAATTGCCTCTAGGTGTTGGCCATAATATGTAGCTCTCGAAATCATTATTTTATTGGGTCCCATCCCCTTAGTGAGTTGAAAACAATCAATCATCGATGTTCTCTACCCACTTTCGATCACATCGAAAGGTGACATTCGAGACCTTTCGACTTTGTCGAAAGGGGATGCTCTCTCTATCTGTATGCCTTGATTTCTTTCAACCCCTTGGTGTCAATGTTCGATTCATGGAATTCCTTTGAAAAGGTTACCGATGCTTCAAAGAGTAAATTTCCCTCGAATGAATTTCATCATGAATGATTATTAGCCAATATAAACAAGGATTCCTTTTGGAAGTACTCCTTTCGACTAGGTTGAAAGGGGTTTTTTCCTTTCGAAGCAGTCCTAATTTACGATTTTCTACAATCCACTTTACCCTCCATATATAAGATCAATTCAAGTATTCCCAAAAATCAAGCACTCAACATGGTTGACACCCTATCATTACTTTATTTTCAGTTTTAAGCATAGGTTTCGATGATGATGTGTTTCGATTGGAAATGCCTAAGTTGATCTTACATATAGCATAGACCAAAAGAGATTATGAGAATAGGTTAGAGTCATGTGCAATTGGTCAATAGTCTAGCTAATGATCTAAATGATCTTCCTCATCGCCAATATCTTTATGAATAAGCCATCTCCTTTTTTATTCACAATATGGAATGAGTTACAAGTTATTGAGCCTTTTACCTAATTCGATTTAGGGTTTCTTCTACGTACAATTATCACTAAGAATGAAGAGCAATGGAAACGAATTTAGAATTCCAAAATTCCATCCTCAAAATTGGACCCCTTGGGTCTTATTTATAGATGCAGATCAATCCTCTTCCACGCCTTTGCTTTCAACTGGGTCGAAAGGACCCCTTTTTATATGCAGCCTCAAACCTCTCGACTTGGTCAAAAGGTCATGACCCTTTCTATGTTTTCGAAAGGTATTCTCTTGTGTTTCTTGGTTTATCCTTTCACTTCCTTTCCTTCGACCGGGTCTAAAGGTCCTCTCTTTTTATGTTGTTTTGAGCCTTTTGTCCTAGTCGAAAGACATGCTACCTTTCGATGTTGTCGAAAGCCCATCCCCCTTTCGATGTTGTCGAAAGGTGTTCATGTTCTTCTTGTCATACTCTAGCAGTTCCTTCATTCTCTCTTAACCTCTCGATAGAGTTAAAAGGTCCTTTTGATCGAGTCGAAAGGACCTTCCGACCGAGTCGAAAGGACCCTTCGATCGAGTCGAAATGGCCTTTATCATCCTTTTGACTGTGCTGATTTCCAAGCATTGCTTTCTTTTCAGCACCTTTCGACCTTGTCGAAAGATGTCCTGAATGGATCTCCACCTCTTTTGCCGTTAGTGCAATTAAGCTTGGAGCTTTCAACACTGTAGATAGGTCGACTATATTCGTTTCGAAGAGATTCACTTGTCAATGGTTTCAATGATGTTGAGTAACCCCAGAATATATGCCCATGAACTAATGCAGGACCCTTTCTTATTATTATGGACCTTGACCAGTTCGAAGGGCTTGCTATGCTTTCGAAAAGGCTATTATGGGGGCGAAACCCTTGACTTCGAAAGGTTTGATGTGTAGTTGGGAGAGCACTATTGACTTCCTTCGAAAGGTGTTCCGAATTAATCATTTCTTGTTCATCTATGTCGAAAGGTTGGTAGTAGCGGATGGGCCTATTTGTTTCCATCTGGGTCGAAGGCCTTTGAACTGTATGAGTATTGGGTGCCTTTGGCTCCGTCGATACCTACTCAATGCCTTCGAAATCCTTTTTATGTCTTTCATGATGACTTGGCCTATTTCTTCATCAAAACATAAATCTTATAAACCTTCTTTCATACTTCTACTATCAAGTAGGTTTTATGGCTAACACTCTGGAAAACAAGTTGTATGTTTCAGACAATTCAATATATTCAAAAAGAAGAATACAAAAATTCATTCAAGGTAACAATCATTCAGATACAAATTTGTTTATTTTACATATTATATACAAGAATTGCAGGTACTAAGAAGGGGTAGCCAAAAGAGAAATCTGCAAAAAAACTCATAAGCAATTCTTCGTTAAGTGTCATGTTTATGCACCTCCTTTTTCAAATTTTAGCAACCAAAGGAGAATTGGTATTAAGACAGATAGCCACATCCAAAAGTTCTTTGATTTTCTTTTCTTTTCTTTTTTCCTAATAATGTTTGCATCACCAGTAGAGCTAATTTGAACTTCCAATGCATGCTTAAGGGTGATATTGGCTCCCTTTAAAGTCAGAATCTTGCTCTTTAATTTCTTAACCTCCCATTTAAAAGCATATTTTTCACGCTCAAGTTTCTCCACCTGGACCTCATAATTGTTAAGATATTGAGAAACTTTGACATTCCATTACTTGTTCAAATATTGAACGCATTCATATCTAACTTTTTGACTCCATCTGGCGATTCTTTCGTCATCTAGATTCGAAGGTGGGTTCAACAAAGAAGAAAACTGTTCTTTTCCAATCAAAGGGGTTAGAGTAGAAAGACTGGATTTGCCTCCGCTCGCAATAAGTTCTAAGGATTGATAGGATACATGGCTTTTCAACAAATCTACTTCAAGATCCATTACCCTTTGATGTAGTTGGGCAATTTCTACATTAGCTTCGATTCCTTGGACTAAAGGTCTAGACTGGCCAATCGCGTCAATTTTCTCTTTTAACTCTTGAATTCCTTTATCCTTTTCTTTAATTTTTTTCCTCTAAGTTGGAGGTCTTCTCCTTTAAACTACTAAATGTTGACTTCAATCGGTAGTATTTATCATGCTATTTTTGTACATTCGATTATCCAGAAATGAAAAAGTTGAAACGCCTTGAGAAGAGAGCTTCTGCTCAAATTCTAACCTGAACTTAGCTTTGATAATATCCAATCGAGTAAGGAGTTCCAGACCGTAAGACCCAAGCATTAGTTATTTTTCCTAATAAAAATAAGTAAACGAGAAAAGGAAATCAATACGGAGGAAATGCTTTCTTTATTAACAATAAAATGGGTTACAAGCATGAGTAAATTAAATCTACATCAATAATACAAGTATTATGCATTAAACTCTCAAAGTTTAAAAATGGCAGAATGAGCCTTTTAAAGTGATCCAGCAGATAAAGAGAGGGTAGAGTCAGAAGGAACATTAAAACCTTGAGGAGTGTTAAATGGAGGAAGCCGATGATTGCCCATTTTCCAACCAAATGGCTAATCTCACCACATAATAATCTAGCATGGTTCATTCTTATCTCGTTAAGAAATTTATCCTTTTCGTTACCCAAGAAATTAAAACGAAGTGTGGAAGCATGTGTAAACTTCTTAGAGATCCCAAAGAAAGCAATATTTTGCTAACCGAGAAGCTTTAAGAATTAACGATTTCTCTTTAAAGTCCTTCTTTAACTTGATAAATTTATTTAAGAGTTCCATGGAAATAAGACTACTTGATGATTCCTTAACCTATATAGTTACAAAAAATAAACTAAGTTCCAAAGAAATGAAAACATTGAAATTCATAAAATTGTCTGAATTATACAAAATTACTTGGGTTCGTAAAAATTGATCTTTTGTAAAATTCGAAAATGAATCTCTCCTTGTTAAATTAACTTTCTCGGAGGGAAGAATATTCAGGGAAATTGAAATGATTGCAACCTTGGGAAGATTCCAACATTCTCTAGGATAGGGATCGGTTCCCTCCTCATCCAAATATCTACTATGAAAATGCCTAAAAAAATCACCACTTTTTTTCTCTTAAGAATGAAAAATCGATAAGTACATTTCTAGAGTAAATTTTATAGAGGAACTCCACTAAGATATCCCTATCTTCAATAAGTATCCAAAAGAGTGTGGGTAATTCTCCTTTTTCCTTTAAAACTCTATCTCGATGAAGGCGAGATCTTTTTAAAAGTAGAGCCACACGTTTCTCCTTAAAGTCCTTTAATTGCTTGGCATGAGCTAAAAGATCCCGATACTTTGCAGATAAATGGTTGTGGTCTTTGACTAATTTTTCAGTCTACCTATTTAAGTGATGCACTTCCATCTCGCTCTTCTCATATAAAGTCTCATAATAATATTTGTTTCTTTTCCTTAACTAAAGTAATAAACTTATTGACTAAAGGCTGGTAGGTAACTTCAAGTATTTAAATAATGAATTCCATACCTACATGACCAGAACCTAAGGAGTTGGGTTTTGGATTCTTCTTTTCAACTATTTATTATGGGAAACGACATCTTTCGAAGGCACATTTTCGCATGAGTATCCTGAAAATCAGGTAGATCAGAAAGAATTTCACCATGGGCAGACGAGTCTAAATTGTGACACCTGATATGTCACTATATTCTCTTGGTCCTTCTGGACCCTTGTTGCCCTCATCTCCACCTTGATTATTATCACCGTCATTGATGTCGTCTTCATCATCATCTTCCCCTTCATTTGAATCTCCATCCCCTTCAAGCGAGAGGTCATCAAAAGATAACAACTTCTTTGGATCGACGACTACTTCTTTAGGGAATTCATCTTGAAGCAATCCCTGAGATCTCCCCAACATGAGATTAAACTCTCTCTTAAATTTGTCATTTAGGTCTGGGAGAGAAGGAAAATCTAAATTAGGACGTTTGTCAATATTGTCATCGTAAGCTACAAAAAGAGCATCTTTATAGCAATTCTCGGTTATCTTAGTAAGAGCTGATCAAGAAAGAAAGTAACTTTTTTCTTAGCATCCTTTATGATATTATTGGCATAGATCAGAGTGGCATATCTAGTTTCCAGCTGACTTTCTAATGACTTTACCTTATCGGCCATATCGGCCTTTTCTTTCTCTAAAGTCTTCACACTCTCCTTAAGTGACAGCTTGGCTTTCTTTCCTTGTTAAAGGAGGATGCAAGTTTTTTTCCCCAAGAACAGCATTATCCTTCTCCACCGTATTATCAGACACTTGAGTTGTTAGCAAAGAAACTTGCTTCTCGAGCTCGATAATTTGATTATAGCCCTTGAGAGGCCTATTAAATAAAAAACATATGCTTGGCTGCCTGAAACATAAAATGGACATAAGATGAGTCAAGATATATGAAATTAAAGTTTAGATCACCGAAGCACAAAAGAATATATACCAACAAAAGTTGGTAATAGAGGACATAAAGATGATCTGTTGAAAAAGTCGAAGGTTTCAGTGGCGTAAGAGAAGCCAAAAACAGAGATTGTATAACTGAACGAATGAGATCATCAAAGTCCATGGGGAGAGTTTGAGCCTGAGCTTCTAAAGGGAGAAGTTTAGTAGGGAGAGGAATCAAACCAAGTTCCTCATACAAGCATCGAAAACGAGACGCAGAGGTAGAAAGCGAAATATTAAGCAAAGGATCTGTGATATGAGCTTCCTCGACATGCTTTTGAACACTATGATCTAGAGAACCTAAATCAATCATATCGGGATTTCGGGTAGTCGAGTTAACTTCAATATTCGACCTCTCAATGATAACAATGGAAGTCTGGTCCTCCCCGAACTTAGATTTATTTTTACTCGAAAGAAGGGATGAAGCGTTGGTGAGAGCATTGGAGCTCGCTTTTCTTTTTAAGTCAGCAATGGCCTTAGTAATAGAATCTTTGACAGGTGCAGATTCAATTGGTTCAACTATGATCGAAGTTTGAACTTTAGCTTTCTTGTGCTTTGAAGCAACAACAGTAGAAGATGAGCCTAAATTAAAGGGAAATGCATACGACACCGACATAAGAAACTTCATTTAACTATAATGAAAACTTATTGGAAGAATCACATTGAATAGGGGAAGAGTTAGACAAGGCATTCTGATTACCGGTCACTAGGAATTGCTTCCCATGAGCATCCTTCTTTAACATGGGAGGTTCCGCAAGCACTTTTTGGCACTTTAGAATCAGGAAATGTTTCTTAAGATTGGCTTTAATTAGAAATTTGTCTCTCTCCTAAAGTTTGTGATGCTAAGTTCAATTCTCCAACCATTTTAACTATGGAATAATTTTTCTCTTTGAGAACTAGTCCTAAAAAAAGAAAATAACAATTATAAGGCAATAACATAAGGTAATATAATAAAATCAGCAAAGCTTACTAGAAACAGAGAAGGATCCTCCAAGTTTATGGGGTGACTCTTAATGTAGAAGAACTAATTTTCCCAGTCTCTAGATTTGTTTATCAAGTTGCTAACCAAGCTTTTATGAGGGAGAAGGCGATACACAATACCCTCTAGTTGGTTTACCACTTTGACAGGAGTTACTAGCAAGAAAAGAGTATTTACATCAAGAGACAGAAGGTTAGCTTCCCTGGCTAGAATCCCAAGCAGCTTAACTGAATAAAAGAAATAGGCAACAATTTTATTGGAGCGATGCCCAGATGTTCGAAGTATCGAACGAAGAAGTTGGAAAGAGGAAGATAACCAGAATGCTAAATGTGAATTGGAGTAAAGACAAAGAAACCTTTCAAGGGATTGTATATCCTTTTGGATAGTCCTACTACTCTGGCCTCAACATCAGTAATGCCAAATTAGTGAAGGATGGCGTTGACTTCCTCTTGAGAAGTGATAAAAGATGGAACAAGTCAGTAGTCTTCTTTCTCGAAAGTAAGAGAAGGTTTGGGACCCTTACAAGATTTTTTACCAGCCATTTATCGGTCAAAAGGGTATTGACCTAGATTAGAGAAGTATTATATATTTTATAAAATTTAATGCTTCAAAGAATAGATGCAATGGTGAGCAACTGAAAATCTAACCAAGGGATACATGATTATTTGAAAACTGTTTAGTCCATAATGAAATATCAAAACCAAGTCTAACTATAGAACTTGTAAAGAAGTACATTTAAAAGTATCAAACCAATAATAAGATATCAGTTTTATAAATATCTAAAGTATTCATGAACAATTAAAAACTTATTGTAGGATTTATAATTGGATGTCGAATCCGTAGCTAGATATTGAGATCTAATCTAGTACCATGCATATAGAACTTTATTCAGGTTATACTAGAGTGTTTAACCAATAGCCCAATGTCGAATTTGTAAACAATAAAATAAATTTAGAATTATTTAAAGATACTTCAGCCAATTGTCGAATGCGAAAGGTGTCGAATGTATGAACGACCCATGAGTGTGTGATGCAGCGCAACCCAGAATTCTTCAAGACCTAAGTCATACACGACTTAAGGAAGTGGGTATAAGTCGTCCACGACTTATGGAGGGAACTATAGGTCGTCCACGACTTATAGAAGCACGTGAGGGGGAGCTGCGAATTAATTCCAGGGAGTTACGACTTAACCAAGTTTGGGAGAAAAGGCTACGACCTAACAAAGTTCTTAAGTCGTTGGAACGACTTAGTGAAGATAGGCGAGTTAACAAAGCTCTTAAGTCGTTGGAACGACTTAGTGAAGATAGGCGAGTTAACAAACAGTTAGATCGAATAGATGAGGCACGACCTACTGGTGAGGCAGTAAGACAGGAAGTAGCGTCTGGGATATGTCTTAAGTCGGTGAAGAGTTACGACCTAACGAAGCCATGACCTACCATAGGTCGCTGAAGTTCTGACTCGTAAAGACTTTAAGTCGTAAGTCGTGTGAGGATGGTTATATCTTAAGTCGTCAGAATTTCTTAAGTCGGGAAGAAGTATCTCGTAAGTCGTAAGTCGCTGATATCTTAAGTCGTGCCATCTTAAGTCGTAGAAGCCAGAAGCGAAGATTCCTATGCCGCGTTAATCTGAACCGTTGATGCCTTAAGTCGTCCAAAGAAAGACCGCTGCTGGAGTTAAGTCGTCTGTTTTAGGTCGCGTACGACCTAAGTTGAGTCGCGTAGAGTTGTTAAGTTGGCAACGACTTAAGTGTTGTATTTCTGTTGATATTTTCTGTTATAAGTCGTAAGTCGTCTGTTTTCATATGACGTCTGTTGTAAGTCGTATGGTGTCTGTATTCTGTTGAGTCGTAAGTCGTGTACAACTTATGTTGAGTTGGAGACTTTGTTAAGTCGGAAACGACTTAGGAGTTAGTGAAATTTCTGTTGTAAAGTTGTTCGCCTATAAATAGGCAAGTTGTTTCATTTGTAAAGGTTGTTGATTTTGAATAAAATTCTCTTTTGTTAGCTTTGTGCTTTCATTCAAATTGGTAGTTGAGTGTAATCTCCTATCTCCTCTTTCGGTTAATCGAGTGCGATTCAACGATTGCAGAAGCCGATTCGGGGAATCAAGTGCGCTTGATCAACGCTTGAAGAATTGAAGATCTTTGAACCCGGTATCGTGCGCGATCAACGAGTTCGGGATAGCTAGAATTTGGTATCTTCGGATCAATGAATTTGGGCATTTCGGTATCTTCCAATCCACCGATTACTACATTCACCGATTGAAGATTGTTTTGTTTAATCCGCTGCGTCAGTTTTGGTATCAGAGCTTGTTCTAGCCAATCATAGCTAGATCGAGACTTGGAGCCTAATCATTTTGGAGTTTTGAAGAAATCAAGTTGAGCCGAGCATCTCTAATCAAGTCGGCCGAGTTAGAGAGCTTGTTCGAAGTTGTATTGATCGG
Source organism: Allium fistulosum (assembly GCA_030737815.1). Taxonomy (NCBI): domain Eukaryota; kingdom Viridiplantae; phylum Streptophyta; class Magnoliopsida; order Asparagales; family Amaryllidaceae; genus Allium; species Allium fistulosum. The sequence goes on along the minus strand of CM060901.1, from coordinate 1,271,338,528 downwards.
ATTTGTGCTGGAGGCCGAGAATTTGTTCGTCGTGTTCATCGCGATTTGCAACAAAGTGGGGGTTTTCGATCCATTTCATTTTGGATCTAAGTTCGAAAGGTGTTTGAAATTTGGAGTGGAGCCGAAAGTCAAAGTTTGAAGGCTTGATCATGCCTCCGAGATATGTTAACCGTCATCATAGTGTTGCAGATTTGTATGGGAGAGAAGATCCTGAACAGAAGAAGCAACGTAGTGATGAAAGATTCAATAAGGATTTCGAGAAAGTAGAGAGAATGAAGTTTGACATGAATCGAAATCAACGGAGAGTGTCGCCACGTTATGATAGGGAAAGAAGAGAATCATCTTTGTCAATAAATCGAGATCGTGGGGCTCGAGACAATCGTGATTATCAGAAGGAAGAAAGAAGAGCGTATCATGGTTACGAGCATGAGCCATCTTATGATTATGAGAAAAGAAGTAGAGAGTACATGCATGGGCATAGAAGAGTCGATGTTCAGAATCGACGACGAAGTTCAACTAATTTTGAAGAGGAAAGTTATGGTGATCGTGTTCATTTTCGATATTCTGGTCAAGGGCAAAATCGATACAAGAATATTGAAGAGGATGGTTATACATGGAAATCAAGAAAGGAGTCGAAGATTCCAGAATTCCGAGGTGGACTACAAGCAGAGGAATTCTTGGACTGGTTATCCACGATTGAAAATGTTTTTGAGCTCAACTACGTTCCTGAGGATCGTCAAGTGAAGTTAGTTGCTGCAAGTTTGAAAGGAAAAGCCATGGACTGGTGGCAACAAACTAAATCAACCAGAGAGAGGATGAAGAAGTCTAAAGTTGTTAAGTGGGATAAGATGAAAAGGATGATGAAAGCAAATTTCTTACCCTACAATTATCAAGCTCGTATTGATCAACAATTGCAGAAGTTGAGTCAAGGGAGTCGTGGAAAGGGTGTGGTTACAAGCTCCAGCAATCAGAGTAGAGTTGTTATTTGCAATATGAATGTTTCTAAGAGAGTCAACAAACCGGTTGTACATGGATTCAATAAGACAAATGTTGATGATCGAATGAAGCGCTATCTTTATGAGGAGTCTGCCCATCGAATTTTTGAATGTACAAAGTCCCAGAAGAAACCCTTTGTTGTAGAAGAATGTGAAAGTGAGGATGTGGATGATACTACTGAAAGCAAGACAGAAGAGGAAGAGGAACCAACTAGTCCATTACCTTTCGGCGAAAGTGCTGAAGAATCGGAAGGTAGTGCTGAAACCTTGGTTAGGTATGAGGCAAGTGAAGAGCTTAAAACTCTCGAGGAGGTTAAACCAATGTTAGAAGAATTTGAAGTGGTCGGACATACAGAATCATTCGCAACCTTACCACTAAAGTTTGACAACGAAGATGAAGAGGTCGAGTTGGAGAACGAAGAATGTAATTTGATTGATGAAGTTAACTTTTATCAACCACCACAATTTGACGACGATGAAGAATTTTTGCCAGGATTTGAGGAATCTTTATCAGGGAGAGTAGAAGTTTTGTCAATAGAGAAAGGAGGTAACTTGTTGAGGAGGACTGTTGAAATTGACTTTTATCAACCATCGGAATTTGATGATGATGAAGAAATTGAGTCAAAGTATGTGGATGTAGAAGTTGATTATTCGTCACCACCAAAGATTGATGTTGATAGTGTGGAAGAAGAAATTGTGTTCGAAGTTGAAGGAAATAATTTGACGATGAAGGATTCTTGCTTGACACATGAGTTTATGGAGGAAGACCAGCCAAGTGAAACTTTTTTAGTTTTCGAGGAGTCCGAACAAAGTAAACATGAAACAGAAGAGAAGGTAGAATCAGATGATTTATTATCTTTGAAAGAGTTCGATAGTGAAATAAAAGATGGTTATGAACTATCAATGTTGATTGAACTTGGAGAAAGTTTTGATTTTGAGAATTCTGAAGAGATTGAAGTATTTGAAGATTGTGAAGATGAGATTTCTGGGAAACTGCCTGAAGAAATTAATTTTTTTTTGTTGGAAGAGTATGTGGAAATGAGGAATGAATTGTTTGTGTTGACCGGGCAAGGGACGAGTGAAGATCTTGATGTTTTTTAGGAAGTTGGATCAGAATTCGATGAATCTGAAGGCGAATATCCTGAAGAACTACCCGAAGAGTTACCACCACTACAGGACATTCAACCTTACACTGAACTAGTACCAGTTGCCATTCTACTACAGGGATCGTATGATCTTCAGAATCTGAAAGAACAGGAAAGACGAGAATCTGAGCTTGAGTCCTCACACTTTTTCAGTCGTGATTTCCCAAGTCGTTCCATGATTTTAAACTTCCTTATATCGTTTCACATTTTCGACATGTTTTGGTTCTGTATCACGTCTTCCTATTGGCACAAGCAGTATGGTATACGACACTATTCTTATGAAGTTCTGTGCTACATGAATTGGATATGGCACCTAGTGCTTAGTTCAGGCCATACTTTTTCATATGTCATCTCCCTCAGATCACTTCCTTATGCCGCCTGCCTAATGCCGCGTCTGTTTTACGCAATGCGTTCCTTATGTCGAGCCACATCTTCAAAGGGTCAAGTCAAGATCAATCTCAAGAGTGGTTATCACCAGAACCACACCAGACCACATAACAAATGGAAGACAGAGTCTCAAAGAAGAAGAAAGTGTGAATTCGGGATGAATTCTTTTCAACCAGGGGAGGATGATGCAGCGCAATCCAGAATTCTTCAAGACCTAAGTCGTACACGACTTAAGGAAGTGGGTATAAGTCGTCCACGACTTATGGAGGGAACTATAGGTCGTCCACGACTTATAGAAGCACGTGAGGGTGAGCTGCGAATTAATTCCAGGGAGTTACGACTTAACCAAGTTTGGGAGAAAAGGCTACGACCTAACAAAGTTCTTAAGTCGTTGGAACGACTTAGTGAAGATAGGCGAGTTAACAAAGCTCTTAAGTCGTTGGAACGACTTAGTGAAGATAGGCGAGTTAACAAACAGTTAGATCGAATAGACGAGGCACGACCTACTGGTGAGGCAGTAAGACAGGAAGTAGCTTCTGGGATATGTCTTAAGTCGGTGAAGAGTTACGACCTAACGAAGCCATGACCTACCATAGGTCGTTGAAGTTCTGACTCGTAAAGACTTTAAGTCGTAAGTCGTGTGAGGATGGTTATATCTTAAGTCGTCAGAATTTCTTAAGTCGGGAAGAAGTATCTCGTAAGTCGTAAGTCGCTGATATCTTAAGTCGTGCCATCTTAAGTCGCAGAAGCCAGAAGCGAAGATTCCTATGCCGCGTTAATCTGAACCGTTGATGCCTTAAGTCGTCCAAAGAAAGACCGCTGCTGGAGTTAAGTCGTCTGTTTTAGGTCGCGTACGACCTAAGTTGAGTCGCGTAGAGTTGTTAAGTCGGCAACGACTTAAGTGTTGTATTTCTGTTGATATTTTCTGTTATAAGTCGTAAGTCGTCTGTTTTCATATGACATCTGTTGTAAGTCGTATGGTGTCTGTATTCTGTTGAGTCGTAAGTCGTGTACGACTTATGTTGAGTCAGAGACTTTGTTAAGTCGGAAACGACTTAGGAGTTAGTGAAATTTCTGTTGTAAAGTTGTTCGCCTATAAATAGGCAAGTTGTTTCATTTGTAAAGGTTGTTGATTTTGAATAAAATTCTCTTTTGTTAGCTTTGTGCTTTCATTCAAATTGGTAGTTGAGTGTAATCTCCTATCTCCTCTTTCGGTTAATCGAGTGCGCTCGATTCAACGATTGCAGAAGCCGATTCGCGGAATCAAGTGCGCTTGATCAACGCTTGAAGAATTGAAGATCTTTGAACCCGGTATCGTGCGCGATCAACGAGTTCGGGATAGCTAGAATTCGGTATCTTCGGATCAACGAATTTGGGCATTTCAGTATCTTCCAATCCACCGATTACTACATTCACCGATTGAAGATTGTTTTGTTTAATCCGCTGCGTCAGTGTGGCTACATTTTGAATGTATAATATGGTGTTAGATAAAAACAAGATACAGAGTTTGTGACCTACATAACATTTCCCTAATTGGTTGTTGAATATATAAAGAGGTAGCGTTTTGCCGAAAAGTTATCAAGTTTGTAACAAAAACAACAATTTTTTAAGCAAGTTGTCGGGCTCATAACCAAGTTGTCGGATTCCTAATTAGATGCTGAACCCCTAACCAATTATCGAATTTGTAACTTGTAAGTAAAATCTTAAAGAGATACTGAATTTCAAATTAGTTGTCGGCTTTCAAAATACTGATAAAATCTGAAAATCATGATCTAATTAGTGATAAGTTGTCAAATTTCAAAAGAATATCAATTGTTTGCTATTAATTTAATCGAACACTAAATTGAGTATCGAGATATATAAAAAAAGGGTATCAATCCCATCGATAGCAGTACTCTAGGAAGTTATCTTTTTAGAAAGCTTTCGAATTCACAATAACAACTATCTAACTTCAATCAATCATATAAGGAAAATACCATAATCCACATTCGAATTTGGATGCTAAATATAGTTCTTTGGTTAAACCCCAAATAATTCATAAAATGCCCAATAAAACCCTAATTTAGAAATTGAAATTGAAAACCCTCTTTAATCTTGCATCTAAATCAATTAAAAAGAAAACGTCAAACCTTGAAATTGAACTTGAATGCTGAAAAATTTTAAAACTTTTGATTGAAATAGAGAGTTAAAGTTTTCATTTTGAGGATAATTTGCTGGTAAAAGGGAAAGATGAAGAGAATTAGTATTTATAGAAGGAAGGAGGAGTAACGAGAACCATTGATCTCAATTTAAATGTACGGACAAGATTAGAGTGGAATGCCAATGGGCGGCAACATGGCTATCAAGGCGACAAGCACCGATATCAAGGTATTAACTTGAAAATCAACATTTCTTCTACATAAATGGGGAAAATGTTACCATAAATAATAATGTCGAACATGAAAAGAGAACATATCAGAAGTTAAGAGGTCGAAGGCAGTAGAAAATTTGGAAAAGGGTATCGAACTTCAAGTCGGATTAGGAAGATGTTGAACTTCTATAGTAAAAGGTGTCATGCATTCAAGAAAGGGCAACAAGCTTCCAAAAGTGTCGAATTCTAAGCAACTGGCCAATCCAAAAAATATCTTATAGCCAAGAGGGTATCAAGCTTTTACAATGGGAAGGATATCATGGCAAGGTTCCGAATCTAGAGAGGTGTCGAACATTAAAGGAATAATGTACACAAAGGTTATCGAAATTAAAGGTATAGCTAAGGATAGATGACACATCATTTATAGGTATCAGATATATAGTCATGAAGAGGGTATATCGGGATTTCATAGATATCAGGGCTTTACGACCATAACCGTTGTAAAGAAACAGCAAGAGATCTTGGGCATTTACAAGCAGCAGGGGATGCCAAGGTTCAAAGAATAAAAGGGATGTTGGATATCTACAGTTATGGAGGATGCTAAAAGTCAATAATGTGAATAAGAATGTCATATTTCATAACGAGCAATGCTGAAAATTGATAATCCAGAAAGGATGTCGGATATCGACAATATATAGGATATTGACAATACAAAGAAGGATGTTGCATTTCACCAATGTAGAAAAGATTTCGTAAATCACCAATGTGGCAAGAGTGTCGTAAATCATTAATATGGAAAAAATGCCATAAATCATTAATAAAGGAAGATGCTCCAATTCATCAATGAAAGTCGGGTTGCTGCATATTGACAATATCCGGAAGGTTACCGCATATCACCAACACAATGAATGATGTCCAGAATCAAGGATGTCGAAGGACACGCGGCAACCAGGTGCCTACTTTAACTCTTATAAATATGGACCCCATAGCTTCATGGAAGGGGCAAATTCTTCCTATTAATTTTTTTATTTTCAAATTTGTAAACCCTAAATTGAATTAGGGATTTAGAGTGCTATTGCAAATTTGTGGCTTTCTGCTAACAAGGACTTTTACAAATCTATTTTGCATAGCATACAACAAGTGAATAAAGATTCTTAACTATGATATGACCTTTGACTTGCATATGACTGTTATGCCCAATTGCTTATGACATGAATATGACTTTTCTATTGAGCATGCATACTTTTTGCGAGTTAGCATAAGGCTATCTAAGTCTATCTCTAATCAAGCCTTATCTACCTTGAACATTTTGGGGTTAACAAAGAAATTTGTTAACATTAATCAATTAAATAAAATATTGATTTTATTTAAAAAACAATTAGATTAGATCTAAATTAATTTAGACTTCATTGGCCTAATAAAATCAAATATAGTAATTTTTTTGAAATTACCCATTTATCATGCCACTTATTGGCCTTGTTCCAACATCTTAAATATTCATTTATTTAATCAATTTATAATAATTATAAACCAATTAAATTAGGTGGTGTTTTAGAGGCTGTATGGATCCAGTTATGCGACTCACAAGTGTTAATTTAGTCAGCGATTTATGATTGAACAGTTCAAATAATAATATTTACATGTTATCTTAGCTAGAGGTGTGATATTTTGACTTAATTCATCGGTTATAGATCTCACTAGGTAAAATTTAATTTTATAATTTAAGTGGTAACTATAGTAGCGATTGTTTACATACATTCTCTTCGTCAACACTATGTCACTTTTGGATGTATGAATGTTGGTTCTGGTCAAAATTCCAATATTATCCATGTTTAACTCGATTAGTTCATAAACAAATTTCTTGTTTCAATAATAATATTTATAATTAACCGTACTACTCTAACCAAAGATTTGACTTTGAGTTGACAACAGTTGACCGTGATACTAACCTCATACAACCGAGGAGACGAATTCCCTATTCAATAGTGCTTTACTCCTACACTTCTGCCCAAATCCAACTATATTTGCTTGATGGTAGTCATGCCATGATTTAACTATCATCTAATTAAAGTATCCACATAGAAGTTACACATTATTCTCAGGTCGAAAGAACTATGTAACATCTTCACTCTTAGATTACCTGTTTGATCTAGTTGTTATTAACTAACAGGATACTCACTGATGATTTGTTCCATGGTTATCCAATAACTATGAGTACGTAACCCCTTGTTGTCCCTACAGCCATGAGCAAAAGACCCCCCAACTTTTGAAGAGCATTTTGTGCTCTAGTCTCAATGGATGTATTGGTATCCTATGTTGAAACATCTTGATCGAGAATGCTTAGAACAATATGATGTTCTATATCGTGATAACTTTCTTATATTTACAAATATTTGTAATTATCATCACACGGATATTTAAGGATTTTCTAATTAATATACTTTGAATTAGTTACTTAGTTAATTATATAACAATGTAACAAAGTATATAATAGAAATCAAATACTTTTATTACGAATAAGATTGGTTATGGAGTTGGATATTTGTAACAAATTACATAATTCTCCATAGGGCATACCACTAACTCTCTTTGTACTTAAATAAGTTTTAGCACACTCTGCCAGCGTTATATTCAGATATGACTTTCGCTTGGTTTATATCTACTTATATTTAGATTGTAGAGGTTTCTCTCATTAGTCTAGACTTGACATGTGCATCCTATGTTTTTGGTTTATATAAGTAGGAGACGGATAGAGATATCCCCTCTTATTTATCCCCTTCACATTCCTTGTAAATATGTTCTATTTATTAGCATGATCATCTCTGCAGATATATAAATTATTCTTAAACATTTATCCCTTTCAAACAATAAGCCAATATGAACTATTGGAAAACATTATCTGAACTATTGATTTGAAAAGTTATTTTAAAGCCGTTAATTTTTTCAAAGTGATTAAAAATTTAATTTTCATAGATGATACTGATAACAAAAAGAATATATATGAAAAAAACATTTCAATTCAATTTTTTTTTGTAGAAAGATGGATTGGCTAATATGAGAGCTGAACTTCATTATCTTGTTGTAGCATTCTCTTTTTATATGGAAACTTTAAGCTTAATTAACCTATTTACTTATGTGTGTTCTTTTTTCTTTTGATAATATGAGAGATACTTAATTTAAAATAAGAGCACTCATTTTTAATGTTATGGGGATCGAACCCAAAACCTCTAATACCGTAGTCTAGTGATCTTAACACTTGAGTTAGTGGTCTTTAACACTTGTTCTTGTATAAAACGAAAGGGAGATTTGAAATGAGCATGAAGGATATTGTTTAACGAAAGGAGAATGTGTTCTTATATTGCAAAAGAGGCATTTGAAAGGGGGTTGGTAATTTTGTTATTATTTACTATATTGTCAATGTGCTATTTTAAAGTAGATGTATTTTGAGAATATAAATTAATATTAAATTTTATTATAATTTAAAAATAATAATTATACTAATACAATACAAATACAATACCAATATAAGTACAATTACACTAATACAACAATTTTGAATTACAAATATAGTAATAATACAAGAGCCAAAGCAATGGTATATAGAAAGATAATTACCAATTCTCGAACGCACATTTTAGATGTTAGCTTCAAACCGTAGCTTTCCAATCTATCACACAATAGCATAAAACATAGTCTTTTGAGCCGGAAATTTTTGCTATGCTATAATGCTCAAAATATTTATCTATCAGTCAAATCTTCATTCTCAAAATCTTAATGGTTGGCTTCGCCTTATGGCTCAACCATTGATTATTTATTTTTAGTTGAGTAAGGTGGAGAGGAAGAAGATGACCGAGTAGAGATGGGTGGAAATGGATGGGTACAATTCCTCTGTCCTCAAACTATTTGTCCTTATGTGCCCAGCACATCACAACATTGATTCACTACAAAAAAATACTTTGTTTACAACTCTCCAAAAAGGTTGTAATAAGTATTTTACAACATTTTCCCTAACCTCGTCTTAGCCACAGTTGTAATAGGGTCTACGTTTATTACAACTTGTCAAAATCATTGTGATAAAACGTTGTAATAAATATATAACAACGTTTTAGAACTGTTGTAATATGTTTGCATATACCCAAATAGCCTTCTTACAACTCTTTGTCTACATTGTAAAAGAATTTATTACAACTATTGGAAATAGTTGTAATATAATAAACTACAACTATATTTACAAGTTGTAATAAACTCTTTTACAACTGTTATCCCGCCTTTTGGCAAGGCCGTGACACCAAGAACTTGAATAGAGATCAAAGACAGTTCGTTTAGAAAATCGGTTATACGCAGGTTCACTATGGATATCGACGAATTTTGTCCAAGTCCGGATCGAGCCAAAATTGATATGACATGACAAGCGAAGCTTTGAGAGTCAACATTCCAAATTTCAAGTCAATCCGAGTTCGTACGCCCAAGTTACGATCGATGCAAAATTGATTAAAAACAGCCTTCTTCGACTCGCTCAGTTCGCATCCCTCGGAAGAGCCTTCTTCGACTCGCTCAGTTCGCATCCCTCAGGAAAGCCCACTTCGACTCGCTTTGCTCGAATCCATCATGGATGCCTACTTCAACTCGCTCCACTTCGACTCGCTCCACTTCAACTCCACTTTAGAGCCTCTTGTTTCGACTCGGTCTGCATCCTTAAGGAAACAACAGTTCGACTTCGTCTACATCGACTCCTTCGCAAAAACATTGTTCGACTCCATCCAGTTCGACTCCATCAGAGAACCCCATTTCGACTCGCTCCACTTCGCATCCATCCGGAGACTTCTACTTCGTGTCCATCAATGCGAAGCGAGGCATAGCAGTCAATACGAATAAACGCCACGTCATCAAGTCAAGCAACGACTCGAGCAAGACCGAGTTGAACAACGATGCGAACGAGAGCGAGTCGAACAAAAGCGAGTCGAAACAAGGGCGAGTCGAATCAAACAACCACCGAAAATCCCAATTTGTATCGATCATATCTCCTAATCTACAAGTCCAAATGATATGAAATTTTCACAGAAGACTACGTGCATGCTAAAGAATGTCCACACCAAATTTCTACTCCATTGGACGAAATCTTGATCGATACGAAATCTGTTCGTATCGATCACGGATCGGACCAAGACTTCATGGGCTTGGGCGTGCGGGCCTGGTCACGTGCCAGAGAGGCTCTCCTAAGATCTGAGCAAAATACCAGCCTCCTACACCTATAAATAGACCTCCAAAGCCAGCAGAAAACGGGTTCTTCTTCTTCTTCTTTGAGATCTACAACGCCCAGACTCTACCGGATCCAGATCTGAACTCCATTGCTGCTGCAAACGAATTTCACTACTGTTGTACTCAAGTTTCAGAACTATAACTCACTGCAATCCATTATAATCAATCGTAACCGGCAAATGAACATCAATAAAGTCATCAACTTCAAAGTGGACGTAGGCAAGATCGCCGAACCACTATAAATCTTGCGTCTCTGTCTACTTCTTTCAGTTTTAAGTTTATTATTCTTCATTTTTATCCTCTACATTACTTAGATCTGTGATCTGTGATTATATACTGCTGATTTGTGTTCATACACTGGTGCTTTCACGAAATTCGGGGTTTGTGACCAATTTTGGCGCAAACACTTTGGTGCTTTCACTGAGAATTGAACTCAGGAATTCTATCATTTGGAAGTTGAATTTGAAGGCTTAAGGATTCAGATCTGAAAAAACTATGACAAGGCAATCAAATAGAAGACAAAGGGCGGAGAGAAGTCAGCATGAAGGAAGTCAGGAGGCTTCCTCAGGAGCGAATCAGACATCAGTCTTCATCACCAGGGATGAGATAGAGACAATGATGAAAAGACAAGAGGAGATGATCCAGAATTTGCTTCTTCAGATTGGACAGCTTGGAGTGCAAAATCAAGGAGCAACCAGAGTTCAGAACGGAGTAGGACCATCTGGCACAGCCCCAGAACTAGGGGGCAATAACCCATGGCATGTTGGCCTAATCCCGGGCGGAGTACCAGATGGAACTGCCCAACGCGACATTGATAGAGAAATGAACGCTCAGCCAGGAGAGCAGATTCCAGGAATTCCCCGTGAACTCGGGGGGCAAATCAGAAACAACGGACAAGGACTACAGCTTGGAGATAGTGACAGATTGGCGGAGATGGTCAGATGCGCCATGAGAGGCGGACTAGTGAATAGAGATCTGGAGGATGTGAATAGGAGTCCCTTTGCTCCTACGATCAGGCAAGCCAGGAATCCACCAGAATTCAAGCTATCAACATTAGAGACGTACGATCGAAGGACAGATTCTGTAGTGCATCTGACACGATACATGAGGCATATGGAGGTGTTGGGGGCATCGAATGAGGTCATGGCCCGGTGCTTCCCATTGTATTCGACGGACATCGCAGCGCTATGGTTTAGACAGTTGGGGAGTGGCTCCATAGGAACATGGACCGATCTGACTGAGAGGTTTATGAGGCAATTCAGGGTCCACATTTCAAGACCCAAGAATGTGAGAGTTTGGCAGCACTGAAGCAAAGAACCGGGGAGTCTTTGAGAAACTTTCTAACGCGATTCAATGCAGCGGCAACATCAGTGGATCGACCCGATCCATCCATGGTTTTGATGGCAGTTGTATCTGGCATAGCTGATGGCACAAAGTTCAAGAATTAGTTAACAAGGGATCCCCTAATGGATCTAGGAGAATTTTATCACGAGGCTGAAGGATTTTTACGATTAGAGGATGCAAATGCTGAAAGAGAGGAAGGAGAAGGGACCGAGGTTTATGCAGTCAAGGGTGAAAATCCTCCTAGAACAGATTCAGGAACTGACAGTGGGAAACGAAAGGCCTAGGATAATGATGGTGGACCAACACGACCACGGAAGGAACCAAGATTCACCTCCTATACCGAGTTGAATGAGACTCTGGAGCGAATCTACCAGGACACTAGGGGGCAGGTTCCCTATCGAAGGCCGATGAGAAGGGATCCGTCCAACAACGAAAGAAGGTCAGACAAGTACTGCTTATTCCACGAACTGAATGGTCATAGCACAAATAATTGCAGACACTTTAAGGATGAGGTTAAAGGACATATTCGGAATGGTCTGCTATCGCAGTATGTAAGAAGAGGAACAACAACGGTGGAACGGGAGCGGCCACCACCTGCACCTACTGGAGACGGATCAGGATCGAGGCGTCAGCTTGTCATCAATTGATTGGGATAATGACAAATAAGTAGCAATGTAACAACCCGCATATCTATCGATTCTATATTTAAATATTTTATTTAAATATTTTATCATTAGTCGGATGTTAGTCCGAAAAGCTACTTTTTGCATACGGTCAAATTAGGACTCGAGACCACCCCCATTGAGTTCAAAATGACGTTTGCGATCTTTTTGAGTGTAAACTTCGATATGTTTGGAGATAGTGAAATTTTCGACACTTTTTTCCGCCTTTGACTTTGGTTTGGACTGCACCCCTTTAGTTCAGCCCAACCCTCTTCCTCATTTGTTCAAACACTTCAAGCTTTGTCAAAAATGGTGGTGGGAAAGAGAAATTAAAACTCCCAACTCAAATTCTATTGCAAATCCGAGATTCAACATCAAATTCAAGTAGAAGATTGTGGATTCAAGCTTTGGATTGCTTCTCCTTGCTTTCAATCTTCATCTTCATCAATTTCGTGGAAAAGGTGAGATTTTTGATCTCACATCTTGCCTATAGATGTCATTGGGCTGTTGGGAATGATCCCCTATTGCATTTGTATGAATATTTGCTTTTGGTTTGGATCGAATCGGCGAAAAACTCCAACTTTCAGCGTTTTTGGGAAATTCCTGCAGTTAGGTCGCTCTGGCTTCGTTAGGTCGCTAAGCCTTAGGTCGCGCGTTGAAAAGTCTCCTAGGGATAGGTCGTTCCAGCCTTAAGAATTCGCTCTGAATCACTAGGTCGCGCGGCGCTAAGTCATAGGTCGTTTCCGACCTATAATCTCCAGGCAAATCTTAGGTCGGTTACGAGTTAAGTGTTAGGTCGTTCGCGAGTTAACTCCTTGAGTCGTTCAAAGCTTAAGTCGTTAGGTCGCGTGCCTTGCTAATTCGTTAGGTCGCGTGCCCAGTTAAGTCGTTAGGTCGCGTGCCTAGTCAAGTCGTTAGGTCGTAAGACCTTAGGTCGTGCACCTTTAGGTCGAAGCATTTTAGGTCGCTTCCCCTGGACCTCGTTAGGTCGTTCACCTCTAGGTCGCGTGCCTTTAGGTCGCAAGCCTTTAGGTCGCGTATCCTTAGGTCGCCAGTTTTAGGTCGCTGGTTCCCATGCCTCTTAAGTCGCTGGACTTTTGTTAAGTCGTAGGTCGTTGCCGACCTATAATTCCCCAGGCAAACTTTAAGTCGCGAGTCTTAGGTCGCGAACCATGTTAGGTCGCGTACCCTTAGGTCGCGAATCACCTTAGGTCGCGCCTCACTGATAGGTCGCGCACATCCTTAGGTCGCGCCTCACTGTTAGGTCGCGCACTTCGTTAGGTCGCTCGCATTTAGGTCGCAGACGTTAGGTCGCTCGCATTTAGGTCGCAGACCTTAGGTCGCTCGCGAGTTAGCACTTGGTCATTTTACCTGTTCTTCAGCTAGGTCGCACGGCAGTCTTCCCTTAAGTCGTACCGTGACGGGGCGCTGCCCCGCACCCCGCCGTGGGCGCTGCCCCCTGGACCCCCGCGACCTGACCGGGCAGGTCGAACCCCGAATTACTCTGCGTAGGCAATCTTATCTGACAAAGCATTTATCAGAATTTCTACTTTGATGGTTTTGGGATTGACTTCTTTGGACTTTACTCACGTCTTCGAACGTGAATTGATTTGTTCTACAATCGTTTTATGACTTGTCACTTTAAAGATATATGAAGGTTTCAATACTAATAGTAAATATCAAAACTCTTTTATCAAAGCGATTTCAACACTATTTTAAATATCAAAAGTTCGTTTTCTCAAACCGATTTTCAATCTACTAGTATATACAAGCCTTTACTTCACTCGAATGAGAAATCGACTTAAACGACTTAGTAAAACGGGTGGTATGAAACGCTTGCGTTCACTTCGTCGGTTAGCTCTTGGACTTGTTCGATTGAACCCTTTTTGTGACAATTTCCTAGTGAAGATTTACAGCTTGTTCGTAAATATTTAAGTTAAGCAAGTGGTTATGGGACATGAAGCTAAACTCATATATTTACTAGCTTGGTGTGATTGACACTTCCTTATGATCATGACGATCATTTTTGTGATTTAGACTAGCGATTGAGCGATGTCTCTTTGTCTACGTGGGAGACTATACCCCGATTATGTGATGTTTCGCCATCACATTTCCTACGGTCTTCGGGCCATTCCTGTGTGAAAATTTAATGGATAGCTTCCATGAGATATCATCTCGTCATGTGTTTACGCGTAGGTGAGTTTTCATGCTCCCATTCATGTGTTAGGCCTCCCCCCTTTATGTGTTTTCTGGATTTCTGATGATGATTTATGGAATTTTGTGCTTCACCAATTTTCATGATTTTCATTGATATGATATCAGTTTTTGTGCATTGGTGAATTCATGTGTTATTGACTTGTTATGAATACAAGTTTAGGGTATGATACCCTATTTTATCTTTGAGAAGATTCTTGTGATATTGATTAATCTTTTGTTGATTATCATTTACATACTTATAGTAGTATGTCGCTATGGTTATTACATGTTCATGTCATGCCTTTTACTGTATACCATATCATCTGATATTTATAGTTAGACTGATCCGTTTATTATTTTCTTATAAATAATACTCGGGTCAGACCGAGATGTTACAGGTGCTTCTGCTTGACTTCTCTTCAGGATTATTCTGACTTTTGGCTAACTACCTAGATTAGTAGTTTTTGGATGTACACCTTTGAGATATAGACTCTATGTTGTGTACTTATTCTTTTGTATAGCACGTGATGCTATTCTTTTGTATTATCGTGGATCTTTCCGACCACTACTCTGATGTACACTTTCATGTGATATATATATTTATTCATATCTTCTTCCGCCTTTGTGATATGGATGTCTGTGACTGATTTATGTTATGATTATCTCTATGTTTGTTTCCGAAGATTATATATAGCCACCGTGTGATAGCTTTGTGTTTGTATCGGTATGTCGGATTTCCTCCTTAAAAGATATGCATTCTATTCTATCTGACGTATCGATGCTCGCACAAAGAAGTTACATGGATGGTCGCTCCTCCACAGCCTTATTCTCCGCGCTAATTGACAGCACTACATCGTAGTGTTCTTGGTTAGCGTGGGTATAGAGGTGGGGCGTCACAAGCAAACTCCACACCAACACGACTTAGTCCTTTTACACATGTACAGGACCGCGAACGATCCTCAAGCATGCTCTGATACGACTACTGATCGTAACGGTGTTGGTGTTTGCTCTTTGACGTCCCTATTTTACTTTTATTTTCCATTTCTGATGTTTAAACTTGATTTCGTTGAATATTTCTGTTAAAAAACTCATTTTGAATAAAAGTATGCCATTTGTGATGCCATGACGGCTAAACCACTTACACATGTAAGGGATCGCGAACGGTCCTCGGGCATGCTCTGAGATGGCGATAAACCATCATGACAAATAGTTCAGAAACTCACTCCAACGTGAAATCTGACATTGATAATACTAAGTCCCCCCCGGGCACACACAAATCGCCTCGAACGGCACCCCGATCGCGAACGGTCACAAATCGCCTCGAACGGCACCCGACCGCGAATGGTCACAAATCGCCGCGAACGGCACCCGACCGCGAACGGTCACAAATCGCCTCGAATGGCACCCCGACCGCGAACAGTCACAAATCGCCGCGAACGGCACCCGACCGCGAACGGCACCCGACCGTGAACGGTCACAAATCGCCTCGAATGGCACCCAACCGCGAACGGTCACGAATCGCCACGAACGGCACCCGACCGCGAACGGTCACAATTCGCCTCGAACGGCACCCGATCGCGAACGATCACAAATCGCCTCGAACGGCACAACGACCGCGAATGGTCACCATTCGCCGTGAACGGCATCCGACCGCGAACGATCACATATCACCTCGAATGAAATACGATCCCGAACGATCGTCATTCGTGGTCAAATAAAACTATCAATTTCTTTGTAGGTCATCAACAGGATATGAACATCCAGCTAATGGCATTACAAAACACACCTTCTTATCACAAGGCATGTTTTGGGAGGCAAATGTTATCCCGCCTTTTGGCAAGGCCGTGACACCAAGAACTTGACTAGAGATCAAAGACAATTCGGCTAGAAAATCGGTTATACGCAGGTTCACTATGGATATCGACGAATTTTGTCCGTGTTCGGATCGAGCCAAAATTGATATGACACGACAAGCGAAGCTATGAGAGTCAACGTTCCAAATTTCAAATAAATCCGAGTTCGTACGCTCAAGTTACGATCGATGCAAAATTGATTAAAAACAGCATTCTTCGACTCGCTCAGTTCGCATCCCCCAGAAGAGCCTTCTTCGACTTGCTCAGTTCACATCCCTCAGGAAAGCCCACTTCGACTCGCTTTGCTCGAATCCATCATGGAAGCCTACTTCGACTCGCTCCACTTCGACTCGCTCCACTTCAACTCCACTTTAGAGCCTCTTGTTTCGACTCGGTCTGCATCCTTCAGGAAACAACAGTTCGACTCCGTCTACATCGACTCCTTCGCAAAACCATTGTTCGACTCCATCCAGTTCGACTCCATCAGAGAACCCCATTTCGACTCGCTCCACTTCGCATCCATCCGGAGACTTCTACTTCGTGTCCATCAATGCGAAGCGAGGCACAACAGTCAATACGAATAAACGCCACGTCATCAAGCCAAGCAGCGACTCGAGCAAGACCGAGTCGAACAGCGATGCGAACGAGAGCGAGTCGAACAAAAGCGAGTCGAAACAAGAGCGAGTTGAACCAAACAGCCACCGAAAATCCCAATTCGTATCGATCATATCTCATAATCTACAAGTCCAAATGCTATGAAATTTTCATAGAAGACTACGTGCATGCTAAAGAATGTCCATGTCAAATTTCGACTCCATTGGACGAAATCTTGATCGATACGAAATCTGTTCGTATCGATCACGGATCGGACCAAAACTTCACGGGCTTGGGCGCGCGGGCCTGGTCACGTGCCAGAGAGGCTCTCCCGAGATCTGAGTGAAATACCAGCCTCCTACACCTATAAATAGACCTCCAAAGCCAGCAGAAAAGGGGTTCTTCTTCTTCTTCTTTGAGATCTACAACGCCCAGACTCTGCCGGATCCAGATCTGAACTCCATTGCTGCTGCAAACGAATTTCACTGCTGTTGTACTAAAGTTTCAAAACTATAACTCACTGCAATCCATTGTAATCAATCATAATCGGCAAATGAACATCAATAAAGTCATCAACTTCAAAGTGGACGTAGGCAAGATCGCCGAACCACTATAAATCTTGCGTCTCTGTCTACTTCTTTCAGTTTTAATTTATTATTCTTCATTTTTATCCTCTACATTATTTAGATCTGTGATCTGTGATTATATACTGCTGATTTGTGTTCATACACTGGTGCTTTCACGAAATTCGGGGTTTGTGACCAATTTTGGCGCAAACAACAACTAACAGAAAACCTTGTAATTTGGTAAGCATACATCGAACCATTTTTACAACTTTTTTTAATTGTTGCGAAATATATACAACTTTTAAAAAAAATTAAATAGGCTTTATCTTAAATGCTATTATAGAATTAAAACTTCAAAAATTAAAATACATAAAATTCATCGATTTAAACAATAACTGATTTGTTTATATATGCATAAAGCATGAACAATTACGATAGACATTTCTTAGTTAAAAGTATATAATATACAAAAAATACAATCATAATTACATATGGATTATTAGTCAAAGGTTATCACATCAATCAACAGCACCGAGACTGTATTATTCAATGCTAACATAACGTAAGAGGGAAAAGACTTGATATAGCTTTTGTTATATGCTTGGATATATGTACATTGTTTGTCTCACATTGTGAGTAGGTCTGCATAGTTTTTTCCTGCCAGAGTATAGTATAAATCAATTAATAATCACATAGATGTTATAAAATAATATATAGTTGAAGATATAACAACCGGCAAAAGAGTAAGAATTCAATGCATAGTTTTATACGGCGTAAAGTAAATCCTGTGTGTTACGACATCAACCCCCCAAAGCATCCCTGCACATGGTAACAATAATAAAGATACGTTAGTCGAGCATAATATGATTAGTGAATACCAGATTGCTTTTATAGCTGATATCAAATATAACATGGGTAGTGCAGTAAGAATCTCATAATAGGTAGTAAATACTATAGTATATATGTTCCAAAATTACATTAATGTTTAGGTTAAGAAACCTCATGTACAACATCGGTATGGTTATGCTAAAAAAATCTGTGATGAAGTAGTAATGAAATTTCAGTTAAACAAAACAATAGCCTAAGGAACAAAGATGACTTATTATAAATAGTTGTTTTGTGCATTGTTGTTAACAATTTTTTTACAAAAAACAAAAATTACAAGAGAATCTAATTAAGTTCAAGCAATTCCCTAGATTATTAATGGAAACCTTCAAGAAATAAGAATAGATTAAAAAGGTAAACTAGAAACCTGTAGAAAAGCGTAAAAAACATAGTTTTGAAAGCAATATTAAGAAGAAGAAAGTTTGACGGGTTTACATATAACTCACGCTTCAGTGCTGTGATGATTCCTTGTAGGGATATAACGCCTTGCCTAGAGATGCTTCCTATTTATTATGAATTTACCCTTTTGGGCTGTACGCAGTACTTGAAAAAGCGTAGATAGTTTATAGAAGGTAATGTGTGCATATTGAGGTGGCTTATTTCCAACTGATGCCTGGACATTCACGGACCATAATCACCGTAATACCTGTCCAAATTGAAATTTATATGAGTTATTCTGTACCAAAAGTAAAATCTGAAAATAAATTCTGATTCTTAACTTGTGGATATATGTACATTGCACTTGTACATTGCATCAATCTATAGCAGAATAGGCTTAGCAATTTAATTTAACCATGAATGCACCTAACTTCAAACTAATTAGAAGGGTCATTTATCTGTACAATTTAATTAAACCATGAAACACGACCATATAGCTCAAAAATCTATACAACATACTTGTTCTAATAATATTGTAATGATATTTATCTAAAGTTTTATCAGCTCATGGTTATGCAAATTTTGATACATTTTTTCTTAAAGGGTAATTGAATAGGGCAGTTTTGGACATCAAAATGTATAATCTACCCAATATTTCATTTTATACTAAACGATAGCTAGTTAAAAAATATGTATCAATTCATACTATTATTCAAATAACATTTTTCATATGCAAACATAACTGCAAAGAGAAAAGAATAATAAGAAAAACATAACAAAAAAATTCCAAGTTAAGTTTATGTTATGGGTCTTAAAAGCATAACATCCCTGTATTTTTCATACAAATGATTTTTGATGAACTATTACGGGTATCAGAAAAATAAAATTATGCTTATTGATGATCTTATTGTCTAGTATAACATTATGAAATCACACAATAAGTATATATGTTTGATTTCAACAATCATAAGTACTTAAATAAATATTCACCGATCAACTTTTTGAGCAAAACAAATGCAACAAAAATTAAAACTACTGATGTAGATCATAAATTACATAACCACATATTAACCTAAAGCTAATCATCATTAAAAATATCAAAACTTAAAACATATCAATAGTTGAAAACATAAAATGAAAATAAAATCGTAATGAAATACCTGCATTTCTCTAACCAATCTCTCCCTAAACCTTGCAGGAACCACCCCTACAAATTTATTAGTAAAAAATGGTATGATCATTTTTATCAATATTTACAGTTAATTTTAGGAAGGTAAAAAACAAATGAATAAATTTATAGAATTAAGTATTGATGCAGAGGTGGAGCTTCTAGGGAGAGTGAAGCATCCGAATCTTTTGGCTCTGGTGGTATTTTGCCAGGAGGTGGGTTAGAATAACACATACCTCCATCCATTTACATTATTATCATCTTCTAAACTTTGTTCTGGAATTTGTTAAAATTGACACTGCAGATCTGGTTTATGAGTACATTCCACATGGATCATTACTAGAGTACATGGCCGGTAAAAAGAGGAAGATTTTAACCTGGCAGTAGCGAGTAAATATAGCTCCTTCTTCCGATATGGATGAAAACGAAATAAACATTTGGATTTCAGAACCATCTTCCGTCAAGGAACGCCACGTCAGTCTCTTACAGAAAATAGGACTAGCTTCCGATCCTCATTTATCTAGAAAAAAAGAAGAGGAGCGGGAAAATCCTCAATCTGAAGTCAAAAGATCCGTCTCCTATAATGGCACCACCAACACACACTCCAACGTTGTGCTCCTGCCTCGATCTAGATCTGATACATCAATCAATCCAAACAACAACTAAATATTTAGCAATATTCCATCCACAAACTCGAAGCCACCTCATGCTTGCAGGCACAAATCTTCACCCGGAATCAACTACTTCGATGATAACAATGAAGTTCAGAAGCAGACGATAAAAAACCTAGATACTGGAAAGGAGTTCGTTCTCAAAGAGGATTTCAAAGCGGTGAAAGAGGTTGGGACATGGTGGCACTTGGGCATGGAGGAATTTGACATGTGTGTGATCAGAATATCGCCCATCATTTAGGAGCCGATGAGGAGGCAAAATATAACGAACCGGGTGATTTTCAACCCTCGAAAATCGACAACAATACGTTCATTGTATAGCATGCTGAGCAATCGAGTGTCGAAAATAATGGATCATTATGGATGAAGAAGAAAGAGATAGAAGAAAACAGAAACAACACATAGAATCTCACAAATCGCAGCGGAACAATATATAATAGCAGATGTGTAGACAAAAGAATCTGTAGCCGTTAATATATACACAATCATCAGAGTACAACAATCAACAATCAATCTGGACAGTTATAATAACTTGTCCTCACAAATACTGAATATACATCATGACTCATACAGCGGAAATAACCAAGTACGTATAATACGCCTGAGAATCTTCCAGCTCGTCTCCTGAGCTCCAAAGAATCCTAATCTGAATATGTAATATGTTTAATTAAATGCTTCAAAATATATTTTAGTATGCATACTTATCGTATTGGTTTAATAAGTCATAGTTGTCCTAGTTTAGCGGGCAAGTTCATGCCTAGAGTTTAGGATCTTTTTATTTATTTTTTATTCTCATAATGTAATAGCCTATTATAAAAAGGCTTCAGATTCATTGAATAAGAAAGTAAGCAGGTCATTATTTCGTAACCTATCTATATGTATAAATTCATTCTGCTCATTTCTGTTTTTGAACTACTTTGCTCCAACATATTTTTGGTATCAGAGCACAGTTCAAAGTGAAGGTCACGTGCAGGCTTCATTTACTTCTGCTCCAAAATTAGTTCCTCAGTCATGGCCAACATTGGTGTTAGTGGTGCATCTAACCCTTTGATTCCTCTATTTAAAGGGGAAAATTATCACTTATGGAGTTTGAAGATGAAAACTATGTTCAAATCTCAAGAATTATGGGACATTGTGGAAAATGGGTACGAAGAACCAGAGGAGACTCCAGCGGCATCAGATCAGCGTTTGCGGGAGAATCGTAAAAGGGATGCAAAGGCTCTATTCTTCATTCAATCCGCATTGGATAAGGAAATATTCCCTCGAATTGCAGCAGCTTCATCTTCCAAGCAAGCATGGGAGATTCTCAAAATCGAATTTTTCGGCGATAAACGGGTAATTGTTGTAAAACTACAAACTCTTCGTTCTGATATTACTACTCTGACAATGAAGGAAAAAGAACCTATACAAAGTCTCTGGAATTGTAAGTCATATGAGAAGGCTCAAACCATCTGTTAAAAATGAAGAGAAAGCTTTGCAAGTGAAGGGAGAATCTTCCTATAAGGGGAAGAATGAACATTCGGGTGACAGAGGATACAACAGAGGAGGATTCAGGGGACGAGGCCGTGGAGGAGGCAGAGGACACGGTCAATTCGGAGGGCGTGGTCAATATGGTAGTCCAAAATTCAAAAGCAATATACAGTGCCACTATTGCAAGAAAGGTGGCCACAAAGAGTCTGAATGCTGGAGTAAGCAGAGAGATGAGCAGAAGCATGCCAACATCAAGAATCAGCACATGAGGAGAGCAACCTATTCATGGCTCACGCAAGTAAAGATTGTGGAATAGATGACATTTGGTTCATCGACAATGGGTGCAGCAACCACATGTCTGGCACAAAATCGCTCTTCAAAGACCTTGAAGAGACTGAAAAAACGGAGGTCCGACTTGGCAACGGCAAGCCAATTCAAGTAGAAGGCAGAGGTACAGTTGCTCTCAAAACTGAATGTGGTAATGTTAAGCTTATTCATGATGTGCAATATGCTCCATGTCTTGCTCACAATTTGTTAAGTGTGGGACAATTGATATTAAGTGGTTATTCTGTTGTGTTTGATAATGAATCATGTATCATCCAACATAAACAATCTGGTAGCAAAATATTCCATGTTCAAATGACTCCGAACATAATGTTTTCTCTTGATGTGTCTGCTGATGTAAAAAACAGTGCTTTATTGGTTAAGCAAAATTTGGAGTCTAATTTATGGCATCTTAGATATGGTCATTTGAATAATAGAGGGTTGCAATTATTAGAAAACAAAAACATGGTTGTTGGATTGCCTAAAATTCATGATCTCAGTTTTTGTGAAGGATGTGTGTATGGAAAGCAAGCTAGAATATCGTTCCCTGTGGGTAAATCATGGAGAGCATCTACTCATCTTGAACTCGTACATGCTGATTTGTGTCGTCCAATGTCTGTTGAGTCACTTGGAGGAAATCGATATTTTTTGTTGTTTATTGATGATTACAGTCGCATGAGCTGGGTGTTTTTCCTAAAATATAAATCTGAAGCATTTGAGTATTTCAAGAAATTTAAGTCTTTGGTTGAGAAACAAAGTGGTTGTTCGATCAAGACCCTATGCACTGATCGAGGAGGGGAGTTTGTGTCAAATGAGTTTAGTGCATATTGTGAGGAAAATGGAATCCACAGGGAGCTTACGGCACCATACTCACCGCAACAAAACGACATTGCAGAGTGAAAAAATCGTACTATTGTTGAGATGGGTAGAAGCATGATGAAGGCAAGAAGTGTTCCGAAGCAGTTTTGGGGAGAAGTAGTAGCTACAGCTGTCTATCTCCTCAATATTTCTCCCATAAAGGCTGTCCTCAATCAGACTTCATATGAAGCAAGGAAGGGTCGCAAACCCAAGGTGAGTCACTTACGTATATTTGGTTGTGTAGCTTATGCTTTGGTAAATTCTCATCATTCAAAACTCGATGAAAAATCTCAAAAATGTATTTTTTTGGGCTATAGTACTCAATCCAAAGCATATAAGTTATATAACCCTGTAAGTGGTAAAGTTATTGTGAGTAGGAATGTGAGATTCAATGAAGCAGGAAGTTGGTCTTGCGAAAATGACATAAATGCAAAGACTTCAGAACTGAAAATTCCAGAAGATGATGGTTATGGGACAAAAGATGCACTTGCAAACACTAGTCCTCCATCTTCGCCAAACAGCAACCCACCATCTTCACCAAGCAGTGGCAGTAACTCGTCTCCAACAAATAGCTCGTCCTCAAGCTCCAACTCTAAAACGCCTTCTCGGAAGTTCAAGTCCTTGAGGGAAGTATATGAATCATGCTCAGTTGCCTTGTATGTACAAGAACCCACATGTTTTGAAGAAGCCATTGACAATGAAGCATGGAAAGTTGCAATGATGGAAGAGATGTGGTCAATTGAACACAATCATACATGGGATTTAGTAGAGCTACCAGAAGGCAAGACACCCATTGGGCTGAAGTGGGTGTTCAAAGTCAAACATCATGCAGATGGCACAATTCAAAAGTACAAAGCAATGCTCGTTGCTAAAGGCTAT
Source organism: Allium fistulosum (assembly GCA_030737815.1). Classification (NCBI taxonomy): domain Eukaryota; kingdom Viridiplantae; phylum Streptophyta; class Magnoliopsida; order Asparagales; family Amaryllidaceae; genus Allium; species Allium fistulosum. Next base: position 1,271,314,544 of record CM060901.1, on the reverse strand, counting down.
GCACAACATCAAGGTATTGACTTCGATCAAACTTTCTCACCGGTTGCTAGTTTTGAAACGGTGAGAACTCTTCTTTCTTTTGCTGCAAAACTGAAATTGCCAGTTTATCAGTTTGATGTGAAATCAGCGTTTCTAAATGGAGATTTAAAGGAGAAAGTGTATGTGAGTCAACCTGATGGTTTTGTAGTTAATGGAAATGAACACAAAGTATACAAGCTTAAGAAAGCTCTTCATGGGCTTAAGCAAGCTCCACGAGCATGGTACAAAAGAATCGACTCGTATTTTCTTTCAAATGGATTTATGAGAAGTGAGAATGAGCCCACATTGTATGTGAAGAAGTCAGAAAGTAATAACTTTCTAATTTTCTGCATTTATGTAGACGATATGATTTATATGGGATCAAAAACTTTTGTTGATGAGTTCAAGTCATGCATGCAGAGAGAGTTTGAAATGTCAGATTTGGGAAGTTTGCAATACTTTCTTGGTTTGGAGGTAAAGCAATCTCTAGATGGAATTTTCTGCTCACAGGAAAAATATGCAAAAGACCTTTTAAGGTTTGGTATGCAGAATTGCAAAGTGGCAACGACGCCCATGAATACAAATGAAAAGTTACAGCTTGAGGATGGGACAGAACCTGCAGACCCGACTTACTATCGAAGTCTTATAGGTGGGTTGAATTATCTAACTCATACTCGTCCGGATATTATGTATTCAGTAAGTGTGTTGTCTAGATACATGCATTCTCCTACTATGCAACACTTGGGTTCTGCAAAAAGAGTGTTGCGTTACATTGCTGGAACTTCTGATTTTGGGCTTTGGTATTCAAATTCAACAAATTATAGCTTGGTCAGATTCAGTGACAACGACTGGGCTGGTAATATTGATGATCAGAAAAGTACCTCTAGGTATGTTTTCAACCTGGGCTCTACAAAAATTTCATGGAGATCGAAGAAGCAGGATGTAGTTGCTTTATCGTCATCTGAAGCAGAATATGTTGCTATAACTTTCGCGGCAAGTCAAGCTGTGTGGTTAAGAAGATTGCTGGTAGACATTGAGCATGAGCAAACAAATGCTACACCAATATTTTGTGACAATAAAGCTACAATTGCAATGACAAAGAATCCTTCCTTTCATAGTCGTACTAAACATATTGATATACGATATCATTATGTTCGAAGTCTTACTGCAAATGGAGAGATAGAGCTGAAGTTTTGTGGCACAAATGAACAACTTGCTAATATTCTGACAAAATCACTCCCTGAGGTCAAGCATAATTATTTTCGGAAGAGACTTGGAGTTTGCAAATTTGAAGCAAGGGGGAGTGTTTAATTAAATGCTTCAAAATATATTTTAGTGTGCATAGTTATCGTATTGGTTTAATAAGTCATAGGTGTCCTAGTTTAGCAGGCAAGTTCATGCCTAGAGTTTAAGATCTTTTTATTTATTTTTTATTCTCATAATGTAATAGCCTATTATAAAAAGGCTTTAGATTCATTGAATAAGAAAGTAAGCAGGTCATTATTTCGTAACCTATCTATATGTATAAATTCATTCTGCTCATTTCTGTTTTTTAACTACTTTGCTCCAATATAATACTCGATCTGACCCGAGCATTATAATAAAATAATACCCGAGTCGGTCAGAAAAACCAGCGTGAGAAAACACACTCAATTTGAATTATTACTGTTATTAAAATCCTTTCAAATACAAAGGTATCTTGCAAGACCATGCCACGCATAAACATGACCGGTTTTTACCTAATGATAACCAAAACATTTTATACCAAAATCATCTGATAATATAATAGTGTCTATAGAAAGTAAACTATAAAATAGCTGAAATGCTTGCATCTCACGTTTGAGCATATTTGGTATGCAACTAAAACCGTACAGGCTCGTAATGGATATTGGATTTCATACAATGACAAGGCTACTGGGGTAACGCCCACCATAGTACCCCTCTAGAAAAATGTACCTAGATCGAACCTATCGATCCCTACCAACACAAGACCGGCCTACCCCTTACTGGATAGTACCGAATATGGTCACCACTAATGGGCCCCGAAACACATACAAATGAAAGATAGTGATGATGATAAATGTCCACTCTAGGTGAGTGATGATCATACCCTAATGGGAGCGACCCACATAGCCTTGCTTCATCTCCCCTGTTTTAGTTATTCCCGGTTGATGAGGCTTGAGGCTACAAATTACCTTAAGAATAGCATTCATTCTTGGAATGCTAACACTGCCTTCCAGGCAACGGTGCAATGATAGCATTCATCCATACAAGTTGTTTTGGGTCTGAACAAACCGAATCTCCAAGATCATCGTCTTCATTGTCTTCACGATATCACAATTCGTAACGCACAAATTGGATCGAGGTGGTTTTTGGATAATTAAATCCGGTCCCGGTCTCTTCGAACGATTAACGAATTTGGCCATATTTGATAGTGGTTATTAAACTATTAAATTACACACATATATAGTCACTAGGCCCATATTTTATTAAATCTTTTCAAAACATTCATTTCAAATATCTTTACAAAGATATATATTCAAATCTCTTCTAGTAGTCTAACATTTGAAAACAATTTAAAATACTTAAATCCAAAATAGGATATTTTTAAATCATATCTTACTTCAACACTTAGTGAAATATTTCCAAATTCGATTTATAATCCATTACTTAGAAAAATATCTCTATATAAACCCTTTCGTCACTAAAATATTTCCAAAACCTTTCATTACAACACTTAGGAAAATATTATAAATCTATTTTTCGAAATAATTTCCAATATCAATACTTACGAAATATTTTATAACTTATCTCCTAAATTCCTGGAATTTTTAATAAATTCCTTTTACAATTTCCAAAACCAATTATACTTATTTAAAATCCCCACTAGTAATTTATGACTTCTTTTATGAATTCAGATTCATTTTTGAAGTTCTCGTATCTAAACATTTTGGATACTTTCTCAAGTTTCCAAAACTCCGTTATAAGATTTTCTCTTATAAAATCACATCCATTAAATACAACCCAATTTACAAATCTTGAGTGTATTTATAAATAACTTCAACCAATTTCCAAAACTCTATATTATAAAATAAGTATTTTAAAAGAATAGTAATAAAATTTCGAACCATTTAAGTAATTATTAAAATATCAAACCCCTTTTAAATAACAACAATAAGTAATTTCTAATTCATTTGTAAATAATACTAATCGATTTACAAAGCTTATTATAAAAAATTAAAATTCACTTCAACCAATATTTAATACTTGAATAATCACTTTCCGAAAATATTTTAATATTAATGAAAGTTTTTAAACTCCATAGTTTAATAAATAAAATCTCTTTTTAAGACAAACCTTAACCTCTTGATAAAAATTTATTTTTTTAAAATTCAACATAACCATTTTTATATCTATAAATCTCTCTCGATTTTTCACAAATCGATTTTCATCTCCCATTTCATAACCATTTTTAAATTCCAAAATAGAATCCATTATTTCTTCCTAAATCGATTTCCATATCTCATCATAAATTCTCACTTTGAATTTATATTTCGGATTTATCAAGTGATAATCATGTCGATATATTCATAAACATCGTTTATAATTTTATAAACTCATTTCAAGTTTATAACCAATTTATATTACCAAAATCCATTTATAAATCGATTTCTATTTAAAATTTCATTGGAAATCTATTTCTCAATAAATCCAATTATAATCTCAAATCTATTTAAACTCGATTTCAACTTCCATTTATAATTTACGACATATTATTAAAATCCGTTGTTCCAAATTCCTTGTATAAATTAATTTCAAAAATATTTATCTGAACCACTTTACAAAATAGTTAAGTGAATTCAAAATCTAATCTTTTATTTAATCCAAACCCATTTCTTATTCAATATCCAATTTCCATATAAATATTTTCATTTCCAAAAATCACCTTTGAATTTCTTTTTAAAATTCAAAATTATTATTTATGGTATTTAAAATACCAAAATTTGGGCCAGTGCTACTATAGCATCCAATAAGTCAAATCATACAACAATCCATAACAGATTATTCAATCACATCATATATCACCATATATGAAACAAATCAATATATTTTCGAGGAATCCAGTTGGATCCCTCCAATCTGTTTTCTTGCATCCATGGATGTTATATAACATAAAATACCAATCCCGCTTTGAGGCAGGATATCGCGGTAATATAGGGTCATCTGTTATTATGCGGGGCGCCTAGTGTCTCATCCGCTCCAATCGGCGAGAAATATACCCAAATACTAATATATATAGTACTATATATAATATAACATTCAACTGATAATAATTTATAAATTCATCCAATCAACCAATAATTAATTTTCAACATTTTAGATTAAAACCAATTATCCAAAATGAGTGAGATTTACTCACATTGATTTTAGTAGTCGCCAAAACGTTTCATTTTTGAATTAAAATTGAACCGACATTCAATTTTAAACCAAAATTCTAACAAGCTCCAAATCCGTCCAAACTAGTTTCAACGCGAAGCTTTCGACGACACGATCCCAACACAATAAACGTCGTTCGAATTCGACCTCGGATGAGCAAGATATACATATTAGAAGTTATCGATAATTTAATTAAAAATCAATATAGCTTTAATTTAATTACAAGATTATCGTCTCCATACCTTCTTCCCCAAATGCACGCCGATACACAGACATGGTCGTGCACTCCTTCCCCATGACGTGGAGCATCACACCATGATCCCAAAATCCGACGATTCCGTCGAACATCTCTCCTCGAGCTCCACCTAGCCGTACCCACCACAATCCGTCTAAAGCTCCCTGTCAAATCGCGATAGAAGCCTATCCTCCCTACTACCGTGAATGTCGCAACCCTCCTCAGGCTGCTGCACTCCCTCATCTTCATTCACGACCTGTCACTCGGCCTTGCTAACTCCAGTCTTGCCTTCAAATCTCCAAATTTCCACTCGAAATCCAAATAAACCCAACCCTAGCTCAAAACTTGTTCACGACATCACTGTTGATCACCCAAATGCATTGTCGCATCTTCCAACACTTGGCCAAGAGCTAGATCCCACTCGAACCGGAATTTTATAGCTTGTTTCATGAATTTTTATTTTGTATTTCAAGTGATTTTGATTTTTAAAGTTTCATTCATTTTTTTTTCATTCAAATTTGAAACTAATATAAGAAGAGGGATGGAAAAAATTAATGGCGGGGTCAGGAACATGTCAATGGCTGATGGAGATGTAAAAGCGGCTGTGTAGTTAAATCGATAAAATATATTATTTAAAATTCAAAATATAAAGATATTTAATTCCGAACCCCGATCGAGGCATGTCGCCTGGCGTTCTTAATGTTATACCCCTATTCCGAAAGCAATGGAACAAGTTTTGAGACCTAATTCGATTGTATGGAGAAGTTAGCTTTTTGAACCCAATTATAATATTTAATTTTCAATATTAATTTCAACGCGTTTCTATCCCGTACGACCAAATGGTAATTCCAAATGCTATGAAATTTGAATTCCAAAATAATACACTATTACGGATCCAATGGAACCAGTTTCGTCGAATTCCAAGACTAGGTCCCAGATCGCTATTTTAACGCGTCGATTAAATCGACTATTTCAAAAATTGACGAAATCACTTGAAATTACAGTTTTAAAAACCTACTAACTTAATTTTAATTCAAATAGAACTTATATCAACATTAGAAATCATTTTGATTCATATTCAACTCAAATTTCAATTATTAACCATTTTCGTATTACGATAAATCACTATATTTGAAATTTAAATTCATTCTATAATTTCAACCAAAATCTTCATATTCAAAAATCAATTTATATTCCAAATCAATATTTAAAGCCATTTAAATATTCAAAATCAAACGACGGAAAATCCAGATCGTTACACAGAAGAATAAAGTCGATTTGGGTGAAGAAGATAATTCGTCGTCATCTTCGAATTTTGGTGAGATTAGATATAGGAAAAAATGGCTTCAATTTGGGTAGAAGACTGATTTGGGATTTGAAGCATAGGAAGAAAGCGGAGAGGAAAATTTCTAAGTAAAAGAAAAAGCGGGAAGTGAAATATTTTGGGCAGCCGCTCAAAATTTTAGCAACCACTATTTTTAATGTCTTTCATTCTTTATGTTTGGATAACAAGTCGTTCGTGAGAAAACTGATCAGTTAAAGTTTGTGTTCTGTCTGATGCGTCAAAGGTGATTCTACGTAATTGCAGTCCGTTATAATCGTTTATCGTCTAAATTCAAATTCAAAACCAAATGAGATATATCATTTTTGAAATGGGGCGCTGCCCCCTTGGATCTCCACGATCTAATCGACCAGTTAAAGTTTGTTATTAATTATAAATTATTAACTATTATAATCTTTTAAGTAATGCTAAATATGTGCAGAAATTTAACGTAAACATACGAGTAAACTACTTTTAAAAAATTTTAAATCTATTTTAGAAAATTTAATGTTTTTTGAAATATGAAATATAAATATTAATTATAATTATTAAATATCAAATACAAAATAACAAATATTACTTGTTAATTATTAATATTAATAACTTATTAATTATTAATTATTAAATATTAGCCTTTATTATTAATTATTTGATATAAATTATTTAATATTAATTATTAATTATTAAATATTGCTTCTTATTGATTAATTATTTGTTATCAATTGTTACTTATTACTTCGTAGTAATAATTGAATATTAATTATTAGGTACTAATTATTATGTGCATATTATTACTTATTACACTACAAGAGAAAGGGTTGTTTCCAACGGCGGGTGGCCGTTGGAGGCCGTTGGAAAGCCGTTGCTCGCCGTTGGAAATACCGTTGGTATACAATTTAACGGCTTCCAACGGCCTCTAACGGCACCAACGGGGTTATACCAACGGCCTCCAACGGCAAGTTTGCCAACGTGGCAAATCCTGTTGACCAAATTGCCGTTGGAATGCGTTGGAATTTGCCGTTGGTAGCCGTTGGAAGTTGGTGACCATTAAGCCGTTGGTAGCCGTTGCTCGCCGTTGGAAATCTAGGTATATTTTTTTGCCCCCAACCAGCAGTACTTGTTTCCAGCCACACACAACCACAATTATATCAAAACAGCTCCATTTCGAGCATATATATATAACAACTATACCAAAACATTTCCAAACATATAGATATAACCAAATCATGCATATTTTTCAACATCAACCAATATCCAAACATAACCAACATCAAAAAATCCACACCAACATTCGCAACCAAACCATCAGAATGTATCAACTCGAAATATACACAGAAACCATCAGAATGTATCAAATTCTCACCAACTCCAAAATATACATGACAATAACAGAACATACCTAAATCACTCCGCACCAGAACCACCAGATGAAGGAGGCTGTCCATACTGTGCGATGAACTCCGCCATACGCCGGTTCATCTCCTCCGTCCTTGCTTCATGCTGCAAATTGCGTTCCCGCATCTCGGCAAGCTCGGCTCGTAGCTGCGCAATCTCTTCCTTATTTTGAGCCTTTTGATATTCTCTTTGCGCTGTCTGAGCCTGTAAACAAATTTAAATTATCAACTACACTAAAAAAATTAGTATTAAAATAATTGCAAATTAACTAATCTATATATATTCGCTAACAAATTGATAAAACAAACTACGGATATGGAAGCGTCTGCCGCGGGTATAAGGATAGTTCAAAATATGAATGGAATACACTAGTATAAGGATATTTACTAACTTAAAATTTAACTTAAAATTATCGATTGACTTCCATATCCGTAGCGTCTGCCGCGGGTCACTGGATCCATGATAGACTCAAAAATGGCGTCCTCCTCATCGGGGGTCAAGTGAGCTCGTCCCGTATCCTCAAGTAAAGCTGTCCGCGCTTCCTGAAACTTTTGCTGTCATGCAAAATATAATTGAATTTAGTTAACGTTATTTCAATTAACTTGTAGGTTTTAGTTACTTATGTTATACTTACATAGGCAGCACGCGCTTTGTCATCGTGGTCCCAAGAGTAAGAAACTGCACCGGAATCATCAACCTGAGTCACGGCATGTGTATGGGTAAACACATCCCAATAACTAACAGCCCCCCCGTTGTCTCTCCTGAAATATACACATATAAATATACATTATTTATATTTTAACAAATTAAAACTTAAAATAATTAACTAATTATCTTATTTAATAATTATACCAAATCTTCCCGGTGATGCTGGAAAGACTTGGAACCACCGTGATGTGTAACGGGGTTCCTGCTCCTATTTGCAGAATTCCTCTCGAACTGCCTCTGCAAATTTAAATTGAAAACAAAAATTGTTTTGACAGTTTTAATTATTTATATATTATTTGCCTCAAACAATTTAAATTAAATATATGATAGATTTACCACAAAATCCTCGTTGCTCAACACAATTTGTTGTATCAAAAACGTAGTTAGAAAACCAAGCAGCAAATTCTTTACCGATATCGTCGTTTGGATGTTGTGATTCGTAAATACTGCAATTATAGAACAAATGTTGCATTATGATTAAAATACATGTGTGCATATTTGTGTATACATATGTGTAGATGATATGCATGTGTAGACGTATGTGTATATATATTACCTAATAAATGGTGCAACTTCGGCACAGTTGAGAAGAATGTACGTGTGTGCTACTTGATAATCTCTATCATCCAACCATACTTCCACACATTTACCAGCAGGCCGACCGGTTTTTTTAAAAATAGATAAAGTCGCTTGACAATCATCTTCATCAATGCCTTCATCATTACGCGTAGCACTTTCAAATGATATGTTCACATGGTCGCTGAAATAGTGAGAGAAAAAAAACGAAGCTTCTTCTTCGATGTACGATTTGCAAATCGAACCTTCAACTCGAGCTTTCTGTCTCACTTTTTTCTTTAGATGATTTAAATACCTAGCAAAAATTATTTACAATTAATTTTTTATACATTTAATTAAACCAATATGTAATAAACTAAATATTAATATACCTTTCAAATGGATACATCCATCCATATTGCACAGGCCCTCGAAGACGTGCTTCAAATGGAAGATGAATAGGTAAATGCTCCATAACGTTGAAAAAACCTGGAGGAAATATTTTTTCCAGTTTGCAAAGCAATATCGGGATTTCTTCCTCAAGTTTACGTAGACGATCAACTTTTAATGTAGTTGAACAAATCTCTTTATAAAACAGACTAAGTTCTGTTACAACAGTCCAAACTTTTACGGGCAACAGTTCTTTAAAAACTACGGGTAACAAATTTTCCATCATAACATGACAATCATGACTTTTCATCCCGCTAAGTTTATTGTTCTTATAGTCAACACATCTACGAAGATTAGAAGATATGCCATTTGGGAATCTTAATCCTTCCATCCATTTTAAAAGTAATTTAACTTGATTATTGTCTAGCTCATAGCAAGCTTTTGGCTTTTTTGTATCATTTGGTTTTATATGAAGCTCAGGACGATTACATATTACTTCGATATTACGTCTTGATTTCAAATCATCTTTCGTCTTCGCTTTAACATTCAAAATTGTATTAAACAGATTATCAAACACGTTTTTCTCATTATGCATCACGTCAATATTATGACGAATCAAGAGATTTTTCCAATAAGGCAATTCCCAAAATATGCTCTGTTTGCACCAGTTATGAATCGATGATTTACCTTGAATTTCAATTTGTTCTTCGGTTTCATGTATCTTTGGATAATCCTTTACAAGTTCATAAATTTCTTCGCTTGACCAAACCGTAGGTGGTCTCAAAGTTTCATGTCTATTAGCTGTAAAGTTTTTTTATCTCTTCGAAAAGGATGATTAATATGAAGAAAACATCGATGACAGTCAAACCACGAAACTTTCTTTCCATGAGGTAAATAAATTGCTCGTGTTTCTTCCATGCAATAAGGACAAGCTAGACGACCGGCCGTACTCCAACCTGAAAGCATTGCATATGCAAGAAAATCGCTGATTGTCCACAATAAAGAAGCACACATCCAAAAGTTCCTTTTTTGGAAAATATCATATGTCTCTACTCCCTCGTACCATAATTTTTTTAATTCATCAATCAATGGTTGTAAATAAACATCGATTCCTTGTGTCGGATCATCGGGACCAGGTACGACAACTGTAAGAAACATATATGGAGTTTTCATACACATCCAAGGAGGTAAATTATACGGTGTGACAATTATAGGCCATGACGAATATTTCGAACCAAATTGAGAGAATGGGGAAAATCCATCCGTACATAAACCAAGTCTAACATTACAAATTTCGGATGCAAAATCAGGATATTTCTGGTCAAAATGCTTCCATGCTTCCCCATCAGCTGGATGTGTTAACGTACCTTCTTCCTGTGTTCTCACACCGTGCCATCTCATATGTTGCGTAGTTACAGAAGATGCATATAACCTTTGAAGTCTAGGAGTAATTGGTAAATAATGCATACGCTTATACGGGACTTCCTTTCCCTTTTTCTTTCTTGGTTTGTATCTTTCCTGATTACATATTTTACAATTTCTAAGGTTGATATCTTCTTTCCAAAACAACATGCAACCCTTTAGACATGTATCTATTTTTTGATATGGTAAACCGAAAGCCGACATCAGTTTTTTTACTTCGTAATGATTTTCGCACATTAGATTATTAGGAGGCATATGTCGTTTCGCAGCTTGTACAACAGCCGTAAATCCAGATCTGTGAGGTTGTATTTAGATTTCATCGCAATGTATTCAGCAGTTACTGATAATTGGGTTCCGCTTGTGCAGCCTTCCCAAGGGGTTTTTTCGCGGCATCTAACAAATCATATATTTTTTTGCCCCAATATTTGGTTCTTCTTCAACATTACCATCGTCATCAGTTAATTGTGGAACAGGAAATATTGAACGTGCAGCATCTTCAACCATATGTTCTACAAGATTTGTCGTACCAATTTCATTACTCACCACCTCCTCATCTTGTACGAGATTAGATGCTAACTGTTCCCCATGACGATCCCAAATTAAATAGTTCGACACGAAACCGAACTAACGCAAATGAACTCTAACCATTTGAGGTATCAAATGATTTAACAGTTTGCATTTACTACATGGACAACGGATTTCTTTGTAGTTTCCGTTATTACGTAAAGCAAAATCCATAAATACGCTAACACCATTATTAAAATGTTCGCTTGTTGAGCCTTCAGTATCGACCGTTCGTTTTTTGTACATCCAACTCCGATCAGTAAAATAATTGTCCATTTACCTACGTATATAATTAAAAAGTACGATATAAATTTGCATTGACATTTTTTATTAAAACAATTTTATAAACAGTCTTCTTGTTTGTGTTATATCTGTTAAAATAATACTTAAAGCTTATTTTGAAATGAACATTATATTCTATTTAAACAATTTTATTAGCGAATTTGATATTAATTGATCATTGACACTTTGTTGATGGGTCATCCTACCTCCCATTACAAATACAATAACGTAATTAAATCGCATAAATCATTTCAATTTAAACGATTCAACAAAATTTCGACAGCACTTCGCTTTAGTTCTCTGAACAGTACACAATTGCGTGTACACAGGGAACATAAAGAGAAGCGCTGCCGAAATTTTGCGAACCGTTTAAACTGAAATGATTTACGAGATTTAATTACGTTATTGTTTTTGTAACTTGTCCAATACAGGGACAAATCCAATAAATACTGTACACAATGAATATAGATGTCCGTTCTTTTAAAAAAACGAATATCCACACAACAATCGTATACAATACTTATCAGACGGGGCCAAAAACAATCTAAGGGTTTAAATTTTAAAATTAGCGATACAAAAGTTTAAATTTTATTTTCATAAAATTTAAACTTTTATATATCAATAAACAATATGTTGAATCAACGCATATATAATTATTTTTTCCTAAAACAAAAAATGAAATCCAGTGTGTGCGCGCAACGTATAAAATAAACAAACATCGTTATACATATAATCGCATCACAAATCACATCCAGTCATGCACAAAATGTATCACGTATATATCGTATCATAACATGTCAAAAGTGAATAATTTATAGGTCAATATCATCACTTTCTACGTACGATTTTACGCAATTAAATCGCTAATATAATAAGAAGTGCGGTTCATGCTTAGGTTAGTAACAATTATTAAGTTTGACACTAATTTAATAATAAACCTAATTTAACAAATCATAGTTAAACATGCAATAATTAGTTTAGTAACAATAATTAAGGTCCAATACACTACACTACGCAATCAATAGCACAATACATACACAAAAATTATCAATTTAACCTAAATTAAAAATTTACCAAAATTAGGGTTTTAGCAAATAATAAATGATTTTGGAGGTTGTGGAGCTTGCAAACGAAGATGGAGATGCTAGAACGTGTAGAAGGGGATAAAATGAGTTTGGAAATGTTTGAGGTGGGGAAAGGGGGAAAAAATTGGAAATTTTCGTGTGTAATTGAAATAAGGAAGAAGGAGCCTGGGCTGCAGGTTAGTCTCGGCTTTCCAACGGCGAGCAACAGCCGCCAACGGTAATATTCCAACGGCTTCCAACGGCACGTGTTTTTTGTTATAAAAAATTCCGGAAAAAAGCTTGCTGTTGGAAGCCGTTGGTCATGGCCGTTGGCGGCTGTTGCCCCCCCCATTGATATATACAGTAATTCTAGTAGTGTTACTTCTTAATTATAAATGAATATTAATTATTAATTATTCGATGGTAATGATTTAATATTAATTATTAATTATATTTATTAATTTTTAAATGTAATTAATAAATATTAACTATAACTTACTAGTTATTAACGATTAATAATAATAAATTATTAAATATAAAAAACAATTATTAATTATATATAATAATTAGTAATTATAAGTTATTTATAATAATAATTGGTTATAATTATGAATCGTTACCTATCAAAGTTTTCATTTATAAATTATATATTATAAACTACCATTTTAAATTATTTAAGAAAGCATTAAATATTTATTATTAATTATAAATTATTGTAATATTTTAAGCAATACTAAATAAATTCAGAAAATTTAACGTAAATCTACTAATAGAACTATTTTAAAAAAGGTTGTAGTTAATTAATATATAGTTGCATAAAACAACGTTTTTACAACCTTTTAAAATTATTGTAAAAAGGGTATTTTTACCGCCTTTTCAAAAAACATAGTAAAATAGTTGTTTATTGCAACTTTTTTACAAGAAACGTTGTAAAAGTCATCTTTTACAAGGTTTTCTGAAAAAACGTCGTAAAAACATATTTTTTACAATCATTTTTCAGAAAACGTTTTAAAATGTGTTTTTTATAACGTTTTAAATGCAAACACTGTAAAATAAACGTTGTAAAAAGATGAATTTGTTGTAGTGATTATTTGAATAAAAAATTAAATAATCGAAATCATATTCAAAACAAACGGTTGACTTCAAAGGTGTAGGGGTCATATTAAATTTTAGAATAGAGGAATTGGTCCCGAAATGGATGAGGTATTGTTAAATAGTGCATTAGTTAACTGTTGCTAATTATCATTTGGCGTTTGATCCGCCGGACGCGTCAGACTCTAATAGATCATTTTCAATAGTTCTCCCCAACAAATCATTATGGTGGGTCGTACCTTTGACTCGTCCGACATGACGTGAGCTTGACGGGATTAAAAAATGGCAACAAACCCACCTTATATATGGATGCAAATCACTTGATGTATGGTCAGATGTACGAAGGTCCCTAAAAGACCATGGAAAATGAGACTATTAGATCACTTGCTGTTATAAGAGCATCTTCAGCGGGACTGAGAGGAAGAAAAATGAAGAAACTCCCCACGCTACAATACTGGCAATTCGTGCATATGAAAAGAAAATAGCAGAGATTTCTTTCAATTTTTTTAAACAACGATACATAAACGGTAATCAGAAAAACTGTTTAGGATACAAATAGATTTCTGAAAGCTGTTTATGTCATAACCGGTTTTCAAAAATCATATTAGGTTATAAACTGTTTTCTTGGAGAAGTAAGAGAGGAATTCATGTTTTTAAATTGTTTCCTCTCTTTTAACACCCCCCCCCCCCCACAGAGATGGTCTAAGCATGTGTATGATCACGAGAAACTTTACATTGGCATTACATTGGCAAATTGAAATAGGAAGAACGGAAAAGCACTGTAAAACGACAAACCATGTAAGTTCGTCGTAATAACAGCAATACAAACATATGTCATAGATCAACGACAAACAACATCGTCGTATTATTCAAACATAAGCAAACACACCCAGACAATTCAGAAATTCGTCCAGTACAACAAATTCTAATACGGACGTTGCCCAACATAATTACCAGGAGGACTGTAGCTGCAGATGATGAAGATAGCACCACTATTACACACCACACGGGCACACCCAATCTTAACGGAAGTAGCCCAAACGACCTGAGTATAATGCCCGCAAACCTTTCCAGTGGCACATGTATTAGTGCTATAAGTGTAGTACTGCTTTTCTGCAGCCCATTTCTGAACTGCATACTGACCAGAGTAACTAGCGCCATAACCCCAGAACAAGTTTTCACCGTAGGGTCCTCCTGAATGGACCAGCTGGCAGTCCCCGATCCTTTGATTTGCATAGTTCTGAGCATACGCTTCCAATGTCGTGTTCCATACCACATTGCCTACACCGACTGCTGTACGTTCCACATTGTGGGCGTCAACATAGTCCTGTGGTGCGTTTTGAGCATTGATGGTAAGACCACACAGCGAGAGAAGTAGGATGGAGATGACAAAGGTTATGGATGCCATTGTGTTTAGGTTATGTGTATTGTTGATTATGTCTTGGTGTATATATAGGTGAAGTTTAGTGGTTTATTTTGTATGTTTAATGATTGCTTGTTGATGTTGATAAAGTGTTTAATGGACTTTGAAGGAAGTTGAATATGGTGCATGGAAGGGTTGATTTGGACATGTTAACGTGGGAAGATGATTTGTATATGGGTGTAGTGTGCTTGATATGTGGAAATTAGCTTTACGTAGGAAAATTTGGGTTCACCACTTGTATTTTTTCTTGATCCGAGGGTGCAATTTGATTTTGTTAATTAGTGCATTGTGGGATATTATAATATGTCTTTGGAATTCTAAAATAAAGGTGGGTAAACTGATAACATCTAACATATGCATCCATTTCGTATGTGCGTGAAAAGAGCTAGAGGGGAAAAAACAACGAAAGCAATGAGGTGAAAAAAGATGAAAAAGGTTTTAATGTATAGAGCTAAAAGTTAGTCAGACTGATGATTTATTTGATATTGTTCTTAGCTCATCACTCTTTTATGTGGAAATTTGGTGACACCTTTTGTCCTCTTTTCTCCCAACAGTGCACGGATATACTTATCGAAACTTTTTTTTTTAATAAAAGTAAACCGGGCCCAGCCCAAATACAATAGGCAGTATAGAAACGGGTAAAACCCGATATCTCAAACAAACACCACAAACCCTAAGATACAATCGCCGACATCAATATTCAAATAATCACTACTCAATCTTCAGAGAAAAAAGAAAAGGAAATGGCGATGCTTTACAATTTATGCTTCGCCTCCTCCCTTCTTAACTCCACTAGTTTCGCCTTTTTTCCAGTATGAAAGACCTTCGTTAAATTTACCTTTCATGCCTTCCATTTCTTCAATTGTAAAGAAACTTTTCTGATATTGATTAATCCATGGGAAATTAGCAGATCTGTAGTCAATACGACTCAGATCTGTTGATTCCTCCCTTTGGGAAACAACACGAACTCGATTTGTTGCAGCTAGAGCTCTGTTTGACGTTCTATCAGAAGTAAACTCTTGTACCAGTTGCTTACTAAGATTAATAGGTCTGTAGTCAATACGACTCAGATCTGTTGATTCTACCCTTTGGGAAGCAGCACGATCTCGGCTTGAGGCAAAAAGAACTCTGTTAGAGACACTATCGGAAGTATACTCTTCAGATGAATGATTACTCGCCCTAATACTCTTTGGAATGGCTAAGAGTTGTTCCAGATGCTTACTTCCTGCTTCTATACTCCAGTCTTCAGCTAAATTTGCGAACTTGGTTTGATCTTTCACTTTTTTCTTTGATTTGTGAAGCTGGATCTTACTGTCTGTTTCAATAATAAGCCATTTCTGCTCTTTACTGCTACTAACTTTATTATGAGTACGAGCATTTCTTTCTCTCCAAATATGATAGACCGCAGTAGTAATATAGATGTGAGCTAGATCTCGATCCATTGATTTTCCTTTGAACTTGATATTTATAAGCTGAATAATTTGCTTAAGATCTAATTAATCATTGTTTTGAATATCCAGTTTTGCTTTAATATGTTTCCAGATAAACTGTGAATAGCTGCATTCAAAAAATAAATGATTAGAGCTCTCATTTTCTAGATTGCATAAGGAACAAAGTGAATTAGAGCTATTACACCATTTATTTATTTTGTCCCAATTTGGTAGTTTATTATGAAAGGCAAAGAAAGTACAGTATGCCATCTTGGGGCTGTTCACCTTATTCCAAATGCAATCATACCAATCAACCTTGGTGACTTTATTTCTAATAGCATTCCATGTGTTTTTAAAGGAAAACTTTCCTTTGTTGTTTGCTTTCCATATCCAGTAGTCACTATCTGCATTGCAATCAAGGTGAATTTTACATATTTCATCTTTGTGTGGGTTAGTAATTGGTTGAATTTGAGGTTGCCATTGATTGTTAATAATAATAGATGACACTGTTGCATTAGAATCGCCAAATATAACTAAATTACTCCAACCAATTTTATTAACAAAGGAGTCATTATTGAACCAAGGGTCAAACTATAAGCTGGTTTCAGCACCTGATTTAAAATTTCTTTCCAAAAGAAACTTACCAATATTTCTGCAATTTAAAATTTGTTTCCAAGTATTAGACTGATTGCTGTTTGGAATAATATTCCAAAAATTACCCTTCCTGAGATACTTAGCCTTCATCCATCTTGCCCAAAGCGAGTCTGCACTAAGAAATCTCCAAAGTAATTTTAGATGACAAGTTAGACTAAGGTCCTTCATATTTCTAATGCCAAACCCACCTTCATTCTTTGGTTTACAGACAGTATCCCAATTAACTTTATGATATTTACCTCTCCATAAAAAATTAGCACATCTGCTTTCTAATTTTTTAATAGAAGCTGTAGGAATATGAAAAGTTTGTAACCAGTATAAGATTATTGCATAAACCACAGTTTTAATTAATTCTATTCTTCCTGCAATAGAAAGAAGTTTACTAGACCAGGTTACCATTCTTTCTTGTATTTTATCCAGTAATATAGAACAGTCTGAATCGTTTATTTGATTTACTGATAAAGGCAATCCCAAATATTTTATAGGAAGATTACCTTCAGTAATTTTTAAAACATTTAGAATATCATTTTTATAACTGCTATATTTACTAAAGTATGCTTTACTTTTGTCTATGTTAATTTGCAACCCTGCATATTTGTTCAAAGTGTCAAAAACATTTTTAATGGATACTGCATTTTTTTTATTTGCCTTGATAAAAACCATAAGATCATCAGCATAAATAAGGTGGTTAATACAAGGTTGGACTCTATTTATGGGATTAATATTCCTTTTAATAGCTTCTATTTCCATTAGTACAGAAAAATATTCCATAATCATTGTAAATAGATAAGGTGATAGAGGGTCACCTTGTCTAATACCCCTATTACTTTTGATGAAACCTTCTGATTTACCTTGAATAAGTATAGAGAAGGTACGGGTGTTAATACATTCCATGATCAAGTCACAGAATTTACTGGGAAATCCCATACATTTTATTATATGATAAATAAAATGCCTATTCACTTTATCATAAGCTTTCTGTAAATCAATTTTTAAGCACACATTATCATCTTTTTTAGTATTGAATTTTCTCACCATCTCATGTGCTAGCATAGAATTTTCTGATATTAATCTACCAGGCACAAAAGCACTCTGGTTTTCAGAGATGATGAAAGGCAGAAATTTTTTAATTCTATTGCTTAAAACAGTAGAAATGATTTTGTAAATAAAATTGCAACAAGATATTGGTCTATAGTCTCCAATATTAGAAGGATTTTTCTTTTTAGGAATTAGAGTAATAAATGTGTGATTAATACTTTTAAGAATTTTACCTTTATCCATAAATTCATTTGTGACTTCATAAATTTGACTCTTAATATTATCCTATTGATTTTTGTAAAACTTTGCATTAAACCCATCAGGGCCTGGACTTTTATTATCACCAACATTAAAAATAATATGTTTTATTTCCTCTAATGAAATAGGAGCAAGTAAAATATCTGAAGCATTATCTTTCAAAATGTTCTTGCAAATAATATGAGGAAATTTTGTTTCAACATTCTCATTAAAGTATAATTTCTCATAGTACTCAACAGCTTCATTAACAATATTGACATAAGCATTGGAAAGGTTACCTGTATTATCTATGATGTTACCAATATTATTAATATGCTTTCTATTAATCATTTTAGCATAAAAGAATTTTGTGCAATCATCACCAAGAGTTAGCCAGTCTACCTTCGCTTTTTGCTTAGCATTAACTGCATTTTTGTAAATGTCAGTAGATAAATTTTTCTGATTATTAAAAAAATTGCTGGCTATACCCATATCTCCTGGATTATCATCTGCAAGTTTTTGTAAGATTATTCCTTCCTTTTTTAAATAATACAGGTTATTATTATTTAAATAATTATTCTTATTCCAATTTTTAATATTGAATTTAATATTTTTCAAAAGCATACTAAATTGAAATTGTTTAGTACCATTGCAGGAATAAATTAAACTATTATCCATCAAACTTTTAAAATCCTCTTTTAAAACCCAACTATTTTTAAATCTAAAAGGAGATACTTTTTTATTTAAATTCTCAATGTTAAACAGATTTATAATTAAAGGAGTATGATCACTAGAATTTTGTTCTAGAGTTGAACATATAAAATCAGAGAAAACATTAGAAAATTCTTTATTGATTAAAATTCTATCTAACTTACAATGTATATTCTTAGCCAATCCAGACTTCCATGTATACTTATTCCCACTAATAATTGGTTCCATAAGACCAGTGTTTAAGAGAAAATTATTTACCCTATCAAACTTACTTTGAGGAATTTTACTTTCTCCAAATTTCTCTGAAACATGGAAAACAGTATTAGAATCACCCAAGATAATCCAGGAAAAATTATACTTTGAATTCAAATCTGTCAGTTTATACCATAATTCATTTCTTTCATTTTCAAAATTACTACCATAAACACTAGTAACTTGAATCAGAAATCCACTAATATTTTTAAACTGACAATCTATAAATTGCTTGTTTTTATTAATATTTATGTTTGTCCAGATATTAGAGTCCCATATAACAATGATTCTTCCTTTACAGTCACAATCATTATTATTTGTAGATTTCCAATTACCAGACAGCTTAAGACAAAATTTATCATAATTTTCATCATTTAGTTTGTTTTCTATAAGAGCAATAATGGTAGGTTTATAAATGTTAATCATATATAAGATATCAGACTGTTTAGCAGGGGAATTCAGACCCCTGACATTCTAGGCAAATATATATATATATATATATATATATATATAATAAAAGGAAATTTAAATGGTACCTGATAGTGTAGTGCCCTTACCTCTCCTCTTATTATCTACACTCTTAGCTTTTAGTCTTGTAGACATCTCATCCCAATCTGGATTGATTGAAATGTATTTTTGTTTGAAAGCTTTCTTCTCTTTATTTCCCTTAAACTTACCAGTAGCTTTTGGTTTTGGAATGTGAAGATTAGATATATCAAACTGGTCAGCAGCCACAGCCATTACTGATTCATTTTCTTCCTTTTTTTCTGATACAGGAACCTTAATCAGAGAGATATCCAAATTAACTGTGCGAGGCATGGCTGAGTTACTGGGCTCTGCTATTGCAGCTTGCTTAGGGGGAGAGACCTTTTTGCGAGGCAATGTTGAGTTGATGCATACCCTGTCCTCAACTTCTACAGCAAAATCTGAAGGAGACTCCTCCTGCATTCGACTGATCCCAGTCTGGCTATTATCTTAATGCAAGATATTATGTATTTTTGTACCATCATTCTCTGTAACTAAACATGGCTCTGAGACAGGAGGGGTTTCAGAGCTAAAGACCTTATTAATAATACTACCCTCCTCTGTATTGTGCTGATTCGAAACAGTTGAACTTTTATCAAAATCTTTAAACTGATGAACTTCCATAGCTGTGATCTGATCATCTTGATCGGTGAGCGCCTTAGGATTATTTTTTTGATCAGAAATAATACGATCTTGGTTGATTCGATCATTGTCTTTTCGCCTTCTTGACTGGTTTGTTATTTCTTTATTGAGATTTGGTTCTTGAATTTCGACTGAACTATTCTCTTGAAAATTGTCTCTATTTTGATTACTAGTTTTGGGTATCCACATCTGCTTTGGGTTGCACTGCTCTCTAGTGTGACCGAAACATTTACAGATATTACATTTCGGTGGAACCCATTCATATTCCACTTTTTGTATAATGTTTTCACCATTATAGAGAGTGATATTGATCTCCTTTGGAAGTTCATCAGTCATAGATACTTCCACAAGAAGGCGAGCGTAATTCAATCTCGTCTTTAAGGTAGTAGTTGCGTCCATTTTAATGGGTTTTCCTATAATACTTGCCATGACACTGAAGGCTTCCTTGTCCCATAACTTCAGATTAACATAGGGTAATTTTACCCAAATCATCATAGACGTTAACAAGTCTGTGTCCATTTTTAGAGAGTCGGACCACTTTCTCACTATGATGAGTTTGCCATTGTAAAAATAAGGTCCGTTTTTTAAAACTGAAGAGCAATCTTGGGATTCTTTGAATTTTACTAGAAAGAATCCGTTCTCTCTAGTAAAAATTTCAAATTCACCAATCGAATTCCAAACTCTTTGAATATATGATTTAAAAAACATGTAGTATGGTTTGGTACCCACTACATACACAAGAACAGAATTATTCCATGATTCAGTTGCCCTTTTACATACCTCTTCCTTTACCAAACCATACTTCTTGTTATTAATCTTAATTGGTGCAATATGCTCTAGATTGCAATCTTCATCATTGGGTTCTTGTGGTTCTTGAGGCTGATCAGCAACAATATCAGCCCAAGATTTCCGGCCTTGCTCTCTGTTCAGTGAGATGGCTATCGGTTTTCTCTGTGTTGACAACATTTTGCCTTTCTTTGCGATCCAGGTGGCTATATTCTGACCATCTCTGCCTTTCCGGTTGTCATTTTGGAGAACTGGTAGCAACTCCTGTGCTTTCTTGGCCTCATTCCTCCTTTGTTGTTTGGATTGGACCAATTTGAATCCATCTTTATCTATGTTGATAACTCTTGATGGCTTGCTGATGTGAGAAGCCTCAGGTGGTCTGATTAGGGAGGAGAAATTAGAGAGAATTGAAGAATTTTAGTGAGGGGATTGATTTTCCCTCATGGCTGAAAGGAAACCCTAGATTTTAAATTTTACAATAACCAAACAATTAACCTGGTTGTGTATATCAGAGCTATCACAAACAATATTTTCAGTCAAAACCACTCTCTTGCCAAATATCACATACTTATCGAAACTGATACTATCAAATAGCGTGGTCAAATCTTAATTGGTCAGGGAATTAAAAGCGCTGACTGATACTATCAAACAGCGCTTTTAATTCCCTGACCAATCAAGATTTGACCACGAATAATCTTTGATTTTGAAAAACTATGATCTAGAAAATTAATTAACATTATACGTGCATCGACCAGTGGTCTAACCTCAAAACTCTAAAAACCTTCAAATCAACCTCTATGAATTATAATGTTGGGATATTAACTTGATTTTGGATCTTTGTTTTTTATTTTAATTATCTGATGTAATAAACCTAAATCTTATAAATATGTTCTACAGAAGTTTTATCTAGAATTTTTTTCTAGATAAATCTTTAGAAATGTGTACAAATAAAAACAAGTTTAGTACTAATTCTAGAAGATAATTACAATCTTTTTTAGATTGAAGTTGTGTTGAAAAAAATCCTAATCATTGTTTGAATGGTGCCACCAGTATAAATAAGTGTGAAATCTTTGTGTTTGAAGCAAGAAGAAAAAGAAAGAAAAAAATTCAATAATAAAAAAGTCTCTTTCATACACTCTATCCATATTTCTCATAAAATTTTCAACAAAGTTGTATAAGAGCTTGAAAATTCTCTTAAAAAGGTAGTGAATAGCGGCGTTCCATTTTAAGTCTCAATGCTCACCAAGATCAATTATGATAATTGGAGCTTAAGATTGATGACTTCTCTTAGAGCAAATGACATGCGGGAGATAGTCAAGAAAGGTTACACCGAATAAGAGAATGAAGATAGTCTATCTCAAACTCAAAGTGATGGTTTGAGAAACCCAAGAAAGGGAGACAAGAAGGCTCTCTGTCTAATCTACATGGATTATATGAAGATACTTTTGAGAAGATTTTAGGAGCAAAGTCGGATAAAGAAGCATGAGAGAAGTTTCAAACATCATAAAAGGAGTCGATTATGTCAAAAAGGTACATCTTCAAACTTTAAGAAGAGAGTTTGAAACTTTGCATATGAAAGAAGGTGAACCTGTCTCTGATTACTTCTCAAGAGTTTTAATTGTTACTAATAACCTAAAATGAAATAGTGAAGTTAGAAGATGTAAGGATTATGGAGAAGATTCTTTGATCATTAGATCCAAAGTTCAGACATATCATCATCATCATTGAAGAGACAAAAAATTTGGAGGCTATGGCGATAAGGGAACTTCTCAACTCATTGCAAGCTTATGAAGAAGAGAAAAGGAAGCAAGAGACCGTGAAGCAGGTACTTAGAACATAGATTGATTCAAAAAAGGAAGAAAGCAATCGAAACCAACAAAGATGAGGTTATGGTCAACAATGAGGATGTGGTCATGGATATGGACACGGACGGGGTTAGAGGTCCAATAACAAAAACAACAATAATAACAATCAAAGAGGAGAAAGTTCAACAAGAGGTTTTGAGAGAGGAAATTCAAAATCAAGGAGTAACAAGTCATGCATCAAATGCTACAATTGTGAAAATTTTGAACATTATGCTTCTGAATATGGAGCTATAAGCAACAATATAGTTGAATAGAAGGCCAATTACGTTGAAGAAAAAGGTCGAGAAGATGATACCTTACTACTGGCTTACAAGGAAAATAAAAGTGGTGAGCATAATCAAAGGTACCTGGATAATGTTGCAAGCAAATATATGTGGAGAAGAATAAGCATACTTGGGAGCTTGATGAATCAGCAAAGGGTAATATGCCATTTGGAGATGAATCTAAAGTAGCGGTGAAAAGTAAAGGAAATGTTCTTATTCGATTGAAGAATGGAGAGCACCAATTCATTTCCAATGTTTAATATGTGCTACATGCAGTGCAATATCTTAAGCCTAGGAAAACACTTAGAGAAAGGTTATTATTTTCGATCAAAAGATAATAACCTTTCTATAAGAGACAATACACGTAACATCATTGGTAAGGTGCCAATGTCAAGAAATAGAATGCTCGTGCTGAACATTCTAAATGATGTCACAATGTCTTAAGATGTGTTACAAAGATGCCTCTTGGCTTTGGCATCTGTGATTTGGGCACCTTAATTTCAAGGGATTAGTGTTGCTCTCCAAGAAGGAAATGGAAAGAGGGTTACCTTGCATTAGCTATCCTAATCAAATATGTGAAGGATGTCTACTTGTAAAGCAAAATGAGCATTCCAAAGGAGTCATACTCAAGAGCTAAAAAACAAAACCATTAGAACTCATACATATGGATGTGTGCGGTCCGATCAAGCCAAGATCTCTTAGTAAGAGTAACTATTTCCTTCTTTTCATTAATGATTTTTCAAGAAAAATTTAGGTGTATTTTTTAAAGGAGAAATCGGAGTTGTTTGAGAACTTCAAGAAGTTTAAAACCCATGCTGAGAAGGAAAGTGGCCTTTTGATCAAATCTATGAGATCTGACAAAGGAGGAGAGTTCACATCAAAATAATTCCATAAGTATTATGAAGATAATGGAATTTGATGACTGCTGATGGTGCCTAGATCCCCTCAAATCAAAAAGGAGTAGCAGAAATGAAGAATATGACAATCCTTGAGATGGCAAGGTGCATACTCAAAAATAAGAGCCTGCCAAAGGAGTTTTGGACAGAAGCAATTGCATGTGTGTTGTATCTATCAAACTGATCTCCAATAAGAGGTGTATTAGGGAAAACACAGCAAGAAGTATGGAGTGGAAGGAAGCCCGACATTTTTCATCTAAGAGTCTTTGGAAGCATAGCTTACGTACATGTATCGGATGAGAAGTGAATCAAGTTAGATGAAAAAGTGAGAAGTACATCTTCATTGGTTACAACACCAAATCCAGGCTACAAACTTTACAATCCTAATAAGGGAAAGACAATCATTAGTCGAGATGTCATGTTCGATGAAGAAGGAGAATGAGATTGGAGATCGTATAACGAAGACTATAACTTCTTTCCACATTTTGAAAAAGACGACATGCAACAACCAAGGATGGAACAATTAAGAGAGGAGCCTACTTTCCCACCAGCTTCACTAGCTGTGAGTTGTCGAGAAGACAAAAGCTCAAGTGAAAGGTCTCCATGGTTTAGAGACCTTTAAGAAATTTACGAAGTAATCGAAAATCAAGACAATATTGCTCTTTTTTCTATTTGCAGATTGTGAGCACATGAACTTCCAAGAAACTTTGCAAAAGAAGAGTTAGAGAATTGCTATGTATGAAGAGATAAAGGCGATCATGAAGATCGATATATGTGAGTTAGCTTCACTTCTAAAAAGGCATAAGGCAATCAATGTTAAGTGGCTATATAAAGCAAAGAAGAACGTCAAGCGAGAAGTTGTAAGATACAAGGCAAGATTGGTAGCAAAAGGCTACAGTCAAAGAGCCGACATTGACTATGGTGAGGTATTTACTCCAATCGCTCGACATTTTCATTGGTATCTCAAAACATTTTGAAGATACATCAAATGGATGTGAAATACGTTTTCCTAAATGGAGTTCTTGAAGAAGAAGTTTACATCAAGCAGCCACAAGGTTATGAAATCAAGAGAGAAGAAGAAAATGTCTTAAAGCTAAAGAAGGCACTTTATGGGTTGAAACAAGACCCAAGAGCTTGGAATGCTTGAATTGATAAGTACTTCCAAGAGATAAACTTCATCAAGTGTCCCTATGAGCATGCAATTTATATCAAAATCCAAAACGGTGATACGTTGATTATATGCTTATATGTAGATGACTTGATCTTCACAGGTAGCAATCCAAGCATATTAAATGAGTTTTAAAAAGAGATGAAAAAGGAGTTCGAGATGATCAATATTAGGCTTATGTCTTATTAACTTGGTATTGAAGTAAACTAAGAAGACAAAGACATTATAATCACTCAAGAAGGCTTGCTAAAGAAGCGCTGAAGAAGTTCAAGATGGACGACTCTTACCCCATCCATATGCCATTGGAATATGGAATCAAGTTGTCAATCACGAGGAAGGAGAATAAGTGGACCCAACACTCTTTAAGAGCTTGGTTGGAAGCTTGTAATATTTAACATGCACAAGACCCGACATCCTATACGTGGTAGGAGTTTTCAGTCGATACATGTTGAATCCAACAACAACTCATTTGAAGCCGGCAAAGAGAATTCTTCGCTATGTCAAAGCGACATAAACTTTGGTTTGTACTACTTTGTTTCCGATAATTACAAGCTTGTCAAATATAGCAATAGCGATTGGAGTGGATATGTAGATTACTCAACAAGCACAAGTGCCTTCATGTCCTACATGGGAGACACAGTCTTCACCTGGATGTCGAAGAAGCAGTCAATTGTCACTCTTTTCACATGCGAAGCAGAGTATATAGCTGCTACTTCATGTTTTTGCCATGCAATTTAGTTATGAAAGCTGATAAGGGAGTTGAATTTGCCATAAGAGGAGCCAACAAAGGTTTTCGTGGACAACAAGTATGCAATTACTTTGGCCAAGAACCCAGTCTTCCATGATCAAATCAAGCACATAGATATATGCTATCACTATATTAGAGAGTGTGCTACTAAAATGGATGTGAAACTAGAGTATGTGAAGATGCATGATCAGGTAGCTGATATCTTTACCAAGCCTCTCAAGCATGAAGATTTTGTCAAGTTGAGGATTTACTTGGAGTAGCAAAATCAAGTTTAAAAGGGGTGTTGAAATATTAACTTGATTTTGGATCTTTGTTTTTGGTCATAATTATCAGATGTAACAAGCCCAAATCTTAGAAATATATTCTAGATACTAGAAAGCTCTTTCTAGATAAGTCTTTAAAATTGTGTAGAAATAAAGGTAAGTTTAGTAATGTGGAGAAAATTGTAGAAGTTAATTATAACCTTTAGATTGAAGTTGTGTTCGCAAAAACCTAACCATTGTTTGGATGATGCTACTAGTATAAATAAGGATGAAGTCTTCACTATAAAAGAGACGGGAGGTCATTCGAAGCATCAAAGAGGAAGTTATGCTAATAAGGAAAGTAATCACGTTTGTTTATTATTTTTAATATGGAAATGCATAAATTATTGGATTGTATTTGCATGATATGGTAAGGAAATAAATACAAGCATGCATTATGGAATAAAATATATGTAAAAGGTTATGCATAATATTTCTTTCTCAGTAAACGTATTGCTTTGGGATTGTTTATTTCCATCTTTTCTAATTAAAGGAATGAGTGAATTACTTGCTATGTTTGCACTATTTGTTACCATTGTAAATTTCCTCCATTATCTTCTTACCATATCTTAGCAATTTAATCAACGACTCACATGAATTTACACTGGCTATATATTGAGGGTGGACTTTATTGTAAACCTATCCTGGCATTCAACCAGTGATCCCCTAATGGAGTGTCTCTTCTTGTTAACCATAACTTAGGGCTTTTGTATGTAAACTCTTATATTGTAATCTCTTATAACTCTTTCATGTATAATAAAATCTCTCTCTTTTGGACTAGATGACACTATCTTGATGATAGTGAAACCAATATAAATATTGTGCCTCTCTTTTTTCTTCTTTATAGTTATTTACTATTTATTTGGAGTAGAGTAATTGTTGCTAGATTGAGTGATGTTCAAATTAGCGAACCTAGATCTTGTTTATTGTTTTTCAGCATTTGTGCAATTTTTGCACTACAAATTGGTATCAGAGAAAGGTCATCACAAAATTTAGAGTAATTTTGGATTTGAAAAATTATTGAGATGCCAGATATGATTTCTTGTACCTTTGGATGGAAAAATTTGGGATATTTAGAAGTCTAGGATGGAAGATGTTTTGTACCTCAATGATCTTCATTATCCGATTAATGGAGATGTGAAGAAGCCCTCTGCGGTAGAGGAGGGAAAATGTAAGAAGATGGATAAGAAGGCAATTGCGTTGATTCATCGTTATCTTGATGATTCAGTCTTCCATCATGTGGCTAGTTGTGAATCTGTGAAGGCTTTGTGGGACAAGTTGGTATATTTATATGAGTTGAAGAGTGCTACAAATAAGGCTTTTCTTGTTCGAAAGTTGTTTCAACTGAGATTAGATGGAGAGAAGTCTATTGCATAGTATTTGAACAAATTTCAAGATGTAATGAATCAATTGGTAAATATGAATGTCAAATTTGATGATGAGTTACCGGCTCTTTTATTGATGAGTTCGCTTTCAGAAAGTTGGGAAACTTTGGTGGTTTCATTGAGTATTCCAATGCTAATGGAACTATCTCACTGGAAACTGTTTGAAGTAGTCTTTTGAATGAAGAGCTTAGAAGAAAAGGCTCACGTATGAAACTAGTTCAAGATGAGACTATGGTAGCAAGGGACTCGATGAAAGATACAAATCCGAAGAAGAAAGTCGCTAATGGTAAAGGTATATCAAGAAGCATCATTTGTTATTATTGTTATAAAAAGGGTCATATGCGCAATAGCTGCGAAGCGTATAAAAGGGATCAAAAGAAGGCTATACATAGTGACAATGATAGTGATACACGGGCAGGCATAGCTGAAGGTAGCGATAATGAGTGATGTCTTCATTAGTGAGGAGAAGACTTGGAAGATGGATTCAGGAGCCAATTTTCACATTTGTAGAGATGTGAATTATTTCTCTTCTTATGAGAAGAGTGTTGGCTAGGTAGCCAATGGAGAAGAGCTACCGATTTAGGGTATTGGATCTATCCGGTTTCGTATGCATGATGGTGTGGTTAGAGAAGTATCTAGAGTGAGACTTGTACCTACTTGATTGCATAATCTTATTTCTCTCGGTCAGTTGGATCGACATGGTTGCACTTATGAGACCGGAGGTAGAATTTTGAGAGTGAAGAAGGGTGCTCTTGTAGGGGTGCGAGGAGTATTGAAAGAAGTAAACCTTTATAGTTTGGTTGGTCATGTAGTCGACTATGGGAAGTGAGTGACAGTTGGAGAGCCTAGTCGACAGTTAGGTGGAGAGGTTAACGTGTTCGCTGCTTATGATAATAGTCGTACCCCCAGAGGCAGGTCTGTAGGTGTTTCATCAAGAGAGTATTCCTTGACTGCATTTGCATTGTAGGCCTAACGAAGCAGACCTTTGTAGGCAGTTAGAAGGGCTTGGTGTTCGGAGTAGGGTATTCGTATGTCTAATACTTGCAAGTAAGTTTAAGGATAGTCGCATGCGGATATCGGCCAGTATCAAGACCAAGAGCGATTTCGGGAAAGACTAGAGTTAAACCAACATGCCAATGATTCTTTCACTATCGAGACATTGGATGAGGGGCACCGCCATTTTTGGATGTTAGATTATTTGCAGTAGGGCACGACCACTTAACTCTTTAGAAGCCTTTCGGTTAGTTCAGAGGTGGCTGCGTGGGGCTATAGCCACGATGAAAAAGAGACAGACCAACTAGAATATCTGTATTATAGGCCTAACGAAGCAGTCCTTTATAGATATAGAAAATCCCCGATTGAATTCCGTACAAGGTAGACCTTGTTGGCGGGATTTAGATAGTAGACAGAACGATTACGTAGTCCTCAATGTACACACTGGGTGGTACATTGTGGATGTCCGAGGACTGGCATAAACTAGTGCGGATGCGATTTACGTTTTCATAGTAAGTAGTGGAGCATCTGTATTGTAGGCCTTATGAAGCAGTCCTTTACAGATGTAGCTATGTAACGCTCACGGAGCAAGATGATGGAGTATCTGTATTGTAGGCCTTACGAAGCAGTCCTTTACAGATATAGCTAGGGAGCAAGACGATGGAGCATCTATATTGTAGGTCTTACGAAGCAGTCCTTTACAGATGTAGTTACGGAACGCTCTCGAAGCAAGATGATGGATCCCTTTTCGAGGAGGATACGGAAGGTACCATGGGTGGTACCTAGGACCAATATGGTAATTGGGCATATAGCTACATATATGTATATATTAGTTATTAGGTTTTAATCTACTATGGAGTAGATGGGCATGGTTCACGAACAGAGGCGAGAGTATTGTAACCTAATGAACCTAATATCAGAGTAAATGGAAATAAAACGATATATGTAGAATTAAACCCAGAAGTATATAATTTATTCATTCACCAGAACTTTAGTTCTGACCCCCTTCTCATAACATCCTATAGGTTAGGTAGATGGCAGAGACTTCCCAGCTTAAAGACACTTGTTTAGAAAGTGTTATTATATTAGTGAGTATTTGCTTACTATTATATTTTAGTCAATTCCGCTGTGAGATATTTAATTGAGCTCTGATATATTTGTCTTTGCCTATTTGCAGAATACCAGATTCCCAACTCGGGTTTTAGAGGGCTTGGGTATTAGCATTTTTGCGAAAAATCCGGACCCATTGGAATTCAAGTTGTTACATTTGGTATCAGAGCCTAGGTTTAGGATTCCTAGGTAGATAGTGAGTGAACGTATTTGTATATTTGAATAAAATATAAATATATTATGTACTAAAATCCAAATAGTCCGCAACCATAGATTTTAACATATGGAAAGTTTTTAGAAGTATATTTGTGCATAGTTTGCTAGTTTGGCTTGGGATGACCTAAGTATGTAGAGCCCTATGTTATTACCGATTTATAGCATACAAATAAGCCATGTTTTGTGAGAAAATTTGTATTAATATGTTTTAGGAAGTAGGGAAGTTCCTTTGGGATAGTAGGGAGAGTGTTTATTTCGGGAAGAATAAGAGGTTTTAGTATGAAGAAAATCCACTTTATGTCTAACCCAATAAAAATGAAACTTTTGAATTAAAAAAGTTGAAAAATATAATTGTTAATATATTTGAGGAAGTAAATATGGGTTTTTGAAAAAATAAGTGGTATGAAATTTAAATTGGTTTTTGTATGATGTAAATTTTGTTAAAAGTGAAATTCTTTTTGAAGAATTATTGAGCATGTATAGCTCGCTAGTTTCTTTGTAGGTAAACAATGATTTTAAATATAAAAACTTAGAGTGTGTTAAGTATCGAAAATGTAGGTTACAACATTTATTGTTGTAATAAATGTTTTCAGTAAAAATAAAGGAAGCATAGACTATGACACTATTGTAATAGTAGGTGACTACCAAAGTAAATGTTTTTACATAGCATACGAGATTTATTAATATTTATTTTAATTGAATCCATATATTAGTATTTTTTGGTTGTAGTAACGGTGTTTTACGCAACATCTGTTTTGACCCAAATGGGTTTTGAAGATAATTTCTAAAGTGGTTTGTATGTACACTTATTATTTAAATAAGCACAAGAAAATATTTTCTAGTTATAAATAAGTTTTAAAAATGAGTTCTTTTGAAAAATAATGTACAATAAATTAATGAGTTTAGTAGGAAATATCTTATGTAAGTAAATATACAGTAAACATACCTTATTCTATTGGAATGAAATGAATAATGATATAATTTTCTATGAATCACAAATAAAGATGCTTTGTGGAAGTTATAAGGAATACGTGAAAGGGATGTACAAGGTATGGAAAGCACCATATTTTGTATTGCCTATTTCGTTAAAATATAAAATAAATTCCTTATAATTTCACATAAACATGAAATTCTCCTTTAAAGGATTCATAGAAGGTTTTAGCGTTAATGGTTTCTCATAAGAGAAAGTAAGTACAATACATTAAGGTATAAAACCATTAAGTGTAGTAAGTTAGTAACTCCTTCAAGGTTAAGTAATTGGAAGAGTAGGAAAGTTAAGAGATTTTTGATAAAATAATTGTTCTTATTTACCCCAGTTTTAGTAAATTTGAAAATCTATATAAAAAAGGATATTTTAAAAACATGCGAGGACAATTTTTTTATGGTCAAGAAAAAATAAAAATGTTTTAAGAACAAGCAAGACATGTTAAAAAAAAGATGGTTTGGTGGAAAAGTAAATAAGTTTTTAAAAAGAAAAAATTTAGAAGTTTTAATTTTTGAAAAAATATTAATAAATACCTAACCAAATCAGACTTTTAAATATGGAGTAGATAGGAATCATTTCCTAGGTGTAACGGAAAAAGTATAAGGTTATAGCAGTAATTACTCTTAGTAATAATAAAAGTTCCCGTAAGGTGTATAGGACACTCATGAAAACCTAGAAATGTTGCTTCATTTGTGCAGTCTATAGAAGAATAGTGAAATGATATTAGTAAGATGATAAGACACACGTGGTTGGGATAGGTAGACTTTAGTTGGGGAAAAATGAAAGGTAAAGAGAAAATTTCCCCAAGCTTAGTTGCCTTTTTAGATAGAGACTGCATAGATTGAAACCCTTATCCATTGCAGTAAATGAGACTTAGTTATTCCTTTTTGAGCATGGAATAGAAGAGATGAATAGATCTTATTCGTCATGAATAATACAGCGTAAGTTGGTAACAAGTAATATGAGGCAGGAGGAGCATATGAGTTACTTGGATTCCTAGAGTGGGACCTTTTTGTGTCAAAGTGGACATGGTCCTAGACTTCCTTGCCCTAGATGATAGCTATGTCTAGTTGCTGTAAAAAAAAGAGAGAGTAAAAGCAGAATAAGATAACTAAAAGGAAAATAACAAATTTAAAGAAAGTGATAGAAACGTCAACAGAAAAATTTAAAAAGAGATATTTTCTTATGTAAACTGTGCTTGGGGAAGTAAATAATTTTTTTTATAATAGTAGCCTAAATCCCAAGTACGGAGGAAGATGTGCACAAAAGAAAATCGGAGAAATATGAAGTTTTTCCGTTTTCCACCTTCTTTATAACATAAGAAATCGATTTTGGAAAATTAGAATTTTCTAAAGTTTGAAAATTAAAAGTTGTGTGGTAGGTTTAGATGTAAAAATTTGTTGAACTATGCTTCTATTCAGTACGAGTATGGAAAAAATTGAATGAAAAATGTTTTGAGTTTTCAAAAGATTGCATTCATGTAGAAATTGCAAGTATATTTAGGATGTGTACATCATGTTTTAAAAGGAATTTCTAAAAGAAAAAGCATTCATATATGAGGTACCGCATAGAAATTCTTGTACATTCATATATTTTATGATGTATTGCACTTTGCACTATGCACAAATTGTTGCAAAATTGGATGTACACAAATGGATGTGATTAATACGAGAAATTACATAATTGAACCCTTATCAAATTTCAGGGATGAAATTTCCTAAGGGAGGGAATGTAACACCCCACGTTAAATTACAATTATATATGAAAATAATTGAATTAAGTTATATACGTTTGAAATTTTAAAACAAAGAAATATTTGTAAATGGGACAACTAATTAATATTATTTGGAATACATATATATTTGTGTAACAAATAAATTAAAGAGAAAAATTATGTAACGACCCGATATTTTCAACCATTCGCATCCGCACATGTCGGACTTGAATTGCTCAAAATACCGCGTTGTAATAAAAATTTGGCAAACTCATCATATTTAGTAAATAAATAATCACAGATCACAGACACAAAGTAATATAATGCAGCGGAAACAAAGAAATAGTAGTTCATGAAGCTACTATATAAATACATCAGAGTTAAGTAAGATACAATAGGAATACCAAGATACAACAGGAGTAACAATATGATAATCAGGTACAACTCAGAATACAATTGGAATCAATTGGATAACAAAATGAATAGATATCTGGATCTTCAAAGCAAAAATCCAGCTCCAAAGGTGAGTCTCAAATGCTGTATCACTCAGTCTGACCCGAGCGTAAAGCAAAACACAAAACACTCGAGTCAGGACATACATACTTATACAATGTAAACCAACTCAAGTGAACTGTAATAAAGGTACAAGTAACTTAAAGGATGTTTGGGACCGCCCATCCTCTAAGGATCCGTTAAACTATTTACTATGTAGTAATATTTCGCTATTATAATAATGTCTATTAGTAAAATAAACATACTTTA
The DNA here is from genome assembly GCA_030737815.1 of Allium fistulosum. NCBI lineage: Eukaryota > Viridiplantae > Streptophyta > Magnoliopsida > Asparagales > Amaryllidaceae > Allium > Allium fistulosum. Next base: position 1,271,280,956 of record CM060901.1, on the reverse strand, counting down.
AAATAGCACTAGGGCTTTACATTTAATCTGAACTCACCCTAACACGTAGTAGTCCCAGTAGTCTATCCAGTATTAGCATATTCCCAAAATGGGGGCTACCCTCGATACTCCACAGGCTACGGGAGAAATCACAACTCGTAGTAAAGCTCGATATGGTAGGTGACACGGCACACAAGGCAATGCTAGGGTAGATATACCAATTACGCACATGGACTGATGGAAACGCATAGCAGCCACTACTGCTCCACCTCGGACAACACTCCCAAATCAAGGGGTGCACCCAAAAAATCACAAAGTAATAGAATGGTATCGAAGAAGTGCGTCCGATAAGAGGTGCCACCTCATTGGCCCGAGATCGCTCCTGTTTTAGCCACCTTATGCCAACTCACGGGAGTTGGGTCCACCTATATACCTTAGGATCGTCGCCACATCCTTCTTCATTCTGGAAACTCCACCGCGTACACAATTGTCAAAGTGGCTTTCGGTATCGACAGAGAGTATGTCCATATTTGATCTCGGTCTCTTTAACAACCAACCGTTATTATAACCCGTGGTTATAATTTTAAAATAATATTTTATACTTCAAAATAGAATATCATTTAAAATCCAAATCTTTATCAACATAAAGATTAAATCAATTCCAAACCATTTCAATATATTTAAAATATCATATCATTTCAAAACTTCATTTCAAATCATTTCAATATATCAAAATATCATATCCTTTCAAAACTTCATTTCAAATCATTTTAATATATCAAAATATCATATCCTTTCAAAAACTTCATTTCAAATCATTTAATATATCAAAATATCATATCTTTTCAAAAACTTCATTGCAAATCATTATTTGAGTTCAAATCCAAATATTCTACTTTAAATACCTTTTAAATTCAAAGATATCATTCATTTATTATCATTTCAAGTCACCTTTTAAATAGTTTATATTTCAATCAAAATAATTCATCTAAACCATTTAAAAGTGTAATTATTATACTTTCAAATCAAGTATTCAATTTCCAAAGTTTTAAACTATTCTGAGTTCATTTACTAAGTTAAAAACCATAAACATTGAAAATTTCAGCCTTTCACAGCGTTCAGAAAAAGCTGTTATAAGTTATACTTGAAAACATTTTAATTCAGCAAAGACAACATTTAAAAATGCTGTTAAATCTCAGTTTTAGTTGAAATTTAGTTTAAAACAGCAAAGACAGCATTTCCAGAAATGCTGTAATAGCTCAGGTTTCAAATTAAAGGGTTTCATTAAATTCAGCAAAGACAGCAGACCACTACAGCAATTATAGAACTACTATGACGACCGCCCATGACCCCTGCACTAAACATAGAAATGGTGCGCTATAAAGTGTTCCAGGCAGCCATGGACGATTGCCAAGGTTAAGTTAAAACAGTAGAATCTATCGTATTACTCACAGCGCATGGATAAAATACAATAGAGAATATATATAGTGAAGCTTCACAAAATAGAATCTCATCAATTAAGCTTCATAATAATTGAATACAAACATCTGAATAGTCAATACATCAAGCCTCACTACATATCACTCAGAGAATATACAAGCAGTGGAACATCCAGTACATATAGTAAGAAACTAATACGTAAGCCTCCAGCTCGTCTTCGTCATCAGCATCGTTGGAAACTAAGAACAGCACCTGTCACCTGCTACCTAGTCTGCCCATCCCAAAATGGATGAACAGCCCAAGGTAATAAGAGTTGAACATAAAACCTTGAGTCAGACAACAGTCTTAGTGAGCGGTAAATTAACTAACAACATACCAAAAGAGCATAAAGGTAAAAGGAATAGGAATCCAACCTTCCCACTCCACCTCTTTCTACAGTGATAGCCCCCAGACACACTAAGCAGAAGTAAACATAGCAATCAGACAATTAAAGTAAAGCAATTATCACTCGAGTCAAGGCCGGTGTTTTCCAAGTACAAACCCCCAAGGCCTAAACCAAGATCAGATAAGCACCCAAAAAACATCGCTCTTGAGACCGAATGACGATACAACCAAACATCCATGACTCTGGCTATCACTGTTATCATTGCTTCGATACCACCGTTAATTGAATGACCGGCACATTCTTTCAGCCGTCCGTCAAGGGTTAATGGTAACCCCGGTTCTAGACAGAACTCCGCACGTCGTCGCAGCCCGTGCCTAGGACTATCGAATCTGCCCAGAGTACTCGACAACCAACAGTAGTCTTTTGGGACTATCGAATCTGCCCAGCGTACTCTTGCTTTGAGCCTGCTAGAACCTTCAAAAACGATGAAATCTCAGCCTTCTAGTCATCCTCCTCGACGACTATTCTCATACTAGCTCAAGCGCCTCTCGAGCCAACCATTATCCTCAAACTCGAACCCTTTCACCGAGTCATCAACATGCTTGGAATGATCCCGTCTGGATTAAACCAAGGCTATCTCACATCATGCCTCGCTTCATCTCATAATAGCAAAGCCTCATCTCAACATCGTCATCAAATCTATCCATATGAGCTTTATCGTCCGCGTCATATGCCACAAGCAGCTTTTCTTATTCAAGAGCCTTTCCCTTAGCTTTTGAATCATCTTCGACCATCTTGTCTAAATCAAATCATCAATCAACTAATTTATAACAATCAATCAAGTCAATCATTAATCCAAGTAATCAAGCATTCAAACATGATCTAATAAACAATTATAACAATAATGGCAATCTTGTAAATAAAGAGTCCAAATCTAACAAGCATGAAACATGAGCAATATCTCTACAACTTGATGAATGAACTTGCATAGGTTAACATGTAGTAAAATGGATGTCAAATCATCATGAACAATAGATCTACACTTAAGTTTATGTAAATGCATGGAAATCACTATTTTAACACCAAATCAAGCCATCAATCCGATATACTCCTTTGGATCCATGTGAGAGATAACCACCACTCACCAAATCACCTAAACACCTTAAAAACAACACACTTCAGATCTGGACAGTGAAGGATCTAGCTCGATTCTCCAAAACTCCGCTTCAAATGATGAAATCTCTCTTCGATGGATGTAGATCTTCAATCTAAGCTCTTGGATCTTCGATTTGATCTTCGATTTGGATGGAAGGAAGCACAAAATTAAAGTGGAGAAAAGAAGTGAAGAAGTGTAGAACTCGAGCTCACAAAATGGCAGCACTTTGTCACTTCAAAATCCGGATCCCAAAAAGTGAGGCCAAAAACGTGTATTTATAGGCTGAATTCTTAGGTCGTCCGCTCCTTAAGTCGTCCACGACTTAACTATCCCCACGACCTACGACTTAACGATTCAACACATCCTACGACTTAACAGATCTTCCAAACTACGACTTAACGACTCAACACATCCTACGACTTAACAAATCTTCCAACCTACGACTTAACCAGAGATGTGGCTTAGCGACTTAACAAAATAAGTCCTCACGCGACTTAACAACTCACGACCTAACACTCTTAGGTCGTCTAATGACCTAACTACACCCAGCATACTAACATAGGCCGTCTACGACCTAACTAAACATGCCATAGCAACTCAACGACCTAACACCTTAACTCGTCCATGACTTAACTTCCTTAGGTCGTTAACTCACTCAACCCCTAGGTCGCTAACTGCTACCACCAACTTCCTTAGGTCGTTGCCGACCTATCCTCCTTAAGTCGTTAGCTCGCCCAGTCTCCTAGGTCGCTACTCCTATGCCGCTAACCTTTAAGTCGCCGACTCTCTTAAGTCGCCTACTTCCTTAAGTCGTCTACTTCCTTAAGTCGTCTACTTTCTTATAGGTCGTCTAAACCCCTAAGTCGTCTACTCCTTAGGTCATTCCAATCTCTTAAGTCGTCCCAAGCTACTGTACGACCTAAGCTACTACACGACCTAACTATCACACGACCTAAGCTTTGGTTGACTTATCAACACTAACGACCTAAACTCTGAACGACTTAACAACACTACAACATAATGACAACTGTTTTACAATCTTTCGATCCGTAAAAATACGGGTCGTTACAACTACTGTAATAGGCCTTTATCAAGTTTTTAGCCTTTTAATTTACTTCACCAACTACAGCATTACAGAACTGCTGTAATAGCCTCTTATTTAAGTTTTAGTTCAATTACAGAAATCATAACAATTCTGAATGCTATAAAAAGTAATTTCCAGATTTTAGTATATTTCCAGCACATAATAACCTTCAATATTAAACCTTTTAAACATTATAAAAATCATATTTTGACATTCAAAAATGTTCATTAAAATTACACTTTTAATTTATGATTTTTATAAGAAACATTTACAATAAATCCAAATTTCCAATAATTTTACTTAACAAATCCAAATGTAAAATTTTCTTTTCTTCACACTTTTAACAAATAAACTTAACACTTATATTTTATTTCCATTTCACAAATTAAACTAAATTTTCAATTTTATTTAATTAACTTAAACCTTTAATAAAAACCAAATTCACATTTCCAAGTCAATTTATATTTAAAAATTACACTTTTAAGCATTCATTTATTTAACCATTTTAATACATAGAAAACTCAATAACACTTTATTAAATCATTTAAATTCGAATTCGAATCAAATTATCATATTTACCATTTTCCAAATATAACTAAATTTCCATTTTATTTATATAACTTAAATATCATTTTAAAACTAAAATTCCAAATTTCCAAACTTAAGTTATATTTCAAAAATTCACTTTTACCATTCATTTAAATTACATTTTTAACTTCTAGAAAAATCCAAATTTCTTTATTTAAACATTAAAAATCCAATTTAAATCAAATTTTCATAATTTACACTTTTGAAAATATTTAAATATTCAAAATACTTTATAAAAATAACCACCGGCCTGTATATAGTTTTCTAACCTAGGTCAAGTGATACGGATATGTATCATTTCAATCCGTAGTTTAGAAAGCAAAAATCCGGGTTCTATCATTTCAAACCCGCAATCCCAAGTTAGAATAAAATAAATAAAAACCGTTTAGGCCTATCATTTCAGCCCATAATAATTTTTCCCTATTCTAAAGTCCGTTCGGGAATGTATCATTTCAACCCATAGTGAATCTAATCTACAGGGAACTTTGCAGTGTGATAAACAAATATAAAATGAACAGTATACAATATATAACAGTAACAGATGATATGACAAATAAATAAACAGGTTTAACATCATATAATATATAACATAAGCAGGTATAACATAACATAATATTCTACACATTCAATTGTTGTCAATTCACATTTGCATAAGTATAAATGTTAGGTGAGATTTACTCACCTTTTTTTACGTTGGAGTTTGCAAATCAAAACACACAAATGAATTCTCGACAGCACGATAGCACGATTTTGATTTGAATGGATGGAGAGATCCAAGATATAAATCTTGTATGTAAAAAAATAAAACAAAGCACCATATAAATATAGTTACAATACAGAAGGTTAATTGAAACAAGATTGGAAATAAGGTAGACAAGAACATCACCAAGCTTTTGAACTAGTTTTGCTTGACCACAACTCAATGTATGCTCGACCATACATGCTTAGGCTCGACTTTGGCATGTTTTCAGGTGGGAAATGGATCAGGTTTGGACATGGAAATACATGGATAAGTCAAGAATAGAAATGGTCTTGGAAGTTACAAAGCATGGAAGGTCAATGGACTAGGCAAAGTGGAGTTTTGGTGAACTTTTTGGGCTCGGCTACATGGGTCTATGGCTCGGCCATGGCTTGTACAGGTCAGGTCATATCTGGACAGAGGCTAAAGTGATGGGTAGTGGTGGTATCTAGGTGGTGGTGGAGCAATAGGAGGTGGCCAAGGTGATGTATGTTGGTGGTGAAGAAGCTAGGCTAGGTTACATGCATAGTTTAAGGGGTTTGGACATTGTTTTGTGTTGTTTGCATCAAGGGGAGGTCATGGCACTTCCTAGTTAGAGGAGGGGAAGGTTAGGCCATGGATTAGGAGGGGAAGGAAGTGGTGGTGGTGGTCAGAGAAGATGGTGGTGGCTAAGGCCGAGCAAGGCAAGAGCAAGTCAAGGCAAAAACATAGAAAACGTGAAGAGAAAAGAGGAAAAAGAGGGAACCATTTCCAAATATTTTCAGATCTGAGTTTGGCCGTGAATAATGATGAAAATGAGAAGGTTTTCACGTGAAAATGGAGTAAGAAACATACGGCTACAATAAAGAAAGGAATGGCCAAAGAAAATGAAGAGACTAGGCAAATGAAAAGTCATAGATTTAAAGCTTTTGTCTCTTGAAATTTCCAATTTATGTTTATACAAAATAAAGAAAATAAAACCCAGTAAATAAAAATAAAAAAAAAATAAAATAAAGTGGAAAGGAAAATAAATAATTTGTTTTAGGAAAATAGAAAAATAAATAAAGAAAATAGCTTATTATATTGAGACCAGCTTTAAAATTTGCAAACAAAATACACTTAACTTTGGAAAATTATAACCTTACTTCTAATCCAGTAAAAAGTCTATTAAAATAAAATGAATGCTGAATAAAATAAAGTGTAAATGAAAAAGAAAATAAATCGTTAAGAAAATAAAAAGATAAATAAGAATTACTTTAATTAATTGAAACTAGAAATTAAAAATTGTAAATAAATTACAGCTGGCTTGGAAAATTCCAATTGTTCTTTTAAAAATGTTTTAAAACCAAAATATATACATAACATGTTATTTTACCCATATAAATATAAATTAGAACATTACATGACCAAATAACATATTATTTATATAATTTAAAATAAACAATTTTGTTAAATACAGCAAATTACGCACAATATTTAAAAGGGCATAACTTTCACAATATAAACCCGATTTCAACGAAACGAAAAGCAGTATTCTTGAAATTTTATTTACTTTCATAATAAATGATAAAATTCAAAAATTTAAACTTTTAAATTTTTAAATTAAAAGTCAAAGTTTGACCATATTGACCAAAATTCACTATTCTGGAAAATACTCTATTTATTCATGTTTGGGATTATAATTCACATACAAATCATAATTAATATTTAAAATAGCAAAATTTATCCATTTTAATAAATAAAATAAAGTTTTTAAATCAGGAAATTCAATTTAAAATAAATACAAAATACAGGGTTGTTACAAATTATATAAAATCAATTAATCGGGAAGATTAATTGATGGTGTTTGTTTAAAAGGGAAATTAATATTCAATTAATTAGTAGAGGTGATTAATTGACAGGAACTGACAAGAAAGGGAACATATATTTTGTAGCAACTAATTGATATGATTATAAAAATATATGTTAGTGCAAGGGAATAAAATGGAGGAAGAGTAATTTATGCAAGTAATCAATTGTCAATTAATAAACATGGAGACTTATGGTAACATATATAATTAAGATTGTGATTCAAAATTCAATTGTAGAATATATGCATGCAATAATTATGGAAATAAAATAAATTAATATGCATATATGTGACGAATTAATATGGTGTTGATTGACATATTAATTTGGTAAGAAATCACAGTACATGCAGGGATTGATTGGATAGTAAATTAATTCTAGGTATATATCAAATCTATTAATTGGGTGATTAATAAGGGAATCTTATTTAAAAGAAACGTCACATTTAAAAATATATGTTTCCATAGATTGCGAGAGAGAAGGGGAAAGTGATTAATGAAAAGATTGTTGGAGAATCAATTTGAAATAAAAACAAACGTAGAAGAAAACATATTAATTTAATGTCTGTAGACTGAGTGTAAGCTTTATATTTTAGGGTTTTATATCTAATGGTTAGCACTGATTTGAACCACTATAAATATAGGTGCAAAGCCTCATTTTTTCTCATTATTTTTTTCTTGCCTACAGAAGCTTTGCCATTTTTCTATCTCTTCTACACTTTCTTAATAACAAAATTTTAAATCTAATTCACACGAATTTAGATCTAAATAGAAAGAAAATAGAATTAATTAGGGAATTAGGAATTGGTTCAAATCAGAAGGCTAGGTCAAAGGTAAAACCCCTAGATCTGAGTTTTATTTGCTATTTCTAATCCATGTCTCTTCCTTTTCTCTTTCAAATATTATAGGTCTGTAAATATATCATTTGTAATTCCAAATAGGGATTACAAGGGAGGTGAATACAGATGTTAGGGACAGATCTGAAATAAAAACAGGGAGATTTGGAAAGCTAGCAATGTGAGTGGATTTATTTATATATCTTTTTAGTTTAAGATATATTATCGTTAAATTCCCGATAGATAATTTAATTCAATAATTAATCCTATTAATTAAGTTATGCTAAACTATAAGGAATTTACAGTTTATTTACAGTATTAGTATTTATTTACATCTGTTTCTACGTTTTGGATTTTTATGCAAGCGTCATTCTTCTTCTATTTTCTCCTCTTTCTTCGTGTATGGATTAGAATAGATTAAATGTGAATATGGATTAAATAATTAAGAATACTGAAATGAAGTAAATAAGATGTAAAATAATAAAAGTTTGAGGAATGGAATTACTGTAATAAATTACATTAAAATGAGAAAAATTAATTAATCTAATAGCTGGATTTGGGAGTAACTAAAAGGTTAATTGGTTGGTTTAGAAAATAGGATACATTTCTATAATTTAATATTTAAAAGACAACAATGAATGTAATTGCTAGAATAAAAGGAAGAAAAAGAGAATTAGTGTAAAATAGAGAAACCACTGTATTTTACACTATTCCAAAATAGTAAAAGAAATATGTAACGACCCAGAATTTTGAACAAATTAAATTGAGAATATTTAATTAATTTTAAATATTTGAACGGTGATTTAATTTGAATCCCCGATATAACTCTGAATTTTGCGATTAAACTTTAAAATTTAATCTATTGAATTGAATAAAAATTTATATCTTCAATTTTAAGTTGAAGAAAAATATTTCGAAGGCTTTTAAAATTCATATTGATAATACTGAAAATAACAGAAGCTTCAGAATCTAATTTCGAATTGATTTGACCAGTTTTGAATTCATATCGTTTGAATCGATATTTAAAAATAGCCGTCCGAGGCGCAGTCTCGGAATTCGACGAAACCAGTTCCATTGGGTCCGTAATAGTTTGTTGTTATCGGATTTCAAATTTCGTATTTATCGGAGCTGTTATGTGAGCACACGATAGTTAAACGCATTAAAATTTAGTTGAATTCAATTTAGATTTTTAAATTTAAAACTTTGCCGACATATACACGTCCCTCTCCCTTAAATAACGCCTAAAATCACGAACGAGATCGTGTAAGCAGACCTACTCTCTGCAATGTTGCGTACGTTGGTCTCCCCTTCCTCCTCTGTTAAAATATCACGTCTGTTTCCTCTGTATAATTTAAAAACAAAATCATGCAAACGAGAAAAACAAATGGCCGACAAAACCATCTTCCTCTTTCATTTTCAAAATCCAAAGGAAATTAAAATATCGAACTTCCCTCTTCAGACCGAACGAAAACGAAATGTTTTCGTTCAAAACAAAGAATTGCCTCCCTCTCTGTAAATCAACTCTCGTTCCAAAGAAATAGAATCGAAGAAAAATTTGAGGGCCGCGTGGGGGTGTTGTTCGATGGGCAGCGTAGCGAGGCGAGGCTTCTAAGCGCGGTGTCACGATTTAGGACAGCTAGGGTTTCCGTGATTTTTGGGTTCACGCGACGTACGGCGAGCGCGCTCGAGTGGGAGCGAGTGGTCGGTCAAACGTCAGGCGAGGCGACGACTCGTGGGTGAGCCGCGGTGATGTTTGTAGGTCGAGGTGTGTTTTGCGATGACGGGAGACAATGTCGCGATGTCTGTGAGCGGCTCGTTCGCATACGATCGGAGGAGTTGACATCTTCAAAAATTTGGAATTCGAGAGCAGCGAGGTATAACTGTTAATTTCAAATTTATTCAAACAAATATTAATCTGTGGTTTTGAAATGTGAACTGGAAAGAAGGTATTAGCTATTTTAATTGAATTTAGTATATATACAGATATATATATAGAATAGGAAATTTATTTACAGTAAAGTAAAATATATGCATATAGATAAGGTTTTAAATTTTTAACAGTAAAATTAATTACTGCTTTAATTTGCAGAAAGGAAAACAATAAGTATAAAACAGAAAAATTTAAAATGTTGGAAGTTATATAAATTAGATTTGTAAATCTGTAGATGTTTAAATAGAGATATACATAGGCAGTTTCAAAAGGAAAATAAATATACCTGTATACAATTTTAATTTACTTATTTACTTTAAACAATGGATCTGTTGATTAAATTGGTAAAGTGACTAATTTGAATTATTTTAGTTACTAAAATATTTTTTTCTAAGAAAAAAAATTCATTGTTTAAAATAAATTAATAGTAATTTAAATTATCAAATGGAAATTAATAGTTCGATTTTATCCGAATATTAATGAACTGTATAAATATTTATACAAGGTTTGAAACTGGGAAGAAAACAAACTGGATTGGATTGGATTTCAAATAAAAAGCTAAGGTGAGATCTTCTCACTCAAAATATATTTGGATTGCAGTTATTGATTTGATTGCTATTTGGTTGTGATATTAGATATAGTAGGATATATCTATATATATATAGCAATATATACATATTGGCATATGTATATATTGGATTGATTGATTTCCCGCCTCGTATAGCGGATGAGACCCTATTGCGCCGTTAGTAAGCGGATGATTTTTATAAAACCCATATACCGCGATATTCCACCTCGAAGTGGAATTGGTATTGTGCTAACGTCTGTGGATGCAGGGTAACAGGTTGGAGGGATCCAACTGGATTCCTCACCAGTATTTATTTATTTACAGATATTGTGATATTTGTTGATTATCATATTGATATATGATATTGAATGTTGTGATTGACTAATTGGTGCTGTTGCATCATCGGATTCAAGTTTCGAAGTTTAAAAATAACGACTTTTACTTTAAAAGGATTTTAAAGTGATTTTTGAAAGTAGACATTTTATTGAATTTTTGAATTGATTTATTTCAAATAAATAAACGTCTAAAATTTTAAAGTTATAAAAGTTAAGATTTTTGTGAAATAAAATCAAAGTGTGATTTTTGAAATAAAAGTTAAGAAATTTATGAAATGGTTTAAATTGGGATTTCTAAAGTATTATAAACGGTTTATTTAAAAAATGTACAAAAATGTATATTTATAAATTTGAAATATTGGGATTATAAGACAAGTTTCTATAAGTGTTAAAATGAAGTATAAATGTGATTTCATAAGTTGATGAAATCTGAAAGTTTTAAATTTTGTGAAGTTTAAAAGAACGATTTCTTTTTAAATAAATGAATTATAAGTTATATTAACTTATAGGATGGACCTTTGGTATATACATTGAGTTATAAATTGAATAGGTCATTAAAGAAGATTTATAAATCAAAGTTGTTATAAAATGGAAATAGAATTTATAAACGTTGTTTTATAAATTCGAAAATAAATCAAATTTGATTGATTTTAAATATAGAGATTATTAAGGGAATTTTATCCATGATTTTGGATAGTGGATAATTCTTGAAATAAATGTGTAGAAAATATTGAAATTTGGTTAGTGAAGTATATTCACGATTTTGGACAGTGAATATATTGTTAAGTAAAATGGATATTGTTTTGGGGAAGTGACATTAAAAATGAAGTTAATTGATTTAACGATGTTTTAAAATGTGTTAAATATCGAAACCATAGATTTCAACATTTATTGTTGAAATAGACGTTTTCGAGGAATAAGGAAATGATGGACTATAACACTGTTGTTATAGTAAATGATTTCCGAAAGGAAATGTTTTGATGTAGTATTGGGATTTATATATCTATCTAAATCCGAATCCCTATACTAGTGATTTTGAGTCGTCGTAACGATGTTTTACGTAACATTCGTTTTGACTCAAATAAATGTGCTTAAGAGAATGATTTCCTTAAAGAATGAATTTATACTTAATTTTGATTTAAGTATATCGAATATTTTCAAATGTTGAAAATAAATAGATTTGTGAATTACTTATTATTAAATAAGTATGGAAATGTTTTCCAAAATGAAACTAAATATTTTTGAGAATTTATCTTTGTAAAGATAAATCGAAAGTGAATATTTGAAATCGATTGAAAATCGTATATCAGTAGATATTTTGAAAGATATAAATTGAATATGGAATTTATAAAAGAAAAGGGAATCTGTTTAAAAATAAACGTTGATTTATTTTTGAAGTGTAGAAAATTTATATCTAGTAAAGATATTTTGGAAATTAAATAATTTGGGAAAATTATTTGGAATCTGATGATGCTGCGCATCTTTATTGATAGTTAAATAACCGACTATCAATAATTACCTTAAATAGGTATTTGTTGTGATTGGATGAATTTGAATGCCACACTTATTTTTGAATTTTTCGCTCACTATTCGGGTTAGCCGGGAAAGGACCATGGGGTCGTATAACCCATTCCGAATATGTGATACGTCGTTGTGAATCGCATTTGATGACCGGTGTTGAAGACCAGATATTTTTGAAAATGGAAGGATTACCGTCGAGTTACTCTACATCGGCTGATCTCCGATTTAGAGGTTTTATCACCTGTAGTGACGGGAAGTCCGGACGTGATTAGAAAATTATCCGGATTTGCAAGGGCTTCGTGAGAAGTGCCTTCGGTTCTGTTCGATCCCGAAACAGACTTGTATGGATTGTATGTCTGACGTTACAAATTGAGATATAAAGCTGATTTCTTTCAAATACATATCTGTTGGTGGCGGAGAATTTATTCTCTTAGCTTAACACCCTTCTTTGAGACGTACGAGCTCAGAGGTTGTGTAGTTGAAATTTATCAGCGATATATTCCCAATTTGGTAACGTGGCATACTCAGTGTTGCTGTGAAATGATCAGTGTTTGATCATTTGCGATATGATCATTTGTTTGATCTTATATCTTTGTGATCATAGGTTGATCATTTGTTTGACCCGAAGCATGGCTTTTGAAAAGCGTAGCTTTGTGGACGAGACTTCGTCGAGCCTCACACCCCGGAAATGGTCGAAACAGGAAGGATGCAGCAAGGTTCTAGGGAGTAGCGCCCCTTAGTGTATGTCATTCCTTCTGGATAGAGGTGGTATCATGGTATGGAGCCCAAATACTTAACCTATGTTGATACTGCTTATTATGTGGTTTGTTGCGAATCGGGGATCCTCGGGAAGATCGGTTACGATCGGGGGATGGCATACGCATGTCAGTAGTTACCTATTTTTGCAGAGGTAACCCGGCCTTGTGTTGGCAGAGATCCGGTTAGGTTCTCGGGACGTCATTCCAGGGGCGTTCCTTCGTGGCATAGGAAGTTCCTTAGCCTGACCATTTGTTGGAAATCTAAAGAAACAATACGACACTTGTACGGTTTTAGTTGTAGAACCTATCATTCACTTATGGCGGCGCCCCACTGTTTGGATGGTAGCTATAGTAGGCATAGTTCGAAATGTCTATGCTGGCTAAGATTAATATTAAACTTTCGAAATGTTTTCTACACTATGCACTAATAATAATATCAAAAATGATTTGATTTTTGCATAGTATGCATCTTTGACTATCATAAGAAGAAATCTCCTCCAATTCTGCGTTTGCATTGTGTGTGTGGTGGGAGGTCTTATGGTAGTTTCATTTTCCAAAAGCATTGCGAATCTATTTTATTTTCTTTGTGAAAAATAACCATTTTACGATCTCACACCAGTCACCATGACTGACTCGGAGTTTATTGTTTCCCTTCTAAACTCTGGATGCCCACCAATTTCCACACGGGCAGTCTAGAGTTAGATTATCAGGATATTCTAGATATTCTGGAGCTTTGGAGATAAGCTGGATGACGAGACGTAGTATTTGTATCTGATAGTATTTATTCCGCTGTGTATTCTGTATGAGGACAAGTTTATATAACTGTCCATTGTTGTATATTGACTCTGATTGATGTATGTATAAAAACTGATATAATTCTTTGTTTTAAAAGGCTAGCGATTATCTATTATATATTGTTCCGCTGCGATATGTGAGATTCTGATATTGTTTCTGTTCTGATGTTGTTCTCTTTTCTTCTTTCTTCTTCTTCTTTTTTTTTCTTCTTTTTAAAACCCTCATGCTTCGTATTTCCGTGCATCTTGAGTTAATCAATGGAGATTAGTGTTTAATCAAGGAGTATGGATTTTCGGGTCTTGACAGCTGGTATCGGAGCATATGGTTAAGCGACAACCCTGCTCTAATGGGTGTTACTCATTAGAGATAGAGTCAGTAGTACTCTAGAATGAGTTTGAGTGTAATTATAGATACGAGCGCGTATTTGTTAGTTAATATAAAAAAAATTGTTTTATATTGTGATGATTGATTTATTGAGTGGCATATGAACCTTCGTCGGCACAGTCTGCGCAACTGGATCGAAGGGGTTTCTAAACACTTGAATAGAACAATTCGACACAGTATGTTTTGAATAGGGCGAATGAGATAATTTTGCCCAAAACTATTTTTGTATAGAAAAGAAATAATTCTCTATGAATTATCATAGTATATGGATGCATGGTTGTTAGGAAAGTGATAATATTGAAATGTTATCATTATTATATGAATTTGAATAAGAAATTCAAAATATAACTCCAAAGTTAAGAAATGAATTCATATATGAATAAAAATTTGTGAATAAAAATTGTAAATGAATTTATAATTGAAACGGAATTCCAGAGAAGTATTTGGAAATGTTTTGAAAAGAATTTGTAAATTTTGGAGATTTGAAAAGTTTAAATTCTTTTTGGCTTGGAAATGAATTTCAAAGGTTTTAAAAAGTATTCTGAAGGAATGAAAAGCTCTAAACTCTTTTCGGTCGCTGGAAAATAACTTCGGTAATGACTGCAGCATCATCGAAGTTCATTTTCGGGTTTCCAAAAGAGGAATTGCTGCCAAATTGTTTTAACTGAAGGTTGTTTTGAAAATTTGGATTTTGTTTTAAAAAATTCAAAGGAAATTTGAATTGTTTTCAAAATGGTTTTGAAAAGGTTGAAAAGACTCTGGAATGCTATATAAAAAAAATGTTTAGGAAATATTATTAAATTGATAACTTATACAATTTGAATTTTGATAGAATAAATTTAACTTAAAGAATGGAGTTAAATTAAAGTAAGTACAAGTGAATCAATTAAATGAAAGTGAGATTGAAAGTTGAAACTCATTTTGAATTTGTAAGCAATGAATTGAATTGAATAAATAATAAATGAAAGTTGATTGATAAAAATTCAATATTCAGAAGTAAATAGAATCCAAATTAAATTGAAATTGTATATTGGATTCAAGTGAATTTGAAATGTGAAATTGAATGAAAAATAAATGGATATAACTTCAATAGTGAAGCAAAAATGTATAAGAAGCAGTTTATATTGAAAATTTTGTAATATGATGTGCAAAATGGTTTGAATATGTAACTAGATATTATGGCTAGTAGGATATACAGGTGTTATAAAAGGAATTTGGATTTGATTTTCAAAGATGAATTTGAAATTGCTCGACAAAAGGTAAGTATTTGAATTTCAATATGAGATTTGCTGATTTCTTGTCTAGCCGCTTGGCTTTTTCTTTTTCTTTTTGAAATCTGAGAGTCCGTAGGGACGTTTTGTAGTAGTACCGATCTAGCCGCGCAAAGGAGTCGCTGGCGAAATTTTTCGAAAATTCCGAGTGTTAGAAAATTTTTGAGAAATTTTGAAAGTTTAAAATTTGAATTTAAAATTGAATTCGAATTGAGAAGTGAAACAATGTTGTCTGAAACTTATAATTGAAGTGGGAAATTAGTTGAATGATAACGAATCTTTAGTAGAAAGATTTGTTTTGATAAATTGATAAAATTATTGAATTGTGAAAAATAGTAGACGAGTTAAGGACCTTTTTTCCTAACTTGTAATTTCGGGACGAAATTCTTTTAAGGGGGAAGTCTGTAACGATCCAGAATTTTGAACAAATTAAATTGAGAATATTTAATTAATTTTAAATATTTGAACGGTGATTTAATTTGAATCCCCGATATAACTCTGAATTTTGCGATTAAACTTTAAAATTTAATCTATTGAATTGAATAAAAATTTATATCTTCAATTTTAAGTTGAAGAAAAATATTTCGAAGGCTTTTAAAATTCATATTGATAATACTGAAAATAACAGAAGCTTCAGAATCTAATTTCGAATTGATTTGATCAGTTTTGAATTCATATCGTTTGAATCGGTATTTAAAAATAGCCGTCCGAGGCGCAGTCTCGGAATTCGACGAAACTAGTTCCATTGGGTCCGTAATAGTTTGTTATTATCGGATTTCAAATTTCGTATTTATCGGAGCTGTTATGTGAGCACACGATAGTTAAACGCATTAAAATTTAGTTGAATTCAATTTAGATTTTTAAATTTAAAACTTTGCCGACATATACACGTCCCTCTCCCTTAAATAACACCTAAAATCATGAACGAGATCGTGTAAGCAGACCTACTCTCTGCAATGTCGCGTACGTTGGTCTCCCCTTCCTCCTCTGTTAAAATATCACGTCTGTTTCCTCTGTATAATTTAAAAACGAAATCCTGCAAACGAGAAAAAAAAATGGCCGACAAAACCATCTTCCTCTTTCATTTTCAAAATCCAAAGGAAATTAAAATATCGAACTTCCCTCTTCAGACCGAACGAAAACGAAATGTTTTCGTTCAAAACAAAGAATTGCCTCCCTCTCTGTAAATCAACTCTCGTTCCAAAGAAATAGAATCGAAGAAAAATTTGAGGGCCGCGTGGGGGTGTTGTTCGATGGGCAGCGTAGCGAGGCGAGGCTTCTAAGCGCGGTGTCGCGATTTAGGGCAGCTAGGGTTTCCGTGATTTTTGGGTTCACGCGACGTACGGCGAGCGCGCTCGAGTGGGAGCGAGTGGTCGGTCAAACGTCAGGCGAGGCGACGACTCGTGGGTGGGCCGCGGTGATGTTTGTAGGTCGAGGTGGGTTTTGCGATGACCGGAGGCAATGTCGCGATGTCTGTGAGCGGCTCGTTCGCATACGATCGGAGGAGTTGACATCTTCAAAAATTTGGAATTCGAGAGCAGCGAGGTATAACTGTTAATTTCAAATTTATTCAAACAAATATTAATCTGTGGTTTTGAAATGTGAACTGGAAAGAAGGTATTAGCTATTTTAATTGAATTTAGTATATATACAGATATATATATAGAATAGGAAATTTATTTACAGTAAGTAAAATATATGCATATAGATAAGGTTTTAAATTTTTAACAGTAAAATTAATTACTGCTTTAATTTGCAGAAAGGAAAACAATAAGTATAAAACAGAAAAATTTAAAATGTTGGAAGTTATATAAATTAGATTTGTAAATCTGTAGATTTTTAAATAGAGATATACATAGGCAGTTTCAAAAGGAAAATAAATATACCTGTATACAATTTTAATTTACTTATTTACTTTAAACAATGGATCTGTTGATTAAATTGGTAAAGTGACTAATTTGAATTATTTTAGTTACTAAAATATTTTTTTCTAAGAAAAAAAAATCATTGTTTAAAATAAATTAATAGTAATTTAAATTATCAAATGGAAATTAATAGTTCGATTTTATCCGAATATTAATGAACTGTATAAATATTTATACAAGGTTTGAAACTGGGAAGAAAACAAACTAGACTGGATTGGATTTCAAATAAAAAGCTAAGGTGAGATCTTCTCACTCAAAATATATTTGGATTGCAGTTATTGATTTGATTGCTATTTGGTTGTGATATTAGATATAGTAGGATATATCTATATATATATATAGCAATATATACATATTGGCATATGTATATATTGGATTGATTGATTTCCAGCCTCGTATAGCGGATGAGACCCTATTGCGCCGTTAGTAAGCGGATGATTTTTATAAAACCCATATACCGCGATTGTAACGACCCTAGATTTTAATTTATTTAAATTTATAATTAAATGAATTTTTGAGTAAAAAATTTGTAAAGTTAATTTTAAAGTGATGCGAGTTTCCCCAAGTTCAAATAAACTTTATATTAAATCATTTAAATTTAAAATTTGTTATATATATATGTGTATATATATATATATTGGATTTGAAATAATTCGTAAATAAATGGGTTGAAAATAAATGATTTGTGAATTACTTGTTGTTAAATAAGTAAAAACGTTGGATAAAATTTAATAGCATAAACAAACACTTTCATTTAGCAGTAAAACAAGAACAAGATTTGTTCACAAAGTAAAGGAACATCTAAAAAAATAGTAAGTAAATACATTAACTAAAATCTAACAGCATAATTAAAATAGAAACTTAGTTACATTATAAAGTGAGAAAACAAAACAAATGTATTCAAACAAGACTTAAGCAATGAATGCAGCCACCATATAAAAGAAAGGAAAACAAAACAAGTAGAATAAAATATGTTTGTACAAAATAAAGAATGCAAACCATCCCTATATCCTCTATCAGCCGAAAACAAAAATGATTTTTGTACAAACTCATTAATGCAAGCGTCTTCAGCCATGCTTGTATTGTTCAAACCATACCTATTATAAAACAAACATACCCTGCTGTACAAACTTGTAAAGTTGTCTTTGATAAATATTAGCCTTCTCAGTTCGTCCATTTGAGGAAATTATCAAAACAGGAAAGAAAAAAATAGCATGGTTGAAACAAAATAAAAGCAAACATCATATTTTACAAATTCAAGCTTGAAAACAAATTGCTGAAGAAAGAAAAAGAAAACAGAGAAAAGGATCAAACTGCAGTTTTTAAAAAACCAGAGTCTTTGTTCATCAATATATCCAAGTGAGTAAACAACTTGAAAAGATGATTTTTAAGTATATCTATTTGGTGTTTGTAAGTCTAAAGATTTGAAACTGCTTTATTAGTTACACATATAGAAAATTCTTCCCTGTATATAGATATTGGTAGGTGTGAATGTCTGAAACCACCTCTGCCTTTTGTTTCAGAGCATCAACCTTGTTCGAAAAACCCAATACCTTGTCATTCGATCATTGATAGGCCTTGATTTCAAAAGTAAATATGTGTATTTAAGTATAAAATAAAATTTAAAAATAGTTTCAGACATGTTAAGTCTATACAGTAAAAATCATTGTGTTTATAGAGTAAAATTCAAATTTGGGAAAATTTCGAATGTAATGATTTGGTACTTCAATCATATATCGTAAATCCTTAATCAAAAATAGGATTTTTAGTATACAAATTAGAATTTTTAAGTGAGTATTTAAGGTACAATTTGAATATGAAATAAAATTATGGTCAATTGCAGCAGATTCAATTGATTTTAGTTGTTGAAATTCCGTATGTAGTAAGCTTGAACATGAATTAACCTTAGAAAAATACTAAAAAAAATTTCGAATGCATAGATTTTGGGTTTGGATCGAGAGTAGGGTTTAGTTTATATGTTTTTCGATGCTCGGCATATCTTCGTTTGCGTCATCATTTCGTGATCGAGTGCCTCGCGAGTTTGGGGAAGGCTTGAACAAGGTCTGGCCGAGATGTGGGCGGAGCTACGTCGCCGCAGGTGATCGGCAATTGGGGGACGAGGCGTTTTGGTGTGAAGTGTTCGTATAGCAGGCTCGAGCAGATGGGTCGATTTTGATTTCGATCGGTTCGTGTTGATCTGGGGTTGTTTTCCGATTATCGAGTGGATTTGTGGGTTGTTGGTGGTGGCGCGAGTAGCCGGAGGGTCGCCGAACCACCGTGCACGTGCACGGTGGTGATGATGAGTCAGTGGAAAGAAAATGGGGTTATACGTGAAATTCTCGAAGCAGTCGAGTGGAACCTCGGGGATTTTTGAGAGTTGCTGGAGTTTTTCGTTGCATGGGTTCGAGTCAATTTAAAACGAAGCTATCGGGTTTTTAAAACTTAAGAAAAAAAAAGAGAGAAGAAGGAACAGGCGCGGGGAGGAGAAAGGAAGGTCTCGGGGAAGAAACGAGAGGGACCGGGTTTGGCTCGAGTCAAGTACCCTGTTTACTCGGGTGAGTATATAAATGGGTTAACCCCAAATTTTTATAAAGACTAAACTATGAAATTGAATCATGTTGTATAATTTTAAGAAAATTTTTGTTTTAAGATATTTACAAAGAAAGTATACATAAATATCAATGCTTTATAAAACCTTAATTAGTATCTAAATTAAGTAATTTAATTTTAGATAAGTATAAAGTTAATTAACACTTAAGTTTGTAGTTAATAGAAAATTCGTTTAAAATAAATCATTCGATAAAATGAAATTTATTAGTTTAACTGAAAATCTTAGTTAAATTAAGATTTTAAAATGGCAGATTTAATTATTCGGTTTATTTCGAATATTAACCGATTGTATAAAATTGTCTATACAAGGTTTATAAATCAAGAAAACAAACTGGAATGGAAATTGGATTGAAAATAAAAGCAAAGGTGAGATCTTCTCACTCAGAATTAAATTTGAATTGCAGTTATTGATTGTTATTTGGATGTGCTATTAGATATAGTAGGATATATCTATATATATATAGCAATATATACATATTGGCATATGTATATATTGGATTGATGATTTCCCGCCTCGTATAGCGGATGAGACCCTATTGCGCCGTTAGTAAGCGGATTATTTTTATAAAAACCCATATACCGCGATATTCCACCTCGAAGTGGAATGGGTATTGTGCTAACGTCTTTGGATGCAGGGAAACAGGTTGGAGGGATCCAACTGGATTCCTCACCAGTATTTATTTATTTACAGATATATTGATATAGATCTGTTATCATATTGATATATGATATTGACTGTTGTGATGGACTAATTGATGCGTTGCATCATTGGATTCAAAATTTTGAAGTTTAAAAATAATGATCTTTAACTTTAAAAGAGATTTTAAAAGTGATTATTTGAAAGTATACGTTTTATTTGAATTTTTGAATTGATTTACTTTAAATAAATAAATGTTATACATTTAAAGTTATGGAAATTATAATGTTTGTAAAATATAACCGAAAGATAAAATTTCTTTTGAAATAAATGGTTAAGTCATAAATAAAAAGATTTGAATTGAGATTTTTGAATTATTAAAAACGATGTATATAAAAGATGTATAAAATTTGATTTTTATAAATATAAAATATTGGGATTATAAAACGAGTTTTAATAAGTGTTAAAATGAAGAATAAAGGAATTGTATAAGTGAACGAAATTTTATATTTATAAATTATGAAGTTACAAAATAAATAGATTTTTGTAAAACAAAAGACTTATAAGTGATTTACTTATAAATCGGGTTTCGACATTTTAATTAAGAGTTGTGAATAAGTATGAATGGTTTATAGACGAGATTTATAAAATATATATTTTATAAATCCAAACAATGGAATTTTAAACATAGTTCGGTTGTTGTTAAAAATAAGATTTTAAATGAAATCTTATAAGGAATAAGATTTAAAATTTGTGAAGCCTTAAAGGAACGAATGTTATAAATACATGAAGCATAAGTACTTAACCTCTAATATGGACTTTTGGTATATAAAGTTGAGTTATAAAATGAATTGAATTACAAAGAAAATTTATAAGTCGAAGTTGTTATTAAAATAGAAATAGAATTTATAAACGTGTTTATAAATTCAAAATCAGTTGAATTGGAGAAATTAAACATAGAAGATTTTTAAAGAAGATATATTCGCGATTTTGGATAGCGAATTTTTTACTGAGATAAAAATGTGTAGAAATGATTGAAATTGGGTTAAGTGAAGTATATTCACGATTTTGGACAGTGAATATATTGTTAAGAAAAATGGATATGGTTTTGGAAAAGTAATATTTGAAATGAAGTTAATTGTTTTAAAAGATGTTTTAAAACGTGTGAACTATCGAAATCATAGATTTCAACATTTATTGTTGAAATAGACGTTTTCGAGAGATATAAGGAAATGGTGGACTATAACACTGTTGTTATAGTAAATGATTTCCAAAGGGAAATGTTTTATATAGTATTGGGATTTATATATCTATTTTAATTTCGAATCCCTATACTAGTGATTTTGAGTCGTCGTAACGATGTTTTACGCAACATTCGTTTTGACTCAAATAGATGTTAAAAATTTATGATTTCCTTAAAGAATGAATATATACTTAATAGTGATTTAAGTATATCGAATATTTTCCAAGTGTTGAAAATAAATGATTTGTGAAATACTTATTATTAAATAAGTAGGGAAATGCTTTTCCAATATGAAATGAACGTTTTGAGATTTTATCTTTTTAAAGATAAATTGAAATTGAATATTTGAAATCGATTTGAGAATCGTATATCCGTAGATATTTTGAAATATAAATTCACTATGGAATTTATAAAGGAAATGGAAACTGTTTAGAAAAAATAAATAAATATTGATTTATTTTTGAAGTGTGGAAAATTTTATATCTAGTAAAGATATTTTTGAAGATAAAATAATTTGGGAAAATTATTTGGAATCTGATGATGTTGCGCATCTTTATTGATAGTTAAATAACCGACTATCAATAATTACCTTTAGATAGGTATTTGTTGTGAATTGGATGAATTTGAATGCCACACTTATTTTTAAATAAACGCTCACTATTCGGGTTAGCCGGGAAAGGACCATGGGGTTGTATAACCCATTCCGAAAATGTGATACGTCGTTATGAATTGCATTCGTAGACCGGTGTTGAAGACCGGATATTTTTGAAAACAGAAGGATTACCGTCGAGTTACTCTACATCGACTGATCTTCGATTTAGAGGTTTTATCACCCTTAGTGACGGGAAGTCCGGACGTGATTAGAAAATTATCCGGATATGCAAGGGCTTCGTGAGAAGTGCCTTCGGTTCTGTTCGATCCCGGAACAGACTTATATGGATTGTATGTCTGACGTTACAATTTGAGATATAAAGCTGATTTCTTTCAAATACATTTCTGTTGGTGGCGGAGAATTTATTCTCTTAGCTTAACACCCTTCTCTGAGACGTACGAGCTCAGAGGTTATGTAGTTGAAATTTATCAGCGATATATCCCAATTTGGTAACGTGGCATACTGAGTGTTGCTGTGAAATGATCAGTGTTTGATCATTTGTGCTATGATCATTTGTTTGATCTTATATCTTGGTGATCATAGGTTGATCATTTTGTTTGACCCGAAGCAGGGCTTTTTTTGAGAAAGCGTAGCTTTGTGGACGAGACTTCGTCGAGCCTCACACCCCGGAAATGGTCGAAACAGGAAGGATGCGGCAAGGTTTTAGGGAGTAGCGCCCCTTAGTGTATGTCATTCCTTCTGGATAAAGGTGGTATCATGGTATGGAGCCCAGATACTTAACCTCTGTGGTTGCTGCAAAATTTATTTCTTTGTGGTTGTTGCGAATCGGGGATCCTCGGGAAGATCAGTGACGATCGGGGGATGGCATACGCGTGTCAGTAGTTACCTATTTTTGCAGAGGTAACCCGGCCTTGTGTTGGCAGAGATCCGGTTAGGTTCTCGGGTCGTCTATTCCAGGGACGTACCCATCGTGGATAGGAAGTTCCTTAGCCTGACCATTTGTTGGAAATCCAAAGAAACAATACGAGCCTTTACGATTTCAATTGTATAACCTGTCTCCTCAGGAGGCAGCTATAGCAGGCATAATATAATGGTACCTATGCTGGCTAAGATTTATATTATACTTTCGAAATGTTTTCCACTATGCACTAATAATAATATCAAAAAGAATTTGATT
Source organism: Allium fistulosum (assembly GCA_030737815.1). NCBI lineage: Eukaryota > Viridiplantae > Streptophyta > Magnoliopsida > Asparagales > Amaryllidaceae > Allium > Allium fistulosum. Next base: position 1,271,257,156 of record CM060901.1, on the reverse strand, counting down.
TTTGCGTAGTAAGCATCTTTGACTATCATAAGAAGAAATCTCCTCCAAGTCTGCGTTTGCATTGTGTGTGTGGTGGGAGGTCTTATGGTAGTTTCATTTTCCAAAAGCATTGCGAATTTACTTTAAAAATATTCCCTTGTTGTTTTTAAAGATATAACTGTTTTACGATCTCACACCAGTCACCATGACTGACTCGGAGTTTATTGTTTCCCTTCTAAACTCTGGGTGCCCACCAATTTCCACACGGGCAGTCTAGAGTTAGATTATCAGGATACTCTGGATATTCTGGAGCTTTGGAGATATTCTGGATGACGAGACGTAGTATTTGTATCTGATATTATTTATTCCGATGTGTATTCTGTATGGGGACAAGTTATATAAGTGTCCATTGTTGTATATTGACTCTGATGATTGATGTATGTATAAACTGATATAGCTCTTTGTTTTAAAAGACTAGTATTATCTATTATATATTGTTCCGCTGCGATATGTGAGATTCTGATATTGTTTCTGTTCTGATGTTGTTCTGTTGTTCTTCTTTCTTCTCCTTTTCTTCTATCTTCTTCTTCTTCTGCCTTTTTCTTTTTCTTAAACCCTCACTATTGGAGTTTCCGGCACTCGATTGCTCGGTAGTCGATAAAGTGATATCGATGTCGAATTTTCGAAAGTCGAAAATTCCGGTATGTGACAAAGTGGTATCAGAGCATATGGTTAAGCGACAACCCTGCTCTGTTGGGTGTTACTCATTAGAGATAGAGTCAGTAGTGCTCTAGAATGAGTTGAGTGTAATTATAGATACGAGTGCGTATTTGTTAGTGAATATAAAATTGTTTTATATTATGATGATTGGTTTGTTGAGTGGTATATGGATTCTGGTCGGTATTGTCCGTACAACTCTATCGATAGGGATCTCTAAACACTTGAATAGAACAATTCGGCACAGTATTGTTTTAAATTGGGTAAATGAAATAATTTTACCCAAAACTATTTTTGTATACAAAAGAAATAATTTTCTATGAATTGTTACAGTATATGGTTGCATGGATGTTAGGAAAGTGATAATGTTGAAATGTTATCATTATATGAAATTAAATAAGAAACTGAAATCATAACTCCAAAGTTAAGAAATAAAATTCACATGCAAATGAAATTTGAGAATGTAAATTATAAATGTGAATTGTAAAATGAAACGGAATTCCAGAGAAGTTTTTGGAAATGTTTTGAAAAGAATTTGAAAATCTTGGAAATTTGGAAGTTTAAATCTTTTGGATTTGAAAATGAATTTCAAAGGTTTTGAAAAGTATTTGGAGAGTTGAAAGCTCTAAACTCTTTTCGGTCGCTGGAAAATAATCCTGATGATGGTGGCCACATCATTCGAATTCATTTTCGGGTTTCCAAAAGAGAAATTGCTGTCAAATTGTTTTAAATAGGAGTTGTTTGAAAATTTGGGTTTTTGTTTTGGAAATTCAAATGGAATTTGAATTGTTTTCAAAATGGCTTTGAAATGTTGGTAAACTCTGGAATGCTATATAAAGATATTTATGAAATATTACTAGGTGGATAACTTATACAATTTGAATTTTGATTGAATAAATTTAACTTAAGGAATTTTAAGTTGAATTAAAGTAAGTATAAGTTATATAACTTATAAAATGAGAAATAAAATAATAACCAAAGATTTGAAAATAAAATTCATATCATAAGTTTGAGGAATTATAGGAGATCGAATCTATCTATCTCTGTGTTATTTTCGTGCCTGCGAATTTCGAGGACGAAATTCTTTTAAGGGGGGAAGTTTGTAACGACCCTAGATTTTAATTTATTTAAATTTATAATTAAATGAATTTTTGAGTAAAAAATTTGTAAAGTTAATTTTAAAGTGATGCGAGTTTCCCCAAGTTCAAATAAACTTTATATTAAATCATTTAAATTTAAAATTTGTTATATATATATGTGTATATATATATATATTGGATTTGAAATAATTCGTAAATAAATGGGTTGAAAATAAATGATTTGTGAATTACTTGTTGTTAAATAAGTAAAAACGTTGGATAAAATTTAATAGCATAAACAAACACTTTCATTTAGCAGTAAAACAAGAACAAGATTTGTTCACAAAGTAAAGGAACATCTAAAAAAATAGTAAGTAAATACATTAACTAAAATCTAACAGCATAATTAAAATAGAAACTTAGTTACATTATAAAGTGAGAAAACAAAACAAATGTATTCAAACAAGACTTAAGCAATGAATGCAGCCACCATATAAAAGAAAGGAAAACAAAACAAGTAGAATAAAATATGTTTGTACAAAATAAAGAATGCAAACCATCCCTATAGCCTCTATCAGCCGAAAACAAAAATGATTTTTGTACAAACTCATTAATGCAAGCGTCTTCAGCCATGCTTGTATTGTTCAAACCATACCTATTATAAAACAAACATACCCTGCTGTACAAACTTGTAAAGTTGTCTTTGATAAATATTAGCCTTCTCAGTTCGTCCATTTGAGGAAATTATCAAAACTGGAAAGAAAAAAATAGCATGGTTGAAACAAAATAAAAGCAAACATCATATTTTACAAATTCAAGCTTGAAAACAAATTGCTGAAGAAAGAAAAAGAAAACAGAGAAAAGGATCAAACTGCAGTTTTTAAAAAACCAGAGTCTTTGTTCATCAATATATCCAAGTGAGTAAACAACTTGAAAAGATGATTTTTAAGTATATCTATTTGGTGTTTGTAAGTCTAAAGATTTGAAACTGCTTTATTAGTTACACATATAGAAAATTCTTCCCTGTATATAGATATTGGTAGGTGTGAATGTCTGAAACCACCTCTGCCTTTTGTTTCAGAGCATCAACCTTGTTCGAAAAACCCAATACCTTGTCATTCGATCATTGATAGGCCTTGATTTCAAAAGTAAATATGTGTATTTAAGTATAAAATAAAATTTAAAAATAGTTTCAGACATGTTAAGTCTATACAGTAAAAATCATTGTGTTTATAGAGTAAAATTCAAATTTGGGAAAATTTCGAATGTAATGATTTGGTACTTCAATCATATATCGTAAATCCTTAATCAAAAATAGGATTTTTAGTATACAAATTAGAATTTTTAAGTGAGTATTTAAGGTACAATTTGAATATGAAATAAAATTACATTTTGGTCAATTGCAGCAGATTCAATTGATTTTAGTTGTTGAAATTCCGTATGTAGTAAGCTTGAACATGAATTAACCTTAGAAAAATACTAAAAAAAATTTCGAATGCATAGATTTTGGGTTTGGATCGAGAGTAGGGTTTAGTTTATATGTTTTTCGATGCTCGGCATATCTTCGTTTGCGTCATCATTTCGTGATCGAGTGCCTCGCGAGTTTGGGGAAGGCTTGAACAAGGTCTGGCCGAGATGCGGGCGGAGCTACGTCGCCGCAGGTGATCGGCAATTGGGGGACGAGGCATTTTGGTGTGAAGTGTTCGTATAGCAGGCTCGAGCAGATGGGTCGATTTTGATTTCGATCGGTTCGTGTTGATCTGGGGTTGTTTTCCGATTATCGAGTGGATTTGTGGGTTGTTGGTGGTGGCGCGAGTAGCCGGAGGGTCGCCGAACCACCGTGCACGTGCACGGTGGTGATGATGAGTCAGTGGAAAGAAAATGGGGTTATACGTGAAATTCTCGAAGCAGTCGAGTGGAACCTCGGGGATTTTTGAGAGTTGCTGGAGTTTTTCGTTGCATGGGTTCGAGTCAATTTAAAACGAAGCTATTGGGTTTTTAAAACTTAAGAAAAAAAAAAGAGAGAAGAAGGAACAGGCGCGGGGAGGAGAAAGGAAGGTCTCGGGGAAGAAACGAGAGGGACCGGGTTTGGCTCGAGTCAAGTACCCTGTTTACTCGGGTGAGTATATAAATGGGTTAACCCCAAATTTTTATAAAGACTAAACTATGAAATTGAATCATGTTGTATAATTTTAAGAAAATTTTTGTTTTAAGATATTTACAAAGAAAGTATACATAAATATCAATGCTTTATAAAACCTTAATTAGTATCTAAATTAAGTAATTTAATTTAAGATAAGTATAAAGTTAATTAACACTTAAGTTTGTAGTTAATAGAAAATTCGTTTAAAATAAATCATTCGATAAAATGAAATTTATTAGTTTAACTGAAAATCTTAGTTAAATTAAGATTTTAAAATGGCAGATTTAATTATTCGGTTTATTTCGAATATTAACCGATTGTATAAAATTGTCTATACAAGGTTTATAAATCAAGAAAACAAACTGGAATGGAAATTGGATTGCAAATAAAAGCAAAGGTGAGATCTTCTCACTCAGAATTAAATTTGAATTGCAGTTATTGATTGTTATTTGGATGTGCTATTAGATATAGTAGGATATATCTATATATATATATAGCAATATATACATATTGGCATATGTATATATTGGATTGATGATTTCCCGCCTCGTATAGCGGATGAGACCCTATTGCGCCGTTAGTAAGCGGATTATTTTTATAAAAACCCATATACCGCGATATTCCACCTCGAAGTGGAATGGGTATTGTGCTAACGTCTTTGGATGCAGGGAAACAGGTTGGAGGGATCCAACTGGATTCCTCACCAGTATTTATTTATTTACAGATATATTGATATAGATCTGTTATCATATTGATATATGATATTGACTGTTGTGATGGACTAATTGATGCGTTGCATCATTGGATTCAAAATTTTGAAGTTTAAAAATAACGATCTTTAACTTTAAAAGAGATTTTAAAAGTGATTATTTGAAAGTATACGTTTTATTTGAATTTTTGAATTGATTTACTTTAAATAAATAAATGTTATACATTTAAAGTTATGGAAATTATAATGTTTGTAAAATATAACCGAAAGATAAAATTTCTTTTGAAATAAATGGTTAAGTCATAAATAAAAAGATTTGAATTGAGATTTTTGAATTATTAAAAACGATGTATATAAAAGATGTATAAAATTTGATTTTTATAAATATAAAATATTGGGATTATAAAACGAGTTTTAATAAGTGTTAAAATGAAGAATAAAGGAATGGTATAAGTGAACGAAATTTTATATTTATAAATTATGAAGTTACAAAATAAATAGATTTTTGTAAAACAAAAGACTTATAAGTGATTTACTTATAAATCGGGTTTCGACATTTTAATTAAGAGTTGTGAATAAGTATGAATGGTTTATAGACGAGATTTATAAAATATATATTTTATAAATCCAAACAATGGAATTTTAAACATAGTTCGGTTGTTGTTAAAAATAAGATTTTAAATGAAATCTTATAAGGAATAAGATTTAAAATTTGTGAAGCCTTAAAGGAACGAATGTTATAAATACATGAAGCATAAGTACTTAACCTCTAATATGGACTTTTGGTATATAAAGTTGAGTTATAAAATGAATTGAATTACAAAGAAAATTTATAAGTCGAAGTTGTTATTAAAATAGAAATAGAATTTATAAACGTGTTTATAAATTCAAAATCAGTTGAATTGGAGAAATTAAACATAGAAGATTTTTAAAGAAGATATATTCGCGATTTTGGATAGCGAATTTTTTACTGAGATAAAAATGTGTAGAAATGATTGAAATTGGGTTAAGTGAAGTATATTCACGATTTTGGACAGTGAATATATTGTTAAGAAAAATGGATATGGTTTTGGAAAAGTAATATTTGAAATGAAGTTAATTGTTTTAAAAGATGTTTTAAAACGTGTGAACTATCGAAATCATAGATTTCAACATTTATTGTTGAAATAGACGTTTTCGAGAGATATAAGGAAATGGTGGACTATAACACTGTTGTTATAGTAAATGATTTCCAAAGGGAAATGTTTTATATAGTATTGGGATTTATATATCTATTTTAATTTCGAATCCCTATACTAGTGATTTTGAGTCGTCGTAACGATGTTTTACGCAACATTCGTTTTGACTCAAATAGATGTTAAAATTTATGATTTCCTTAAAGAATGAATATATACTTAATAGTGATTTAAGTATATCGAATATTTTCCAAGTGTTGAAAATAAATGATTTGTGAAATACTTATTATTAAATAAGTAGGGAAATGCTTTTCCAATATGAAATGAACGTTTTGAGATTTTATCTTTTTAAAGATAAATTGAAATTGAATATTTGAAATCGATTTGAGAATCGTATATCCGTAGATATTTTGAAATATAAATTCACTATGGAATTTATAAAGGAAATGGAAACTGTTTAGAAAAAATAAATAAATATTGATTTATTTTTGAAGTGTGGAAAATTTTATATCTAGTAAAGATATTTTTGAAGATAAAATAATTTGGGAAAATTATTTGGAATCTGATGATGTTGCGCATCTTTATTGATAGTTAAATAACCGACTATCAATAATTACCTTTAGATAGGTATTTGTTGTGAATTGGATGAATTTGAATGCCACACTTATTTTTAAATAAACGCTCACTATTCGGGTTAGCCGGGAAAGGACCATGGGGTTGTATAACCCATTCCGAATATGTGATACGTCGTTATGAATTGCATTCGAAGACCGGTGTTGAAGACCGGATATTTTTGAAAACGGAAGGATTACCGTCGAGTTACTCTACATCGACTGATCTTCGATTTAGAGGTTTTATCACCCTTAGTGACGGGAAGTCCGGACGTGATTAGAAAATTATCCGGATATGCAAGGGCTTCGTGAGAAGTGCCTTCGGTTCTGTTCGATCCCGGAACAGACTTATATGGATTGTATGTCTGACGTTACAATTTGAGATATAAAGCTGATTTCTTTCAAATACATTTCTGTTGGTGGCGGAGAATTTATTCTCTTAGCTTAACACCCTTCTCTGAGACGTACGAGCTCAGAGGTTATGTAGTTGAAATTTATCAGCGATATATCCCAATTTGGTAACGTGGCATACTGAGTGTTGCTGTGAAATGATCAGTGTTTGATCATTTGTGCTATGATCATTTGTTTGATCTTATATCTTGGTGATCATAGGTTGATCATTTTGTTTGACCCGAAGCAGGGCTTTTTTTGAGAAAGCGTAGCTTTGTGGACGAGACTTCGTCGAGCCTCACACCCCGGAAATGGTCGAAACAGGAAGGATGCGGCAAGGTTTTAGGGAGTAGCGCCCCTTAGTGTATGTCATTCCTTTTGGATAAAGGTGGTATCATGGTATGGAGCCCAGATACTTAACCTCTGTGGTTGCTGCAAAATTTATTTCTTTGTGGTTGTTGCGAATCGGGGATCCTCGGGAAGATCGGTGACGATCGGGGGATGGCATACGCGTGTCAGTAGTTACCTATTTTTGCAGAGGTAACCCGGCCTTGTTTTGGCAGAGATCCGGTTAGGTTCTCGGGTCGTCTATTCCAGGGACGTACCCATCGTGGATAGGAAGTTCCTTAGCCTGACCATTTGTTGGAAATCCAAAGAAATAATACGAGCCTTTACGATTTCAATTGTATAACCTGTCTCCTCAGGAGGCAGCTATAGCAGGCATAATATAATGGTACCTATGCTGGCTAAGATTTATATTATACTTTCGAAATGTTTTCCACTATGCACTAATAATAATATCAAAAAGAATTTGATTTTTGCGTAGTAAGCATCTTTGACTATCATAAGAAGAAATCTCCTCCAAGTCTGCGTTTGCATTGTGTGTGTGGTGGGAGGTCTTATGGTAGTTTCATTTTCCAAAAGCATTGCGAATTTACTCTAAAAATATTCCCTTGTTGTTTTTAAAGATATAACTGTTTTACGATCTCACACCAGTCACCATGACTGACTCGGAGTTTATTGTTTCCCTTCTAAACTCTGGGTGCCCACCAATTTCCACACGGGCAGTCTAGAGTTAGATTATCAGGATACTCTGGATATTCTGGAGCTTTGGAGATATTCTGGATGACGAGACGTAGTATTTGTATCTGATATTATTTATTCCGCTGTGTATTCTGTATGAGGACAAGTTATATAAGTGTCCATTGTTGTATATTGACTCTGATGATTGATGTATGTATAAACTGATATAGCTCTTTGTTTTAAAAGACTAGTATTATCTATTATATATTGTTCCGCTGCGATATGTGAGATTCTGATATTGTTTCTGTTCTGATGTTGTTCTGTTGTTCTTCTTTCTTCTCCTTTTCTTCTATCTTCTTCTTCTTCTTCTTCTGCCTTTTTCTTTTTCTTAAACCCTCACTATTGGAGTTTCCGGCACTCGATTGCTCGGTAGTCGATAAAGTGATATCGATGTCGAATTTTCGAAAGTCGAAAATTCCGGTATGTGACAGCGATATTCCACCTCGAAGTGGAATTGGTATTGTGCTAACGTCTGTGGATGCAGGGAAACAGGTTGGAGGGATCCAACTGGATTCCTCACCAGTATTTATTTATTTACAGATATTGAGATATTTGTTGATTATCATATTGATATATGATATTGAATGTTGTGATTGACTAATTGGTGCTGTTTCATCATCGGATTCAAGTTTCGAAGTTTAAAAATAACGACTTTTACTTTAAAAGGATTTTAAAGTGATTTTTGAAAGTAGACGTTTTATTGAATTTTTGAATTGATTTATTTCAAATAAATAAACGTCTAAAATTTTAAAGTTATAAAAGTTAAGATTTTTGTGAAATAAAATCAAAGTGTTATTTTTGAAATAAAAGTTAAGAAATTTATGAAATGGTTTAAATTGGGATTTCTAAAGTATTATAAACGGTTTATTTAAAAAATGTACAAAAATGGATATTTATAAATTTGAAATATTGGGATTATAAGACAAGTTTCTATAAGTGTTAAAATGAAGTATAAATGGGATTTCATAAGTTGATGAAATCTGAAAGTTTTAAATTTTGTGAAGTTTAAAAGAACGATTTCTTTTTAAATAAATGAATTATTAGTTATATTAACTTATAGGATGGACCTTTGGTATATACTTGAGTTATAAATTGAATAGGTCATTAAAGAAGATTTATAAATCAAAGTTGTTATAAAATGGAAATATAATTTATAAACGTTGTTTTATAAATTCGAAAATAAATCAAATTTGATTGATTTTAAATATAGAGATTATTAAGGGAATTTTATCCACGATTTTGGATAGTGGATAATTCTTGAAATAAATGTGTAGAAAATATTGAAATTTGGTTAGTGAAGTATATTCACGATTTTGGACAGTGAATATATTGTTAAGTAAAATGGATATTGTTTAGGGGAAATGACATTAAAAATGAAGTTAATCGATTTAACGATGTTTTAAAATGTGTTAAATATCGAAACCATAGATTTCAACATTTATTGTTGAAATAGACATTTTCGAGGAATAAGGAAATGATGGACTATAACACTGTTGTTATAGTAAATGATTTCCGAAAGGAAATGTTTTGATGTAGTATTGGGATTTATATATCTATCTAAATCCGAATTCCTATACTAGTGATTTTGAGTCGTCGTAACGATGTTTTACGTAACATTCGTTTTGACTCAAATAAATGTGCTTAAGAGAATGATTTCCTTAAAGAATGAATTTATACTTAATTTTGATTTAAGTATATCGAATATTTTCAAATGTTGAAAATAAATAGATTTGTGAATTACTTATTATTAAATAAGTATGGAATTGTTTTCCAAAATGAAACGAAATATTTTTGAGAATTTATCTTTGTAAAGATAAATCGAAAGTGAATATTTGAAATCGATCGAAAATCGTATATCAGTAGATATTTTGAAAGATATAAATTGAATATGGAATTTATAAAAGAAAAGGGAATCTGTTTAAAAATAAACGTTGATTTATTTTTGAAGTGTGGAAAATTTATATCTAGTAAAGATATTTTGGAAATTAAATAATTTGGGAAAATTATTTGGAATCTGATGATGTTGCGCATCTTTATTGATAGTTAAATAACCGACTATCAATAATTACCTTAAATAGGTATTTGTTGTGATTGGATGAATTTGAATGCCACACTTATTTTTGAATTTTTCGCTCACTATTTGGGTTAGTCGGGAAAGGACCATGGGGTCGTATAACCCATTCGGAATATGTGATACGTCGTTATGAATCGCATTTGATGACCGGTGTTGAAGACCGGATATTTTTGAAAATGGAAGGATTACCGTCGAGTTACTCTACATCGGCTGATCTCCTATTTAGAGGTTTTATCACCCTTAGTGATGGGAAGTCCGGACGTGATTAGAAAATTATCCGGATTTGCAAGGGCTTCGTGAGAAGTGCCTTCGGTTCTGTTCGATCCCGGAACAGACTTGTATGGATTGTATGTCTGACGTTACAAATTGAGATATAAAGCTGATTTCTTTCAAATACATATCTGTTGATGGCGGAGAATTTATTCTCTTAGCTTAACACCCTTCTCTGAGACGTACGAGCTCAGAGGTTGTGTAGTTGAAATTTATCAGCGATATATTCCCAATTTGGTAACGTGGCATACTGAGTGACGAAAACTTCTAAAGAGGGGAAGAATGTGATGACCCAGATTTTTAACGATTGTTAATTAGAAATTAATGGAATTCAATCATTGAAATATTGATATTGATAGTCAAACAAATAAATATATTGTTTTAAATACTTTTGATAAATGTTTTAAGTTGTTTTAAAAGCTTATTCTAACTTTGGTTTGGATTTTATAATTATTAATAAAAGAATTTCATTTTTTTTTCTTTTCTTTTTTTGAAAGAATAACTTGTTAATTTTAGTTTAAAAATATATATAAGTTTTTAATTCAATTTGTCAAATGTTACTTTGATGTAATGCTCGGGTCAGACCAAGTATTACAGATTTTCAGGTAAGGACGTTCTGGGGCTCAGGAGGAGTACTGGATGGCAGGACATATGGAGTGATTCCGCTGTGACTATTATTTTTGATTATCTGAGGCATATTTGATTTATATATAACCATCGTTGTGTATTGGAATATAACTCTGATGTAAATAAATGTAAATTGACAGATACAGTATTCTTTTGTAAACTGTTATTATTGATATTATATTTTGTTCCGCTGCGAATGTATGCATGTTTATAAGTCTGAATATATGTATATATGAATGAATGTATGGGTGTGTAGGTATGTGATCATCTCTGTTAAATTTTCACAGTTGAAGTTTAGATAAAATTTTCAGTTCTCCACATCCAATCCTCGATAGGTTTAGGGATTCAAATAAATTATGTTTGTTTAAACATAAGCCAGAGTTTGAAATTTATTTTAAGTTAAATAAGTTTATATATTTCTGGAATTTGAAATTTTACAGTAAAAACTCAGGGTTTATCAAAATTTGATTTCAACGATAAAATGATATGTGAATATAATCTGATTCATCATCAAAAACTAGGATTTTTAGAAGAAGAATCACGATTTTTAAGTTTATAAATCAAGAGAGCTTACGAGTTGAACAATAATGGGATTTTGGGCATCTCTTGGTGATTAGTGAACTCGGGAGGGTCGAGGACTTTACTGGAGGAAGATGGAGGCTAGGAGGGTTGTGGAAAAATAGTAGGTGGGTTTATCGACCACCGTGGTGACTTGTCGGCAATGATTTAGGGTTGAACGCATTTTTTTGTCGTCGACTTTTTCCGTGAGCATTACGTTATCTCGGGAAAACTGGAGAGGATCGGACCACAATGAATAGACGTGGTAGGTTTTGGCGTAGTGCTGGGTGGAACCGTTCGTGTTCTGATGATCGGAGGAGGCTTGACGAAGAGGTTTTGGGTCACTGTTTAGTTCCAGTGGAAATCCAAAGGCTTGATTTCGATCTGCAATTGTTTTCATTGAACTAGGTGTTCATAATCTTCAGTGAGGTCGTGAGCGATTAGAAGGTGGTCGGAATGGCGATCGGAGGTGGCGTAGCCGTGCACATGCACAGTGGCATCGCGTGCATCTGGGTTTGAGTTGGGTTGACAGTTTGGCCTCGGGTTTGATTTCGAGTTGGATTCGATGGTGACTCGAAGGAGTTGACTTGTTGTTTGTGTTGTTAGAACTTACCTGATAGGCTTGGGTTCTCCTTCCTCTTGCAAATCTGTTTTGATCTGATTATAAGTTAGTAAAGCTTTAATCAGTTTAAATGTATAAAATGTTTTAAGTTAGAAAATGATGTTTTAAACAAATTTTAAATTTTAAAGGGTATGGATTTTTAAGTTTTTTTAAAAAATTTGTTTTAAAATGGTTTTGATTTATATACATATTACAATTTAAACAAAACTTTGAGGTTGATCCATAAGAGTTTCCAAATCAAAAATAATTGTTGAAATTGAAATGTGATTAAGGTAAAAAGGTATGTAACTTAATAAGTTAAAGGATGATGATTTTAAATAAATCAAATTCAAGCTTAAGTTTAATTTAATGTAAAATGGAAGACAAGAGTTTAATGTAAATGAATGTTTTATCTTAATTTAATTCCAGTCTTATTTACAAAAGTAATTAAAGCAAAATTACTTCATTTAAAGTAATTAATTAATAATTTATCAAGTGATTAAAGGATAATTACTTTATGTAAATAAATTAATTAAGGTAATTCATTTAAGGATAATTAATTATTTAAAGTTAATTAATTTATGAAGAATGATAATTAATGGAGGATTAAATAATTATTGTAAGTAATTAAGGATTAATTACTTGTATTAATGGAGATTAATTAATAATTGAGGTTTATTATTTGTTAATTAAAGATTAATTAATCTATGGTTAGAGATTAATTGATTGATTGATAAGGTAATCAAGGAGTGATGAATTGATTAAATGATTGTCATAAATTAATGGTTGATTTAGCGAGATTTGATGATTAATTATGACCATGAATTGATAATGCTTGCTTATGAATGATTGTTTGTTGAATGTCGGCATTGAATGATAACTATTGAATGATATGCTGTGACATCCTATTGATTTGATATTGGTTATATCAATGATAAATGGGAAACGTTTATCTATGAATTTTGCTGTGACATCCTGTATTTGAATTTAATCACTTGAATAACTTAGGTTAGGATGACTTGAGGCTCAAAGAGACCAGAGTCGGGTATTAGGAAATACCCGAAACCATTTCAAATTTTATAGATTGATATATGAAATCTATATGATGGAGTGAAGTGTTTTAAAGGAATTGGACTATTTTAAATCTAAATCTTTGGTATTTAGAAACTTATATGTGAAATAAGTGATGTCTATATAAATTGTGGCTTTTGTGAATCTGCTTCGAGTTACCCCGGATCTTATATAAGTTGTATGCTTAGTATTTCAAATTATATGGGTTTACTCACGCTGGTTTCCAGCCTGACCCGGGTGTTACTTTGTTGTAATGCTCGGGTCAGACCGAGTATTACAGATTTTCAGGTAAGGACGTTTTGGAGCTCAGGAGGAGTACTGGATGGCAGGACGTATGGAGTGATTCCGCTGTGACTATTATTTTTGATTATCTGAGGCATATTTGATTTATATATGATCATCGTTGTGTATTGGAATATAACTCTGATGTAAATAAATGTAAATTGACAAATACAGTATTCTTTTGTAAACTGTTATTATTTGATATTATATTTTGTTCCGCTACGAATGTGAGCATCTGTGTTTTGTTTTCTGTTTCTTTTCTTCTATCTCTTCTTCTTTTCATAACTATCTGGAATTTTCGGGATCGAAAATTCTGGGTCGTTACAGTTGCTGTGAAATGATCAGTGTTTGATCATTTGCGATATGATCATTTGTTTGATCTTATATCTTTGTGATCATAGGTTGATCATTTGTTTGACCCGAAGCATGGCTTTTGAAAAGCGTAGCTTTGTGGACGAGACTTCGTCGAGCCTCACACCCCGGAAATGGTCGAAACAGGAAGGATGCAGCAAGGTTCTAGGGAGTAGCGCCCCTTAGTGTATGTCATTCCTTCTGGATAGAGGTGGTATCATGGTATGGAGCCCAGATACTTAACCTATGTTGATACTGCTTATTATGTGGTTTGTTGCGAATCGGGGATCCTCGGGAAGATCGGTTACGATCGGGGGATGGCATACGCATGTCAGTAGTTACCTATTTTTGCAGAGGTAACCCGGCCTTGTGTTGGCAGAGATCCGGTTAGGTTCTCGGGACGTCATTCCAGGGGCGTTCCTTCGTGGCATAGGAAGTTCCTTAGCCTGACCATTTGTTGGAAATCCAAAGAAACAATACGACACTTGTACGGTTTTAGTTGTAGAACCTATCATTCAGTTATGGTGGCGCCCCACTGTTTGGATGGTAGCTATAGTAGGCATAGTTCGAAATGTCTATGCTGGCTAAGATTAATATTATACTTTCGAAATGTTTTCTACACTATGCACTAATAATAATATCAAAAATGATTTGATTTTTGCGTAGTAAGCATCTTTGACTATCATAAGAAGAAATCTCCTCCAATTCTGCGTTTGCATTGTGTGTGTGGTGGGAGGTCTTATGGTAGTTTCATTTTCCAAAAGCATTGCGAATCTATTTTATTTTCTTTGTGAAAAATAACTATTTTACGATCTCACACCAGTCACCATGACTGACTCGGAGTTTATTGTTTCCCTTCTAAACTCTGGGTGCCCACCAATTTCCACACGGGCAGTCTAGAGTTAGATTATCAGGATATTCTAGATATTCTGGAGCTTTGGAGATAAGATGGATGACGAGACGTAGTATTTGTATCTGATAGTATTTATTCCGCTGTGTATTCTGTATGAGGACAAGTTTATATAACTGTCCATTGTTGTATATTGACTCTGATTGATGTATGTATAAAAACTGATATAATTCTTTGTTTTAAAAGGCTAGTGATTATCTATTATATATTGTTCCGCTGTGATATGTGAGATTCTTATATTGTTTCTGTTCTGATGTTGTTCTCTTTTCTTCTTTCTTCTTCTTCTTTCTTCTTCTTCTTCTTTTTTTTTCTTCTTTTTAAAACCCTCATGCTTCGTATTTCCGTTTATAATGGAGATTAGTGTTTAATCAAGGAGTACGGATTTGCGGGTCTTGACAAAATATCTAGCAGTTACGGATTATTGTTTATAGTATTATATAATATTAAATATGGAAATGCATTTTTAAAGATAGTTTTCATAACCAATCAAATAAAATAGAATTACTTCCTAGAATAGAAGATAATAAAGCAAAGTATGACATGAATCAAATAAATTATTAGATAAGAACTTGAAGCTATAAACGATAATGAACCTAGGTCTGCATTCACTGCACAGACTATTTAAGAAGATAGTTATTATGATAAGTGAATTATATAATATAAGAGAATAAAAGAATATTCTATATCATAATAAAAGAAGGCAGATTAGAACAGAAAAGAAATGCTGGAATTATGTATGGATTATAAAAGAAGAGAAAATGACAATTACAGGTTGTGATAACCCGGATTTTAACATCTGTTAATTGTTAATTAACATGATTTAATAATAATAATAATATATATATATATAACTAAAAATATTTGAATATACATAAATGGATTTAAACTATAATAAATGTTGAATTATAAATCTCTGGAAATGATAAATCTTATAGTAAATTAATATATATATATATATATAATTAGATATATGCAAACTTTATAATGCTGGAAATCATAAGTGTATAATATACGAGTATATAAGAGTGCATATATATGTATTTATGTAATCTATTAATTAAGGGAATAATAGCTTAAGTTAAAAATAAGATTTAATAAAAGGTTTAATATACTTTCTTTTAAAATTTATACATAAAATAAACATAGTTTGTATAAATATAAATATAAAACATAATACTTAAATTAATAAAAACATAAACAAAAAAATAAATTTATAGTTTTTGACATTTGTGGCTTTTGTATAACATGCAAAGACAAGTGGCATGGTTTTCTTTTAAGAATATAAATAAAATGTTATAAGAAAAAAAATCTGTATACAATTCAACACTTTTCCATTTTCATTTTCTTAACTCTGTTCTTTTTCCTATCTTCAATTTTTTCAAAAACTAAGAAACAAAAATCTGCAAACAAATTCAAGCTGAAGAAAAAAAAGATCATCTCAGATCAGTAGGCTTAAAAGCAAGCTATTTAAATTCATCTCAGTTTCAAGCAACTTAGATCAGTAGCAAATCAAAGTTCCAGTTAAACAAGTTTCAGAGTTCAGTAACAATGCAAGTTTTCAAAGTTTAAAACTGCTTCAAAACCTGCTCTGTTCAAACAAAAGAGGTGAGTGACCACTACTTTTGAAAGTGTAAATCTGTTCTCTGTTTTATAGATACATTTGGGTAAAACTCTTAAAATCTGAAACATCTAGAATTGGTATGTGATGAATGTTTGAAATATAATATAAATTTTGTTATGAATGATGTTAAAAATGATTTTTCATGTGTTCATATCTAAAAAGGCTAAACATGCCTCTGTTGGAAACAATAAAGGTTTGAAAACCTGATTCAAAAGTTTAAATCTTCCACTTAAGTGATTTTTAGGTTTCGATCTCTGAAATAAAAATGTTTGTAGGTGAGTAAACTCTCTGATTTAAACTTAAAATTGTTTCTGTGGACAATATTGAGGTTTGAATGATAAAATGTGTGTTTGCATGTATATATTTATACATGAAAATGAGATGTATGTCTGTGCACATCAACAGGAACCCTGTTCTATCCCTACAGGCTCCAAAACCTGTCTCAGAATCCAAAAACTCTATAACAGATTGTTTTAAGGCTTTGAGATCAAAAGAAAACAAGTTTGTTTGATCATGCTCTAAATTTTAAAAATAAATATTGGTATATTAAACAAAAGTCTTGTCTGGAAATAGAAGAATATAGGCAAACTCAATATAAACAAAAATTTCATCAACCATGATTTTAAATTTTGAATATATAAACTGAATCGTCTTTGAAGTTGATGATTTATAGAAGTGATATTAATTTTTTTTATCAAGTATTCGCTGAGGAAAATGGGGATGAACAGAATTGCTATTTTCTCGAAATTCTGGCGATCGATAAGGCGATGGACTTCGTGTTCGTAACCGGAGCTAGCTGGAAGACCGTGGAGTTTGGGAAAAATGCTGGATTAAATTCTAGATCAACATGGATGTTGATTTTGATCGAGTTAGGGTTTAAGGTTTAAACTGAGTCGAGGTTAGAAACGTGATCGCTGCACCATCTGTAGACCATCGGAAAGTATCGGACCAAGACTATCAGAAGCATGGGAGGCTGGCGGAGCTTAGGGTGGAGTATCGTGACCTCTGATGATCAGAGGGGGAAGAACGAGGCGGTTTATGGTGGTTCAGTTTTGTTCCAGTTGGTGTTAACTTGCTCGATTTCGTTTGGCTCGCAGATTCATCGATTAGGGTGATTATTCGATAAGAGGTGGTCGGCGATGACTTGATGGGGGTGACGTGGTTGATCGGAGGTGATCAGGCTGGCCGTGCACGTGCACACGTGCGTTTTCGAATGTCAGGTGGCTGTTGGATTTGGGGAAGATAGGGATGTATTCGGGTTGGTCTCGAAGATGATTGTGAGTTTTCTCGTGTTCATTCTCAAGTAGATTCGTTAGCGATTACTTACAGAATTTTTAAACTTAAATTTTAACCAAGTTTTGAAAATAGAAGAGATAAGGGAAACTCGGGGTTTTTGTTAAATTTGCTCAGGCAAACTCATCTCTGGCTCAGGTATTACACGAGATTTTGTAGGGTATTTGTTTTATTGGTTTTAAAACATAAACCAAGTTTTCTTTTAAGTTTTAAACTATTTTCTCTATATAGAGGTTGTTTAACTTTAATTAATCAAGTTTTACAATGGTTTTAAAACTTGGGTTTGAAAGTTTAGTTAAAATAAACTTGAAAAATAATAATTAAAGGATAGTTAATTAATATAGAGAATGTTTGATGATTAATTAACCTTTAAAGTTAATTTATTTGTTAAAGAAAATTTATTACTTGAAGTTAATTACTTAATAAAAGTTATTAAGATAAATTTGTTAATAATTTAAGGAATAATTAAGTATAATTAAGGATTAATTACTTGATAATTAGAGGATGATTTGTTTTATAATAAATCAAGTGGTGATTAATTTAAAGTTAATTAATTTATGAATTAATTAAGGGGGTTTATTAAAAATAATTAAATAATTAGGGATAAATTATTTAATAATTAAAGATGAATTTATTTATTAATTAAGAATAATTAATTAATTAAAGGTTAATTAATTGATGAAAGTAATTAAGGAATGATAATTAATTAATTAATTAATTAAGGATGATTAATTAAGGATTGATTATTAATTAAAGGTTAATTATGATTGATTAAAGCATAATTAATCAAAGTAGTTTGTAATAAATTAATATTAATTAACCAGGATTAGTAGTAATTCATAAGTAATTAAGTCTGATTTAAAATTAATCAGATGATTAATTAAACTTACTTATGGATGTTTGGATTCTATTGAATTGTTTGATAGTTCTACTGTGTAATGCTTTGTGATATGAATTGTTTTAATTTAAACTATGATAATGTGGGAATCTATCGATGATGAATTACTGTGTAAGGGTGACACTCTGTATTTGAAGTTTGAATTGTGTTTCATTTGAATACTTTGAGATAAAAGGGTATTGAATTCGAAGAGACCGGAGTCGGGTATTAGTAAATACCCGAAACCACTTCGATTTGAAATCTTCTATAATTCTTTTTAGATTGATATGTGAAATCCATAGGCCGGTTTTGAATAATATGGACCATTTAAACTAAGTTGGATACTTAGATATTGTTTTGTGAAAATAAGTGTTGATATATAAGTTGTTCACTTATAGTAAAGTACGAGTTACCCCCGGGTTTAAATAAGTTCTATGGATTGAAATTTCATATTAGATGAGTTTACTCACGCTGGTTTCCAGCCTGACCCGGGTGTTACTTTGATGTAATGCTCGGGTCAGACCGAGTATTACAGATTTCCAGGTAAGGACGTTCTGGAGCTCAGGAGGCGAGCTGGATGGCAGGAACGTATGGAGTGTGATATATTGTTATTTATTGGGACGAGTTATTTTAACTGTCCAGTGATTAAGAAATGTTGTAACTCTGATATATAAAAATGTAATTAACTGATACAGTTTTTCTTTGTATAACTGATATTATTATTTACTATTGTAATTTGATCCGCTGCGAATGTGAGAATCTGTGTCTTGTTCTGTTTCTTCTTCTATCTCTTTTCTTTTTCTTCTAACTATCTGGAATTTTCGGGTTCGAAATTTCCGGGTCGTTACACAGGTAGAATTATAACATAGGTTATAATTAAGTAATAAGAACGAAAAAGCTTATTTTGAGACTTTGAATAAATTAATGCGTAATAATAATGGTAGAAGCTTATTTAAATAATTTATATTAAGTCAATAAGCAAATAAAGCAGAAATGATAAAAGAGGCTTATTTTAATGAACTTAAGAGTTATATTAAGTTAAATAAGCAAGATAATGAATGTGGTTCATACCAACAGCATTCCCTATTAAATATATGGAAATCTCATAATAGATAAAGGTGAGACGAGGGCAAGAATATGGTAATTAGGGTAAAGAAGTAGCCAACAGAATAAGAAAGTAAACTAAACGCAAATAAAAAGAGTAGACTTAGGGTCTAATAAAAGAATTGAGACGCGTTGGAGCAGCCCAAATGATGAAGCGTCTAACGAAGCAGTTCATCACGGATTTTAGAAATGTAGAAGCACGTCCAACTTAGTATTTTTGGGCTTCAAGGAAGTACGAGACTTCAACGGGACATGATGGTACTCTAGGATGGCCCTTTGGGTAGGCCTAACGAAGCTACACCCCCGGAGGCAAGTCTGTAGGTGTTCCATCAAGAGAATATGCCTTAACTGCATTTTCATTGTATGCCTAACGAAGCAGACCTTTGTAGGCAGTTAGAAGGGCTTGGTGTTCGGAGTAGGGTATTCTTATGTCTAATACTTGCAAGTAAGTTTAAGGATAGTCGCATGCGGATATCGGCCAGCATCAAGACCAAGAGCGATTTCGGGAAAGACTAGAGTTAAACCAACATGCCAATGATTCTTTCACTATCGAGACATTGGATGAGGGGCACCGCCATTTGAATGTTAGATTATTTGTAGCAGGGTATGGCCACTTAACTCTTTAGAAGTCTTTCGGTTAGTTGAGGAGTGGTTGCGTGGGGCCATTGCCACGATGAAAAAGAGCAAACCAGCTAGAATATCTGTATTGTAGGCCTAATGAAGTAGTCCTTTATAGATATAGAAAATCCCCGACCAAATTCCGTACAAGGTAGACCTTGTTGGCGGGATTCAAGTAGTAGACATAACGATTACGTAGTCCTCAATGTACACACTGGGTGGTACATTGTGGATGTCCGAGCACTGGCATAGACTAGTGCGGACGCGATTTACGTTTTAATAGTAAGTAGTGGAGCATCTGTATTGTAGGTCTTACGAAGCAGTCCTTTACAGATGTAGCTACGGAATGCTCACGGAGCAAGACGATGGAGTATCTGTATTGTAGAGCTTACGAAGCAGTCCTTTACAGATATAGCTACAGAACAAGATGATGGAGCATCTGTATTGTAGGCCTTATGAAGCAGTCCTTTACAGATGTAGTTACGGAACGCTCTCGAAGCAAGACATGGAGCCATTTCAAGGAGGATACGGAAGGTACCATGGGTGGTACTTAGGACCAATATGGTTATTGGGCATATAGCTATATATATGTATATATTAGTTATTAGGTTTTAATCTACTATGGAGTAGATGGGCACGGTTCACGAATAGAGGCGGGGGTATTGTAACCCAATGAACCTAATATCAGAGTAAATGGAAATAAAACGATATATGTAGAATTAAGCTTAGAAGTATATAATTTATTCATTCACCAGAACTTTAGTTCTGACCCCCTCCTCATAACATCCTACAAGTTAGGTAGATGGTAGAGACTTCCCAGATTAAAGACACTTGTTTAGAAAGTGTTATTATATTGGTGAGTATTTACTTACTATTATATTTTAGCCAATTCCACTGTTTGATATTTAATTGAGCTCTGATATATTTGTCTTTGCTTATTTGCAGGATACCAGATTCCCAACTCGGGTTTCAGTGGGCTTGGGTTTTAGCATTTTGCCAAAAATCCGGACCCATTGGAATTCGGGTTGTTACAATTCAATAATAAAAAGTCTCTTTTATATATTCTCTCTATTTTTCTTCTAAAATATTCAACTTATGGTTTTTTCGAATTTGAGAAAATAACTATCACTTCATTCTTCATTTTCTCACATAATCAATTTAACGAATAATTTCAGAAACTTATCCAACAAACCATTAGATTACATTAGCAATTTTGGATGATACGTTCCATTAGTAATGTACATTTTATAACCTTTGTTGAACTGAATATGTTTTATCTTGTACAATTATGAAATTTACCCTTTTGCACTAAAAAATGGCCATAGAACTTTTTCAATTAATATTTATTATTGAATATTCAAAAATAATTGTTTTTAAAAGTTAATATATTAACTATAATTAGTTAAATTTGTGCATTAATTAGAAAATTTTCACATTTACATCAAAAAAATAAAAAATAACGATCAATGCGATTCTCATGGTTTGATCGGCTGAACCATCAAAACCATTGATCTTGCACCAACACGGTTCAGGTCACGATTCGGTCTTCAAAACTATGCTATCAATTGAACATATCTACCTCTTCACTCAAAAGATGTACTACCAAAATATCAAATTTCAAGACATTGGAACAAACACATTTAAAACATCAAGAGTGGCAAGATAACATTTGCCTCCAAAAATCCCAACTCTAATAAGAATTGGGGTCAAATTATGTACTCATTTCTTTAATACAGTAGTCATTATTTAAAGTGATACATTATAAATACTACAACTTGAGACAGGTATAAATATCCTTGTAAAATTTGAGTAATAAGCGGTTTCTAGGAGGATTGATTGTTACTATTGTAGAAACAAAGGCATTTTTGACAAGACTATCGGGCTCTTAAGTAGAAGAGAGAGAAGAAGTTCCGATACCAATATGTAGTTTAGAATATAAAAAATAACAGTGATACCTTGGTGTTTTCTACCAGTACTACTATGTTAGAGATTACAATTAGGATGAGGAGTGTGGGATCTAGAATGTTTGTTGGTATTATTGTATATATAAAAACACATATTTAGTACTATTTTCCTTTTTAGCCTTAGTAGTTCCTGAAAGTTTTTATCATTATGAGCTTTTGAATTAGGTATGATAAAGCATGTAACGACCCAGAATTTTGTTTAATTGAAACTGGAATATTAAATTGATTTTTAATATTTAAAGTTAATTTTATAGATTTAATAACTTGAATTTCAAATATAACGATTATTTAGGTAATTTAATTGTTGAATTAAATAATTGAAATCGTTACAATAATTTAAATCTTGGATTTTTATTTGGATAAAAATAGTTTAAAGGCTTAATAAATTTATATTCATAAGAATGAAGGTAATAGAACTTTTAGATTGAATTTAAAAGTGGTTTACTCGATTTTAAAAATAACGCGTTTTAATTAACGAGTAAAAATAGCTTTCCGGGGCATAGTCTCGGAATTCGACGAAACCAGTTCCATTGAATCCGTAATGTTATATTATTATCGAATTTCAAATTTTGTGGCCATTGGATTTATCGTTTGGTCATACGGGATAGAAACGCGTTAAATTTAATATCGAAAATTCAATAAAATAATTGGGTTCAAAAAGCTATCTTCTCCATACGATCGAATTGAGGGTCGAAACTTGTTCCATTGTGTTTGAAACAGGGGTATAATATTAGGAATGCCAGGAGGCATGCCTCGATAGGGGTTCTAAATAAATATCTAGATATTTTGAAATTCAATAAAATATATTTATATCGATTTAACCCATTGGCCACAAACTTACCATCAGCTACCATATATTATCAGCTATCTGCCTATGTTCGTACCTACATTTCTTTTAAAAGAAAATCTTCCCTCTTCATTTTTAAAGCATAACCGAAGAAGAAAAAAGTTAACATTCAAAAAAAAATTCTCAAATTTCACTTAATAAAAAATATATGAAAACGGCTTTAAAAATCGAGATTCATTATTTGCTTCATCCTATTATGGGTCACGATGGGTTCGAAGGCTGTTTGGGGTTGAGGTCGTTTATAGGGAGGAGCTAGGACTCGCGATTTCGGGTATTTTAGGCATCGATTGGAGGAAAGGACATGGGATTTGGAATTGGAGGCAAGTTTTCCAGCTCGATACGTATTTTCGCAAATTTTCCTTGAAGTTTGGGTCGCGCGACCCATGGTGCAGCAACGAATAGATGTCTAGTCGCATTTCAGGGTGTAGGCTTGAGCGTCGTGTGAAGGGGTGGAAGGGTGGAGTTTGGGTAGAGGATTTCTATGATGATGTGAGATTTAAGTTTTATACCCTAGCATGCCGTATCCTTGGTGGTGATGCATGGCCGTAGTTTGGGTTAGTTGTGCATGTATAGGCAGTGGTATAGTGGGGAGGAAGATGAATTATGAAGGGTAATTAATTTGAAATATGATTAGTCAAGATAATTTTATTATTTAATTTGTAAATCTTATAAAACCAATATCTCGTTCGTTTTAGGTCCAAATCAAACGCGTTCAGTCACGTTGGGTTCATATTAACGAGATCTTTGCTATAGAATCAAATTGGTTGAGTTTAGAGCTTGCATAATTTTCAGTTAAATTCGAACGTGTTCGAATTTTATCGGAACCTGAACGCGAAGGCAACAATAAATATCAATGTGATAGTTTTATACGCTCACAACGAACTAAATATGTTTATGTTAGTTAAATTTATATTGTGAAGTGATTTAAAATTATTAACTGTTGTTGAGTAAATTTAATTGACATTTAAATTGATTTGAATTAAAATGATAGGAATTTGAATTGAGAGTTCAAATTGAAACGGGAATTAAATTGTTAGTTAAACTCCCGATTATTGATGACTAGTTAATTGCTGTGATATTTTGACTATTTGGATGCTTGATTGTGATGGATGCTATTGATTGACATTTGAATGATTTGGATGTTTATTTAATTTATATATGTCCTGTTATCACCTTGTAATTTATTTACAATATATAAATCTATAAATCGAATTATTTTGACTAAATTAAGAAATAGGTTGAAATGATATATACCTATGACATTTATTTTGGATTGAAATCCCAGAAATAAATAAAAATAACTGGTTCACTTGGCCATAGGATAGAAAATTATATACGGATACCGGATTGGTTAAGTTAAATAATTTTAAAATTTTTGATTTGAAATTATATAAATGGGTTTGATTTAATGAAGTAAAAAAAATCAAATTTATGGAAATCGAATTATTTTCGACATTGAGCTCAAAAATGTTGGAATCAGAATAAGTTAAACGAAATTGTTTAAAAATGAAATTTGAAATTTTAAAGCTAAAATCGAAATATGATTTGAATTTCGGAAATTGATTTGTTTTAAAAAGATTTAAACTCTTACTCGAACTTTGAAATAAATCCAAGTAAAAGTAATTTAAATGGATATTTCAAAATTTGGGCTCGGAATTGAATTAGTTTTAAAGATTTTGGATTTTAAAATTGAATATTGAAGGTTAATTTAATTTAGAAGATTTAAATCGATATTCTGAAATCGAACTCGAGTTTATATAAATCAAAATGGTTTAAAATTGAGAACTGAATTGAAATTAATTCAAATTGGAATTGAATTGAATTAATTGGAATTGAAATCGAAATCGAATTAATTTGGAATCGAGATTGAAATTGATTTGAATTAAAATTGGAATTTAAGTTAATTCGAATTGAAATCAGAGTTGAATCGATTTAAATGGAAATGGAGATTGAAATTGATTTGAATTGGAAGATTTGAAATTGGATCAGTTTGACTTTAAAACTATTTTCAAACAAACTATTTTAATACAAACTGTTTAAAACCCTACCTTTTAAATATTCAAATTATTTTGATTTCCAATCCATTTTATTATATAAACCACTTTTAATACTCAAACTTTATATTAAACTATTTTAACTTTTTAAATAATTTTAAACTATTTAAACTATTTTCTAAAAATCCAAACTGGTCAAGGTGGGGATGTTTATATTTAAATTGTTGATTTAAATACGAATTGGGTTAAAATGAAGTTATAACCTAAATTGAAATTCGAAACAATTTTGGAAGCAAAATCGAGATATTAAGGAGATATGATTATGAATTGAAATTGTATATTTTGAGTAAATATGATCATTTCGAAATGAAAATGATTTTGAAGCGAATATGATATTTTGATATCAAGTTTGAATCGTTTTCGAAATGTAAAAGAACCAACTGGTGTGTAAAACGACGTTTGGTTGCTAAAGAGAACGGGGCCTCTTATTGGCATACTATCTGTCAATATTGGAACCACTTTAACAACTGTGTACATGGATGAGATTCTAGAACGAAGTGGTTGGATTTGGCATCTATTGCTGGATTTGAAGAAAGAGAACGATGATGGAAAGACCTCGGCACCTGTGCCAATTTGAAATGACTAAAACATGACGACTTGTTAGGGCCAAGTGGGCTAATTACCCCGAGCGGACATCCATTCTTCGATTTTCTTGGACTCGGTTCATATTATTACTCTTGTTGTTGGTTTCGATTGGTGCACCTTGATTTGGGATAGCCTCCCTTTGAATCGATATGGGATGGATGGACGCGGTGGGTGGTCATGGCTATAATGCGTTACCACCAGCCCTGCGACCCGAACTGGTAGTATCCTACCTTGGGCATTGTCTCATGTGTCTTGTCATACTTTTATCCCTATACGAGACCACTACGATTTTGATTTAGTGTTGTCATAACACGACGCATCCCTATCCACCGACGGTTTACTGGTGTTTTATATGCAAACTGTACGACAATGCTTAAAAACACATTAAGGGAGATCAATGTAAAGCCTTAACGCTAAGAAAAATATTTATTTTACTGATTAGACATTATATATGTGGCGTATTCTACTATATACAAATATTTTGATGTATACTTAAGAGATGGAAAATCCCGTAACATCTCTTGAGTTATTGCATGCACATTATACACTGGATAGAAGATGTGAAATCCCATAAACATCTCTGACGCCACGACACTCATGTTATATGCTATATCGATTTAACTCACATAAGAATATTTTAGTCCTGACTCGACTGTTTTGTCTTTTCATTACGCTTGGGTTAGCCCTGAGTTTTCAGCCTATCGAAGATTATTCTCTAGAGGACGAAGATGAAGATTTGGTATATTATTATTACTAATATTATTCCCAGCATCATGTTGTTCTGTTGCATTTTATTTGTTCTGTTGTATATAAATGTTGTATAAATTATAATCAAAAGTATAGTAAACAGCTTAATGAACTGTTTATTTGATTATTATATTTTCATTCCGCTGCGAGATTCTATTTTTGTTTCCTTCTTCTTTTCTTATTTTTCTTAATTAACCTCATTGATTATCTATGTTTTAGATTGTTTGAATTGGACATGTGTGGATTATTGTCGACTTACACCTTCCGAAATGTGGGTCGTCCTAGTTGGTATCAGAACTTTGGTTTAGCGAGAACCTTGGCTTTAATGGGGTAACTGATTAGAGATAGGGTCAGTAGTACCCTAGAATGGGTTTGAGTGTATTAATAGATATGAGCACGTATTTGTTAGTGATATAAACTTGTTTTATATAGTGTTGGTTGATCTATTGAGTGGCTTATGGATTCTAGTCAATACGAGTAATTAACTTTATTGATAGGGATCTCTAAACACTTGAACAGAACAATTCGACATAGTATTTTTTTGAAATTGGGTAAATGCAATAATTTTACCCTGATAATATTTTATATATCAGGGAATAATTTTCAGAAATTATTATGGTATATATAAGGTGTTTGGTTGTTAGGAATGATAATATTGATTATTATCATTAATTGGTTATTGTGCCTTGATAAAAGATGTTTATTATAGAATAAACAATGATAAAACATTTGTGAAATGTTTTAAGGAAGTGAAATTTTGGAAGTATAATTTATAAATGTGAGTTATAAACTAAAATGGATTTAAATTGAGAAGTTTTGAATCTAGGTCCCGAAAATTTTGAAATGTGTTTCAAAGTGTTTGGAAAAATAATAATGATAGTATTATTTTGGAAGTATTTTTGAGTAATTTTTTTTTAAAATGGTTTCTAAAAGAAATAAAAAGCACAAAACTCACTTCGGTTGCTGGAAAATAATTTTGGTGATGACTGGAACATCATCGACGTTCATTTTCGAGTTTCCAAGAGAGGAATTGCTACCAATTAGAGTTTGTTGGGTAAAACTTGTTTTCGTTTTGAAATTCAAAAAGGTAATTTGATATACCAAGAGATTGTGTATATAAATAAATAAATAAATTTGATTTCAAAAGTGATTTGAAATAGAACCGAGTGATTAAATTTCAAAATCTTGTCTAAGTGTTTGAGAAATTATGAAAAGATAAGTTTTGAACTTATAAAATAAAAAAATGATATAGATAAGAAAGGAAAATGTGAAATTGA
Source organism: Allium fistulosum (assembly GCA_030737815.1). Lineage (NCBI taxonomy): Eukaryota > Viridiplantae > Streptophyta > Magnoliopsida > Asparagales > Amaryllidaceae > Allium > Allium fistulosum. Next base: position 1,271,229,539 of record CM060901.1, on the reverse strand, counting down.
GATAAGAGGTAAAATTTAACTTAAGAAAAGTTAAATAAAATTGAGTGTCATAGTTAGATAAATTAGTGAAGTGAACTAATTAAAAGAATTGAATTGGAAGAGAATTAGTGAATGGAATATAGTTCAGAATGTTGTTGATAACAACTGAAATACGAACTTAAGTGTAAAATAATTTGGGTGGAATTGTTGCTAAGAAGTAAATAAAGTGAATTGTGAGAAGGAATTCAACCTAAGTTAAATAAAATAATTTTTGGAAATGGGATTGATTGAGATTTAAAATAAAATTTAGGTTTGAAATAAATTAGCGATGGAACTAATTGAATTAAGTAGTTGATTGAATGTGGTTTGAATGTGGATCGATAAAATTCAATATTGAAATTTATAATTGGAAATAAGTAAATTGAACAATGTTTAAACAGTTGAAGTATAAATATTTTGAAAATGCTGAATAATGTGAATTTGGAATTATATGATTGGATATTATTGGTAAGTAAGGTGCAGGTATATAAAAACAATAACTAATTGGATGCCATTGATTTTATAAGAAATTTGGGTTACATGACTAAAAGGTACGTGTTTAGATTGTTATTTGAATTTGATGGTTTTATAATTGAGCCACTTGGCTTTTGTTTTCTTTTGCTGATTTGGGCCCGTAGTGGCGATTTGTAACAACCCTGTATTTTGTGATTATTTTAATTGTATATTTTAATTATTTTAAATTGAATTTCCTGATTTGAAAACTTTATTTATTTATTTAAATGGATAATTTTTGTTATTTTAAATATAAATTTTGATTTTAATGTGAATTAGAATTCCAAACATGACTAAATAGAATATTTTTTGGAAAAGTGAATTTTGGTCGATATGGTCAAAACTCCGACTTTTAAATTTAAAAATTTGAAAGTTTGAAAATTTGAATTTTATCTTTTATTATGAGAGTAAATAAATTTTTAAGAATAATGGTTTTCGTTTCGTTAAAATCTGATTAATATTGTGAAAGTTATTCCTTTTTAACTATTGAGTGTAATTTGCTGTATTTAACAATATTGTTTATTTTAAATTATGTAAATAATATTTTATTTGGTTATGTAATGTTCTAATTTACATTTATATGTGTAAAATAAAATGTTATGTATATATTTTGGTTTTAAAAACATTTTTAAAACTGTAATTGACATTTTCCAGTGTCAGTTGTATTTTGTTTACAATTTCTAATTTCCAGTTTCAATTAATTAAAGAAATTCTTTATTTATTTTCTATTTTCTTAAGACCTTATTTTATTATCATTTCCACTTTATTTGTTCAGCATTTATTTTTATTTTTATTTTACTTGACTTTTATTGGTTTAGAAGTATAGTAATAATTTTCCATAGTTAATGGTATTTTATTTGTAATTTCTAAGTCTTGTTTCAAATTTATAAACTATTTCTTTATTTCTTTTTCTATTTTTCTTAAATTATTTATTTATTTCAGTTTATTTTATTTTGCTTCCTTTTTCTAATGCATTTACTGAAATTTTATTTGTTTTATTTGATTTAATAGAAATGGAAATTTGAAGGGACTAAAGCTTTAAACATTTGACTTTTCACTTTCTAGCCTTTTCATATTTTTGGCCGTTCCTTTTCTATTGATTAGCCGTGAGTTTTTATTCATTTTTCACATAAAAAAGCTTCTCAACATCACAAATTTTCGGCCAACTCATACCTGAAAGGTTTGGTAATGGCTCTCTCTTCTTTTCTACTTTTTCTTCTTCCTTTTGCCTTGTTTTGGCCATGATTTCTTCACATATTTGCATGCTCTCCACTCTAGTTGCGTCGTCCATCACCTCCACTACCTCCACCACCTCCTCCTCTTCACCATCAACCACCTATCACCTCCACCCCCTCTGACCAGATCAGGCCATGGCCTTTAAATGAAGACAAACACCTCAAAAGTTGCACAAAACCTTCCAAAATGCATGCTAGCCTAGCCTAGTTGCTTCACCACCTTCATACATCACCTTGGCCACCCCCTATTGCTCCACCACCACCATGATATGACCACCACACATCGACTTAGCCTCTGTCCAGATCTGAAACATGTATGGCCTAGCCAAACAATGCATGTGGCCGAGCCTTGTGGTGCACCAAAACTCCATTTAGTGCCTTGTCCTTTTGTCTTCTTCATGTTGTAGCCTCCACTCTTCATCTTCATGTTGCCTTGCTAGTTTAGGTCCAAACCCAAGCCATTCTAGTCCTTGTAGCCGTGCTATATTAGGTCCAAGCCCAAGCATTTTAAACCCCAAGGTCGAGCACTTGATGGTTGAAAGCATGGCCAAAGCAATTGTGTTCATTTGCTTTTTATTTCAAAGATCATCTCAATATATGTTGTATTATATTTATGTTTATATTTTGTCTTGTTTATGGGTTTTTCACAAGATTAATAGCTTGGTTCTCTTCCCACTTGAGTCTATTGTCGTTTCATCGTACTTTCTGGAATTCATTTGTGTCATTTGATTTGCTAACTCCAGCATAAAAAGGTGAGTAAATCTCACCTGACATTTATACTTATGCAAATGTGAATTGACAACAATTGAATGTGTAGTACTATTATGTTATGTTATCCCTATCTGTGATTATTAATTATATGATGTTAAACTTGTTTATTTACCTGTCATCTCATCTGTTACTAATATATGTTGTTAAACTGTTCATTTATATTTGTTTATCACACTGCAAGTTCCCTGTAGATTAGATCACTATGGGTTGATATGATACATACCCGAACGGACTTTAGAATAGGGAAAAATCATTATGGGCTGAAATGATAGGCCTGAACGATTTTTATTTTTTTATTTTACTTGGGATTGCGGTTTTGAAATGATAGAACCCGGATTTTTCTTTGTAAACTGCGGATTGAAATGATATATATCTGTATCACTTGACCTAGGTTAGAAAACTATATACAGGCCCGTGGTTATTTTATAAAGTATTTTGAATATTTTAAATATGTTTAAGAGTGTAAATTTATGAAAATTTGATTTAAATTGGATTTTTAATGTTTAAATAAAGAAATTTTGATTCTTCTATAAGTTAAAAATGTAATTAAATGAATGGTTAAATTTTAATTATTGAAATATAACTTAAGTCTGGAAATTTGGATTTTTGGGTTTAAAAGAAAATTTGAGTTATATAAATAAAAATGGAAATTTAATTATATTGGAAAAATGGAAATAAAAATTAAGTGTTAAGTTTAATTGTTAAAATGAAGAGAATAGAAATTTTATACTTTAATTTTTATTAAGTGAATTCTTGAAAATTGGTTTTATTTATAAGAAAATTTATTATAATTTATAAGAACATTTATTATAAAAATCATAAGTTAAAAGTATTTTAAATGAACATTTTGAATGTTAAAGTATGATTTTTATAATGTTTAATGGTTTAAATTGGGATTTATTGTTTGCTGGAAATACACTAAAATATGGAAATACCTTTAATAGCACTTCAGAAATGCTATCATTCCTGAAATGAACTAAAACTTAAATAAGAGGCTATTACAGCAGTTCTGTAAATGTTGTAGTTGCTGAAGTAAACTAAAAGGCTAAAAACTTAATAAAGGGCTATTACAGCAGTTCTGTAAATGCTGTAGTTGCCTGCTGTCTTTGCTGAATTTAATGAAAACTTTATTATAAAACCTGAGCTATTACAGCATTTCTGTAATTGCTGTCTTTGCTGAATTGAACTAATTTTCAACTAAAATTGAGATTTTACAACAGTTTTAAATGCTGTCTTTGCAGAATAAAAATGTTTCAAGTATAACTTATAACAGCTTTTCTAAATGTTGTGAAAGGCTGAAATTTTCAATGTTTACGGTTTTTAACTAAGTAAATGAGCTTGGAATGGTTCGAAACTTTGGAAATTTAATACTTGACTTGAAAGAATAATAACTGCACTTTTAAATGGTTAAATGAATTAATTTAATTGGAATATAAACTATTTAAAGGGTGATTTGATAGAAAAAGAAATGAATGATATTTTGGAATTTTAAAAGGTATTTTATTTGATAAATTGGATTTGAATTCAAATAATGATTGAAAGGAAGTTTTGAAAAGATATGATATTTTGATAAATTGAAATGGTTTGGAAATGATTTAATCTTTATTTTGATAAAGATTTGGATTTGAAATGATATTTAATTTTGAAGTATAAAATATTGTTCTGAAATATTATAACCACGGGTATACTTCTCTGTATGTCATTTGATTTCCTGATGATGGCTGTGATGCACATTTACACTGTTAGTTGCATTGTTTACTTCAATATGGACATTTCTGTGATATTGTTATTACTGTTTAATTGATGGTTTAATGGATCTTTAAAGGATAGGCGATCCCAAGCATCCTTTAAGTTATTATGCATTGCTATTACAGTTCACTTGAGTTGGTTTACATTGTATAATTATATATGTCCCGACTCGAGTGTTTTGTGTTTTACTTCATGCTCGGGTCAGCCTGAGAATCACAGCTTTGGATTCACATTCTGGAGCTAGAGTTTTGTTGGAGCTTATCTATCTATCTATTCGTCTACTTCTTCTAGTTAGTTCCTATTATGTATTTGTCTCTGTATTATTGATTTATGTATCCTGACTTCTACTGTATCTATTTTACTATGAGAATTTTGTATATATTTTGAGAGTTTGTATATAGTCGCTTCATGAACTACTATGGTATTTTATTTCCGCCGCGAGTTATTCTGATATTTCTTTGTATGTGATTCTGTGAATGATTTTATTTGCTCCAAATTTTATTACAATCTGTTATTTTGAATTATTAAAGTCAGACATGTGTGGATTATTGTCGATTTGAATGGTCCAAAATAGTGGGTTGTTACACGATTTGTAGTTGTTCCGATCTAGTCGCACAAAGGAGACGCTGGCGAAATTTTTCGAAAATTTAAAGAGTTAGAAATTTTTTAATAACTAAAATTTGATTTTGGATTATAACTTGAAATGATTGGGTAAATATTATTTGGAATCTATGAATGAATTTGGAAATTAGTAAAAGTGATAATGAGGTTTCAACAAATTGATTTTGGGAAGTTTTCAACAAATTGGTTTTGGGAAAGTTAATGGGTTTTGGGCCATTCTTCTTACCTTGGAAATTTCGGGGACGAAATTTTTTTAAGGGAGGACGAACGTAACGACCACGAATTTTGGTTAATTGAAATTGGAATATTAAATTGATGTTAAATATTTAAAAGTTAATTTTATAGATTTAATAACTTGAATTTCAAATATAACGATTATTTAGGTAATTTAATTGTTGAATTAAATAATTGAAATCATTAAAATAATTTAAATCTTAGATTTTTATTTGGATAAAAATAGTTTAAAGGCTTATTAAATTTATATTCATAAGAATGATGGTAATATAACTTTTAGATTGAATTCAAAAGTGGTTTACTCGATTTTATAAATAACTCGTTTTAATTAACGAGTAAAAATAGCTTTCCGGGACGCAGTCTTGGAATTCGACGAAACCAGTTCCATTGGATCCGTAGTAGTGTATTATTATCGGATTTCAAATATTGTAGCAATTGGATTTACCATTTGTTCATACAGGAAAGAAACGCGTTAAATTTAATATCGAAAATTCAATACAATAATTGGGTTCAAAAGACATCTTCTCCATACGATCGAATTGAGGGTCGAAACTTGCTCCATTCCGTTCGGAATAGGGGTATAACATTAAGTACGCCATGCGGCATGCCTCGATAGTGGTTTGAAATAAATATCAAGACATTTTGAAATTAAATAAAATATATTTATATCGATTTAACCCATTAGCCCACAAAATTACCATCAGCCACCCTATATTATCAGCTATCTGCCTATGTTTGTACCTACGTTTTCTTTTAAAAGAAGCTTCCCTCTTCATTTTTAAAGCACAGCCGACGAAAAAAAAGTTAACATGCAAAAATCAAATTCTCAAATTTCACTTAAAAAAAAAATGAAAACGGCTTTAAAAATCGAGATTCATCATTTGCTTCATGCTGTTATGGGTCATGATGGGTTCAAAGGCTGTTTGGGATCGAGGTCATTCGTAGGGAGGAGATAGGATTCGCGATTTCGGGCATTTTAGGCACTGATTGGAGGAAAGGACATGGGATTTGGAATCAGAAGCAAGTTTTACAGCTCGATACATATTTTCACGAATTTTCCTTGATGTTTGGGTCGCGCGACCCATGGAGCAATGACGAATAGATGTCTTGTCACATTTCATGGTATAGGCTTGAGCGTCGTGTGAAGGAGGTGGGCGCTTGGAGTTTGGGTAGAGGATTTCTATGATGATGTCGGATTTAAGTTTTATGCCACGGCACGCCGTATCCTTGGTGGTGATGCACGACCGTAGTATGGGTTTGTTGTGCATGTATAGGAAGTGGTTTACGGGGGAGGAAGATGAATTATGAAGGTAATTAATTAGGAAATATGATTAGTCAAGTTAATTTTATTATTTAATTTGTAAATCTTATGAAACCAATATCTCGTTCGTTTTAGGTCCAAATCCAACGCGGTCAGTCGCGTTGGGTTCGTATTAACGAGATCTTTGCTATGGAATCAAATTGGTTGAGTTTAGAGCTTGCAGAATTTTCAGTTAAATTCAAACGCGTTCGAATTTAATAGGAATCGAAACATGAAAGCAACAATAAACATCAATGTGAGTGTAACGACCCGATATTTTCAACCATTCGCATCCATTATAAGTGTATAGGTAGACACTCATGCCGGAGTTGAATTGCTCAAAATACCGCGTTGTAAATAAAATTTGGCAAATCTCAGAATATACAGTAAATAAATATAATCACAGATCACAGACACAGAGTAAAATAATGCAGCGGAAGTAAAAGAAATAGTAGTTCATGAAGCTACTATATAAATATATCAGAGTTACATAAGATACAACAGAAGAAATAGAGTACAATAAAAGTCTCAATAAAATAACCAAGTACAAGCTGAGTAGAACAACGGAACTGGAATAGATAGGACATGACAAGCAGATAATCTCCAGCGATTCAAATCTCCAAGAGAGTGGAAATCCAAATCTGTGAATAACTCAGGCTGACCCGAGCGTAAAGCAAAACACAAAACACTCGAGTCAGGACAATATATACTTATATAATGTAAACCAACTCAAGCGAACTGTAATAAGGGTACAAGTAACTTAGAAGATGCTTGGGATCGCCCATCCTCTAAGGATCCGTTAAACTATCTACTATGTAGTAATATACGCTATATACAGTAGTGTCTAATCAGTAAAGTATAATCATATAGAAAATAGCGTTAAGGGGATGGAGAACCTTAACGCGGTCGGATCTTAAAATCATAATCGTAGTAAAGCTCGATATGGTAGGTGACACGGCACAACTAGGCAATGCCAGGGTAGATATACCAATTACGCATCCGGACTGGTGGTGACGCATAGCAGCCACTACCGCCCACCTCGAACAACACTCCCAAATCAAGGGTGCGCACCAAATCAATCACAAGTAATAGAATGGTATCGAAGAAGTGTGTCCGATCAGAGGTGCTACCTCATTGGTCCGTCAATCGCTCCTGTTTTAGCCACCTTATGCCAACTCACGGGAGTTGGGTCCACGTATATACCTTAGGATCGTCGCCACCATCCTACTTCATTCTGGAATCTCCACCGCGTACACGGTTGCCAAAGTGGTTTTCGGTAAGACAGAGAGTATGTCCATATCCGATCCCGGTCTCTTTAACAACCCAACGTTATTATAACCCGTGGTTATAACTTTTAAAAACAATACTTTACTTCAAAATAAAATATCATTTCAAACCATATCTTTATCAAAATAAAGATTAAATCAATTCCAAACCATTTCCATATATTTAAATTTTCATATAATTTCAAAACTTCATTTCAAATCATTTTAATATAATAAAATATCATATCCTTACAAAACTTCATTTCAAATCATTTTAATAAAATAAAATATCCTATCAGTTCAAATCCAATATTCAACTTTAAATACCTTTTAAATTCAAAGATATCGTTCATTTACTATCATTTCAAATCACCTTTAAATAGTTTATATTCCAATCAAAATAATTCATTTAAACCTTTTAAAAGTGTAATTATTATATTTTCAAATCAAGTATTCAATTTCCAAAGTTTCAAACCATTCTGAGTTCGTTTACTAAGTCAAAAACCCTAATTATTAAAATTTCAGCATTTCACAGCATTTAAAAACAACTGCTATAAGTTATATTTGAAAACATTTTTAATTCAGCAAAGACAGCACTTAAAACTGCTGTTAAAACTCAGTTTTAGTTGAATTATAGTTCAAAACAGAAAAGACAGCAATTCAGAAGTGCTGCGGTAGTTCAGATTTCAAAACAAGGGTTAAATTTGGTTTCAGCAAAGACTGCAGACCATTATAGCATTTCCATAGAATGCTATAATAGACCTGGGTTCAATATTAGCCTATAAGTTCAACTGTAGCAACTGCAGCATTTCAGAAATGCTGTAGTAGCCCTTTTATTCAAATTTTAGTGTAATTCAGAACCATAGCATTTCTGAATGCTATTAAAAGTGATTTCCAGCTTTTTAGTGTATTTCCAGCAATTAAATAACTTCATTTTAAACTCTTTAAACATTTTAAAAATCATAATTTAACATTTAAAATGTTTATTTACATATCATTTAACATGTATCTTTTTCACAATAAATTTCTTATAATTAAATCCAATTTTCAACAATTTACTTAATAAATTTAAGTGTAAAAGTTTCCAATTCTTCACATTTCAACAAATAACTTAACACTTCAAATTTAAATTACCATTTCACAAATTTAACTAAATTTCCAATTTTATTTAATTAACTAAAACCTTTAATTAAAACCAAATTTCACATTTCCAAGTCAAGTTATATTTTAAAAGATCACTTTTAAACATTCATTTATTTAACCACTTAAATTCATAGAAAAAAATCAATAATACTTTAATAAATCACTTAAATTCACATTTAATCAAATTATCATATTTACCATTTCCAAATAAAATTTAATATCCATTTTATTTATATAACTTAAATATCATTTTTAACCAAATTCCAAATTTCCAACTTAAGTTATATTTCAAAAATCCAGTTAAACCATTCATTAATTACATTTTTAACACATAGAAAAATCATAATTTCTTTATTTTAAACATTTCAAAATCTATTTAAATCAAATTTCATAAATTTATATTTTTAAAATACTTAAAAATATTCAAAACACTTTATAAAATAACCACGGGCCTGTATATAATTTTCTAACCTAGGTCAAGTGATACGGATATGTATCATTTCAATCCGCAGTTAAAAAAGAAAAATCCGGGTTCTATCATTTCAAACCCGCAATCCCAAGTTAAAATAATTTAAATAAAAATCATTCAAGCCTATCATTTCAGCCCATAACGATTTTTCCCTATTCTAAAGTCCGTTCGGGTATGTATCATTTCAACCCATAGTGATTCTAATCTACAGGGAACTTGCAATGGTGATAACAGATATAAATAACAGAATAACATTAAATAATAGTAACATATGATATAATAAGTGTAATAACAGGTGTGAACATCATATGATAATAATATAAACATATATAACATGATGATATACATTACAGATTCAAATGGTGTCGGTTTATCAGTTATATAGGTACATATTGTCTGGTGAGAATAACTCACCTGTTTCAAGCTGGAGTTTGCAAATCAAATGACACAACGAATTCCAGGAAGCACGATATGGCACAACGATGGATTCAAGTGGATGAGAACCAAGATGTTACTCTTGTATACAAAAACAAAACAAAGCACCATATAAATAATTACAATACCAAAGTGTTGAAACAAAATTGAGATAGAATGGATAAGTGAACATCACCAAGTCTTTAAATCAACTTTGCTTGATCTTGCTTCAACTTTTGCTCGACCATACATGTATTAGGTTCAGCCTCAACATGTTTTAGGTTGAAATGGATCAGGTTTGGACCACAAATGGCACGGCTAAGTCAAGAATATGAAGAGGAAGGAGTTTGCAAGCCTAGAATGCAAAGGGACAAGGCAAATTGGAGTTTTTGGTTCAACCCTTAGGCTCGACCATAGGGTCTATGGGTCAGGTCAGATCTGGACAGAGGGGAGGGTGATGTTCAGAGGTGGTAAACAAGCTGGTGGTGGTGGCTAAGGGGGTGGCCATGGTCAACAATGAAGGTGGTGAGGTGATATGTGCTCGGGTAGGCAATGTTTTGGAGTATAGCAATGGTTTTTTTGTGGTGTTTGCAACATGAGATGGTCAAGGCAACTTCAGGTCAGAGGAGGGGGATGATTTGGCCGTGGATGAAGTGGGAAAGAAGGGATGGTGGTGGTTGGTGAAGATGTGGAGGTGTATGGCCGAACCAAGCAAGAAGAAACAAGGCAAAAATCAAGGCAAAATCAAAAGGAAAAATGAAGAGAAAAGTGAAAAAGAGAGGGGAGGCCATTACAAATCTTTGTAGCCATGAATGAAATGAGGAATGGTGCCTTTCTCACGTGAAAATGAGTTAAAACTCACGGCTATCAAATGAAAATGCACGGCCAACTCAAGGCAAATGAAAAGACTTAGGAAATTGAAGAGACGGGAAAACAAAGGGACAAAAGCAACTAAAAAGACACAAACCTTTTCAATTTTCTTTTATTTATATATATATTTATAAATATGAAAATAGCTGAAATTAAAGATAAATAAACTCAGAAATAAAGTAAATAAGAAAAATAAATAAATAAATTTTATATTAATTAAATTGAATGAAGAAAAATAACACTATATACAAACTAGGTTAAATAAACTGAAACAAATTCAAATAATCTTTGGAAAAATCTATTCTAATCTAAATACATGTAAAGTGAATATTAATAAAGTAAAACAAAGAAAATAAAGTGAATGTATAAAATAAATAAATAAATTTTAATTATATATAGTTAGATTAAGAAAATAGCAAAGAAAATAGAAATTAGGCTTTAAAATTCCAAAATAAATTCAACAAGCTTTGGAAAAATTTTATAATCACTTTAAAATTATTAAAAGACAAAATTATACATAAAATAAAATATTAACATATATTAGAACAAAATATGACAAATAAAATATAATTTATATGTTTTTTAAAATAAATAATATTGCAAAATAAACAGTTTATACACAAAATTGAAAATTATATAACTTCTACAATATAAGTCCGTTTTCAACGAAACGGAAAGCAGTATTCATGGAATTAAATCTATTTTCATAATAAAAGATAAAATTTAAGAATTTTAAATATTTAAATTTAAAGTTTAAAAGTCAAAGTTTGACCAGTTTGAACAGAAATTCACTTTACAGTAAAATATCCAATTTTTACTAGTTTGAAATTATAATTTACATAACAATCAAAATATATATTTAGAAATGAAATATTTGAAACAAAACAAGTTTAAAATAATTTCAAATTAAAATAAAGTTTTTCAATCAGGAAATTCAATTTAACAGAAATAAAATATAAAATAAAATAAGCCTAAAATGTAGGGTTGTTACACTCTCCCCCACTCAAAACTTTTCGTCCCCGAAAAGGAATGAGGTACAGGAGAGCACAGAAAAAGAAAAAAAATGAAATAGAATTAAGACAAGATGATAAGAAGATTGGAATTACACCTGATAACTATTGTTATAGGTAAGTTTGACAAGATGGAGGTGATCAAATCAAGAATATAAGCACGAAAAAGATCCTCTAGAGTCTGAATCTCCCTTTTCACTTGACTGACGGTCTATGAATGGAAAAACAGTGTTCAGATCCAGATGAGTAACAAAGGTTATCAAAGATTACAGAAAGATTTCTAAACAGACTAGTATAAGCAATAGCCTTCCCATTCTGTAACAAGATAAGAGAAATAAGGACAACCAAAAGGTAGTTTGAAAAACAAAATAAGATAATAGATTTGTAACCATAATGTTTTGAAATCATAACAATTTAGAGATGTTATCATTTAGAAATCGTACTACTTAAAATCATAACACTTTGGAAATGTTATTCTAAAAAAAAAACATAATACTTTGAAAATCATAACACCTTTTTTTAAAAATAATCTTCATTTAAACCATTTAAATCCAATGTCAAATAATATTCATTTGAAAGCTGTAACATTTCTAAGTTCATTCAATTATAAATTTCCAAAACATTGTATTTTCAAAACAGCAGCACTTATAAAATGCTACAGTAGATATATTAATATTTCAAATCAGTTTAATTTCAGAAATATTCATTTGGATATCATTTAACTTATGACTTATGTCAAGACCCAAAAGTCGACCTTCGAAAATCGGCACCCGTACTTCCCTTGTACTCAAAATGCCGTAGATTCAAATGCCGAATCTGGTTCTCGGGAGCTTATAACAACATTAAGTAAATAACACAGCGGAATAAAAAGAATATAGATATACAACATCTAATACAATATCCAGATACAATGATGATACAATGAATATCTATACATCAGAGATATGATACAACAAATAGCAGCGGAAAAGAAAAACGATAATATCAGCAGCGGAACAAATAACTCTTAGATAGTCTTCAAGAGAGAACTCCAGCAGTAGCTCGAACTCCCAATAACGATACACCAAGAATAAGCAAGTGCAGTCCGATCCAAAGACTGAACTAACTCCAGAAAATCTACTGAACCTGACTATCTGAAAAACCCAACTCTAGACTGCTCGTGTAGAAAATTATGAGCACCCAGAGTTTAGGAAATGAACAATAAACTCCGGATCAGTCATGGGACTGGTGTGAGCAACAAAAACAGTTTATCTTTAAACAACAGCAAAAGAATTTTAAAACATTGAAATCCGCAATGCTTTTAGAAAATGAAACTACCATAAGACCTCCCACCACACATACAATGCAAACGCAGAATTGGAGGAGATTTCTTCTTATAATAGTCAAAGATGCTTACTACGCAAAATCAAATCATTTTGATATTATTATTAGTGCATAGTGTAGAAAACATTTCGAAAGTATAATATTAATCTTAGCCAACATACGACCAGTATCGTATGCCTACTATAGCTACCATGTTCAATAGCAGGTTACCGCCACATTCCATGGTAGGTAATACAACTAAAACCGTACAAGTCACGTATTGTTTCTTTGGATTTCCAACAAATGGTCAGGCTAAGGAACTTCCTATCCACGATGGGTACGTCCCTGGAATAGACGACCCGAGAACCTAACGTTACGGTTAGATCTCTGCCAACACAAGGCCGGGTTACCTCTGCAAAAATAGGTAACTACTGACACGCGTATGCCATCCCCCGATCGTCACCGATCTTCCCGAGGATCCCCGATTTCCAACAAACCACATAGTAAAAATAATGCAGTAACCACAGAGGTTAAGTATCTGGGCTCCATACCATGATACCACCTTTATCCAGAAGGAATGACATACACTAAGGGGCGCTACTCCCTAGAACCTTGCTGCATCCTTCCTGTTTTGACCATTTCCGGGGTGTGAGGCTCGACGAAGTCTCGTCCACAAAGCTACGCTTTGTTCACAAAGCCATGCTTCGGGTCAAACAAATGATCAACCTATGATCACAAAGATATAAGATCAAACAAATGATCATATCGCAAATGATCAAACACTGATCATCACACAGCAGCACTCAGCATGTCACATTACCAAATTGGGATATATCGCTGATAAATTCCAACTACATAACCTCTGAGCTCGTACGTCTCAGAGAAGGGTGTTAAGCTAAGAGAATAAATTCTCCGCCACCAACAGATATGTATTTGAAAGAAATCGGCTTTATATCTCAAAGTGTAATGTCAGACATGTATCCATACAAGTCTGTTCCGGGTTCGAACAGAACCGAAGGCACTTCTCACGAAGCCCTTGCAAATCCGGATAACTTTCAAATCACGTCCAGACTTCCCATCACAAAAGAGTGATATAAATCTCTATACCGGGAGCTACCCAGTGCAGAGACATTCGACAGGTTGTCCTTTCATTTTCGAAAATATCCGGTCTTCAACACCGGTCTTCAAATGCTATCCATATACGACGTATCACTATTCGGAATGGGTTAGATGACACAGATGTCTTTTCCCGGCTAACCCGAATAGTGAGCGAAATATTTAAAAATATATGGATATTGGGATTTCAATTAAGTCACAATTTTAAACCCAACTTTCTTTTCAAATGGTTTAACAAATTACCATTTTAATCTTTTTAAATAAAAAGATTCAATTCACAAAGTTCACTTAATTCCACAAAGATTCATTCATAGATTTTTCCAAATCGATTTCCATTTCAGTTTAATTAACTCGTTAAATCTTTAAATCAAAGATTTAACTTATAGCTTTCAAAACAATTTCATTTCGAATGGGTTAAACAAATCATCATATTAAATCTGTTAAAAATAAACAGATTTAATTCATAGCTTCCAAAAAGAATTCATTCATAACTTGGAAAAATCATTTTTCAATTAAATCTTGAAATTCCTTTACCTAAATTGGAATTTCACTTCTTATCTAAAAGCTTTTATTCTTTGAAAACAAACAGTTTTCATTCTGGAAATCTGATTCATTTATACGAGTTAAAGTTCTAGGGTTAACTCAAATTCTCTAATCAATACTTTTTAAAATGGTTTAACTTTATATAAACACATTTATAACATTTTTAATCCCTAGTTTCAAATCATAGGATTCAATTTCAAACTTGAATTCAAATTTAAATTCAATTTTTTTAAATTTTCAAAAACTCGGTTAAGTTATTCAAAATAACTTTTATCTTTGAAATTCCGTTTCAAAAGCTTTTCACTTTAAACCCAAATTTCTAATTTCAAAATCAATTGAAATTAAAATTTCAATTTCAAAAACATTAACTTTAAATTATCTGTGACTTAACCAATTTCCTCGTGAAATCCATATTTGTATGTGTAAGAGTGTAGTCCAGGGATTTCACACACAATAGTGCAACATCAATCATCACAGACATATCGATAAGCGGTATAATCGATAACGCTTATCTTCATTCACAGATAATAAAATTACAGATCACAACATAAATCATGGTATATCACAAAGCATCATATATCAGGGATATCAACAATTCAATCATTCAGTCAGGTCCAAACATTCATAGGTAAGGTCGATTTTATTTATCTGATCAGATTAGTCACCAATACTGTTAATTAACATTAACTAATTACAATTTTATTTAAATTAATTAATCTTTAATAATAATTAAATTAGCCTTAATTAATAAATTAATTAACTATCATTTAATTAATTTATCCTTAATTATTTTTATTAAGCAATTTCATTTAACAATTTATAACTGATTGTCTAAATTTATTTATCTAATCAATTATTAAAATTAATCACCTTAATCAATACTTAAAAACCCTTAGTTAATTTTCTTCATTAACTAATAACATTTCTTAATCACTTTTCTTAAGAAAATTATCTTAGATTAAATCATCATTTATCATTTCTAATTATAAATTAATTCAAATCATTAATTAACTATTTATCATTCATTTCATTAACTTAAGTAGTTAACTTAATTGTTAGTTAACTTTATGCTTAATTTAAATTAATTACTTAAACATTTCTAAGTTAATAAAATGACGTAATTAAAACTTATTAAATTTTTATTTCCAAACTGGGCTTCAAACTACTTGAATTCATAGTTAAAATTGTTATTTTAAAAACTTAATTTAAACTTGCTTTATATTTTAAAATTTTAATTTTAAAATCTGGAAACCAGATCAGGTTTAAGAACCTGTTCACGATTCTTTTCTTTTCTCGAGCCCAGTTCAAAAATTCTTCGAGCCCCCTCTTCTTTCTTTGTTTTAAACCCCAACCTGTTATACTGCTAACTTATGCAATTTGTCTCGATACCAAAACTCGAACCCACCCTTGCTTCCACCCGAGCCACGCTTCGAATTCAATCCCCAATAACATTCATCTTCCCCAAATCGATCAGTTTCAGGCACCATTGTGCACGCGTGCACATGCACCACTGCTCCGATCAACTACGACCCATGCCGCGATCATCACTACGTCGACAATCACCTCCCCAATTCACCTGACCTCTAAGATAAACGATACATGCTGGAAATTGAAATCGAGCAAGTCGATGACAACCCAGAACCTATAACAAACCACCAATACTCCTCGTGTCGCCGCCTCAGGTCATCGGAGACCATGCGACTCTGTCCAGAGCTCCGTCTCTCGCCCCTACTATGATTCCCCCAACACCGATAGACTCTGGTGATCACTCGTTGGAGCAAATGCTTCGAGAATAGCATCAAATAGAATCGAGCCTTAAACCCTACAATCTCGTCTAGCCGCTCCACTGATGAATAAAAAAATTTCCAATTATTTTTCCTGCATTCACCACCATCCAAACCACCTCCGACCTGAGTCTCGACCTGCCACTCCCCATTGATCATCGGAAATTGGCTAAAAACAATTTCCCGTTCAACTCGAGAATTCACGATGTATATGTACTTAAAAATCTCAAAACCATGACCAAAATTCATTGTTTGTGGGTACGAATCAAGACGTAAAATCACAACTCAAAGTTATGAACATCGTCTTCTGACAAAAAATGGTTTTTTCTACAGTTATATCTTATTTTCTGTAATATTATTAAATATTTCCATCCAAACTTTTTTTTTTTTTTTTTTCAAAACAATATTGCACTCTTGTTTACATTTTGTCTTTAGAGATTCTAGCCTATTATTGATCACAGGAGGAGAATTTGAAATTTTAAAACAGATTTGGAAACCTGTTATGTTAAAACTGAGAACATGTCTGTTCTCAGACAGGTATAGTTCACTCATACCCATATTCATACCTATCTGTATGCATACTATACTTCATCTCTTACTTTATCATGGTTATTAAAATAATCAGCTAAATCCAGATTCAAACAAAATTACTCAGAGACATTTCAAAGCAGAGAAGGTGAAGTTTGCTCACAGATAAAGAACAAAGAGGTCTAAAAGAAAAATTAAAGTTGCTCACCTGGGTATTCGCAACAGAGAGGAAGCAAAGCCTGTATTTTTTTTCTTTAATTTCTTTTGAAGCTTCGATAGTTTTGAACTGCAACTTTGATTATGTTGAATTTGTTGCTTTAGTTTGAATTGATGTAGTTGCTTTTGTTTTTGAGTTTGAGAGGTTTTACTTTAGTATTTCTTTTTCAGTTTCGAATGAATTGAGAGGAGGAAGCTGATATGTATGAGGTTGGTATATAAAAAAGAAAAGAAGTTGATAGGCATGTTATTATTTTGTACAATAGGCAGTGATTTTTCCTTTGTTTGGCCATGCTTGCATTAATTGCTTGGTACTTGGTTTCCTTGCTTAGCCATGTTTTCGGCTGTACAAGTTTTGGGTGGCAACACATTTATATATATATATATTTGCTATCTTCTTGCATACTTTGTTTATTTTCTTTTCTCAGCCTCAACACTTTGTTTACAGCCTATACTTCCTTCTTTTATTTGTTTGTACTGCTGGGTTTTCTTATACAAGTTAATTCATATTTTACTATATACATTTGTTCAACTTTGAATAATAACATTGTCTTCTTATGTTTACCTACTTGTATTTATATTTGAATGTATATGTTTATTTGTTTTATTACTTAATTTGCAATGTTATCTTACTTATATATATTTATTATCTTATATTATTTTATAACTCAAACCATTATTTAAACCATCAATAATTAATTATTATTATCATTTATCTACACTTCAATCAAAAATATATCTATACATATTATTTCAAATTTATTATTATTTATCAACTCTAATATTTATCTTATGTGTTACTTTATATTGGATAAAAACTATATATATATTAAATTTGCTCGTATATACTTAAAGATATATATACATTAAATAGATATACACATATACTCACATATACGGTATTTACAATATTTTAATCCCAAATGATTTATTCAGAATATACTTGGATATCGGGGAAACTCGCTCCATTTAATCAATTTAATTTCACAATTTTTATTCAAAAATTTATTTAATACTCAATTTAATTCAAAAATTCAATAAATTATTAACTTAAATAAATTTAAATTTCAGGGTCGTTACAAATTTCCCCCCTTAAAAGAATTTCGTCCTCGAAATTCGCAGGCACGAAACAAAGACAGAAATAGACAGATTCGATCTCCTATAATTCCTCAAACACAAGATACGGATTCCGAATTCAAGTCGGAATATCTCAGAATACATACCAATTTGTCCCTCTTCGGACTTTGGTTTTCACAAGAAATTAGAATAGAATTTCAAAATTTGGTTTTCAAACGAAATCGTTTTAATTGATTTAATTCAAATTTAGCTTCATATTCTTTTAATTAATTTAACTCAAATTAAAACTTCAAATTTCAAATTCATTAAAGTTTAAATGGAAAAGCTGATAAGAAATCGATGAAATACGAAGTAAGGATTTTCTACAATGATACGTAGAGCTACCATTACACCGAAACTTCTTTTTGAAGCTGATACGAAGAAATCAAAAGAATTTTGAAACGAATCAAAGAAAATTGATAAGAAAGTTGTTTCCACTGTTGCAGGGTATTGACCATTGATAGTCGTATTTCCCTGTCCCCTATCTCGTCCTCTTCTTGCACTCATATCTACTATCATTGGATAGCAAGAGAATTTACTGAGACGTTTAGACGGATATCTTAAGGATATACTCATTCTAGAGTTTACTTCACTCTATCTCTAATGAGCTACTTAACGTGTTATACTCCTGAGCTAAAGTTCAACCTTAGCTCTGATACCACTTGTCAAGACCCAAAAGTCGACCTTCGAAAATCGGCACCCGTACTTCCCTTGTACTCAAAATGCCGTAGATTCAAATGCCGAATCTGGTTCTCGGGAGCTTATAACAACATTAAGTAAATAACACAGCGGAATAAAAAGAATATAGATATACAACATCTAATACAATATCCAGATACAATGATGATACAATGAATATCTATACATCAGAGATATGATACAACAAATAGCAGCGGAAAAGAAAAACGATAATATCAGCAGCGGAACAAATAACTCTTAGATAGTCTTCAAGAGAGAACTCCAGCAGTAGCTCGAACTCCCAATAACGATACACCAAGAATAAGCAAGTGCAGTCCGATCCAAAGACTGAACTAACTCCAGAAAATCTACTGAACCTGACTATCTGAAAAACCCAACTCTAGACTGCTCGTGTAGAAAATTATGAGCACCCAGAGTTTAGGAAATGAACAATAAACTCCGGATCAGTCATGGGACTGGTGTGAGCAACAAAAACAGTTTATCTTTAAACAACAGCAAAAGAATTTTAAAACATTGAAATCCGCAATGCTTTTAGAAAATGAAACTACCATAAGACCTCCCACCACACATACAATGCAAACGCAGAATTGGAGGAGATTTCTTCTTATAATAGTCAAAGATGCTTACTACGCAAAATCAAATCATTTTGATATTATTATTAGTGCATAGTGTAGAAAACATTTCGAAAGTATAATATTAATCTTAGCCAACATACGACCAGTATCGTATGCCTACTATAGCTACCATGTTCAATAGCAGGTTACCGCCACATTCCATGGTAGGTAATACAACTAAAACCGTACAAGTCACGTATTGTTTCTTTGGATTTCCAACAAATGGTCAGGCTAAGGAACTTCCTATCCACGATGGGTACGTCCCTGGAATAGACGACCCGAGAACCTAACGTTACGGTTAGATCTCTGCCAACACAAGGCCGGGTTACCTCTGCAAAAATAGGTAACTACTGACACGCGTATGCCATCCCCCGATCGTCACCGATCTTCCCGAGGATCCCCGATTTCCAACAAACCACATAGTAAAAATAATGCAGTAACCACAGAGGTTAAGTATCTGGGCTCCATACCATGATACCACCTTTATCCAGAAGGAATGACATACACTAAGGGGCGCTACTCCCTAGAACCTTGCTGCATCCTTCCTGTTTTGACCATTTCCGGGGTGTGAGGCTCGACGAAGTCTCGTCCACAAAGCTACGCTTTGTTCACAAAGCCATGCTTCGGGTCAAACAAATGATCAACCTATGATCACAAAGATATAAGATCAAACAAATGATCATATCGCAAATGATCAAACACTGATCATCACACAGCAGCACTCAGCATGTCACATTACCAAATTGGGATATATCGCTGATAAATTCCAACTACATAACCTCTGAGCTCGTACGTCTCAGAGAAGGGTGTTAAGCTAAGAGAATAAATTCTCCGCCACCAACAGATATGTATTTGAAAGAAATCGGCTTTATATCTCAAAGTGTAATGTCAGACATGTATCCATACAAGTCTGTTCCGGGTTCGAACAGAACCGAAGGCACTTCTCACGAAGCCCTTGCAAATCCGGATAACTTTCAAATCACGTCCAGACTTCCCATCACAAAAGAGTGATATAAATCTCTATACCGGGAGCTACCCAGTGCAGAGACATTCGACAGGTTGTCCTTTCATTTTCGAAAATATCCGGTCTTCAACACCGGTCTTCAAATGCTATCCATATACGACGTATCACTATTCGGAATGGGTTAGATGACACAGATGTCTTTTCCCGGCTAACCCGAATAGTGAGCGAAATATTTAAAAATATATGGATATTGGGATTTCAATTAAGTCACAATTTTAAACCCAACTTTCTTTTCAAATGGTTTAACAAATTACCATTTTAATCTTTTTAAATAAAAAGATTCAATTCACAAAGTTCACTTAATTCCACAAAGATTCATTCATAGATTTTTCCAAATCGATTTCCATTTCAGTTTAATTAACTCGTTAAATCTTTAAATCAAAGATTTAACTTATAGCTTTCAAAACAATTTCATTTCGAATGGGTTAAACAAATCATCATATTAAATCTGTTAAAAATAAACAGATTTAATTCATAGCTTCCAAAAAGAATTCATTCATAACTTGGAAAAATCATTTTTCAATTAAATCTTGAAATTCCTTTACCTAAATTGGAATTTCACTTCTTATCTAAAAGCTTTTATTCTTTGAAAACAAACAGTTTTCATTCTGGAAATCTGATTCATTTATACGAGTTAAAGTTCTAGGGTTAACTCAAATTCTCTAATCAATACTTTTTAAAATGGTTTAACTTTATATAAACACATTTATAACATTTTTAATCCCTAGTTTCAAATCATAGGATTCAATTTCAAACTTGAATTCAAATTTAAATTCAATTTTTTTAAATTTTCAAAAACTCGGTTAAGTTATTCAAAATAACTTTTATCTTTGAAATTCCGTTTCAAAAGCTTTTCACTTTAAACCCAAATTTCTAATTTCAAAATCAATTGAAATTAAAATTTCAATTTCAAAAACATTAACTTTAAATTATCTGTGACTTAACCAATTTCCTCGTGAAATCCATATTTGTATGTGTAAGAGTGTAGTCCAGGGATTTCACACACAATAGTGCAACATCAATCATCACAGACATATCGATAAGCGGTATAATCGATAACGCTTATCTTCATTCACAGATAATAAAATTACAGATCACAACATAAATCATGGTATATCACAAAGCATCATATATCACGGATATCAACAATTCAATCATTCAGTCAGGTCCAAACATTCATAGGTAAGGTCGATTTTATTTATCTGATCAGATTAGTCACCAATACTGTTAATTAACATTAACTAATTACAATTTTATTTAAATTAATTAATCTTTAATAATAATTAAATTAGCCTTAATTAATAAATTAATTAACTATCATTTAATTAATTTATCCTTAATTATTTTTATTAAGCAATTTCATTTAACAATTTATAACTGATTGTCTAAATTTATTTATCTAATCAATTATTAAAATTAATCACCTTAATCAATACTTAAAAACCCTTAGTTAATTTTCTTCATTAACTAATAACATTTCTTAATCACTTTTCTTAAGAAAATTATCTTAGATTAAATCATCATTTATCATTTCTAATTATAAATTAATTCAAATCATTAATTAACTATTTATCATTCATTTCATTAACTTAAGTAGTTAACTTAATTGTTAGTTAACTTTATGCTTAATTTAAATTAATTACTTAAACATTTCTAAGTTAATAAAATGACGTAATTAAAACTTATTAAATTTTTATTTCCAAACTGGGCTTCAAACTACTTGAATTCATAGTTAAAATTGTTATTTTAAAAACTTAATTTAAACTTGCTTTATATTTTAAAATTTTAATTTTAAAATCTGGAAACCAGATCAGGTTTAAGAACCTGTTCACGATTCTTTTCTTTTCTCGAGCCCAGTTCAAAAATTCTTCGAGCCCCCTCTTCTTTCTTTGTTTTAAACCCCAACCTGTTATACTGCTAACTTATGCAATTTGTCTCGATACCAAAACTCGAACCCACCCTTGCTTCCACCCGAGCCACGCTTCGAATTCAATCCCCAATAACATTCATCTTCCCCAAATCGATCAGTTTCAGGCACCATTGTGCACGCGTGCACATGCACCACTGCTCCGATCAACTACGACCCATGCCGCGATCATCACTACGTCGACAATCACCTCCCCAATTCACCTGACCTCTAAGATAAACGATACATGCTGGAAATTGAAATCGAGCAAGTCGATGACAACCCAGAACCTATAACAAACCACCAATACTCCTCGTGTCGCCGCCTCAGGTCATCGGAGACCATGCGACTCTGTCCAGAGCTCCGTCTCTCGCCCCTACTATGATTCCCCCAACACCGATAGACTCTGGTGATCACTCGTTGGAGCAAATGCTTCGAGAATAGCATCAAATAGAATCGAGCCTTAAACCCTACAATCTCGTCTAGCCGCTCCACTGATGAATAAAAAAATTTCCAATTATTTTTCCTGCATTCACCACCATCCAAACCACCTCCGACCTGAGTCTCGACCTGCCACTCCCCATTGATCATCGGAAATTGGCTAAAAACAATTTCCCGTTCAACTCGAGAATTCACGATGTATATGTACTTAAAAATCTCAAAACCATGACCAAAATTCATTGTTTGTGGGTACGAATCAAGACGTAAAATCACAACTCAAAGTTATGAACATCGTCTTCTGACAAAAAATGGTTTTTTCTACAGTTATATCTTATTTTCTGTAATATTATTAAATATTTCCATCCAAACTTTTTTTTTTTTTTTTCAAAACAATATTGCACTCTTGTTTACATTTTGTCTTTAGAGATTCTAGCCTATTATTGATCACAGGAGGAGAATTTGAAATTTTAAAACAGATTTGGAAACCTGTTATGTTAAAACTGAGAACATGTCTGTTCTCAGACAGGTATAGTTCACTCATACCCATATTCATACCTATCTGTATGCATACTATACTTCATCTCTTACTTTATCATGGTTATTAAAATAATCAGCTAAATCCAGATTCAAACAAAATTACTCAGAGACATTTCAAAGCAGAGAAGGTGAAGTTTGCTCACAGATAAAGAACAAAGAGGTCTAAAAGAAAAATTAAAGTTGCTCACCTGGGTATTCGCAACAGAGAGGAAGCAAAGCCTGTATTTTTTTTCTTTAATTTCTTTTGAAGCTTCGATAGTTTTGAACTGCAACTTTGATTATGTTGAATTTGTTGCTTTAGTTTGAATTGATGTAGTTGCTTTTGTTTTTGAGTTTGAGAGGTTTTACTTTAGTATTTCTTTTTCAGTTTCGAATGAATTGAGAGGAGGAAGCTGATATGTATGAGGTTGGTATATAAAAAAGAAAAGAAGTTGATAGGCATGTTATTATTTTGTACAATAGGCAGTGATTTTTCCTTTGTTTGGCCATGCTTGCATTAATTGCTTGGTACTTGGTTTCCTTGCTTAGCCATGTTTTCGGCTGTACAAGTTTTGGGTGGCAACACATTTATATATATATATATTTGCTATCTTCTTGCATACTTTGTTTATTTTCTTTTCTCAGCCTCAACACTTTGTTTACAGCCTATACTTCCTTCTTTTATTTGTTTGTACTGCTGGGTTTTCTTATACAAGTTAATTCATATTTTACTATATACATTTGTTCAACTTTGAATAATAACATTGTCTTCTTATGTTTACCTACTTGTATTTATATTTGAATGTATATGTTTATTTGTTTTATTACTTAATTTGCAATGTTATCTTACTTATATATATTTATTATCTTATATTATTTTATAACTCAAACCATTATTTAAACCATCAATAATTAATTATTATTATCATTTATCTACACTTCAATCAAAAATATATCTATACATATTATTTCAAATTTATTATTATTTATCAACTCTAATATTTATCTTATGTGTTACTTTATATTGGATAAAAACTATATATATATTAAATTTGCTCGTATATACTTAAAGATATATATACATTAAATAGATATACACATATACTCACATATACGGTATTTACAATATTTTAATCCCAAATGATTTATTCAGAATATACTTGGATATCGGGGAAACTCGCTCCATTTAATCAATTTAATTTCACAATTTTTATTCAAAAATTTATTTAATACTCAATTTAATTCAAAAATTCAATAAATTATTAACTTAAATAAATTTAAATTTCAGGGTCGTTACAACTTATTAAAACAAACCTTTATGAATGAAATATCCAAATAAACTATACTTCATTTATTAAGTCAAAAGCTCACTATTTTAGTTAGCTCTTAATTTAACACATAACCTAACACTTATTTAAAATACCCATTTCATAAATAGATATTCCTTTAATAAGTTACACTTAAAATTCCATTTGAAAACCAAATTTTCAATTATCAAATTTTAGTGATGTTAAAATACATTTTAACTATTTAAATCATAATTATTCAATTTCCAAGGCATATCTATTTCATAAATAAACATTTATATAGCAAATATAACAATCAAATTTCTTTACACATTTATTCATTTAGACATCAATTAAACTATGAATTCAAGTTAAATAAACTTTATTACCAAAAGTCCAATTCAAATGTATTTTATTTTATCTATTCAAAGATACATTATTTATTATACAACATATTCATTTCAGGAAATAACCTTTATTAAAATTCCTAGGTTAGATTTAAGGTTCCATATTAAATCAATTTGATTATTAAGTTATTTAAATAAAATCTCTTTAAATTCCTTTTTCACTATTTACCTCTGTTAATCTTTTATAACTAATATTTAAGTGTATAAAAATCCTTTTTATATTGTATATTATCCAATTACATTGTTAACTTCTAAAAAAAATTTAAGGTAAGTTATATTTGAATGCAATTGTAATATACAAATAAAACTATCCAATTCAATTATCTCAAGTTTGAATCATTTATCCAAAATTTTGATTTTTCTTTTTATAATTGAAATTATTATTTAAGAAAAAATTTAAGAATTTGAATCTTCGAACATCTTCAAACCATTTGGAGATAAGTAATTATATATACATAATATGTTAAATCAAATTTAAATCATATATCTTTATATATATTATAATCCAGTCATATTTTAGAAATTCAAATCAATCAGATTTTCCAAAACAAAGCTGTAGCAAGACTACATAATGGTTTCTTCACTTCGAAACTCGAAAATGAACGTCGATGATGCTGCAGTCATCACCGAAATTATTTTCCAGCGACAAAGAGAAGAGCACTAAATTTTTAAACTTTAAAATTCTTTAGAGACAAATTTTTATTCAAAATACTTTAAATAATATCCTTTTAAAAATTTTAAACGCAAGGTTTGAAACCATCGGAAATTAAATTCTTTAACTTTCTTGTTTTAAATTCATTTCAGTTCCCAAATAAATTTATAAACAACTATTTATAAATTCATTTGTAGAACAATAAATGATAAATCAAGTATTATCATTTCAAATTATCAATTTAAATCAATTTATTAAGTTCCATAAAATTATATATCCAAATTTATTTCATAAACCAAATTTTAAAATAATATTGTGTCAGTTTGTTCTGTCAAAGTGTTTTAGAAATCCTATCGATAGCGTTGATCAGACGAATCGATCGGAAACCCAAATCAACATTAACAACTCAAACAACACAATATAAAACAAAACATTAATTTACAAGTACAGTTCAAAATGTTTGGAAGATAGATTGGAACAAAAGACAAGATGATTTAAACAGAGTAGAGAGATGGGTAAGCTTAGATAAATCGCGGACAACCTTAACCGGGTCAACCGTGACTCAATGGATAAGATCAAATGTGGATTTTCTGGGGTAAATCTACCTTCAATCTCAAGAGATAGAGTTTGGAATAATAAAAGATATTAGCATCTAAACCAAGGATAAATATAAATCTCTGGTGAATCGATGCTGATTATAAAGAATTTTCACCCTTTTACAAGAAAATTAGGATATTGGCGAGACCGCCAATTCACTATAAAGATCATTGGAAGTGGATTCATGGGATACTCCAGAATCAAAAGATGATGAATAGTGAGGGACACGAATGAATTTCGGAACCGCAGGGAACGTTCCAAAATTCAAAGGAAAACGAATCAAAGGAAGAGATTCAAACTCGAACGAAAGTGATTCTGTAAATAAATTTACCATACATTCTAAGTTTTGCCTCAAAGCCAAAGCTCTGATACCAACTGTAACGACCCGATATTTTCAACCATTCGCATCCATTATAAGTGTATAGGTAGACACTCATGCCGGAGTTGAATTGCTCAAAATACCGCGTTGTAAATAAAATTTGGCAAATCTCAGAATATACAGTAAATAAATATAATCACAGATCACAGACACAGAGTAAAATAATGCAGCGGAAGTAAAAGAAATAGTAGTTCATGAAGCTACTATATAAATATATCAGAGTTACATAAGATACAACAGAAGAAATAGAGTACAATAAAAGTCTCAATAAAATAACCAAGTACAAGCTGAGTAGAACAACGGAACTGGAATAGATAGGACATGACAAGCAGATAATCTCCAGCGATTCAAATCTCCAAGAGAGTGGAAATCCAAATCTGTGAATAACTCAGGCTGACCCGAGCGTAAAGCAAAACACAAAACACTCGAGTCAGGACAATATATACTTATATAATGTAAACCAACTCAAGCGAACTGTAATAAGGGTACAAGTAACTTAGAAGATGCTTGGGATCGCCCATCCTCTAAGGATCCGTTAAACTATCTACTATGTAGTAATATACGCTATATACAGTAGTGTCTAATCAGTAAAGTATAATCATATAGAAAATAGCGTTAAGGGGATGGAGAACCTTAACGCGGTCGGATCTTAAAATCATAATCGTAGTAAAGCTCGATATGGTAGGTGACACGGCACAACTAGGCAATGCCAGGGTAGATATACCAATTACGCATCCGGACTGGTGGTGACGCATAGCAGCCACTACCGCCCACCTCGAACAACACTCCCAAATCAAGGGTGCGCACCAAATCAATCACAAGTAATAAAATGGTATCGAAGAAGTGTGTCCGATCAGAGGTGCTACCTCATTGGTCCGTCAATCGCTCCTGTTTTAGCCACCTTATGCCAACTCACGGGAGTTGGGTCCACGTATATACCTTAGGATCGTCGCCACCATCCTACTTCATTCTGGAATCTCCACCGCGTACACGGTTGCCAAAGTGGTTTTCGGTAAGACAGAGAGTATGTCCATATCCGATCCCGGTCTCTTTAACAACCCAACGTTATTATAACCCGTGGTTATAACTTTTAAAAACAATACTTTACTTCAAAATAAAATATCATTTCAAACCATATCTTTATCAAAATAAAGATTAAATCAATTCCAAACCATTTCCATATATTTAAATTTTCATATAATTTCAAAACTTCATTTCAAATCATTTTAATATAATAAAATATCATATCCTTACAAAACTTCATTTCAAATCATTTTAATAAAATAAAATATCCTATCAGTTCAAATCCAATATTCAACTTTAAATACCTTTTAAATTCAAAGATATCGTTCATTTACTATCATTTCAAATCACCTTTAAATAGTTTATATTCCAATCAAAATAATTCATTTAAACCTTTTAAAAGTGTAATTATTATATTTTCAAATCAAGTATTCAATTTCCAAAGTTTCAAACCATTCTGAGTTCGTTTACTAAGTCAAAAACCCTAATTATTAAAATTTCAGCATTTCACAGCATTTAAAAACAACTGCTATAAGTTATATTTGAAAACATTTTTAATTCAGCAAAGACAGCACTTAAAACTGCTGTTAAAACTCAGTTTTAGTTGAATTATAGTTCAAAACAGAAAAGACAGCAATTCAGAAGTGCTGCGGTAGTTCAGATTTCAAAACAAGGGTTAAATTTGGTTTCAGCAAAGACTGCAGACCATTATAGCATTTCCATAGAATGCTATAATAGACCTGGGTTCAATATTAGCCTATAAGTTCAACTGTAGCAACTGCAGCATTTCAGAAATGCTGTAGTAGCCCTTTTATTCAAATTTTAGTGTAATTCAGAACCATAGCATTTCTGAATGCTATTAAAAGTGATTTCCAGCTTTTTAGTGTATTTCCAGCAATTAAATAACTTCATTTTAAACTCTTTAAACATTTTAAAAATCATAATTTAACATTTAAAATGTTTATTTACATATCATTTAACATGTATCTTTTTCACAATAAATTTCTTATAATTAAATCCAATTTTCAACAATTTACTTAATAAATTTAAGTGTAAAAGTTTCCAATTCTTCACATTTCAACAAATAACTTAACACTTCAAATTTAAATTACCATTTCACAAATTTAACTAAATTTCCAATTTTATTTAATTAACTAAAACCTTTAATTAAAACCAAATTTCACATTTCCAAGTCAAGTTATATTTTAAAAGATCACTTTTAAACATTCATTTATTTAACCACTTAAATTCATAGAAAAAAATCAATAATACTTTAATAAATCACTTAAATTCACATTTAATCAAATTATCATATTTACCATTTCCAAATAAAATTTAATATCCATTTTATTTATATAACTTAAATATCATTTTTAACCAAATTCCAAATTTCCAACTTAAGTTATATTTCAAAAATCCAGTTAAACCATTCATTAATTACATTTTTAACACATAGAAAAATCATAATTTCTTTATTTTAAACATTTCAAAATCTATTTAAATCAAATTTCATAAATTTATATTTTTAAAATACTTAAAAATATTCAAAACACTTTATAAAATAACCACGGGCCTGTATATAATTTTCTAACCTAGGTCAAGTGATACGGATATGTATCATTTCAATCCGCAGTTAAAAAAGAAAAATCCGGGTTCTATCATTTCAAACCCGCAATCCCAAGTTAAAATAATTTAAATAAAAATCATTCAAGCCTATCATTTCAGCCCATAACGATTTTTCCCTATTCTAAAGTCCGTTCGGGTATGTATCATTTCAACCCATAGTGATTCTAATCTACAGGGAACTTGCAATGGTGATAACAGATATAAATAACAGAATAACATTAAATAATAGTAACATATGATATAATAAGTGTAATAACAGGTGTGAACATCATATGATAATAATATAAACATATATAACATGATGATATACATTACAGATTCAAATGGTGTCGGTTTATCAGTTATATAGGTACATATTGTCTGGTGAGAATAACTCACCTGTTTCAAGCTGGAGTTTGCAAATCAAATGACACAACGAATTCCAGGAAGCACGATATGGCACAACGATGGATTCAAGTGGATGAGAACCAAGATGTTACTCTTGTATACAAAAACAAAACAAAGCACCATATAAATAATTACAATACCAAAGTGTTGAAACAAAATTGAGATAGAATGGATAAGTGAACATCACCAAGTCTTTAAATCAACTTTGCTTGATCTTGCTTCAACTTTTGCTCGACCATACATGTATTAGGTTCAGCCTCAACATGTTTTAGGTTGAAATGGATCAGGTTTGGACCACAAATGGCACGGCTAAGTCAAGAATATGAAGAGGAAGGAGTTTGCAAGCCTAAAATGCAAAGGGACAAGGCAAATTGGAGTTTTTGGTTCAACCCTTAGGCTCGACCATAGGGTCTATGGGTCAGGTCAGATCTGGACAGAGGGGAGGGTGATGTTCAGAGGTGGTAAACAAGCTGGTGGTGGTGGCTAAGGGGGTGGCCATGGTCAACAATGAAGGTGGTGAGGTGATATGTGCTCGGGTAGGCAATGTTTTGGAGTATAGCAATGGTTTTTTTGTGGTGTTTGCAACATGAGATGGTCAAGGCAACTTCAGGTCAGAGGAGGGGGATGATTTGGCCGTGGATGAAGTGGGAAAGAAGGGATGGTGGTGGTTGGTGAAGATGTGGAGGTGTATGGCCGAACCAAGCAAGAAGAAACAAGGCAAAAATCAAGGCAAAATCAAAAGGAAAAATGAAGAGAAAAGTGAAAAAGAGAGGGGAGGCCATTACAAATCTTTGTAGCCATGAATGAAATGAGGAATGGTGCCTTTCTCACGTGAAAATGAGTTAAAACTCACGGCTATCAAATGAAAATGCACGGCCAACTCAAGGCAAATGAAAAGACTTAGGAAATTGAAGAGACGGGAAAACAAAGGGACAAAAGCAACTAAAAAGACACAAACCTTTTCAATTTTCTTTTATTTATATATATATTTATAAATATGAAAATAGCTGAAATTAAAGATAAATAAACTCAGAAATAAAGTAAATAAGAAAAATAAATAAATAAATTTTATATTAATTAAATTGAATGAAGAAAAATAACACTATATACAAACTAGGTTAAATAAACTGAAACAAATTCAAATAATCTTTGGAAAAATCTATTCTAATCTAAATACATGTAAAGTGAATATTAATAAAGTAAAACAAAGAAAATAAAGTGAATGTATAAAATAAATAAATAAATTTTAATTATATATAGTTAGATTAAGAAAATAGCAAAGAAAATAGAAATTAGGCTTTAAAATTCCAAAATAAATTCAACAAGCTTTGGAAAAATTTTATAATCACTTTAAAATTATTAAAAGACAAAATTATACATAAAATAAAATATTAACATATATTAGAACAAAATATGACAAATAAAATATAATTTATATGTTTTTTAAAATAAATAATATTGCAAAATAAACAGTTTATACACAAAATTGAAAATTATATAACTTCTACAATATAAGTCCGTTTTCAACGAAACGGAAAGCAGTATTCATGGAATTAAATCTATTTTCATAATAAAAGATAAAATTTAAGAATTTTAAATATTTAAATTTAAAGTTTAAAAGTCAAAGTTTGACCAGTTTGAACAGAAATTCACTTTACAGTAAAATATCCAATTTTTACTAGTTTGAAATTATAATTTACATAACAATCAAAATATATATTTAGAAATGAAATATTTGAAACAAAACAAGTTTAAAATAATTTCAAATTAAAATAAAGTTTTTCAATCAGGAAATTCAATTTAACAGAAATAAAATATAAAATAAAATAAGCCTAAAATGTAGGGTTGTTACAGTGAGTGTTTTATACGCTCACGACGAACTAAATATGTTTATGTTAGTTAAATTTATATCGTGAAGTGATTTAAAATTATTGACTGCTGTTGAGTAAATTTAATTGACATTTAAATTGATATGAATCAAAATGATAGGAATTTGAATTGACAGTTCAAATTGAAACGGGAATTAAATTGTTAGTTAAACTCCCGATTATTGATGACTAGTTAATTGTTGTAATATTTTGACTGTTTGGATGCTTAATTGTGATGGATGCTATTGATTGATATTTGGATGATTTGGATGTTTATTTAATTTATATATGTCCTGTTATTACCCTGTAATTTATTTACAGTATATAAAACTGTAAATCGAATTATTTGAATAAATTAAGAAATAGGTTGAAATGATATATACCTATGACATTTATTTTTGATTGAAATGATATATATCCATCCTTGAAATAAAAATAAAAATAACTGGTTCACTTGGCCATAGGATAGAAAATTATATACGGATACCGGATTGGTTAAGTTATGTAATTTAAAAAAAATTTGATTTGAAATTATATAAATGAGTTTGATTTAATGAAGTAAAAAAATCGAATTTCTGGAAATCGAATTATTTTCGAAATTGAGCTCAAAAATGTTGGAATCAGAATTTGTTAAACGAAATTGTTTAAAAATGAAATATGAAATTTTAAAGTTATGATTTAAATTCCATAAATTGATTTGTTTTAAAAAGATTTGAACTCTTACTCGAACTTTGAAATAATCCAAGTAAAAGTAATTTAAATAGATATTTCGAAATTTGGGCTCGGAATTTAATTAGTTTTAAAGATTATGAATTTTAGAATTGAATATTGAAGGTTAATTTAATTTAAGAGATTTAAATCGATATTCTGAAATCGAACACGAGTTTATATAAATCGAAATGGTTTAAAATTGAGAATTAAATTGAAATTAATTCAAATTGGAATTGAATTGAATTAATTGGAATTGAAATCGAAATCGAATTAATTTGGAATCGAGATTGAAATTGATTTGAATTAAAATTGAAATTTAGGTTAATTCGAATTGAAATCGGAAGTGAATCGATTTAAATGGAAATGGAGATTGAAATTGATTTGAATTGGATGATTTGAAATTGGATCAGTTTGACTTTAAAACTATTTTCAAACAAACTATTTTAATACAAACTGTTTAAAACCCTACCTTATAAATATTCAAATTATTTTGATTTCCAAGCCATTTTATTATATAAACCACTTTTAATACTCAAACTTTATACTAAACTATTTTAACTTTTTAAATAATTTTAAACCGTTTAAACTATTTTCTAAAAATCCAAACTGGTCAAAGTGGGAATGTTTATATTTAAATCGTTGATTTAAATATGAATTGGGTTAAAATGAAGTTATAACCTAAATTGAAATTCGAAACAATTTTGGAAGCAAAATCGAGATATTAAGGCGATATGATTATGGATTGAAATTGTATATTTTGAGTAAATATGATGATTTTGAAATGAAATTGATTTTGAAGCGAATATGATATTTTGATATAAAGTTTGAATCGTTTTTGAAATGTAAAAGAACCAACCGGTGTGTAAAACGATGTTTGGTTACTAAAGAGAACGGGGCCTCTTATTGGCATACTCTCTGTCAATATTGGAACCACTTTAACAACTGTGTACATGGATGAGATTCTAGAATGAAGTGGTTGGATTTAGCGTCGATTGCTGGATTTGAAGAAAGAGAACGATGATGGATAGACCCCAGCACTTGTGCCAATTTGAAATGACTAAAACAGGACGGCTTGACAGAGCCAAGTGGGCTAATTACCTCGAGCGGACATTCGTTCTTCAATTTTCTTGGACTCATCCATATTATTACTCTTATTTTTGGTTTCGATTGGTGCACCTTGATTTGGGATAGCCTCCCTTTGACTCTATATGGGATAGATGGACGCGGTGAGCGGTCATGGCTATGATGCGTTACCACCAGCCCTATGACCCGAACTAGTAGTATCCTACCTTTGGCATTGCCTCACGTGCCTTGTCATACTTTTATCCCTATACGAGACCACTACGATTTTGATTTAGTATTGTCGTATCACGGCGCATCCCTATCCACCGACGTATCGGTGTTTTTATGCAAACTGTACGACAATGCTTAAAAACGAAGGGGATCAATGTAAAGCCTTAACGCTAAGAAAAATATTTATTTTACTAATTAGACATTATATATATAGCGTATTCTACTATATATAAATATTTTGATGGATCCATAAGAGATGGAAAATCTCGTAACATCTCTTGAGTTATTGCATGCACATTATACACTGGATAGGAGATGTGAAATCTTGTAAACATCTCTAAAGCCACGACACTCATGTTATATGCTATATCAATTTGACTCACATAAGAATATTTTAATCCTGACTCGAGTGTTTTGTCTTTTCATTACGCTCGGGTCAACCCTGAGTTTTCACCTTATCGAAGATTATTCTCTGGAGGACGAAGACGAAGATTTGGTATATTATTATTACTAATATTATTCCTAGCATCATGTTGTTCTACTGCATTTTGTTTTTTCTGTTGTATATATAACTCTGATAAATGTTGTATAAATTATAATCAAAAGTATAGTAAACAGCTTCATGAACTATTTATTTGATTATTAAATTTTGTTATTCTGCTGCGAGATTCTGTGTTTGTTTCCTTCTTCTTTTCTTATTTTTCTTAATTAACCCCATTGATTATCTATGTTTCGGATTGTTTGAATTGGACATATGTGGATTATTGTTGATTTAAACTTTCCGAAATGTGGGTCGTCACAAAGTATCCTATCGTTTATTATAATTTGTGACATTTTCATTTATTCTACCAATTTTTTTAGAATCACTATCTTTTATATAAAAATTATTTTTTGTTTTTAAATATTTTAATTCTTTATCTAACTTTATATTCTATTTTCTTAAAATTTCATTATCTTTTTCAATGGACGTTAGGAATAACATTATCTAAAGAATTTGCTAAATTGTTATTTTTAAGCTTTAACCACTAAAGTTCTTTAAAAATTCTATATTTACTATTTCTAAAGAACTGTTTAGTTTTTCAAGATGATCCAATTTAAAATGAATTACTCAAAGTTTTTAAAGAGCTATTTCCATTTTCTAAAATTTATTTTTTATTTGTTAACATTTTAATTTTAAGCTCAAATTGGAATTTTAATTCAAGCAAACTTACTTTGCAAAACTGGCTTCCGCAATTTTTCTTCCTCCGTAAGATTATTACTTTCTTCTTTAGATCGATCAAATCCACAATACCACTCGCATTACATTCCACTTTACAATCTTCATTCTCATAACTTTGCAAACCTCGTCAAAAGAATCATCTCTAATTCCACACTTAAAACCGCATCCACTTTGTCAAAAATCATGCAGTACAGTAAAAATACCTTAATTTTTTATGCTTTAGATGTGGTGACAAAAAATATAAAGTAGGGAATGCAGAGGTCTAATTTGTTGTTTCAATTGTGGGGTGTTCGGGCATAAAATAAATTCACGTTCGAAGTATTTAAAGACAAGTAATCTTGATAATCCTCTATTGTCAGAACTGTTGAACGTTGTTTGGAATTTCTAAATTCAGGAAACTCTTTCTTGATGGCCATTCAAAAAAGAAAGAAGGTATGTATCTGTTCAACAAAATTATTCGGCACTTTGATGCTTTGAATGTTGCTATTAATTTTGCATTAGATGTAACTACTGTTTCTAAGTTGAAAAATGTTAACGAGAATATGGGGAAGAAA
This sequence comes from Allium fistulosum, assembly GCA_030737815.1. Classification (NCBI taxonomy): domain Eukaryota; kingdom Viridiplantae; phylum Streptophyta; class Magnoliopsida; order Asparagales; family Amaryllidaceae; genus Allium; species Allium fistulosum. The sequence goes on along the minus strand of CM060901.1, from coordinate 1,271,194,120 downwards.
AATGAAATATCTTTCTTGGAAACGAATATAAAATTAAACCAAAAAATAATATTTTGTGTATGATATGGGATATGCAAATAAAGGATGAAATTTTTGATAAATATAATTCAGATGTAATGCTTTTGGACCCGGTGGTGTTGTGATATGTGCCAAATGTCATTTTTTAATCATTCTAGTGATGATCTAGTAAAAACGAAGTCTGTATGGGAGTAAATAATGGAAACAAGTGTATGCTGATTTCCAAAAAAGTTTCTAAATGTAAGAAATCCAAGTGTGAAGATATTGTGTTGAATGATAAATTCAAAATTTTGGTTTAAATGAATTTAAAGATCTAAATGGAGGTGATCTTGTTATTTGTGGCGTACTCCTTATGGTAAAGACGGTACTCCTGATGGTAAAAACGATGCCCTTAATGTAAAATGTGTTGAAGTGAACCGGTTAGATATCATACATATAGGGAAGATGGTTGATCCAAATGATGTGGTGAATAGGATATAGAAGGTGATGCTAACAAACAAAACATGTACAGGTAATGATGTATGTGTTAATGGAGTAGGTATTGGATTTTTTATATGGGTTAAGGGTCAATATGTGTAGTTGAAGAAGTAGTAAATGATTGTTGCATGATTATTGAAGGTGAAGTTTTAGGTGAGCATGGATCCACAATGTTAAGTAACACATAGAAATAGAAGAATGATTTGATGGGAAATTTGATTTGCGCTGTTCTTTGGGAATCACTTATATGTTTAGATTTGGTTGTGCACAAGAATTTGCATGTTGACACACATGTGGATCATGTTTTAATGTTGAACAATTATAATAGTTCTAACCATCTTTGTTTGAATAACGAGGGGAGGAATTCTTATACAATTGATCAATATTTGGCTTTTGAAGTGATGGATCTAGTACGAATTTTAACGTAGGCTGAGGTGGTTTTGAAAATTGATGGGGCTTTTTGAAAAATGATTAAATATTAACTCGCATTTGTCCGAATTCACTTCTTGATGAAAAGTTTATAACATTAAATATCAATGGATCGAAGCATAAAAGCCAAAATGATGATGAAGTTGAAATGGGTATAAAAATGTTAATGGGGTTCTGTACCAACCTTGGTTTGGAGATTTCCTATCAATATTGAATTATAATGATAATTATAATTTAATACTGTGATTTAAATTAAAATTGGAGAAATTAAATTGTTTATTTGGAATAAACAATGAATTTTGGAATTTAAAATGAGAAAATCAAAATTCCAAGCTTTATTTTATTTCGTTTGGAGTGATAATAAACGGAATATGGGCTTTAAATAATGAAAATGAATTTAATTTAGAGAAAATGCAATAATTATATTGATTATTGCTCATTTGCATCTTTTAATAATTTTTAAAGGAAGTATTTGTTTTAAAACGTGTTTATTATAAATAAAAAGGTGGAATTTGATTTAAAAATTAGTTTTGGCTATAAATTATGTTTGGAAATAGTTTGAAATATTTTTCTTAGTGAGAAAATAAATTTTGTGGAATTTTAGAAGTTAAAAACAATGTTTTATTCATTTATTTAAGTAAATGGTGTGTTTTTGTTAAATTAAGGATTTTAATAATAAAAATGTTTTAAGAATATAAATTAATCTTTTTATATGATGGAAAATGTTTTATTTTATATGTATACAAGTTTTCATAATCTTCTTGTGTAAAACTTGTGTCAAAATGAATTTTATTTGTATGTATATGTGATATGCACACATATTTTGGCTAAGTGTTGATTTTAATCTTAAGCCACCTTATTTTCTTTTTAATTTGGGTCCAATTCAGCCCATTACCTCACTAAGCCTGGTTAGAAGGAGAAAAAGGAGTTGTTGTACGTTCATTTGCTTACCTCCTTCTTCTTTCTTCAGCTGAAAAGAAAAATACAGTAAACAAATTTCGCAAATTGCAAAATCAAGCACAAATCTTCAATTAAACTCACCAAATTCAAATCTTTTTGCAAGCTAGTGATAAATCTAAGGAAATCCTCTCCAAACTACTGAATTTCATCACTAAATTCTTATTACAGTAAGAAGTTTTCTAATTTTTACTGTATATGGTTTTGCATATTCTTTATTTGCTTCTAGCAGGTGTTTCCAGCCCCAAATCGAGCTAAAGTCGTCACCTTGCTTGCAAAATCTTTGGTATTTCAGTAGTAGAAAAAGGTGAGAACAATATCTCACAAATACTAGCTAAATCGCTTGAAAAATTGCTTGAATCTGCTGGCTGTATAAAAGTTTATTCACTGTAAACTTTATTTTCGTTTCTGGCTTGAAGTGCCCACTTTGGCTGTCCATAACTTTCACTCCGGCAACGAAATGCTGCCGGATCTTTTTCTGAGTCAAGTTTATATGTTGAACTTTGTTTGGTTGAAAATATTGTCATTTGAGTGTTCAAACCATTGCTGCAAAATCAACAAAAACCCAGATTTTTGCTTGGGCATAATTGTTTCCGAGTTCCTGCAAACATGGCCTGAGTCCATGTTTGAGACAGCATAACTTTACATTTCCAGTCGAAATTCATCAATTCTTTTTTTAAAGCTAAAGTTTAGTACTATAAGCCTACTAAATTTCAAGTGATTTCGATCTATATAACTTACAGAAATATGCTGTCGAACTTTGATTCGGAGCATGTTTTTGCCAGATTTTTACAGTGAAAACACTGCTTGGGTTCATCTTTTAGATATCAAAACTTTCTCATACTTTATCCAAATTGCATGATTCTTTTTTTGTTTGAAATATAAAGTTTTCTACTATATGCGAACCAATTTTTATCTCAATCCGATGCCGTTTGGTCCTCTATTTTATGCTTGGAAGTTGAACTCAGAATGGATTTTCTGGCCTGGGCACATTCTTGTTGAACTGTTACAAACATGGTCTGAGTCCATGTTGGAGACAGCGTAACCTTTTCATTTTCTATCGAAATTCATTGATTCTTTTTTAATTTGAAAGATAAAGTTTTCTACTTTGTGCACAAGTATATTTAGTTCAATCAAAGGTCGTTTGGCCACCTGTTTTATGTTTGAAATTTGAACCCAGAGAAGATTTCAGATCTGAGTATTATTTTGCTTAAGCGTTTTTATGTTCTTTTTCCATCTGACATTTGACTTTTACTTCATGTTTTGTGATATTTCTGAATTGTTTTTAGGGCTATGATGCCTATCAATAGGCTAGCCAAGTTTTGATGAATTTGAATTTCAAATTCGAATTGAATTTGAATGACAGTTTTGAGTGATTTCTTTGATTTCAAGCACAGATTTTTCCAAACAATTTTGAAATAATTTTAAAATAAATTGGCATTTAAAATAATTATTATGTAATATTTTTAAATTATTTAAGCTATAAAATCTATTTATTCTCTATAATAAGGGAATTTTCAAATACTGTCTTGAAAATTTATTTCGGAAAATGGTTTTAAAAGCTTGTTTACTCAAATAAATTATTTTATATATAAAATACATGTTTTTGCACTATTCTAGCTAATGAGAAGGAGAATTAAACGGTTTGGTAAAACACGTGGTATGAGACACGGGCGTTTATCTTATCGGTTAATTCCTGACTTGTCTGTTTGATCGTTTTGACCTACGGGTCGAGTTTACCGATGAGATGAGGTAAACTTTTTACCGCTTTGAGTGTGAAATTTACTAGCGGTTAGTAAACCGTTTAGTGCGAACGTGTGGTATGGGACACACATTAACACTGTTCGGGTTCCTATCCGAAAGTTTGTGACACATTTGTCTAAGAGACGTATTTGCCAGTACTGGACCTTCGGGTCATTTGTCCTTCGGGACGTTTGTCTAAGAGACGTATTTGTCCATTGCAACATATTTGTCTTTTGGGATGTTGTCCTTCGGGATGTTTGTCTAAGAGACGTATTTATTGTCCTTCGGGACATTTGTCTACGAGACGTGGCGCCTTATTTTGGGAGAATAGTACTTGGCGGGCTTCGGACATAAGCACGTGCTATATCCTTGAGATGATTTCATTGATGTTTGTGATTTCTGTAGTGTATCGCCCTTTTCCAGAATTGGTCCTTTGAACCGTTCTATATATATTTTTGGCGATTACCTTTCGGGAATTTGAACTCTTGGAAGTTCTATTTTAGAGATTTGAATTGCCTACACTGGCGTTTTATGAGATTTGCCTTTTGGCGTTTACTTGAGATTTTATTCTCCTCTTTGGAGATATATTTGCCTTATGGCATGTTTGAGATGGGATCTCTTTATGCATGTTTGAGTTTGCCAAGATGGTGGATTTAGGTTTTCCCCTAAAACCATATTTGATGTTTTATGAATGCCGATGATATGAGGCTCGCTACTTTTAGCGTTTTATGCGTTAGTTTATCTCTTTTGAGATTATATGTTCGTGTAGTGATACCATATTATCACTTGATATAATCATACAGTTTAATTGTCCCTTCTCACTTGAGTATATTATCAAACTATCCTTATGCTCATATTATCGCTTATCCTTGTAAACTGATTTGTTTAGCTAGACTAACCCGTGTATTTTATACTCGGGTCAGACCGAGGTGTTTCAGGTTAGGTACATTTGGACTTATCCTATTCTGCTTCTGCATGGACTATTCTACTAGCTCTTTTTGTTATAGCTTTTTGTGTAGTCCTTTTTGGTTGCAACTCTGATATGTATATTCTTTTGACTCGCCTGTATATTATGGTTGCTATACCACTTGACATGTATCATTTTGTATACTCTGTGATGTATCTGTATATGTATATATATGTGATGATCTACTGTTTTGTGATGTGTTTTGCATTCGAGTTGTTGTATTTTGTTCTGATAGATCATATAGCCACCTATGGATTTGTATTAAGTATTTATTGGATATGTTGATCCACTTGAGATAGAAAAAACATATGGCATTTGTTGACGTATTCAATAGATATTTAAGACAAGGCTATAGATGGTCGCTCCTATCCAGCCCTATTCTCTACATTAGTAGATAGTGTTACCCAGTAACACTCTTTGTTAATGTAGGTCTCAGGGTGGGGCGTCACAGGTTCGGTGACGAAGGGTGTGTAATGTTGATGTTTATAATTTAAAAGATTGCACGAGGAACAAAATTATATTGCTTTGTTTATGAAGAGTTAAGGTTCAAGGACTTTTAAAGAGACATGGGGCATGGTCTTACGGAGTACTATTATTGGGATGGAGCAAGAAATTAATGACATAGAACATGATAAAGGTTTCGAAAGCTTTATTGAGCAAGGGAGTTTAGTGTTTGCACAAGGTTCAACTATGTAAAAGGCAAAAACATATGCACAATGGTTCAAATGTGCAATAAATTGAAATGATAAATGAGATTCAAGAGGGAAACATGGATGAACTTACTATAGATTCTAATAACACAATATATAAATAGGATCATATTTTATGCTCTAATTCAAGTTAAATTAGATTGGTTAGGAGGAGTGCTCATCTCTATAAAGCGACCACTAGTGTATCCGATGACTTTAGCTCAGGTATGGATGTATTTTTAGATAGTATTTATAGTCCTTGTGCTTTTTGTAAATATACTATGATATGCAATTTTTAGCTAGGACTTCTGGTTCTGTTTATGATGATGTTCGTTTAGATGTTGAGTATATTAGAAGTAAGGAATTAGAGCAGGTTAGATCGCTTGGATCATGAGATATATAAGTTGAAATGTTAGGGGTCTGCACGATTTATGTAAAATGTAGTAAAATTAGTTCTTTTTTTAAGGAATTACATTGATATTGCTCTATTATAAGAAAATATTATTAAACATCCTGATTATAAACTGTATAGGAGTTTAGGGACTCTTTGCTTTAGCCATTGGATTCATCTCCCAACTATGAGAACTTCAGAAGGTTTGATGGTAGGTTGGACAAAAATTGTGTTAACCTTTTATAGTCTATTTTTAAAAGTTCATTCGATACATCTTATATTTACTGATTTTAGCGATGACTTATTTCTTAATGTAACTAATGTTTGTTGATTGAATTCTACAATCGATCGAAGGGTTCTTTGGAGCAAGTATCTAGAGTTAGTTTAGAACACTCACTCGTGGCCCATGGGTAATTGGTGAGGATTTTAATTTAACCAGATCGAGGATGATCACGGAGAGAAGGGACTTTACTGCTATAGAGGCATTCGATCAGTTTATTGTTAGTAGTCATTTGATTGAGTTACAACTAAGCAATATATGATTCACTTGGTCAAACAATAGTGAGGACCCTTCTATGGCACTTTTAGATAGATTTTTTGTTAGCGATGAAGTGGAAATAGATACTCGGTTTTTAAGGTTGTTGGAATTCTAAGTATTTACTTAGATTATTGTCTCATTATTTTATCTTGCACCAATTAAAATTTCAAGAATAAAGTTTTTAATTTTGAAATGATGTGGTTATTAGAAAACAACTTTACCGATTTTGTTACAAATAAATGGCTTTTTATCATAAAAATAACTACATATTTTCAAGAAACATAGCTAAAATTTTTGTAAGTTAGAGATTTAAGAATTTTTCTTAAAAAATGGAGTATAGATGTGTTTGGCAACATTAGAATTAAAAATGATATATCACTAAATGAAATTTTAAGTTTAGATATATTGAAGAATCTAGAAATTTAAACATTCCAAAAAAAGTACTTTCAAATCTAAAAAAAGAATTAAATAAAAATTTTACACAAGAGGAAGTGATGTGGAAACAAAGAACTATGGTCCATTTGATAGGTGAGGGGGATAAGAATATCAAATTTTCTCTTAAAGTAGCACATGATAAAAAATATAGTAATACCATTAATTTTATTTTAATTAATACTGTCGAGAATTATGATAAAAAAGAATTAAATAAGGCGTTTACTAATTATTATAAAGAAACTTTATGAACGCCGAATGGGCATAAGATCAGGGCTAATTGCAACGATATATATATCCTATGACACTAGGATTAATTTAGATGGACTGGATTACCCATTATGAAAAAGAAGATTTTGAGAGCTATAAAAGATATGTCCAGTGATAAATTGTCGGGTTCTAATGGGTTTCCTATTTTAGTTACGAATTTTGTTGGAATGTTTTAAATTATTATATAACTAAAATGTTAGATGAATTTTATGATGGTTCATTACAATTAGGCAGGTTTAATTTTGCTAATGTAATCATAGTACATAAGAAAGTGGAAGCGAGTGAGTAAAAAGATTTCAGACATATTTCGTTATTAAATTATTATTTTAAAATCATTTCTAAGGTTTTAGCTTATAGGTTAAATACTAAAATGAATGACTAATTAATATTACTCAAAATGTTTTTGTCAAAGATAGAAATACTATAGATAAGGCGGTACTTCAAGGACTTATTATTGTAAAAATAATATCACTTGTACGGTGTTAAAACTTGATTTTGCAAAAGCTTTTGATTCAATTGATTGGGATTTTCTTAAGGATTTATTACTGGCTAGGGGTTTCAGTGTTAGATAAGTAGGTTAGATTATATCTCTACTTAAAACATGAAATTCAAGTATTATGGTTCATGAAATAATAGGAAATAAAATTCAATCCAAACATAGAATTAGGCAAGGTGGCTTTATGTCACATCTTCTGTTTAATTCAGTTGCTGATGTTTTTACTAGAATTATCAAGTTAGCCACCAGTAATAGGATTTCAAACAATATTGGAAATGTATTACTAGAAATGGTCTCTCCATTCTATAGCTTGCAGATGATACCATGCTCCTTACATCTCATTTGGCTAGACATATTGTAGGACTTAAATTTATTTTATACTATTTCAAGTTGCCCTCTAAGTTAAAGATTAATTTTGATAAAAGTTCCATGCTAGTATTGAACGATATAGATAAAATAGCAAATCAAGTCGTTTGTACTTCAGAATTGTAAAATTATGAAATTAGCCATAGAATACGTAGGGTTTTAAATAAGGCCAACTAAACTCAAATATGATGACTAGTTAATAATAATTAATAAGATTAACAAAAGATTATCCAAAAGAAATGGTAAATTTTTATCGAGAGCGGGTAGGACATTTCTTATTAGTTCTATTTTATCATCACTACCTATATACTAGATGTCATTTTGTTGCTTTTAAGAATGGGTAATTGGTAATATAGATAAAATTAAAGGAGTTTTTTATGGAGTGGGGATAACCCAATAAATAGTTCTTAGTGTTTAGTTAATTGTGAAATGGTATGTAAATCTAAAGAGGAGGGAGAGTTAGGTATTATAAATATACATAATTTAGATATAGGTAAATGGATATGGAAATTGTAACGACCCGGAATTTTCGAACCCGAAAATTCCAGATAGTTATGAAAAGAAGAAAAAGATAGAAGAGAAGAAACAGAAACACAACACAGATCCTCACATTCGCAGCGGATAAAATATAATATGAAATAATAACAGTTTACAAAAGAATACTATATCTGTCAGTTTACATTTTATAATACATTAGAGTTACAACATTTATACATACACTGGGCAGTTAAAACAACATGTCTCAGATAAACTGTAATATATCACAGCGGAAACTCTCCATACGTTCAAGTCTCCCAGCTCGTCTTCTGAGCTCCAGAACGTCCTTACCTGAAAATCTGTAATACTCGGTCTGACCCGAGCATTACATCAAAGTAACACCCGGGTCAGGCTGGAAACCAGCGTGAGTAAACCCATCTAACATGGAATACAAAGCATATAACTATATAAACCCGGTGTCACTTATATCCATCTACAACTTCACAAGTGGTTATAGACCTCACTTATCACACCCATCAATTTCTAAGTACTCAAACTTAGATTAAATGGTCCAATTCGCTCAAATTATTTCATTTCCACTTATTTATTTCACATACAATTCTATGAAGATTTGAAGTGGTTTCGGGTATTCACTAATACCCGACTCCGGTCTCTTCAAATTTAATTGTCATCTAAACCCAAGTTATTCAATGAAGTATAATTCAACTTAAATTACCGGATAACACTTTTACACAGCAATTCATACTTGGTAGATAACCACATAATCACTGTCCGTCCAACATATCATATCATCAAACAATTCAAATCAGAGATATCAACCAATCCAAAACACTTATCATCATTCGATCATTCATACCCAAGATTGATCTCCATCATTAACTACACCAATTAATGATCCTCTAATTACTTTCATTTGTTAATTATTCTTAAGTCTCATTTAATAATCAACCTTTAACTTAATTACATTCATAAATCAACTACCCTTAATTACTTCATTTATGAAACCAACCCTTGATTTATTACATTAATTTATCCTTTAATTACACTAAGTAATTAACACTTAATCACTCCCACAAAGTAATTCTTTTTTATTACTATTCATCAAGAAATCCCCCTCAATTTATTACATCTAGTAATCATCTATCACTAAGCCATTACGCTTTATTAATTACATTAAGTAATTATACTTAACCCATCATCAAGTAATTCTCTTTAATTGATTAAACTTGACTAATTAACTACATTAACCACATCAACTTAATTAATTACATTGAGTAATTAATCTCTTTAATTACTTCATTAAGTAATTACTCTTAATAATTCTTTAACCTTATGTAATTAACCTCTAATTACATGTTACTTAATATTCATTAATTTATAAATCTTGATTTAAAATTACTTAAATTACTTATCTTAGTAAATTGAGTAATTATACCTTAATTACTTTAGTAAAATAAACATGATTACATTTAGATAAATCGTTTATTACATCAACTCTTAACTTCCACTTTAAAATAAATCAGGTTTTAAAATTTGAATTTGTTTAAAACATCATTTCCCAACTTAAACATTTCATACCTCTTTTTTAAAACCAGTTTGAACTTTGGTTTAAAATTTAAGTCTGCTTTTAAAAGAAATTTGAAATCACTTTAGTTAAAATCTGGTCAGTTGAAAAAAACTGGAACAAAAACATTTCGAGCTACCCCTCTTCATCATCTTCGAGTCGAACTCGTGAAAATCACGGAAACCCACCGGTCCAAAAGTTCTTCCTCCAACCTTCGACTTCACCAGACATCCCGATGTGCACCGTGCACATGCACGGCAATCCCAACCTCCTCCGACCATCATTCTGACCTTCAACCAATCGACATCGAGCTCAACATCTTCCTCAACCACCCAGAAGTGAAGATTATACCCCAAAATGCAAATCGAGCTACCAGGAGGAAGCCTGGGTTCCACCATCATCGGAAAACTTCCAATCGCCGCCCATCCCAATAATGATGAACGCTGTCAACATCACCAGAGAGTCGCCTCGACCTCCTGAATCGATCCCCCACCACGCGATCCGACTCGATGCGGCCCAGTCTCCGTAACCACCTCGTCAAATCCGACCACCAAAAACATCAGAAAACCCTACTTCTCTCTGCTCCGACCACCATGTCCATTGTTAAATTCCCACGCCATTTTTCTAGTGATCTCTACCCCTTCCTCTATCTTCGACGTCACTCCCAACCTTCAACTCGACGTCGTTCAACGAAATTTGACGGAAATGTCAAATTTAACTAACTCGAGATAACTCATCAATTACACACTTAAAAATCTTAAGATGATTATCAAAAATCATTGATTTGTCATATGAATCTAGTTATACAATCAAAAATGGAATTTAAAATAATTGATTTCCTAACTATTTTAGATCATTACTGATCTTTATCATTTGGGATAATTATTCAACATAAACACTTCAAATATATTTTTAAAAATAATACCACACTATTACCATCCTTTTTCATTCAGAAATCATATTCTAAAAATGTTTCTTGGGGAAGATATTGATTCATCTGTGCTATTCTTTGCCTGTGAATGGTTTAAACAGAGATATAAATGCCTGAAATCAGACATACATACAACCTTATATATATATCTATACATACACACAGACATGCAAGTATATTGACATCTACACAAGTATCTTTTCTAACAACAACTTCAAGTATATATAGCATCAAGATATCATAGCAGTTTCGAATTTTAAATGGTAGTTTACTCACCTGATATGAAAAAGGCAGAGACTTTTAAAACTTGATTTTCTTGAAAATTTGCATGCTTCTATTGTTTTTGACTTCCAGAAATCTTTGTCTCCTTTAAAAACTGAAACTTGACTGCTTGCATACTTCGATTTTCTCAAAAGAACTGAAATGCTTTGCTTTGGCTTTTGAAAAAATAACAGGCTTGTTGTTTTCTCTTAGCATTGTTTAAATGAACGAAAAAAAAAGAAAGGAACTTTGATATATAGAAAACAATGCAGAGGCTATAGATCAGAGATATTTTACTTTGGAAGGCTGAAATGTAGACATTGGTACAAGTCATTTATTAAGTTGTCATACTTATCTTTTTAGCTCAATTCGTATGGTACTTGGGTGTTGTTTTGCTTCCTTTCTTGCCTGCAAAGCTTCCTTTGCCATAATACAAACATTTATTCAACTTGCCCTGTACATCTTGTATATCTATTTATTTTACTTTGACTCTTTCCTTTGATTTAATTAAAACTAATTTGACTTCTTCTTTTTCATGTTTGCAGTTTTACGTACTTGAGTGGCAATGTGCATTAATTTCCAGTTTGAATAGTTCACACATATATGGTTGTGTTAGTTTATTTTATATTTTGCAGGTAGATGTTCTTGTGAAAGAAGATTATTTTGTTTAACTATTTTCTAGCTTGAATAATTATATACCTATGTTTGACTGGCTTAACTTATACATTTGGGTTTTGTCTGGTTTACTTCTATACACTTGTGCTTTATTTTGATTCTATACTTTGTGCTTATTTTATTCTATGCTTTTAAATTTACAGTTTATATTGTATACTTTCTTATTCATTTTAATTCCATTTGTATGTTAACTATCAATGTTTAAATTTGATTCATAAGTTTGACTTACTTATATTTATATTTATATTTATATTGATAGAATTTGGTTTTATTTCAACATTACGATCTATATATAATATTTACCAAATGTAAACAAAGTAAATTATTTTAATTCAATTATATAAGATAAGTTTATTGTAAATATTATTGAGATATTTTATTCTAAATTTTCAAAATCAATTTCCTTTTAAAAATACAAATCCATACAAATAAATGGCAATTATTCCAAAAGTCATATTCATTTTAAAATGATAAGTTCACTCTTTATTTAAATTAGATTAAATATTCATTAAAATAATACTGCTAAAATACCGGGTCGTCACATTCCTTCCCCCTTAAAACTTTTCGTCCTCGAAAAGGAACGAAGCCAGAATTATTAAAAATGCTTAAAATCAGATAAATTTTCTTTGATCATTTCCGTTTAATATCTATATAACATCATTCCAAAATAGTTTTTATAAAATACTTTTTATAACTCGATGTTTCAACAAGTCTATCCTCGTTCTCATAGAAATTCGGTCATACGTTGATCAGGCGTATGACTGAAAATCTATAAGTGCTTGGCAGACCCGTTTCAAACATCCAGTGAAAATATTGGGAAAATAATTTTATTGAAAATATAGAAACAGTTTTGAAAATAGAGGAAATATCTCTGGTGAGAATGCTCTAGAAATCATCACCCCCATCCATGGTCACAGTTACATCCTGGGTTACGTTGCCGTCGCAGCAAAAGTCCATGTAACTGATTACACCATAGAACTCACGACAGATCGCAGTTACATCCAGGGTTACGTTGCCGTCGCAGCAAAAGTCCATGTAACTGCAGGCTCTCAGCGGCCTCACGATTACGCTGTCGAAATGAAACTTCTCCACTCCTACATAGGTCGCAGTCTACCGATGTAAAATCAAACATAGACTGTTGGCTCTCAGCGGCACACACGACTTTCGCTATGTTACCATAGTGTCACAGTCTACCGATATAAAATCAAACGCAGACTGCTGGCTCTCAGCGGCACACACGACTTTCGCTATGGTACACTACTCATAATCCTCAGGAACTAGTTTTGTCCGGACTCCTCACAGGATCAACTTTAGAACCTCCCCCTTTGAGGCTCAAGGCAGTACCACCCTGTGGCACTCCTAAGAAGTTCATTTCAAGGGAGCGCCTTTTTTCCCAGAGCCAATCTCAAAACACTTTATACTATACACATATAGTATTTTCCAAATCATACACCTAGTATGAATTCCATATAAAGCTCCCTTTACACAAAATCGATTCCCAAAATCGATAATTCACAAATCAGGCTTTTCCAAATTCCAATATTGATTTTCCCAAAAATCAAAAGCCCTTTCCAAAATTCAAAGGTTCCAAAAACCTTTCCTCAAAATCATTTTCACAAAAGCCTTTATATATACATATATATATATAGTAGCCTTGGGAAATTTTTTGAATCTCTTCATACTTGTATAAATTCACTTTTATACTTCAAATACTTTCAAAACCCTTTTCTTCTGGCAAAAGATTCAACAAGGGGAGTTTTATCATATATATAACAAAGATACGTAACTTTGTTTATTCCAAATCAAATATTCAAATTTGATAACTCTATAAAGTCACTTACCCAATTACTTACTTCCATAAAGCAATTTTTTTTTTTACCATAGAAATATCCAATTTCCACTTTACTTCATCATATATTTCACAAAATATACTTTCAATTTCAAAAATCATTTCCAGTTCTTATCCATAAATTTTCAATATCAATTTCATTCCAGCTCGTACAATGTACACATATCATCCGTACGCCATATCAATTTGATCACTCACTCGATCACACAATTTCACTTCCGAACTAGTATTGCCCACCCGACTTCCTAGTGCGGACTCAGATTTGGTTTCTTGATCAGAAACCGTCATTCTCCTTGCATAGTCACATCTATGATAGAGAATATCCAGAACCAATCAAAAATCCATATCCAGGTTCGCCGTCGAAAATCGAGCGAAAAGTCCCAACTCGGATCGATAATACTATCTCGAAATTCTATGCTCGAATCTGGATCAAATCACTATGCGAATAGAATAATATACGTACATCCTACGTATTTAACTTCATTGATTATTAACCAAATCAATTTCCTTTCTATTCACATTCACTTTAATTTTCATTCATTTATTCACAATTGCTTCAATTCCATTTGGATTATCACCTCAATTCTTATCTCAGTTGGGTATTCAATCAATATCAGTTTGAACTCCGACCAGTTTAGAAAATAGCTTGAAAATGTAAAAATAGGTAAATAGTTGAAAAATAATTACTAGTTTGAAATATAGCTGCCAAATAGTTAACTAATTGTAAAATAGTTGGAAAATAGTTAAATAGTAATAGAAAATTTAGATAATTGCAAAATAGTTGTAAAATAGTAATTACTTTGCAAAATAAAATGAAAAATAGTGATTAGTTTATAAAATAGTTGAAAAATAGTTGAATAGCTCCAATTATAATTGTAAAACAAGTATAAAATAATTTAGCTTTAAGAAAGAATGGTTGTACATATTTAATAACTTGGAAAAATAAGTTTATATTAAAACAATTTAAAAATAGTCCCGAGTCCAAACTGACCAACTTTCCAAACTCCATTTTAATCAATTTCCCATTCAATTGATCCTGTCTCAATTCAAGTTGAATTATCCACAATTTCTTTCCAATTTCAAATCAAATTCCATTTGATTTTAAACATATTCACTTAAATTACAATTCCAAATTATCCAAATCAATTTAAACTAATTTCAAATGGAATCCACTTCAATTTCAAATTATTTCAATTTCTATATGGATTAATCCCAATTCCCATTTGAAATTTATACTTATCCATCTTCAATTTTAGTTTATTCAGACTAAATTCAATTTGAACTAATGAAACCTATATTTCAACTTTAAACCATCTCGAATTATATAAATTCGAGTTAAATTTTCAAATGTTGATTTAACCCCTTCAATCAAATTAACCTTTATTTTTAAATTAATAATCTAAATTTTTAACAATTTAATTCTGAGTCCACTTCTCAAAATTCCATTTTAAGTTATCTTTACTTAACTTAATTCGAAGTTCAAATAAGAGTTCAAAACAATTTTAATTTACAAATGCAATTTGTGATATCCCGGAAATTTTGGGCAATAATCAATTTAATAATCTGTTTAAAAATTTAAATTGATTTAATAATCTTTGTTAGTAAAGATTTAAATTGGTTTAACAATCTACTTTTATAAATATTTAATTGGTAAATATTATCTTTTAAAGGCTAATTAAATTGTTTTCTATTTATAATGTATATATATAATTGTATATATTGTAAATAGAAAAGCTTTAGATGAATCTAACAAATAAAACATAATTTTCAAATTCTAATATATTTTGGTAATTTGGGATTTATGATTTAATTTAATATAAAGCTTTTCAAAGTTATTTAATAAATAAATTATATGGTTTTTGAATACTCAAGATAAATGTTAATTGTTTAAATTTATTTTAGCTTAAGTTTAAAATAGAAATGAATTAACAAAAAGGTTTGTTTTATTTTATTTTTATTTTTAATATAGCTTGCTAAATATGATTTGAATAATGTATATATATAGTTTAAAATACAATTTTATAAAAGAAACATTAATTCATTTGTAAAGATAGTAAAATAAGTAATTTATATTAAGGAATAATTTCTTCTATAAATTATTTAAGTTTTGATAAATTGTTATTTCAAATTGAATTTGTGTAGTTATATGTATATATATAACTTGATTTTTAAATTAGATTTTCAATTTTTTTTTATTTGAATATGAATTTGGAATTTATTTTTGAAATTCAAAGGATAAATATTTAAAATGTTTTGGATCTTAAAAATATTTGGATAAACTTTTATTTGTATATATATATAATTTGTTTTATTACATTTCTTTAAAAAGAAATTCATATATATATTTACATAAGAATTAATAAATTAAGTTAAAAGCTTTATTTAACATTTTAAATTAAAATAAATTACTTAAAGAACAAATGTCATCATATTAAAGCATAATAGTACATGTGTAATAAAACTAATAATGGTAAAAGACAAGTGTCCCCTACTTATTTTATTTTCTTTAATTTTTGATAAATCCAAAATTAATCTATATACACACATCTCTTTCCTCTTCTCATTCCTTTTCTCATTTTTCCAAAAGCAAGAAAATTCAAAACCATTCTCAAAAACAAAATGAAATCAGTAATCAAACTATTCAAATCCTCAAATCAAAATGCAAACCAAAACCTATAGTTCATTTTCTTCAATCTGTTCAAGCCTGTAACTTTCTTCAAACCTGAGATGAAAATCAAAAGCCTGCAAACACTACTCAACCAGAAATCAAAATCAAATTCTTCAACCAGAAAATAAAAAGCCTGTTTCTGTTTCAAGCCTGTAATCAATTTCCCAAGTTTTCAAATGCAATCTGGAAATCAGAGCATGCATGCAAGTTTTCCAGCAAGCAATTCAAGTTTTAATAGCAAAGGCATTCAGATCTTAAAAGTTCAAAAGCACAAATGGAGGCTCTGTTCTCTGCTTTATTAAAGTGAGTAAACCTTTCTTTTAAAAACAGTTTTTTTTTTAAAAAAAAATCTATGATTAAACTTTAATACAAGTGATAATTTGTGTTGTGATGATATATATATTGTTGCATGACTGTTGGCTATGAATGCATGTTTGTAAATGTGATATGTTTATATATATATGAGTTCTATCTTCTCTGTTTTATATTACAGAGATTATATTTAGTTCAAATTCCAATTTCCCCTCCTCTGATCTCTGTTAGTCTGTAGTTTTCAATCGAATTAAGTTTGTTTAAACTTGAACCTGGATCTAAAAAAATGTTTTTAAAAATGTTTAGATAGATATAGTATCTGGAAACTAAGATTTACAGTACAATAAAAATAGAAATATAAACATGTTAAAAATCAATGGTTACAATTCTCTGATTTAAGTATATAACTTGAATCGGCTTGGGTAAATATGATTTTTAAGATATAAATTATGATTTTTAGATTGAAATTGAGTGTGCATTTCTGAATTGTTTGGAATTGGGTTTTTGGGATAATTCTGGTGGTCGGAATATCTATGGTGGTCGTGGCTTCGGCTGGAGAAGGATGGAAGGTGGGGGAACTCAGGAAAAATAGGTGAAGATTTTTCTGATCATCGTGGTGATCTGAGATTGGCGAAGTAGGGTTTGATACCTAGTTGAAGCTGTCAATGTTGTGGGGATGCGTACGGCAACAAGAGTAGATCGTGATCGATCGCATATGGGGGAATCTTCGCTAGAGATCGTAACGCGGCTCTGGTCAAGGCGGCGACTTTTCTGGTGAACGAGATCATCAGAGCGAGACGTTTTGTCGAAGATGTTGGGTTCCTGGAGTCGATCACTTGGTTCGATTTTGATTCGTTGTCAGTTTCGTCGAATTTGGAGGTCAGGTGAGTCGAGTTGATGATCGTCGACTTGTTGGTGGTAACGGTGATGGTCGGAGAAGCTCCGACCATGTGTGCACGTGCACGATTGGATTGGGTTGTTATCTGGTGTTGTGTTTGGGGAAGAAGGTCAGGACTCGGGTAGAGCTCGTTATTTTCGTGTGTTCGACTCGAAGGAGAGAAGGAGAGGGAGTGCACGGAAGGTTACTCGAGTAAATATAGGGGTTAGCTCGGGTTTTTGTGAGTGTCGTATTGTCTTGTTTTAAAGGATGGTACCAGATTTTTTTTTAGCAAAGGAATCATAGTTTAAAGGTATTTGAATAATTTGTTTTAAAAGCACAAATGGATGTTTAATGATGTAATTAAGAATTTAATAAAGATAAAGAATTTATCTTTAAATTTAATTAAAGTTGTGGTTAATTAAGGGTAACTAATTAGTAAGATTAATTAAAAGATTAATCACTTAATAAAATTAATTAATGTAATTAATTTATGATGAGATTAATTAAAATTACTTATGGTAATTAGTTAATGGGAAGTTAATGGGTAGTTAATGATGGGATCATTAACTAGTGATTAAGAAGTGATTAATTTAGGTAATTAAATTAACTTAATTAATTAAGGTAATTAATTAAGGATAAACTTTGAATTTAATTAAGTGTTAATTACTTAATATAGTTAATTAATATAATTAATTAAGTAATTACTTAGTATAAGTAATTAAGGTGTAATTACTAAATGTAATTAATTAAAAAGAATAATTACTTTTTGGAAGTAATTAATGAAAGGTAATTAAGGATTAATTACTTAGATAATTAATTAAGGATAATTAATGTGATAAATTAAGGTTAATTAATTAATAAATGTGATTAATTAAGGTTAAATTAATCAATGTGATTAATTAATGGATAATTATTAAAGGTGATTAATAATTGATTAATTTAATTAGTGAATAATTAATAAAAATAATTTGTGGATAATTACTTAATGTAATTAATTTGAATAGGATAATTAATTAAGAGTAATTAAGGATTATTAATTAATATAATTAATGATGTAATTAAAGTTGATTAATTAAGATTAATTAATCAATAATAAGTGATTATAGAATAATAAATTAATGTAATTAATTAAAGATAATGTAATTAATTATAGTTAATTAATTTATAAAGTAATTAAAGGTGAATTACTATAAATGGTTATGAATAATTAATTTGTGAAATTAATTAAAGGCTAATTACTAGAATGTAATTAGAAGATAATTACTCAAGGATGATTAATTGAAATGAATAATTAAAGGATAATTAATTAATTAATAATTAATTAATGGTTAAGTAAGCAGGATTTATAGAATGAAGTAATTAATTTAATTTATTTTAAATTAATTAGAGATGGTATAAATCATTACTTATGGATGGTTGAATAATATTGAATGCTTTGCATTGTTTGATATCTCTGATGAGATATGTGCTGATCTGTGATATAAATGTTTGGTTGAATGATAATGTGAATTATCTATTTGTGATAATAGTGTAGATTATCTATTGTGAATTATCTATCTTTATGTATATAGATAATAGAATTGAATTGTTTTAACTTTAAAACAACTTGGCCTTAAAAGATACGCTTTGGATTTCGATGAGACCGGGATCGGGTTTCCGTATACCGGATTTCCAGGTCTGGAGACCTGAATACCACATCGATCCAAATTAACGTTAGGTCGTGAATCTCAAGTGAAGATGAAGATTCAGAGTGCAAGGGTTATTGTCGTTAACTCTGAGGGTGATTCCAAAACGAGTGTAACGAGATAATGCCTTCGGTTTCGTTCGAACCCGGAACGAACTTGTATGGATTGAATGCTTTCAGAACATCGTCAGGTGGACGATGAGCATTCTAAGTGATGTGTTCTTTTCTAAGGTAATCGTGACCTCAAGCCTCACAAACCGGGAATGGCTAAAACAGGGGAGGTGCAGCAAGGTTAGTGGGTAGCACCCAAGTAGGACAAGATTACCTCTGTCTAGAAGTCCCTTCTTATTTCGGCTTAGTGTGTGCGGTTGCTGATCCCAACCGTGAGGTATCTTGTGCGGGAATTATCCAGTAAGGGATGTTCCGGCCTTGTGTTGCAGGGGATTGGGAGTGATCCTCGGTACGGTGATCTAGGCCACGTACTGTGACGGGCGGTACCCCGGTAGCCCTGCCATTGTATGGAATCCAAACTCCAATAAGCGCCGTACGTATTAGTTGTGCCCAACTATGTTGAAATGTGAGATGTAAGCATTTCAGCTATTTCTGTATTTTACTTGAAAACCCTAGACCCTATTATAATACAATCGAATTTCCTATCAAATGTTTTGGTTAGCGTAAGGTAAAAACTTTTCCATGTTTATGTGTGGGAAGTCTTACGTGATACCTTTGTTTTCAAAAGGTTTTGAAGTTAAACAATTTTAACCCGTTTACTCACACCAGACCCATGTCTGACCCAAGTGTTTATTTTCTGTTTTATTAAACCTTGGGTACTCAATTTTTACGAGTAGCCAAGGGATTCAGGTTAGCTTTGACGAATCTATGGAGGAGATATGGAGCAGGAGGCTTCAGCATTCGTAGATATATAGTATTCCGCTGTGTTGGTTTCTCTGAGTCGTTTGTTTGAGTTGTATCTTGTGTTGTATAATAGACAGGTTTTATAACTGTCTATTTTGTGATGTATAAGTTGTGTACTCTGATTATGTAAAGACTATGTAATAGTTATGTGATATATTATATTTGTTTCGTTCCGTTGTGAGATTCTGATGTGTTGTTATTCTTTCTTTCTCTTATTTTCTCTTTTCTATCCCTTTCTTTCTTAATAATGATGCGACTTTCTATGGAGAGAAAGTCGTGGTCGTTACAGTGGTATCAGAGCAGTAGGTTGAGTGAATACCTAGGCTCTGAAGTGGTGTTTATCTTGAGAGAGCGTAATTGTTAGTTATATAAAAATGATTTTATATTGTGTTAATTGATCGGTTGAGTGGTATATGGATTCTGGTCAATACGAGTAGCTAACGTTATTGATAGGGATCTCTAAACACTTGAACCAGGCCAACGGACACAATATTGTTTTAAAGAGGTAAATGAAATAATTTTACCCAGAAATAATTTCTATATAAAAAGTATCATTTTAAATATATTTATGTATTTCTACCTATTTATTGAGTTACCTGTTCGGGTTTTCCAATATAAGTTATAAAGGTAGATAAGGTGGTAGTGTGTGTAACACAATTACCAATAGTTGGAGTTTGAATGTTTGAGGTTGGAAGTATATATCGAGACTGTAAACCCAATACCGTCTCGAGTAAGCTTTGCTGTGGTGAAGGATTTCATCGATCTCCGAAGGAAACTGTAATGGTTCGGAGTTTATCTTTGAAGTGAAAGTTTGGATGAGTAGAGTTGGATCTGTCGATGAGGCAGAAATGAGTGATGGTATCTTGATACCTCAGGTAATAGTAGCTGTGTGATGAGATGTAGTGACTTTGGATGTTTTCGAAGATGTTTTTCTTTGGAACAAGATTAAGGAAGTGTGTATGCTTCGGTATTGTGGCTGAGTTCAGTATGGTGTTTCTGCTTTGGTTTGGAGTCCGAGTTTCTCGAAGAACTTTGGATAGGAGCATCTGTGGCAGCAGTGCAGCTCGGAGTGTTCTGTGCATTGGCAGGAAGTTTTCTGGCTGAACAGTTTTTTCTGAAGATGAAGTTCAAAAGCAGTAGAGTGGATCCATTTCTTCGATGGATTGGATAGTTAAGTATGAGCTGTTCTGATTTATTAAGAGAGAACAGTTTTTCTTTGGAAATAGGTTGGGTTGATCGCAAAAGTGACTTGCGAATTGCTGAGTGTTCTCTTGGGTTATCAGAATTTTTTTGGATGTCTTCAGGGAAGTTTGAGGTTTGTCCGCAACTGAAGATTTAGTTTTCGTATCGACTAGGATCCCAGGAGTGGAACCGGTGATTCAGCTAGTTGAAGGATGGTTCGTTGAGATGGAGTTTAGCGAAGCAGCTCAAGTTTTGTTGGAGTATCCGAGTTCTCTTTAAGGATTTGTGGGACCATATTCCGGGATGTGCTATCCAGTTTATGCTCGATGTTCTTCATCAGCATTTTCTTCTGCTCCAGATCAGAGTTGTGTAGCAGAAGCAGTTTTGGCGAGTGCTCCTGTTTATCCTTTCTGGATTAAAGGAGTAAGTTTAATCTTCTGTTTGAGAAGTAGAATCGGTGTTTTGGTTTTGGTTGATCTTGAGGAGATCAGTGTGTTGGGTTGTTTTTGGTCCAGTTTGTTTCTAGAGGCATCAGCGAAGGTTGAGCTGATCAGGAAAGTTATAGGCAGCCCAGGATCGTAAGAAGAATTTTGTGGATAAGAGACGAAGGAATTTGGATTTCGAAGATGGAGATTTGATTTTGGATAAGTTTTCTCCGATCATGGGAGCTATATGATTTGTTAAGTCTGGGAAGTCAGCTCTGAGGTATTTTGGATCTCTTCTGTGTTCTGATTTGGATAAGAGCTTGATCTACAGGGTTGAATGGTCAGTTTGGATAACTGGATTCATTATGTTTCCGTATCTCTAAGAAAGTACGAGTTTAATCTATCTCTGGTTTTGGAACCAGCAGTTCAAGGAGATGTGGTTGTAAGTCAGACTCGTCTGTAGTCTGATATTCTATTTAGTTTTATAGATAGATGAGTAGGAGCTCTATAACTTCGTAGTTTAGATTGTTTGTAAAGCGAGTATTCCGGTATATATATATACTTGGGGAAACTCGAGTAAATTCTATCCAAAAATTTTCTCTGAATAGTTAGAATTGTTTGTTTGGATGATTGGTTGCTATGGTTGAAAACATATGATTGTGTTTTTTAAAAGTAAAATCTTAAGTAGATTATTAAATTACCTTTGCTTTAAATTTCGGGGACGAAATTATTTTAAGGGGGAAGGAATGTGATATCCCGGAAATTTTGGGCAATAATCAATTTAATAATCTGTTTAAAAATTTAAATTGATTTAATAATCTTTGTTAGTAAAGATTTAAATTGGTTTAACAATCTACTTTTATAAATATTTAATTGGTAAATATTATCTTTTAAAGGCTAATTAAATTGTTTTCTATTTATAATGTATATATATAATTGTATATATTGTAAATAGAAAAGCTTTAGATGAATCTAACAAATAAAACATAATTTTCAAATTCTAATATATTTTGGTAATTTGGGATTTATGATTTAATTTAATATAAAGCTTTTCAAAGTTATTTAATAAATAAATTATATGGTTTTTGAATACTCAAGATAAATGTTAATTGTTTAAATTTATTTTAGCTTAAGTTTAAAATAGAAATGAATTAACAAAAAGGTTTGTTTTGTTTTATTTTTATTTTTAATATAGCTTGCTAAATATGATTTGAATAATGTATATATATAGTTTAAAATACAATTTTATAAAAGAAACATTAATTCATTTGTAAAGATAGTAAAATAAGTAATTTATATTAAGGAATAATTTCTTCTATAAATTATTTAAGTTTTGATAAATTGTTATTTCAAATTGAATTTGTGTAGTTATATGTATATATATAACTTGATTTTTAAATTAGATTTTCAATTTTTTTTTATTTGAATATGAATTTGGAATTTATTTTTGAAATTCAAAGGATAAATATTTAAAATGTTTTGGATCTTAAAAATATTTGGATAAACTTTTATTTGTATATATATATAATTTGTTTTATTACATTTTCTTTAAAAAGAAATTCATATATATATTTACATAAGAATTAATAAATTAAGTTAAAAGCTTTATTTAACATTTTAAATTAAAATAAATTACTTAAAGAACAAATGTCATCATATTAAAGCATAATAGTACATGTGTAATAAAACTAATAATGGTAAAAGACAAGCGTCCCCTACTTATTTTATTTTCTTTAATTTTTGATAAATCCAAAATTAATCTATATACACACATCTCTTTCCTCTTCTCATTCCTTTTCTCATTTTTCCAAAAGCAAGAAAATTCAAAACCATTCTCAAAAACAAAATGAAATCAGTAATCAAACTATTCAAATCCTCAAATCAAAATGCAAACCAAAACCTATAGTTCATTTTCTTCAATCTGTTCAAGCCTGTAACTTTCTTCAAACCTGAGATGAAAATCAAAAGCCTGCAAACACTACTCAACCAGAAATCAAATTCAATAAACTGAAAACAAGTTTGCAAATCAAAATCAAATTCTTCAACCAGAAAATAAAAAGCCTGTTTCTGTTTCAAGCCTGTAATCAATTTCCCAAGTTTTCAAATGCAATCTGGAAATCAGAGCATGCATGCAAGTTTTCCAGCAAGCAATTCAAGTTTTAATAGCAAAGGCATTCAGATCTTAAAAGTTCAAAAGCACAAATGGAGGCTCTGTTCTCTGCTTTATTAAAGTGAGTAAACCTTTCTTTTAAAAAACAGTTTTTTTTTTTTAAAAAAAAAAATCTATGATTAAACTTTAATACAAGTGATAATTTGTGTTGTGATGATATATATATTGTTGCATGACTGTTGGCTATGAATGCATGTTTGTAAATGTGATATGTTTATATATATATGAGTTCTATCTTCTCTGTTTTATATTACAGAGATTATATTTAGTTCAAATTCCAATTTCCCCTCCTCTGATCTCTGTTAGTCTGTAGTTTTCAATCGAATTAAGTTTGTTTAAACTTGAACCTGGATCTAAAAAAATGTTTTTAAAAATGTTTAGATAGATATAGTATCTGGAAACTAAGATTTACAGTACAATAAAAATAGAAATATAAACATGTTAAAAATCAATGGTTACAATTCTCTGATTTAAGTATATAACTTGAATCGGCTTGGGTAAATATGATTTTTAAGATATAAATTATGATTTTTAGATTGAAATTGAGTGTGCATTTCTGAATTGTTTGGAATTGGGTTTTTGGGATAATTCTGGTGGTCGGAATATCTATGGTGGTCGTGGCTTCGGCTGGAGAAGGATGGAAGGTGGGGGAACTCAGGAAAAATAGGTGAAGATTTTTCTGATCATCGTGGTGATCTGAGATTGGCGAAGTAGGGTTTGATACCTAGTTGAAGCTGTCAATGTTGTGGGGATGCGTACGGCAACAAGAGTAGATCGTGATCGATCGCATATGGGGGAATCTTCGCTAGAGATCGTAACGCGGCTCTGGTCAAGGCGGCGACTTTTCTGGTGAACGAGATCATCAGAGCGAGACGTTTTGTCGAAGATGTTGGGTTCCTGGAGTCGATCACTTGGTTCGATTTTGATTCGTTGTCAGTTTCGTCGAATTTGGAGGTCAGGTGAGTCGGGTTGATGATCGTCGACTTGTTGGTGGTAACGGTGATGGTCGGAGAAGCTCCGACCATGTGTGCACGTGCACGATTGGATTGGGTTGTTATCTGGTGTTGTGTTTGGGGAAGAAGGTCAGGACTCGGGTAGAGCTCGTTATTTTCGTGTGTTCGACTCGAAGGAGAGAAGGAGAGGGAGTGCACGGAAGGTTACTCGAGTAAATATAGGGGTTAGCTCGGGTTTTTGTGAGTGTCGTATTGTCTTGTTTTAAAGGATGGTACCAGATTTTTTTTTAGCAAAGGAATCATAGTTTAAAGGTATTTGAATAATTTGTTTTAAAAGCACAAATGGATGTTTAATGATGTAATTAAGAATTTAATAAAGATAAAGAATTTATCTTTAAATTTAATTAAAGTTGTGGTTAATTAAGGGTAACTAATTAGTAAGATTAATTAAAAGATTAATCACTTAATAAAATTAATTAATGTAATTAATTTATGATGAGATTAATTAAAATTACTTATGGTAATTAGTTAATGGGAAGTTAATGGGTAGTTAATGATGGGATCATTAACTAGTGATTAAGAAGTGATTAATTTAGGTAATTAAATTAACTTAATTAATTAAGGTAATTAATTAAGGATAAACTTTGAATTTAATTAAGTGTTAATTACTTAATATAGTTAATTAATATAATTAATTAAGTAATTACTTAGTATAAGTAATTAAGGTGTAATTACTAAATGTAATTAATTAAAAAGAATAATTACTTTTTGGAAGTAATTAATGAAAGGTAATTAAGGATTAATTACTTAGATAATTAATTAAGGATAATTAATGTGATAAATTAAGGATAATTAATTAATAAATGTGATTAATTAAGGTTAAATTAATCAATGTGATTAATTAATGGATAATTATTAAAGGTGATTAATAATTGATTAATTTAATTAGTGAATAATTAATAAAAATAATTTGTGGATAATTACTTAATGTAATTAATTTGAATAGGATAATTAATTAAGAGTAATTAAGGATTATTAATTAATATAATTAATGATGTAATTAAAGTTAATTAATTAAGATTAATTAATCAATAATAAGTGATTATAGAATAATAAATTAATGTAATTAATTAAAGATAATGTAATTAATTATAGTTAATTAATTTATAAAGTAATTAAAGGTGAATTACTATAAATGGTTATGAATAATTAATTTGTGAAATTAATTAAAGGCTAATTACTAGAATGTAATTAGAAGATAATTACTCAAGGATGATTAATTGAAATGAATAATTAAAGGATAATTAATTAATTAATAATTAATTAATGGTTAAGTAAGCAGGATTTATAGAATGAAGTAATTAATTTAATTTATTTTAAATTAATTAGAGATGGTATAAATCATTACTTATGGATGGTTGAATAATATTGAATGCTTTGCATTGTTTGATATCTCTGATGAGATATGTGCTGATCTGTGATATAAATGTTTGGTTGAATGATAATGTGAATTATCTATTTGTGATAATAGTGTAGATTATCTATTGTGAATTATCTATCTTTGTGTATATAGATAATAGAATTGAATTGTTTTAACTTTAAAACAACTTGGCCTTAAAAGATACGCTTTGGATTTCGATGAGACCGGGATCGGGTTTCCGTATACCGGATTTCCAGGTCTGGAGACCCGAATACCACATCGATCCAAATTAACGTTAGGTCGTGAATCTCAAGTGAAGATGAAGATTCAGAGTGCAAGGGTTATTGTCGTTAACTCTGAGGGTGATTCCAAAACGAGTGTAACGAGATAATGCCTTCGGTTTCGTTCGAACCCGGAACGAACTTGTATGGATTGAATGCTTTCAGAACATCGTCAGGTGGACGATGAGCATTCTAAGTGATGTGTTCTTTTCTAAGGTAATCGTGACCTCAAGCCTCACAAACCGGGAATGGCTAAAACAGGGGAGGTGCAGCAAGGTTAGTGGGTAGCACCCAAGTAGGACAAGATTACCTCTGTCTAGAAGTCCCTTCTTATTTCGGCTTAGTGTGTGCGGTTGCTGATCCCAACCGTGAGGTATCTTGTGCGGGAATTATCCAGTAAGGGATGTTCCGGCCTTGTGTTGCAGCGGATTGGGAGTGATCCTCGGTACGGTGATCTAGGCCACGTACTGTGACGGGCGGTACCCCGGTAGCCCTGCCATTGTATGGAATCCAAACTCCAATAAGCGCCGTACGTATTAGTTGTGCCCAACTATGTTGAAATGTGAGATGTAAGCATTTCAGCTATTTCTGTATTTTACTTGAAAACCCTAGACCCTATTATAATACAATCGAATTTCCTATCAAATGTTTTGGTTAGCGTAAGGTAAAAACTTTTCCATGTTTATGTGTGGGAAGTCTTACGTGATACCTTTGTTTTCAAAAGGTTTTGAAGTTAAACAATTTTAACCCGTTTACTTACACCAGACCCATGTCTGACCCAAGTGTTTATTTTCTGTTTTATTAAACCTTGGGTACTCAATTTTTACGAGTAGCCAAGGGATTCAGGTTAGCTTTGACGAATCTATGGAGGAGATATGGAGCAGGAGGCTTCAGCATTCGTAGATATATAGTATTCCGCTGTGTTGGTTTCTCTGAGTCGTTTGTTTGAGTTGTATCTTGTGTTGTATAATAGACAGGTTTTATAACTGTCTATTTTGTGATGTATAAGTTGTGTACTCTGATTATGTAAAGACTATGTAATAGTTATGTGATATATTATATTTGTTTCGTTCCGTTGTGAGATTCTGATGTGTTGTTATTCTTTCTTTCTCTTCTTTTCTCTTTTCTATCCCTTTCTTTCTTAATAATGATGCGACTTTCTATGGAGAGAAAGTCGTGGTCGTTACACAATTATCCAAATAGTTCAGTTCAGAACAATTCTATATCCTTATTTTCACAATAGTGGATATATTACCACACTTCATTCCTTATCCATTTAAACAAATTTAATTCACAATTTTAAAGATTATCAATAACAATAGGATGATGCCATCCAATTATTTTAAAACTTCCATCCATTTAAAATTTTCAGATCTCAAACCCATTTTAGAGATTACACAAACTCCCAATTCAAATTAACCATTTAACTTCCCAGATTAAATTTTAATTTCATCTTGAAATTTCCAATTCAGGTTGTTTTTTTATTTATTTAACTTTCCCAAAGTTCAATCCAGTTTAATTAATCTAGACAACTTGACCCAATTTGAATTCTCATTCAAATTTTAAACTTCACATTAATAACCTTATAAGTTCAAAAACTTATCACCTTGGGTTTCACATGTCATTCCAAATTTAAAACTCAACATTTAGAGTTTATTTCAAACCATCATTGATATTATGTATATTCCTCATATATATACACATTTCCTTTGCACACCAAGTTATACCTTAAATTTAAACCATTTTTGGTTTTAATTCAAATAAATTTCTTTTAATACTTTGAAACTAATTCCAAATTTTCTGGACTTAGATTTAAGACTTCACAATTTATATCATCTTTAGTTCCAATTTATAAGTCATACTTGCCTAAATGTTTTACTTCCCTCAAACATTTCATCTTGATTACTTATTAACAACATTTAATTATTAAACACAACAACCATTTATGATAATAACCAAAATTATCATATCTGGAAACCAATTTATTATTATCTTATTCTGAAACATTTTCCCTATTTCAAGATTTAATTTCAGTTTAAATCCCTTTCAACTTACCTTTATTTAATTTCAATTTGGTTGTATTTCTATTACTTCTTATATTTAGTTCAATAATTTAACAACCAATTACCTTAACATTTATTAGTAAGAAATACTGCTTTATATATCAAAATATATTCTTATATAAAATCATTTTAAAATCTTTATATAAGAAAATAACAAGTACGCTCTCATATATATATACACTCAATTCATTTTTAGGGTACTATTGACTCTATCCTTATGAGTTCACCCACCAGAGCCAAGGTTCTCGCTTAACCTTCGCTCTGATACCAACTGTAACGACCCGGAATTTTCGAACCCGAAAATTCCAGATAGTTATGAAAAGAAGAAAAAGATAGAAGAGAAGAAACAGAAACACAACACAGATCCTCACATTCGCAGCGGATAAAATATAATATGAAATAATAACAGTTTACAAAAGAATACTATATCTGTCAGTTTACATTTTATAATACATTAGAGTTACAACATTTATACATACACTGGGCAGTTAAAACAACATGTCTCAGATAAACTGTAATATATCACAGCGGAAACTCTCCATACGTTCAAGTCTCCCAGCTCGTCTTCTGAGCTCCAGAACGTCCTTACCTGAAAATCTGTAATACTCGGTCTGACCCGAGCATTACATCAAAGTAACACCCGGGTCAGGCTGGAAACCAGCGTGAGTAAACCCATCTAACATGGAATACAAAGCATATAACTATATAAACCCGGTGTCACTTATATCCATCTACAACTTCACAAGTGGTTATAGACCTCACTTATCACACCCATCAATTTCTAAGTACTCAAACTTAGATTAAATGGTCCAATTCACTCAAATTATTTCATTTCCACTTATTTATTTCACATACAATTCTATGAAGATTTGAAGTGGTTTCGGGTATTCACTAATACCCGACTCCGGTCTCTTCAAATTTAATTGTCATCTAAACCCAAGTTATTCAATGAAGTATAATTCAACTTAAATTACCGGATAACACTTTTACACAGCAATTCATACTTGGTAGATAACCACATAATCATTGTCCATCCAACATATCATATCATCAAACAATTCAAATCAGAGATATCAACCAATCCAAAACACTTATCATCATTCGATCATTCATACCCAAGATTGATCTCCATCATTAACTACACCAATTAATGATCCTCTAATTACTTTCATTTGTTAATTATTCTTAAGTCTCATTTAATAATCAACCTTTAACTTAATTACATTCATAAATCAACTACCCTTAATTACTTCATTTATGAAACCAACCCTTGATTTATTACATTAATTTATCCTTTAATTACACTAAGTAATTAACACTTAATCACTCCCACAAAGTAATTCTTTTTTATTACTATTCATCAAGAAATCCCCCTCAATTTATTACATCTAGTAATCATCTATCACTAAGCCATTACGCTTTATTAATTACATTAAGTAATTATACTTAACCCATCATCAAGTAATTCTCTTTAATTGATTAAACTTGACTAATTAACTACATTAACCACATCAACTTAATTAATTACATTGAGTAATTAATCTCTTTAATTACTTCATTAAGTAATTACTCTTAATAATTCTTTAACCTTATGTAATTAACCTCTAGTTACATGTTACTTAATATTCATTAATTTATAAATCTTGATTTAAAATTACTTAAATTACTTATCTTAGTAAATTGAGTAATTATACCTTAATTACTTTAGTAAAATAAACATGATTACATTTAGATAAATCGTTTATTACATCAACTCTTAACTTCCACTTTAAAATAAATCAGGTTTTAAAATTTGAATTTGTTTAAAACATCATTTCCCAACTTAAACATTTCATACCTCTTTTTTAAAACCAGTTTGAACTTTGGTTTAAAATTTAAGTCTGCTTTTAAAAGAAATTTGAAATCACTTTAGTTAAAATCTGGTCAGTTGAAAAAAACTGGAACAAAAACATTTCGAGCTACCCCTCTTCATCATCTTCGAGTCGAACTCGTGAAAATCACGGAAACCCACCGATCCAAAAGTTCTTCCTCCAACCTTCGACTTCACCAGACATCCCGATGTGCACCGTGCACATGCACGGCAATCCCAACCTCCTCCGACCATCATTCTGACCTTCAACCAATCGACATCCAGCTCAACATCTTCCTCAACCACCCAGAAGTGAAGATTATACCCCAAAATGCAAATCGAGCTACCAGGAGGAAGCCTGGGTTCCACCATCATCGGAAAACTTCCAATCGCCGCCCATCCCAATAATGATGAACGCTGTCAACATCACCAGAGAGTCGCCTCGACCTCCTGAATCGATCCCCCACCACGCGATCCGACTCGATGCAGCCCAGTCTCCGTAACCACCTCGTCAAATCCGACCACCAAAAACATCAGAAAACCCTACTTCTCTCTGCTCCGACCACCATGTCCATTGTTAAATTCCCACGCCATTTTTCCAGTGATCTCTACCCCTTCCTCTATCTTCGACGTCACTCCCAACCTTCAACTCGACGTCGTTCAACGAAATTTGACGGAAATGTCAAATTTAACTAACTCGAGATAACTCATCAATTACACACTTAAAAATCTTAAGATGATTATCAAAAATCATTGATTTGTCATATGAATCTAGTTATACAATCAAAAATGGAATTTAAGATAATTGATTTCCTAACTATTTTAGATCATTACTGATCTTTATCATTTGGGATAATTATTCAACATAAACACTTCAAATATATTTTTAAAAATAATACCACACTATTACCATCCTTTTTCATTCAGAAATCATATTCTAAAAATGTTTCTTGGGGAAGATATTGATTCATCTGTGCTATTCTTTGCCTGTGAATGGTTTAAACAGAGATATAAATGCCTGAAATCAGACATACATACAACCTTATATATATATCTATACATACACACAGACATGCAAGTATATTGACATCTACACAAGTATCTTTTCTAACAACAACTTCAAGTATATATAGCATCAAGATATCATAGCAGTTTCGAATTTTAAATGGTAGTTTACTCACCTGATATGAAAAAGGCAGAGACTTTTAAAAATTGATTTTCTTGAAAATTTGCATGCTTCTATTGTTTTTGACTTCCAGAAATCTTTGTCTCCTTTAAAAACTGAAACTTGACTGCTTGCATACTTCGATTTTCTCAAAAGAACTGAAATGCTTTGCTTTGGCTTTTGAAAAAATAACAGGCTTGTTGTTTTCTCTTAGCATTGTTTAAATGAACGAAAAAAAAAGAAAGGAACTTTGATATATAGAAAACAATGCAGAGGCTATAGATCAGAGATATTTTACTTTGGAAGGCTGAAATGTAGACATTGGTACAAGTCATTTATTAAGTTGTCATACTTATCTTTTTAGCTCAATTCGTATGGTACTTGGGTGTTGTTTTGCTTCCTTTCTTGCCTGCAAAGCTTCCTTTGCCATAATACAAACATTTATTCAACTTGCCCTGTACATCTTGTATATCTATTTATTTTACTTTGACTCTTTCCTTTGATTTAATTAAAACTAATTTGACTTCTTCTTTTTCATGTTTGCAGTTTTACGTACTTGAGTGGCAATGTGCATTAATTTCCAGTTTGAATAGTTCACACATATATGGTTGTGTTAGTTTATTTTATATTTTGCAGGTAGATGTTCTTGTGAAAGAAGATTATTTTGTTTAACTATTTTCTAGCTTGAATAATTATATACCTATGTTTGACTGGCTTAACTTATACATTTGGGTTTTGTCTGGTTTACTTCTATACACTTGTGCTTTATTTTGATTCTATACTTTGTGCTTATTTTATTCTATGCTTTTAAATTTACAGTTTATATTGTATACTTTCTTATTCATTTTAATTCCATTTGTATGTTAACTATCAATGTTTAAATTTGATTCATAAGTTTGACTTACTTATATTTATATTTATATTTATATTGATAGAATTTGGTTTTATTTCAACATTACGATCTATATATAATATTTACCAAATGTAAACAAAGTAAATTATTTTAATTCAATTATATAAGATAAGTTTATTGTAAATATTATTGAGATATTTTATTCTAAATTTTCAAAATCAATTTCCTTTTAAAAATACAAATCCATACAAATAAATGGCAATTATTCCAAAAGTCATATTCATTTTAAAATGATAAGTTCACTCTTTATTTAAATTAGATTAAATATTCATTAAAATAATACTGCTAAAATACCGGGTCGTCACAGAAATTTACTGATAATAATGAAAATTTAATATGGAATGAAGTAATATTGAATCAATGGTGCGGTGGTACATATAATCTATAACATGATGCTACTAGTAATACAGATAATATTTCTCATTTTTTGGAAACCAATAATAAAAAGTTATGATATTTATAAATTAGAATTGGTAATGTGGTACATTCGGGGAATAATACTTTATTACGACATGATTGTTGGATAAAGTTATTCCCTTTAAAGTGGAATTTAAATAACTTCATGAAATATGTCATTTCTAAAATGTGTCGATTTCAGAAATAAATAGACCAAATTTAAATTTTCCATAGGAATTTAGCTTTAATCGTACATTAGTTGAAAATACTTTATCCCAGCTTGCTTTACCCTATACTAAAATAGAATTGTATAACATTGATAATGAAAATGACATTAAAATATGGTGTTGGGATTAGAGTAAAATCTATACATTGCACTCTCTTTATAAATTTCTAAATTTTGTGGGAACAAAGTTAAACATATTTGGAAAGGTAATACTCTACCCAAAACAAAAGAACATACGTGGTTAATTGTACGTGGAAAATTAAATGCTATAGAACATTTAAAAAAGAAAAATATATTTATCAATAATAAACGCTTTTTCCGTAGTATGGGAATGGAAAATATTTCTCATTTATACATTGGCCATCATATCACTAATTTTATTCTTACAAAATGTCTACATATTTTTTATTTTAATGTAATAAATAGTGATATTGACTATGAATTATATTTTCATAGTATTGAATTTTATTATATTGGATTTCACAAATTAGTATTTGATACTATTTTCATTATAATATTTTGGTATATATGGTTTGAAAGAAATCAAAGAGTTTTTAATAGTATAAATACTCCTATGGAAAATTTAATATATACAATTGTCTTGTTTTGTTTTAGATGGATTTGAAACTGAAATGACCCTCTCTTTTATACCTGAATTTGTAAGGATTTTTTTTACATAGAGATATATATATATATAATTTCATATATATATATATATTTCTGAAGCCTAGAGTCATTTTTTTTCTTCTTATTTAAACAACTTATCCAGGATCAAAATCTTTACCAATATAAATATATTAGTGCATTCACAAAGACATGCACATACATGTGAAGATGTATATGCCTCTCTTGTTTGAATCAGAGTTTTGGAAAACAAGAGGATAATTTGATTGATTAAGTTTAATCAATCCATACATAGTTCAGTTCAATTTATACAACAAAATTTCATATATATATATAGGTAACAACATGATTTTTAACCTTTGAATGCTTGCTGAATTCTCTATGAAGCATGATTCCTAGAAACCAGATAATTGTGTTATGATTATCTATAAATTAATAGTGTAGTGTTTGTGCTCTGAAAAATGATATAAGTTTCTATCATTATTTATGTTTAATTTTTCTTATAAAATCTGCCTAGAGTACAATCTCTTTTCTGGAATATTTTAAAGTGAGGCATCATATTTCAAAAGCTTGATTCTTTGATACATGATACTAAGCTAAATGAAATGCAACATAAGTAGGTTTCCTGAGAACCAGAGTATCTGAAACATGGTTCAACCAGACTCCTTGTTCTGGTATAACCCATATGGTCTTAATAATGCATTTTGATCAAAGTCTTAATAAAGAGAAATTCAAGCTCATGTTAAAATACAAGAATAACTGGTATGCTAAACTCTGAACCAAACATATTTAAATGGGCATACCTATATGCATATGCAACTGTTTTGGTCATAGCTTTAACTCCTATATTGCAGATTTTCCTTTATTCAAAAATAAGGTATAAAACATTTGCGTAGAACAAATTAAATTATGAAAACATTGCAGACACATAAATACATTTTCCCTATGCCTATCCACTCCATGTATACAAATGTCATGTGGAAGATTAAATCATATAATTTTCTGAGATTCCACTATCCAAATTTTCCCAAAACTTAACCCTTTTCAAAGACTCAAGATTGACTAATACATTTATAAAATATAACCATCCTATTTATCATGGTGTTCTTGCTCACTTTACTTACAAAATTTAGATTAACTTCTTCAACATATCAGATAATATCCAGATTTATAAATTCTAGTTACAAGTCAATTCCTTAGCAAAACACTTAGCAAAATATCCATCCAACATTTAGTACTTAATACAAGTTACAATTTAAAAGTATCAATACATGCAGATTTCATCATTTAAGCTCTTATCTCATTAATTTTTTTAGCATGCTATAATCTTCTTCTCAAAGCCTTGCTTCTACTCCTACTTAGTTGCTGCAGTCCCTGAAAATGCATTTGAAGCTGCCCCATTTAAAATGAGACACCCCAGATGCCATTAGCACACTAGGGTCAGACACATGTCTGGTATGAGAAAATCCACTAAAACAATTTGTTAATCAAGTTAAAGTTGAAACATGTATATATGTATATAACTCTGCCTTTAGAAAACAAATAAGTCATGTGTGCAAGTTCTGTGTCAGTGTGCATGTGCACACTTGAATCTTTCTTTTCAGATCCTTATAAAGATATGGTACATTCAGACATTCATACAACTCAGTCATAAATCAAATAAGCATCCATACAAAACAGAGAAAATTACCAAAATGAATTAAATCATTTATTCTCTATTCAGATTTCATTCCAGGAAAACTCTAGTTCCTCTTTATATCAAATTCTCTTATATTGATATTGTGACGACCCGCTCTTCTCGACCCTCGAAAATCGACACAAAATACTCAACAGTATAATATGCCGACGATCGAATGCCGGAAAAGACAGATTGTAGAAGAATAAGAAAGTAGATAGAAGAAGAAAGAACTAAACAAAATCAGGACCTCACAGTCGCAGCGGATAAAATATAATATATAGAACAGAACTTTACACAAATCAAAACAATATCTGTTTATATACAATACATCATCATCAGAGTATATCATAAAACAATCATCAATATCCAGTCAATCAGTCAATACAACAACCACAGCAGCGGAATAATACAAGTACGAGAAATACGCCTCGAACTCCAGCTCCTCTCCTGAGCTCCATAGCAACCTATCATGTAAATATACTCGGTCTGACCCGAGCATTATAATAAAATAACACCCGAGTCAGTCTGGAATACCAGCGCATCATAAATACACCCAATTGATTATTACAGTTCCAAAAATCCTTTGAAAATCAAAAGCATCTCGTAAGATCACGCCACAAATAAACATGTCGGGTTTTTACCTTACGATAGCTAAAACACTTTTTATATCAAAATCCTCTGATATTATAATAGTGTCTATATACAAATACTTATTAAAATAGCCGAAATTGTTACATTCATTAAATTCCAGCATACTAGGTATACAAACAAAACTCGTACAAGGCACGTAGGGAGAATGGATTTCCAACGAATGACTAGGCAATGGGGTACCACCTGTCATAGTACGTGGCCTAGATCACAGTACCGAGGACCCACCCTAAGTCCCCTGCAACACAAGGACGGAATCACCTATGGGCAATTCCGAATATGATCACCCCACGGTTGGGATCAGCAACCGCACCACTAAGCCGAAATAAAAGGGACATCTAGACAGGGATGACCATACTCTCCAGTGGGTGCTACCCACGAAGCCTTGCTGCATAACCCCTGATTTTCAGTCATTCCCGGTTGATGAGGCTTGAGGCTAAACGTTACCTTTATAGAACATATCCCTTTAAATGCCCATCGCCCACCTGACGATGTCACGAAAGCATTCGTCCATACAAGTCCGTCCCGGGTCCGAACGGAACCGAAGGCACTATTCCTACTACTTCCATTTTGGAAATATCCTCAGGATTAGTAGCGACTAGCCCTTGCTCTTCACTGCTCCATCTTCGACTCCAAACACGTTACACGAAACGTACAAACCGGATCGAAGTGGTATTCGAGTCTCCAGACCTAGAATCCGGTATACGGAAACCTGATCCCGGTCTCTTCGAAACGATCAGCGCACTTGGCCAATATTGATAGTCGGTGATTTAACTATCAATTAATGTTCACAAACATCCATACACATCCATCACACCATAAATAATCTCCATATTATTTATTTGCCTCTAATATCTTTCAAAGATATATTTTCACATTTTCAAAACTCGTTTGAAAACAATTTTCCAAACTCTTCCTTAAACTCGGTAAATCCCTTTACCGTTTATTCCCATCGGGAATAACCAAGTATAAAACAATTTGCATTTAAAACAGTTAAAAATACTTTATACTGAAATATACTTTAAAATATGAAAATTACTTCTATTTATTTACTCAAAATATAAATTTAAAATATGTGAAGAAAACTAGTTATTAACACATAAACTTTGATTTTAAAAATAAGGGTTTTAGTTTAACTAAATTCAAAATAGCGTTATAAGAAGAAAAATGCTAATTTTAACAACTTAAGCTAAAACCAACTTTTAAATAAATCCATTTGTAAAAATAATTGCTAATATACTCCCAAATTATTACGGTATTAAAACTTATTAATTTATTTCTTTAAAAATAACGATTTCTTAAAAATACTTTTTTTAAAACGATTTTAAACTTAACCTTTAGTTAAATAAAATCTTTTTATAAACATTTACTTGGTTTTCCCAGGGAAACACTTTCCCGTTTCAAAACATTTCAAAGTACTCTTTAATATAAATCCACGGATTTATTTCAAGTCAATTTATGATTTCAACATAAATTCCAAATCCCATATTTAACTATAACTTCCTCCGAAGTTAAATCACAATTTTCATTTCCGGAAATTCATTTTTTTAAATTATAGTTTAAAACATTTTTAAATAAAACAATTTGGCGAATTTTCTTCAATGAAAGCCAGATTTCAAATTTACTAAACTTAAATTCCAAATGGGAAACAGCTTTCAAAATATTCTATTAACACTTAAATTTGCAGATTTATATTCGAAAGCTTCATTATACATATTTTAAATTTTCAAATAACACTATCCATTATTAAAATTAGCTCATCGTTCTTTTAAACAATTTATAATTTCCATGGAATTTATTTCCTGAAATTTTAACTTCAATTTATCGATTGATAATTTCCACTGTAGTTTAAATCCAAATTTTTTATCAATTTACATTTTTCCATCCAAATCAGATTTCAAATTTTATTCTTTGAATTTCTTATTTTAACAATTCATTTATTCCGTAAAAACCCAATTCAATCCATTTATAATTAAATTCTGTGATTATAATTTATACAACAATTTCACAGTAAAATTAAACTTCCAGATTTATCAATCACAACATATAAACAGGTATGACTATCAATTATAAAATAATTGCTATATTTTGAGGAATCCAGTTGGATCCCTCCAACCTGTTTTTCCCTGCATCACAAATGTTAGCACATCACAATAAAAATATCAATCCAGACAAATAACAGCAGTTATAGTCAACCAATCATTCAGATATTTAAATATCAATTATTTATAATGTCTAGCATCCAGATGTGAGTGAGAAAAACTCACCTTGAGTTTCGGCGAGCATTCGAAATTTAAATTAAACCGGACGACGTCCGATTTAACCCAAATTTCTACTTGCCCGGAATAACTCCGGATCTACGCCATCGCGTAGTACATCGCTCTGCGATTCCAACGCTTCCAAAATCGTCCGAATCTGAGATCGTACGGAAAAGATATTTATTTTCAAAGTTTGAAAACGATTTGAAAACAAATTTTTTTTTTATATAATAATACCAAAACGCGGCCCGCCCCTATCCTGTACATCTTCCCTCACGCGACATCCAGTAAAACGCACGAACCCATCATCACAAACTAGGGTTAGATGTTGCACCCTCTACCATCGACGAGCACTAGATCAGGGACCACCACATCGAAGGCCACACTTCCTCCTACCCCCGCCGTGAGCCACGCAGAGCTCGGTCGCCTCCTTGGCGCTGAAATCGAGAGCGAACGCACCCCCTATCGGCCACGTTTCTGACCACCACACTCTGCGATATGCGATCTCAACCGTTCACTTCGAAGATCTCGCCATCCCCTTTATTTCTCCAGTTGAAAACTTTTGAAATCGAGGCCTGGATTGGAAGATTTGAGAGGAAGAACGAATGAAGATATCAGCCATTGAACGATAAAAGTGGCGGCTGCGTTTTCGGCTAGGGTTTTGCAAATATAACGTGATATATAATAATTTAAAATTATTTTATTAATAAAATTTCACAATTTAACAGTTAATGCAAACAACCCTCAATTTTCACGTTTCGACAGGCTATCCTAGGGTTTTTCCGCGTTCCGGACACAATGGAACAGGTTTCGTAAGTTAATTTGATCGTATGCGCGAGTTACGAAATAAAACGATCAATTTAAAATTAAATCGGTTAAATCGATTTCGATGCGTTTCGAGTTGCCACGGTCAAACGACAACTCCGATAGCTACGAAAATTGAAATCCGATAATAACTAACTATTACGGATCCAATGGAACTGGTTTCGTCGAATTCCGAGACTGCGCCCCGGAAGGCTAATTTAACTCGCCTATTAAACCAGGCGATCTTCTGAAATTATCACTTGTTATTTTAGTTTAAACCAATTCTTTTTTTAGTTCAAAATAAATCTTAAACCCATATTAAACATTTAAAATGAATTAAATGTTCAAATTCAATGGCTTAAAAATACGGGATGTTACATTCCTCCCCCCTTATAAAAATTTCGTCCCCGAAATTTGCTAAGGTAGGAACATACTTCCCAACCCATTTACTTACCCAATTTGCTTAGTTTAAAACTTATATTCACT
This sequence comes from Allium fistulosum, assembly GCA_030737815.1. Taxonomy (NCBI): domain Eukaryota; kingdom Viridiplantae; phylum Streptophyta; class Magnoliopsida; order Asparagales; family Amaryllidaceae; genus Allium; species Allium fistulosum. The sequence goes on along the minus strand of CM060901.1, from coordinate 1,271,154,569 downwards.
TTCCCAAAAGGTTTCAACTCCATTTCAAAACCATTTGCTTTATCTACTCTAAAGCCTGTATTTTAACATTTGCTTCCAAAAATAACTTTACTTATTAATAAATTTTCCCAAAAACCCCAAAAAATTTCTAACTCCCAAAATTTCTGGAAAATTTTGGCGGAGTCTCCTTTGTACGGAGGAGATTCTGCGATATCGCAGGATACACAAATATATATACATCGGCTCACATGGCCGGAAACCAAAATATATCACAATATATATATCATTTTCCCAATTATATTCGCGTAGGCGTACCTTATAGCAAATTTTAATAGTGAGCGGCTAATATAACGCATATACGCGCTCCAACTCTCTCGAACGCCTCCCGTACCTGTACTTACTCAACAACTCATCAGTTTTCAAAGATATGAGCATTTTAATAATATTTCCAATACAAATGCAAGCCAACCAACTTTATAAACAAATTTCACAATTCCGACATCATTTAAATTCTCTTTACAAACTCAAACTTCATAGTTTAACAATGTCACTATACTTTTCAACAATCCAAAGATTTCAATCATCTTTTTAATTTCTTATCAAGTCCAACTTCATTTTATTTCACTTGAATGATTTACATTCAAGTTTACTATATACCATTCATATTTATTACAACCAATTCATTTTTATTTCAATATGATTAACATATGCCTTACTTACATTTCTTTATTTTAACTTACATTTCCAATCTGATTTACCAACCAATTCTTATTTTCAATTTGAAGCATTTGCATTTCTTTTATGATCCATTTTCATTCATATGCAAACATTACTCATAAAAAGATCAATTCATTCCTATTGATTTAAAATCCCTTCCATTTGCTACTTTAAATCAATTCACTTGCATTCATTTACAACCTCTTTGAATTGGGTTCCAATCCATATTAATTTATGCAAAAATCAATTTCAATTGCTTGTTAAACAACTCAATTCCGAATACAAGCAATTTCATGTCATACAAACAAAATTTATTACCACTTAAGCTTATAACCATTTAAAATTAATTTCAACTCAGGTTTATATTAATTTTATTCCATTTTCATGGTTCACAATCCAAGTATCTTTATTCCAATGCAATTTGTTAACTAAATTAAATTTTCCTTACATTTTATTTCACCTCAATAATTAATTAATACAATTACACATGCATTTCCATTTTATTATTTAACAAATTTCATTCAAGATTACTTAATAAAGCCCATTCAAAATCACTTTGTTTGTCTTTCAAGTTACTTAAGTCCTTTCACAATAGTTACTTTATCTTCTTATATCAATTTTATTTGATTTCCATTTGATTCTCACTCAATCAAATTTCAATTTATTTACGACTTTAATGCTCTTTGTTTATTTACTAAATCCATGTACAAATTTATTTTATTAACAAAGAGACCACTTAAATTACTTCTCTCATTTGAATTTTATTTACAATTCAAACCACCTCTATTATAAGTTAATTCCATTATTCATCCTCACTTCTAACACTTATTACCAAAATTAAATCCCATCCCAAAACTGGGTTTTATTTACCTTTCAAATTTTGACCAAACTATCAAAATTCTATTCATTCCATACACCTTCCATTTAATTTAGCTAATTCATTTCTAACCAATCATTATAGCTTTAATTGAGTAAGCATTTACTACATTCAACATCATATCAACTAAACCAAATTCCCTTTCAATTTGATTTTTATCCAAATTTATTCCAAGTTTAACTAAATTTTATTGAGTCAAATTTCATTTAACCCACTTCTTTACTACTTAAATAAGAATTGAATTTCATTCAATATTGTTTATGATGCATCTGATATTTTGAATTTCACTTCGATCCATTTTATTCCTCCATAAATAAGTTTAAAACTCATTTACCATTTTAAGTTTATTCACATCTTTTATATCTCACCTTACCTTATCTTACTTTACATTTCATTTAGGATTGAGTTTGAAGTCACTATACCATTCAGCTATTTCCCATTTGTGGTTATAATTCCACTTTACTTGGGTTTACACCCAAATTTTCCATCTTTAGGTTCATCAACTTATTTATTTCTAAGTTTACATTGCTCATTTTAATCCTTTTACATCTTATAATCACAATTCCAATTTCTATACATATGCATCTCTGAATTCTTAAGGATACAAATTTTTACTTCACCTTAATCCTTTGCAAATTTCAATACACAATTATACACAATTCCAGATTATAAGTATAACACTTAATAGCTTATGGGTTCAATTTGTTACACAACGACCCATAATTACAAAGTTATTTTATTTTCAACTTAACCCAAACCAATTTAATCCCAATTCTCAATTTTACTTAACTTATTCAAAGTTAAATTCAACTTCTATTCACTTCAATAACTTCATTTACTTCCATTTACCCAAATTAAATTTTAATTTCCGAATTAAAATTTCCATCCTTCCTTTCTCACTTAAATCAACTTTACTTTCAAGGTTATAGTTGATTTATTTCAATTTCCACATTTTTATTTTAACAGAATTCCCAGAATTCAATTTACCCGGATTTATTTCAAAACCACTTTGAAATATAAATCAACACATTTTCATTTGATATCCAAATCAAATACCAAATTCCAAAACAGACTGCTTTTATCAAACAATTTTCCTTTTTGAAAATTTCTAAAATCACTTGTTTCTCAAACAAAACCAAACAAATACCATAATCACTCACATGGTAGCAATCCATCACATTAGAAACTCGAAAATGAATTCTGATGATGTGGCCAGCATCATCAGGATTATTTCCCAGCGACTGAAGTGAGTTCAATGCTTTCCACTTCCAAAATTCACTTCAAATCAATTTCCATTCAAAAATATTTTCCAAAATATTCTCCATCATTGACTTCAAAAGTTTTGGAAAACATTTCAACGTTCCCAAAATTTCCGGAATCAAAATCCTGGTTTAAATCAAATTTTAATTATACTTCTTCTTATTTAAACATATTCAGTCAATTCCATTTGGTTATAAACCATTTTAATATTTTAAATTCCTATTTGCTTATAAATCATTTCAAATTTTATATCAAACTTTAATTTCTTATTTGATTATAGAAGAAGCAACCAACAGACATCCAATACATATATAATAATTTAGAAAATTATTTCTTTATATCAAAATATAATTTTGGGTAAAATTATTTCATTTACCCACTTTTAAAACAATACTATGTCAGTTTATCTTGTTTAAGAGTTTAGAAACCCCTATCGATACGGTTGTACTTCCCGCACCGACCAGAATTCATAAACGCTCAACCGATAAGTCAACACAGTATAAAAACAATTTTATATCCACTAACAAGTACGCTCTCATAGCTATTATTACACTCAACTCATCATAGAGTACTTCTATCTCTATTAATAATGAGTAATTTTCCCACCAAAGCCTAGGTTGTCGCCAACCTAAGCTCTTATACCAAGTGTGACGACCCGCTCTTCTCGACCCTCGAAAATCGACACAAAATACTCAACAGTATAATATGCCGACGATCGAATGCCGGAAAAGACAGATTGTAGAAGAATAAGAAAGTAGATAGAAGAAGAAAGAACTAAACAAAATCAGGACCTCACAGTCGCAGCGGATAAAATATAATATATAGAACAGAACTTTACACAAATCAAAACAATATCTGTTTATATACAATACATCATCATCAGAGTATATCATAAAACAATCATCAATATCCAGTCAATCAGTCAATACAACAACCACAGCAGCGGAATAATACAAGTACGAGAAATACGCCTCGAACTCCAGCTCCTCTCCTGAGCTCCAAAGCAACCTATCATGTAAATATACTCGGTCTGACCCGAGCATTATAATAAAATAACTATTGAGTCAGTCTGGAATACCAGCGCATCATAAATACACCCAATTGACTATTACAGTTCCAAAAATCCTTTGAAAATCAAAAGCATCTCGTAAGACCACGCCACAAATAAACATGTCGGGTTTTTACCTTACGATAGCTAAAACACTTTTTATATCAAAATCCTCTGATATTATAATAGTGTCTATATACAAATACTTATTAAAATAGCCGAAATTGTTACATTCATTAAATTCCAGCATACTAGGTATACAAACAAAACTCGTACAAGGCACGTAGGGAGAATGGATTTCCAACGAATGACTAGGCACTGGGGTACCACCTGTCACAGTACGTGGCCTAGATCACAGTACCGAGGACCCACCCTAAGTCCCCTGCAACACAAGGCCGGAATCACCTATGGGCAATTCCGAATATGATCACCCCATGGTTGGGATCAGCAACCGCACCACTAAGCCGAAATAAAAGGGACATCTAGACAGGGATGACCATACTCTCCAGTGGGCGCTACCCACGAAGCCTTGCTGCATAACCCCTGATTTTCAGTCATTCCCGGTTGATGAGGCTTGAGGCTAAACGTTACCTTTATAGAACATATCCCTTTGAATGCCCATCGCCCACCTGACGATGTCACGAAAGCATTCGTCCATACAAGTCCGTCCCGGGTCCGAACGGAACCGAAGGCACTATTCCTACTACATCCATTTTGGAAATATCCTCAGGATTAGTAGCGACTAGCCCTTGCTCTTCACTGCTCCATCTTCGACTCCAAACACGTTACACAAAACGTACAAACCGGATCGAAGTGGTATTCGAGTCTCCAGACCTAGAATCCGGTATACGGAAACCCGATCCCGGTCTCTTCGAAACGATCAGCGCACTTGGCCAATATTGATAGTCGGTGATTTAACTATCAATTAATGTTCACAAACATCCATACACATCCATCACACCATAAATAATCTCCATATTATTTATTTGCCTCTAATATCTTTCAAAGATATATTTTCACATTTTCAAAACTCGTTTGAAAACAATTTTCCAAACTCTTCCTTAAACTCGGTAAATCCCTTTACCGTTTATTCCCATCGGGAATAACCAAGTATAAAACAATTTGCATTTAAAACAGTTAAAAATACTTTATACTGAAATATACTTTAAAATATGAAAATTACTTCTATTTATTTACTCAAAATATAAATTTAAAATATGTGAAGAAAACTAGTTATTAACACATAAACTTTGATTTTAAAAATAAGGGTTTTAGTTTAACTAAATTCAAAATAGCATTATAAGAAGAAAAATGCTAATTTTAACAACTTAAGCTAAAACCAACTTTTAAATAAATCCATTTGTAAAAATAATTGCTAATATACTCCCAAATTATTACGGTATTAAAACTTATTAATTTATTTCTTTAAAAATAACGATTTCTTAAAAATACTTTTTTTAAAACGATTTTAAACTTAACCTTTAGTTAAATAAAATCTTTTTATAAACATTTACTTGGTTTTCCCAGGGAAACACTTTCCCGTTTCAAAACATTTCAAAGTACTCTTTCATATAAATCCACGGATTTATTTCAAGTCAATTTATGATTTCAACATAAATTCCAAATCCCATATTTAACTATAACTTCCTCCGAAGTTAAATCACAATTTTCATTTCCGGAAATTCATTTTTTTAAATTATAGTTTAAAACATTTTTAAATAAAACAATTTGGCGAATTTTCTTCAATGAAAGCCAGATTTCAAATTTACTAAACTTAAATTCCAAATGGGAAACAGCTTTCAAAATATTCTATTAACACTTAAATTTGCAGATTTATATTCGAAAGCTTCATTATACAAATTTTAAATTTTCAAATAACACTATCCATTATTAAAATTAGCTCATCGTTCTTTTAAACAATTTATAATTTCCATGGAATTTATTTCCTGAAATTTTAACTTCAATTTATCGATTGATAATTTCCACTGTAGTTTAAATCCAAATTTTTTATCAATTTACATTTTTCCATCCAAATCAGATTTCAAATTTTATTCTTTGAATTTCTTATTTTAACAATTCATTTATTCCGTAAAAACCCAATTCAATCCATTTATAATTAAATTCTGTGATTATAATTTATACAACAATTTCACAGTACAATTAAACTTCCAGATTTATCAATCACAACATATAAACAGGTATGACTATCAATTATAAAATAATTGCTATATTTTGAGGAATCCAGTTGGATCCCTCCAACCTGTTTTTCCCTGCATCACAAATGTTAGCACATCACAATAAAAATATCAATCCAGACAAATAACAGCAGTTATAGTCAACCAATCATTTAGATATTTAAATATCAATTATTTATAATGTCTAGCATCCAGATGTGAGTGAGAAAAACTCACCTTGAGTTTCGGCGAGCATTCGAAATTTAAATTAAACCGGACGACGTCCGATTTAACCCAAATTTCTACTTGCCCGGAATAACTCCGGATCTGCGCCATCGCGTAGTACATCGCTCTGCGATTCCAACGCTTCCAAAATCGTCCGAATCTGAGATCGTACGGAAAAGATATTTATTTTCAAAGTTTGAAAACGATTTGAAAACAAAATTCTTTCTTTTTTTTTTTATAATAATACCAAAACGCGGCCCGCCCCTATCCTGTACATCTTCCCTCATGCGACATCCAGTAAAACGCACGAACCCATCATCACAAACTAGGGTTAGATGTCGCACCCTCTACCATCGACGAGCACTAGATCAGGGACCACCACATCGAAGGCCACACTTCCTCCTACCCCCGCCGTGAGCCACGCAGAGCTCGGTCGCCTCCTTGGCGCTGAAATCGAGAGCGAACGCACCCCCTATCGGCCACGTTTCTGACCACCACACTCTGCGATATGCGATCTCAATCGTTCACTTCGAAGATCTCGCCATCCCCTTTATTTCTCCAGTTGAAAACTTTTGAAATCGAGGCCTGGATTGGAAGATTTGAGAGGAAGAACGAATGAAGATATCGGCCATTGAACGATAAAAGTGGCGGCTGCGTTTTCTGCTAGGGTTTTGCAAATATAACGTGATATATAATAATTTAATATTATTTTATTAATAAAATTTCACAATTTAACAGTTAATGCAAACAACCCTCAATTTTCACGTTTCGACAGGCTATCCTAGGGTTTTTCCGCGTTCCGGACACAATGGAACAGGTTTCGTAAGTTAATTTGATCGTATGCACGAGTTACGAAATAAAACGATCAATTTAAAATTAAATCGGTTAAATCGATTTCGATGCGTTTCGAGTTGCCACGGTCAAACGACAACTTCGATAGCTACGAAAATTGAAATCCGATAATAACTAACTATTACGGATCCAATGGAACTGGTTTCGTCGAATTCCGAGACTGCGCCCCGGAAGGCTAATTTAACTCGTCTATTAAACCAGGCGATCTTATGAAATTATCACTTGTTATTTTAGTTTAAACCAATTCTTTTTTTTAGTTCAAAATAAATCTTAAACCCATATTAAACATTTAAAATGAATTAAATGTTCAAATTCAATGGCTTAAAAATACGGGATGTTACAGATATATTTATCTCTCTGGGTATCATCTGCAATTTAATGAATCAATGGACACACTGTAATGGACTAATTCACACCATTACACAAAGATCTCAGGATTTAAACAAGCCATGTGTCAACTTGTGTTACTCAAGAACACAAGTCATTCCTGCAGTGCTCTTGACCCCCATTTCCTAATCAGGTTATAAGTTAATAATAACACTTTTGATTTTTCATGACTAAACCATTCAGTGAATCATTTCACTAAGACAAACATCCATGTCAAGGCATTCCACATCATTCATAACCAAACAGAGGCAAACAGGCAATTAAGTGAAATGTGTCTATTAAATAGATTCTGCACACACATACATATATATACATACATATATATATATATATATATATATATATATTCTTGCATTTTTAAAAGGGGTATAGACAACTAACATTGGCTTATGGCTTTTGAGAGAGTTTTTCTTTTGCAAACTTCTGTGCTTTAGTTAAACTCAGAATAACCAAGTTTTACTGAACCACACAATTTATTTGCTATGTATATGACTATTTGTATATTTTCATTGAATCAGGAGCATCAGCACATAGGCAACCCTATTGCACCCCTAATTCCTTTTTGTCTGAAGCCTCAGCACTTATACATAAGTATATTGCAGCTCATCTTGTTTATATTATCTCGGTTGAGCCAAAACCAACACTACTTGCCTATATTCAACATTTTATTCTCTGGGTATTTACTTATTTTTCTAAACATTAACATATCAGAGAGATCTGAGTTTATAAAACATATATATATATACTAATATTACCTAGAATTTTCATATTATAAAACAAGCAGAACAACCAGCTAAAAGAAAAATCAAAACATTTTCATCTCTGGAATAACAGATAGACAATCACATATGAAAATACCTTTTTAAGAAAAATTAACTTATAAATTGGCTGCCTACATTAGGACTTAATGCCTTATATTTTTATGAGTGAGTTTTCTCACCTAGCTCTCTTCCACTTCCTAGTTGATTGGTTAGCTTCTGCCCTTAAACCCTTTTCTTCACTTGTATTATATTTATATAATATCTATATATTTTTCTCAAGAGCTATCCGGGAAGAAGAGAAGGTTCCTCATCTCACTGCCTATTTATGCATGGTTTTTCTTAGGTTTAAGGTGTTGGCTAAAGTCATTTTTGCCCATCAAAAATCATGCCATTTGCATTTAGTTTTTATACCCAAAATCTTACCATCCCCCCGGCTTGAGTTTGTGAAGAGAAAAGTGGTTATCCTTTTGGTTAATTTCAGAAATTTTACTTTTCCAGAAAATAATTTTCTTCTTGTCTACTATCATGCTAAAAGTGTGACTTGATTCTCATTATTTATCAAATATTCTTCCTAATTCTGCCTATACAAAACATTTCTCTGTTTTATCTTATTTTTTTCTATTTTTAGCTTTCATTTAAATAGCATGTACTTCCTTTATTTATTTATATTTACTCCTTTTTATATCTTCATTCTTTTTCTTTCTGCCTATAATTACAAATATGTTTGTGTATTTTATTTTGCTAATTTGAACTCTAGTATTTTATTAACATATATATATAAGTCTTACAGAAATAATTAGTACACCCATATATACATTTATGCATTATTTTGTACTGACACACATGCACATGTACACTCAAATACAATAAGTAGCATATATATATATATATATATATATATTTATGCATATAGCTTTTAATAATTTAATCTATTTATATATATATATATAATATTTCTATACACATCAACGTGTGTTCATTCACATTATTCAGGGATTAAGCTTTAATTCATGTGTATTTCCTGTGCACACATGTACACACATACAGTTACACCATATCAAGCCATATCAATTCCCCTTTAAAATTAGTTTAAAAATTATTTTAAACTTATTTATTTTTTTCAAAATAAATTACTAAAACTTGGGTCATTACATATACCCCACCTTTTAGAAATTGTGTCCCACAATTTTCCTAAGCTTAAATCAATTTTAAACTTAAATCGAGAACAAGTACATTCTCAACCAAATAGATTTTTTGTTCTATCATAATAACTAAAAATACATGCGTCCAAAAGGAAAACAAATTAAAAATCAGAATTACCTTTAATCTGAAAATAGCATAGGGTAGTTCATCCTAACTTTGTCTTCTAATTCCCATGTTCAATCACTAGGATCAAGACTCCACTCTACCTTCACAAGTTTCAGTGATTTATTTCTCAATTTCTTCACATCCTTTGCCAAAATTCCCACTGGATCCTTTTCATAAATCAAATTAGGATTTATTTGCACTTGGGTTGGAGTCTCAAGAATTTCTGCCTTGTCATGGACCCATCTTCTCAATTGTGATACATGAAAAACATCATGCATCCCTTGCATGCTTTCTGGTAATTCCAACTTATATGCCAAGGAACCTATTCTTTCCAGAATTTTGTATGGCCCAATATATCTTGGGGTTAACTTGCCTTGTTTCCCAAATCTCAGTACATTTTTCATAGGTGAGATTTTGATGAAAACAAAATTTCTTACTTCATATTCCACCTGCTTCCTTTTCATGTCTGCAAATTTCTTTTGCCTATCTTGAGCTGCTGCCATTCTTCTCCTTACCAACTCAATTTTCTCTTTAGTTTCTTGTATGTACTCGGGCCCTAAAATAGCTCTTTCTCCTGCTTCTACCCAACAAACAGGTGACAAACATGGCTTGCCATATAAGGCTTCAAATGGAGCCATTCCTATGGTGCTTTGATAGCTGTTATTGTATGTAAATTCAGCTAAATGGAGATAGTCTTCCCAGTTGCCCCCAAAATCCAGTGCACATGCCCTTAACAAGTCCTCTAAAACTTTGTTCACCACCTCAGTCTGCCCATCTGATTGTGGATGGTAGGAAGTGCTTAAGCATAATTCACTTCCTATGGCTTCTTGAAAGCTTCTCCAGAATCTTGAGGTGAAGATGGTATCCCTATCACTCCTAATGGTTTTGGGAATGCCATGCAATTTTACCACCTCCTTCATAAATACTTGAGCTAATTTTAGTGCATTCCTTTCTGATTTGACTGGGATGAAATGTGCCACTTTAGTTAGCCTATCTACTATCACCCATATACTTGTGTTTCCTCTTTTAGACCTAGGCAGTCCATCTATGAAATCCATAGATATATCTTCCCACTTCCACTGTGGTATGCTAAGAGGTTGCAACAACCCTGATGGCTTTTGTGTTTCAGCCTTGACTTATTGGCAAGTCATACACTTTGCAATATATTTGGTTACATCTGATTTCATTCCCTTCCACCAAAAATCCCTTTTTAAATTTTGATACATCTTTGTACTGCCTGGGTGTATGGAGTACTTGCTTCTATGATATTCATTCAATATCTCCTCCTTCAACTCTATGTTTTCTGGCACACATATTCTATTCTGGTTTCTCAAATAACCATTTTTATCAATATGGTAATTTATCACTTCCTCCCCCTTTGATATGAGAATTTTCTTCTCCAATAAGTTTGTGTCTTGTTCTTGCATTTATCCTACCTTCAAAATTAAATCTGATTGAAGTGTCATCAAGCTTAACTTCCCTCTATTTTCCTGTGCACCATGCACATGCACATCTATGTGTACACAGCCATTCTCCCCAATTTCTAACTCAGTCAGTAAAGGCAAGTCCTTAAACTCTTCTATCATCATCATAGCTAATTTAGCATGTTGTCTACTTAGAGCATCAGCAACTTTGTTTGCTTTACCTGGTGTATAGTATGTCCAAGTCATAAGTAGCTAAGAACTCCACCCATCTATGTTGCCTCATTTTCAAATCTTTTTGTGAAAATAAATACATTAAAGACTTGTGGTCAGTGTAAAGTTCAAACCTAGTTCCTATCAAATAATGTCTCCAAAGTTTCAAAGCATAGATCATAGCTGCTAATTCAAGATCATGTGTGGCATACCTTACTTCATGGGGTTTTAGTTGTCTGGATGCATATGCAATGACTTGGCCTTGTTGCATCAACACTGCACCCAAGCCAAACCCACTAGCATCAGTGTATACAACTAATTCTTCATTTCCCTGGGGTACTTTCAAAATTGGAGCATTCACCAATGCTTCCTTCAACTGTTTAAAAGACTTCTCACACTTCTCTAACCAAACAAAAGCTTGGTTTTTCCTGGTTAGGTTAGTAAGTGGTGTAGAAATTTTTGAAAAATCTTTTATAAATCTCCTATAATACCCCGCCATACCCATAAATGATCTCACTTCACTCACAGTGCTAGGCCTCTTCCATGCTTGAATAGCCACTACTTTATTGGGGTTCACAGAAATTCCTTTGGCAGAAATGACATGGCCAAGGAAATGTACTTCCTCTTTCCAAAATGCACATTTTGAAAATTTTGCCTTTGAATCTCTTTCCCTCAATCTAGACAAAACCAGATGCAAATGACTTTTATGTTCTTCCACTGTTTTGGAATAAATTAAAATGTCATCTATAAAAATAAGCACAAATTTGTCTAAATAATCTCTAAAGGTTCTGTTCATTAAATCCACAAAGTATGATGGTGCATTAGTCAAACCAAATGGCATAACCAGAAATTCATAGAACCCATACCTAGTGTTAAAGGAAGTGTACTTAACACTTGACTCCTCCACCTTCATTTGATGAAATCCAGATGCTAAATCTAGTCTAGAGAATACTCTTGCCCCAGCTAATTGATCAAAAAGATCATCTATTCTTGGAAATGGATATTTATTTTTAATAGTTACTTTGTTCAATTCTCTGTAATCTATACAAAGTCTTAAGGAACCATCTTGTTTCTTAACAAATACCACTGGTGCTCCCCAGCAAGAATTACTTGGTCTTATAAAACCCTTTTCCTCTAATTCCTCTAACTGTTTCTTTAATTCTTTTAGCTCATTTGGCCCCATTCTAGTTGGCTTTTTAATCACTGGACTTGCTCCTGGAACTAAATGAATTTGGAATTCCACTAGTCTATGGTTTGGAACACCCTTAACCTCCTCAAACACATCCAAGTTTTCATTGACTATGGGAATTTCTTCAATAGTTAGTTCACTGAAATCTTTCTCCAAGTCAATTAAATGATACAATTTCCTTCCCTTAGCCACTTCACACAAAATTGTGATTCTCTGGCCTCTAAGGTTTTGCAATGATATGGTGGATGATTCTAAGTTAATTATGGCTTTAAATTGCCTTAACCAGTCTACCCTCAATATAACACCTATGTTTGGGTAGTTTAAAACATATAAATTGGAAATAAAAGTATCTCCTCCTATGTTTAATTCCACATCCACACAAATCATATTTAAAACACTAGAACTCCCTAGTGGGCTTTCTATATGCAATGGGGTTTCAACCAATATGCAATTCAATTTTAGCATTTTAACTAGTTCATAAGAAATCAAAGAGTGAGTTGCCCCAGTATCATATACTACTGCTATGGGTATGGTACAAATAAATAATGTACCTTCCACTTGACTGTGATTTTCAACATTAATCTCCACTGTGGATTTGCCTTTGCCTTCCAAGTTTGCTAATTTTCCTTGCTATTTATACTCAGGACAATTTATCTTCATATGCCCCTCTTTTCCACATAGATAGCACTTGAAAGCTCCTCCTTTCAATTCTAGACATCTTGGTTTGATGTGTCCTTCCTTTCCACATTGATGACACACAATTTTCTTCTTGGTTTCCTTAGTTTTAATATCTCCAGTGCCCTTGTTACTGACCTCTTCTTTCTTCTTATCATAAGGGTGATATCTTCCCTTACCCTTCTTAGTGTTATTATTCTTAAAATTTTTGAACTTTTCCCTTTCCTTGTCATGCTGCTCCAATCTCAAAGCCAAGTCTATTACTTGATCAAATGTCCTGTCAGCATAAGGTAACATGGCTCTGCTAAGTCCTGGGTTCAGACCTTTAATGTAATATCCCGGAATTTATGTGCAATATCAATTTAATAATCTGTTTAAATAATTAAATTGATTTGATAATCTTTGATAATAAATGTTTGAATTGATTTAATAATCTAATTAAATAAATATTTAATTAGTGAATTTTATCTTTTAAAAACTAATAAAATGATTTCTATTTATAATGTATATATATATGTGTATATATATTGTAAATAGATAGGCTTTGGTTTGAAATTTAATAAATAAATAAAGTCTTGTTTTAAATTTCTAATATACATTTTAATAGTTTTGGATTTTAAAATATATGTATGAACTTTTATTTATAAGTATAATTGATTTTATTTTCTTTAATGAAATTTATATATATATATATATAGATAAGTATTTAATAAATTAAGAAAAGGGCTTTATTAACATTATAAAATAAATATGAATTACTTAAAAAGACAAGTGTAAATCTTTAAGGCCATGTAATAACATGTGTACACTAATAATACAATGGTAATGCCAAATGTCAAGTTCTTAATTTTGGTTTTCTTTTATTTTTATTTTTAATAAACTACATTTTTCTTACATATATACAAATGCCTCTCATTTCATTCCTTTTATTCTTTTTTCAAAACTAAGAAAACATTCAGCTGTAAACAAAATATAGCTGAAGATAAATTCTCCTCTCAACCAAATCTGTAACTTAAAATCCTCCTCAAACAAATCAGTAATTAAATTTCTCTCAAACCAAATTCCTCAAACAAAGATATGTAATACATTTCTTCAATCTGAAAACCAAAGCCTGCATTTGTAAATCTAAGAACAACAAACCTGCAATATCTTTCAAATCTGGAAGCAAGATCATTTCAGTACAACTGATCTAAGCAACATCTCAATAAATCAAGTCTGCATGCAAGTTTATAAAGCTAACAATTCAAGTTTCAAATCAAAGTCCAGAAGTTAAGGCATTCCAGTTTTAAAAGATTCAAAAGCTTTTCAGATTTGTAGCTCTGTTCTCTGCTTTTTAAAAGGGTGAGTAACAATATTTTTAAAAATTTAATGATGAAATCTGGTTGCATGCTTATCTTTGAAATAACCTTATCTGTGAATATATTTTTAAGGAAATATCTGTGCATGTATGTACTTGAATGAATTGGTGTGCATGTCTATTGTTTATGAGAATCTCTGTTCCCAGTTTTAAGTTTAAGTTTTGATTTAAAAATCCTGTATCTTTCGACCTAGTTAATATTATGATGTAAGTTATAAACAATAATTGTTTGTTATATCATATATTAGAGTATAAAATTTTATTCAAGTTAAAATAAAATAAGAATTGCTCTGGAAAACTAAATAGAACTGGAAGACTTAAGTTTTGTTAAAATTTGATCTTCGTATTTTATTAATTCAGGCATATGATCTGGATCCTTGTTTAAAATCATAAATTTTAAAAGAGAAGTCACAATTTTTAGCATTAAGTTGAGTGAGCAGTTCGAATTGGAACAGAATATGGGTTTTGGGTAGTTCCTGATGATCTAAGGGTTCGGGAAGGTGGTGGTCTCTAGGGGAGGAAGTGGAATGATCAGGAATTGTAGGAAAATTGTCAGATATATGTTCTAATCTTTGGGAAGGCGACGGTGATCATTTTATGTTTGTAGACCTAGTTTTAGCATAGTCGAGAATTTTGGGTGTCAAGGTATCTCTGGTGAATCGAGTGACATAAGTCACTGGGAAATGATAGTTGGGAGGAAGACGAAGCTTCGACCAAAATTTCGATGTTGCTGGTGGCGTGAGGCGAGCAGACGAGGTAGTTTCTGATGATCGTCTGTTGTTCCAGGTTTGGGCTGTTTCTAGTTTTGTGATCGTGATTGCTCGAATTTGATTTTTTGAAATGAACGATGATCTGGTGATCGGAATCGTGAGTGGCAGTCAAAGTCGAGATGCTGGTGTTGGCATTGATGATCGGAGGCGATCGACTCGCATGTGCACGTGAACGAATATCACGTGTATCGGTGTTTTCGTTTGGGTTTTAGCAGAGGAACACTCGAGTATTTCTCGAGTTAAACGCGTGAGAGACTCGGGGAAATTAAGTTTTGACTCGGGTTTTAAACAGGGGAGGCTCGAGTAGATTGTGGGTTACTGTTAAAACCTGACAGGGTTTTTAAAATTTAAATTGAGTTTAAATTGTAAAGCAGGTTTTAAAAACAGGTTTTAAATCAAATATAAAGTATGGATTCAAGTTAAATTTGTATCACTAGTTTGAAATAAATAAGTTTATATAATTTACAATGTTTTAACAAAATGTAAGATGTTAAAAGTATAATTTTATAAAGGGTTGAATTTAAAAACCTTATAAATTTCCTTTATAAATGTTAAGTGTTCTTAACATTTGATTTAAAAAAGATTTTGTATATTTGATTTAAATTTGGTTAAAGTTGAATTTGTAATTCAAATTTAAATCTTTAATTTGGAATGAAATTAAAGAAAGATTTAAAGGTAAAAATGTTTCAAGCTTTGTTATTAATAATTAAAGTAGTTAAAGGTTAATACTTTAATTTAGAAAGTAATTAAGGTTTAATGATATAGGAGTCATTAAATTAATAAGGTAATTAAAGAATAATTTGGTAATTTAATTAATTAATGGTTAGTGTTAATTAATTAAATAATTAAAATTATAAGTTAATTAATTAAGATTAATTAATTTGGGATTAAGAATCATTTATTTAGTTAAGTATGGATTATTAATAAATGATTAGTAATTAATTAATCTAGTGATTAAAGATTAATTAAACAATTAAATTAGAAATTAGAAATTAATTAATTGATAATTAAGAATTTATTAAGTTGTAATTAATAAATAGCTGATTAAGGCTTAATTACTTAAGAAAGAATTAAAGAATTGTTAATAATTAATGTGAGACCATTAATTAGAGATTATTAAATAATTAATTAATGTAATTAATTTTGATAATCAATTAGATTAATTGATCAATATGAAATTGGGTTAAGTATAATTACTTAATGGAAGTAATTAAAGAAATTAATTACTTAAGGTAATTAATTAAATAATTTGATAAGTTAAATTAATTAATTTAATTAATTTAAGATAATCGCTTGGTTATGTGATAAGTATAATTACTTAAATGTAATTAGTGAAGTGTAATTACTTAGGAAAGTAATTAAAGTTAATTAATGGATATAATTAACTAAAGATGATTTTAATAATGAAAGTAATTTGAGTTTAATTACTTTTGAATAATTAATCAAGGGATTAATTAAAGGATAATTAATTAAGGAGTAATTAATTTATGAAGTGGAGTAATTAAGGGAAGTTAATTACTAAATGAGATTAATCAAAGGTGATTAATAAATGTGACTAATTAATTATTAAATGTAATTAATTTAAATAAGATAATTAATTAAGAGTAATTAAGGATCATTAATTAATAAAATTAATGATGTAATTAAGAATTGATTAATTAAGATTAATTAATAAATAATAAGTGATTAAAGTAATTAATTAATTGTAATTAATTAAGGATTAAGATAATTAAGTATAATAAATTAATTAATGAAGTAATTAAAGATTAATTACTGAATGGTTTAAGATAATTAATTTGTGAAATTAATTAAGTATTAATTACTTAAAGTAATTAAAGGATTATTAATCAGGAATGATTAATTAAGATGGATACTTAGAGTAATGATTAATTAATTGGTTTAATTAATAATTAAGTAAGCAGGATTTATAGAATGAAGTAATTAGTTTAATTCACTTTAAATTAATTAGATGATATAAATCATTGCTTAAGGATGGATGAATGAGATTGAATGTATTTCATTGTTTGATATCTCTGATGAGATATGATTGATATATGATATGGATGTTTGGTTGAATTATAATGATAATGTGAATTATCTGTTTGGGATGATAATGTAGATTATCTATTGAATTATCTATCTTTGTGTGTATAGATAAGAATTGAATTGTTTTAACCTTAAAACAACTTGGCCCTTAAAAGATACTTTTTGGATTTCGATGAGACCGGGATCGGGTTTTCGTATACCGGGATTCCAGGTCTGGAGACCCGAATACCACATCGATCCAAATTAACGATAGGTCGTGAATCTCAAGTGAAGATGAAGATTCAGAGTGCAAGGGTTATTGTCTTTAACTCTGAGGGTGATTCCAACACGAGGGTAACGAGATAATGCCTTCGGTTTCGTTCGAACCCGGAACGAACTTGTATGGATTGAATGCTTTCAGAACATCGTCAGGTGGACGATGAGCATTCTAAGTGATGTGTTCTGATTAAAGGTAATCGTGACCTCAAGCCTTATCAACCGGGAATGGCTAAAACAGGGGAGGTGCAGCAAGGCTTCGTGGGTAGCACCCACTGAGAGTAAGGTCATCCCTGTCTAGAGAGTTCCTCCTTTTATTTCGGCTTAGTGGTGCAGTTGGCGACGGCCATCTGTGGGGTGATTTTATTCGGGATTATCCAGTAAGGGATGGTTCCGGCTTTGTGTTGCAGGGGATTGGGAGTTATCCTCGGTACGGTGATCTAGGCCCCGTACTGTGATGAGCGGTACCCCGGTAGCTCTGCCATTGTATGGAATCCAAAATCCAATAAGTGATAACGGACTTGATTGTATACCTATGTATGCTGGAATTTAATGAATGTAACAATTTCAGCTATGTGAATACTTATTTGAAAACCCTAGACCCTATTATAATACAATCGGATTTCCTATCAAATGTTTTGGTTAGCGTAAGGTAAAAACTTACCCATGTTTATTTGTGGGGAGTCTTACGTGATACTTTTTCTTTCAAAGGTTTTGAAGTTAAGCAAGTTTAACCTGTTACTCACACCAGACCCATGTCTGACCCAAGTGTTTATTTTGTTTTATAAACTCTTGGGTACTCAAATTTTTACGAGTAGCCAAGAGATTCAGGTTTAGCTTTGACGAATATTCTGGAGGAGCAATGGAGCAGGAGGCTTCGGCGTTCGTAGATATATATAGTAGTTCCGCTGTGTCTGTATCTCTGTAGTGTATTGAGTTGTAATGTCTAGACAGATGTTTATAACTGTCTAGTAAGTGATGTATTTGCTGTGTAACTCTGTAAATTGTTGTATACTATGTAATAGTTTATGTTATTAATATAATTTATTCATTCCGCTGTGAGATCGTTGTTGTTGTTTCTTTCTTTCTTCTCTTCTTTTCTATTTTCTACCCCTTTCTTTCTTATTGTCGATGCGTCCTTCTGTGGAGAGAAGGGCGGGTCGTCACATGTGGTATCAGAGCATAGGTTGAGCGAATGCCTAAGCTTTTGGTTAAGTGAATATCAGAGCACTAGGTTGAGTGAATACCTAGGTTCGGAAGGATTGTTCATTAGAGATAGGATCTGTAGCAACCTGTTTGAGTCTGAGTATATATATATACGAGAGCGCGTATTTGTTAGTTATATAAAATGGTTTTATATTGTGTTAATTGATCGGTGGAGTGGTATATGGATTCTGGTCAATACCAGTAGCTAACGTTATTGATAGGGATCTCTAAACACTTGGACCAGGCCAACGAACACAATATTGTTTTAAAAAGGTAGATGAAATAATTTTACCCAGATATAATTTCTATATAAAAAAAAGTATCATTTTAAATGTATATGGTATTTGATATGATTTGTTGAGATGATAATAATTTATCATCTAGGATTAGGAGTCTGAGTGTTGAGGTTGGAAGTGTATTTGTCGAGACTATAAACCTAATACCGTCTCGAGTGAACTTTGCAATTGTAAGGATTTCACAATCTCTGAAGAAAAACCTGTTAAGGTTCGGAGTTTATCTTTGGAGTTGGATGAGTAGAGTTGGATCTGTCAGTCGAGCAGAAGCGAGTGATGGTATCTTTGTAACTTCTGGAAGGAGTAGCTGCGTGATGAGATGCAGTGAAAATGGATGTTTCCGAAGATGTTTTCTTTGGAACAGGCTTAAGGAAGTGTATCTGCTTCGGTGTTGTGGTTGAGTTCAGCATGGTGTTTCTGTTTTGTTTGAGGTTCGAGTTTCTCGAAGAGCTTTGATTTGGGAGTCTTTGGCATCTGTGGCAGCAGTGCAGCTCGGAGTGTTCTGTGTGTTGGCAGGAAGTTTTCCTGGATGAGCAGTTTTCTGAAGAAGGAGTTCAGAAGCAGCAGAGTGGATCCATTTCTTCGATTGGTAAAGAGAGAATAGTTTCTTTGCATTTTGGCTGGGTTGATCGCAAAAGTGACTTGCGATTGCTGAGTATTCTCTTGGATTATTGGAGATTTTCTGGGATGTGTTGTCCAGTATGTGCTTGTGTTCTTCATCAGCATTTTCATTCTATTCCAGATTAGAATGGAGTAGCGGAAGCAGTTTGGGAGTGCATCTCTGAATAGGAGAAGTAAGTTTGGAATCTACTGATGTTTGTGAGTAGGATTGTGTTCTGGATTATGGGTAAATCTTGAGAGGATCATTCTGTTGAGTTATTTTTGGTCCAGTTTGTTTCAAGAAGCATCAGCGAAGGTTGAGCTGATCAGGAAGGATTTGTAGGAAGCCCAGGATCGTCTGAAAGATTTTGTGGATAAGAGATGGAGGAATTTGGAATTCGAAGTTAGAGACTTCGTTGTTGTTGAAGTTTTCTCTGGTAAAGGGAGCTATAAGATCGGGTAAGTCTGGGAAGTCAGCTCCGAGAAATATTGGATCTTTTCTATATTCTGATTTGGATAAGAGTTTGGTCTAATGGATTGAATTGTCAGTTTGGATAACTGGAATTCGATATGTATTTTACGTATCTCTGAGGGAATACGTGTTTGATCTATCTCTGGTTTAGAACTAGCAGTTCTGGAGGATTTGGTTGTTGAGTCAGACTCGTCTGTAGTCTGATATCTTGTTTAGTTCTATAGATCTAGATAAGTAGAAGTTATGTAGCTTAGTAGTATTGATTGTTCGGATTTTGTAGAGCGAGTATCCTGGTATATATATACTTGGGAAAACTCGAGGAAATTTTATCCAGAATTTTGTCTGGATAATTAGAATTGTTTGATTGGGTGAATTGGTTGCTATGGTTGTTAGCATATGGATGATAATATTTGTTTGTGATTTAAATAGATTATTAAATTACCTTTGTTTTAAATTTCGGGGACGAAATTATTTTAAGGGGGGAGGAATGTAATATCCCAGAATTTATGGGCAATATCAATTTAATAATCTGTTTAAATAATTAAATTGATTTGATAATCTTTGATAATAAATGTTTGAATTGATTTAATAATCTAATTAAATAAATATTTAATTAGTGAATTTTATCTTTTAAAAACTAATAAAATGATTTCTATTTATAATGTATATATATATATGTGTATATATATTGTAAATAGATAGGCTTTGGTTTGAAATTTAATAAATAAATAAAGTCTTGTTTTAAATTTCTAATATACATTTTAATAGTTTTTGATTTTAAAATATATGTATGAACTTTTATTTATAAGTATAATTGATTTTATTTTCTTTAAAGAAATTTATATATATATATAGATAAGTATTTAATAAATTAAGAAAAGGGCTTTATTAACATTATAAAATAAATATGAATTACTTAAAAAGACAAGTGTAAATCTTTAAGTCCATGTAATAACATGTGTACACTAATAATACAATGGTAATGCCAAATGTCAAGTTCTTAATTTTGGTTTTCTTTTATTTTTATTTTTAATAAACTACATTTTTCTTACATATATACAAATGCCTCTCATTTCATTCCTTTTATTCTTTTTTCAAAACTAAGAAAACATTCAGCTGTAAACAAAATATAGCTGAAGATAAATTCTCCTCTCAACCAAATCTGTAACTTAAAATCCTCCTCAAACAAATCAGTAATTAAATTTCTCTCAAACCAAATTCCTCAAACAAAGATCTGTAATGCATTTCTTCAATCTGAAAACCAAAGCCTGCATTTGTAAATCTGAGAACAACAAACCTGCAATATCTTTCAAATCTGGAAGCAAGATCATTTCAGTACAACTGATCTAAGCAACATCTCAATAAATCAAGTCTGCATGCAAGTTTATAAAGCTAACAATTCAAGTTTCAAATCAAAGTCCAGAAGTTAAGGCATTCCAGTTTTAAAAGATTCAAAAGCTTTTCAGATTTGTAGCTCTGTTCTCTGCTTTTTAAAAGGGTGAGTAACAATATTTTTAAAAATTTAATGATGAAATCTGGTTGCATGCTTATCTTTGAAATAACCTTATCCGTGAATATATTTTTAAGGACATATCTGTGCATGTATGTACTTGAATGAATTGGTGTGCATGTCTGTTGTTTATGAGAATCTCTGTTCCCAGTTTTAAGTTTAAGTTTTGATTTAAAAATCCTGTATCTTTCGACCTAGTTAATATTATGATGTAAGTTATAAACAATAATTGTTTGTTATATCATATATTAGAGTATAAAATTTTATTCAAGTTAAAATAAAATAAGAATTGCTCTGGAAAACTAAATAGAACTGGAAGACTTAAGTTTTGTTAAAATTTGATCTTCGTATTTTATTAATTCAGGCATATGATCTGGATCCTTGTTTAAAATCATAAATTTTAAAAGAGAAGTCACAATTTTTAGCATTAAGTTGAGTGAGCAGTTCGAACTGGAACAGAATATGGGTTTTGGGTAGTTCCTGATGATCTAAGGGTTCGGGAAGGTCGTGGTCTCTAGGGGAGGAAGTGGAATGATCAGGAATTGTAGGAAAATTGTCAGATAGATGTTCTAATCTTTGGGAAGGCGGCGGTGATCATTTTATGTTTGTAGACCTAGTTTTAGCATAGTCGAGAATTTTGGGTGTCAAGGTATCTCTGGTGAATCGAGTGACATAAGTCACTGGGAAATGATAGCTGGGAGGAAGACGAAGCTTCGACCAAAATTTCGATGTTGCTGGTGGCGTGAGGCGAGCAGACGAGGTAGTTTCTGATGATCGTCTATTGTTCCAGGTTTGGGCTGTTTCCATTTTTGTGATCGAGATTGCTCGAATTTGATTTTTTGAAATGAACGATGATCTGGTGATCGGAATCGTGAGTGGCAGTCAAAGTCGAGATGCTGGCGTTGGCATTGATAATCGGAGGCGATCGACTCGCCTGTGCACGTGAACGAATATCACGTGTATCGGTGTTTTCGTTTGGGTTTTAGCAGAGGAACACTCGAGTATTTCTCGAGTTAAACGCGTGAGAGACTCGGGGAAATTAAGTTTTGACTCGGGTTTTAAACAGGGGAGGCTCGAGTAGATTGTGGGTTACTGTTAAAACCTGACAGGGTTTTTAAAATTTAAATTGAGTTTAAATTGTAAAGCAGGTTTTAAAAACAGGTTTTAAATCAAATATAAAGTATGGATTCAAGTTAAATTTGTATCACTAGTTTGAAATAAATAAGTTTATATAATTTACAATGTTTTAACAAAATGTAAGATGTTAAAAGTATAATTTTATAAAGGGTTGAATTTAAAAACCTTATAAATTTCCTTTATAAATGTTAAGTGTTCTTAACATTTGATTTAAAAAAGATTTTGTATATTTGATTTAAATTTGGTTAAAGTTGAATTTGTAATTCAAATTTAAATCTTTAATTTGGAATGAAATTAAAGAAAGATTTAAAGGTAAAAATGTTTCAAGCTTTGTTATTAATAATTAAAGTAGTTAAAGGTTAATACTTTAATTCAGAAAGTAATTAAGGTTTAATGATATAGGAGTCATTAAATTAATAAGGTAATTAAAGAATAATTTGGTAATTTAATTAATTAATGGTTAGTGTTAATTAATTAAATAATTAAAATTATAAGTTAATTAATTAAGATTAATTAATTTGGGATTAAGAATCATTTATTTAGTTAAGTATGGATTATTAATAAATGATTAGTAATTAATTAATCTAGTGATTAAAGATTAATTAAACAATTAAATTAGAAATTAGAAATTAATTAATTGATAATTAAGAATTTATTAAGTTGTAATTAATAAATAGCTGATTAAGGCTTAATTACTTAAGAAAGAATTAAAGAATTGTTAATAATTAATGAGAGACCATTAATTAGAGATTATTAAATAATTAATTAATGTAATTAATTTTGATAATCAATTAGATTAATTGATCAATATGAAATTGGGTTAAGTATAATTACTTAATGGAAGTAATTAAAGAAATTAATTACTTAAGGTAATTAATTAAATAATTTGATAAGTTAAATTAATTAATTTAATTAATTTAAGATAATCGCTTGGTTATGTGATAAGTATAATTACTTAAATGTAATAGTGAAGTGTAATTACTTAGGAAAGTAATTAAAGTTATTTAATGGATATAATTAACTAAAGATGATTTTAATAATGAAAGTAATTTGAGTTTAATTACTTTTGAATAATTAATCAAGGGATTAATTAAAGGATAATTAATTAAGGAGTAATTAATTTATGAAGTGGTGTAATTAAGGGAAGTTAATTACTAAATGAGATTAATCAAAGGTGATTAATAAATGTGACTAATTAATTATTAAATGTAATTAATTTAAATAAGATAATTAATTAAGAGTAATTAAGGATCATTAATTAATAAAATTAATGATGTAATTAAGAATTGATTAATTAAGATTAATTAATAAATAATAAGTGATTAAAGTAATTAATTAATTGTAATTAATTAAGGATTAAGATAATTAAGTATAATTAATGAAGTAATGAAGTAATTAAAGATTAATTACTGAATGGTTTAAGATAATTAATTTGTGAAATTAATTAAGTATTAATTACTTAAAGTAATTAAAGGATTATTAACCAGGAATGATTAATTAAGATGGATACTTGGAGTAATGATTAATTAATTGGTTTAATTAATAATTAAGTAAGCAGGATTTATAGAATGAAGTAATTAGTTTAATTCACTTTAAATTAATTAGATGATATAAATCATTACTTAAGGATGGATGAATGAGATTGAATGTATTTCATTGTTTGATATCTCTGATGAGATATGATTGATATATGATATGGATGTTTGGTTGAATTATAATGATAATGTGAATTATCTGTTTGGGATGATAATGTAGATTATCTATTGAATTATCTATCTTTGTGTATATAGATAAGAATTGAATTGTTTTAACCTTAAAACAACTTGGCCCTTAAAAGATACGTTTTGGATTTCGATGAGACCGGGATCGGGTTTCCGTATACCGGGATTCCAGGTCTGGAGACCCGAATACCACATCGATCCAAATTAACGATAGGTCGTGAATCTCAAGTGAAGATGAAGATTCAGAGTGCAAGGGTTATTGTCGTTAACTCTGAGGGTGATTCCAACACGAGTGTAACGAGATAATGCCTTCGGTTTCGTTTGAACCCGGAACGAACTTGTATGGATTGAATGCTTTCATAACATCGTCAGGTGGACGATGAGCATTCTAAGTGATGTGTTTTGATTAAAGGTAATCGTGACCTCAAGCCTCATCAACCGGGAATGGCTAAAACAGGGGAGGTGCAGCAAGGCTTCGTGGGTAGCACCCACTGAGAGTAAGGTCATCCCTGTCTAGAGAGTTCCTCCTTTTATTTCGGCTTAGTGGTGCAGTTGGCGACGGCCATCTGTGGGGTGATTTTATTCGGGATTATCCAGTAAGGGATGGTTCCGGCTTTGTGTTGCAGGGGATTAGGAGTGATCCTCGGTACGGTGATCTAGGCCCTGTACTGTGATGAGTGGTACCCCGGTAGCTCTGCCATTGTATGGAATCCAAAATCCAATAAGTGATAACGGACTTGATTGTATACCTATGTATGCTGGAATTTAATGAATGTAACAATTTCGGCTATGTGAATACTTATTTGAAAACCCTAGACCCTATTATAATACAATCGGATTTCCTATCAAATGTTTTGGTTAGCGTAAGGTAAAAACTTACCCATGTTTATTTATGGGGAGTCTTACGTGATACTTTTTCTTTCAAAGGTTTTGAAGTTAAGCAAGTTTAACCTGTTACTCACACCAGACCCATGTCTGACCCAAGTGTTTATTTTGTTTTATAAACTCTTGGGTACTCAAATTTTTACGAGTAGCCAAGAGATTCAGGTTTAGCTTTGACGA
This sequence comes from Allium fistulosum, assembly GCA_030737815.1. Classification (NCBI taxonomy): domain Eukaryota; kingdom Viridiplantae; phylum Streptophyta; class Magnoliopsida; order Asparagales; family Amaryllidaceae; genus Allium; species Allium fistulosum. The sequence continues at coordinate 1,271,129,054 of CM060901.1, read as the reverse complement.
ATTGTGGAGGAGCAATGGAGCAGGAGGCTTCAGCGTTGTAGATATATATAGTAGTTCCGCTGTGTCTGTATCTCTGTAGTGTATTGAGTTGTAATGTCTAGACAGATGTTTATAACTGTCTAGTAAGTGATGTATATGCTGTGTAACTCTGTAAATTGTTGTATACTATGTAATAGTTTATGTTATTAATATAATTTATTCGTTCCGCTGTGAGATCGTTGTTGTTGTTTCTTTCTTCTCTTCTTTTCTATTTTCTACCCCTTTCTTTCTTATTGTCGATGCGTCCTTCTGTGGAGAGAAGGGCGGGTCGTCACATTTAATGTATCTATCATTCTTGGATGCTTCATCTGCCACTAGCATTGCTCCATATGTGGAAAGCCCCTCAAACTTTTGAGTGTACTCAGTGACATTCAAAGTTCCTTGCCTGAGCCTAATAAATTCTTCTTGCAAAGTGGTCTTTGCTGGTGCTGGTACAAATCTTGCTTCCAACATCTCCTTGAATTGATTCCAAGTGATTCCATTCTCATTTCTCCCTGTAATGATTACTTCCCACCAGCTTAAAGCTACTCCTTTCAGCTGTCTTGAAGCCACTTGCCACTTCTTTTGATCATCAAGCTGCATGTCATTGAAAATGCTATCCAATGTTCTCAACCATGCTTGAATTTCCATGATACTCTCTGTCCCTTCAAAGCTTTTGCCTCCTAAATGAGTATAAGTCTTGAGTAATTTTGAGAGTTCTTCATGGGGATTTTCTTGCCTTTGTCCTGCCCCATCTCTAAATGCTCTCACCAAATCTTGTAGATTGACCATTGGTGGTGCATTGGAGGATCCTGCTCCCTGATTTGGTGGTCTCCCTGCCATAGTTTGCTAGTAATAATTTATATAGCTGGTTAATTTTTTTTAGAAGGATTTGATTTCAATTTTTAACTATGTTTTAGTAACATAGCTCTGATATATATATATATATATAATTTCATATATATATATAATTTCTGAAGCCTAGAGTCATTTTTTGTCTTTTTATCTAAACAACTTATCCAAGATCAAAATCTTTACCAATATAAATATATCAGTGCATTCACAAAGACATGCACATACATGTGAAGATGTATATGCCTCTCTTGTTTGAATCAGAGTTCTGGAAAACAAGATGATAATTTGATTGATTAAGTTTAATCAATACACACATAGTTCAGTTCAATTTATACAACAAAATTTCATATATATATATATATATATATATATATATATATATAGGTAACAACATGATTTTTAACCTTTGAATGCTTGCTGAATTCTCTATGAAGCATGATTCCAAGAAACCAGAAAATTGTGTTATGATTATCTATAAATTAATGGTGTAGTGTTTGTGCTCTGAAAAATGATATAAGTTTCTATCATTATTTATGTTTAATTTTTCTTATAAAATCTGCCTAGAGTACAATCTCTTTTCTGAAATATTTTTAAGTGAGGCATCATATTTCAAAAGCTTGATTCTTTGATACATGATACTAAGCTAAATGAAATGCAACATAAGAGGGTTTCCTGAAAACCAGAACATCTGAAACATGGTTCAACCAGACTCCTTGTTCTGTTATAACCCATATGGTCTTAAAAATGCATTTTGATCAAAGTCTTAATAAAGAGAAATTCAAGCTCATGTTAAAATATAAGAATAACTGGTATGCTAAACTCTGAACCAAACATATTTAAATGGGCATACCTATATGCATATGCAACTGTTTTGGTCATAGCTTCAACTCCTATATTGCAGATTTTCCTTTATTCAAAAATAAGGTATAAAACATTTTCGTAGAACAAATTAAATTATGAAAACATTGCAGACACATAAATACATTTTCCCTATGCCTATCCACTCCATGTATACAAATGTCATGTGGAAGATTAAATCATATAATTTTCTGAGATTCCACTATCCAAATTTTCCCAAAACTTAACCCTTTTCAAAGACTCAAGATTGACTAATACATTTATAAAATATAACCATCCAATTTATCATGGTGTTCTTGCTCACTTCACTTACAAAATTTAGATTAACTTCTTCAACATATCAGATAATATCCAGATTTATAAATTCTAGTTACAAGTCAATTCCTTAGCAAAACACTTAGCAAAATATCCATCCAACATTTAGTACTTAATACAAGTTACAATTTAAAAGAATCAATACATGCAGATTTCAACATTTAAGCTCTTATCTCATTAATTTTTTTAGCATGCTATAATCTTCTTCTTAAAGCCTTGCTCCTACTCCTACTTAGTTGCTGCAGTCCCTGAAAATGCATTTGAAGCTGCCCCATTTTAAATTAGACACCCCAGATGCCATTAGCACACTAGGGTCAGACACATGTCTGGTATGAGAAAATCCACTAAAACAGTTTGTTAATCAAGTTAAAGTTGAAACATGTATATATGTATATAACTCTGCCTTTAGAAAACAAATGAGTCATGTGTGCAAGTTCTGTGTCAGTGTGCATGTGCACACTTGAATCTTTCTTTTCAGATCCTTATAAAGATATGGTACATTCAGACATTCATACAACTCAATCATAAATCAAATAAGCATCCATACAAAACAGAGAAAATTACCAAAATGAATTAAGTCATTTATTCTCTATTTAGATTTCATTCCATGAAAACTCTAGTTCCTCTTTATATCAAATTCTCTTATATATTTATCTGTCTTGGTCTCATCTGCAATTTAATGAATCAATGGACACACTGTAATGGACTAATTCACACCATTACACAAAGATCTCAGGACTTAAACAAGCCATGTGTCAACTTGTGTTACTTAAGAACACAAGTCATTCCTGCAGTGCTCTTGACCCCCATTTCCAAATCAGGTTTTAAGTTAATAATAACACTTTTGATTTTTCATGACTAAACCATTCAGTGAATCATTTCACTAAGACAAACATCCATGTCATGGCATTCCACATCATTCATAACCAAACAGAGGCAAACATGCAATTAAGTGAAATGTGTCTATTAAATAGATTCTGTACACACACACACACACACATATATTCTTGCATTTTTAAAAGGGGTATAGACAACTAACATTGGCTTATGGCTTTTGAGAGAGTTTTTCTTTTGCAAACTTCTGTGCTTTAGTTAAACTCAGAATAACCAAGTTTTACTGAACCACACAATTTATTTGCTATGTATATGACTATTTGTATATTTTCATTGAATCAGGAGCATCAACACATAGGCAACTCTATTGCACCCCTAATTCCTTTTTTTCTCAAGCCTCAGCACTTATACATAAGTATATTGCAGCTCATCTTGTTTATATTTTCTGGGTTGAGCCAAAACCAACACTACTTGCCTATATTCAACATTTTATTCTCTGGGTATTTACATATGTTTCTGAACATTAACATATCAAAGAGATCTGAGTTTATAAAACATATATATATACTAATATTACCTAGAACTTTCATATTATAAAACAAGCAGAACAACCAGCTAAAAGAAAAACCAAAACATTTTCATCTCTGGAATCACAGATAGACAATCACATATGAAAATACCTTTTTAAGAAAAATTAACTTATAAACTGGCTGCCTACATTAGGACTTAATGCCTTAGATTTTTATGAGTGAGTTTTCTCACCTAGCTCTCTTCCACTTCCTAGTTGATTGGTAAGCTTCTGCCCTCACACCCTTTTCTTCACTTGTATTATATTTATATATTATCTATATATTTTTCTCAAGAGCTATCCGGGAAGAAGAGAAGGTTCCTCATCTCACTGCCTATTTATGCATGGTTTTTCTTAGGGTTTAAGGTGTTGGCTAAAGTCATTTTTGCCCATCAAAAATCATGCCATTTGCATTTAGTTTTTAAACCCAAATTCTTACCCTCCCCCCGGCTTGAGTTTGTGAAGAGAAAAGTAGTTATCCTTTTGGTTAATTTCAGAAATTTTACTTTTCCAGAAAATACTTTTCTTCTTGTCTACTATCATGCTAAAAGTGTGAATTGATTCTCATTATTTATCAAATATTCTTCCTAATTCTGCCTATACAAAACATTTCTCTGTTTTATCTTTTTTTTTCTATTTTTAGCTTTCATTTAAATAGCATGTACTTCCTTTATTTATTTATAAGAGGATTACTCCTTTTTATATCTTCATTCTTTTTCTTTCTGCCTATAATTACAAATATGTTTGTGTATTTTATTTTGCTGATTTGAACTCTAGTATTTTATTAACATATATATATATATAAGTCTTACAGAAATAATTAGTACACCCATATATACATTTATGCATTATTTTGTACTGACACACATGCACATGTACACTCAAATACAATCAGTAGCATATATATATATATATTTATTTATGCATATAGCTTTTAAGAATTTAATCTATTTATATATATATAATATTTCCATACACATCAACATGTGTTCATTCACATTATTCATGGATTAAGCTTTAATTCATGTGTATTTCTTGTGCACACATGTACACACATACAGTTACACCATATCAAGCCATATCAATTCCCCTTTAAAATTAGTTTAAAAAATATTTTAAACTTATTTATATTTTTCAAAATAAATTCCTAAAATCTTGGGTCATTACAGAAACCCTAGTTATATTGATAACAATTTTAGTTTCAAAGAATATCTTAAAAATGTAAACTATTGTAATAATTTAGTTAAGGATAATCTAGTCTCTACAAATAGAAACAATAATGGCACTCTAAATACCGTTTTAATTAATATGAGTGCTAATGTATTTTCTGATGCAATATTTTTAATAGTAAACTAGTTGGACTAAAATGTCGTTCTTAAGAACTTATCATTCATTTCATAACTATATATGTCTGCTCTATACCATAATATTCTTTATTTACTCTTTTATCTGTTACTTAGTTTATACATAGCATGTTTATTTTTCTATAGGGGCGCACACACATACATATATGTATATTTATATGTATATGTATATAAAATACATTTGCATATGTATATATGTATCGATCTAATCATTTAGTTGAGTTTTTGTTTCCAGTTATAGATGTATCAGCGCTTGGATGGATGTAGCATATTTTACTATCATTGATGGATAGCTAATATTAGAGCATGTCTAGGGTTCAACTTAGTTCTTTTGTTTTATTCTATTCTTTTGTCTTCTAAGTGTAGAAGAAAATACATGAGTGTTCTCCTCCTAATTAAAGGAGTACTCATTTTTCTCAAAATGAATTTTAAGCTCAAATTTATCTATTTTATCTAAGTTTTCTTTATGACTTTCTGTAAGATTTTTAAATTCCTTAAAAAATAACTATAAAAATCATATTATTGATCGCAAGAAAATTACACGTCATTGATGTCCCGTGGAGTTATGCTATTTATCCTTAATATCCATGTAGCATATATTCTGATCCTTGTTGCTAGTATTTCTTCGAATACATCTGAGAGAGTTAAAGGTATGCTCTAGGGTAAATTATTTAATTTGTAATATAATTTTAACTCTGCAACGAATCTTGATCAAAATGTACAAAGTATACCATTTGGTTTTTATTTTCAATTATGTGTATCTGGTATATATGATATAAATAATGAATACAAGCATTAGACATACATAAATAGAAAATCCATAAGTAGAGTATTATATCGACTGCTTATGCGAATCACTTGTAATCAGGAGTATTGAATTGATTACATAAATAATTATTTATCCTTCAATGTTCTTAGTCAAGGTGTTTCAATAAAGGGATATGGTTGGACATATGAGACTAGTGTACGTTATGCTCTTCAAATTTTGGAGGTGATTTGCTTATGGCCGTTGGGGATACCAAGTGGCTATGTACTTGCAGTTGTTGAGGATCAACCACCAAAGGACTCACTGAGTAGTCTTTTGTACGTTAACTTATCTAAGTCAAAATTTAAGTCTCATGTGACGAAGTGCAGTAGTCTTTCGACTTGAAAGTATTATGGATCTTTTACATGAATGCCTTACTTTGACTATGGAAATTTCACTCAGTCGAGTTACAACCATTTTGTGTTTATGTTGATGTGTAAGAAGCAAATCACTACTGAAGAGTGAATTCATCTCCTTCAATATAGAAGATTAATGTCACTGTAATTAGACTTCGACTCCAAGTCTTAAATCTCTGACCAAAGTAAATTCGGCTAATGTCACCATAATTATTTTGATTGAACCAAGTGAATTAGGAGTTCCAGTTAACTATGTGCATTATTAAGGTTTTTAACCAAAAACCAAATCTTCTATGTCTAAGTGACATAGTGTTGACGAAGAGACAAAACGTACATAACATATCATCGCTTAATGGTGCATCTTTAAAACTATTAAGAGGCATGACTTCACTAAGATGATCAATAAGCTTGGACTTTGAGTTAATATTGTGCTTCATCAGAGTCCATATAGGCTTTAATATTTAAATAGTTTAAATATTAATTGTGGGCCAAGTCACCTCTATGAGTCACCCAAAAATAAAATGTAGCGTTATTCCAAAATGATTTAATGACAATTTATAATTGTTATAAATTTAAATGAAGATTCTTTTCTCTTCTTCCCCTTTGTTCTTCTTTCCTTCTTGCTCTTTAAAACACTAAAAGGCCATAACTTGTTCAATTCTTAATGAAATTTGATGGGTTACAATTCAAAATGATCGTCGAAGGGAGACTATGATCTGGTATGGAATTAAAGGTGAATTGATGAAGTTTCCAGGCATACATTTTTAGATAACGGAGTCTATTCTTCGCTTTTGTGTTGGATCCTCAAATCATTATGAGTATGCTTCTTTTATTTGATATATAATTCAATTGTAGTTTTATATCGTCAATTAATGTTAGGGATTAATTTTGAGTTTTATTAAGTATTAATCTCTTATGAATGAACATTAATTGGACAATTTAATTGGGTTTATAAAATGGTTGAACTTGGACGTAGAATGCAAAACTAAGGAACTTCAATAGTTAAAATGGTTTAAACCAAGTGTATAAGAGAAATATTGAAATATAGAGAAATATAATATATAAATATGATGTTAATTACATAAGGTTTGGGGTTTCAAATAAGATCATTGAAGAAAACTTTGTAAAGCGTAATGTTAATACAGTAGAAAAGATAAGCCATTATAATACAAATTATTCTCACTATAGAAGTTGTTTAATCATGAACTAATCTAAAAATGGTTTTCCAATGAAGTTAAATCAAGGTTTAATCAAGTTATAAAGAATCAAAATAAAATCGAAGTAAAACAAGAGGAGAATTAAAACACAAACGACCAAAGAACATAAAAAATAATTATGAAAACACAACGATAGACCTAGCTCACCAATGGTCAACCAGTGTTCATAGACCGATTTACCACTGGTGAATAAAAGGGTTGACCGATGACCTTAAAGTTGGGTTATTTGAACCTAGACCCAAACAGGCCTACCCAAGCGATGTAAGTTTTCTAGAAGCAGGTTCCTATGCGACGTTTATTCTGAGATAATTCTCCTAGATGAGGCTGTGACATGACAGGACATTTTTTCATGGGATGTTTGGATGTTTGATGTGAGGACCCGAATGCATTTTATATAGATGTTAATGTTCGATGTTCATACTGATTATGTCACGACCCTCCTTTTCGATCCTTATAAATCGACACTGATATATCCACGGTATTCACATGCCGATAATCCAAGTGTCGGAATGACAGATTGTTGGGGAAAAAAAAGAAAAGACAGAACAAAATCTCACAACGTGACGAGTAATATATAATATACATCGGATCTTTATAAAGAAAAATTGCAATATACATACATCAATCAGTGTAAACTAATCTATCATCAGCCTGGATATTTATAGCGACATGTCCTCACAATTACTGATAAATACAAATAACAAATGCAGCTTAAATAAAATATATGTGAATATGTCTTGGAGGTATCCAACTCGTCTCTTGAAGCTCCAAAGCATCCATACTAGATCTGAAAATATGTTCGGTCTGACCCGAGCATTATAAAATAATATAGTCTGGATCAGTCTGGTAAACCAGCATGAGAAACACACCTCATATGGATTTTAGTGTTATAAAACCATTCAAAATAAAGTTATCTCCTAAGACCAAGCCGCAGATAAACACAGACAGGTTTTTACCTTACGATAACCAAATCATTTCATTGGAAATCTTCTGATATTATAATAATGTCTAGGGTTTAAAATAAATATTGAATCATAGCTGAACTTGTTAAATTCCAGCATAATAGGTATACAACTAAGTTTGAAGGGAACTTATTGGAAAATGGATTTTATACAATGACTAGGCTACTGGGGTACCGCCTGCCACAATACACCTCTAGAAAAATGTACCTAGGGCCTCACACGGATTCCCTACCAACATAGGACAGACCTACCCCGTACTGGATAGTGCTGAATATTTCATCACCCAGGTTGCTTTGCAACCTTTTCCGAGAGCTCTTATGCATAACCAAATCCATAAATATATAGATATAAGGGTGGTGACAATGCACTAATGCGTGTGACCCACATAGCCCTGCCGCATATACTCTATTTTAGCCATTCCAGGTTATTAAAGCTAGAGGCTACATTTTACCTTTTTAGCAAATCCTACTTGGAATGCTAACACTACCCTCCATGCATCAATGCAATGCTAGCATTCATCCATACAACTTTTTCAGGATATGAACAAATCGAAGGCACATCTACCACATTCATTTTGGAATCACCCTAAGGATTAGTAGTAAGTAACCCTAGCACTTTAAAGATCTCCATCTTCGATCATCTTCAAGGTATGTTCCAATTAAAATGCTTACGCCAGCTCAAAGTGGTTTTCGAATAATATATCTGATCGCGGTCTCTTCGAACCAACAACGATAGTTTTAAAACTGGCCAACATTTGATAGTTAGTTAGTTAACTATCAAATAAACAAACAATTTAACTAGAGATTTAACCGAGCATGGCTAAACACATAAGCAACCACTAAGCCTCTTAAATTTATCATCTCGTTAATCAAAACCACTTTGTAAATATTTGTATCAAAATACTTTTACATAGATCTTAAGAAAGATTTTATTTTCAAAATCTGTGACGCCCCACCTCTATACCCACGCTACGGGGTAATGACGTCAACTAGCATGGAGAATAAGGCTGTTGAGGAGCGACCATCTGTGTAATTGCTTTGTGCGAGTACCGATATGCCAGATTAAAAATATAACTTTTCATCTCAAGAGGAAATCCGACATACAGATACAAACTCAAAACTACTACACAGTGGCTATATGGACCTCGGAAACAAATATAGAAATAAGCATAACATAAATCAGTCACAGGCAATTCATATCACAAAGGCGGAAGAAGATATGAATAATAATATAACACATGAAAGTGTACATCAGAGTAGTGGTCAGAAAGATCCACGATAATACAAAAGAATAGATACAGGTGCAAGACAATAGAATATGTATACATCAAGGAGTCTAATCTCAAAAGTATACAACAAAAACTACTAAACTAGAGTAGTTAGCCAAAACTCAGATGATGGTTCCAGATAGGAAGTCAAGAGGAAGCACCTGTAAAATCTCAGTCTGACCCGAGTATTATTTAAGAAGAAAATAATAAACGGATCAGTCTAGCTAAAATTATCAGATAAAATGAGATAGAATATGAGATATGATAATAAAACGTATGATAAGAAAAAGATGTCATACTATGATAAGTATACATTAGAAAACCCACAAAAGTCATACAATATCTCAAGAATCTCAAAACACTGAAAAGAATGTCATATTCTCATTTTAATTCACCAAGCCACCAATAATGACATACATATCAATGCCCATCGTAAATGCTGGTGAAGCATAAATTCCAGAAATCAATATCCAGAAATCACAAAAGTTAACGACACACAAATTCTATAAATCATCAACAAGAAATCCAGAAAACACAAGAAAGAGGATGGCCAATCCTATAAAAATGAGCCGGAGCTCCTCCTGACAGGGTATAGTCCCCCATTGCGGACTTTGAGCCGAAGCTCCTCCTGATGAGCCGAAGCTCCTCCTGATGAGCCGAAGCTCCTCCTGATGAGCCGAAGCTCCTCCTGACAGGGTATAGTCCCCCATTGCGGACTTTGAGCCGAAGCTCCTCCTGATGAGCCGAAGCTCATTAAAACGAGGAACAATCCTCCACGTGGACAAAGAGACATCGCGCATTGCTAGTCTAAACCATAAAATGATCATCATCGATCATCAAGAAGTGTCGATTACACTAAGCTAGTAAATATAAGAGTTTAGCTTCATGTCCCATAACCACTTGCTTAACTCAAATATTTACGAACAGATTATAGATCTGCACTAGAAAATTGTCACAAGAGTTTCAATATGTGTGAATCGAAATCACACCAATGAGGTATAGACTAACCTTGAAGATAAAGAGATATGTGTGAATCGAAATCACACAAATGGTGTCTAGTCTAACCTCGCAAACAAAGAGACATCGCTCAATCGCTAGTCTAAATCACAAAAATGATCGTCATGATCATTAGGAAGTGTCGATTACACTAAGCTAGTAAATATAAGAGTTTAGCTTCATGTCCCATAACCACTTGCTTAACTCAAATATTTACGAACAGATTGTAGATCTCCACTAGAAAATTGTCACAAGAGTTTCAATCGAACAAGTCCATAAATTTACCGACGAAGTAAACGCAAGCGTTTCATACCACTTGTTTTGCTAAGCCGTTTAATTATATTTTCTCATATGAATGAAGTAAAGGTTTGTATATACTAATAGATTGGAAAACGGTTTTAAGAAACGAGCTTTGATATTGAAAATAGAGTTGAAATCGTTTTGATGATGATTTTTGATATTTAATACTAGTATAGAAAACCTTTATATTTTGAAGTGATAAATCATAGAAGTGATTATAGAAACAATCAACCATAAAAATTCACATTCGAAGACGTGAATAAAATCCAAAGAGATCAATAACGAATCCATGGATATTCTCAAAAGTCCAAAGAAAGAAGTCATCAAACTCGATAATAATTGATAACAATAAGTCGGATCGACAAAAATCGATAAACCTTGGAAATTTACTCGAAAATAGGCAAATTAGGCAAAATCAGCAGTTCAGACCTCTAAATTTTTGTGACAGACGTCTAAATTTTATCTCAGACGTCTGAATTTTTTATGACAGACGGCTCAGAGGTCAAAAATTGAAACAGAGAGTAAAAAACATTTTGAACTATATTTAGACGTCTAAATTTTTTGTTACAGACGTCTATATTTTATCACAAACGTCTGTATTTTTGTGACAGACGTCTAAATTTGGTGACAGACGTCTGAAATTTATTTGAGACGTCTGAATTTTTCTGCTAGGCAAAAAAAACAGCCTAGCTCAAAAATCGACGAATCCGAACCAAAATGCGATCGAACGAGCGATGAACACTAAGGGTTTACGCCAATCGGCAACCCAGCCGTATAGGCACTTCGATGCATCACCACCAAAAAAAAATGTTCAAACATCCATAAAAGGATTTTCACATAAATTAAACCAAAACACCAAAAATGGAATACACACCAAATCAATCCAATCCAAATATCAAATACGCATGGATAAGTGTTAGGAATTCATACCTAACAACAAAGATAGATATAGACATAGATGTGAGAAAAAAATCTCACCTTTGAACCCAAACAAATGAAGAAGAAGCTTTTAAAACAAGCTAAGATCAATTCCTCTTCAATAACAACTCAAGAAGCTTCAATCTAAGCTTTAAAAGAAGAACATTCCCAAAGTTAGGTTTAGGAATTTCTGAAATTGGAAGGAGAAAGAGTTGGAGAAGAAGAAGGAGATGCTTACCAATGGGTTCTCTTTGATTTTGGAGCAAGAACTTGGTTTTGCAAGAGGAACAAGGGCATGGAGTTTTAATTTCCCATCTCTCCCACCATTTTTGCTTAGAAACTGAAAAGAGGAGGAAGTGAGAGTGAATGAAGAGGGGGGTTTTCAGTTTGGGATATTAAGTTAGAACATTGGGCTGAACCCAAACTCAAGCCCAAAGTGAAAAGTAGCAAAATTCCACTAACTCCAAACATTTCGAAGTTTATACTCAAAAAGGTCGCAAACGGCATTTTGAACTCAATGGAAGTGGTCTCAAGTCCTAATTCGACTGTTTGCAAAAAGTAGCTTTTCGGACAAACATCCGACGAATGATGAAATATTTAAATAAAATATTTAAATATAAAATCGGCAAATATGCGGGTTGTTACAGACTCCTCTCCTTAAAGAAATTGCGTCCTCGCAATACTTAAGAAGAAAATAAAGAGTAACAACCATAGAAGCATATCAACACAAAAGAAAATTTGAAATAAGAAGTTCACCATAAAGAGCACGAAAGAGTAAACCCGGATGAGTTCGCTCAATGAATTCTCTAGATTTCCCAAGAGCAATCCTTGGGATTTGAGAACCATAGAACTTTCACAAAAAGAACATCTTTATTTCGAAGGCACTCAACCCCCGAAGCAATGATGCGAGTAGAATGTTGCTCATAAGTCAAATAGGTGAAACTTCTATTTCAACAATAACACCAGACACAAGAATAAAAAGCGGAATCCAAAAGGCATTTCCATAGTTGGAAGACGTGGGAAAACGTCATGGATAGCAGAAAATTGAGCCGATTCAACGACGTAGTACAATAACGGTAGGCCAGAGAAACGAGAAACTCGAATAATTTGGAACAACGGCATAGTACAATAACGGTACGCCAGATGAACCAAAGCTCAAATAATTCAGAACATCGACGTAGTGCAAACGGTACGTCAAATGAACCGAACACCATAAAAGAACATCGGACGCTAGTCCATAAAAGAAATGAGATAAAGCTCAATAAAACGAAGTATATCAAAACGTCCGATGGACTTGATAAAAAGATAATTCCATTCAGACATTATCAAAGAATCAACCACTTGTTGTTTACAACAAAGTGCATTGGCAACACGGTTCCTCTTTCCGGGAATATACAAAGAATATCAAGATCATAAGATGCAAGGAACTCGATCCAATATTAAGTTACTTATGAGAAAATAAATATTCCAAAGATTTATGATCGAGGCGGAGAACAAATTTCTCCCGCAAAAAATGATGATGCCAAACTCTAAAAGCGAAAACAATAACCGCGAGCACTAGATCATGAGTGGCATACCTAGTCTCGATCGGCTTTAATGATTTAGAAGCACAAGTGATAACACGTTCTCTTTTGCAAGAGAACGACATTCAAACCAATACGATTAACATTGGTACAAAAGATAAAGTCTTGGTTCCCATCGGGAATCACAAGAATAGAAGTATCGGAAAAGAATTCTTTCAAATAATCTTCTTTCCCGAAAAGCTAAAACTTTCAAAATCACAATTATCCTTATGTAAAAAATTTTCTAGAAAAATTTGCATTTTACAAGTCAATATATCGTGTCTGATTGTCTCATCAAAGCGTTTAGGAAATTCCTATCGATAACGTTGATCAAGCGCATCGACTAGAATTCTTAAAGCACTCAATGGGCAATACAATCACAAAATCATCTTCTATATGATAAACATGTTTCTTAAAAACTTTTAAGAATATTCTTTGCTCGTTTAAGAGCAAAAAATCAAATTGTACTTATAAATAAATATTATGAAAAAGATTTGCAAAATTTTAAATTGCTGTTTTCATCCAAAATCAATATATACAAAAATGGAGTCATCGAGATTGTAGAATACTCGATTCATAAAATGGATGAAATAAGCTGGACAAACTGAATGACATAATAAGTCATTCATAAGTTTCATAACGAGTGCGGAATGCGGTAAATGGATAACTCCAGCAACTCGTAGCAAATGAAAATCGGTGGCAAGGTCGAGCTAAAAAGACCTTAACACCACTCAAAAGATTGCTTAGGTGATAATCCTAAGACAAACTCAAAAACACCGGAAAATTCTCAAACTACATGAATGAGAGAAATAACACTTTCCTCATCATGTGGGTTTAAAGAATAAAAATTGATGCCACCAAAAATTTGAAATTGGAATCACAAAGAAAAATAGAAATTTGCTTAACAGATTGAAAATGTCGAAAATAAATAGTCCGCTTGGAAAAATAGGATACGGGCTTAACAATTAAGCCAATCCTTTCACAAAAATTAATTCCGAAGCCTAAGTAGAAATCGGCTCGGAAAGAAAAATCGCATAAAATAATTTTGACATCAACAAAAAGCAAATTGAGTGTTGCGGATCCACCAATTCGGATTCGCAATCCTCAAAGAAGTCATCAAGACCAGAAATGTTTTAAAGAAAAAGAATCACAAGTTCTTTTGATAAAAAATAATGAGATGAACTCATATCAAAAAGAACTTGAATAAGATAATCAAAAAATAAATGTCATCAAGGATAGAATGGATACCTTGACTAAGAGAAGAGTTGCTAGGGACTTGCAGCTTTCCTTCTCTCTTGTTGAGACGTTTGGGACACGAAGATATATAATGATCCGCACTTTTGCAATAGCGGCAAGAAATAGGCCTTGGACACCTATTTATATGATGGTCCTTAGAGCCACAATTGTAGCATTCTCCACGATTAGGGATGGGAGTCTTTGCTATAGAAGTCACTTGCTTCACCCTCTTGTTTGGATTAGGACTCTCGAACTTAATAAAGGAATGTCTCTTCTTATTGACACCCACAATCTCAACATCGCTTTCTCTATCGGCCTCTTCAAGTCGAAGAGCGATATCTATAAGCTGATCAAAAGAAACTTCGAGTTTCAGGAGTAATGGCTTCTTAAGATTCTTATTCAAGCCATAGACAAATCTCTGGTTCTTCTTCAACGGGGTGTTAATGTATTCAACCCCGTATTTGGAAAGAGATTCGAAAGATGCGACGTAGTCCGTCATAGAAGATTCACCTTGAACAAGGTCAATAAAACGCCGGGCCAAAGTTACTTTTTCAGCCTCCGGCACAAATTTCAATTCGAATCTTTCCCGGAATTGCTCCAAAGTAAGATCCGCTTCAACGATTTCAGAAATAAGAAGCTCATACCAATCCAATGCTCTTTCTTGGAGCATGCTAGAAGCCACTTGGACTCGGTAGAGATCAACAAGATTCATGCGAGAAAAGATGCGGTCGCATGATCTAAGCCAAGCTTGAATTTCAATGACACTCTCGAATCCCCGGAATGGCCTTCCACCCAAATCGTTATAATCTCTACACAAGCGTGCAAAACTGGATCTAGGAAGAGTAGGCTCTAGAATGGGTCCGATTGAGCATTCTTAACAAGATCTAGAAGCTACTGGGCATACATAAATACTCCCTCCTGAGGAGTAGCACTAGATTGACCGGCGCTGGGTCGGCCAGGTCTAACCATTTCTTTTCTTTAAGAAAGAAAGAAAAGAGGAAAAGGTTAATCTCAAAATGAATATCAAACAAACTTGATTGATAAAACAAGGAATCATAAAAGAAAATAGGATAGAACGGTACAAAGACCCGAATTAAATCCTATGGCACGATTCCTAAGAAAGACTTAGGACAACGATCCTTGCTAGATTATTCTACATTGTTCCGAAGTTTGGCTCTGATACCAAGCTGTGACGCCCCACCTCTATACCCACGCTAGCCAAGGACACTACGGGGTAATGACGTCAACTAGCACGGAGAATAAGGCTGTTGAGGAGCGACCATCTGTGTAATTGCTTTGTGCGAGTACCGATATGCCAGATTAAAAATATAACTTTTCATCTCAAGAGGAAATCCGACATACAGATACAAACTCAAAACTACTACACAGTGGCTATATGGACCTCGGAAACAAATATAGAAATAAGCATAACATAAATCAGTCACAGGCAATTCATATCACAAAGGCGGAAGAAGATATGAATAATAATATAACACATGAAAGTGTACATCAGAGTAGTGGTCAGAAAGATCCCCGATAATACAAAAGAATAGATACAGGTGCAAGACAATAGAATATGTATACATCAAGGAGTCTAATCTCAAAAGTATACAACAAAAACTACTAAACTATAGTAGTTAGCCAAAACTCAGATGATGGTTCCAGATAGGAAGTCAAGAGGAAGCACCTGTAAAATCTCAGTCTGACCCGAGTATTATTTAAGAAGAAAATAATAAACGGATCAGTCTAGCTAAAATTATCAGATAAAATGAGATAGAATATGAGATATGATAATAAAACGTATGATAAGAAAAAGATGTCATACTATGATAAGTATACATTAGAAAACCCACAAAAGTCATACAATATCTCAAGAATCTCAAAACACAGAAAAGAACGTCATATTCTCATTTTAATTCACCAAGCCACCAATAATGACATACATATCAATGCCCATCGTAAATGCTGGTGAAGCATAAATTCCAGAAATCAATATCCAGAAATCACAAAAGTTAACAACACACAAATTCTAGAAATCATCAACAAGAAATCCAGAAAACACAAGAAAGAGGATGGCCAATCCTATAAAAATGAGCCGGAGCTCCTCCTGACAGGGTATAGTCCCCCATTGCGGACTTTGAGCCGAAGCTCCTCCTGATGAGCCGAAGCTCCTCCTGATGAGCCGAAGCTCCTCCTGATGAGCTGAAGCTCCTCCTGACAGGGTATAGTCCCCCATTGCGGACTTTGAGCCGAAGCTCCTCCTGATGAGCCGAAGCTCATTAAAACGAGGAACAATCCTCCACGTGGACAAAGAGACATCGCGCATTGCTAGTCTAAACCATAAAATGATCATCATCGATCATCAAGAAGTGTCGATTACACTAATCTAGTAAATATAAGAGTTTAGCTTCATGTCCCATAACCACTTGCTTAACTCAAATATTTACGAACAGATTATAGATCTGCACTAGAAAATTGTCACAAGAGTTTCAATATGTGTGAATCGAAATCACACCAATGAGGTATAGACTAACCTTGAAGATAAAGAGATATGTGTGAATCGAAATCACACAAATGGTGTCTAGTCTAACCTCGCAAACAAAGAGACATCGCTCAATTGCTAGTCTAAATCACAAAAATGATCGTCATGATCATTAGGATGTGTCGATTACACTAAGCTAGTAAATATAAGAGTTTAGCTTCATGTCCCATAACCACTTGCTTAACTCAAATATTTACGAACAGATTGTAGATCTCCACTAGAAAATTGTCACAAGAGTTTCAATCGAACAAGTCCATAAATTATTCGACGAAGTAAACGCAAGCGTTTCATACCACTTGTTTTGCTAAGCCGTTTAATTATATTTTCTCATACGAATGAAGTAAAGGTTTGTATATACTAATAGATTGGAAAACGGTTTTAAGAAACGAGCTTTGATATTGAAATTAGAGTTGAAATCGTTTTGATGAAGATTTTTGATATTTAATACTAGTATAGAAAACCTTTATATTTTGAAGTGACAAATCATAGAAGTGATTGTAGAAACAATCAACCATAAAAATTCACATTCGAAGACGTGAATAAAATCCAAAGAGATCAATAACGAATCCATCAAAAATGGATATTCTCAAAAGTCCAAAGAAAGAAGTCATCAAACTCGATAATAATTGATAACAATAAGTCGGATCGACAAAAATCGATAAACCTTGGAAATTTACTCGAAAATAGGCAAATTAGGCAAAATCATCAGTTCAGACGTCTAAATTTTTGTGACAGACGTCTAAATTTTATCTCAGACGTCTGAATTTTTTGTGACAGGCGGCTCAGAGGTCAAAAATTGAAACAGAGAGTAAAAAAACATTTTGAACTATATTCAGACGTCTAAATTTTTTGTTAAAGACGTCTATATTTTATCACAAACGTCTGTATTTTTGTGATAGACGTCTAAATTTGGTGACAGATGTCTGAAATTTATTTCAGACGTCTGAATTTTTCTGCTAGGCAAAAAAAACAGCCTAGCTCAAAAATCGATGAATCCGAACCAAAATGCGATCGAACGAGCGATGAACACTAAGGGTTTACGCCAATCGGCAACCCAGCCCTATAGGCACTTCGATGCATCACCACCAAAAAAAAATGTTCAAACATCCATAAAAGGATTTTCACATAAATTAAACCAAAACACCAAAAATTGGAATACACACCAAATCAATCCAATCCAAATATCAAATACGCATGGATAATTGTTAGGAATTCATACCTAACAACAAAGATAGATATAGACATAGATGTGAGATAAAAATCTCACCTTTGAACCCAAACAAATGAAGAAGAAGCTTTTAAAACAAGCTAAGATCAATTCCTCTTCAATAACAACTCAAGAAGCTTCAATCTAAGCTTTAAAAGAAGAACATTCCCAAAGTTAGGTTTAGGAATTTCTGAAATTGGAAGGAGAAAGAGTTGGAGAAGAAGAAGGAGATGCTTACCAATGGGTTCTCTTTGATTTTGGAGCAAGAACTTGGTTTTGCAAGAGGAACAAGGGCATGGAGTTTTAATTTCCCATCTCTCCCACCATTTTTGCTTAGAAACTGAAAAGAGGAGGAAGTGAGAGTGAATGAAGAGGGGGGTTTTCAGTTTGGGATATTAAGTTAGAACATTGGGCTGAACCCAAACTCAAGCCCAAAGTGAAAAGTAGCAAAATTCCACTAACTCTAAACATATCGAAGTTTATACTCAAAAAGGTCGCAAATGGCATTTTGAACTCAATGGAAGTGGTCTCGAGTCCTAATTCGACTGTTTGCAAAAAGTAGCTTTTCGGACAAACATCCGACGAATGATGAAATATTTAAATAAAATATTTAAATATAAAATCGGCAAATATGCGGGTTGTTACAAAATCCCACTTACTTTGCATTAAAAAAATGTTAATTACAACATTGATAATAATAAACCCGAAACACTTTTGGTGTAAGTAAGCGGATCATATGGAAATTTAACCAGATGTACTTACCACCACTTCCCGATTTCAAACAGTACTATCTCTTGATTAACAATTAAATCAGACAAGTTAGAAAACTATCTTTACCTCGAGATACATTCTTAATTCTCAAGATAGAAATAAGTTTCCATACCTCAGAATTTGGTGTTAAGTATGAAAAGAACATTTTCCATACCACCATAGTTTTAAAAAATCATATATGGAAATTGGGTCTCATTCATTTTATAAATTCATGTTATAAAATTCCTTTATAAAAAATCCTTTATACTTATAAAACCCTTTTATATAAACAAACTCTTTTATATAACTAATCCCTTTTACAAACTCCTTATTTAAAACTCCAAATAAAATTATAAACTCCTTTAATAAACACTTAGTTAATATTTATAAATCCCATTTATAAGTCCATTTCTAATTATAAATCTCCCCATATAAAATTATAAAACTCATATACTTCCCATTAATCTCAAAATATAATTATAAAGCTCCTTTATACAAATCTCCTCTAAAAATCCTTTATAGATCCAAAACTTATTTTTATACATCATACATCCTCAACACAAATCTTCATTTCCAAAATAAGACCAAATACCTACACAAAACGATCATTTCCCTATCAACATAAAGTCACAAATGGAATTAATTATCCTCAATTTATCAAAATGATATTAATTTCCTTTTTATAGAATATCATTTATAAAACCATTCTTTTATTTATAAAACACTACTTATAAAACTATCTATTACTTAAAATAATATTTATAAATTTATCCTTTTATATAACATTTTATATAAACGTTTCACAAATTATTTATACCAAAATATTTCTATCTTCTTTTAAAAATAAGATTACTTTAAAATAAAAGATATACCCCTTTATTTCCTTTTTAAAAAAATTTATTATTATAAATTATTCTATGAAAATAAATACTTTCCAAAACAATCTTAAAACATTTTCACATATTTGGAATGGACAAATAAAAAAGTTGAGGTGAAATAGAGAAGTCCAAAAACTATTTTAAATAAAAAATCATGGAAATTACCAAAATCAAACTAAAATTCATTCTCTAAATCAAATCCATTTCCCAACCAAACAGCAATCAATAGTATTTCAAAATACTATAATGAGGCCAACAGCTACTATACGTAACCAAACACCAATCCGTACAATTCAAGCTGACAATTTACCACACAGGTCGAACCCAAATCGAACGGAAAGATGGATAGTTACGGGAAAGAAAGAAGAAAGAAGAAAGAAGAAGAGCAGAAGAAGAAAAATGAACTATCAACAGCACAAAATCTCACAATCTCATAATCACAGCGAAACAATATGTAATATAATATCAATGATCTTTACAAAAGAGAAATTGTTATTTACATACATCAATCAGAGTATAACAATAAATCATAATCATCAGCCTGGACAGTTATAACAACCTATCCTCACAATCGTTGATGATTTCAACAACAATGCAATGGAAAATAACATATACATGAATACGACTTAAAGACCTCTAACTCGTCTCTTGAGCTCCAACGCATCCAAAGCAATCTGTAAATATGCTCAGTCTGACCCGAGCATTATAATAAAATAACACCTGAGTCAGTCTGGAAAACCAGCCTGAGAAAACACACCCAATGTAACAACATGCATATTTTACGATTGTATATTTAAATTTTTTTTTTAAATATAGCGTAGTTAGTCGGATTAAAGTCCGAAATGTCACTTTTTGCAAACAGTTGAATTGAGATTCGAGACCACTTCCATTGAGTCCAAAATGGCGTTTGCGAATTTTTTGAGTATAAGCTTCGATATGTTTGGAGTGAGTTCAATTTTGTTATTTTCTGTTGGGCTTTTTGGGTTTGGGTTTCACTCAACTCATCATACACTCTAACTCATCCCCTCTCTTCATCCATTCATTCTCATTTCATTTCTTTTTCTCTAGCAAAACTAAAAATGGGGGAAGAGAGAAGGAATTAGAAATTCCAAACCCTAGATTCAATTGCAAACTCCAAATTCTTGCTCTAAATTCAAAGAGAAGCTTAGGTAAGCCTTCTCTTCTTCTTCTCCATCTCAATTCCTCTTCGATTTCTGAAATGTTCTAAACCCTAACATAAAAAATGTTTTCTTTTGAGCTTAGATTGAAGTTCCTTGGGTTGAAATTGAAGAGTGATTGTTCTAGCCTTGCATTTGAGCTTCTCTCTTGTGTTTTTGAGTTTAAAGGTGAGATTTTTGAACTCACATCTAAGCCTATAGCTTTTGTTGTTGTTGGGTAAGAATTCCTAACATCAATTCATGTTTATTTATGTTCGATTTGGGTCGATTTGGTGAATTGTCCAATTTTTGGTTTTTGGAATCCAATTTTGTAAAAATCCAATCTTTGGTGTTTGAACACGTTAGTGGAGTGTTTCGGAGGGCCATACAAGGCTGGGTTGTCGTTTGGCGTAAATCCTCAGTCGTAGTTGCTCGTTCGTTCGCTTCCATCCGTGCTATCGCATTTGCCCCGAAAGGGGCTAGGCTGATTCTGCTCTGGTAGCAGGTTCAGTCGACTGACACAGTAGGTCAGTCGACTGAACCAGACCCCAGGAATTTGCCTGGGTCTGTATCAGTCGACTGACCTTCTGGGTTAGTCGACTGACTCTGGGGAAAAAAGTTGCGTACCCCTGTGTCAGTCGACTGACCCTCTGGTTCAGTCGACTGACCCTCTGGTTCAGTCGACTGACCTGGAAACAAAAAGTTTCCAGGCACTGGTCCAGTCGACTGACCCTCTGGTTCAGTCGACTGACCTGCTTGTCTTTGTCCAATTTGTTATTTTGCTTGGTTTCCAATTTTGATCGATTCGTGTCGATTCCAATCAGTTGTTATTGCATATTTGACTTTGATGATTCCTTTTTGATTTCATACACGGGTTTTTATAAAGAGATCTTTTAAATCATATAAAAGCTTGTTTCTCCAACTTCTAATTTCTATTCAAAACACACACAATTTTGCACTTCGAGCGACGAGGGAGGTGAATTAAATGATTAGAAAAAACGCGTGCTATGAACACGTGTGTTCATCTTTTCAGTTAATTCCTAATCTATTCGTTTGACCGTTTTGACCTTTGGGTCTAGTTTACCGATGAGATGAGGTGAACTTTGTACTGCTTTGAGTGTGAAATTGACTAACAGTTAGTAAACCGTTTAGTGTGAACGTGTGGTATGGGACTCACGTTAACATTTTTCGGGTTCCTTTCTGAGAGTTGTGACACATTCTGCCAGTTAGTGGTGTCCAGTACTGGGCCTTCGGACCTTCACCACTATGGTTTGTTGCCTTCGGGCGTTGCCTTTCGGCGTTGCCTTCGGGGTTTGTTGCCTTCGGGCTTGAGCCTTCGGGGTTTGTTGCCTTCGGGGATTGTTGCCTTCGGGGTTTGTTGCCTTCAGGCTTGAGCCTTCGGGGTTTGTTGCCTTCGGGATTGAGCCTTCGGGTTTGTTGCCTTTTGGCGTTGCCTTCGGGCGTGTGGATCCTTGTTATACAGTACTGAGCTCGAGCATCTTCTGTTTCTTTGACTATTATATTTCCCTAGTGTATCGCCCTTCGGTGTAGGTTCTTTGAACCACACGATATATAGCGATTACCTTGTGGAAACTTGTGTTACCTTTGTTGGTATTTGTTATTTGCCTTTTGGCTTGTTCTGGGATATGGTATCCTTTGTTTATTTGAGTTGCCAATGATATGAGGCATGTTATGATTCATCTTATGTTAGATGATTTGGTTATCTCTTTTGGAGATATTTGTGGTACTTTATGATCTTGTATGTTCATTATCATTTAGTTTATCTAACTTATTTGTTTAGCTAGACTGGGCCATGTATTTTATACTCGGGTCAGACCGAGATGTTTCAGGTTAGGTACATTGGACTTAGCCTATTTTGCTTCCGCATGGACTATTCTGCTAGCTCCTTTTGTTATAGCATTTTGTGTAGTCCTTTTTGTCTGTAACTCTGATATGTATTCTATTGACTCGCCTGTATATTGTGGTTTGCTTTACCACTTGACATGTATCATTTTGTAGACTCTGTGATGTATCTGTATATGTGAAAATGTATGTGATGATCTACTGTTCTGTGATGTGTATTACATTTTAGTTGTCATATTTATTCTGATAGATCCTTCAGCCACTTATGGGTTTGTATTAAGTATTTATTGGATATGTCGATCCATTTAAGTAAGAAGTGGCATTTGTCGGCGTGTTCAATAGATAATTAAGACAAGGTTATAGATGGTCGCTCCTAACCAGCTCTATTCTCCGCATTAGCAGACGGTGTTACCTTCTAATACTCTTTGCTAATGTGTGTCTCGGAGTGGGGCGTTACACCCAACTGGATTTTAAAGTTATAGGAAACCTTTGAAAATCTAAACTATCTTGTAAGACCACGCCGCGCATAATCACGGACGGGTTTTTACCTTACGATAACCAAAACATTTCATTTAGAAAATCCATTTATATTATAATAATGTCTAGGGGTCAAAGTAAAATATGAATATAGCTGAAATGCTTACATGTCACGTTTCAGCATAGTTGGGCACAACTAAGTCCGTACGACGCTTATTGGAGAATGGATTCCATACAATGACTAGGCTACTAGGTACCGCCCATCATGGTGCATCTCCGGATAAAATAACACCGAGGACCTTGCTTGGACCCCTTGCCAACATAGGACCGACCTACCCCTTACTGGATAGTACCGAATATGATCACCACTCCGTTAATGGGCCCGAAGCATACAAATGAGAGATAATAGCAACTCTAGATGGGGATGATCATATCCTACTGGGGAGCGACCCACATAACACTGCTGCATCTCCCTTGTTTTAGTCATTCCCGGTTGATGAGGTTTGAGACTACATTTTACATTTTATATAGCGCTTCCCACATGGAATGTTAACACTGCCTTCCAAGCAACAAAGCAATACCAGCATTCATCCATACAAGTTCGTTCTGGACAGAACAAAACACTTGAGAGCTCCGTCTTTAATTTCCATCATCCTAAAGATGTCGTCACTTCGCAACGCTTAAGTTGGATCGAAGTGGTTCTCGGATAACATATCCGATCACGGTCTTTTCGAAACAACATCCGATAGTTTCCGATAAACTCAGCCCCGGTTCTTTAGGAAATAAACAGTCAAAGATAAGAGCGGAGATCACCTCCTAACCGTTAGTGGACGAATTTCCTTATCATTGTCATATGAGAATGAAATGAGATTTATATGCACAGTACAACATCATTGGCGATGACCGTGCCATATAACATACGTGTTTCTTTTAGATATTTCCAAAGTTACGTTTTGTGACCAAATTCGATAGTCGGTTATTTAGCCATCGAATAAACAAACATTCAAATCAGGATTTAAATTCCATAGGGCATAACAAACATTGGTTAAGCACCAAGCAAAACTAAGCCCTTTTCTACAAATCCTTCCATTAGATCAAATCACTTTGTAACATTTGAACCAAAATTCTTTTACAAAGATTCATTCACAAACACTTATATTTTCAATACTTGGAAAATATCCATATACTTATTTCAACGGTATAAGTATATTCACCAACACTGTGGAAGATTCTCTTTTTATACAATTATAAGTCATTTATAAACCCCATTATTAATTTCTAAAACAATTTATAAACCATTTCATAAATCTCTGAAAATCACTTATAATTAATTTCAATTACTTATAACTCTTTTTAACCTCTAAAATAATTTATAAACCTTTTATAAATCCTTAAAACCATTTATAAAAATCCTTTTATAATCTATAACTCATTTCTAAAATTCGTTTCAAACATCTAACCATTATAATACTCGATTACCCCTTTTCAATCTTCCCTTATGTCCATGTTATAAGATTCCTCTTATAAAACTCACATCTTTTTATAAAACCCTATTTATAAATCTCGAAAACATTTATAAACAAATTCTAACCTTTTACTTTAAAACACTATTATATAATAATAAACATTATAAATAAATAAATATTAATTTTAAAACATCTTAAAATAATAATAAATAAATTTCAAAACATTCTTAATAAAACAGTAATAATTTATCTTAAACGTTATTATAAATAAAAATAATTAATTTCCAAAACCTTATTGATAAATAATCATATTTAATTTCAAACCATATTAATATTCTAAAAATTAACTTTTCAAATATTAAAATATTTATAACAACTTTAAAATAATATTAATATAAATAAATAACTTTTAAAACATAATTATATTTCCTTAATAAAAATCCAATTTAACTTTCCACATAATCATTTCCATATTTATAAAGCTATATCTATAAATCTTTTTTATTTTATGAAACTTCCTTTTATAAAATCCCTTTATTTATGAACCCCATTTATAACTCCATTTCTTTATAAATCTCACTTATTCATAAAGTCCCATTCAAAACAAAATTTCAATCGTTTTTAACCTTGCTCCCATAGGTATAAATTTCTTTTATAAATTTCTTTCAATTTATAAAATATCGTTTAACAACCCCAATTTACCCTCACTTTCAATTTCCAAAATAGAATCAACTATTTTCTAAAATATCATTCCACATCGTATAATAAATCCACCGTTTGAAAAAATAAATTCTCCAATCTATCCAATGATAATAGTTTCCTTTTATGTATAAACACTGTTTATATCCATACTTTTACTAACGAAAATACAATTTTACAAATCTTCACTTTCTTTGTAAAATATCACTTCTGTAAATTATCATATTTATAAATTTCATCTTTATACATAAATTATAATATACGTACCTATATATATATAACTTTATATAAAATGGTTAATAAATATTTATATAAAAATATTTCTATTTCCTTTTTAAAACCATATCCCATTATTATAAAAGACTGACTTATTTTCCAAGATTTTAAAAATCTTTATTCACAGTTCAAAAACTCTATTTAAAATGCTTTATAAAACTATTAAATTATAATATCCACAAAAGTCATACCTTTGATTTAAACATAAATTACATCTTCAAATAATTCAAGAATAATTATTTAAAACATATATTTCCAAAATCACTTTGAAATCCCCTTTTAAAATCAATAACTATTTTATGGTATTTTAAAATACCAAAATATAAGGCCCACTACTACTAAAGCACTAAATAAGCAAAATCATGTCCGTGTCATCAATCATAGCATAAAACATTTTATATATCAAATTATATGAAAACAAAATCAATAGTATGAGGAATCTGTTGGATCCCTCCAACCTATTCCCCTGCATCACATACAGTATATAATCATAAAAATATAAATCAACTACTTTGTGACGAACCACTTTTTGGACGGTTTAAATCGGTAATAAATCACACTTGTCTAACTCAAACCATTCAAAATGGAGGATTGTCAATGGGGTAAATAAGAAAATAAGAGAAAGAAGGAAAAACAAAACATAAAATCTCGCAGCGGAATGACAAAATATGATAATCAAATAAACAGTTTATGAAGCTGTTTTATAATATATATTTGATTACACAATTTTAAAAACAAATCAGAGTATAAACATAGACATACAAATAATGATGCTGCGGAAATTCTACTAATAATATAATATATCAAACTCCGTCTTCGTCCTCCATAAATAAAGTCTTCAACACTGAAATGCTCAAGCTGACCCGAGCGTAATGAAAAGACAAAACACTCGAGTTAGAACTAAAATATTCTCATGTAAGTCAAATCAATATCACGTGGAAAATGAGTGTAATGTCGTCAGTGTAACGACTTGGTTTTTCAATCGTTCGAATTTGGAATATTTAATTGATTTTAAATATTCAAAAGTAAATTTTATAAGTTGAATAGCTTATATTTCAAATATAGTGATTTATTTAGATAATTAAATTGGTTAATTTAATATTTGAATTGTGTAAATAATTGAATATTGAATCTAATATGAGTATAAATGATTTCTAATGCTGTTTTAAATCCTATTTGAATTATGATAGAGATATCAAACTTTTAAAATTGAATTAAAAGTTAATTTATAGAATTTGGAAATTTTATATATTTAATTAACGTGTAAAAATAGCCATTTTTGACGCTATCTCGGATTTCGACGAAACCAGTTTCATTGGATCGTAATAGTGAGTTATCGATTTCTAATTTCGTGTAAATCGGACTTACGGTTTGGTCATGCGAAGCTGAAACGCGTAGAAATTTATTTAAGTAAATTTAATTAAAATAATTCAATTCGAAAACCTATCTTCCAAATACGATGGAATTGGCTCCGGATATATATTCCATTGTGTTCGGAATAGGGTTAAAACATTATAAATGCCTAGCGGCACGCTTCGATTGGAGTTCGAAATATTTTTTGATGAATAGTGCATGAAAATAAGGAAAATATTTCTATAAAAGGACCTCACTTTTTCCTTTTTTTCACAAACCCTAGGGTTTTAACCCTAGCCGCCACATGAATTTCAATGGCCATAATTTCTCGATTCTTCCTTTCCTATTATCTCCTCGTCCATCGACTTTTAGGCCACAAATCCTAAATGAAACTTGTAGAGCTAGGTGAGATCTTCACATCCATATGGTTGTGATCGTCATCAGAGCTTTATTGTGGTCGAAATTGGGGTTTGAAGGCCAGCCGTTCGAGCAAAAATCTCCGAGCATAGGGGAGGCCGAGCTCCTTGGCGTTGCAGGCGGTGGTGTTGGGTGGTTAGGCGCATCGTTCTATGTCCCCTTATCAACCCCTAGGCGAACGAGGTTGTCGCGACAATCAACTAAAACGGTGGCTAGATGGGTTGTTTCGAACTGGGGCACGAATGCGTGAGAAGAAATGGAAAATGCGGCCATGATCTATTCTTTGAAAGCAACGACCTTGATTAAATCTAAGGTTATAATAAAAAAACAAAATTGTGAATTATTTATATTTAAATTCGTGTAATCTTTAAAATGCTATAACTTTTCCATACGAGGTCAAAATCAGACGAAACAAGTTGCGTTGGGTTTGTATTCGCGAACACTACGCGATAGAGCTAGTTTGGATTGATTTGGAGAAACTAGGAATTTTGGGTAAAATTAAACGTCAGTTTAATTTTAATCGAAATAAAACGTTGCAACGGCTAAAGCAAGCAAAGTGAGTAAAACTCACTCTCTCTACCTCGCTAATATTTTTATATAAGTGAGAATAAATTTATTTATGATAATTGATAATTGTTTGGATGATATATATATATATATATATATATATATTGGTTGGTTGGATATATTCTCGCATATTTTAGTGGATGAGACCCTATACGTTCCCATGTATGAGCGGATGACCCTTTGTATGAGCGTCTGCCTCGAAGCAGACATTATACATATTTTCTCATATGTATATTTGTTGCAGGTTACAGGTTGGAGGGATCCAACTGGATTCCTCACTAGTGTTGATTTTTATTTATAGATATTGTTATATATACTGTTATCATGTGATATATGATGTTTGGATGCCATGATTGATATGATTGATGTGAATCCCCTTATTTAGCGCTTTTGCAGCATTGGGCCGTATTTTGGAAATTTAAAATATTAAAATGGTGATTTCAATTTAAAAACGGTTTTAAAGTGATTTTGGAAAATATATGTGTTTTTAATAAAAAAAATTTTGAATTGTTAAAGAAATGATTTATTTTAAATAAATAAAAGTCATAATTTTTATGTTAAAAAAATTATGGCTTTCTGAAATATAAGAAAAATATGATTTTTGAAATATGGAGTTAAATATTTTGTAAAATAAGTTAAATTGAGATTTTTGGACTTATTATAAAAGGGTTATATATAAGATTTATAATATTGATATTTTATAAATGAATTTAATGGAATTATAAATAGTGTTTTATAAATATTAGAAATGGAATTGTAATCAAATTTGAATATGGATTTGTAAGTAAAATTTAGAAATGAATTTATAATGGGCTTTATAAATAGATTACAAAAGAATGAATTTGTAAATAAAGAGATTTATAAGTAAATTAACTTATAATTGAATTTTGACATATAAATGAGATATAAATGGAAATTGGTCAATAAAGGGATTTTATAAATGGAAGTTTTTATAAAATATAAATGGAATTTATAAACATTGTTTTATAAATCTGAAATCAGTTTAATTTGATAAGTTAAATATGAAAGTTTATTAAAGGAATTATATTCACGATTTTGGAAAGTGAATATCCTTTAAATTAAATGTGTAGTAGCAATGAATTTGGTAAGAGAATTATATTCACGATTTTGGACGGTGAATAATCCTTTAAATAAAATGAATGTTTTGGAAAGTGATATTTTAAAATGGAGTTTAAATGGTTTGAAAATAATATGATTTGTAAATTTACTTATTATTAAAATAAGTATATGAAAATGTTTTCCAAATATTGAAATGGCTTTGAATCTTATCCTTTTAAAAATATTTTGAAGTGAATAACTGGAAAGTGATTTGATTTATAAAAGATTAATAAAATCAGGCCTAGTGATTACTTAAGTGCTAGGTTTTGTTTGTTGCTTGATAGTTAAATAACCGATTATCAAATTTGACCATTTTAGTTTCTCAACTTGATGTATAAACTAATTAGTCATACGCTTAGTGCGTAATAGACCGTGTAGGCTTGATCATCGTTTGTATTGAGAATGTTGATTCGTGTAGTGCGGAGTGATTACTCCAATCTACCGAGCTTCCTTCTTCGCCGAAGGATAGCAAGTTGAAAGTTGGAAACATGATAAGTCTACGAGACTTGGTTTCTGTATGAGGTTGAGAAATGCTTTTGCATTGTTGGTGCGAAAAGACCGGGATCAGATTTATCTGAAAACCACTTCGGACCAACATTTATACGACGATTGTGCAGGTTGGTCGATGATATTAATATTTAGGATTTTCATAGTGAAGGACTTCTTGTTGATCATTTGGGGTTAAAATCCCAATAAACATCTAGTAGCAGTAGTCTCTTCATTATGAAATATCTATTGCAAGGGCTGTTGCTACTAATATGATAGGATGTGGTAGGAGAGTACCTTCGATTTGTCCTGTTCCTGGACAACTTGTATGGACGAGTGTCTGACATTGCATTTCTATGATTACGTACATTAGTTTTTACAAACATACATCTGTTTGGTGGCGGAGAAGGCAACTTCTCTTAGCTTAACACCTTCCTTGAGACGTACGAGCTCAAGGGTTGTATTTCTGTGGAAGGCAATTAGTAGTCAACAGAAATGGAAATGTGGCATTCAAAGATGATGTGATATGTGAGTAACGACCCGAGTTTCCAGACCCCGGAAAATCGAACCATTTTAGTTAAGAAGAAGAGGTAGAAGAAGAAAAATAGAAAACAACATCAGAATCTAACCATCGCAGCGGAATAAAATATAATATATATCAACAGATCTTTACACAATCAAAACTATATCTGTTTATACAATACATCATCAGAATATATCATCAGAGTACATCAACATCCATAACATACAACTGAATACACAGCGGAAAAATAATAGCAAGTACGGGAGTACGTATCGTCATCCAGCTCGTCTCCTGAGCTCCACAGCATCATATCCTGTATCCTATAATACTCGGTCTGACCCGAGCATCATATAAAACAATACCCGAGTCAGTCTGGAAAACCAGCGTGAGAAAATCACACTCAAATTGATTATTAAAGTTTCAAAATATTTTGGAAACAAAAGCATCTCGTAAGACCACGCCACAAATAAACATGCCGGGTTTTTACCTTACGATAGCTAAAACACTTTTTATAAAATCCTCTGATATTATAATAGTGCCTATTCACAAATACTTATTAAAATAGCTGAAATTGTTACATGATTAAATTCCAGCATACTAGCCACAACGTGGGTAATACAAACAAAACTCGTACAAGGCACGTAGGGAGAATGGATTTCCAACGAATGACTAGGCACTGGGGTACCACCTGTCACAGTACGTGGCCTAGATCACAGTACCGAGGAGTACGCCCGCTTCCCTGCAACACAAGGCCGGAATCATCCCTTACTGGATAATTCCAAATAAAATCACCCCACGGTTGGGATCAGCAACCGCAACACTAAGCCGAAATAAAAGGGACATCTAGACAGGGATGACCTTACTCTCAAGTGGGTGCTACCCACGAAGCCTTGCTGCATAACCCCTGATTTTCAGTCATTCCCGGTTGATGAGGCTCGAGGCTAAACGATACCTTTTCAGAACATATCCCTTAGAATGCCCATCGTCCACCTGACGATGTCACGAAAGCATTCGTCCATACAAGTCCGTCCCGGGTTCGAACGGAACCGAAGGCACTATTCCTACTACATCCATTTTGGAAATATCCTCAGGATTAGTAGCGACTAGCCCTTGCACTTCACTGCTCCATCTTCGACTTCGAACACGTTACACGAAACGTACAAACCGAATCGAAGTGGTATTCGAGTCTCCAGACCTAGAATCCCGGTATACGGAAACTCGATCCCGGTCTCTTCGAAACGATCAGCGCATTTGGCCAATATTGATAGTCGGTTATTTAACTATCAATTAACATCCACAAGCAACCATCACAAAATAAATAATTTTCCACATTATTTATTTGCCCAAATATCTTTTCAAGATATATTTCCAAATTTTCAAAACTCATTTGAAAACAAATTTCAAACAGTTCCCGCTTACGGAATACATTTCCCAAATAATTATTTCCACTGAATCACCAAGCACAAAATACTTTTAATTTTAAAATAATTTAAAAACACTTTATTTAAATATACTTTATAACATTGAAATTTTAAAACTACTTTAATACTTTATCAAAATATATATTTTAAGAATATTTAAAATAAAACCACTTTATAAATATAAGCTAACTTCCTCTTTAAAACATAATACCAAATCACTTTTATATAATTACTACAATAATAGATTTTTGAAAATACTACTTTGGAAATTAACCTTTAGAAAAAAAATCAATTTCCTAAAACATGCCTTTTTACACAAATTAGAACTTTTAACTTATATTTAAAATTGCTTTGAAAAACGTACTTGGCAATCCAAAGAAATACACTTCTCATTCCCATCTTTTACAAATAAATCCACATTTATTTTCAAACCAATTCATATTCTTTTATAAATTCCCACCTTGAATTTATATTCTCAATTATCCACTGATATTTTTATATTACTTTATAAACCCAGTTTATAAATTCCAAAATCTCATTTCTCTTCAAAATTCCAATTCCAAATACTTAAATCAATTTACCATTGATTTCCCAATTCTCTTCACTTTGAAATAAATTTCCTTATTTACTTCATTTATTTCAAAACACATTATCTTTCAGATTTATTTCTTAATTATGAGTTAACACCCTTTTAACTGAAAATATCAATTTTAAATTTTCCAAAATTCCTTCTTATCCTTTTATTAAATTTAACCCTTAAACTTTAAAATAATTTCTTTATATTTTTTTCCAATAATGTCACTTTAGTTTAAAATTGATTATTCTCATGTTAATTCAAAATCCCATTTTCCATATTTGTTCGACTTAAGAAATTTCTTTATTTCCTTTACAATTCCTTATTTAATTTATTCGAATTCACTAGAATTATTTAACTTAATTTTTACTCTTTTATTTCTTTCCAAAAATCCAATTCAATTGCTTTTGATAACTCATTCTACTGGGAAATTCAATCCAACCAGATTATTCAATATAAATCATCACAGGATATCAACAATCATATCACAGAATATTTAAACAAAATTAAATATTTTGAGGAATCCAGTTGGATCCCTCCAACCTGTTTCCCTGCATCCACAGACGTTAGCACAATACCAATTCCACTTCAAGGTGGAATATCGCGGTATATGGGATTTATATAAAATCATCCGCTATTATGCGGCGCATAGGGTCTCATCCGCTATATAATGCGGGAATATCAACTCCAATATATACATATGCCAATATATATATATTGGTATATACTACTATATACCATATCAATCAAATCAATCAATCCAATCATCCATCAATATTTAAATTTAACCAATTAAATTTAAATTATAATTTAACTGAGTGAGATTAACTCACCTTGGGTTTTGTTTTACAAACCAATCCATTCTCGACTTGTCCCCTTTTGGATTTTGACCTTGAATAACAATTTATGTGATTTCATTAATATTTGAAATATTCGAATAAATCGGATAATTAAATTCTCGTTAAATAGATTAAATTAACTAATTATTTTATCAACCCTAGTAAATTAAATCTTATTATTATTATTTTTCTCTTCATTTCAACTGCACATGAAAAATAATTCATATAGGTTTTTTTAAAAAATCAAATCTCCAAATATAACTTCCAACATCTTAAATTTCTTTTTATTTATTAATTTTGAACTAACAATTTATATAGTTTACTGTAAAACTTCTGTTAATTGAAATAATAATCATCATCGAGTTTTACAGCTTAGACTTAAGTAAATATTGAATTTAAACATGCCAAAATCAAATTACCTTAATTTGCCTGGTTTAATACACTGTCTAAGGTTGTATAGCAGCCTCTGCCCTAGGACCGCCTCCACCATATCGACGCGTGAGAGAACTCGCGAAACCCTAGCCTACTTCGAGCCTAGACCCATCGACCGTCGAAGTCACGACCTCAAGCGAAAACTCATCACCAGGAATCTCCCATAGTGCTCGAACCCGAGCTCGATTCTTGGTCGCGATGCCAACGTTTTGCCACGACCCACCTCACTGCTCGACTTCCTCCCACGAACCATTGCGTGCCTCTGATCAACCCAGCTTTTCTCCTACTGGAAGAAAACCCACGCCCTAGCTTCGAGTTCACGCTGTCGAACGAGTGCCTCACCTCGCGAGTGATCGAATGAATTCGATTCGATCGAGCGAAAAGGGATTTGATTTGAACCAGTAGAAGAAAAAGGAGGTAGCTGGGGAACGAGGCAAATAAATTGAAAACTCGGCCATTTGATGTTTCCTTTTGAACGAGAGGAAAGGTAAAAGAGATGTCGCCATTTTTGTTTCGAACGAGGGAATTGATTTTAAACAGATAAAGGAAGAGGACGTATTTGAAAACGAAGGGCATGGTTTGCACGATTCTGCATCGCGATTTTAGGCGTGAACAACGGGGCATGTTTTAAGGAACGAATAGTAATTGACGTGACCAATAAAAAAAATTTAAATTTAAATCAATTCCGTTTAAATTTCAATGCGTTTATCTATCATGTGCAAACATAACGATTCTAAAAAATACGAAACTTGAAATCCGATAATAATACAATATTACGGATCCAATGGAACTGGTTTCGTCGAATTCCGAGACTGTGCCTCGGAAGGCTATTTTTAAATTCAATTTAAACGATATATTTTTAAAACTGAACAAAACACTTTTAAATTCAAATTTAAAAGTTCTATCACCTTCAGGATTATTAATATGAATTTTTCAAACCTTCAAAATATTTTTAATTAGCTTAGAATACCAGATTTACTATTTTACCCAACTTCAAATAAATTTAATTTAATTATTAAATTACTAAATAAACAGCGATATTTGAAATTTAAGTTTAAAATTAACCTCTGAATATTTAAAATTAATTAAATATTCCAATCTCAAATATACAAAAATTCCGGGTCGTCACATTCCTCCCCCTTTAAAAGAATTTCGTCCCCGAAATTACTAGTTAGGAAGAATGATCCAAACCCCGTTAACTATTTTCCAAATTCAAACAGTTTTAACAATACCCAAACAATCTTTTATTAATGATACACTATCATCTTTTAACTTCCCAAACTTATTCATAAGTTCAACCCATACCACCTACTTATCCATTCAAATTTAAATTTGAATTCAAAATTTTGAATTATCAAAATTTTCCAAAATTTTTCTAACTCCCTAAATTTCCGAAAAATTTCGCCAGCGTCTCCTTTGCGCGGCTAGCTCGGTACAACTACAAAATGGCTCTACGGCCTCCCAATCTCAAAAAGAAAACAAAACGCCTAGTGGCTGGATCAAAACCCCAATCAAATTTCATATAGAAATTCAAATACATACCTTTTGTTGGGCCATTAAATTTTATCTTCTAAAATCAAAAATCCCAATCTATCCATTGCTTTTATACACCTGTATATCCTACTAAGCAATAATATTCAATCACAATCCCAAAGTCATTTTATACTTTTCTTTACAAATTTTAACATTTGTTTTACTTAAGCCCGTACGATGCACATATATCATCCGTACGCAATATCACATTCGATCGCTCACTCGATCACACAATTTCACTTCCGAACTAGTATTGTCCACCCGACTTCCTAGTGCGGACTCAGATTTGGTTTCTCGATCAGAAACCGTCATTCTCCTTGCATAGCCACCAACTATGATAGAGAACATCCAGAATCAATCAACAATCCATATCCAGGTTCGCCGTCGAAAATCGAGTGAAAAATCCTAATTCGGATCGATAAAACAATCTCGAAATTCTGTGTTCGACATCTGGACCAAATAGCTATGCGAATAAAATAATATACGTACACCTTACGTAATTAGCCCAATTGATTATCAATTATATCAATTCTCTTTTATTCACATTCCTTTGATTGTTATCCCCTTATTCACAACTATCCCATTTCACAACTTCAGTTTTAGTCTTCCTTCAACTATTCACTTAGTATATATTTTTCCAATCCAAAATTACTAAGTATATTTCCAATACCAATTTTCTTATGAATTTCATTCTTCAATTCTTAAGTTCAATATAAATTTTTCTTATATTTATTTACTACTTCACCACTGAAGTGTATATATTCAAATTGAACTCCCATTTCATATGAATTTCAACTTACTTCAATTTACTACTTCATTTCAAATTTTTTTTTTCCTTAAATTCAATTCATCTCCAACTTCCCAAAAATTGAATTTTATTTAGCTCGAAAACAATCCAAGTTAATTCATTCAATAACTATTTCTCAACTTATTTAAACTCCTCTGTTTGAGTTCAGTTTCCATTCAACATTTACTTAAGTCAATAACTTAAGTTTATTTTCCATTTAACCAACCCTTTAAAGTTTTATTTCCATCTTTCATTTGATTCTTATTTAATCAAATTCCATCCATTTATTTATTTAATATAAGTGGTTCATTCACTCAATCATTATGAATTTTATGTTCCATACTCAATTCATCTAGAATTATTTTATTAATAACCAGGTCATTTCCAATTTATTTTCACTTATTTGGATTCATTCGCAATTCAAACCATCACTATGTTAATCCAATTTCATTAACTCACAATTCAATTTCATTAACTAATTTATTATCTAATTAGTTCCTCCGCTGGTTAAAATTAGATACTTGCTTTTTAATCCCAAATATCACTTCACTTAATTTTCTTATGTTCAATTTATTTTATAATTCAAGTTTGGATTTATTTAAAAATTAAGATTGCTCATCTTATCGTTTCCATTTGATAATTACAATTTCAAATTATAACTCTTAATGGTTCAAAGAAATGAATTCTCATTTATGACTTACAATTTCTTTTCTATTCATAAGTTTTAACTTACTT
The DNA here is from genome assembly GCA_030737815.1 of Allium fistulosum. Classification (NCBI taxonomy): domain Eukaryota; kingdom Viridiplantae; phylum Streptophyta; class Magnoliopsida; order Asparagales; family Amaryllidaceae; genus Allium; species Allium fistulosum. Next base: position 1,271,092,522 of record CM060901.1, on the reverse strand, counting down.
GCTGAAGACCTGGGACTATTCATTTAAGTCCATTTTCATCTTTACAATCAAATCTCAAATTATTACACTTAAGAACTTAAGAATATGAATTTCTTTACACAATTATAAGCATTTTACACTACCTTTATATCCAATTCAATTTGACTTCAACTTATTTACATTTAATTCAATTTCCAATTCTCAATTCTTATTTAACTTATCCTAAGTTAAATTCAAATATATTTTATTCACCTTCAAGTTCTCTAACTCTTTTATCTACCAACTTATATTACCCATTGAGTTATTTTCATCTCATAATTATAATCCCAGAATTAAACTTCCATTCCCTTCTTATTTAAATCAACTCCATTCTATACTTTATGTTGTTGATTCATTTAAATTTCCACATTTATATTTTAAATAGAATTTCCAGAATCCAATTGCCCGATTTTATTCCAAAAACCATTTTGAATCCATAAATAACTCATACATATCTGGTATATCACCTCAAATCCCAATTTCCAAAACAATCTGCTTTTATCAAACAATTTTCCCTTTGAATTTCAAAACCAACCCAGTTCACAATCATTTCCAATTTAAAACAGTTTGGTAGCAATTTCTCTTTGGAAACTCGAAAATAGACATCGATGATGCTGCAGTCATCACCGAAATTATTTTCCAGCGACCAAAAGAGAATTTAATGCTTTTATCACTTTAAAACATTTCAAACATTTTTAAATCCCAAATCCTACCAGATTTCAATTCAATTTCAAAAATATTCATGAAATAATATCACCATTATTTCCCCAAAACCTTTAAAAATTATTTTTTTAAATCCAAAGGAATTTAAACCTTTCCCAAAACTTCAAATTCAAAATCCATTCAATTTTATATCCAAACATTACTCTGGAATTCTATCACATTTTACTTCAAGTTATAAGTCACATTTACAATTTACATTTACAAATTTCATTTGTTTATGAATTTATCTCATTTGATTATAAATCACATTTGTAATTCACATTTGTATATAAAGTTTATCTCAATTTATAAATTTCATTTATAGTCTATATTTCAAATTCCATTTTGTTATATAAATTTATTCTTCAACTTAGGTTATAAGTTTTCCATTTCTACTCGATAATGAGACTAACTCATTATGGTCATTTTCTAACAACCAAGCATCCAAATATTTAACCATAATAATTTCAAATAATTATTCTTTTATATACAAAATAATTTGGGCAAAATTATTTCATTCACCCTATTTAAAACAATACTGTGTCGAACTGTTCGATTCAAGTGTTTAGAAACCCCTTCAATACAGTTGTCCAGACTGCGCCGACGAAGGTTCATATGCCACTCAATAAACCAACCAACACAATATAAAACCATTTTATATTCACTAACAAATACGCGCTCATATCTATTAATACTCTCAAAATTCCCACCAGAGCCAAGCTTATCGCTAGCCTAAGCTCTGATACCACTGTAACGACCCGAGTTTCCAGACCCCGGAAAATCGAACCATTTTAGTTAAAAAGAAGAGGTAGAAGAAGAAAAATAGAAAACAACATCAGAATCTAACCATCGCAGCGGAATAAAATATAATATATATCAACAGATCTTTACACAATCAAAACTATATCTGTTTATACAATACATCATCAGAATATATCATCAGAGTACATCAACATCCATAACATACAACTGAATACACAGCGGAAAAATAATAGCAAGTACGGGAGTACGTATCGTCATCCAGCTCGTCTCCTGAGCTCCACAACATCATATCCTGTATCCTATAATACTCGGTCTGACCCGAGCATCATATAAAACAATACCCGAGTCAGTCTGGAAAACCAGCGTGAGAAAATCACACTCAAATTGATTATTAAAGTTTCAAAATCTTTTGGAAACAAAAGCATCTCGTAAGACCACGCCACAAATAAACATGCCGGGTTTTTACCTTACGATAGCTAAAACACTTTTTATAAAATCCTCTGATATTATAATAGTGCCTATTCACAAATACTTATTAAAATAGCTGAAATTGTTACATGATTAAATTCCAGCATACTAGCCACAACGTGGGTAATACAAACAAAACTCGTACAAGGCACGTAGGGAGAATGGATTTCCAACGAATGACTAGGCACTGGGGTACCACCTGTCACAGTACGTGGCCTAGATCACAGTACCGAGGAGTACGCCCGCTTCCCTGCAACACAAGGCCGGAATCATCCCTTACTGGATAATTCCAAATAAAATCACCCCACGGTTGGGATCAGCAACCGCAACACTAAGCCGAAATAAAAGGGACATCTAGACAGGGATGACCTTACTCTCAAGTGGGTGCTACCCATGAAGCCTTGCTGCATAACCCCTGATTTTCAGTCATTCCCGGTTGATGAGGCTCGAGGCTAAACGATACCTTTTCAGAACATATCCCTTAGAATGCCCATCGTCCACCTGACGATGTCACGAAAGCATTCGTCCATACAAGTCCGTCCCGGGTTCGAACGGAACCGAAGGCACTATTCCTACTACATCCATTTTGGAAATATCCTCAGGATTAGTAGCGACTAGCCCTTGCGCTTCACTGCTCCATCTTCGACTTCGAACACGTTACACGAAACGTACAAACCGAATCGAAGTGGTATTCGAGTCTCCAAACCTAGAATCCCGGTATACGGAAACTCGATCCCGGTCTCTTCGAAACGATCAGCGCATTTGGCCAATATTGATAGTCGGTTATTTAACTATCAATTAACATCCACAAGCAACCATCACAAAATAAATAATTTTCCACATTATTTATTTGCCCAAATATCTTTTCAAGATATATTTCCAAATTTTCAAAACTCATTTGAAAACAAATTTCAAACAGTTTCCGCTTACGAAATACATTTCCCAAATAATTATTTCCACTGAATCACCAAGCACAAAATACTTTTAATTTTAAAATAATTTAAAAACACTTTATTTAAATATACTTTATAACATTGAAATTTTAAAACTACTTTAATACTTTATCAAAATATATATTTTAAGAATATTTAAAATAAAACCACTTTATAAATATAAGCTAACTTCCTCTTTAAAACATAATACCAAATCACTTTTATATAATTACTACAATAATAGATTTTTGAAAATACTACTTTGGAAATTAACCTTTAGAAAAAAAATCAATTTCCTAAAACATGCCTTTTTACACAAATTAGAACTTTTAACTTATATTTAAAATTGCTTTGAAAAACGTACTTGGCAATCCAAAGAAATACACTTCTCATTCCCATCTTTTACAAATAAATCCACATTTATTTTCAAACCAATTCATATTCTTTTATAAATTCCCACCTTGAATTTATATTCTCAATTATCCACTGATATTTTTATATTACTTTATAAACCCAGTTTATAAATTCCAAAATCTCATTTCTCTTCAAAATTCCAATTCCAAATACTTAAATCAATTTACCATTGATTTCCCAATTCTCTTCACTTTGAAATAAATTTCCTTATTTACTTCATTTATTTCAAAACACATTATCTTTCAGATTTATTTCTTAATTATGAGTTAACACCCTTTTAACTGAAAATATCAATTTTAAATTTTCCAAATTCCTTCTTATCCTTTTATTAAATTTAACCCTTAAACTTTAAAATAATTTCTTTATATTTTTTTCCAATAATGTCACTTTAGTTTAAAATTGATTATTCTCATGTTAATTCAAAATCCCATTTTCCATATTTGTTCGACTTAAGAAATTTCTTTATTTCCTTTACAATTCCTTATTTAATTTATTCGAATTCACTAGAATTATTTAACTTAATTTTTACTCTTTTATTTCTTTCCAAAAATCCAATTCAATTGCTTTTGATAACTCATTCTACTGGGAAATTCAATCCAACCAGATTATTCAATATAAATCATCACAGGATATCAACAATCATATCACAGAATATTTAAACAAAATTAAATATTTTGAGGAATCCAGTTGGATCCCTCCAACCTGTTTCCCTACATCCACAGACGTTAGCACAATACCAATTCCACTTCAAGGTGGAATATCGCGGTATATGAGATTTATATAAAATCATCCGCTATTATGCGGCGCATAGGGTCTCATCCGCTATATAATGAGGGAATATCAACTCCAATATATACATATGCCAATATATATATATTGGTATATACTACTATATACCATATCAATCAAATCAATCAATCCAATCATCCATCAATATTTAAATTTAACCAATTAAATTTAAATTATAATTTAACTGAGTGAGATTAACTCACCTTGGGTTTTGTTTTACAAACCAATCCATTCTCGACTTGTCCCCTTTTGGATTTTGACCTTGAATAACAATTTATGTGATTTCATTAATATTTGAAATATTCGAATAAATCGGATAATTAAATTCTCGTTAAATAGATTAAATTAACTAATTATTTTATCAACCCTAGTAAATTAAATCTTATTATTATTATTTTTCTCTTCATTTCAACTGCACATGAAAAATAATTCATATAGGTTTTTTTTAAAATCAAATCTCCAAATATAACTTCCAACATCTTAAATTTCTTTTTATTTATTAATTTTGAACTAACAATTTATATAGTTTACTGTAAAACTTCTGTTAATTGAAATAATAATCATCATCGAGTTTTACAGCTTAGACTTAAGTAAATATTGAATTTAAACATGCCAAAATCAAATTACCTTAATTTGCCTGGTTTAATACACTGTCTAAGGTTGTATAGCAGCCTCTGCCCTAGGACCGCCTCCACCATATCGACGCGTGAGAGAACTCGCGAAACCCTAGCCTACTTCGAGCATAGACCCATCGACCGTCGAAGTCACGACCTCAAGCGAAAACTCATCACCAGGAATCTCCCATAGTGCTCGAACCCGAGCTCGATTCTTGGTCGCGATGCCAACGTTTTGCCACGACCCACCTCACTGCTCGACTTCCTCCCACGAACCATTGCGTGCCTCTGATCAACCCAGCTTTTCTCCTACTGGAAGAAAACCCACGCCCTAGCTTCGAGTTCACGCTGTCGAACGAGTGCCTCACCTCGCGAGTGATCGAATGAATTCGATTCGATCGAGCGAAAAGGGATTTGATTTGAACCAGTAGAAGAAAAAGGAGGTAGCTGGGGAACGAGGCAAATAAATTGAAAACTCGGCCATTTGATGTTTCCTTTTGAACGAGAGGAAAGGTAAAAGAGATGTCGCCATTTTTGTTTCGAACGAGGGAATTGATTTTAAACAGATAAAGGAAGAGGACGTATTTGAAAACGAAGGGCATGGTTTGCACAATTCTGCATCGCGATTTTAGGCGTGAACAACGGGGCATGTTTTAAGGAACGAATAGTAATTGACGTGACCAATAAAAAAAATTTAAATTTAAATCAATTCCGTTTAAATTTCAATGCGTTTATCTATCATGTGCAAACATAACGATTCTGAAAAATACAAAACTTGAAATCCGATAATAATACAATATTACGGATCCAATGGAACTGGTTTCGTCGAATTCCGAGACTGTGCCTCGGAAGGCTATTTTTAAATTCAATTTAAACGATATATTTTTAAAACTGAACAAAACACTTTTAAATTCAAATTTAAAAGTTCTATCACCTTCAGGATTATTAATATGAATTTTTCAAACCTTCAAAATATTTTTAATTAGCTTAGAATACCAGATTTACTATTTTACCCAACTTCAAATAAATTTAATTTAATTATTAAATTACTAAATAAACAGCGATATTTGAAATTTAAGTTTAAAATTAACCTCTGAATATTTAAAATTAATTAAATATTCCAATCTCAAATATACAAAAATTCCGGGTCGTCACAATGTGATATGTGAAAGGTAATCGATACCTCTTTTGGCCTCACTCCCTGGAAAATGACTGAAACAAGGATAGAAGCAGCAAGGCTAAGTGGGTCGCTCCGAATTAGGAGATGTCATCACTCTTCTAGATATATCATTACATGCTATGACGTCGTCTATCTGATTATTGTTGTTGTATGCTCGTGTCCACAGATAAAGGTCGGGAATGACTGGAGTGATGACATATTCGGTACTATCCGGGGATGGGTAGGCCGGTCTTGTGTTGCTTTAGGCGGGCAATATCTACTCCCTAGGTACATCCCTCTAGAGGTGTACTATGTTGGTTCAGAAATGTAGTCCCTTTACCTAGTCATTTGTATGGAAATCCAAAATCCAATATGTGCCTGCCATTTTCTATTGTAGAAAACCTTGTATTACAAGGTGTATGTAGGGATTTAATAATGTAACAATTTCAGCTATTTTAATATTATTTGTATAATAGACACTATTATAATATAAGAGGATTTGATATGAAATTTTTGGTTATCATAAGGTAAAAACCTTGTCGGTATTTTTTTACAACGTGGTCTTACGAGATACCCTTTTGTTTTGATAAAGAAAAGTTTTGATAACTTTATAAATTCAATTGAGGTCTGTTTTCTCACGCTCGTTTACCAGACTGATCCGGGCGTTCTTCCCTTTCAATGCTCGGTTCAGACCGAGTATATTTACAGGTTCAGATTTGGTGCTTTTGGAGCTTCAGCAGGCGAGCTGGCGATCTTCATGTCGTATACACGTATCTGTTTATTTGTCCGCTGCTTTGCATTGTTGTTGTTGTAAATTATCAGCATTTGTGAGGACAGGTTATTATAACTATCCAAGATGACGATTACTTGTTGTGTACTATGATATTGATTTATGTATATTATAGTTTCTCTTTGTAAAGATTATTGATCTATATTATATGTTATTCTATTGCGATGTGAGATTCTGTATTGTTTTGGTTCTGCTTCTCTCTTCTTCTTCTCTTCTCTTCTTCTTTCTTCTCTCTTTCTTCTCACCCTTTTATTTCTTTCTCATGATCATCTGCAATCGATGCGCTCTGGGTCGTACACGCGTGGTTTGGTGTCGGGTTCAAAGGGTGTTGAGTGTGGGTCGTCATAGTTAGAGATGTTATGGGGTTTTCATCTCCTATCCAGTGTATAACGTGAGTACAATAACTCAAGAGATGTTACAGGATTTTTCCATCTCTTAAGGATCCGTCAAACTATCTATATGTAGTAGTATACGCTATATATGTAGTGTCTATAAGTAAAGTATAATATTGAAAATAGCATTAGGGCGTACCCATATCCCCCTTAACGCGTTTTTATAGGCATCATAGTCTATACAGCACTGTAAACTCCACCGTAAACTAGTGGGCTATCAGGGAGCACTCCATAGGTACAACACAAACCAAGATCGTAGTGGACTCGATAAGGCATATGACAAGGCACGCGAGGTAATGCCAGGGTAGGATTCTACCGTTTTGCGGAACCAAGCTGGTGGTAACGCATAGCCGCAGCTACCGCCTACCTCGAAAAACACTCCCATAATCAAATCGAAGGTGGCCACCAATCAATCACAAAGTAATAGATATGGTATCGAAGAAATGTGTCTGATAGGAGAGGCGATCTCATTTGGCCTCGTTATGGCTCCTTTTTTAGTCATATCAACCTGACCTGAAGGTCAGGGCTACGTTCTTACCTCATACCAGTAGTGTTCACCAAATCATCCTACTTCGTTCTGGATTCTCCACCACGTGCACAGTTTTTAAAGTGGTTTCGGAATTGGCAAAGATTATGACAATATCCGACCCCGGTCTCTTTAACAACCAAACGCTTATTTCACACCGTGGTGATTTTATATAACATTTTTAATAATAAATCTAGAAAATAGTTTATAACTTCATATTAAGATATCCATATACTTATCCAAAGGTATAAATATGTTCATAAATACCGAGGAAGATTTCTTTCAATAAATTTCGAAAATAATTTATAAATCTCTCTTAAACCGTTTATAAACTATTTATATGCTTTAGAACCATTTATAAGGCTATTTATAAATTCCAAAACAGTTTACAACTCTTCCCCTTTTCATAAACCTCTACGCAAATTCCTTTAAAACGCTTCCAAATCCCTTTATACAAGTTCTTTTATAAAACCCTTTATAAAATCATTTAAAACCCTTATAAACTCCTTTATAAAACCATTATAAAAATCCTTTATAAAACTCTTTTACAAAATCCCTTACAAAACTTTTATAAATTCCTTATAAAACCTTTTACAAAATTCTAAAATCTTTTACAAAAAAATCATTTATCTATTAAAGTTATTATAAAAGTCTATATTTCTTATCTTAAATTAAATTTTAAATAAATCTTTACAACTATATTAAATTTTTGATTAAATTAAAATTTTAAAGTGTTTTTATTATATTACATTATTTAAATTATATATTTTAAACTAAATAAATTATAAGTTAAAATCTTAAAATTTAAAATTTTAAAACTTATATTAAATAAAATATAAATTTTAAATAAAATCTTTAAGTTAAATTTTAAATCAAATTTATTAAATCAAAACATACTTTACAATTTTAGAAAATAATTTAAAATCGGCCAACGGTGTCCGTATATAATTTTCTATCTTATGGCCAAGTGATCAGTTAATTTTAATTTTAATTTTAATTTCAAGGATGGATATATATCATTTCAATCTAAATCAGGTGTCATACGTATATATCATTTCAACCTATTTCTTAATTTAATTTCAGATTTATTTGATGCCCGTAACATCTAGGGCGAATAACATGAATAAATCAGCATAAATCATCTAAGGTGAGTAATAGGAATAAATCAACATAAACAAACATCCAAACATCTAACATATCAATCATTAGGCATCCATCACAATCAACATCCAAAACAGTCACATATCATAATAGATTACTAGTTATAAATTCTCGGGTGTTTAACTAACAAATTAAATTCTAGTTTCAATTTCAATTTAAATTTAACTGTCAAATTAAATTGCACTATCGATGCAATTCGATATAAATGTCAATTTTAAACCATTAAACAACAGTCAACAAATTTAAATCACTTCATGATTTCAATTTAACGAACATCAAAATATTTTAGGATTTATGAGTGGTTTGAACACTCACCTTTGATTTTTAGTCGAATTAAAATCCAAAAAATACCCAAATTTGAACAGTCTTAGAATTCAACCAAACCAGTTCCATGTTGTCCGGAATTTGGATACGATTGCAATGGAAGAAACCGTGCCAAAATCCAAGCTCGTATGCAAATGTTATTAATGTTAGAATGTAACGACATGGATTTTTGACACCTGTTATTTGAATAATCAACCGATTTTAAATAATGAAATATTATTTTCATCAGTCAAATAATGAATTCTGATTTATGGAAATATATATATATATATATATTTTGGAGGCTACGATTTAAAAGTTTAAATTATAATTTCTGAAAAATATTAAAATAAAAATACCACCTTTCTATTATAGGATATAATATATATACATATATGTGTGTGTATATACATAACTTTTGATAAAAAATATAATGAAATATATAAAAAAAATTATAATAGATAAATATGATATATATATAAATATAAATAAAATATAATGATATTTATAAATATATAAAATATCAAAAGTTATGTATATACACACACATATATATATATGTGTGTGTGTGTGTGTATTATCCTATAATAGAAAGGTGGAATTTTTATTTAAATATTTTTCAGAAATTATAATTTAAACTTTTAAATCATAGCCTCCAGAATATATATATATATATATATATATATATATTGATATTTCCATAAATCAGAATTCCTTATTTAACTGATGAAAATAATATTTCAATATTTAAAATCGGTTGATTATTCCAATAACAGGTGTTAAAAATCCGGGTCGTTACATAGAAGGTTGAAAATTTAAATTTTAAATCAAATAAAATAGAGGAGCAAATACGTAATTACGTACCTTCCTCTCAAACCCTAGCTACAGCAGACCAGCACGAACCCACCCTCAAACGTTCAGCCGCCATGACCATCATCCTCCACGCGCCACCATAGGCCGCTTCACCCTGATTGGCCACCACCCTTGAACTCGCCCTGGCCTGCTGCCCCCACGCCATAGTCGCCATAGCCTCCGACGCCGCCTAGAGACCACACCGCTATGACCAAATGCGCCACGTTCTCACGTAGATTCTGGCGAACCTGGGCACTTCTAGACCAAACCAACCGTATGGATCGCCTCTACTCGTCGCCCTCTAAGCTGCAGCACTTCCTAATCGTCAATTGGTCGACCACCGTCGATCGCGAAACCCTAATATGGACGGCCGAGAATAAACTGCTGATTTCTGGATAAACCGAAGCACTTGCAAAAACGAAATGCAGATGCAGATTATGTCGTCGAGAGCTTCGCAATGATATATAATTCGATATGTTTTGAGGAGTTTAAATTTTTCGATTTGATTTAGGATTGAAGTTAGGGTTTTGAAATTTCTAGCATTGAGAAGGAGGAACGGATGAGAAATAGAATTGTATGTGCAGGGATTTCAGGAAAAATCTATTTATATGGACAGAGATGGACAAGAACGGATGGAACAGACCGAATGGGTCAAAGCACTAACAAAGACCCGAAAAGCCTGTTTCGTTTCCGAAACGAAAGTAGGTCATCCCATATATCAAAATATAGGTTTTTGATATTTTTAAATTCAATGGAACTACTTTCAAACCCTAATTCCATTGTATGTAGAAGTTAGATTTTAAAATCAAATTATATTCATTCAAATTCCGTTAATTTATTTCTACGCGTTTCGAGCCCCCACGATCAGACGGTAAGTTTGATCGTTAACAAACTTGAAATCCTATAATAATTCACTGTTACATATCTGATGAAACTGGTTTAGTCAAAATCCAAGACAGTGCCTAAAAAGGGTAATTTTACACGTTAATTAATTAAATAAATTAATATTAAATTGATATAATCACTTTTAAATTCTAGGTTAAAAGTTAACAATTTTCATCATTTCTGATTACACAGAAATTAATAATCTTTTAAAAAAAATTCCACGTTAATTTCAAAATATAAATATTACAATAATTTCAGCGTTTAATTACAACTGAAACAAAATCTCAGTTAATTATATTTTAATTCCCAATAAATTCTTTTATTTCGATTTACACTCTTATTATTCAATCATCCAATACCTTATGAATTCATTTAACACAAGTTCCATCTTATTACATTCATTATTCTATAGTTAACATCCTTTACCATATTAACTGCAATGTTTCAATTATATTAATTTTTATTGATTTCCAAATTAATTTCAAACGGGGTAAATAATAAGACGATAATTGAAGCAATTGTTATACATTAATAACCCAATCACATTCCTAAATTTATTGTTCATAAAACAGCTAATAAGTTTATGTACTAATTTATTTATTTCATATTCTATAATAAACCTATTTCATATAATTTTAACATTAAATCCAACGTTTAATTTATTCCTTATTTACAATTATAACCAAATTAACTTTACAATTTTTTCAATTGATTGAAATTACATTAAAATAGTTGTCAACTACATTCAAACAACATTATTAAATCATATTCTAATTATTTTTCTCATTAATAAATCATATATTTTAATTTCTCATAATATTAAACTTCAAAATCTTATTTAATTTAATAGTTTTAACTATCAAAAATACGGGTCGTTACACTCTCCCCCACTCAAAACTTTTCGTCCTCGAAAAGGAACAAGAAAGAATCAAGAGGTTTGATATAATTTTATCCAAAACAATCAATTTATAAACAATTAACTTACATGTTTAAGTTTAATTTTTTTTGAAAATAACTCAACTTTTACAAAAAATTCTAAGTCCTAAATTTACGAAAAATTTCGACAGAGTCTCCTTTGCACGGTTAGGTCCGAAAAAATAACAATATCAATAATTACAATATATCATATTCAATAATAAAACATTCCAAACAATGGGGAAATATTGTTACAAAAACCATAATCCAAAAACGTACCTATTTGTCGGGCAAACAAACTTTATTTATGAAACCAAAAGCAGTAGCTATTGCTTCCATAAACCTGTGTTTTACTTATATAATCCAAAAGAGTTAAAATTATGTAAAAAAATAATATTTTAGTTGTTTCAATTAATAGCACAAGCAAAACAACATATGTAATAACCATATGCAACAAAAGGAGTACAACCATTATATGCAACAAAAGAATCCATCAACCATTTATAGCAACCAAAACTAATGGTTTGTCCAGGTTCAAAAACTTTTCATCATACAAGAGTGATGAATAAGCTATTAAGTGTTCCTCACGCTCAACAACCCTCGGGTAATTTCTCAATAGATTATTCATACAACCTTAAACAATTTAACGTATCATTCCCTAAACATCCCATAAGCCAAATACATAGAATTTTAAATATTATTTAAGTTTATTTGATTGGTTTCCTTTCAAATTATTGACCTTTTGTTTATTTTAAATTCTCATTTATTCATACAAGGTTATCTTCTATTTCATTCATTTACTTATATAATTTATTTCCCACTCAATATTTGGAATCATCAAAGAATCCATTTTTAAAGTATTACATACATTTCACTGTAGTTAATTCACATTTATTATTTACTTATATACTTGATTAATAGTCATTAGTGAATCATTATTCAAGTTCACTTAAATTCAGTTCATATTTATTCCTATATATATAGTATCATTTAATATAATCTATTCATGAACCATTTGTAAATTATTCCAAAATATTTTCTTATGTTTATTAACATTTTATAAGATTCATTTCCTTTCACAACATTATTCTAGTTTATAATTATCTTAGAAAGCTACAACTTAACTTGCAACATTCTTTGCACTTACTTTTTATTTTGCAATCCAGTTACAAGACATGGCCCTATAATTTGTTTACTTTCTTAATTTCACATTCATTTCCTTAAATAGTATTTCACTTTTACCATTCAATTTAATTATCAAGCATTTCAAAATTATTAACTAAAGTTTATAACATTCCTTGTACATATTAATTCTTTATTTATAAAAATATGTTCATTTTGAAGCACTTTTGTTATTATGCTTTTATTTGTATAATATTCTATTACATATTCATATTAACATTTCAACTTTAAACATTTCTCGTAAGTTTTATATATGTTTTTAGAATGTAATTGAGTGTTATACAAATTATCTTATTCATTTTAGTTAACAAAAATGTTCAATAGTTTACACCTTCTTAATTTTCATTTTCCTTTAATTTACAAGTGACAAATCTCCAATTTCTTTACAGTTTCATTAAACACTTAGCTTCTAATTTCTTATTTCTCATTTTAGAAGTTTTTAACTATTCAAATAATAAGGATTTCATTTCATTACAATAATTGAAATCCCTAATTTATAGAAACTTAAGAACTAAATACCGGGTTTGTAACGACCCGTATTTTACGGATCGAAACATCGTAAAACAGTTGACAATTGGTTGCATTGTTGATAAGTCGTTCAGAATTTTTCTAAGTCCTAAGTCGGTTTGGACGAGTTAAGAGATAAGTCTGGGTCGAGATGCCAACTTAAGGAATTAACCGAGTTAAGGAAGTGTGGTTGACCGACTTAAGGTAGTGACCGACCTAAGTGATAAGTCGTGACCGACTTAAGAGGTTTAGGCGACCTAAGGAAGAGTAGTAGGCGACCTATGTATTCTGGGGTTAAGTCGTGGGGTAGAGTTAGGTCGGCAACGACCTAAGGAAACTGTTGTGAGCGACCTAAGTGTGGGTATTGGATGGTTAAGTCGTCTAGACGACTTAGTAGTTAGGTCGTATCCCAGTTTGTTCGCGACTTATGTTAGGTCGCGTAGATGTTTAAGGGATTAGGTCGTAACTCGTTGGGTTGAGTTAAGTGATAGGTCGTTAAGGCATGTCATGGTTAAGCCGTAGACAGATGAGTTAGCTAAGTCGTAGGTCGGCTACCATGATGAGTCGTACCCTCTGTTAAGTCGTATCTTGGTTGGGTCGTAACTTTGCTAGGTCAGCAAAGCTGCTAAGTCGTTAGGTCGTATAGGCGCGTGTGTTATGTTGTGACCGACTTAGGAGTTTGGCTGCTATATCGTTAAGTCGTAGGTCGTAGCCTATGTGTTAAGTCGCGAGCGACCTAGGAGTTAGGATGGTAAGTCTTGAGACCTGGTTCGTTAAGTCGCGCGCATTGTTTAGGTCGAAGAGCTGTTAGGTCGTATGGGTTTTAGGTCGGTAAGGTCTTAGGTCGTAGGTCGGAGACGACCTAATTCCGAGTTACGACTTAGGGGATTTCGCCTATAAATAGAAGGGGGTTGGCTTCATTTTTGGGATCCGGATTTTGAAGCGACGAAGTGCTGCCATTTTGAGAGCTCGACTTCTACACTTCTTCACTTCTTTTCTCCACTCTAATCTAGTGCTTCCATCCATCCAAGTTGAAGATCAAATTGAAGATTCAAGAGCATAGATTGAAGGTTTTCATCTTTTCAAGAGAGGTTTCTTCGTTTGAAGCGGATTCGTGATAGATCAAGCTTGATCCCTCGCTGTCCAGATCTGAAGCGTGTTGATTTGGGTTTGTTTAGGTGATTTGGTGAGTGGTGATTATCTCTCACACGGATCCAAAGGAGTAGATCGGATTGTTGGCTTGATTTGGTGTTAAAATAGTGATTTCTATGCATTTTTTTTGTAAACCTAAGTGTAGATCCATGTAGATCCATTGTTCATGATGATTTGACAACCATTTTTGTATATGATTAACCTATGCAAGTTCATTCATCAAGTTGTAGAGATAATTCTCATGTTTTCATGCTTGTTAGACTTTCAACTCCTTAATTACGAAATTTCCATTATTGTTATAATTGTCCATTTTGCTTATATTTGAATGCTTGGTTACTTGGATTGATGTTTGACATGATTGATTGCTGTGAATTAGATGATTGTTGATTGGTTTTAGACCGAAGATGATTCAAAAGCTAAGGAAAAGGCTCTTGAATTGGGAAAGCTGCTCGTGGCATATGTAGCGGGATGATGAAGCTCTTATGCATAGATTTGATGATGTGATGTTGAGATGAGGCTTTGCGAGGATGTGATGAAGCGAGGCAATCATATGATGAAGACTTGGTCTAATCCAGACGGGATCATTCCAAGCATGTTGATAACTCGGTGATATGATTCGAGTTGAGGATAATGAATGGATATGAGAATAGTCATCGAGGAGGATGACTAGGAGGCTTGGATAGCATCGTTGTTGAAGGTTCTAGCATGCTCTAAGCAAGAGTACGTTTGGGCAGATTCGATAGTCCCAACGGCTAACTGTTGATGGTCGAGTACTCTGGGCAGATTCGATAGTCCTAGGCACGGGCTGCGACGACGTGCGGGAGTTATGTCTAGAACTGGGGTTTCCATTAGCCCTTGACGGACGGCTGAAAGAATGTGCCGGTCATTCAATTAACGGTGATATCGAAGCAATGATAACAGTGATAGCCGGAGTCATGGATGTTTGGTTGTATCGTCATTCGGACTCAAGAGCGGTATTTTCTGGGTGCTTATCTGATTTAGGCCTTGGTACTTGGAAAACATCGCCCTTGACTCGAGTGATAGTAGCTTTACTTTAAATTGTATGCTCTGTTATGTTTGCTTCTGCTTAGTGTGTGTCTGGGGGCTATCACTGTAGAAAGAGGTGGAGTGGGAGGGTTGTATTCCTATTCCTTTTCCTTTATGCTCTTTTGGTATGTTGTTAGTTAATTTACTGCTCACTAAGACTGTTGTCTGACTCAAGGCTTTATGTTTTTAATTCTTATTGCCTCGGGCTGTTCGTCCATTTTTGGGATGGGCAGACTAGGTAGCAGGTGACAGGTGTTGTTCTCTTCTCACGATGCTGATATCGAAGACGAGCTAGAGGGTTGCATATTATCTTCTTATTATATGTACTGGATATTCCGCTGTTTGTATTCTCTGAGTGATATGTAGTGAGGCTTGTTGTATTGACTATTTGGATGCTTGTATTCAACTATTATGGAGTTTTATATGATGTCATTTTGATCTGTAAAGCTTCACTATACATATGTTCTATTGTATTTTGTCCATGCGCTGTGAGTAATACGATAGATTCTGTTGTTTTAATTTTACCTTGACAATCGTCCATGGTCGCCTGGCACCCTTTACAGCGCACTTTCTCTAGATTCGGTGCAGGGGTCATGGGCGGTCGTCACATTTGGTATCAGAGCATTGGTTAATCGATTTTACCCAACGCTCGCTGACGTAACTACGTATGAGAGACGTAATTGTATTTTGATGGATGATTACTATATATAATATAGTAGCTTAGTAGAGTTTGAGTCCTTTATGCAGTTGTTTCTCTAGATGTTCTAATCATTCCTTTTTATAGATATTGAGAATGAGTCGAAGAGGGAGACCAGCTGCTAGGGAAGGCCGTGCTACTAAGGGGACTGCTGATTATGCCGCTATGTTCGAAGCTATGATGACTTCGATCATGAGAAGGATACCAATTCCGGGGGCAGCAGTTGATGTTGGAGTTCAAGTCCAAACTCCGAAACCATTGGATTTTGCTAAGTTGTGCAAGGACTATACTGCTCTTGGAGGGAAGGTTTTCTTGGGAACAGAATCAACTATTGAGGTCCAGAGGTGGATAGATGCTTGTAGAAGGATCTTTGGTGATTTGGGAATTAATGATGCAACTAAGAGGAAGTTGGCATCGAGGCAGCTTCAAGGGAGAGCTTCTGATTGGTGGAACTCTATTACCATCAATACTCCGGAAGAAGAGATTACTTGGGAGCAATTCCAAGTCAGATTTGAAGCTAAGTTCATTTCTACAACTCAGAAGTCTGTTCTGTTCAAGAAGTTTGTGGAGCTCAAGCAAGGAGAAAGATCTGTTCTTGAGTATGTTTCTGAGTTTGAAGCTTTGTCCAAGTATGCTCGGTCATATATTGAATCTGCATATCAGAAAAATGAGACAGTTTGTGACAGGCTTGGACAGTTATCTTGGGAGGCAGTTGGTGGATCATTTGGATGATTCATTTGAGAAGCTTGTGGAGAAAGCTCTCAGGCATGAGAGTCTGTTTCCTAAAGAAGGATCTGTTGTTGCTGTGACCAGGGAAGAGTCTAAACCCCAGCAGGGTGGAAACAAGAAGAGGAAGCAGCAGCAGCAGCAGAAGGGGAAAGATGGCCAGAAGAAGCCGAAAGGCGAAGTGACTTGCTACAATTGTCAGCAGAAGGGCCATTACTCTAAGGATTGTAAGAATCCGAAGGTGCCAATGAAGTGTCACAACTGTGACAAGCCGGGGCATTTCAGGAAGAATTGTCCAGAACCGAGGAGGGACAAACAGATTGTGCAGGCTTATGCTTTGGGAGCTGTTCCGTCGTCTTCGAAAGCTCCTACTGCTGAAGAGAAAGGAAAGAGTGTGGTTGTTCAAGGTACTCTTTTCCTATGTGGTGTTCCAGTTAGAGTTTTGTTTGATACTGGAGCGTCGCATTCGTTTGTTTGTAATGAACTCGTAGGCCGGTTAGGTTTGGAACCGGGTATTGTTGATAGGCCATTGGTTGTGACTAATCCAGTTGGGGGTTCGTCTTGTTTGTGTATGTTATGCCGTGGTCTAGTTGTATCGAGTCATGGTTGCTCTTTTGTTTGTGATTGCTTTGTTCTGAACTTTGCGGGGTTCGGAATTATTTTGGGTATGGACTGGCTTAGGAAGTATGCGGCTAAGGTTGATTGCGAGAGGTTGGAAGTGACAGTCGAGAATGTGGAGGGGCGAAAGGTTGTGATACGATGTAAGCATGAGGAAGGCGTCTTCATGAGCTTCATGTATTCGCTGGTTGTTCCACGGGATGGACTGTCATTAGTGCCAATCGCTAATGGATTCGAGGATGTCTTTGACGAAGTCAAAGGGTTGCCGCCGCATAGAGAGATCGAGTTTCGTATAGATCTAGTTGAAGGAGCCAGACCTGTTGTGATGCCTCTTAGGCGGATGGCGCCTAAGGAACAACATGAGTTGAAGGTGCAAGTTGATGACCTTTTTCAGAAAGGATTCATTCGGCGTAGTGTGTCCGAATGGGGTGCACCAGTTGTATTCGCAACCAAAGCAGATGGATCGCTGAGGTTGTGTGTCGATTATCGTGAGCTGAACAAGGTGACTAAGAAGAACAAGTATCCATTGCCGAGAATAGATGACTTGTTTGATCAGCTTCACGAAGCTAAGGTGTTTTCTCAGATGGATTTGGCAACGGGATTTCACCAGTTGAGAGTGGCTAAGGATAGTGTGCCGAAGACTGTTTTTCGGACACCATCGGGTTTCTTTGAGTGGCTGGTAATGCCGTTTGGATTGACTAACACGCCAGCATATTTTGTGGATCTTATGAATAGAGTGTTCAGAGATCAGTTGAACAAGTTCGTACTTGTGTTCGTGGATGATATTCTGATTTATTCCAGAACGGAAGAAGAGCACAAGACGCACTTGCGTATTGTTTTGGAAATCTTGCGGAAACATCAGCTGAAGGCTAAGTTTTCGAAGTGTCACTTCTGGAAGAGTGAAGTGAGGTTCTTAGGCCATGTGATTTCTGGAAGTGGAATAGCGGTTGATCCCGCTAAGGTGGCAGCAATCCAGGATTGGGTCAGACCTAAGAATGCATCAGCTGTGAGGAGTTTTCTTGGATTAGCAGGACATTATCGACGGTTTATCAAAGACTTCTCCAAGATAGTTGCACCGTTAACAGGATTAACGAAAAAGAACCAAGTGTTCAGTTGGGATGCTAAGTGTGAGCAAGCTTTCGGAATCCTGAAAGAGAGATTGACGAGTGCTCCTGTTTTGACTATTCCAAGTGGGAATGATGAGATGGTGGTCTACACCGATGCATGTGGTACTGGACTTGGAGCAGTGCTGATGCAGAAGGATAAAGTTGTTGCGTATGCCAGTCGACAACTGAAGCCGCATGAAAGGAATTACCCAACTCATGATTTGGAGTTAGCGGCGATTGTTTTTGCTCTGAAGATGTGGAGACATTATCTATTGGGAGTTCGATTCGAGTTGTTTACAGATCATAAGTCGTTGAAGTATCTTTTCTCCCAAAAGGATTTGAATCTTCGGCAGCAACATTGGCTAGAGTTTTTGGCATCATATGATTTTGGTATAGCTTATACTTCGGGAAAAGGTAACGCAGTGGCAGATGCGTTAAGTCGAAGACATGCAGGATTGGGAGCCATGTTTTCAGAATGGAAGAGTCTCGAGTATTTAGCTGGATTTGACTTCAGGCCTAGATGTGAATTGGAACCTGAGATGTTGGCAAACTTATCGATAAGACCTTCTCTTGTGGAAAGGATTGGCGAGATCCAAAAGCGAGACGATAAGCTTGTCAAGATTATCCGTGAATTGGAGTCTGGATTGGATCCAGAAAAGGATAAAGGATTCGAGGTCGATCGAGAGGGTTGGCTTCGGAAGCAAGGACAACTAGTTATTCCCGATATAGATGAATTGAGGAGTGAAGTTCTGAAGGAAAGTCATCACTCGAAGCTGACAATTCATCCAGGTGGAAATAAGATGTATCGGGATATGAAGAGAACCTACTACTGGGAAGGCATGAAGAAGGATGTTGGAAATTTTATTTCCAAGTGTATGAACTGCCAGTTGGTTAAAGCTGAACATAAGAAGCCAAGTGGATTACTACAGCCATTAGAAGTTCCTACATGGAAGTGGGAGCAGGTATCGATGGATTTTATTGATGGATTGCCTAGAACCAGAACGGGAAATGAAGGGATTTGGGTTATCGTTGATCGTTTGACCAAGAGTGCGAGGTTCATTCCTGTTCGATTGACTAGGACTGCATCAAAGTTGGCTGAGTTGTATGTTAAGTGGATAGTTCGATTCCATGGTATTCCGAAGAGTATAGTGAGCGATCGAGACCCATTGTTCACTAGTGGATTTTGGAAGAGCTTCTAGGAAGTTTCGCGAACCGAGTTGTGTTTGAGTACAGCTTATCACCCTCAAACGGATGTCAGACCGAGAGAGTCAACCGAGTTTTGGAAGATCTTCTTAGAGCATGTGTTTTGGACTTCGGAGGATCATGGGAAGATCACCTTCATTTGGTGGAGTTTTCATACAACAACAGTTACCAGTCAAGCATTGGTATGGCACCGTATGAGGCATTGTATGGAAGACCGTGTAACTCTCCGACGTGTTGGATAGAAACTGGACAAAAGTTGATACTAGGGCCAGAGATGATTCGACAGACTTCGGATTGTATAGAGATCATTCGGCAACGAATGAAGGCAGCCTAAGACCGTCAGAAGAGTTATGCCGATAAATGTCGTAAGGATTTGGAATTCGACGTTGGTGATATGGTTTTTGTGAAGATTTCTCCACTGAAGAATGTTATTCGATTCGGGAAGAAAGGAAAATTGACTCCGAGATTTGTTGGACCATTCCCGATCATCGAGCGAATTGGAAAGCTCGCCTATAGATTGGAGTTACCAGAGAAGATGTCGGGTGTGCACAATGTTTTTCACGTATCATATCTACGGAAGTATGTGCACGACTCGAATACCGTGGTTTCTGCTGATAGCTGTGAAGATTTCGAAGTTGATCCAGTCGATAGAAGAACTCGTAAGCCGCTTCGTGTTGTTGAAACTGACACGAAACAGCTTAGGAGGAAGATAGTTAAGTTGCTTAAGATACAATGGAGTGATGATGATAACGACTGTACATGGGAGGTGGAAGAGAGGACGAAGGCAGCTCATCCTGAACTCTTCAAGGTATGGCCCTAAGGTGTCGTGTCATCTCACGATATTGTAACTTGTTCTAGTGTTAGAATTCTGTACGCTAAGCTAGAATTGGATGCATGGTTTGTTGATTGTTATGGTTGGTAGGCGTACAGAATAATCTTTGATTGCTTTGCTGTTTGGAATTTCGGGGGCGAAATTCCTAAGGGGGAGAGAATGTAACGACCCGTATTTTACGGATCGAAACATCGTAAAACAGTTGACAATTGGTTGCATTGTTGATAAGTCGTTCAGAATTTTTCTAAGTCCTAAGTCGGTTTGGACGAGTTAAGAGATAAGTCTGGGTTGAGATGCCGACTTAAGGAATTAACCGAGTTAAGGAAGTGTGGTTGACCGACTTAAGGTAGTGACCGACCTAAGTGATAAGTCGTGACCGACTTAAGAGGTTTAGGCGACCTAAGGAAGAGTAGTAGGCGACCTATGTATTCTGGGGTTAAGTCGTGGGGTAGAGTTAGGTCGGCAACGACCTAAGGAAACTGTTGTGAACGACCTAAGTGTGGGTATTGGATGGTTAAGTCGTCTAGACGACTTAGTAGTTAGGTCGTATCCCAGTTTGTTCGCGACTTATGTTAGGTCGCGTAGATGTTTAAGGGATTAGGTCGTAACTCGTTGGGTTGAGTTAAGTGATAGGTCGTTAAGGCGTGTCATGGTTAAGCCGTAGACAGATGAGCTAGCTAAGTCGTAGGTCGGCTACCATGATGAGTCGTACCCTCTGTTAAGTCGTATCTTGGTTGGGTCGTAACTTTGCTAGGTCGGCAAAGCTGCTAAGTCGTTAGGTCGTATAGGCGCGTGTGTTATGTTGTGACCGACTTAGGAGTTTGGCTGCTATATCGTTAAGTCGTAGGTCATAGCCTATGTGTTAAGTCGCGAGCGACCTAGGAGTTAGGATGGTAAGTCATGAGACCTGGTTCGTTAAGTCGCGCGCATTGTTTAGGTCGAAGAGCTGTTAGGTCGTATGGGTTTTAGGTCGGCAAGGTCTTAGGTCGTAGGTCGGAGATGACCTAATTCCGAGTTACGACTTAGGGGATTTCGCCTATAAATAAAAGGGGGTTGGCTTCATTTTTGGGATCCGGATTTTGAAGCGACGAAGTGCTGCCATTTTGAGAGCTCGACTTCTACACTTCTTCACTTCTTTTCTCCACTCTAATCTAGTGCTTCCATCCATCCAAGTTGAAGATCAAATTGAAGATTCAAGAGCATAGATTGAAGGTCTTCATCTTTTCAAGAGAGATTTCTTCGTTTGAAGCGGATTCGTGATAGATCAAGCTTGATCCCTCGCTGTCCAGATCTGAAGCGTGTTGATTTGGGTTTGTTTAGGTGATTTGGTGAGTGGTGATTATCTCTCACACGGATCCAAAGGAGTAGATCGGATTGTTGGCTTGATTTGGTGTTAAAATAGTGATTTCTATGCATTTTTTTTTGTAAACCTAAGTGTAGATCCATGTAGATCCATTGTTCATGATGATTTGACAACCATTTTTGTATATGATTAACCTATGCAAGTTCATTCATCAAGTTGTAGAGATAATTCTCATGTTTTCATGCTTGTTAGACTTTCAACTCCTTAATTACGAAATTGCCATTATTGTTATAATTGTCCATTTTGCTTATATTTGAATGCTTGGTTACTTGGATTGATGTTTGACATGATTGATTGCTGTGAATTAGATGATTGTTGATTGGTTTTAGACCGAAGATGATTCAAAAGCTAAGGGAAAGGCTCTTGAATTGGGAAAGCTGCTCGTGGCATATGTAGCGGGATGATGAAGCTCTTATGCATAGATTTGATGATGTGATGTTGAAGTGAGGCTTTGCGAGGATGTGATGAAGCGAGGCAATCATATGATGAAGACTTGGTCTAATCCAGACGGGATCATTCCAAGCATGTTGATAACTCGGTGATATGATTCGAGTTGAGGATAATGAATGGATATGAGAATAGTCATCGAGGAGGATGACTAGGAGGCTTGAATAGCATCGTTGTTGAAGGTTCTAGCATGCTCTAAGCAAGAGTACGTTTGGGCAGATTCGATAGTCCCAACGGCCAACTGTTGATGGTCGAGTACTCTGGGCAGATTCGATAGTCCTAGGCACGGGCTGCGACGACGTGCGGGAGTTTTGTCTAGAACCGGGGTTTCCATTAGCCCTTGACGGACGGCTGAAAGAATGTGCCGGTCATTCAATTAACGGTGATATCGAAGCAATGATAACAGTGATTGCCGGAGTCATGGATGTTTGGTTGTATCGTCATTCGGACTCAAGAGCGGTATTTTCTGGGTGCTTATATGATTTAGGCCTTGGTACTTGGAAAACATCGCCCTTGACTCGAGTGATAGTAGATTTACTTTAAATTGTATGCTCTCCTATGTTTGCTTCTGCTTAGTGTGTGTCTGGGGGCTATCACTGTAGAAAGAGGTGGAGTGGGAGGGTTGTATTCCTATTCCTTTTCCTTTATGCTCTTTTGGTATGTTGTTAGTTAATTTACTGCTCACTAAGACTATTGTCTGACTCAAGGCTTTATGTTTTTAATTCTTATTGCCTCGGGCTGTTCGTCCATTTTTGGGACGGGCAGACTAGGTAGCAGGTGACAGGTGCTGTTCTCTTCTCACGATGTTGATATCAAAGACGAGCTAGAGGGTTGCATATTATCTTCTTATTATATGTACTGGATATTCCGCTGTTTGTATTCTCTGAGTGATATGTAGTGAGGCTTGTTGTATTGACTATTTGGATGCTTGTATTCAACTATTATGGAGTTTTATATGATGTCATTTTGTTCTGTAAAGCTTCACTATACATATGTTCTATTGTATTTTGTCCATGCGCTGTGAGTAATACGATAGATTCTATTGTTTTAATTTTACCTTGACAATCGTCCATGGTCGTCTGGCACCCTTTACAGCGCACTTTCTCTAGATTCGGTGCAGGGGTCATGGGCGGTCGTCACATTTGGTATCAGAGCATTGGTTAATCGATTTTACCCAACGCTCGCTGACGTAACTACGTATGAGAGACGTAATTGTATTTTGATGGATGATTACTATATATAATATAGTAGCTTAGTAGAGTTTGAGTCCTTTATGCAGTTGTTTCTCTAGATGTTCTAATCATTCCTTTTTATAGATATTGAGAATGAGTCGAAGAGGGAGACCAGCTGCTAGGGAAGGCCGTGCTACTAAGGGGACTGCTGATTATGCCGCTATGTTCGAAGCTATGATGACTTCGATCATGAGAAGGATACCAATTCCGGGGGCAGCAGTTGATGTTGGAGTTCAAGTCCAAACTCCGAAACCATTGGATTTTGCTAAGTTGTGCAAGGACTATACTGCTCTTGGAGGGAAGGTTTTCTTGGGAACAGAATCAACTATTGAGGTCCAGAGGTGGATAGATGCTTGTAGAAGGATCTTTGGTGATTTGGGAATTGATGATGCAACTAAGAGGAAGTTGGCATCGAGGCAGCTTCAAGGAAGAGCTTCTGATTGGTGGAACTCTATTACCATCAATACTCCGGAAGAAGAGATTACTTGGGAGCAATTCCAAGTCAGATTTGAAGCTAAGTTCATTTCTACAGCTCAGAAGTCTGTTCTGTTCAAGAAGTTTGTGGAGCTCAAGCAAGGAGAAAGATCTGTTCTTGAGTATGTTTCTGAGTTTGAAGCTTTGTCCAAGTATGCTCGGTCATATATTGAATCTGCATATCAGAAAAATGAGACAGTTTGTGACAGGCTTGGACAGTTATCTTGGGAGGCAGTTGGTGGATCATTTGGATGATTCATTTGAGAAGCTTGTGGAGAAAGCTCTCAGGCATGAGAGTCTGTTTCCTAAAGAAGGATCTGTTGTTGCTGTGACCAGGGAAGAGTCTAAACCCCAGCAGGGTGGAAACAAGAAGAGGAAGCAGCAGCAGCAGCAGAAGGGGAAGGATGGCCAGAAGAAGCCGAAAGGCGAAGTGACTTGCTACAATTGTCAGCAGAAGGGCCATTACTCTAAGGATTGTAAGAATCCGAAGGTGCCAATGAAGTGTCACAACTGTGACAAGCCGGGGCATTTCAGGAAGAATTGTCCAGAACCGAGGAGGGACAAACAGATTGTGCAGGCTTATGCTTTGGGAGCTGTTCCGTCGTCTTCGAAAGCTCCTACTGCTGAAGAGAAAGGAAAGAGTGTGGTTGTTCAAGGTACTCTTTTCCTATGTGGTGTTCCAGTTAGAGTTTTGTTTGATACTGGAGCGTCGCATTCGTTTGTTTGTAATGAACTCGTAGGCCGGTTAGGTTTGGAACCGGGTATTGTTGATAGGCCATTGGTTGTGACTAATCCAGTTGGGGGTTCGTCTTGTTTGTGTATGTTATGCCGTGGTCTAGTTGTATCGAGTCATGGTTGCTCTTTTGTTTGTGATTGCTTTGTTCTGAACTTTGCGGGGTTCGGAATTATTTTGGGTATGGACTGGCTTAGGAAGTATGCGGCTAAGGTTGATTGCGAGAGGTTGGAAGTGACAGTCGAGAATGTGGAGGGGCGAAACGTTGTGATACGATGTAAGCATGAGGAAGGCGTCTTCATGAGCTTCATGTATTCGCTGGTTGTTCCACGGGACGGACTGTCATCAGTGCCAATCGCTAATGGATTCGAGGATGTCTTTGACGAAGTCAAAGGGTTGCCGCCGCATAGAGAGATCGAGTTTCGTATAGATCTAGTTGAAGGAGCCAGACCTGTTGTGATGCCTCTTAGGCGGATGGCGCCTAAGGAACAACATGAGTTGAAGGTGCAAGTTGATGACCTTTTTCAGAAAGGATTCATTCGGCGTAGTGTGTCCGAATGGGGTGCACCAGTTGTATTCGCAACCAAAGCAGATGGATCGCTGAGGTTGTGTGTCGATTATCGTGAGCTGAACAAGGTGACTAAGAAGAACAAGTATCCATTGCCGAGAATAGATGACTTGTTTGATCAGCTTCACGAAGCTAAGGTGTTTTCTCAGATGGATTTGGCAACGGGATTTCACCAGTTGAGAGTGGCTAAGGATAGTGTGCCGAAGACTGCTTTTCGGACACCATCGGGTTTCTTTGAGTGGCTGGTAATGCCGTTTGGATTGACTAACACGCCAGCATATTTTGTGGATCTTATGAATAGAGTGTTCAGAGATCAGTTGAACAAGTTCGTACTTGTGTTCGTGGATGATATTCTGATTTATTCCAGAACGGAAGAAGAGCACAAGACGCACTTGCGTATTGTTTTGGAAATCTTGCGGAAACATCAGCTGAAGGCTAAGTTTTCGAAGTGTCACTTCTGGAAGAGTGAAGTGAGGTTCTTAGGCCATGTGATTTCTGGAAGTGGAATAGCGGTTGATCCCGCTAAGGTGGCAGCAATCCAGGATTGGGTCAGACCTAAGAATGCATCAGCTGTGAGGAGTTTTCTTGGATTAGCAGGACATTATCGACGGTTTATCAAAGACTTCTCCAAGATAGTTGCACCGTTAACAGGATTAACGAAAAAGAACCAAGTGTTCAGTTGGGATGCTAAGTGTGAGCAAGCTTTCGGAATCCTGAAAGAGAGATTGACGAGTGCTCCTGTTTTGACTATTCCAAGTGGGAATGATGAGATGGTGGTCTACACCGATGCATGTGGTACTGGACTTGGAGCAGTGCTGATGCAGAAGGATAAAGTTGTTGCGTATGCCAGTCGACAACTGAAGCCGCATGAAAGGAATTACCCAACTCATGATTTGGAGTTAGCGGCGATTGTTTTTGCTCTGAAGATGTGGAGACATTATCTATTGGGAGTTCGATTCGAGTTGTTTACAGATCATAAGTCGTTGAAGTATCTTTTCTCCCAAAAGGATTTGAATCTTCGGCAGCAACATTGGCTAGAGTTTTTGGCATCATATGATTTTGGTATAGCTTATACTTCGGGAAAAGGTAACGCAGTGGCAGATGCGTTAAGTCGAAGACATGCAGGATTGGGAGCCATGTTTTCAGAATGGAAGAGTCTCGAGTATTTAGCTGGATTTGACTTCAGGCCTAGATGTGAATTGGAACCTGAGATGTTGGCAAACTTATCGATAAGACCTTCTCTTGTGGAAAGGATTGGCGAGATCCAAAAGCGAGACGATAAGCTTGTCAAGATTATCCGTGAATTGGAATCTGGATTGGATCCAGAAAAGGATAAAGGATTCGAGGTCGATCGAGAGGGTTGGCTTCGGAAGCAAGGACGACTAGTTGTTCCCGATATAGATGAATTGAGGAGTGAAGTTCTGAAGGAAAGTCATCACTCGAAGCTGACAATTCATCCAGGTGGAAATAAGATGTATCGGGATATGAAGAGAACCTACTACTGGGAAGGCATGAAGAAGGATGTTGGAAATTTTATTTCCAAGTGTATGAACTGCCAGTTGGTTAAAGCTGAACAGAAGAAGCCAAGTGGATTACTACAGCCATTAGAAGTTCCTACATGGAAGTGGGAGCAGGTATCGATGGATTTTATTGATGGATTGCCTAGAACCAGAACGGGAAATGAAGGGATTTGGGTTATCGTTGATCGTTTGACCAAGAGTGCGAGGTTCATTCCTGTTCGATCGACTAGGACTGCATCAAAGTTGGCTGAGTTGTATGTTAAGTGGATAGTTCGATTCCATGGTATTCCGAAGAGTATAGTGAGCAATCGAGACCCATTGTTCACTAGTGGATTTTGGAAGAGCTTCTAGGAAGTTTCGCGAACCGAGTTGTGTTTGAGTACAGCTTATCACCCTCAAACGGATGGTCAGACCGAGAGAGTCAACCGAGTTTTGGAAGATCTTCTTAGAGCATGTGTTTTGGACTTCGGAGGATCATGGGAAGATCACCTTCATTTGGTGGAGTTTTCATACAACAACAGTTACTAGTCAAGCATTGGTATGGCACCGTATGAGGCATTGTATGGAAGACCGTGTAACTCTCCGACGTGTTGGATAGAAACTGGACAAAAGTTGATACTAGGGCCAGAGATGATTCGACAGACTTCGGATTGTATAGAGATCATTCGGCAACGAATGAAGGCAGCCTAAGACCGTCAGAAGAGTTATGCCGATAAACGTCGTAAGGATTTGGAATTCGACGTTGGTGATATGGTTTTTGTGAAGATTTCTCCACTGAAGAATGTTATTCGATTCGGGAAGAAAGGAAAATTGACTCCGAGATTTGTTGGACCATTCCCGATCATCGAGCGAATTGGAAAGCTCGCCTATAGATTGGAGTTACCAGAGAAGATGTCGGGTGTGCACAATGTTTTTCACGTATCATATCTACGGAAGTATGTGCACGACTCGAATACCGTGGTTTCTGCTGATAGCTGTGAAGATTTCGAAGTTGATCCAGTCGATAGAAGAACTCGTAAGCCGCTTCGTGTTGTTGAAACTGACACGAAACAGCTTAGGAGGAAGATAGTTAAGTTGCTCAAGATATAATGGAGTGATGATGATAACGACTGTACATGGGAGGTGGAAGAGAGGACGAAGGCAGCTCATCCTGAACTCTTCAAGGTATGGCCCTAAGGTGTCATGTCATCTCATGATATTGTAACTTGTTCTAGTGTTAGAATTCTGTACGCTAAGCTAGAATTGGATGCATCGTAAATCCTTAATCAAAAATAGGATTTTTAGTATACAAATTAGAATTTTTAAGTGAGTATTTAAGGTACAATTTGAATATGAAATAAAATTACATTTTGGTCAATTGCAGCAGATTCAATTGATTTTAGTTGTTGAAATTCCGTATGTAGTAAGCTTGAACATGAATTAACCTTAGAAAAATACTAAAAAAAATTTCGAATGCATAGATTTTGGATTTGGATCGAGAGTAGGGTTTAGTTTATATGTTTTTCGATGCTCGACATATCTTCGTTTGCGTCATCATTTCGTGATCGAGTGCCTCGCGAGTTTGGGGAAGGCTTGAACAAGGTCTGGCCGAGATGCGGGCGGAGCTACGTCGCCGCAGGTGATCGGCAATTGGGGGACGAGGCGTTTTGGTGTGAAGTGTTCGTATAGCAGGCTCGAGCAGATGGGTCGATTTTGATTTCGATCGGTTCGTGTTGATCTGGGGTTGTTTTCTGATTATCGAGTGGATTTGTGGGTTGTTGGTGGTGGCGCGAGTAGCCGGAGGGTCGCCGAACCACCGTGCACGTGCACGGTGGTGATGATGAGTCAGTGGAAAGAAAATGGGGTTATACGTGAAATTCTCGAAGCAGTCGAGTGGAACCTCGGGGATTTTTGAGAGTTGCTGGAGTTTTTCGTTGCATGGGTTCGAGTCAATTTAAAACGAAGCTATCGGGTTTTTAAAACTTAAGAAAAAAAAAAGAGAGAAGAAGGAACAGGCGCGGGGAGGAGAAAGGAAGGTCTCGGGGAAGAAACGAGAGGGACCGGGTTTGGCTCGAGTCAAGTACCCTGTTTACTCGGGTGAGTATATAAATGGGTTAACCCCAAATTTTTATAAAGACTAAACTATGAAATTGAATCATGTTGTATAATTTTAAGAAAATTTTTGTTTTAAGATATTTACAAAGAAAGTATACATAAATATCAATGCTTTATAAAACCTTAATTAGTATCTAAATTAAGTAATTTAATTTAAGATAAGTATAAAGTTAATTAACACTTAAGTTTGTAGTTAATAGAAAATTCGTTTAAAATAAATCATTCGATAAAATGAAATTTATTAGTTTAACTGAAAATCTTAGTTAAATTAAGATTTTAAAATGGCAGATTTAATTATTCGGTTTATTTCGAATATTAACCGATTGTATAAAATTGTCTATACAAGGTTTATAAATCAAGAAAACAAACTGGAATGGAAATTGGATTGCAAATAAAAGCAAAGGTGAGATCTTCTCACTCAGAATTAAATTTGAATTGCAGTTATTGATTGTTATTTGGATGTGCTATTAGATATAGTAGGATATATCTATATATATATATATAGCAATATATACATATTGGCATATGTATATATTGGATTGATGATTTCCCGCCTCGTATAGCGGATGAGACCCTATTGCGCCGTTAGTAAGCGGATTATTTTTATAAAAACCCATATACCGCGATATTCCACCTCGAAGTGGAATGGGTATTGTGCTAACGTCTTTGGATGCAGGGAAACAGGTTGGAGGGATCCAACTGGATTCCTCACCAGTATTTATTTATTTACAGATATATTGATATAGATCTGTTATCATATTGATATATGATATTGACTGTTGTGATGGACTAATTGATGCGTTGCATCATTGGATTCAAAATTTTGAAGTTTAAAAATAACGATCTTTAACTTTAAAAGAGATTTTAAAAGTGATTATTTGAAAGTATACGTTTTATTTGAATTTTTGAATTGATTTACTTTAAATAAATAAATGTTATACATTTAAAGTTATGGAAATTATAATGTTTGTAAAATATAACCGAAAGATAAAATTTCTTTTGAAATAAATGGTTAAGTCATAAATAAAAAGATTTGAATTGAGATTTTTGAATTATTAAAAACGATGTATATAAAAGATGTATAAAATTTGATTTTTATAAATATAAAATATTGGGATTATAAAACGAGTTTTAATAAGTGTTAAAATGAAGAATAAAGGAATGGTATAAGTGAACGAAATTTTATATTTATAAATTATGAAGTTACAAAATAAATAGATTTTTGTAAAACAAAAGACTTATAAGTGATTTACTTATAAATCGGGTTTCGACATTTTAATTAAGAGTTGTGAATAAGTATGAATGGTTTATAGACGAGATTTATAAAATATATATTTTATAAATCCAAACAATGGAATTATAAACATAGTTCGGTTGTTGTTAAAAATAAGATTTTAAATGAAATCTTATAAGGAATAAGATTTAAAATTTGTGAAGCCTTAAAGGAACGAATGTTATAAATACATGAAGCATAAGTACTTAACCTCTAATATGGACTTTTGGTATATAAAGTTGAGTTATAAAATGAATTGAATTACAAAGAAAATTTATAAGTCGAAGTTGTTATTAAAATAGAAATAGAATTTATAAACGTGTTTATAAATTCAAAATCAGTTGAATTGGAGAAATTAAACATAGAAGATTTTTAAAGAAGATATATTCGCGATTTTGGATAGCGAATTTTTTACTGAGATAAAAATGTGTAGAAATGATTGAAATTGGGTTAAGTGAAGTATATTCACGATTTTGGACAGTGAATATATTGTTAAGAAAAATGGATATGGTTTTGGAAAAGTAATATTTGAAATGAAGTTAATTGTTTTAAAAGATGTTTTAAAACGTGTGAACTATCGAAATCATAGATTTCAACATTTATTGTTGAAATAGACGTTTTCGAGAGATATAAGGAAATGGTGGACTATAACACTGTTGTTATAGTAAATGATTTCCAAAGGGAAATGTTTTATATAGTATTGGGATTTATATATCTATTTTAATTTCGAATCCCTATACTAGTGATTTTGAGTCGTCGTAACGATGTTTTACGCAACATTCGTTTTGACTCAAATAGATGTTAAAATTTATGATTTCCTTAAAGAATGAATATATACTTAATAGTGATTTAAGTATATCGAATATTTCCCAAGTGTTGAAAATAAATGATTTGTGAAATACTTATTATTAAATAAGTAGGGAAATGCTTTTCCAATATGAAATGAACGTTTTGAGATTTTATCTTTTTAAAGATAAATTGAAATTGAATATTTGAAATCGATTTGAGAATCGTATATCCGTAGATATTTTGAAATATAAATTCACTATGGAATTTATAAAGGAAATGGAAACTGTTTAGAAAAAATAAATAAATATTGATTTATTTTTGAAGTGTGGAAAATTTTATATCTAGTAAAGATATTTTTGAAGATAAAATAATTTGGGAAAATTATTTGGAATCTGATGATGTTGCGCATCTTTATTGATAGTTAAATAACCGACTATCAATAATTACCTTTAGATAGGTATTTGTTGTGAATTGGATGAATTTGAATGCCACACTTATTTTTAAATAAACGCTCACTATTCGGGTTAGCCGGGAAAGGACCATGGGGTTGTATAACCCATTCCGAATATGTGATACGTCGTTATGAATTGCATTCGAAGACCGGTGTTGAAGACCGGATATTTTTGAAAACGGAAGGATTACCGTCGAGTTACTCTACATCGACTGATCTTCGATTTAGAGGTTTTATCACCCTTAGTGACGGGAAGTCCGGACGTGATTAGAAAATTATCCGGATATGCAAGGGCTTCGTGAGAAGTGCCTTCGGTTCTGTTCGATCCCGGAACAGACTTATATGGATTGTATGTCTGACGTTACAATTTGAGATATAAAGCTGATTTCTTTCAAATACATTTCTGTTGGTGGCGGAGAATTTATTCTCTTAGCTTAACACCCTTCTCTGAGACGTACGAGCTCAGAGGTTATGTAGTTGAAATTTATCAGCGATATATCCCAATTTGGTAACGTGGCATACTGAGTGTTGCTGTGAAATGATCAGTGTTTGATCATTTGTGATATGATCATTTGTTTGATCTTATATCTTGGTGATCATAGGTTGATCATTTTGTTTGACCCGAAGCAGGGCTTTTTTTGAGAAAGCGTAGCTTTGTGGACGAGACTTCGTCGAGCCTCACACCCCGGAAATGGTCGAAACAGGAAGGATGCGGCAAGGTTTTAGGGAGTAGCGCCCCTTAGTGTATGTCATTCCTTCTGGATAAAGGTGGTATCATGGTATGGAGCCCAGATACTTAACCTCTGTGGTTGCTGCAAAATTTATTTCTTTGTGGTTGTTGCGAATCGGGGATCCTCGGGAAGATCGGTGACGATCGGGGGATGGAATACGCGTGTCAGTAGTTACCTATTTTTGCAGAGGTAACCCGGCCTTGTGTTGGCAGAGATCCGGTTAGGTTCTCGGGTCGTCTATTCCAGGGACGTACCCATCGTGGATAGGAAGTTCCTTAGCCTGACCATTTGTTGGAAATCCAAAGAAACAATACGAGCCTTTACGATTTCAATTGTATAACCTGTCTCCTCAGGAGGCAGCTATAGCAGGCATAATATAATGGTACCTATGCTGGCTAAGATTTATATTATACTTTCGAAATGTTTTCCACTATGCACTAATAATAATATCAAAAAGAATTTGATTTTTGCGTAGTAAGCATCTTTGACTATCATAAGAAGAAATCTCCTCCAAGTCTGCGTTTGCATTGTGTGTGTGGTGGGAGGTCTTATGGTAGTTTCATTTTCCAAAAGCATTGCGAATTTACTCTAAAAATATTCCCTTGTTGTTTTTAAAGATATAACTGTTTTACGATCTCACACCAGTCACCATGACTGACTCGGAGTTTATTGTTTCCCTTCTAAACTCTGGGTGCCCACCAATTTCCACACGGGCAGTCTACAGTTAGATTATCAGGATACTCTGGATATTCTGGAGCTTTGGAGATATTCTGGATGACGAGACGTAGTATTTTTATCTGATATTATTTATTCCGCTGTGTATTCTGTATGAGGACAAGTTATATAAGTGTCCATTGTTGTATATTGACTCTGATGATTGATGTATGTATAAACTGATATAGCTCTTTGTTTTAAAAGACTAGTATTATCTATTATATATTGTTCCGCTGCGATATGTGAGATTCTGATATTGTTTCTGTTCTGATGTTGTTCTGTTGTTCTTCTTTCTTCTCCTTTTCTTCTATCTTCTTCTTCTTCTGCCTTTTTCTTTTTCTTAAACCCTCACTATTGGAGTTTCCGGCACTCGATTGCTCGGTAGTCGATAAAGTGATATCGATGTCGAATTTTCGAAAGTCGAAAATTCCGGTATGTGACAGCGATATTCCACCTCGAAGTGGAATTGGTATTGTGCTAACGTCTGTGGATGCAGGGAAACAGGTTGGAGGGATCCAACTGGATTCCTCACCAGTATTTATTTATTTACAGATATTGTGATATTTGTTGATTATCATATTGATATATGATATTGAATGTTGTGATTGACTAATTGGTGCTGTTTCATCATCGGATTCAAGTTTCGAAGTTTAAAAATAACGACTTTTACTTTAAAAGGATTTTAAAGTGATTTTTGAAAGTAGACGTTTTATTGAATTTTTGAATTGATTTATTTCAAATAAATAAACGTCTAAAATTTTAAAGTTATAAAAGTTAAGATTTTTGTGAAATAAAATCAAAGTGTTATTTTTGAAATAAAAGTTAAGAAATTTATGAAATGGTTTAAATTGGGATTTCTAAAGTATTATAAACGGTTTATTTAAAAAATGTACAAAAATGGATATTTATAAATTTGAAATATTGGGATTATAAGACAAGTTTCTATAAGTGTTAAAATGAAGTATAAATGGGATTTCATAAGTTGATGAAATCTGAAAGTTTTAAATTTTGTGAAGTTTAAAAGAACGATTTCTTTTTAAATAAATGAATTATAAGTTATATTAACTTATAGGATGGACCTTTGGTATATACATTGAGTTATAAATTGAATAGGTCATTAAAGAAGATTTATAAATCAAAGTTGTTATAAAATGGAAATAGAATTTATAAACGTTGTTTTATAAATTCGAAAATAAATCAAATTTGATTGATTTTAAATATAGAGATTATTAAGGGAATTTTATCCACGATTTTGGATAGTGGATAATTCTTGAAATAAATGTGTAGAAAATATTGAAATTTGGTTAGTGAAGTATATTCACGATTTTGGACAGTGAATATATTGTTAAGTAAAATGGATATTGTTTAGGGGAAATGACATTAAAAATGAAGTTAATTGATTTAACGATGTTTTAAAATGTGTTAAATATCGAAACCATAGATTTCAACATTTATTGTTGAAATAGACATTTTCGAGGAATAAGAAATGATGGACTATAACACTATTGTTATAGTAAATGATTTCCGAAAGGAAATGTTTTGATGTAGTATTGGGATTTATATATCTATCTAAATCCGAATCCCTATACTAGTGATTTTGAGTCGTCGTAACGATGTTTTACGTAACATTCGTTTTGACTCAAATAAATGTGCTTAAGAGAATGATTTCCTTAAAGAATGAATTTATACTTAATTTTGATTTAAGTATATCGAATATTTTCAAATGTTGAAAATAAATAGATTTGTGAATTACTTATTATTAAATAAGTATGGAAATGTTTTCCAAAATGAAACGAAATATTTTTGAGAATTTATCTTTGTAAAGATAAATCGAAAGCGAATATTTGAAATCGATCGAAAATCGTATATCAGTAGATATTTTGAAAGATATAAATTGAATATGGAATTTATAAAAGAAAAGGGAATCTGTTTAAAAATAAACGTTGATTTATTTTTGAAGTGTGGAAAATTTATATCTAGTAAAGATATTTTGGAAATTAAATAATTTGGGAAAATTATTTGGAATCTGATGATGTTGCGCATCTTTATTGATAGTTAAATAACCGACTATCAATAATTACCTTAAATAGGTATTTGTTGTGATTGGATGAATTTGAATGCCACACTTATTTTTGAATTTTTCGCTCACTATTTGGGTTAGTCGGGAAAGGACCATGGGGTCGTATAACCCATTCCGAATATGTGATACGTCGTTATGAATCGCATTTGATGACCGGTGTTGAAGACCGGATATTTTTGAAAATGGAAGGATTACCGTCGAGTTACTCTACATCGGCTGATCTCCTATTTAGAGGTTTTATCACCCTTAGTGACGGGAAGTCCGGACGTGATTAGAAAATTATCCGGATTTGCAAGGGCTTCGTGAGAAGTGCCTTCGGTTCTGTTCGATCCCGGAACAGACTTGTATGGATTGTATGTCTGACGTTACAAATTGAGATATAAAGCTGATTTCTTTCAAATACATATCTGTTGATGGCGGAGAATTTATTCTCTTAGCTTAACACCCTTCTCTGAGACGTACGAGCTCAGAGGTTGTGTAGTTGAAATTTATCAGCGATATATTCCCAATTTGGTAACGTGGCATACTGAGTGACGAA
Source organism: Allium fistulosum (assembly GCA_030737815.1). Taxonomy (NCBI): domain Eukaryota; kingdom Viridiplantae; phylum Streptophyta; class Magnoliopsida; order Asparagales; family Amaryllidaceae; genus Allium; species Allium fistulosum. The sequence continues at coordinate 1,271,056,763 of CM060901.1, read as the reverse complement.
AACTTCTAAAGAGGGGAAGAATGTGATGACCCAGATTTTTAACGATTGTTAATTAGAAATTAATGGAATTCAATCATTGAAATATTGATATTGATTAGTCAAACAAATAAATATATTGTTTTAAATACTTTAGATAAATGTTTTAAGTTGTTTTAAAAGCTTATTCTAACTTTGGTTTGGATTTTATAATTATTAATAAAAGAATTTCATTTTTTTTCTTTTCTTTTTTTGAAAGAATAACTTGTTAATTTTAGTTTAAAAATATATATAAGTTTTTAATTCAATTTGTCAAATGTTACTTTGATGTAATGCTCGGGTCAGACCAAGTATTACAGATTTTCAGGTAAGGACGTTCTGGGGCTCAGGAGGAGTACTGGATGGCAGGACATATGGAGTGATTCCGCTGTGACTATTATTTTTGATTATCTGAGACATATTTGATTTATATATAACCATCGTTGTGTATTGGAATATAACTCTGATGTAAATAAATGTAAATTGACAGATACAGTATTCTTTTGTAAACTGTTATTATTGATATTATATTTTGTTCCGCTGCGAATGTATGCATGTTTATAAGTCTGAATATATGTATATATGAATGAATGTATGGGTGTGTAGGTATGTGATCATCTCTGTTAAATTTTCACAGTTGAAGTTTAGATAAAATTTTCAGTTCTCCACATCCAATCCTCGATAGGTTTAGGGATTCAAATAAATTATGTTTTTTTAAACATAAGCCAGAGTTTGAAATTTATTTTAAGTTAAATAAGTTTATATATTTCTGGAATTTGAAATTTTACAGTAAAAACTCAGGGTTTATCAAAATTTGATTTCAACGATAAAATGATATGTGAATATAATCTGATTCATCATCAAAAACTAGGATTTTTAGAAGAAGAATCACGATTTTTAAGTTTATAAATCAAGAGAGCTTACGAGTTGAACAATAATGGGATTTTGGGCATCTCTTGGTGATTAGTGAACTCGGGAGGGTCGAGGACTTTACTGGAGGAAGATGGAGGCTAGGAGGGTTGTGGAAAAATAGTAGGTGGGTTTATCGACCACCGTGGTGTCTTGTCAGCAATGATTTAGGGTTGAACGCATTTTTTTGTCGTCGACTTTTTCCGTGAGCATTACGTTATCTCGGGAAAACTGGAGAGGATCGGACCACAATGAATAGACGTGGAAGGTTTTGGCGTAGTGCTGGGTGGAACCGTTCGTGTTCTGATGATCGGAGGAGGCTTGACGAAGAGGTTTTGGGTCACTGTTTAGTTCCAGTGGAAATCCAAAGGCTTGATTTCGATCTGCAATTGTTTTCATTGAACTAGGTGTTCATAATCTTCAGCGAGGTCGTGAGCGATTAGAAGGTGGTCGGAATGGCGATCGGAGGTGGCTGGCGTAGCCGTGCACATGCACAGTGGCATCGCGTGCATCTGGGTTTGAGTTGGGTTGACAGTTTGGCCTCGGGTTTGATTTCGAGTTGGATTCGATGGTGACTCGAAGGAGTTGACTTGTTGTTTGTGTTGTTAGAACTTACCTGATAGGCTTGGGTTCTCCTTCCTCTTGCAAATCTGTTTTGATCTGATTATAAGTTAGTAAAGCTTTAATCAGTTTAAATGTATAAAATGTTTTAAGTTAGAAAATGATGTTTTAAACAAATTTTAAATTTTAAAGGGTATGGATTTTTAAGTTTTTTTAAAAAATTTGTTTTAAAATGGTTTTGATTTATATACATATTACAATTTAAACAAAACTTTGAGGTTGATCCATAAGAGTTTCCAAATCAAAAATAATTGTTGAAATTGAAATGTGATTAAGGTAAAAAGGTATGTAACTTAATAAGTTAAAGGATGATGATTTTAAATAAATCAAATTCAAGCTTAAGTTTAATTTAATGTAAAATGGAAGACAAGAGTTTAATGTAAATGAATGTTTTATCTTAATTTAATTCCAGTCTTATTTACAAAAGTAATTAAAGCAAAATTACTTCATTTAAAGTAATTAATTAATAATTTATCAAGTGATTAAAGGATAATTACTTTATGTAAATAAATTAATTAAGGTAATTCATTTAAGGATAATTAATTATTTAAAGTTAATTAATTTATGAAGAATGATAATTAATGGAGGATTAAATAATTATTGTAAGTAATTAAGGATTAATTACTTGTATTAATGGAGATTAATTAATAATTGAGGTTTATTATTTGTTAATTAAAGATTAATTAATCTATGGTTAGAGATTAATTGATTGATTGATAAGGTAATCAAGGAGTGATGAATTGATTAAATGATTGTCATAAATTAATGGTTGATTTAGCGAGATTTGATGATTAATTATGACCATGAATTGATAATGCTTGCTTATTAATGATTGTTTGTTGAATGTCGGCATTGAATGATAACTATTGAATGATATGCTGTGACATCCTATTGATTTGATATTGGTTATATCAATGATAAATGGGAAACGTTTATCTATGAATTTTGCTGTGACATCCTGTATTTGAATTTAATCACTTGAATAACTTAGGTTAGGATGACTTGAGGCTCAAAGAGACCAGAGTCGGGTATTAGGAAATACCCGAAACCATTTCAAATTTTATAGATTGATATATGAAATCTATATGATGGAGTGAAGTGTTTTAAAGGAATTGGACTATTTTAAATCTAAATCTTTGGTATTTAGAAACTTATATGTGAAATAAGTGATGTCTATATAAATTGTGGCTTTTGTGAATCTGCTTCGAGTTACCCCGGGTCTTATATAAGTTGTATGCTTAGTATTTCAAATTATATGGGTTTACTCACGCTGGTTTCCAGCCTGACCCGGGTGTTACTTTGTTGTAATGCTCGGGTCAGACCGAGTATTACAGATTTTCAGGTAAGGACGTTTTGGAGCTCAGGAGGAGTACTGGATGGCAGGACGTATGGAGTGATTCCGCTGTGACTATTATTTTTGATTATCTGAGGCATATTTGATTTATATATGATCATCGTTGTGTATTGGAATATAACTCTGATGTAAATAAATGTAAATTGACAAATACAGTATTCTTTTGTAAACTGTTATTATTTGATATTATATTTTGTTCCGCTACGAATGTGAGCATCTGTGTTTTGTTTTCTGTTTCTTTTCTTCTATCTCTTCTTCTTTTCATAACTATCTGGAATTTTCGGGATCGAAAATTTCGGGTCGTTACAGTTGCTGTGAAATGATCAGTGTTTGATCATTTGCGATATGATCATTTGTTTGATCTTATATCTTTGTGATCATAGGTTGATCATTTGTTTGACCCGAAGCATGGCTTTTGAAAAGCGTAGCTTTGTGGACGAGACTTCGTCGAGCCTCACACCCCGGAAATGGTCGAAACAGGAAGGATGCAGCAAGGTTCTAGGGAGTAGCGCCTCTTAGTGTATGTCATTCCTTCTGGATAGAGGTGGTATCATGGTATGGAGCCCAGATACTTAACCTATGTTGATACTGCTTATTATGTGGTTTGTTGCGAATCGGGGATCCTCGGGAAGATCGGTTACGATCGGGGGATGGCATACGCATGTCAGTAGTTACCTATTTTTGCAGAGGTAACCCGGCCTTGTGTTGGCAGAGATCCGGTTAGGTTCTCGGGACGTCATTCCAGGGGCGTTCCTTCATGGCATAGGAAGTTCCTTAGCCTGACCATTTGTTGGAAATCCAAAGAAACAATACGACACTTGTACGGTTTTAGTTGTAGAACCTATCATTCAGTTATGGTGGCGCCCCACTGTTTGGATGGTAGCTATAGTAGGCATAGTTCGAAATGTCTATGCTGGCTAAGATTAATATTATACTTTCGAAATGTTTTCTACACTATGCACTAATAATAATATCAAAAATGATTTGATTTTTGCGTAGTAAGCATCTTTGACTATCATAAGAAGAAATCTCCTCCAATTCTGCGTTTGCATTGTGTGTGTGGTGGGAGGTCTTATGGTAGTTTCATTTTCCAAAAGCATTGCGAATCTATTTTATTTTCTTTGTGAAAAATAACTATTTTACGATCTCACACCAGTCACCATGACTGACTCGGAGTTTATTGTTTCCCTTCTAAACTCTGGGTGCCCACCAATTTCCACACGGGCAGTCTAGAGTTAGATTATCAGGATATTCTAGATATTCTGGAGCTTTGGAGATAAGCTGGATGACGAGACGTAGTATTTGTATCTGATAGTATTTATTCCGCTGTGTATTCTGTATGAGGACAAGTTTATATAACTGTCCATTGTTGTATATTGACTCTGATTGATGTATGTATAAAAACTGATATAATTCTTTGTTTTAAAAGGCTAGTGATTATCTATTATATATTGTTCCGCTGTGATATGTGAGATTCTGATATTGTTTCTGTTCTGATGTTGTTCTCTTTTCTTCTTTCTTCTTCTTCTTTCTTCTTCTTCTTCTTTTTTTTCTTCTTTTTAAAACCCTCATGCTTCGTATTTCCGTTTATAATGGAGATTAGTGTTTAATCAAGGAGTACGGATTTGCGGGTCTTGACAAAATATCTAGCAGTTACGGATTATTGTTTATAGTATTATATAATATTAAATATGGAAATGCATTTTTAAAGATAGTTTTCATAACCAATCAAATAAAATAGAATTACTTCCTAGAATAGAAGATAATAAAGCAAAGTATGACATGAATCAAATAAATTATTAGATAAGAACTTGAAGTTATAAACGATAATGAACCTAGGTCTGCATTCACTGCACAGACTATTTAAGAAGATAGTTATTATGATAAGTGAATTATATAATATAAGAGAATAAAAGAATATTCTATATCATAATAAAAGAAGGCAGATTAGAACAGAAAAGAAATGCTGGAATTATGTATGGACTATAAAAGAAGAGAAAATGACAATTACAGGTTGTGATAACCCGGATTTTAACATCTGTTAATTGTTAATTAACATGATTTAATAATAATAATAATATATATATATAACTAAAAATATTTGAATATACATAAATGGATTTAAACTATAATAAATGTTGAATTATAAATCTCTGGAAATGATAAATCTTATAGTAAATTAATATATATATATATATATATAATTAGATATATGCAAACTTTATAATGCTGGAAATCATAAGTGTATAATATACGAGTATATAAGAGTGCATATATATGTATTTATGTAATCTATTAATTAAGGGAATAATAGCTTAAGTTAAAAATAAGATTTAATAAAAGGTTTAATATACTTTCTTTTAAAATTTATACATAAAATAAACATAGTTTGTATAAATATAAATATAAAACATAATACTTAAATTAATAAAAACATAAACAAAAAAATAAATTTATAGTTTTTGACATTTGTGGCTTTTGTATAACATGCAAAGACAAGTGGCATGGTTTTCTTTTAAGAATATAAATAAAATGTTATAAGAAAAAAAATCTGTATACAATTCAACACTTTTCCATTTTCATTTTCTTAACTCTGTTCTTTTTCCTATCTTCAATTTTTTCAAAAACTAAGAAACAAAAATCTGCAAACAAATTCAAGCTGAAGAAAAACAAGATCATCTCAGATCAGTAGGCTTAAAAGCAAGCTATTTAAATTCATCTCAGTTTCAAGCAACTTAGATCAGTAGCAAATCAAAGTTCCAGTTAAACAAGTTTCAGAGTTCAGTAACAATGCAAGTTTTCAAAGTTTAAAACTGCTTCAAAACCTGCTCTGTTCAAACAAAAGAGGTGAGTGACCACTACTTTTGAAAGTGTAAATCTGTTCTCTGTTTTATAGATACATTTGGGTAAAACTCTTAAAATCTGAAACATCTAGAATTGGTATGTGATGAATGTTTGAAATATGATATAAATTTTGTTATGAATGATGTTAAAAATGATTTTTCATGTGTTCATATCTAAAAAGGCTAAACATGCCCTTGTTGGAAACAATAAAGGTTTGAAAACCTGATTCAAAAGTTTAAATCTTCCACTTAAGTGATTTTTAGGTTTCGATCTCTGAAATAAAAATGTTTGTAGGTGAGTAAACTCTCTGATTTAAACTTAAAATTGTTTCTGTGAACAATATTGAGGTTTGAATGATAAAATGTGTGTTTGCATGTATATATTTATACATGAAAATGAGATGTATGTCTGTGCACATCAACAGGAACCCTGTTCTATCCCTACAGGCTCCAAAACCTGTCTCAGAATCCAAAAACTCTATAACAGATTGTTTTAAGGCTTTGAGATCAAAAGAAAACAAGTTTGTTTGATCATGCTCTAAATTTTAAAAATAAATATTGGTATATTAAACAAAAGTCTTGTCTGGAAATAGAAGAATATAGGCAAACTCAATATAAACAAAAATTTCATCAACCATGATTTTAAATTTTGAATATATAAACTGAATCGTCTTTGAAGTTGATGATTTATAGAAGTGATATTAATTTTTTTTATCAAGTATTCGCTGAGGAAAATGGGGATGAACAGAATTGCTATTTTCTCGAAATTCTGGCGATCGATAAGGCGATGGACTTCGTGTTCGTAACCGGAGCTAGCTGGAAGACCGTGGAGTTTGGGAAAAATGCTGGATTAAATTCTAGATCAACATGGATGTTGATTTTGATCGAGTTAGGGTTTAAGGTTTAAACTGAGTCGAGGTTAGAAACGTGATCGCTGCACCGTCTGTAGACCATCGGAAAGTATCGGACCAAGACTATCAGAAGCATGGGAGGCTGGCGGAGCTTAGGGTGGAGTATCGTGACCTCTGATGATCAGAGGGGGAAGAACGAGGCGGTTTATGGTGGTTCAGTTTTGTTCCAGTTGGTGTTAACTTGCTCGATTTCGTTTGGCTTGCAGATTCATCGATTAGGGTGATTATTCGATAAGAGGTGGTCGGCGATGACTTGATGGGGGTGACGTGGTTGATCGGAGGTGATCAGGCTGGCCGTGCACGTGCACACGTGCGTTTTCGAATGTCAGGTGGCTGTTGGATTTGGGGAAGATAGGGATGTATTCGGGTTGGTCTCGAAGATGATTGTGAGTTTTCGCGTATTCATTCTCAAGTAGATTCGTTAGCGATTACTTACAGAATTTTTAAACTTAAATTTTAACCAAGTTTTGAAAATAGAAGAGATAAGGGAAACTCGGGGTTTTTGTTAAATTTGCTCAGGCAAACTCATCTCTGGCTCAGGTATTACACGAGATTTTGTAGGGTATTTGTTTTATTGGTTTTAAAACATAAACCAAGTTTTCTTTTAAGTTTTAAACTATTTTCTCTATATAGAGGTTGTTTAACTTTAATTAATCAAGTTTTACAATGGTTTTAAAACTTGGGTTTGAAAGTTTAGTTAAAATAAACTTGAAAAATAATAATTAAAGGATAGTTAATTAATATAGAGAATGTTTGATGATTAATTAACCTTTAAAGTTAATTTATTTGTTAAAGAAAATTTATTACTTGAAGTTAATTACTTAATAAAAGTTATTAAGATAAATTTGTTAATAATTTAAGGAATAATTAAGTATAATTAAGGATTAATTACTTGATAATTAGAGGATGATTTGTTTTATAATAAATCAAGTGGTGATTAATTTAAAGTTAATTAATTTATGAATTAATTAAGGGGGTTTATTAAAAATAATTAAATAATTAGGGATAAATTATTTAATAATTAAAGATGAATTTATTTATTAATTAAGAATAATTAATTAATTAAAGGTTAATTAATTGATGAAAGTAATTAAGGAATGATAATTAATTAATTAATTAAGGATGATTAATTAAGGATTGATTATTAATTAAAGGTTAATTATGATTGATTAAAGCATAATTAATCAAAGTAGTTTGTAATAAATTAATATTAATTAACCAGGATTAGTAGTAATTCATAAGTAATTAAGTCTGATTTAAAATTAATCAGATGATTAATTAAACTTACTTATGGATGTTTGGATTCTATTGAATTGTTTGATAGTTCTACTGTGTAATGCTTTGTGATATGAATTGTTTTAATTTAAACTATGATAATGTGGGAATCTATCGATGATGAATTACTGTGTAAGGGTGACACTCTGTATTTGAAGTTTGAATTGTGTTTCATTTGAATACTTTGAGATAAAAGGGTATTGAATTCGAAGAGACCGGAGTCGGGTATTAGTAAATACCCGAAACCACTTCGATTTGAAATCTTCTATAATTCTTTTTAGATTGATATGTGAAATCCATAGGCCGGTTTTGAATAATATGGACCATTTAAACTAAGTTGGATACTTAGATATTGTTTTGTGAAAATAAGTGTTGATATATAAGTTGTTCACTTATAGTAAAGTACGAGTTACCCCCGGGTTTAAATAAGTTCTATGGATTGAAATTTCATATTAGATGAGTTTACTCACGCTGGTTTCCAGCCTGACCCGGGTGTTACTTTGATGTAATGCTCGGGTCAGACCGAGTATTACAGATTTCCAGGTAAGGACGTTCTGGAGCTCAGGAGGCGAGCTGGATGGCAGGAACGTATGGAGTGTGATATATTGTTATTTATTGGGACGAGTTATTTTAACTGTCCAGTGATTAAGAAATGTTGTAACTCTGATATATAAAAATGTAATTAACTGATACAGTTTTTCTTTGTATAACTGATATTATTATTTACTATTGTAATTTGATCCGCTGCGAATGTGAGAATCTGTGTCTTGTTCTGTTTCTTCTTCTATCTCTTTTCTTTTTCTTCTAACTATCTGGAATTTTCGGGTTCGAAATTTCCGGGTCGTTACACTTGGTATCAGAGCGGAAGGTTAAGCGAGGACCTTGGCTCTGTCGGGATTACTCATTAAGGATAGGGTCAATAGTACCCTAGAATGAGTTGAGTGTATATATATATGAGAACGTATTTGTTATTTTCTTATATAAAGGTTTTAAAATGGTTTTAAAAATAAATAATTTTTATATAAGTTTATCTTTTGATATATATATATATATAGAAATAATTTTCTAATTATTAAATATATTAATGAAATTGGTTGTTAAATCATTGGAATTAAATAAAATAATAAGAATTAAGTGGTAATACAACCAAATTTGAAATTGAATGAAGATAAGTTTGAAATGAATCCAAATTGAAATTAAAATCTTGAATTTGTAGAAATGTTATCAAGAATAAAGATAACAATGAATTGGTTTCCAGATATGATAATCTTGGTTATTATCATAAATGGTAATTGTGTTTAATAATGAATGTTGTTAATGATTTAGCAAAATGAAATGTTTAGGGAAGTAAACATTTAAGTGAGTATAACTTATAAATTGGAATTGAAGATAATTTTAAATTGTGAAATTTTAAATCTAATTCCAGAAAACTTGAAATTGTTTTAAAGAAGTTTGTTTTGAATTAAAACCAAAGGTGGTTTAAAAATTTAAAGTATAACTTGGTGTGTAAAGAAAATGTATATATGAGGAATATACATAATACCAATGATGATTTGAAATAAACACTTAGTGTTGAGTTTTAAATTGGAATGTGATGTGAAACCCAAAGTAAAGTAGGTTTTAAAACTTAAAAAGGGAAAGATTATTAATCTGAAGTTTAAAATTTGAATGGGAATTCAAATTGTGAAAAGTTGACCGGATTAAGTAAATTTAATTTAACTTGGAGGAAGTTAAATAAGTTTGAATGAATAACTTGAATTGGAAATTTTAAGATGAAATTGAAATTTAACTCGGGAAAAAGGTTGATTTTAAATGGGAGTTATGAGTGATCTCAAAATGGGTTTGAGATTTGGAAAATTGAAAATGGATAATAAATTAGAATCTGAAGATTAAATTGTTTTTGAACTCTAATTTGAACTTTGAAATAAGCTAAGTAAAGATATTTTAAAATGGAATTTTGGAATTTGGATTCAGAATTAAATGGTTTAAGATTTAAGTTATTAAAAAAAAAAAAAATTTAAAAAAATAAACTCGAATTTATATAATTCGAGATGGTTTTAAGTTGAGATTTGAATAGAATTAGTTCAAATTGAATTTGATTTAAATTAATTAGAATTATGATTGAAGATGGATAAGCATAAGTTTAAATGGTAAATTAGAATTGAAATGATTTGAAATTGAAGCTGGTTCAATTTGAAATTTATCCAAATTGATTTGAAATAATTTGGAATTGTGATTAAAGTTGAATAAGTTTAAAAATCAAATGGAATTTGATTTGAATTTGGGAAGGGATTAAGATTAATTCAACTTGAATTGGGATTAAATCAATTTCAATGGAAATTGAAGTATTGAGTCAATTTAAATGGAAGTGGAATTTAAATTGAATTGATGGGAAATTAATTAGAATTGGAGATTGGAAAATTAAACAGTTTGGCTCTAGATTATTTTCAAAATAAATTGTTTAAATACAAATATATTTTTCCAAACTATTTACTATACAATCATTCTTCTTAAACCCCAAACTATCTTATACTTATTTTACAATTATTTTAGAACTATTTAACTATTTTGAAACTGTCTTATAAACTAATTACTATTTTTCAGTTATTTATATCTAATCACTATTTTAAAAACTATTTTGAAATTATCTAACTATTTTATACCTACTTAACTATTTTACAGCTATTTTATAAATTAATAACTATTTTTCAACTACTTATCTATTTTAAACCTTTTCAAGCTATTTTTAAATTTAAAAAGGTCAGAGTTCAAACTGTTTGTAATTGAAGTAATAACTCAATTGGAAATGGAAGAAATTGAGAATAAGTGAATGGAATTAAAGGAAATGTGAATAGAAAAGTAAATTGATTTGGCTAATAACCAATAAAGATAAATACGTAGGATATACGTATATTATTTTATTCGCATTGTGATTTGATCCAGATTCGAACACATAATTTCGAGATAGTATTATCGATCCGAGTTGGGATTTTTCGCTCGATTTTCGACGGCGAACCTGGATATGGATTTTTGATTGGTTCTGGATATTCTCTATCATAGTTGTGACTATGCAAGGAGAATGTCGGTTTCTGATCAAGGAATCAGATCTGAGTCCGCACTAGAAAGTCGGGTGGACAATACTAGTTCGGAAGTGAAATTGTGTGATCGAGTGAGCGATCAAATTGATATAGCGTACGGATGATATGTGTACATCGTATGGGTTTGAATGAAATTGGCATTGAAATTTTGTGGATAAGAACTGTAAAATGGTTTTGAAATGAAAAGTAATATGGTTAATAACTTTATAAAGAAATCAAACTTGAATATTTGATTTGGCAATAAATAAGGTTATATTTTATAATATGATAAACTCCCCTTATTGAATCTAGCCAGAATAAAAGGGTTTTTGGAAATATTTGAAGTATAAAAAGAGGTTTTATACAAGTTTGAAGTGATCCAAAGATTTTTTTTAAAAGTATATATATCTATATATATAAAGAGGATCTTATGAGAATGATTTTGAAAAAGGTTTTGAGAACCTATGAATTTGGAAATGGCTTTTGATTTTTGGGAAAATCAATTTTGGGAATTTGGAAAGCCTAGTTTGAGAATTATCGATTTTGGTAATCGATTTTGAGTAAATGAGATTTTGATAAATCATAAAGGATATGATTTGAAGATACTATAAGTGTATAGTACAAAGTGTTTTGAAAATAGCTCTGGGAAAAAAGGCGCTTCCTTGAAATGAACTTCTCAGGAGTGCCACTGGGTGGTACTGCCTTGAACCCCAAGGGGGGATTCTAAAGTTGATCCTGTGAGGAGTCCGGACAAACTAGTTCCTGAGGATTATTTGTGTAGCGAAAGTCGAGGGGCTGGTGCCCATAGAGGCATTTGGGTTATGATGTGACGACAGTTTAACTCGATGTCACTGCGATCTACTGCAGACCATAGCGAAAGTCATGTGTGACGCTGAGAGCCAACTGTCTACGTTTGATTTTATATCGGTAGACTGTGACACTATGGTAACATAGCGAAAGTCGTTTGTGCCGCTGAGAGCCAACAGTCTGCGTTTGATTTTATATCGGTAGACTGCGATCTATGTGGGAGAAGTTTCATTATTTGGCAGCGAAATTCGGTGGCGCTGATGCCTACAGTTATATGGGTTTGTGCTGTGATAGCAACGTAAGGCCCGGGTATAACTGCGATCTGTAGCGGGTTCCATGGCGTAATCGAGGAGCGCGGAGACCTACAGTTATCTGTGGATTTTGCCGGGACGGCAACGTAACCATCGGGTTAACTGCGACCATGGATGGAGGTGATGATTTCCAGAGCATTCTCACCAAAGATATTTTCTCTATTTTCAAAACTGTTTTCTATATTTTCAATAAATTATTTTCCAAATATTTTCACTGGGTGTTGAAACCGGGTCTGCTAAGTACTTATAGATTTTCAGTCTTACGCCTGATCAACGTATGACCGAATTTCTATGAGAATGAGGATGGACTGGTTGAGACATCGAGTTATAAAAAGTATTTTTATAAAACTATTTTGGTGATATTATATTGATTTTTGAAGTATTTTAAAATTTCTCAATTAAAGAGTTTATAGATGAAAATACTCAAAGAATAATTTAACTGGTAATAAGCTGTTGTAATTAAAATTCTGGTTACTTTCCTTTTCGGGGACGAAAAGATTCTAAGGGGGGAGGAATGTGATAACCCGGATTTTAACATCTGTTAATTGTTAATTAACATGATTTAATAATAATAATAATATATATATATAACTAAAAATATTTGAATATACATAAATGGATTTAAACTATAATAAATGTTGAATTATAAATCTCTGGAAATGATAAATCTTATAGTAAATTAATATATATATATATATATATAATTAGATATATGCAAACTTTATTATGCTGGAAATCATAAGTGTATAATATACGAGTATATAAGAGTGCATATATATGTATTTATGTAATCTATTAATTAAGGGAATAATAGCTTAAGTTAAAAATAAGATTTAATAAAAGGTTTAATATACTTTCTTTTAAAATTTATACATAAAATAAACATAGTTTGTATAAATATAAATATAAAACATAATACTTAAATTAATAAAAACATAAACAAAAAAATAAATTTATAGTTTTTGACATTTGTGGCTTTTGTATAACATGCAAAGACAAGTGGCATGGTTTTCTTTTAAGAATATAAATAAAATGTTATAAGAAAAAAAATCTGTATACAATTCAACACTTTTCCATTTTCATTTTCTTAACTCTGTTCTTTTTCCTATCTTCAATTTTTTCAAAAACTAAGAAACAAAAATCTGCAAACAAATTCAAGCTGAAGAAAAACAAGATCATCTCAGATCAGTAGGCTTAAAAGCAAGCTATTTAAATTCATCTCAGTTTCAAGCAACTTAGATCGGTAGCAAATCAAAGTTCCAGTTAAACAAGTTTCAGAGTTCAGTAACAATGCAAGTTTTCAAAGTTTAAAACTGCTTCAAAACCTGCTCTGTTCAAACAAAAGAGGTGAGTGACCACTACTTTTGAAAGTGTAAATCTGTTCTCTGTTTTATAGATACATTTGGGTAAAACTCTTAAAATCTGAAACATCTAGAATTGGTATGTGATGAATGTTTGAAATATGATATAAATTTTGTTATGAATGATGTTAAAAATGATTTTTCATGTGTTCATATCTAAAAAGGCTAAACATGCCTCTGTTGGAAACAATAAAGGTTTGAAAACCTGATTCAAAAGTTTAAATCTTCCACTTAAGTGATTTTTAGGTTTCGATCTCTGAAATAAAAATGTTTGTAGGTGAGTAAACTCTCTGATTTAAACTTAAAATTGTTTCTGTGAACAATATTGAGGTTTGAATGATAAAATGTGTGTTTGCATGTATATATTTATACATGAAAATGAGATGTATGTCTGTGCACATCAACAGGAACCCTGTTCTATCCCTACAGGCTCCAAAACCTGTCTCAGAATCCAAAAACTCTATAACAGATTGTTTTAAGGCTTTGAGATAAAAAGAAAACAAGTTTGTTTGATCATGCTCTAAATTTTAAAAATAAATATTGGTATATTAAACAAAAGTCTTGTCTGGAAATAGAAGAATATAGGCAAACTCAATATAAACAAAAATTTCATCAACCATGATTTTAAATTTTGAATATATAAACTGAATCGTCTTTGAAGTTGATGATTTATAGAAGTGATATTAATTTTTTTTATCAAGTATTCGCTGAGGAAAATGGGGATGAACAGAATTGCTATTTTCTTGAAATTCTGGCGATCGATAAGGCGATGGACTTCGTGTTCGTAACCGGAGCTAGCTGGAAGACCGTGGAGTTTGGGAAAAATGCTGGATTAAATTCTAGATCAACATGGATGTTGATTTTGATCGAGTTAGGGTTTAAGGTTTAAACTGAGTCGAGGTTAGAAACGTGATCGCTGCACCGTCTGTAGACCATCGGAAAGTATCGGACCAAGACTATCAGAAGCATGGGAGGCTGGCGGAGCTTAGTGTAACGACCCGGAATTTTCGAACCCGAAAATTCCAGATAGTTAGAAGAAAAAGAAAGAGATAGAAGGAAGAAACAGAAAGAAGAAAGAAGAACAGAGAACACAACATCTCACATTCGCAGCGGATTAAATATAATAACAAATAATAATATCAGTTATACAAGGAAAACTGTATTTGTTAATTACATTTTAATACATCAGAGTTACAACATTCACAAATGTACTAGACAGTTAGAATTAACATGTCTCAGACAACTATAATATATCACAGCGGAATATACTCCATACGTTCCTGCCATCCAGCTCGCCTCCTGAGCTCCAAAACGTCCTTACCTGAAATCTGTAATACTCGGTCTGACCCGAGCATTACATCAAAGTAACACCCGGGTCAGGCTGGAAACCAGCGTGAGTAAACTCATCTAACAAGAAATTTCAATCCATAGAACTTATTTAAACCCGGGGTAACTCATACCTTACTATAAGTAAACAACTTATATAGTCAACGCTTATTTTCACAAACAATATCTAAGTATCCAACTTAGTTTAAATGGTCCATACTATTCCAAACCAGCCTATTGACTTCACATATCAATCCATAAAGAATTATGGAAGATTCCAAATCGAAGTGGTTTCGGGTATTTACTGATACCCGACCCCGGTCTCTTCGATTCCAATGTCATTATTAATCCACGTTATTTAAACTTTAAACCATACAATTTATATAAAGGATATCATACAACAATTCAACTCAGATAGGTAATCTACATTATCTCAGTATACCCATTTATATCACATCACAATCGATCATCATAGATAAAATTAAATCCAAGACATCCAATATCATTCAA
The DNA here is from genome assembly GCA_030737815.1 of Allium fistulosum. NCBI lineage: Eukaryota > Viridiplantae > Streptophyta > Magnoliopsida > Asparagales > Amaryllidaceae > Allium > Allium fistulosum. Next base: position 1,271,041,443 of record CM060901.1, on the reverse strand, counting down.
CCATCCATAACAAGATTTATTAGATATGTAATCCCTAATTAATCTAATTAATCTCCAATTAAATTAATTACCAACTTTAAATCATTTAGATTACCTTAATCCTGCATACTCAAAATTTATTAATTTCAACCCAATTAATAAATCATTCTTTAATTATCCATCTTAATTAATCATCCTTGATTAAATATCCTTTAATTATATTAAGTAATTAACCCCATAGATTAATTAGCCTTAATCATTCACATTAACCTTTAATTAATCTCCTTAATTAATTAATCACATAACTAATGATTCGCTAATTACTTAATTAAGGTAATTATTTAAGAATTAATCACTTAACCCTACTTAATCAATCATTAATTAACTACAAACCATTTAATTAATCATTCCTTAACTACCTTATAAATTCATTAAATTAATCTTTAATTACAGATTAATTTATTCTTAACTATTAATTAATAAACCTTAATTATTAATTAATAAACTTAATTACAAATTAATTTAATTAATTCTTAATACTTTATTAATTAACCCTTAATTATCAAATAATTAATTATTAATCAAAATCTTAATTACCTTTAACAAATCATTTTCCTTTGTTAATTACTAAATCACATTATAAACTTAACCTTTAATTAACACTTAATTATATTTATAAAGTGATTAGATTTGAAAACATTTTATTTAAGTTTTTAACAAACTTAAATTTAACAAACATACCATTAAAATAAGGTTTAGAAAAGTTTTAAATATAGAACTATCTTTAAAATTTCAACTTTTATTTCTTTTATAAAAAATCTTTAAAACGTGCTTACCACCTTCCTTCACGATTCTTGCTTGGGGTTAAACCCGCATTCTACTCGAGACTGTCTCGAGTTCCCTCCCAGCTTCTTCTTCTTCCCTTAGTTTCTATTTTTTTTAAAAACCAACTTAACTGATAAAACAACCCTCACGAACACGAGCGAACTCGAGCTACACCCCGTGACAACCATCTTCCTGCTCGAGATCTCACTCGAGTTACTCACGCACCTTCCACCTGACACAGATACACGCCGTGCACGTGTACGAACGTTCGCCATTGCTCCGGCGATCTCAACTACCTCCGGCAAGTCGTAAATCAACTCGACATTCATTTACGATCATACAAACCAACGTATCTAGCCTAAATCGAATTCGAGTGTTCAACTCGAATCAGAAGTTCGTCAACGCCTGGAAGAAACGCCTCGCCATCGTGCCTCCGACCACCATTCCACCTGAAACTCTGGTCACGTCATCGCAAAGCCTCCACGCATCCATCCCCAATACTCCGAAGACACTCGATCCACCATGGATGTTCCAGTCGTCACATTTCCACCACGACCAAAACAAACGCTTAAACCCTAGATCGATCAGATTCCAACTCCTCGACCATTGGAAAAATTCCACATCATTTTTCCCCTCTCCAACAACTCATAAGCAAGCTTCGACCAAGATTCTAACTCCAATCCTCACGCCGATCAACGGCAAATCACCAAAACCCCCAAAACGTTCAAACCCAGAATTCATACGAGTTATCCAACTAAAGATTTCCAAATGCATATCAAAATTCATAATTTTCTCTCATGATTACATGCATGCTATTCAAAATAGAATTTAAGATAGTTAACTTTTTATCAAAATTTAAGTTTCACTGTTAAATTTTATTTTAACCATGATTTATGGTATTTAAAAATCCTGGATCTATCTTATAGTCTTTATCATACACTTACAAACCACTTTCATTCAAATACTTAAGCCTAATATGGATTGGATTTGTAGATATTGAAATTTTTAAGCAGAACATTAACAGAGCACAATTGAATGTATATAAACAGACAAGCTCCTAACATATTCATACCAATTCATTCAGATTCAAGCAAGGAAATTTTGATATAAGTAAATATCATCACATGCATGGCAGTGAAACCATATCAAACTGTTTTAAAAAGAATTTTACTCACTTGTATTTGGATAACAGAGAATAAAGCTTTTCCCTTTGATCTGAATCTTTATTCTTCTGAATTTAGAAGCCTGAATCTTGCTTTCTTCAGTTGAATTGGAAGTTGTTCGATTATATTGATCTCTCTCTGCTTTAGTTCAGTTTGAAGACTTTGGTTTGGAATCAGTTTGAAACTGTTGAATCATGCTCAGTTGAATCATTGTTGAGTTGTTTTGAACTTGCATTTGATTTGCTTCAGGTTTTAATTTTGATTTCCAGGCTTTGAATTTTGTTCTCAGGTTGAAATTTAATTTCTAGTTTGATTCCTTAAAGCTTTGAATTGCTGAGATGATCTTGATGTTGCTCAGGTTTGGTTGATCCGTAGTTTGATTTGTTTTGATTCCCAGGTTTGATTTCTTTACTGTTTTGATTTTTCTCTTTATTCCCAGATTTGGTTTGAGAAGTATATTTTTTTTTTAGAAAGTGACAATAGGAATGGATATGGAGGTGAATGCTATAAGTTAATATAGGTTTAAATTAAATTTTATTAAAAATAAAAAGGAAATTAAAATAAAAGTAGACACTTGTCATTTCCCTTAGATAATTAGCTAACACATGTTATTAAGAATGATTACAAGTTAACACATGTTACTTTCATGCAAAATTAGATTTTTAAATGTTTTAGAAAGATTTTTATAATTGATTCCCTAATTTAATTTAAAAACAAATTCCTTTAAAAAGAAAATAATATAAATAATTTATGTTCTAAATAAAATTAAATAAAATACATTTAAAACCAAAGTATTATTTAAGATATAAATAACTATCTTTTGAATTTCAATTTAAATATCCAAATTCAAATAAAATTTCAAATTCAAACTAAAAATCAATTTGATATATACATGTATTTTTAACAAATCCAAATTAAATTTGTAAATAATAATCCATTTATATAAATAAAAATAATACATTATTATTGTTTCGGAAACAACAATTTTTACCAATTTTAAATAATTATAAAGGAGATTATCAAATACATATCTATCCAGATATCTTTTAATTATCAAAATTTTATTTATTAATCCAAATAAAATCAGTATTTCTATTTATTAACCCAGTTAATTATCAATTAACAGATGTTCCAAAATCCGGGTTATCACATTCCTCTCCCCTTAGAATCTTTTCGTCCTCGAAAAGGAACGAAGCCAGAATTTATTATTTACTTATTATCAGATAAATTTCTTTTGATCATATTTAAAATACTTTAAAATCTATATAGTATTACAAAAATAGTTTTTATAAAAATAGTTTTTATAACTAGATGTTTTAACAAATCCATCCTCGTTCTCACAGAAATTCGGTCATACGTTGATCAGGCGTACGACTGAAAATCTATAAGTACTCGGTAAACCCGTTTTCAACACCCAGTGAAAATATTTGAAAAATAATTTATTGAAAATATAGAAAACCTTTTTTTGGAAATAGAGGAAACATCTTTGGTGAGAATGCTCTGGAAATCATCACCCCCATCCATGGTCACAGTTACATCACGGGTTACGTTGCCATCGCAGCAAAAGTCCATGTAACTGATGACAGCATGGAACCCACAACAGATCGCAGTTACATCCAGGGTTACGTTGCCATCACAGCAAAAGTCCATGTAACTGTTGGCTCTCAGCGGCACACACGATTTCGTTGTCAAAATGAAACTTCTCCCACATAGGTCGCAGTCTACCGATATAAAATCAAACGCAGACTGTTGGCTCTCAGCGGCACAAACGACTTTCGCTATGTTACCATAGTGTCACAGTCTACCGATATAAAATCAAACGTAGACAGTTGGCTCTCAGCGGCACACATGACTTTCGCTATGGTCTGCAGTAGATCGCAGTGACATCGAGTTAAACTGTCGTCACAGCATAACCCAAATGCCTCTGTGGGCACCAGCCCCTCGACTTTCGCTACACAAATAATCCTCAGGAACTAGTTTATTCCGGACTCCTCACAAGATTAACTTTAGAAACCCCACTTGGGGCTCAAGGCAGTACCACCCAGTGGCACTCCTGAGAAGTTCATTTCAAGGAAGCGCCTTTTTCCCCAGAGCTATACTCAAAACATTTTATACTATACATTTATAGTATCTTCAAATCATACCCTTTATGATTTATCAAAATCTCCTTTACACAAAATCGATTACCAAAATCGATAATTCCCAAATTAGGCTTTCCAAATTCCCAAAATTGATTTTCCCAAAAATCAAAAGCCTTTTCCAAATTCATAGGTTCCCAAAAACCTTTTTCAAAATCATTCTCATAAGATCCTTTATATATATATAGATATAGATATATATAACTTTGAAAATCTTTGGATCATTTCAAACTTTGTATAAAACTTCTTTTATCCTTCAAATATTTCAAAAACCCTTTTCTTTTAGCAATAGATTCAACAAGGGAAGATTTACCTTATATAACAAGGATATATAACTTTATTTTATTCTAAATCAAATATTCACATTTGATAAATCTTTTATAAAGTTATTAACCATATTTCTTTTCAAAAACCATTTTACATTTCTTATCCACAAATCTTCAATATCAATTTCATTCAAATCCGTACGATGTACACATATCATCCGTACACAATATCAATCTGATCACTCAATCGATCACACAATTTCACTTCCGAACTAGTATCGTCCACCCGACTTCCTAGTGCGGACTCAGATCTGGTTTCTTGATTAGAAACCGTCATTCTCCTTGCATAGTCGTAGCTATGATAGAGAATATCCAGAACCAATCAACAATCCATATCCAGGTTCGCCGTCGAAAATCGAACGAAAAATCCCAACTCGGATCGATAATACTATCTCGAAATTCTGTGTTCGAATCTGGATCAAATCACTATGCGAATAGAATAATATACGTACATCCTACGTATTTAACTTTATTGATTATTAGCCAAATCAATTCTCTTTTCTATTCACATTTCCTTTAATTCCATTCACTTATTCTCAATTGCTTCCATTTCCAATTGATTTATTACTTTAATTACAAACAGTTTGAACTCTGACCAATTTAAATTTAAAAATAGCTTGAAAAAGTTTAAAATAGATAAGTAGTTGAAAAATAGTTATTAGTTTGTAAAATAGCTGTAAAATAGTTAAGTAGGTATAAAATAGTTAGATAATTGCAAAATAGTTTTTTTTTTTTTTTTTTTAAAAAAAAGAGGGATTAGATATAAGTAACTGAAAAATAGTAATTAGTTTATAAGACAGTTTCAAAATAGTTAAATAGTTCCAAAATAATTGTAAAATAAGTATAAGATAGTTTGGGGTTTAAGAAGAAAGATTGTATAGTAAATAGTTTGAAAAAAATAGGTTTATATTAAAACAATTTACTTTGAAACTAGTCCAGAGTCAAACCGTTCAATTCCCCATCAATTCAATTTAAATTTCTACTTCCATTTAAATTGATTTCAATTCAATTTATAACCTCAATTTCTATCCCACATTCAAACCATCTCCCATTTGAATTTTAAACTTATTCAACTTCAATTTTACTTCAAATTATTTCAATTCAAATTTTCCATTTAAACTTATGCTTATCCATCTTAAATCACAATTCTAATTAATCCAAATCAATCTCAATTTGAACTAATTTTATTCAAATCTTAATTTAAAATCGTCTCGAATTATATAAATTCGAGTTAAACATTTTAATTGTTGATTTAATCCCTTAAGTCAAATTAACCCTTACTTTTAAATCAAATCAACCTTTATTTTTAATTTAACAACTTAAGTCTTTTAAACCATTTAATTCTGAATCCAAATTCAAAAATTCTATTTTAAAATTTTCTTTACTTAACTTATTATAAAGTTAAATAAGGATTCAAAAACAATTAAATTTCAGATTCTAATTTATTATCCATTTTCAATTCTAGATCTCAAACCCATTTTGAGATCACTCATAACTCCCATTTAAATTATCCATTTAACTACCCAAGTTAAATTTAAATTGCATCTTGAAATTTCCAATTCAAGTTATTCATTCAAACTTATTTAACTTTCTCCAAGTTAAATTTTCTTAATCCGGTCAACTTTCTCCAAGTTTAAAAACTTACTTTACTTTGGGTTTCACATCACATTCCAATTTAAAACTCAACACTAAGTGTTTATTTCAAATCATCATTGGTATTATGTATATTCCACATATATACATTTTCTTTACACACCAAGTTATACTTTAAATTTTTAAACCACCTTTGGTTTTAATTCAAAACAAACTTCTTTAAAACAATTTCAAGTTTTCTGGATTTAGATTTAAAATTTCACAATTTCAAATTATCTTCAATTCCAATTTATAAGTCATATTCACCTAAAAGTTTACTTCCCTAAAACATTTCATTTTACTTAATCATTTACAACATTTCATTATCAACCATATATGATAATAACCAAGATTATCATATCTGGAAACCAATTATTATCTTTATTCTGATAACACTTCTACAAATTCAAATTTTTTAATTCAGTTTGGATCCTTTTCAAACTTATTTAAATTTCAATTTGGTTGTATTTCTATTACCACTTAATATAATATTTTAACAACCAATTACTTTAATATTTATTAGAAAGAGATATCATTATATATATCAAAATATATTCTTATATAAAATCATTTAAAATTCTTATATAAGAAAATAACAATTACGCTCTCATATATATATATATATACACTCAACTTGTTCTAGGGTACCATTGACCCTATCCTTAACGAGTAATCCCAACAGAGCCAAGGTTCTTGCTTAACCTTTTGCTCTGATACCAACTGTAACGACCCGGAATTTTCGAACCCGAAAATTCCAGATAGTTAGAAGAAAAAGAAAGAGATAGAAGGAAGAAACAGAAAGAAGAAAGAAGAACAGAGAACACAACATCTCACATTCGCAGCGGATTAAATATAATAACAAATAATAATATCAGTTATACAAGGAAAACTGTATTTGTTAATTACATTTTAATACATCAGAGTTACAACATTCACAAATGTACTAGACAGTTAGAATTAACATGTCTCAGACAACTATAATATATCACAGCGGAATATACTCCATACGTTCCTGCCATCCAGCTCGCCTCCTGAGCTCCAAAACGTCCTTACCTGAAATCTGTAATACTCGGTCTGACCCGAGCATTACATCAAAGTAACACCCGGGTCAGGCTGGAAACCAGCGTGAGTAAACTCATCTAACAAGAAATTTCAATCCATAGAACTTATTTAAACCCGGGGTAACTCATACCTTACTATAAGTAAACAACTTATATAGTCAACGCTTATTTTCACAAACAATATCTAAGTATCCAACTTAGTTTAAATGGTCCATACTATTCCAAACCAGTCTATTGACTTCACATATCAATCCATAAAGAATTATGGAAGATTCCAAATCGAAGTGGTTTCGGGTATTTACTGATACCCGACCCCGGTCTCTTCGATTCCAATGTCATTATTAATCCACGTTATTTAAACTTTAAACCATACAATTTATATAAAGGATATCATACAACAATTCAACTCAGATAGGTAATCTACATTATCTCAGTATACCCATTTATATCACATCACAATCGATCATCATAGATAAAATTAAATCCAAGACATCCAATATCATTCAACCATCCATAACAAGATTTATTAGATATGTAATCCCTAATTAATCTAATTAATCTCCAATTAAATTAATTACCAACTTTAAATCATTTAGATTACCTTAATCCTGCATACTCAACATTTATTAATTTCAACCCAATTAATAAATCATTCTTTAATTATCCATCTTAATTAATCATCCTTGATTAAATATCCTTTAATTATATTAAGTAATTAACCCCATAGATTAATTAGCCTTAATCATTCACATTAACCTTTAATTAATCTCCTTAATTAATTAATCACATAACTAATGATTCGCTAATTACTTAATTAAGGTAATTATTTAAGAATTAATCACTTAACCCTACTTAATCAATCATTAATTAACTACAAACCATTTAATTAATCATTCCTTAACTACCTTATAAATTCATTAAATTAATCTTTAATTACAGATTAATTTATTCTTAACTATTAATTAATAAACCTTAATTATTAATTAATAAACTTAATTACAAATTAATTTAATTAATTCTTAATACTTTATTAATTAACCCTTAATTATCAAATAATTAATTATTAATCAAAATCTTAATTACCTTTAACAAATCATTTTCCTTTGTTAATTACTAAATCACATTATAAACTTAACCTTTAATTAACACTTAATTATATTTATAAAGTGATTAGATTTTAAAACATTTTATTTAAGTTTTTAACAAACTTAAATTTAACAAACATACCATTAAAATAAGGTTTAGAAAAGTTTTAAATATAGAACTATCTTTAAAATTTCAACTTTTATTTCTTTTATAAAAAATCTTTAAAACGTGCTTACCACCTTCCTTCACGATTCTTGCTTGGGGTTAAACCCGCATTCTACTCGAGACTGTCTCGAGTTCCCTCCCAGCTTCTTCTTCTTCCCTTAGTTTCTATTTTTTTTAAAAACCAACTTAACTGATAAAACAACCCTCACGAACACGAGCGAACTCGAGCTACACCCCGTGACAACCATCTTCCTGCTCGAGATCTCACTCGAGTTACTCACGCACCTTCCACCTGACACAGATACACGCCGTGCACGTGTACGAACGTTCGCCATTGCTCCGGCGATCTCAACTACCTCCGGCAAGTCGTAAATCAACTCGACATTCATTTACAATCATACAAACCAACGTATCTAGCCTAAATCGAATTCGAGTGTTCAACTCGAATCAGAAGTTCGTCAACGCCTGGAAGAAACGCCTCGCCATCGTGCCTCCGACCACCATTCCACCTGAAACTCTGGTCACGTCATCGCAAAGCCTCCACGCATCCATCCCCAATACTCCGAAGACACTCGATCCACCATGGATGTTCCAGTCGTCACATTTCCACCACGACCAAAACAAACGCTTAAACCCTAGATCGATCAGATTCCAACTCCTCGACCATTGGAAAAATTCCACATCATTTTTCCCCTCTCCAACAACTCATAAGCAAGCTTCGACCAAGATTCTAACTCCAATCCTCACGCCGATCAACGGCAAATCACCAAAACCCCCAAAACGTTCAAACCCAGAATTCATACGAGTTATCCAACTAAAGATTTCCAAATGCATATCAAAATTCATAATTTTCTCTCATGATTACATGCATGCTATTCAAAATAGAATTTAAGATAGTTAACTTTTTTATCAAAATTTAAGTTTCACTGTTAAATTTTATTTTAACCATGATTTATGGTATTTAAAAATCCTGGATCTATCTTATAGTCTTCATCATACACTTACAAACCACTTTCATTCAAATACTTAAGCCTAATATGGATTAGATTTGTAGATATTGAAATTTTTAAGCAGAACATTAACAGAGCACAATTGAATGTATATAAACAGACAAGCTCCTAACATATTCATACCAATTCATTCAGATTCAAGCAAGGAAATTTTGATATAAGTAAATATCATCACATGCATGGCAGTGAAACCATATCAAACTGTTTTAAAAAGAATTTTACTCACTTGTATTTGGATAACAGAGAATAAAGCTTTTCCCTTTGATCTGAATCTTTATTCTTCTGAATTTAGAAGCCTGAATCTTGCTTTCTTCAGTTGAATTGGAAGTTGTTCGATTATATTGATCTCTCTCTGCTTTAGTTCAGTTTGAAGACTTTGGTTTGGAATCAGTTTGAAACTGTTGAATCATGCTCAGTTGAATCATTGTTGAGTTGTTTTGAACTTGCATTTGATTTGCTTCAGGTTTTAATTTTGATTTCCAGGCTTTGAATTTTGTTCTCAGGTTGAAATTTAATTTCTAGTTTGATTCCTTAAAGCTTTGAATTGCTGAGATGATCTTGATGTTGCTCAAGTTTGGTTGATCCGTAGTTTGATTTGTTTTGATTCCCAGGTTTGATTTCTTTACTGTTTTGATTTTTCTCTTTATTCCCAGATTTGGTTTGAGAAGTATATTTTTTTTAGAAAGTGACAATAGGAATGGATATGGAGGTGAATGCTATAAGTTAATATAGGTTTAAATTAAATTTTATTAAAAATAAAAAGGAAATTAAAATAAAAGTAGACACTTGTCATTTCCCTTAGATAATTAGCTAACACATGTTATTAAGAATGATTACAAGTTAACACATGTTACTTTCATGCAAAATTAGATTTTTAAATGTTTTAGAAAGATTTTTATAATTGATTCCCTAATTTAATTTAAAAACAAATTCCTTTAAAAAGAAAATAATATAAATAATTTATGTTCTAAATAAAATTAAATAAAATACATTTAAAACCAAAGTATTATTTAAGATATAAATAACTATCTTTTGAATTTCAATTTAAATATCCAAATTCAAATAAAATTTCAAATTCAAACTAAAAATCAATTTGATATATACATGTATTTTTAACAAATCCAAATTAAATTTGTAAATAATAATCCATTTATATAAATAAAAATAATACATTATTATTGTTTCGGAAACAACAATTTTTACCAATTTTAAATAATTATAAAGGAGATTATCAAATACATATCTATCCAGATATCTTTTAATTATCAAAATTTTATTTATTAATCCAAATAAAATCAGTATTTCTATTTATTAACCCAGTTAATTATCAATTAACAGATGTTCCAAAATCCGGGTTATCACACTTAGGGTGGAGTATCGTGACCTCTGATGATCAGAGGGGGAAGAACGAGGCGGTTTATGGTGGTTCAGTTTTGTTCCAGTTGGTGTTAACTTGATCGATTTCGTTTGGCTCGCAGATTCATCGATTAGGGTGATTATTCGATAAGAGGTGGTCGGCGATGACTTGATGGGGGTGACGTGGTTGATCGGAGGTGATCAGGCTGGCCGTGCACGTGCACACGTGCGTTTTCGAATGTCAGGTGGCTGTTGGATTTGGGGAAGATAGGGATGTATTCGGGTTGGTCTCGAAGATGATTGTGAGTTTTCTCGTGTTCATTCTCAAGTAGATTCGTTAGCGATTACTTACAGAATTTTTAAACTTAAATTTTAACCAAGTTTTGAAAATAGAAGAGATAAGGGAAACTCGGGGTTTTTGTTAAATTTGCTCAGGCAAACTCATCTCTGGCTCAGGTATTACACGAGATTTTGTAGGGTATTTGTTTTATTGGTTTTAAAACATAAACCAAGTTTTCTTTTAAGTTTTAAACTATTTTCTCTATATAGAGGTTGTTTAACTTTAATTAATCAAGTTTTACAATGGTTTTAAAACTTGGGTTTGAAAGTTTAGTTAAAATAAACTTGAAAAATAATAATTAAAGGATAGTTAATTAATATAGAGAATGTTTGATGATTAATTAACCTTTAAAGTTAATTTATTTGTTAAAGAAAATTTATTACTTGAAGTTAATTACTTAATAAAAGTTATTATGATAAATTTGTTAATAATTTAAGGAATAATTAAGTATAATTAAGGATTAATTACTTGATAATTAGAGGATGATTTGTTTTATAATAAATCAAGTGGTGATTAATTTAAAGTTAATTAATTTATGAATTAATTAAGGGGGTTTATTAAAAATAATTAAATAATTAGGGATAAATTATTTAATAATTAAAGATGAATTTATTTATTAATTAAGAATAATTAATTAATTAAAGGTTAATTAATTGATGAAAGTAATTAAGGAATGATAATTAATTAATTAATTAAGGATGATTAATTAAGGATTGATTATTAATTAAAGGTTAATTATGATTGATTAAAGCATAATTAATCAAAGTAGTTTGTAATAAATTAATATTAATTAACCAGGATTAGTAGTAATTCATAAGTAATTAATTCTGATTTAAAATTAATCAGATGATTAATTAAACTTACTTATGGATGTTTGGATTCTATTGAATTGTTTGATAGTTCTACTGTGTAATGCTTTGTGATATGAATTGTTTTAATTTAAACTATGATAATGTGGGAATCTATCGATGATGAATTACTGTGTAAGGGTGACACTCTGTATTTGAAGTTTGAATTGTGTTTCATTTGAATACTTTGAGATAAAAGGGTATTGAATTCGAAGAGACCGGAGTCGGGTATTAGTAAATACCCGAAACCACTTCGATTTGAAATCTTCTATAATTCTTTTTAGATTGATATGTGAAATCCATAGGCCGGTTTTGAATAATATGGACCATTTAAACTAAGTTGGATACTTAGATATTGTTTTGTGAAAATAAGTGTTGATATATAAGTTGTTCACTTATAGTAAAGTACGAGTTACCCCCGGGTTTAAATAAGTTCTATGGATTGAAATTTCATATTAGATGAGTTTACTCACGCTGGTTTCCAGCCTGACCCTGGTGTTACTTTGATGTAATGCTCGGGTCAGACCGAGTATTACAGATTTCCAGGTAAGGACGTTCTGGAGCTCAGGAGGCGAGCTAGATGGCAGGAACGTATGGAGTGTGATATATTGTTATTTATTGGGACGAGTTATTTTAACTGTCCAGTGATTAAGAAATGTTGTAACTCTGATATATAAAAATATAATTAACTGATACAGTTTTTCTTTGTATAACTGATATTATTATTTACTATTGTAATTTGATCCGCTGCGAATGTGAGAATCTGTGTCTTGTTCTGTTTCTTCTTCTATCTCTTTTCTTTTTCTTCTAACTATCTGGAATTTTCGGGTTCGAAATTTCCGGGTCGTTACACAGGTAGAATTATAACATAGGTTATAATTAAGTAATAAGAACGAAAAAGCTTATTTTGAGACTTTGAATAAATTAATGCGTAATAATAATGGTAGAAGCTTATTTAAATAATTTATATTAAGTCAATAAGCAAATAAAGCAGAAATGATAAAAGAGGCTTATTTTAATGAACTTAAGAGTTATATTAAGTTAAATAAGCAAGATAATGAATGTGGTTCATACCAACAGCATTCCCTATTAAATATATGGAAATCTCATAATAGATAAAGGTGAGACGAGGGCAAGAATATGGTAATTAGGGTAAAGAAGTAGCCAACAGAATAAGAAAGTAAACTAAACGCAAATAAAAAGAGTAGACTTAGGGTCTAATAAAAGAATTGAGACGCGTTGGAGCAGCCCAAATGATGAAGCGTCTAACGAAGCAGTTCATCACGGATTTTAGAAATGTAGAAGCACGTCCAACTTAGTATTTTTGGGCTTCAAGGAAGTACGCGACTTCAACGGGACATGATGGTACTCTAGGATGGCCCTTTGGGTAGGCCTAACGAAGCTACACCCCCGGAGGCAAGTCTGTAGGTGTTCCATCAAGAGAATATGCCTTAACTGCATTTTCATTGTATGCCTAACGAAGCAGACCTTTGTAGGCAGTTAGAAGGGCTTGGTGTTCGGAGTAGGGTATTCTTATGTCTAATAATTGCAAGTAAGTTTAAGGATAGTCGCATGCGGATATCGGCCAGCATCAAGACCAAGAGCGATTTCGGGAAAGACTAGAGTTAAACCAACATGCCAATGATTCTTTCACTATCGAGACATTGGATGAGGGGCACCGCCATTTGAATGTTAGATTATTTGTAGCAGGGTATGGCCACTTAACTCTTTAGAAGTCTTTCGGTTAGTTGAGGAGTGGTTGCGTGGGGCCATTGCCACGATGAAAAAGAGCAAACCAGCTAGAATATCTGTATTGTAGGCCTAATGAAGTAGTCCTTTATAGATATAGAAAATCCCCGACCAAATTCCCTACAAGGTAGACCTTGTTGGCGGGATTCAAGTAGTAGACATAACGATTACGTAGTCCTCAATGTACACACTGGGTGGTACATTGTGGATGTCCGAGCACTGGCATAGACTAGTGCGGACGCGATTTACGTTTTAATAGTAAGTAGTGGAGCATCTGTATTGTAGGTCTTACGAAGCAGTCCTTTACAGATGTAGCTACGGAATGCTCACGGAGCAAGACGATGGAGTATCTGTATTGTAGAGCTTACGAAGCAGTCCTTTACAGATATAGCTACGGAGCAAGATGATGGAGCATCTGTATTGTAGGCCTTATGAAGCAGTCCTTTACAGATGTAGTTACGGAACGCTCTCGAAGCAAGACATGGAGCCATTTCAAGGAGGATACGGAAGGTACCATGGGTGGTACTTAGGACCAATATGGTTATTGGGCATATAGCTATATATATGTATATATTAGTTATTAGCTTTTAATCTACTATGGAGTAGATGGGCACGGTTCACGAATAGAGGCG